>JASDDO010000029.1:405311775-406640327 GCA_030015575.1 Agapanthus africanus
CGATTTTGAAGACTCCCTACCCGAGTTTGAGTCCTTTGATTTTTCGGATGAGTTGGTTGAACCATCCGACTCGGTTGCTTACACTCGATTTGTACCATTGTTTGAATCTTACGAGTTCGAGACAGTTTCACCAATGTTACCTTCAATTGTTTCACCTCCGAAACTCGAACTCAAGCTTTTTCCGTCTCACCTTAAATACGCTTACTTAGGTGAGAATGAGACCCTTCCCGTTATCATATCGGCATCTCTAGCTCTCGAGCAAGAGAAAGCCCTTTTAATGGTCTTACAAAATAACTGGCAAGCTTTTGGCTGGACTATGGCGGACATCAAGGGGATTAGTCCCCTCATAGTTGAACATCATATACATATGATGGATGATGCCAAGCCAGTAAGGGATCCACAAAGACGCCTTAACCCCATAATGAAAGAGGCTGTCAAGAAGGAGATTGTAAAATGTCTTGATAGTGGTATCATTTACCTTATCTCGGATAGCCAGTGGGTTAGCCCCATTCATGTTGTCCCAAAGAAATCGGGCATAACGGTCATAACCAATGAGGCGAATGAGTTAATACCTACTCGCACCCAAACTGGGTGGTGAGTTTGCATTGATTATAGAAAACTTAACGCCGCGACAAGGAAAGACCGCTTTCCATTACCTTCTATTGACCAAATGCTAGAACGATTGGCTGGGCACGAATTTTACTGCTTTTTGGATGGCTACTCCGGCTATAATCAAGTTCCCATCATCGAAAAGGATCAAGACAAGACCACATTTACTTGTCCTTTCGGTACATTCGCTTACCGTCGCATGCGCTTTGGGTTATGCAATGCACCTGCTACTTTCCAGCGGTGTATGATGGGGATCTTTTCAGAAATCATGGAGAAATTTTTGGAGATTTTTATGGATGATTTCTCCATTTTCGGCGACTCCTTCATGCGGTATCCACAGCGCTGCACCACTTCATACGGCTAAATACCGGGTCCAACTTTCTCATCAGTTAGCCGAGCCACGTTCTGAAAGCCTCGAACGCACACGTGGTGTGGTACCAGCATGCGACGGGTGCTGTTATTAGGGAAGAGAGGCGGTTACTGCTCGATTGTAAGGGTGCGGTCCCTGCTGGTAATCCAGCTGTCCCCTTAAAGCGAAGGACCATTGTTCGTCTTTCCTTAAGAGAAGCAGCTGCATTGTGGTCCTGCGCGCCTTTCCTGAGGAGCATCTACCCCGTATTCTTGTAGAAATGGTAGCTGCAGCATCCCAGGAGTCTGGCGTTGGTGTAGAAATTAGGACTCGCTACCCAAAAATGCCCGTTAAGCGCAAGCTCTTGTCATCGGCCGTCGGCGCTCGCTCGCAAAAGAAGAAGAAGTCGTTGTTTTCTGCCGACGTCATATTTGGCTAGGAACCACATGCTCCTTACAGCGAGGGTTTGTGCGAGTATGGGACCAATGAGGGTTTATTCATCACGCCTGCAGATGATATTGATCTCCAGGTTGTCCTTGTAGCTTCCGAGCGACTGGCTCGTGATGAAGCGGCACTGATCACTATTGCGAAGTCAGGTATACTTCAGTTACATTCTTCTGTGGTTATTTTCATTTATTATGCTTGTACTGACGCTTTTTTAACAGGTATTTCTGCCGAAGAGGCTCTTGCGGCTTTTCTCAAGACATTCGAAGAGGAAGAGAGGCTTCGCGCTTCTCTGGACCTTGGTAAAATTCCGTTCATTATGCCTTGATTTCTTTCTTTATTCATGCTCTGACCCTTTCTTTCATCTTGTTGCAGGGACTACCTTGATTCGGGTTATTCCAAGTGTAGTGTCGATCCCGAGCAGCGATGCGGCAAAACTTTCGGAGCCAGCTGGTGTGGCCCCAGCTCTCCCATCGTCCCTGCAGGAGGCTTTACTGAAGCAGCCGATGAAGGATGCCGTAACGGCTCCAGAGGACGAGCTTGGTTCGGACGACGACGTCCCCTTATCAGAGGTCTTGAGGAGATCGCTTCTTACTGCTCAGACCGAAAGGAAGCATAGGAAGCACGTGACGTTGGAACGCTATGCCAGTTTGGCCGTGGGTGCAGGCTCAAGCATCATTCCGCTTGCTAATACTCCTTCGGCGGATGTTCCCTCTGCGTTGTCTACCGCCCGTAGACAGGTTGCGCGCGCGGCTCGGGAAGAAACCGAAAAGCTACTCCAAGGTAACGTAACGCTGAGTCTTTTACTAGAACTTGATCTTCGAATTTTGACATATGCATTTTCTACAGAGCCAAGTCTTGGCGATGGGATGACGGGTGAAACCTTGGCGGTTATCGTGCCTGAAGTTGCTACTCTCTCTGGAATCTGGGACTGTCCAGACCGTTGCCCTTTCTCCCCATAGCTTCTTGGTATCGACGGGCGTTGCAAGTGTCACGACGGCCCTTGTCGAGTCAGGGTATGAAGCTATGGGCGCAGAATCTACTCCTCTGAGAGAGAGCGAAGAAGCTGTTACACCCGGTGATGCCTCCACCATAGTTTCGGTCCCTGATTTATCAGGTAATTGCCGAGTCGCTATTTTCAAGATTTTCAATCTTGTTCAGCCCTTCTAATGATATTTTGTTTGTCTTGAGTACAGGCACGGTGAATCTCGAGGTTGTGCCATCTGAAGAAGCGTCACCAGTCGCTGCTCTGACGGTCGCTGTCCCTTCGCCTTCTCCCGTGTCCTCTCAAATGTTGGAAGGTATGGGTTTGCGACTTATTTAGTTTAACTGTGGATACCATCTTCCTTGTACTGATAGTATATTGTCGCAATTTTGCAGGAGTCCTTTTTGACCATTTATACTGGGTGTTGAACCCGCATTTTTCCTTCCAGTCGGAAATCATTCCGCCTCCTGGTACTGGTTAGTATATTCTTCATCTATTGTATCCTTCTTTCTTTTATGAAAAGCCGTATTGTTGTTGAGTCTTCTTTATATTGATTGCAGCGTCACGGATCGGAGGAGGAGACGAGAGACTAGCCGCGCCTCCAGTACTCCCAATTTTACCACCTGCCACAGCCAGTATAGTAGACTCCATCGCTCGTGTATTTTCTTCACCTCCCGAGTTGACATTTGACCATAATTTGTTTTGCAGCAATCGCACCGGCTCCAGCTCCCTTTGAGTCTCGCATCCCAATGTTGGCAGGGCCCTTTGCTAAATGCCCATCTTCCAAGGGCGCTGCGAATAGCCGGCGAATGTTGAGCGAATTCGTCGAGGATCTTGACACCGAGGCCCTCACATGTTGGATATAGTGCCCTCAGAGTCAATTATTGGATCACAGGCATGTGATTGCAATTATTGAGGGAGGACCTATACCGGTAGGACAGTCTTACTCGAGATGATAGTATGCTATCTGGTTTATCTTTATCATTGTGTACTGCTTTAGGTGACCTTACAGGTCACTATTGCACATTAATAGAGCCCCTAGGATTCTTGCTTGACTACCAGCAGTATGAGGGCGATCATATACGTGGGAGCTGGAGTCTATAAGCAAATCCTTAAAAGGTCCCTAGTCGTGGGAGTTTCGAGACAGGGCATCGATTCTCCAGAGTAGACTAGTGTATACAGTCGAGACCCCGACGAGGGGCGGCGGCCGGTCTCACAAGCCACTGGTGTCAGTTGGTTCACCTAAAATGTAAACAGGTGCTCATTGGGTTATGAGTACACCGGACATGACTCACCGGGAACCTTCTAGTTGGGATTATACCAGACGTCAGATAGCAGTTCTCTGGTGACATGTGTACAGCTTAGTTCATCGACCTGAGATCGTCATTTGTTTCGTGTGAGTTCTCACTGTGCTTTGATTACTACCCTACCACGCTCAAAGGAGACGTGCAAACAGGTTTTAGTTGGGTACAGTCCCGAGCCACATGGAGGCAGTGAGCGGATCTTCAGGGGTTCGTCTCTCCCGGTATTGGGGGTGAGGTCGCGCTGTGTCTAGGAGAGCCATTACACAAAGCCCTCGGCTGAGGCAGGAGATTTACTGGTAGGTATTCCAGTAGTATCTCAGGGTGTTCTGGGCTACATCCGACACGACTTGTACCGCTTTTGGGGGTCTGACTTTTACCAACCCCCTAGGCCCGCCATGCGATGCTCATAGACGAACGGACCGGACTGTGCGGATATTGTCACTGACAGGCTCAGTAGGGTGTCAGGATGAGTTCGCTCATCGACGTCCCTTTTGGTCAATAGCTGGTGGCTCGTCACGTATGGCTGATACCTCTGACGTGCTAGTGGTTAAATCCACAGCCATAGTATTGACGAGTCTTTAGAGTCCCCCACACACAGTTACTAAAGATTCGGGCGAAACACTGTAGAGGCCGTATGGAGATATGGCAGGGTTCGATCAGATACGTGCGGTATTGCACGGATCGTGATCGGACGGATTTTACTAGCGGGCTTTGGTTTAAGCCGGATCCTAGTATTAGACAGTGTAGATTTTGTCTCTTTGCATTTGTGTTCAGTGGGAATACAAATGCGGGCATGTATATGCAGTCGCGGGGTTTTCCTGTAATTCATTACGGGATGGGTATTCTGAGGTTGCCAGTTTGCACTCCGTTCCGGCCAGTTTTCCTTTGTTCCTTCACGGCCGGACATTCTGATGGAGGGGGTTATTTGCAAGTGTGCAAATAACATTAGTGGAGGGGTTTTCTTGCATATTTGTGGCTTCATGATGAGATTCCTTTTGGATCAACTCATAGCATTTATTGTGATGGTTTTTGATTGGAAATTGATTTGATCATTTTCTTCTCTTTATCATTTTCTTTTTTCTCCACTTGCTTAAGATTCTTTTTTCCTCCACCATATCAATGAGGCCGGCCATTCTTGTGGGTGAGATAGAGAGGTTCCATTTTGGATGAGGGAAATTTGATTCATATCATTTTCATGCTTGCAAAAATATATACACCATCCTTCTCCCAAAGTTCTTTTCTCTTATCCATCATACCATGGCAACTACAACTAAACCCCAAAGAGACATAGACTCTACACTACACCTACAGTACCCTTGGACACGTCGGCTAGCCAACTTCGCGCCCGAGTTGCCTCGGTCCAGAGGTGGGAGCCCGTAAACAAACCCGGCTACGTGGTGCCCGTTTCGAAGAGGAGGCGACAACCGGAGATTCCGCGAGGAGATCGGAGTGGAGGCGAAGACCGAAGGACATGGATCGCTTGGTATAGCATTCTATCCCTTTCTCATGTTTGCTAGAGTTAGGTTAATGGTCCGATCCGGGTTTAAAGTGCGCGGTGGTGCCGGTTTGCAAGTTTCGCAAAGTTTTTCGTTTCCGCGTTTCCGGCGTCGGATCGACGGCCAGGGCGCCGCCGTGCACTTACATTGGTATCAGAGTCGCGCCATTAACCTAGTCTAGCATGCTCTAGTATGTTTAGAACTTCGATCGAACAAAATCCCAAAAACCGTATTTTTAGTGCATCTGTTCTCTGTCGAAATTTTTTTAGCTCCAAAAATTTTTCAGGTTGTTGCAGAAACACATGCAAGCAATTATAAGCATACTGTGATAATTTGGTGGCTTGTTCTTACTGTTTCACCGCGGAACCGCGGCCAAACCCATGCTTGGGCCGCGGTTCCGCCGCCATTTATACTGTTCACTTCACCAATTTCTCACAGAGAGCTTCTGGGTTGAAAATGGGGTTTTTGGAATATTTCTTTTTTGGCCCAGATATTTCTGAGTGCTACAGTAGTGCTTGGGACCCATTTGGGTAAAATTTGTTCGATCGGATATTTTAAACATGCTAGTTCACAGTATTTACATTATATCCGCGATCGTGAATGTCATTTGATCGGTAAATTCTGTCTAACTGCTATAGCCCTTTTAGACGGATTTGCGAACGTGACATTCACGTTGATGTTTTGTGTTGTGCTGTGATGTTGCGGATTGGTCGTGGGGGATAGCCTGGATGCAATGTTAGTACATTTTTGTTTTATATGTACATTTGATATTGCGGGGCGAGCATCCGACATGTGAACTGCCGTCACTTCCTGTTTGCATTATTCTTTTGGGGCACGACCGGGTCGAGGTCAATGTACCCGTTGTATGTATATTTTACTTTCTGTACTAGGATTGCCCCGCGGAGGGGTGCACGGATAGCCGGGTTCTAGAGGGCAACGAGCCCGCATCTCATGGCATTGAGACGGAGGGGGCTTTACTCTAGAATTGGCGGGCTATTCGCCGCACTCATAGGGGGTACAGGTTGACCCAGGAGGGGTGTCCAAGTTACCGGATTCCGTGAAGTGCTGGGTGGTCCATTCACGTTGCTGAAGGGGGCTGTCTTGCTTCAGGTTTTGGCGGGTAACTTGCCGCGCCCGTAGGGGTCTAGGATTTCATTGCACATGCTATCCACACGACCAGGGGGAACGTCGGGTTTCAGTAGTGGCTCTATGAAACCCGGGGATCCCAGATATCTGTATTGTTCTGTGATGCTGGTTACATTTCTGTGATGTTGCTCTTTTATCACGCCTTGGGCGAATATTATATATTGATATATATACTAGTAGATGTTGTATATGTTTTGCATCCGCGCTAGTCCAGTCCCCGCTCTGTCGTTAGTTAGCTAACCTAACAGGTGATGACGGGACCCAGTGGCGAATGCGGATGGTATATACGTACGTCATTATTTTCGTTCTTTATTGGTGTGATCAATTGATGTGACTGCATTGATTCGGATCAATGCAAGCTAAACAAACCTATTCTGATGTTGTTGGAATATTTTTCAAAAAGCTGTTATTGCAAGGGCGTTCTTTTTTGTTTTGCACAGTGGTATTCAGTTAGAATATCCTGCTCCTCAGTCGACGAGGCAAGGGCCGAGATCCCTTCACCGGGAGTGACCCCTTGGACAGAAGTTTACGTCAGGGCAATAACTTCACTATAGCTGATTACTTTTGCTTTGCATCGTGGTATTCTGTTGGAATATCCTGCACCCCATCCTACGGGGAAAGAGCCGAGATCCCTTCATCGGGAGTGACCTCTTTAGCAAAGGTTTTCGTTACTATATTTTTATAAAGCTATCCGTTCCTTCAACGATATCAAGTTCATTACGTTAAAGGTTTTCGCCAGAAACCATTCGTAGCCCTCTATCATTTCAGTTAAATATTCGGTAGTATTCAAGCTATGTATTTTGACCTCACGCCAAGGTATAGTGATTGGTAGCTGCCGGATATTTATCTGTTGCATAGATAGAATACGTTGGTTTGGGACAGTCGTACTACTATTTTAGCCTACGTCAAGGGTATGTACGGGTGGGTTCAAATTAATCTGGATAATGATGGGTAGAACTTGACATGTGACTTATCATATTTTGACCTCATGCCAAGGTCATAAGAGCATGGGGCAAAAATCACATCGGGAGTTTCTAAAGAAACTGAAACTTGCCAGATATGCGCATACCTTCTGGAGTGTGACAATGCGAGCGGATTCCGTCACGTTATCATGCGATGATAGTTGGATCCCGATTCCCACTGATGAGTTGGTTTACTCCTCGGGTGATCCCGACTAATTCTTCTTTCAGGTTTGGGGAAGAATTTGACGTTACAATGGGAGGTTTCCTGATTAGATAAAGTGATAACCATTCTGATCTAGGTTAGAGTGCACGCTGAGTGTTTCTTTTCTCTCTCTCTTTGGCAGCGACCATGACCCGACCCTAGACTATGACTCAGTGACCAAGTTGACCGAACCTTCTTATAAGACTGGCTTTTGGATTGTCAGAGTTGCATACCTCATTGCCACTCCTACTTTTACCCTTTTCTCCAGGACACCCCGTATTACTACGAATGTCCACTTCCATTGGACAAAACCATCGTATGGTTATATACAAACTCGAAGGAATTTATTCGAGGATGGTTTCCGGTTCTGGAGAAAACGAATAGGACTATTCAGATGTCTTTTCCTTTTACCTTCTCTCAGGTTGCGAGTACTCCTTGGTTTAGGAGATAGTACACCTATTACGTAAATTGGATAGTCTTCTTCCAAACCATAGGCAGGAGCCGACCGGTAGGGAATGAAGAAAACCAATTAGCCTAACGATGGTGTATAGAAGGTATTAAGTAAAGACATATCAAGGGATTAGTAAGAGGGCAAAGTAAATTGCGACTGCTATTCACGACCAAACCAAGTATTTCTTCGCCAATCCTAAATCACCTTTGTATTTCTCCAGGACACTCCGTATCACTATGAAGATCCATAGTTTATTTGGATACTCCATCGTATGGTTATATACGAACTCGAAAGGAACTTGTTCCAGTTCGGGGATGGATTCTGGTTCGGGAGAAATAGGAATAAGGTTTATTCGGTTGTCTTTTATCTTCACCTTCTCTCGCATTGCGAGTGCTCCTAGGATTAGGACAGTACACCCATTATGCTTATTGGATAGTCTTCTTCCAAACCATAGGCTGGTGCCGAACGGTAGGGAAGGAAGAAACCCATTTGGCCTAAAGGGGTGTACAGAAGGTAATGACTAAAGACATATAAAGGGATTTAGAGAGATGGCAAAGAAATATACGGTTACAGTTGTGAATCTGGATAATGGAAGAGGCATTAATAGGAATACCAGGATACCCCATCGAAACATTTCAATGTTTCAGTTTCACTGTGTACTGTTAAAAGAAAACTGATTTCCCAATTAGACACTTGCTCCAGGGTATGTATTTACCAGGTTTGGTTCTCACATCTGTATAGTTTTACAGATGATGAGTGGGAGTAAGTTATTGGGAATTAGGTGATCATCCTCATTATATCGGAATTCGTTATAATTGGTGATATTTGAGGAAGTCACCTGGGTTGTTTGCCGGACGGCAAATATTTGGTTTTGAATATCCGTTGTTATGCACCAATTTCAAATTGATATATCTGTACGTCTATTTTTATAGAGTGAGATATACCTTTTTGAAATTATGTCTGTGACATTTACCTATATCAGTGGATGGTTAGGTAAGGAGCATTAAACAGCGGTGTAATTCTTTTTAACCATAAGTACAGTTTTCAACTTACAACACACAGGGAATGAGTTATTAGACTCATGGGACTTATACAGAGTATTGTATATTGTCCAATGTCCATTAGGATAGAGGGGTTGGTACTCGTACTATATTCTGTTTACTTGTGACTTCTCTAGTTCTTAGACACGTGTTTCGTAGAAATGCATGTTCTGAGTTTTGAGAAGTTATAGGTATATGAATAAAGTAAAGAACCAGGTGTTGCAAGTATCGGGATTCTTCAAGGTGATCGAAGATGTAGATACTTGTGTGTGGTATTCAGTTGATAGTAATAATTAAGAGAACTTGCTTCTCTTTCAAGTTACTCATAATTAGAAGCATTCCTGAGTTGAGTAATACTGATCGGCCTCTTTCCATTTAGTTGACATGCACTGGAGACAGCTGCATGATTTGAATCTGGTCCAATTAAGTCAGTGCCTCTGTTTCTGTATTGGATATAGAACAGTTCGTATCTTGACGATGTTAAGATACGGGGAGTTGTCCAGCTTATGCTTAAAACCAGACTCTGGATAACTCAAGGCACGTTTCTATAATAGCTGTTTGTGGGTTGACCCAGGCTATGACGAGGGTTGACTTTCTACCATCTGGAAGATCAATAGTGATATTGTTCTTGACTCGCCACAGTTTTAATAAAAATGGATCTTTTTCAGAAAACAGTAGTGGGAGTATGGTAGAACTGGAAGTGATTCCAGAACCGCAAACGATTACTGAAAATTTGATAAGAACCTAAAAATTCAATCTGTATTGACATTCCATTGGCCACTCCGCAGATATGGTGGGTAACCTCAGGCACCCGAGAGCTACTCCGGTAGCCTCAAGGACGGTGACAGAGAGGTTCTTATTTACCCAGACTTGCCATTGTTGTTGTTCCAGACCGTGAGACCCGGCAGGAGGATGAGTATAGCGTCGTTCTAAACTTGCTTTAGATGTGTATGTGTATATGACTCTGCCAGAGGGTTGTCGTGGTCAGTGGGAGCAGCGGAAGCATTGGTGGACAAGTAGCTTATGTCTATTTATAGACTAAAGCAGATATAGAGGAGATAGATCATTATTTCTGATATGAAGTCATAGGTTTGACTTCATCAGAATAGGGAATGGATCTGATAAGAAGATAGTAGGGTGTGATGTCCTGGTATTTGGATGACATACACAGAGTAGGACGTGAAATTCCTATACTACGATCGGTTATTCTTTGGTCGTCACACAGTAGTTTCTCCACAAAAGGCTTGGATATTATATCAGACATTCTGTTTACTGGATCTATGGTATTAGATCTAGATTTGGGTAGTTTCCCAATCTGGGTACTTCGACAGCATTCTATGAGTATTTAGAATGGACGACTCCTGGCACGGTAGTGTACCTGCAGGTAATGGAGTCACCCTCTCTAAAGGTGTCTTATAGACTGAAGTAGAGAGGGATGTGCATGATTGGCAGATCACTTGCTTAGGCAATTGAGTCAATCATGAGATGTCAAGTACCACACCAGATGTTGTTTTTGCAGGAGATGCAATAAGTTGATATCGATCCAATCCTGGAGAAACATTCGGAAGCAGTTTTAGAATATAAGTGGATGTTCTAGGGATATGATAACGACAGCCTCCTTTAGGAGACGGTTATCATTCCAGGCTTCCAAGGTGACCTGAATGACAGAGTGACTGTCAGAGTTATAGTTTTCCCTCTGACGAAGGGCAGTATTTTGGACAGATGGTCCAGGAGGATACTGAAGGAGGCATGGCGCAGGACACAGATTAAGTTCAGTTGTCAATACAGTCTAAGAAGTTTGGATTTGGAGTTCATTTATGAGCTAGGTCCCATCAGACATCCAGACACATTCTATGACAGGTATTGCTCATTTCGGGAGATGGCTTTCTCCGCGAACATGGGATAAAGAGGGACATAGAAAGAAACATCACAGCGGATCCACTCACTGAGGCTATTCCTCGAACGCAATAGTTTCGCAAACGAGCTTTGTGAGACTGACTAGTAGAGGAGTTGGGTGTTCGGTATCACACGGGCTATGAGTATGCGACATCGCAATAATTAGCCTTGAGTGCAAGTGGGAGATTGTTGGATATAGTGCCCTCAGAGTCAATTATTGGATCACAGGCACGTGATTGCAATGATTGAGGGAGGACCTATACCGGTAGGACAGTCTTACTCGAGATGATAGTATGCTATCTGGTTTATCTTTATCATCGTGTACTGCTTTAGGTGACCTTACAGGTCACTATTGCACGTTGATAGAGCCCCTAGGATTCTTGCTTGACTACCAGCAGTATGAGGGCGATCATATACGTGGGAGCTGGAGTCTATAAGCAAATCCTTAAAAGGTCCCTAGTCGTGGGAGTTTCGAGATAGGGCATCGATTCTCCAGAGTAGACTAGTGTATACAGTCGAGACCCCGACGAGGGGCGGTGGCTGGTCTCACAAGCCACTGGTGTCAGTTGGTTCACCTAAGATGTAAACAGGTGCTCATTGGGTTATGAGTACACCGGACAGGACTCGCCGGGAACCTTCTAGTTGGGATTATACCAGACGTCAGATAGCAGTTCCCTGGTGACATGTGTACAGCTTAGTTCATCGACCTGAGATCGTCATTTGTCTCGTGTGAGTTCCCACCGTGCTTTGATTACTACCCTACCACGCTCAAAGGAGACGTGCAAATAGGTTTTAGTTGGGTACAGTCCCGAGCCACATGGAGGTAGTGAGCGGATCTTCAGGGGTTCGTCTCTTCCGGTATTGGGGGTGAGGTCGCGCTGTGTCTAGGAGAGCCATTACACAAAGCCCTCGGCCGAGGCAGGAGATTTACTGGTAGGTATTCCAGTAGTATCTCAGGGTGTTCTGGGCTACACTCCGACACGACTTGTACCGCTTTTGGGGGTCTGACTTTTACTAACCCCCTAGGCCCGCCATGCGATGCTCATAGACGACGGATCGGACTGTGCGGATATTGTCACTGACAGGCTCAGTAGGGTGTCAGGATGAGTTCGCTCATCGACGTCCCTTTTGGTCAATAGCTGGTGGCCCGTCACGTATGGCTGATACCTCTGACATGATAGTTGTTAAATCCACAGCCATAGTATTGACGAGTCTTTAGAGTCCCCCACATACAGTTACTCAAGTTTCGGGCGAAACGCTGTAGAGGCCGTATGGAGATATGGCAGGGTTCGATCAGATACGTGCGGTATTGCACGGATCATGATCGGACGGATTTTACTAGCGGGCTTTGGTTTAAGCCGGATCCTAGTATTAGACAGTGTAGATTTTGTCTCTTTGCATTTGTGTTCAGTGGGAATACAAATGCGGGCATGTATATGCAGTTGCGGGGTTTTCCTGTAATTCATTACGGGATCGGTTTTCTGAGGTTGCCAGTTTGCATTCCGTTCCGGCCAGTTTTCCTGTGTTCCTTCACGGCCGGACATTCTGATGGAGGGGGTTATTTGCAAGTGTGCAAATAACATTAGTGGAGGGGGTTTCTTGCATATTTGTGGCTTCAAGATGAGATTCCTTTTGGATCAACTCATAGCATTTATTGTGATGGTTTTTGATTGGAAATTGATTTGATCATTTTCTTCTCTTTATCATTTTCCTTTTTCTCCACTTGCTTAAGATTCTCTTTTCCTCCACCATATCAATGAGGCCGGCCATTCTTGTGGGTGAGATAGAGAGGTTCCATTTTGGAGGAGGGAAATTTGATTCATATCATTTTCATGCTTGCAAAAATATATACACCATTCTTCTCCCAAAGTACTTTTCTCTTATCCATCATACCATGGCAACTACAACTAAACCCCAAAGAGACATAGACTTTACACTACACCTATAGTACCCTTGGACGCGTCGGCTAGCCAACTTCGCGCCCGAGTTGCCTTGGTCCAGAGGTGGGAGCCCGTAAATGAACCCGGCTACGTGGTGCCCGTTTCGAAGAGGAGGCGACAACCGGAGATTCCGCGAGGAGATCGGAGTGGAGGCGAAGACTGAAGGACACGGATCGCTTGGTATAGCATTCTACCCCTTTCTCATGTTTGCTAGAGTTAGCTTAATGGCCCGATCCGGGTTTATAGTGCGCGGTGGTGCCGGTTTGCAAGTTTCGCAAAGTTTTTCGTTTCCGCGTTTCCGGCGTCGGATCGACGGCCGGGGCGCCGCCGTGCACTTACATCACATCCGCTGCAGATTTTGCTGCCGAGGTTAATCCTATGCTGGCGACACTCGTGAACTTCCATGATGAAGGTGTCGTCGAGTCTTGGGTTAATTACCGCAGAAAGATCGAGGCTTGCCTGCACGAGATTGAGCTCAAGCATCTTGCTCCTAAGGTTTTGGATTTGAATTCCCAGCGAGCTGCATGGGTTGATCATAGTGTTCCTTTCCTCCGTCATTTTGAACAAGAGGCGACCCTGAGATGAAAGGAACATGAGGTGGCTTCCAACGAGTCTGTTCGATTGCACGCCCAGATTGAACCGAATGCTGCGCAGTTAAAAGCCGTCTTCGACAATCTCCAGCGATGCATTTTGGATGGGTTGACGCTGAGACAGACGCTTGACTCTACCGAGCGGGTCGTGCAGGATTGCGAAGCTGCTATGCTAGAAACGGACGAAAAGCTTTCGTCCTGTTTGCAGCAACGAACTCAAATTGAAGCGGAGTTGGCCGCGGTGGCTGACCACGAGAAGGGATTGAGAGGAGTGCGCGAGCGGCATGCTAACTTATTGAAGATGCCTCCTTCTTAGCAGCCATTTCTGTATTTTTTTTTTGACTGAAAATTTGTAATTGGTGAATAACATGCATTCATTTTTTATTCTTTTATGTGATGTATCCTGTATTCACTTGAATTCCTGAATAAAAGGCATATTTTATCTCATACTATCGCTTTCTTTTCTTTGTCGTATCCTTGGCATGTGACTTTAGCAAATGTGAGCTGTAGATGGTAGATAATGGTTCATATTGAACTCCTTGTAGGGTAGCGATGGCTTAAGAAACAGGTTCAGGTCTGTTGCCTAAGACTTTTCAATTTTATGAGCCATGAAGGTCTCATAAAGACGTTTCTCCCCACAAGTCGAGATGATCTCGTAGGTGTAATTTCTCCTTAGGGGTCGTGAGGACTCTTAAGTGCGTTTTCTCTTGAGAGTCATGAGGATCTCATAAGAGAGTTTTCTTTTTACGGGTTGAAAGGTTTGCGCAGGGCACTGATCTCCCTGGGGGTCAAGACAAATCGAGATATTATTGGTTGACTTGATTCCGAGACGGAGCATGGTTCCGGCGGGGAGGTCATTGGTTGACTTGTTTCCAAGACGGAGCATTGCTTCGGCGGGGAGGTCATTGGTTGACTTGTTTCCGAGATGGAGCATTGTTCCGGCGGGGAGGTCATTGGTTGACTTATTTCCGAGATGGAGCATTGCTCCGGTAGGGAAGTCATTGATTGACTTGTTTCCGAGATGGAGCATTGTTCCGGCGGGAAGGTCATTGGTTGACTTGTTTCCGAGACGGAGCATTGCTCTGGCGGGGAAGTCATTGGTTGACTTGTTTCCGAGATAGAGCATTGTTCCGGCGGGGAGGTCATTGGTTGACTTGTTTCCGAAACAGAGCATTGTTCCGGCGGGGAGGTCATTGGTTGACTTGTTTCCGCTTTCTGCGGTGTCGGGGTCGACTTGCTCTACTTTTTGCGGTGTTGAGAAGGAACGCCGCGTTGATCTTCTGGGATGCAGATGTTGCCGTCGAGATCTGACTCTCCCTTTGATAGAGTTTGTTGGGAAATGTGGTTCCCTTTTCATTTATGCCCATGGATTGTATACAGGGGTCAGTATGGACTCTCCTGTAGGGCAAAAGTTTCATTCTTTCATTTTTTTATTTCCTTCCGCGATGCTCTATCATTTCAGCTTTTTATATCGTGAAAGTCGCGATTGCCCAATCATTTCGGCTATTTTTTTATGTATTTCTGGCTGCTGATTTTGTTGCGAGTATGGACTTGAGATCTGATACTAATCTTAGCATCAGCATCACTGTGACTGGAATATTTCCATGAGCGAATCATCACATGCCGTGAATGGACTTGGAATTTGTTACCAATTTAGACATCAGTATCACTACTACTGGAACGTTGCCAGGAGCGAATCATCATTTGCCTTCGCCGCTATCGAACAAAGGTGGCTTAGTAGACATGGTTAGGGACCTGACGACTAAGGCTTTTGACTTCGTGAGCCATAAGGGTCTCATATAGGTATTTCTCCCTACGAGTCATGAGGATCTCGTAGGTGTAATTTCTCCTTAGGGGTCATGAGGACTCCTAAGTGCGTTTTCTCTTGAGAGTCGTAAGGATCTCATAGGAGCATTTTCTCCTTGCAAGTCGAGAGGACCTACAAGTGTTGTTCACTAGATAGGGAAATTTCACACCATTGGTGGAACTGGGCGAAGGAACCCTTATTTATGCCCGTGGATTGTATACATGGGTCAATATTGACTGCCTGTAGGGCAGTTTGGGGGATATGATGGCTTAAGAACAGGTTCAGGTCTCTGTATCTTAAGAATTTTGAATCCCGTAAGCCATGAGGTCCTCCTAGGGGGGGCATTCTCCTTACAAGTCGTGAGGATCTCGTAAGTGTAATTTCTCCTTAGGGATCATGAGGATTCCTAAGTGTTTTGCTCCCTTGTGAGTCGTAAGGATCTCACGCGGTTATTTTCTCCTTACAAGGTTGAGAGGACCCTGCAAGTGCATAGGAAATTTTTTACGAGTTTGCGCCCTTTCGGGTTTTCACAAACTCGCCGGTAGCCCTGCTGTTTTTACTCACGCCCTTTCGGGTTTTCATCCGTGCCCATTTCACTTATGGACATACCATTTTTTTTGTCGCGTTAGCCTATGAACGTTGCGGTCCATTGTAGTTTAAGGACATTACGGTCTATAGATCACCATTTTTAAGGTGAGAGTTTAGTTTAAGGATGTTGCGGTCCACAGTAGTTAAGGACGTTGCGGTCCGTTATTAGTTTAAGGACGTTGCGGTCCATAGCTAGTTTCAGGACATTGCGGTCTATTGTTAGTTTAGGGACGTTTTGGTCCGTAGCTAGTTTTCTGCAGTAAAGTTTTGCCGGATAGCACTTACAAAGTTTGTTACTCAGAAAGACAGCGAGCGGACACAAGCGTTGTCGTCTATCATTAACCTAGGTTGTGACTCGTCAGGCGTAGTATTTTTTCAGGAATCGGCCATTTATTAGTCAGAAGGGTCTTTTGCCATGCATATTCATGAGCAAGTAAGTCCCACCTTGGTAGACTTTGTCTATGATATACGGGCCCTCATAGTTTGGCTTGAATTTCCCCCGTTTGGCACGATCGGGAATCATATGTCTCTTGACCACTAGCACGAGTTCGCCTTAGCGGAATGTTCTCGGCATAGTTAATCTTTCGTATGAGCTGTCATCTTTGCTTTGTAAGCCTCCAAGTTTTGCTGTGCCATGAGACGAGTTTCATCGAGGGCGTCGAGCTCCTCAAGCCGAAAATGAGCATTCTCTTCATCCGTTAGTTCGTAATGAACCGCCACTCGTAGAGAAGGTAGTTCTATTTCTAAGAGGAATACCGCTTCCGTGCCGAATACCAATGCATACGGCGTTGTATTCATAGCCGTTTTGAATGTAGTTCGATATGCCCAGAGAGTTTCATGCAGTCCCTCGTGCCAGTCCTTTTTATTTTTGGACACCGTCTTTTTTATGATCTTTGTCAAGGTTTTGTTGAAAGCCTCAGCTAGACCGTTAGCTCGGGGATTATAGACCGAAGAGTATCTCCAGTCTATATTATGCTACTGTGCGAAGCGACTGATTCTGTGACTTCTGTAAGCCGGCCCGTTATTGGAGATAATACGTCGTGGAGTGCTGAACCGATAGATGACGTGTGTCTTGAAGAAATGGAGGATGTTCTCCGTCTTCACTTCTCTTAGAGGTATGGCTTTTGCCGACTTAGAGAAGTAATCGGTTGTTGCCAATATGAACCGATGTCCTTTGGATGACGCTGGTTCGATGGGCCCAATTATGTCGGTTCCCCACATTTCGAACGGCCAGCTAGCCACTATTGGGTGTAGCGGGTTTGGATGCTGGTGGATGAAGTCTCCATGAATTTGGCACGAGTGGCATTGTTTCGCGTATTCGAGGCAGTCCTGAATCATCGTGGGCCAATAGTAGCCCATCCTTTTGATCTTTAGCTTCATCTTTGGCCCGGCTTGATGAGAACCGCAGAGTCCGTCGTGAATTTCTTAGAAGACTCTCCTTGCTTCTTCCGGTCCTAGACATCTCAGCCATAGAGAGTCGAACGATCTCTTATATAGAGTATCATTGATGAAGGTGAAAGACAGAGCTCGTTTCATGAGATGATGTCTTGAGGATGCATCTTCAGGTGTTCGACGGGATTTGAAGTAGTCTATGAAGACTTCTCTCCAATCCTTAGATTTTTCTTGGTCCTCTATTTGCAGGGCTATTTGCTTGGTCACTTCCTTTTCTTCAGACGACTCTGGAGATATTTCTGCTGGTGAGAGAACCCGACGGCTCTGCACAACGATTTTTACATCATCGAGGTTTTCGTCAGCCAGTTCTTTAGCGAGTTTGGCTAATACATTCGCTTTGCTATTTTCTGTACACGGTATGCTTTCTAGGGCGTAGGAAGGGATTTGAGTCAGCAGTTGTTGCACTCTCTCGCCGTACTTTACCAACTCTGGTTTGCACGTTTGATAGTCGCCGTTTACTTGACTAACGACCAGCTGGGAGTCTCCATGTATAAGGAGATTTTCGATCCCCATGTCAATAGCGATCTCAAGACCCGCTATCAAAGCCTCATATTCCGCTTCGTTGTTTGTTCTTGTCTCCGTTAAGGAAAAGGCAAAGCGCATTATCTCTTCTTGTGGAGTCACGAAGATGAGGCCTAACCCAGATTTGATTATAGAGGAGTTGTGCCTTCACTTTTTCATGGAAGATACCCCATCGAAGTAGAGTTCCCATCGGGTATCACTCCCCCATCTCTCCCCGTCGATCGTGTCAAACGTGCGCTCGTCTGGCAATTCGCAATTTAGGGGTGAATCGGCAGGTATCGGATGCTCAGCGAGGAAGTCGGTGATGGCCTGGCCTTTCACTGCCTTGAGAGGTCGGTATATTATCGAGAATTCCATTAAGAGTAGGGCCCATTTAGCGAGCCGTCCCATTAGTATGGCTCTTGAAATCAAATATTTAAGAGGATCCCTTTTGATATGAGATGGACCTTATGCGCCAAAGCATAATGCCGAAACTTCGTTATAGCGACGATTAATGCCAGGCAGTGTTTTTCGGTAGGGGTGTAGTTGTTTCCTGCCCTCGAGAGAACTCGACTCAAATAGTAGAGGGCTCTCTCCTTCCCTTGGTCGTTCTCCTGTGCCTATAGTGCGCCTAAGGAGCCTTCGAGGGCTGTTGTGTACAGGATGAGGGGCTTTCCCTTGACCGGAGCAGTCAGTATCGGCGGATTCTGCAGGTATTGCTTGATTTCGTCCAGTGCACTCTGGCATTTACGATCCCAAAAGAACAGGGTTCCCTTCTTCGTCAGGTGACTGTAGGGACGACATTTTCCGGAGAGGTTGGCTATGTACCGTCGGATATACGCGAGCCTCCCTTATAGAGACCGCAATTGTTTTAAAGTTCTTGGAGTGGGCATTTCCATAACCGTCTTGATCTTCGATGGATCTATTTCGATGCCCCGGTGTCGTATGATGAACCCTAGAAATTTTCCTGAGGAGACTCCGAATGCGCATTTCAGAGGGTTCATCTTTAGGTTATACTTATGAAGACGTTGGAACACTATTTTCAAATGCTTCCAGTATTTCTCGTACGATTTGCTTTTCACTATGAGGTCATCGATGTAGAATTCAATGATTTCATGTATGAAGTCATCGAAAATCTTTGTGATTTCATGTATGAAGTCATCGAAAATCTTTGTCATGGCCCTTTGATAGGTAGTGCCGGCGTTCTTCAGACCGAAAGGCATCACTTTGTAGCAGAATATGCCCAGAGGAGTCCGGAAAGCAGGGTGCTTTTGGTCTTCAGGATGCATCTTGATTTGGTTGTACCCTGAGGATCCGTCCATGAAGAAGAAGACTTCGTGAGTGGATATGTTATCTATCATCAAACCGAAGAGTGTCCTTATAATCTACCTGCTCAAGGACAGGATCAAGTCAATGCTGCTTTTCAGCAAAGATAAAGAAATGATCCATACTCTTTAACTTACAATCCTGGTTGGAGGAGCCACCCAAATTTTTCTTGGAATCAAAATCAACAACAATTCCAAGGCAATAAAAATTTTCAAAGGCCTCCTCCACAACAACAAGCCCCTCAACAAACTCAATATCAGCAACCTTTCCAACCCCAACCTTACCAAAACCCAATGAACAATTTTGTACCAAACAATTCTTATCCTCAAAACAATTTTGTTCAGCCGAATAACGATAAGGTCTTCGCTAGAACGAAGTTTGGATGCGTTTTTAAAACTATCTACGCAATCCTCAGCCAGCATCCAATCGTCCATTCAGTCTTTGGTGCAACACACTGCTTCACATGATCAGAGCATCAAAACAATTGAAGCCCAAATTGCACAACTGAATGCTGTGTTAAGCGAGCGAGAAAAGGGTAAACTTCCACATCAACCACTACCAAATCCCGGTCACATACAAAATACATATGTTCCTCATGAACAACAAAATCATAATGTGAGTGCCATGACTACATTGAGATCTGGAAAGGTATTGCACAACAATGTTGGTAATAATGATGACACCCCGGCCGCCGCTTCTTCTTCTTCATCTTCTTCAGAGCCTGTTCCTTATTCTTCACAAGGCTCTACTTCTTCTAATTCGAACGGTCCCACATCTCACTCCATGAAAACACCAACACTGGGATCCGTTCCAACTCCGCAATCTACTCCACAAATATTGGACTCAACAAATTTTCAAAATGTTCCATTTCCAAACAGGTTGAGATCCAATAAACAAACTCCACAAATGGAGAAGATTGTGGAGTTATTCAAACAGGTTAGCATTAACATACCTCTCTTGAATGCAATCCAACAAGTCCCTTCTTACGCTAAAATTTTAAAGGACTTATGCACCAAGAAGATGAAGTCGCAGGTACCCAAGAAAGTATTCGTGGCTAGTGCTGTAAGTGATGCTCTTATCCAACCTTTACCCCAAAAACATAAGGACCCTGGCTGTCCTACAATCTCAATAAAAATTGGGGATAAGAACATCAATCGCACACTTTTAGATCTTGGTGCCAGTGTTAATTTGCTTTCCTATTCAGTATATAAACAATTAGGCGTTGGAGAGCTGAAACCCACACATTGTACTCTCCAAATGGCCGATCGATCCATCACCCATCCTAGGGGTGAGTTAGAGGATGTGTTAATTAAAGTAGGGGACTTCATTTTCCCCGTTGATTTCATTGTTATGGACACACAGCCTGTAGCTAACCCCCGGAGTCAAATTCTGGTGATACTTGGTCGACCATTCCTTGCGACTTCTAATGCGGTGATCAATTGTCGAAATGGTTCGATGAACCTATTTTTTGGAAATATGACAATTGAACTCAACACTTTTAAGTTGGGGAATCAGCCCTCCGAGCCTAATGCTAGTATACTTGATGTTTGCTCGATCCAAGAGATCAAACAGGAGGACTGTGAGCTCGAAAAATTTCTGTTCAATCACAGCAGTTTTGACGCCACTAATGCGTACCTCCTTGATTTTGACACAGCTTTTACACCCGATAACGATTACGAGTGTTTCACTTTTTGAACGTTTTTGAAGACTCACCTTCCGAGTTTGAGTCCTTTGAATTTTCTGATGAGTTAGCTGAACTATCCGACTCGGTTGCTTACACTCGTTTCGAACCATTGTTGGAATCCTTCGAGTTCGAGACAGTTTCACCAATTTTACCTTCAATTGTTTCGCCTCCAAAACTTGAACTCAAGCTGTTGCCGTCTCATCTTAAATACGCTTACTTAGGTGAGAATGAGACCCTTCCTGTTATAATTTCGGCATCTCTAGCTCTCGAGCAAGAGAAAGCTCTTTTAATGATCTTACAAAATAATCGGCAAGCTTTTGGCTGGACTATGGCGGACATCAAGGGGATTAGTCCCCTCATAGTTAAACATCATATACATATGATGGATGATGCCAAGACAATAAGGGATCCATAGAGATGCCTCAACCCCATAATGAAGGAGGCTGTTAAAAAGGAGATTGTAAAATGTCTAGATAGTGGTATCATTTACCCTATCTCTGATAGCCAGTGGGGTAGTCCCATTCATGTTGTCCTAAAGAAATCGGGCATAACGGTCATAACTAATGAGGGGAATGAGTTAATACCTACTCGCACCCAAACTGGGTGGTGAGTTTGCATTGACTATAGAAAACTCAACTCCACGACACGGAAAGATCACTTTCCATTACTTTTTATTGACCAAATGCTAGAACGATTTGCTGGACATGAATTTTACTGCTTTTTGGATGGCTACTCCGGCTATAATCAAGTTCCCATCACCGAAAAGGATCAAGACAAGACCACATTTACTTATCCTTTCGGTACATTCGCTTACCGTCGCATGCCCTTTGGGTTATGCAATGCACCCGCTACTTTCCAGCGGTGTATGATGGGCATCTTTTCAGACATGGTAGGAAATTTTTTGGAGATTTTTATGGATGATTTTTCCATTTTCGGCGACTCCTTTGACGAGTGTTTGCTACATTTAGACGCAGTTCTTATCTATTGTAGGGATAAGAACCTCACTTTAAATTAGGAGAAATGCCACTTTATGGTACGAGAGGGTATTGTCTTAGGACATATCATCTCGCAAAACGGCATTGAGGTTGATAAAGCTAAGATTGAAGTCATTTCCAATCTTCCTCCTCCTAAGTGCGTCAAAGACATCCGAGCCTTCCTTGGCCATGCCGATTTCTATAGACGGTTCATCAAGGATTTTAGTAAGATAGCTAGACCCTTGACTCTTTTATTGGCCAAGGACACCACTTTTGATTTTGACTCAACCTGCATGAAAGCGTTCGAGTCATTGAAACACTCACTTATTTCTGCACCCATTCTTTCATCTCCCGACTAGTCGCATCCATTTGAAATTATGTGCGATGCATCTGATTTCGCCATTGGTGCTATCCTTGGACAACACATTAATAAGAAGCCGCATGTAATTTATTATGCTAGCCGAACATTAAATGAGGCCCAATTAAATTACACAACAACTGAAAAAGAATTCTTAGCCGTTGTGTTTGCACTAGAAAAATTCAGACCCTATTTAATCGGCTCTCTAGTGATAGTTTACACGGACCACTCAGCTCTTCGCCATTTTTTCGCGAAGAAGGATGCTAAATCTCGGCTAATACGTTGGATCCTCTTGCTACAAGAGTTTGACCTTGTCATAAGGAACGGGAGAGGATGTGAAAACGTAGTCGCCGACCACCTTTCACGACTTCCTTCTTTGCCTACACTTAAAATTCCTATTAAAGACGTTTTTCCCGATGAGCAGCTCTTAATCGTGTCATGCGAACCTTGGTTTGCTGATATTGTAAATTATTTGGCCACCGGACTAATACCAAACGATTGGTCGAATCAGGACAGACTCTGATTCCTGTCCCAAGTAAAACATTTTTACTGGGATGAACCGTATCTCTTTAAATATTGTTCCGACCAAATCATTCGTCGGTGTGTCCCCGACAACGAGTTTAAGAGTGTGCTGTCATTCTGCTATGATCAAGCGTGTGGCGGGCATTTTGGCCCCAAAAAGACAGTAGAAAAGATCTTGCAGTGTGGCTTCTATTGGCCACGACTTTTTAAAGACGCATACGAATACTGCAAGATATGCTCCGGATACCAACACTTGGGCCGTATATCTCGAAGAAATGAAATGCCTCTCCAACCAATTTGGTGGTTGAAATTTTTGATGTTTGGGGGATAGACTTTATGGGACCATTTCCCAACTCTTTTGGGAACATGTATATTTTACTTGCTGTTGACTATGTTTCAAAATGGGTCGAGGCTGTTCCCAGCCGAACTAATGACAACAAGGTTGTCGTTAAATTTCTCAAAGAAAACTTCTTTTCTCGGTTTAGGCACCCTCACGCGATTATCAGTGATAATGGATCTCACTTTTGTAATAAGACTTTTGAATTCTTAATGCGCAAATACTCCATTACTCAGAAGCTGTCAACACCATATCATCCCCAAACTTGTAGGCAAGCCGAGATTTCTAATCGACAGATTAAACAAATATTGGAGAGAACGGTTTCCAAAAACCGTAAAGATTGGTCATCAAAACTGATTGATGCACTTTGGGCATTCCGCACTGTCTATAAGACCGATCTTGGCATGTCTCCATACAAGCTTGTTTATGGAAAGGCTTGCCACCTTCCTGTTGCAATAGAGCATAAGGTATTTTGGGCAATTAAAGAGTTGAACCTATCTTTGGGAGATGCGGGCAGCAATAAAAAGTTGCAGATGAACGAATTAGACGAGCTGCGGGATGAAGCCTATGAGAACGCAGTAGTTGTTAAAAACCGAACGAAGGTGTTCCACGATAAATATCTTATGCGCAAGACTTTCAAACCCAATCAACAGGTTTTGCTTTACGATACTCGGTTACATTTCCATCCCGGTAAGCTCAAATCTCGATGGAAAGGGCCATTTTTTGTACGCACCGTATATCCACACTGTGCGGTAGATCTAGAAAACCCGGAGGATGGTACAATGTTTAAAGTAAACGGACATTGACTTAAGCCGTTCCTCACTGCGGACCTTTCGGAGGAGCTCCTGTTTTTGCAGGAGCCGATCTACACTGACTAATCCTCCTCCATTTACCCCTAAATTTCGATCGTCTAACCAAAAACACTATTTCAAACAAGTTTGGGGGTATGTATCATTTGTAATTTTATAAAAACAAAATAAAATTAAAAATTAAAAATTTGAAAATAATTTTTTTTGGGTATTTTTGTAAATTTCCAGATTTAATAAAAAATAAAATTTTTATTTGCAAATAATTTTCTCTTTTTGGGAGGTTATTTTTACAAATAACCAAACCACTCCCCCTATAAATAAAACCCCGACCCTCTCTGTTTTACAAACCCTAAAAATTACTCACAGCAAACCCTAGCCGCCGCCGAAGTTTTTGCAGAGAGATCTCCTCCAGCCGCCGCTGATCCGCCGCCAGAACCTGCCTCCCGCCGCGCTTCCACCGCGCCTGTGCATCGTCACCCTCTGATTTTCTCAGAGGCAGTTTGCATCTTCTTCTCCTTCTCTGTTAAATTTTTTAGATCTGTAAATTTTCTGTGATGGCACCGAATATGCAGTTAGAACGTGATTTCTTACAGATCTTTTCACACACGATATATGGGAGTTATTTTGCTGACGAAATAAAATGGAGGGGCTGGAATTTTTTAATATATAATCACCAAAATGGTTACGCCCTTCCAGATCTAATCACTCGTTTTTACGAGTACATGGAAGACGGCTGCCTTGCACAATATGGCTTTATCAAATTAATGTGGAGGCGATAGGGAGATAATTATTGACAGAGACTTCATCCATAAAGTCACTTTGATCCCTAGGTTACCTGTATACGATCAACCCCTTCAGTTTGAAGATTACATGCCCTTAATGGGTAATGATTGCTCAAGGGAACCAAGAAAAGGAATACAAGCGAGAACCCTTTTCGCTAATGTTTTAACTGTGTGTCGGTGGGCACAAAACAATATTTTTGGGAGTTCCTATAATACCACATTTTTCACCCCGTCACTTCATATCGTGCACACACTTATGACTAGGAACCCTAGATTCGACATGTGCACGGTTCTGCTTAACTCAATTGGTGCGGGCAAAAGGGCCGCGAACTACCCATGCCCCATGTTAGTGACACAACTGTGTCGCCATTTCCTCCCTGTGGAGGAATTTGAATTTTACATGCATGGCGGTATACCCATCAGGCCTCTCATTGAGGGAGTATCTACGTCCTATACACGCTTGACTGATATTTGGTCACGAACAGAACCGGCGGAACACGTGCCTGCCAGAACATCTAGCTCCAGCTCGACCGCGAGCGAGGAAGAGCTCACCCCCTTAGAACATGCACGTTTAATCAGAAGAGCCGTTAGGGGGATTGACGAGTTGAGGGGGATGATGAGGGAGCATGATCGGCGTCTGATAGAAGTAGAGCAGGAGGTCAGAACCCTGCTAGGTAGGGAGGAGCGTTCCCATTCACGCTCAAGGGCACGACGAGGGGTCGAGCAGTAAGGGCACTGCTTTTGGTAAGTTTGGGGGAGGAGGTGGTTGTAAATAGTTATCATTGCATTGCATATTTTTTTAATAAAATTTTTGTATATATTTTTTCTCTTTCTTTTGCATGTTTAATTCTGCATTGCATCTTTATGAAAAATTATAAAAAATGAAAATAAAAAATATATATATAAGAAAAACCATAAAAACTGAAAAATTTTAAAAATTATAAAAATTGAAAAATTCAATTTTGGCCATAATTGACTCAAGTTTGACAAGACGGTTAACTAGCTAGGAAAAACTAGATCCTAAACTTAGTAAATTAAAAACCCTAAAAATAATCTTAAAGTTTAACGGTAGAAAATATATGTCCTTATAGTTTATTTAGAAATAGGCAAATTTTGAGTTCGGTTTTTGGGCTAAGTCAAAATAAGGGAAGAGTATTGAAATTTTTATTGAAGTGTAAGTCTGAAAAATAATTCCAAACCTTAATTCTAAATTCCGAAAATATATACCTTACAACTTGCACAAACACGCATCTCGAAACTTGGAATAGTAGAGTATACCTTGAAATGCTCTTGTCTAAAATCCTTAGTATGAAGGAAAAGAAAATAAAAGTATAAGAGGTGAATAAAGAGATAAAAAAAATGAACACTAGTTTTGTAATTACCTAAGGCTGCGTAAAATAAAAAAAATATATAGCGAGGGCGCTTTATCACCTAGTGCCTTAGACCAACTGGTTTGGGAGTCACTGCTAAAGCTTTAGGTATTACAAGACGAGGAATTACGTCTTAATGCACAAACACATTTTGTAATCGGTCGTTAGTACCTCAAGAAGTATTAACGGTCGCATGAAAGATGCGTGAGCTATTTCATCTAAAAATTCACCAACTAAAAGTACTTTGGGTGATGGACAAGAGTATAATAGCTTGAATTGAATCTCCAAGTATAGGGGTGATATACACACACACGTAGGGGTATATGATTGGGGTTTGGATGAGAGATAGGAATGAAAAATAGGACTTATATCTTTAGTAGAAATGATAAAAATTCCTAAGTTGAGATTGAACCTTAGAAGGAAAATTCAAAAGATGCTAAAAGCTAAGTAAATTTACATAACATATACAATCTTAAGTTAAATGATAAGGAAGCGTGAAAAATATGGGTTGATAATTTCTGAGTTAAAGATAATAGAATTTCTTGCTAGAACATCGAATTGAAGAATGAAAGTCAATAGGCCAAATTGATCGTATTTTGTGGGTAGTATCCGCTGAAAACCCTCAGGAGACAACACTCCTCCTACTAGGGACACCTAGAGGTTTAACGGCTTGTTGCACGAGCTCAGTGCAATCGCGTTTTCCAGCGAAAGTGAGGTAAGGCTTTTTCGAGAATAAACTTGTTTTGCTTGGGACGAGCAAAAGATAAGTTTGGGGGTATTTGTTCATATCAGAATTTTGCATTATTATATCACCCATTCTTAATCATATTACAAATAAATAGGTGTTTTTGATCTATGTCTAATAAATAGTTGCAAGTTAAAGGTTCTCAGAACAATACAGTGAAATTCATGAAAAGACGTTACAAAAGTGAGACTACGATCAACAAAAGATGAATCCGTATGATGCCGCCTAATAGTTCAAGGAACAAATGAAGATCAGTAAACAGTTTCATGGACAAGACAGTTCAAGGGCAGCACAAGGTACAAGACTTCAAAGCAAAGCTTACGGTAAAAGTCCATAAATTCTGCACTGTTGGAAATCTGAAAGAAAGTAGAAAAGATTCTGAAGAACCAAGTGAAGAAAACAGAAGAAAAATGCAACATAAAACAACCCTGAAGAAATGAGACAGAGAACCCCCAAGATGGCCGCGGATTCGTGGCCAAACATGGCTTTCCGCCGCGGTACCGCGGCCGTGCTGTGCACGTGTCGGTGCGTTGACTCGGTCTTTGGGGTAGTATTGTAAATTCAGATGTGGATCAGATGTAAAACCTAGGGTTTCTCCTATCTATAAATAGGAAAGTTGAGAGCCTAATTGGGTGTGCCTCTTTTGGGTGCCTCTTTTGAGATGCCTCTCTTTAGTTCTTAAATTCTTTTCAATTTCTAGATTTAATTCTCATTTTGTAATGAATCGTTGAGAGGTCATCAATAAAGGTATTTTTTTTATTTTCATCTTGCATTCTTTTTATCTGCAATTTTAATTCCTGCAATTTTTATTTGTTCTTTTAATTATCTGCAATTTAGTTTTCTAATATTAAAAATTATAAAAAAATGAATTTGATTGTCACCTTTCTAATGAGTGAGTAATTCCTCACATGTTAGGGTTAGGATAGGGAAGGTTTGAGAGAAGGAAATCTCTCTCCCTCCTTTCTTTGCCCAAATAATTTTATTTAAATGACTCTCTTTAATCCACCCACACACCGCTCACTACGGCACCCTATCCTAAATGATAGCAGTGATTCCCTAGTTCGACCGGTTGTGGTTGAATTAACTGGAGGTTAGGACTAAGAGCCAAGAACGGACGGACAAGGACCAAAGGGAAGAAACTTAGTTTCTTCCTAGTCGTGCTAATCCCCGTTGTTGATTATTAGCCTAACACCTATATTCTTAATTAGGCCATTGATAGAAGCAAGAAGAATCCCTTTTTCGAACTAACCTAATCCTAACCCTAGCAAGCCTTTTTTATCAATTTATTCTCAATCATAGATCTACAATAAAACCACCAATTTTTTGGGCTTAACTCGTTAGAACATAAAGAAAAGGAATCCTTCTCCCTGTAGACCGACCCGTACTCAACCGGCTAGCTACCAAGCGACACCGTTATTGATTGCGATATATTCTATTCTTTGATTTTAAAACGCATACGCAAAAAGAACTATCAATCACTTGTCATCAGGCTGTGCGTGCTTCTTGGTCTTCTTCTTTTTCTTTGATGACTTTGACGGCTGGATCTGGGTATTTTTCCCATCGCTACTAACTCTTGGTGTTGGGTGCGGTTTCAGTATCCCCTCAATGATCTCTGGCACCAGCGGGCTTTTCCATCTAATTGCCGAATTGAAGATCCTTCAGCATTCTCCTAGTCTTGTCCGAAAGAACAACTTCCCATGGTGCTTCCTCTATAAATGAGCATGATGCCCCCGGCGTGTCCACCTTTTTAGGAGCGTGCGGTTGTGGCGGGTTTACCCTCCAGTTTTCAGAAAACGCGACCTTCCCTGTTGTTACTGGTCCTCGACCCAGTTTTTGAAGACGAAGCAATCTTCGATTGGGTGGCCCATTATTCGGTGGTAGGGGCAGCAATTGGGATTGTTGACGTCGCCCGGATGCAGTGGGCATCTCGGATCTGGTAGAGTGATAAGCCTGTTGCGCTTCTCCAGTTCGAACAGTCTTCTCGTTTTATCTCGAGGAAATGAGTAAGGACGTCTCAGCTTTTCTCCGAATGATCGTTGTTTATCGTTTTGGCGAGCAGCTGGTTTCGGATCACTCGGCTGTTGCTAAGCATTGGCGACAAAGGTCACTTTCCCTTTGCCTTTTTCATTTCGAAGCTCCGTTTTCGAGGAGGACTGTCTATGGCCCATCTGGTCCATTTGGGCCAGCTTGTCGATCAAGGCCTGGAAAGTGGTCGGTTTGAAGAACATCAAAAATTGGGATATATTCGCTTGCGGGTCAAGGGTCCCTATGAACATGCCCACAGCAGGAGCTTCTTCTATGCGCTGTTCGCATTTCGACCATAGGTTCCGCCACCGAATTGCATACTGAACCCATGTCTCTCCTGGCTTCATCCTGGCATTGATAAATGCCGTGATCGGGGTGCATTTGTGTCACGACCCGAAAGTACGGAACGTGACTGGCACTTAGATTGCGAGACGTCTAAAGGCGTAACGTATCCTAAGTCAGCCAAAGCCCAGAAAAATCTAAACCAAAATCAAAAGAGAGTGAAGGAAAACCTTAAATGAAAACGATTTTCAAATCAATTAAGTTGCAAGAATCCCTTTTTAAAAACATCATAAATTTCTGAAAATTTCGGCAGAGTCTCCCCTGTATTTTCTATCCCCCAAAATGGGTACCACAAGATAATAAACCTGTAATCATAAAAATGGCATCCCCAAGCGGGAGCTAGCTCTTCGCCCAAGGCGGATCACAACCACATGCAATATAATAGTAATATCAAGAAAAGAGCATAAAAGAAACGCAAAATATCAGAAAACACAACGCCGGCTAAAGTGAGCTCGACCCAAAAGAAACTACATATATACAATCTCTCAGTCTCATCACTAGGTCGCATATACAATATAAAGTGGTAGATGGAGAATACTAGATACAATGATAAAGCAAAAAGAAATAAAGTGTGCTCGCAACCCACCTACGAGCGATGTCGCGAGTCTGAGCAAAAGGAGCTGATGATAAGATAGCCGCTGCTACAAGACTGATGAGTCCGACCTGCAAGACACTGTGGCACAACGGGGTGAGTTGCCAGCTCGTGAGTAAATATAACATCTAATAAGGCAATCGTAAGAATGCACGCAATGCACCACAACATGTATGTCCATATGTGATATAATATCTCTAGTATGCATGCACAGGTATGCAATGTCATTACTAAATCTTTAAGTGTTTTAAATGCTAAGGGTATTGAATTCTTAACTTTAGAAAATGAATATCTGTATAATAGCTAAGTACCATCACGAAATCATCTGAAAACTCGTGTCAAGCATCGACACAAAATATGAATCATATCTGTCTCAAAATCGGGCTCCGTCAATCCGGATCGGCCCATATCATAAATCTCACGACAACGGTCGATATCCTATGGATATCCGCCGCGCCAGACATCACCGGTAGGTAGTCTTCCCCTGCCAGGCTCATCGTCTACAACTCGATCTTCTTGCCCCGGGGTACCATACCGGGCCTACCATGTACCCGAGACGGGTCATCCACTCCTCGAATCGGGTCTCGAAATCCAACAGAAAACATGAAAACTCATGGTGGACGACACATACATCATGAGAAAACCGCAACTTTGTTTTGAAAATGATAAATATAAGGTTTTGTTAAATTCTTGCGGTTTTTCCCCAAAAATCCAGAAATCGTAGCAATACTGAAATCCTCAAGAAAATCATAATGTCCACATGTTATATATGATAAATGTCTATGATATCAATGCATACGATGTGAATTTTGCTAGAAATCTATATAAATATGATGATGATGCGAGGTATACGTATGCTATGCAATTTCGTACATCAAGTATGAATGCAAGTGGCGATATTATGATAAACAGGTTCTATAGTGCACGTGGCATGGCAATTACCAAAGGCGTGTGTGTCACATGAATGGTGCGCGTGCAACAGATGCCAATGGTAATGGTGTTCGTGTCCTACAAAGTGATATCGCATAAGTATAGATGAATGTCCATGCAATCTAATATACTGTTCGCTATAAGGGTATGCAGTGTACATGAATGGATAAGCTAGCTAACAATATGAATCTTGCAAAAAGTAGGGTAATCCTAACTAGGGGGCACCTTGCGCCATTCAGACGATTCCCCCATAGATGAATACATCTACTCACCTGAAATCCCCGCTAAACCGATCCGACCACCGCCTTGCCTTTACGCGCCGTGTCCGAAGTTTCCCCGACCGATCTTATATTTGCACAATATCAAGCATAAGATTACAAAACCTAAAACAATGCAAGTCACAACATACAATTATCGACGCTCCCGAATTAAACATAGCATGCACTCGGTGCGCGGAAAAACGCACGAAAATCGCTAACCTTTAACTAGAATCGTCATTTCGGGGAAATCGACAAAACTACAACCCGACTAGACGAAACCCCGCGTTCGCGCACTCTAATAGTCCTATACGAAGCTAATTATATCGCTACCATAACGCAATTTGATCGCATTCTAATTTTGTAAAAAATCTAGTAAGCAATTTCAATACCGATTCGATACAAACATCGAAATTTTATCGATTTAGCGAGCGTATCATTACACAATTTACCACTCTAACCAATTAGAAAACCAAACCCTAACTTAATCCATCAACCATGCTTCAAACCCTAGTTCAAAATCAATTCCATTCTTGATTTTTTTATGAACAATTAACTACAACTAAATTAATACTTCAAAATTGAATTTTAGCACACATAAACTACAACTTAACAAACTAGTTTAGGATTTACCTCACAAGTGGAACCCTAGCATGATCAAGTCACCAAGAAAGCCTCCTTTCATCAAGTTTTTGAACTAATTTGGGTGAGGAGAGAGTGGATTAGGGTTTAGCTTTGAATGGAGATGGAAATTTGTGAATTTTCATTGAATTTTAGCAAAGAAATGAAGCAAGAAATGAAGTGGGAAATGAAGGGGGAGCTGCTGAAATTCGACCAGCAGGAAGAGGAGGAGGGTGTGGGGAAATTTGGAGAAGTTTCTAGGTCAATAAACACCCCATGTTCTCATTTAATGCTTTCATATCAACAATTTACAAAAAAAACCTCATTTTACACCATTTTTCCATTAAATTTCCCACCCTAAAATCAAAAGTTTGCAAGTCATGATATAATTTTATTAACACCATATTTTAGCTTATAAAGACTTCTAATTATGAAATTTACATAATTAAATTTGTATTTATCACTAATTTAATGTATTTATAAAGGCTTAAAATAATAAAAAAATAATTAATTACGAATTTTTTTATTTAACTAGATAATTATAAGTGACATTTTAGTGACAAAATTATAGTAATATCTTGTCTAAATTTTGTATAATTAGGTCTACAATGAAAAATACCTATTTTTACTTTTTACGGAAAAAGCCGAAAAATTAGCCGATTACCGAAAAACTGCCTAAACGATTTTCGAAGGGTTACAATTTGCTGGCGCTTGCGAAACGCTAGGTGAATAGCAAATCCATTTCTGTGAATATTTTGATGGAGTCATTTGGAAGCTCCGAGTACCATTCAAATGCCGTCTCCGCTAAGCAGCCGACGAACTGGCGAAGTAGAAATTTGTCGTCACCTCCAGTATTGCCGTAGAGAGTCCTGAACTGAGCGACGTGCTGATGGGGGTTGCCTGTCCCCTTATACACATGAAATTTAAGGGTCGTATATCTCGGCGGGTACTTAATTTGATCGTACTAGCTTGGATAGGGTCGCCCAGTTCTGACGACTTGGCCAGCGGCTTCGCTTGCCTAATGAGCTTGTATTTGTTGAGCTATGTAGTCATCAAGCGCAGGTTTCAAGATCGTCTCCTCCCTGGCTGTTGATAAAGCCGGAAGAGGGTTTGATATCTCCCCTTTGTCGTTTTCAATGATTATTGGAGGATCTTCGGCTGGAGGGTCCGGCTGGATCATCATGCCCACCATATCTTAGAAGAGGAGCATCATTTGTTTTATATTAGCCGCTTGTTCTGCGGCCTCTTTATCTTTTTTCTCGAGCATCCTTCGTAGGAACTCGGTGTCGGTTTCTTGTTCCTGGTGTTGCTCCGACGACGCTTCCAGGTTTTCTTTCTGCCCAGTATGTGCGGCCATCTTTGTCAGCATCTTCTGGAGTTTCTGTTGTTGCTCCTGAGCCTTTGTTACGGACCACGTAAATGGTCAATGACCCCCCAGAAGCACGGTTTTCCTTTTTTCCGGAAGCCATCTAGGCGGTGTGCACTACCATGCCCCCAGACTTGGGGCATTTAGATCCACCACGCTCAGAATTTGTCGCCGGTGGTGGTTGATTCTCTGGCCTTCTCCTTTTATAAACGGTCGAGGTTGAGGGGGCTGCAATAGGAACCCCTGCAGACGACACCTTCCGCAGCATGGCGGCGGGATGGTCCTCCTCTTTCCGAACCTTTATTTTCTTCTGTCGGCGGGAGTAGTCTTTGTCGATCACAGAGTCTTGGACTCTTCGCCAAACCTTATGGATTTTGGAGGACAGCCGCTGAGGGGGCTGCTCCGGCTTCGCTTTAGTAGCGTTTTTAGCGGGTGGAGGAGACATTTAGTACGGCAATTGGAGAGTTCTTGCACACCCTCCTGAGCGGCTCAAAGCTGTTCCCAGCTGGAACAGCAGCATCAACTTCCACCATTGGAGCTGGTGGGGTAAGTCCAGAAGGGGAACTGCTCCCAGCTTTCCTCACTCGGCGCCAGTGACAACATCGAGCATGTCGTGTAGCCGAGATCACCTCTATCGTCGGAGTAGCTTCATCATGCCCCCTGCTTTAAGGAGAGGCTGTTGTTGGCGCTAGCCTGTCAAAGACTGACATCCACTGGGAAGGAATAGTCAACCTGTCGAAGGCCGACTTTCGAGTAGGGGAAGTAGTTTGGACGACTTCACCTGCAGCAGAAGTTGGGATAGCCTTCTCTGGTATCGCGAGCCTCTTCGCGGGCCCATTTGAGCTTAGGCTCAGCTTGCCGAAGACTGAGGCAGTAGACTTGGACGACCCGTTGAGAGGGGCCGCGGTAGTTGCAAGCCGATCGAAGACCTACTTCTTTGGAGCTTCCTGTGACGGCACTGGAGCGTTGAAGCTCATTGGCGAGAGCATGGTCCCGAAGAACAATCCAATGGTGTCCTGTGTCACCTGTTCCACCGGCATTGCGAAGATGGAGGCAACTTGGGGCCCGTAAGTTACCCCTCCAGACGGGGCGGAGCTATAACAACCCTAAACTTTCTGTACAACTTTCTGTAAATTTTTTTTCAAAAATACAGAAAGGGGTAACTTTTTCCTGAGCACAAGTTATAAATTTGTTTTGCTTTTTAATAGCAAGAAGGAGTTTGTAGCTCATTGGTAGGAGCTTGCACTGCTGAACCAAAGCACCAGAGTTCAAATCCTATCCCCCACATTATTTTTAATATTGTTTTCTTTTAAATTTTTAGAAGTCCAAGGGTCTACACGTGCATAACTCGTAAAAACCCACTACACATATAAAACAAACTGACCCAGGGGCTACACCAAGCGACGAAGGACACGTGGCGGTGAGCCCCGGCCCGACTCGGCCCGCCGCCGCCGTCCGGACTCGGCCCGCCGCCGCCGTCCGAACTCGGTCGGATCGCCGAGTTGCCTTCATGAAAGTTCTATCTTTTTGTATTCTAATAACCCCTGTATACTTTAATTTCTCTGCACAGTAACAGAGACATTAAAACCCCCCCATTAACCTATTTTTTAATACAATTTTAATACAATTTTCATACAACTTTTCACCTACCCTAACCCTAATCTTTTTCTATAAATACCACCCCTAAACACACCCCCCTCACTCACAATTCTATCCAAACTCTCAAGAAATTCCTCTAGAAATTTTGTGTACAAGTGGAGTTAGCGAAGGGCAAAACTCCAGCGATCTTCCGACGACGACCCTCGGAGCTCCCGGCGACGAAACGACACAGCAGCGCCTCCTACGTCTTCCTTTCCCTCTTCTCTATACTACAAACCCGTAAGTCTCACCTCCCTCTTCTCTATTCTTTTATAAAAACACTTATTTCTAAAACCCGACGGAATCGGAGTTAATCCGATTTCCGATTCGGTTCTTCCTAAAAATCCAACCTTTTCTTAAATACAAACATACCAAACCCTTACATGTTGACTATTAATCATTAACAAACATGTTGAGCAAGTTTCATGGCAATATATTTCATTTTGTAAATTTTACCGCTCTTATTCACTAAAATACCATGTAGTTTACTTTCTACTTTAAAATATCATTAAATTTGCTATACCTTTAATTAGATCATGAGGTAATGACCCACCTCCTCACAACACTCATATGCAACATAGCACAATACTTTTAGGGAACATAGAATACAAGAAAACGAAACTTTACATATAAATACCACTAACTATTAAAACCGTTTTCTACAAGATTACGTATTTTTATAAATCTTTGCAAAGCGCTGCTACAACCCATTTTGGGGAATCCGAATGGGATGGTGCGGATTATCGCACATCTCGGGGCTTAGTAGTGCGAGATTTAGACCTCCGCAAGGAGCATTCAGTCTCAAGAGATTTAAAATACAAATATCTTAAGAAAATGAGATTTCTAGAAATATAATATATTAAAATTATATATGTGTGTGTGTGTGTGTGTCATTAAAATACCTATTTTTGTGATAATATAAATATTCCAACTTTTCTAAATCATAAGAATCACTTTACATGAAAATACCATGAAATTCCATAAAAGTTCAATATTATAATTAAATACCCTATATTATGAAATTATGTTATTTTCACTAGAAATATCACAAATATAAAATCTACATCTATGACAACTGTAAAGACGATAATTAAATACTTGGGGTGTATTTTGAAAATTATACAAAAGTATTTTTACATAAAACCCCCTCAAGTTCTATAAATTACCCTAAGGACCCTAGTAAATATAGGTTTAAGCGGGACTAATCTCTTGAGCCTCAGAGAGACGGAGAAGTGGGTGCTTGCCTATTTAAGATAGACTAATTAACAACGGTGTTATCAACATGGTAATCGTTTTTGAAAAAGACACAAATCCTGCCGCCCATGTGCAGCGGTTACCGATAACATCAAAACCTAATTCAGGACATCAATTTCTTTTCTAATTGTTCTAACTCAGACTGAGTCTCATTATAATAATCTGACTTGAATATGATTCAAGTACAATATACAATATTACAATTCAATATGAATCCATGAATTCATATAATCAATCGGATCAAACTATTCAATCTATATTGACCGAACCGAACCATGGATATACCTCCATTTACATGATTCTCCGGTTACATCCATGATTCTCCAGTTATATCCATTTACTGATATCAAGGTTTCAGCAAGTCATCCAATTATACAATCTATATTACAAGATAATACAAGTTGCAATACAAACAATACAAAAAAAACATCGCGGGATTTAAGGGGTAGATTGGTACGGAAGGTGTTAGAAGTGGCACGAGACTGCAACCATAAGACACCTAATCTGTATTCTTTTGCTGTTGTACTGTGGCATGAACGGTTCCTTGAGTTCCTGATACCTTAGTCTCTGGGGCAAGTGAGACTCCTCTCGTATACACTGGCATCCTTCTGTACCAAGCTACAAATAACAGCGTTAACACTAAATACAACATTATAACAATATAATATAAGTTTAAAAGTTACACACACTCTCTCTCTTTCTTTCTTTTCTACTTCTTCCTTATCTTTGGGACTTGCTGAGCGATTTGTTCGCTGACGACATTCTCTTTTTTCTTCTTTGAATGTCGTCAGGTGTTTCGGACCTTCCAGAGATTGAGCTTAGCACTGAAGACTTGGACCAGTATATTGAAGATCCCGAGCTGTAGTTACACTTGTACACATTTCATTTCAGTACTTTCCATTTCTGTTATGCCATTGTTTAGGTATTGCTTTCATTCAGATGTATTTACTTTTCCATGCATTGTACAAAAGAATGTTAATAAATAAAGTTGTTGTTTCATTACATTTGTCTCTTGTGTACATTTCTTTTATATTGCTTAGTTACGCTTAGCGTATTAGTTCAGAGTAAATAAATAGTGGCCAGTCGCTTCCTCTGCCCGTATAATGGGAAGCGGGGCGTGACAGGAGCGGGAGTTGTTGCTGCAGTTGGTGCAGCTGGAAGCCATTGATCTTCTTTTCTCTGCATGGGAGCAAGACACCAAATCTCAGCACCTTGAGTCCACAGGCAACCATAGCAGACCACGATTTGTTCGCGAAACACGACACACAAAGTGTGGAGTGGAAAGAGGAAAATGTCCCACCGGGCGTGCCAGAATCTGTTTACCACCGAAAGACGCAACCTGCATGTTAGGACGTCTAGCCTGAATTTTGGGGGAAGATTCTATTTGGTTTTATTTGTCCACCTCTCCGAAGATGCCAAGTTGATTTATGGCACCGCCTGTCGGAGGTTTGGACGGATGCGGCCGTTGTAGCAGACTTCGTCAGATTCCCCCTCGTTGTGAGGTGTTTTTGATTGTGGGGACGCTCTTCCCTGCAGGCGTAAGCCCCTGCAGTTAATTACGTTATCACATCGCGGTAACCACTTTCTCCTGCTCCAGAAGGTCACTTCGTGTCATGTGTGTTTGTTTTATTTTTTGGTTGCCCATTGATTATATACGGAGACTAATTTGTGTTGTCACCCGTAGGGCGTGGATTTGTCCAAATCCGTATATTCTTAGATTTGGGTTTTGGTTGATTTAAGGATCGTTAATCTCGTTTGAGATTAAGATCAACTTAAATGGTTGTTGAGGATACATTAGTCTAATTTTAGACTAAGATCTACTCAACATGATTTTGGGATCATTCAGATCCAACAAAAGAGCATTTGGGCTCTATTGTTTCAGTTTAAGGACGTTTTCGGTCCATAGCTAGTTTAAGGACGTTGTGGTCCGTTCTAGTTTTAGGACATTACGTTCCATAGATCACTATTTTTGAGGTGAGGGTTTAGTTTAAGGACGTTGCGGTCCACAGCTGTTTAAGGACGTTGCGGTCCACAGTAGTTTAAGGACGTTGCGGTCCACCGTTGCTGGTTGTTGGGACCCGCCACCTCTCTGAAGACGTTGAAGAATTATAACGACATGTATCAGAGGTGTAAAGATATGTACCTGTAAACCAATGAATGTTCATCAGGGACTTGGTAGTCTTTTTTGGAACTAAGGCCAATTTAGAAGAAGACATATGGGCTCGGTCAATTTGGGGTTTGGCCAACCTTGGGCTCAGCCCACTTGATTACTTATTTGGGCTTGATCCTCTTTCTGTATCAGCATTGCTGAGCATTGATTTGGGTTCTGACACCCATTTTTCTTTTTGTTTTATTTATATTCTTTAATATGGAGTGTTAAACAATTTATGGCGCCCATATGCAGAGCACGTGAGGCGCTCGGCACTGAGCACCAGACACTGAGTGCTAAGCACCTTTTTATTAAATAGCGCCCACGTGAGGGGCACGCGGAGCGCTCGGCGCTGAGCACCAAACTTTGAGTGCTAAGCGCTTCTTATTAAATAGCGCCCATGTGAGGAACACGTGGAGCGCTCGGCGCTGAGCGCCAGACTTTGAGTGATAATCGCTTCTTATTAAATAGTGCCCACGTGAGGAGCACGTAGAGCGTTCGGCGCTGAGCTCCAGACTTTGAGTGCTAAACACTGAGATTTCTGTTCTGCTCAATTCACTTATCCGAGAATTAGATTCTCACTTGTGAAAGACTTTGTCTTATAGATCTGAAATATGGAAAAAGAACTATGTTCTTCTAATGTGAGAGTTAAACTCTTAGATATGGAGAAGATGCTATGATCTCTCTTATTTTTATTTACCTTGAGGAGAAATCGTTCTCGTCTTGAAGTTTGAAATTTAGGGGGGGGTTCTTCTCTACAAGACTTGAAGTCTTGGGTCTTTTATATAGTGGAGGCCGATTTGTTGATTTAGTTAAGGAAATCTCTCATTGAGAGATCTCTAATTGATTCGGGTATTTTATCCACCGTTGGATCTTTTGATCCTAAGCCTTCTGTTTTACAGAAGATATTTTCTTGTTCTCATCAAGATTGGGAAAATATTTTCCTATACAGAGCTTATTCTGTATCTTGGTGATTTTTAATCACCATTGGATCTTTAATCCAACGGTGCTCTGTTTTACAGAGATTAACCTTTCTTGTTTTAGGAAGATTCGAGGAATATTTACTCAACAGAATTTAATTTTGTAATTTGATGATTTATCATCTTCGTTGGATCTTTGATCCAAGGGTGGAGAACTTTTTATTCTGGCGCTGGCGCTCTCGTGCTTTGCACGTGAGGCGCTGTCTCAGAGTTTTTAACTCTGGGCGCTGGCACTCTCGTGCTTTGCACGTGAGGCGCTGTCTCAGTTCAAATTTTGAATAGAGCCTTGCTTTCTTATTGGGGGGAAACGGTTTACACACGACATCGTTTAATTATTTTGCTTAGCATAACTTTAGAAAACCTCATGAGGTAATGACCTACCCCTCACATACAAACATCTTAACATAGCACGATTCTTTTGAACAATATTTTTATGGTAAAATACGACTTTTCATTAAAATACCTTAAACCATTAAAATAACCCGGATTTCTTTAAATTGTGTTACTTAAATCTTTGCGATTATGCCTCTACAACCCATTTTGGGGAACCCAGTTTGGATGGTGCGGATTATCGCACATTCTCGGGACCAGTAGAGCGAGATGCAGACATTCTCACGGAGCATACGATCTCGAAAGAATTTTAATACGATTTTTAACAAAAATGAGATTTTCTACTTAATAAATAAAATTAATTTTTAATAATTATATAAATATTATAAAATTATATATTTTTAATATATAATAAAATTTCATGTTTTCTAGAAAATAAAAGAATTACAAGTTTCATGAAAATACCATCAAAAATCAATACAAGTCAAACTTTATACTAAAATACCTTGAACTATTCAAGTTTCACTAATATACTTCATTCTTTAAAAGTTTTCATCCATGAAAACCCTAAATAACATAAATAAATACTTGAGCTTTATTTTGAAAGTATACTAAAAATATTTTTCTTAAAACCCCTCAAGTCAAATTAAATTACATTAAGAATCCTAGTAAATATAGGTTTAAGTGGGACCAATTCTCTTGAGCCTCAGGGAGCCAGAGAAAGTGGGTGCTTGCCTATTTAAGGTAGAAAACTAAAACGGGGTTATCAATGGTAATTGTCTTGGAAAAAGACATAAATCCTGCCGTCCATGTACAACAGTTACCGATAATTCCTAAACCTAATTCAGGATCCAAATCTGTTTAAGTGTCTGACTCAATCTGAGTCTTAGTCTAATCTGAATACAATCCAAACATGAATCCAATCATAACTCCAATTCAACTTGAATCCAATATACCAAACATGAACACTTGAACTTGAACATGAATATCAGAACAATATCAACATGACTTGACTTGACCGAACCATGGCTATATCTTGAACTTGACTACATGACTACCGTTTACATCCTGAATCAGTTTACATGAACAGCTTATACCATGGTCTTGGCAAGTCTGATAACCCTAATTCAATACAATATACACTATGGGGTTTTAACGGGGTAGAATGGTACGGAAGGTATTAAAAGTGGCACGATGATGGTCACTAAAAGACGTAGATTGACATCCATTGCTGTTGTCCCATAGGTATTGACGGGGCCTTGTAATACGGGTTACCATAGTCCACGGGAAAAGTTGGACTCCTCTCGTATACACTGATACCTTCTGTACCAAGCTACAGACAACTACGCTGGTTTAACAAATATATGTACATGTATAAATTATCAGTTCTTCCCTGTATACTTGTTCTATTCTATTCTATCTTTTGGGACTTACCTGTTTACAACCGAAAGACGTGACCGGGACGTTGGGACGTCTAGGCCTGAATTTTGAGGGCAGATGCTATTTGGATTTTTCCTTCCACCTTTCCAAAGATGCCAAGTTGAATTATGGCACTGTGTATCGGAAGTTTAGGCGGATGCGGCCGTTGTTGCAGACTTCGTCAGATTTCCCCTCGTTTGCGAGGGGTTTTTGATTGTGGGGACGCTCTTCCCTGCTGGCGCAAGCCCCTGCAGTTAATTACGTTACCGCGTAGCGATAACCACTTTCTCCTGCTCCAGATGTTCACTTCGTGTCGTGTGTGTTTGTTTTATTTTTGGTTGCCCGTGGATTTTATACGGAGACTAATTTATGTTGTCGCCCGTAGGGCGTGGATTAGTCCAAATCCGTATTCTCTTAGATTTAGGTTTGGTTGATTTAAGGCTCGTTAACTTCGTTTGAGGTTAAAACCAATTTAAATGTTTGTTAAGGATACGTTAGTCTAATTTTAGACTAAGGTCTACTTAACGGGGGTTTGGGATCATTTTTGATCCAATGAAAGAGCATTTCGGCTCTATCATTTTAGTTTAGGGACGTTACAGTCTGTTGGGTTTAAGGACATCATAGTCCGTAGAGTTTAAGGACATCATAGTCCATAGAGTTTAGTTTAGGGCCGTTGCGGTCCAATGGGTTTAGTTTAAAGACGCTACGGTCATGGAATTTAGTTTAGGGACATTACGGTCCGAAGTTTAAGGACATCATAGTCCATGGAATTTAGTTTTTAGGGACGTTGCGGTCCATTATTAGTTTAAGGACGGTGCGGTCCATAATTTAGTTTTAAGGACATTGTGGTCCGGTGGGTTTATGGTTGGTTGGTTTGGGGGTATACCAAGTATTGGTTATTGGGATCCTCCACCTCTCTGAAGACGTTGAAGAATTACAGCGACATGTATCAGAGGTGTAGAGAGATGTACCCTTGAACCAATGGGTATTCGTCAAAAGATCGGTGGTCTTGTTTGGGACTAAGACCAGTTTGGAAAAATAAAGAGCACATGGGCTCAGTTGATCAGGAATTTGGCTAACTTGGGCTCAGCCCACTGAGTCTCTATCGTTTCCTATTTCAATAAAGTGTTAGACACTTACCAGGACACAGTCCTCTCTGTGTGCACATAATGCTAAATATTTATGTGGGTTCTGACTTTACTTCTTTTACTTTTGTTTTTTGTCAGTGTTGAACACTCTTTATGGTGCTGGGCTCTGTGTGATGAGTGTAGAGCACTCTATGTCAAGTAGCGCCCACATGAGGGTCACATGTAGCGCTTGGCGCTGGGTGCCAACCATTGAGTGCTAAGCGCTTTTATTGAATAGCGCCCACGTGAGGGACACGTGAGGTGCTTAGCGCTGAGCGCCAACCATTGAGTGCTAAGCACTCTTTATTGAGCAGCGCCCACGTGAGTGGCACGTGAGGCGCTTGGCGCTGATCGTCAACCATTGAGTGCTAAGCGCTTTTATTGAATAGGGCCCACGTGAGACGCTTGGCGCTGAGTGCCAACCATTGAGTGCAAAGCACTCTTTATTGAGTAGCGCCCACGTGAGTGGCACGTGAGGTGGTTGGCGCTGAGCGCCAACCATTGAGTGCTAAGCACTCTTTTATTGAGAAGCGTCCATGTGAAGAGCACGTGAGGCGCTTGGCGCTGAGTGCCGACATTGAATGCTAAGCACTTTTTTTTATTGAGCAGCGCCCACGTGAGGAGCACGTGAGGCGCTTGGCGCTGAGCGTCGACATTGAGTGCTAAGCACTCTCTTTTATTGAGTAGCGCCCACATGAGGAGCACGTGAGGCTCTTGGCGCTGAGCGCCAACTATTGAGTGCTAATTACTCTTTTATTGAGCAGCACCCACATGAGGAGCACGTGAGGCGCTTGGCGCTGATTTTTTTCTCGTCTATTATTTTCTGAAGGGTTCAATTCTCTGTTCTTCTTTGGATCTTCGATCCCTAAGAACAAATTTATCCCCGTAAGAATTAAATTCTTATTTGGGGGAGACTTGTCTCATAGATCTCAGATCCGAGGAAAGAACTATGTTCTTTTTATGAGGGTTAAACCTTTAGGTACACAGATGAGATACTATGCTCTCTCTTATTTTTTTTTTACCTTCGAAGAAAGTTCTTCCTCTTAGAGCTTGCTCTCTTTTCTCTTTTTTTTGTTCTTCTCTTTGAGATCGAAGTTTATGAGGGGTTCTTCTCCTTACGACTTGAAGTCTTGGATCCTTTATATAGGGGATGTTGATTTGTTGATTCAGTTGAGGAAATCTCTTATTGAAAGATTTCTTAATTGATTTGGGGATTTTACCCACCGTCAGATTTTTGATCCAAGGACTTCTGTTTACAGAAGACATCTTTCTTGTTTTTAGCAAGATTGGGAAAATATTTTCCCATACAAAACTTATTCTGTATCTTGGTGATTTTTAATCACCATTGGATCTTTGATCCAATGGTGCTCTGATTTACAGAGCACAATCTTTCTTGTTTGGAAAGATTTGAGGAGTATTTCCTCAATCAGAATTTAATTCTGTATTTTTGGTGATTTATCATCTTCGTTGGATCTTTGATCCAAGGGTGGAGAACTTTTAGTTCTGGCGCTGACGCTCTCGTGCTTTGCACGTGAGGCGTTGCCTCAGAATCTTTGACTCTTGGCGTTGGTGCTTTTGGCGCTAGCACTCTCGTGCTTTGCACGTGAGGCGCTGCCTCAGAATCTTTGACTCATGACGCTGGCGCTCTTGGCGCGAGCGCTCTCATGCTTTGGACGTGAAGCGCTGCCTCAGAGTCTTTGACTCTTGGCGCCGGCGCTCTTGGCTCGTGCTTTGCATGTGAGGCGCTGCCTCAGTTCATATTTCAAATTTTGAACAGAGCTTTGCTCTCTGATTGGGGGAAACAAATGCCCCCCCACCGTTGCGCTCACGTGGCTTACACGTGAGTGCAGCGGTGGCAGCCTTTCCACCTTTAGATCAACTTGGAAGTTGGATCAACTTCCATCACCTATAAATAGGGCCTCTGGCCCTTGAGATGACTTCTGTTCATCTTCTCCCCTTCTTGTTTTTTCTGAGAATTTAATTCTTTCTTCAAAGCATAGATCTCTGCCCCAGGCCTTTAAGTTAGAACTTTGTTCAAATATTTGGAAAGAATCATATTCGACTCTATTAAACAGAGCTTTACTCTTCTCAGATCACAAATCTTAAAGATGTGTTTTAGGGTTTCTTAACCCGTTAAATGAAAACAGAGCTTTGTTCTTCTTAGATCATAGATCAAAAAAATCTTCTTTTAGGGTTTATTAACCCATTAATGAAGAACTCTTAGAGTTCGTTTTGCAGATCTTAAAGATCTCGAAGTTTATAACTCAATAAAAGCTTTTCTTTTTAGGGTTTTGATGGATTATTCCATCATTTTCACAGAGCATAGCTCTTAGAATTTTTAGGGAATTTTATTCCCCTCATAATTAGAGTTGACAGATGTCACTCCTGTTTGCAGAGCGTTGCTCGAGAGAGAGTTTAACTCCTTGGCCCGAGGAGTCTCTCATTAAATGAAGATCTTTTTTAGGATTTCTTCTTTAATGAGTGATTGTCTCATCAATGATGAGCCGTCACCTTGATTTTGTGGGTCCCCCTTAGTCCATTTCCACTGCATTGCAGTGTGGTACAAATTTAAAGTTCTAAGTATCAGAATTTGGACTGTATCATTGGCGGCTAACCCTCGTTCCTTTTCGCGCAGGTACTATGTCTTTCGACACTTCCTTCCTGTTTGTTCGTTCAGAGAGCACCTTCGCTGACGCGCCCGTGGATCAGGAAGTATTCGCGCTCATTAAAGATCACGACTCGAAGCGGAAATCTCTTTGGGGTCATGGTACAATCAGATTATCCAGGGTCGGCACAGCTTCTCTGGTTCGGTGCCTTCAGAGCCAATTTCCGCCATTAATTAGGTTGACTCACCCCAGGTGAATTACGTAGTGGAGGAGGTTAACTGGATTATGGATGGACGCCTCCAGCCCTCGATGGGTTCGATACCTGTACAGCCGCCGATGGCTTTAGATATTCTGGGGTGGCGCATATGTCAAGGCGAGTCGGGCCCTTGGGGACAAGCGTACATGATTGGCTTGACTCCTCGCCATTCAGCTGGATATCTGCAGTGGGCTTGATACATCTTGTCGGCCAAGAAATCGCTGCTGCTGAAGCTCGGGTTGTACCCCGCGATTTATGCGTCTCTTTTCCAGTATTCCACTCCCCCTGTATGGTGGGTCAAAGCTTTCTTGGAACAATGGAATGTCCCAACTCACACCTTTCTTCTATCAGATCGGGAAGTTTCAATCTCCTTGGAGGAGTTCGCGGAGATCTCCGGCTTACCCGTCAGAGGGGAACATTACGAGGAAATACTTCCCCCTGACGAGTACATCTTCGCCACCAAATCAGCGATGATGGGTTTTACTTCGGAGAATGCTATTCAACATCGATTCCCGAGTCTGATCAAGGTGTTGAATATTTATGAGGGTCTGTTTCTCGAATCCGGAAGGCATGGGGTCAGTTTCACAGATCTCATTGCCTGCTTTCTTCGCCCGGAAGTCTTGTCAAAACAAGCTGCGAAGTTCGCTAAACTTGACGATCCTTTTGGTTTTGGTTTGGACAGCTAGCCGACAGCGGAAGCAGATCAAAAGAATTTCTTCCTCCCAAATACCGCAGTCGTCCCCTTTGCAGAGCTCGCAGCTTTAGACATCGACGAAGAGGTGTTCTTTTTGGGGTTCTTTGGTCTATGGTCAAGCTGGTTTGTGCTCCCAATGCACCCTCGCCATATGAGGCCATTCGTATTCTATCCGGCTCATCGAATGGTTGCTGGGACGCGAGTGGCCGTCGGGATCGCTGGGCTGGCTCACTTGTTTCAAGGCCTCAGCCTAACGGCAGACACCACTCAGCCGGGGGTCCAGCCCGTAAACCTCCCGCTGCATTATTTCACCTCGTGGATCGAGCTTCATGTGCTCGGCGCTTTCGGAGTCCATAAACAGCCCCGTTTCTATGACAGTTATAATTTTCCTTGGGTCATGTTCCTAGTTGACGCTTCTGCTTTAGATCCGTCACAGCGAGAGGCTCGGGGCCTGATCATTCTCCCGCGTATGGTCGGGGATGGCATGACCTTTATCGATAAGGTTCTAACTATCGGCAAGGAATTCACTAAAATGCAGCCGCTGCGCGACACCTTCAAAGACGGGGCCCCTATATTGAAGGCTCGGGAGTTTCTGCATCTGTACTCAATCAAGCCAGGCTTTTTAGTGTTCAGGAAGAACGACTCGGCGCTGTTAATGAGGTACAACCTGCACCGTTTCGCTCAAAAGTCGGGCTACGATCTAGGTGTCCCACTAGAGGCCTTTTTAGTTAAGCCGGTTGCTATAGAGGAGGGTATCCGTAGCGCGCTGCACCATTTCATGCGGCTAAACACCGTGTCCAACTTTTTTATCAGTGAGCCGAGCTGCGTTCCGAAAGCCTCGAACGCATATGTGGCTTGGTACCAGCATGCGACGGGTGCTGTTATTAGGGAAGAAAAGCGGTTAATGCTCGATCGCAAGGGTGCGGCCCCTACTGGTAATCCAGTCGTCCCCTTAAAGCGACGGACCATTGTTCGTCCGCCCTTAAGAGAAGCTACTGCGGTTGCGGTTCCGCGTGCAGTTCCCGAGAAGCCTCTACCTCGTGTTCCTGTAGAAACGGTAGCTGCAGCGTCCCCTAAGTCTGGCGTGGGTATGGAGATCGGGACTCGTCGCCCAAAATTGCCCGCCAAGCGCAAGCTCCTGTCATCGGCTGCCGGTGCTAGCTCGTAAAAGAAGAAGAAGTCATTGTTTTCTGCCGATGTTGTACTCGGCCAGGAGCCCCATGCTCCCTACAACGAAGGCTTGTGTGAGTACGGGACCAATGAGGGTCTATTCATCGTGCCTGTGGATGATACTGATCTCCAGGCTGCCCTTCTGGCCTCCGAGCGATTGGCTCGCGAAGAAGCGGTGCTAATCACCATTGCGAAGTCAGGTATACTTCAGTTGTATTTTTCCGTGTTCATTCCTTCTTTATTTTTATGCTTTTACTAATGCCCTCTTCTTCAACAGGTATTTCTGCCGAAGAGGCTCTCGCGGCATCCATCAAGACTTTCGAAGAGGAAGAGAGGCTCCACGCTTTTTTGGGTCTTGGTATAATTTAGCTCACTGTGCCTTTATTCCTTTTTTTTATTCGTGCTCTGACCCTCTTCTTTATTTTGTTACAGGGGCTACCTTGACTCGGGTTATTCCGAGTGCGGTACCGATCTCGAGCGGTGGTGCAGCGACGCTTCCAGAGACAGCTATTGTGGCCCCAGCTCCCCCAACATTACCACAGGAGGCGTCACTAAAGCAGTCGATGACAGACGCCGTAACGGCTCCGGAGGCAGAGCTTGGCTCGGATGACGACGTCCCTTTGTCAGAGGTCTTGAGGAGATCAGCTATTACGGACCAAACTGAAAGGAAATGCAGGAAGCGCGCAGCGAAGGAACGTGATGCCGCCTTAGCTGTAGGTGCAGGCTAGGGCCCCACTCCATCTATCGCTAATTCTTCAGAGGGTGCTCTAGCTGTCCTGTCTACCTCCCATAGATAGGTTGCGCGCGCGGCTCGGGAGGAAGCCGAGAATTTATTGCAAGGTAATATAATGCCCGGTCTTTTTATTAGAACTTGATCTTCGAATTTTGACACATGCAATTTTTTTGCAGGGCTAAGTCTTGGCGATGGGATGACAGGCGAGACGGTGGCGACCATAGAGCCCGAAGTGGCTACTCTTTCTCGGGAGTCTGGGACTGTCCAAACCGTCGCTCTTTCCCCTTACGGCTCCCTGGTATCAGCAAGTGTCGCAAATGTCATGACAGCATTTGTCGAATCAGGGGACGAATCCACGGGCGCAGAAACTATTCCACTGAAGGAGTGCAAAGAAGCCGCTGGGCCTGGTGATGCTTCCGTCACGGTTTTGGCTGATGACCCATCTGGTAGGTCTTGGGTCACTGTTTTCATTTTATTTCTCAATCTCATTCAGCCCCCTCTGATGATATCTTGTTTGTTTTGAGTGTAGGTGCAGTGAACGCTGAGATTGTGCCATCTGAAGCATCTCTGGTTGCCGCCATGACGGTTGTTGTTCCCTCGCCTTCTCCTATGTCCTCCGAAATGCTGGAAGGTATAGGTTTGCAATTTGTTTAGTTTAATTATAGACATCATCTTCCTTGTATTGACAGTATATTGTCGTAACTCTGCAGGAGTCCTTTTCGACCATCTATACCAGGTGTTCAACCCGCATTTCTCCTTCAAGTCAGAAGTCATTCCGCCTGCTGGTACTGGTTAGTATATCATTCAACTATTGTCTCCTTCCTTCTTTTATGAATAGCCGTATTGTTGCTAAGTCTTCTTTGTATTGATCGCAGTGTCACGGATCGGAGGAGGGGACGAGAGAAAAGCCGCGCCTCCGGTACTCTCAATTTTGCCACCTGCCACAATCGGTATAGTAGACTCCATTACTCGTGTATTTTCTTTACCTTCCGAGTCGACATTTGACCATAATTTGTTTTGCAGCAATCGCACCAGCTCCAGCTCTCTTTGAGTCTCGCATTCCAATGCCGGCAGGGCCCATTGCTAGACGCCCATCTTCCCGGGGAACTGCGACTAGCCTATGAATGTTGAGCGAGTTCGTCGAGGATCTTGATGCCGAGGCCCTCGCATTCGCTGCATATTTTGCCGCTGAAGTTAATCATATGCCGGCGACGCTCGTGAACTTCCATGATGAAGGTGTCGTCGAGTCTTGGGTTAAACACTGCAGAAAGATCGAGGCCTGCCTGCATGAGATTGAGCTCAAGCGTCCCTCTCCTGAAGTGTTAGCTTTGAACTCCTAGCGGGCTGCGTAGGTCAACAGTAGTGTTCCTTTCATCCGCCATTTTGAACAAAAGGCGACCCTGAGGCAAAAGGAACATGAAGTAGCTTCAAGCGAATCTGCCCGGCTGCGCGTCTAGGTTGAAGCGACTGCTGCACAGTTGAAAGCTGTCTTTGACAATCTCCAGCGATGCATTTCGGATGGGTTGACGCTGAGACCGGCGCTTGACTCTGCGGAGCGGGTCGTGCAGGACTGCGAAGCTGTCATGCTGGGAACTGATGAAAAGCTTTCGTCTTATTTGCAACAGCAGGTCCGTGTCGAAGCGGACCTGGCCGCAGCGGCCGATTACGAGAAAAGATTGAGAGGAGTGCACGAGTAGCTGGCTGATTTGTTGAAAACGCCTCCTCCTCAATAATTGTCTTTATATCGACTGAAAATTTTTAATCTATGAATAAAATGTATTCATTTCATTTTTTTATTCTTTTATATGATGTATCTTGTATTCAATTGAATTCATGAATAAAAAACACATTTTTATCTCCTACTATCGGTTTCTTTTCTCTGCTGTGTGGTTGGCATGTTACTCTAGCAAGTGTAGCTTGTAGATGATAGATAACAGTTTATCTTGAACTCTTTGTAGGGTAGCGATGGTTTAAGAAATAGGTTCAGATCTGCTGCCTAAGACTTTTCAACTTTATGAGCCGTGAGGGTCTCATAAAAACTTTTCTCCCTACGAGTCGAGAGGATCTCGTAGGTGTAATGTCTTCTTAGGGGTCGTGAGGACTCCTAAGTGTGTTTTTCTCTCGAGAATCGTAAGGATCCTATAAGAGAATTTTCTTTATGCGCAGGGACACTAATCTCCCCACAGGTCGAGATGAATCGAGAGATTCTCGCAAAGACACTGATTTCCTTGTGGGTCGAGACGAATCTAGAGATCCTCGTCAAGGGCGCTAATTTCCCTGGGGGTTGGTTGACTTGTTTCCGAGACGGAGGTCACTGGCTGACTTATTTCCGAGACGGAGGTCAATGGCTGACTTGTTTCCGAGACGGACGTCACTGGCTGACTTATTTTCGAGACGGAGGTCATTGGCTGACTTGTTTCCGAGACAGAGGTCACTGGCTAACTTGTTTCCGAGACGGAGGTCACTGGCTGACGTGCTTCCGAGACGGAGGTCACTGGCTGACGTGTTTCCGAGACGGCTGTCACTGGCTGACTTGTTTCCGAGACGGAGGTCACTGGCTGACTTGTTTCCGAGATGGAGGTCTGGCTTGTTTTCGAGACGGAGGTCTTTGGCTGACTTGTTTCCGAGACGGAGGTCATTGGCTGACTTGTTTCCGAGACGGAGGTCATTGGCTGACGTGTTTCCTAAACGGAGGTCACTGGCTGACGTGCTTCCGAGACGGAGGTCATTGGCTAACTTGTTTCCGTTTTCTGTGGTGTCGGGGTTGACTTTCTTCGCTTTCTGCGGTGTCGTGCTTGACTTGCTCCGCTTTCTGCAGTGTCAGGGTCGACTCTAGGTTGTCTGTGAACCGTGGAGTCTTGGAACCGGAGACTTTGCCATGGCTCCGATCGGTGATGTCGCGTTCGTATCCTGCTGGAATGAGGAGGAATGCCGTTGTTAATCTTGTGGGATGCAGATGTTGCCGTCGAGATCTAGCTCTCCCTTTGACAGAGTCTGGTGGGGAAATGTGGATCCTTTTTCGTTTATGCCTATGGATTGTACACATAGGTTAGTATGGACTCACCTGTAGGGCAAAAGTTTCATTCTTTCATTTTTCTTTATTTATATTTCTTTCCGTGATACTCTATCATTTTAGCTTTTTATATCGCGAAAGTCGCGATTGCCCAATCATTTCGGCTATTTTTCGCGGTACCCAATCATTTCGGCTATTTTTCTTTTTACTCGCTGCTTTTTATTGCGAGTTGCCAAATCATTTCGGCTATTTTATAATGTATTTTTGGCTCGCTGATTTTGTTGCGAGTATGGTCCTGAGATCTGATACCAATCTTAGCATCAGTATCGCTGTGACTGGAATATTGCCAGGAGCAAATCATCATCTGCCGTGAAAGGACTTATAATTTGACACCAATTTAGGCATCAGCATCGCTATGACTGGGATATCGCCAGGAGCGAATCATCATTTGCCTCTGTCGATTTGAACAAAGGTGGTTTAGCAAACATGGTTAGGATCCTGTCGACTAAGGCTTTTTGACTTTACGAGCCGTAAAGACCTCATAAAGGTATTTCTCTCTACGAGTCGCGAGGATCTCATAGGTGTGTTTTCTCCTTAGGAATCATGAAGATTCTTAAGTGCATGTTCTCTTATAAGTCGTAAGGATCTTACAATAGTGTTTTCTCCTTATAAGTCGAGAGGACTTACAAGTGTCGCTCACCATATGAGGACATTTCGCGCCATTGGCGGAACTTGGTAGGGGAGACGTTTATTTGTGCCCGTGGATTGTATACAAGGGTCAATATTGACCGCCTGTAGGGCAGCTTGGGGGAATACGATGGCTTAAGAACAGGTTCAGGTCCCTGTATCTTAAGAATTTTGAATCCTGTGAGCCATGAGGGCCTCATAAGGGGGAATTCTCCTTACAAGTCGTGAAGATCTTGTGTCACGGTATAAGTACGGAACGTGACCGGCACTTAGATTACGAAGCGTCTAGAGGCGCCACGTGACCTAAGTAAGCCGAAGCCCAGAAATCTAAACCATAAAAGAAGAAAAACAAGAAAAGAAAAGAAAACAAGTATAAAAACATCAGCAAATTTTACCAAAAATTTCGGCAGAGTCTCCTCTGTAAAAACTGGCCCCCAAACGGGTACAACAAGTATAATATACATAAACAATAAAAAGCATCCCCAAACGGGAGCTAGCATCAACGCCAACAGGCGGAAACAACCACAACAAGCACAATAATATACAACGCCAATAGGCGAGGCTCAAAACTCAAAAGAAAACAAAACCACCAGATCAGAATAATACATGCGCGACTCTAAGGTCGAAATAAAAGACTGGTCCTATAAACTTATCAAGTAATAAAAATATGGTTGATGGAGCTTACTAGGTACAAATGAATGAATAAAAGTACAATGGTGGTTCGGATACAAGTGAACCAACCTACCGTGCAAATCACCCTGAAGAAAAGATGTGCCAACAAGCTGCCACGGAAACCTGTACATCGAACCTTTAAAAAAATTTGGCACAACGGGGGTGAGTTGCCAACTCGTGAGTAGAAGACATCTACGAAAAGAAATCGAATGCACGACGCTATCCTAGGTCATAATAATACACTATTATATCCCAATCAACTAGTAATAGCAGGGTAAAACTACGTGTAAGTGCAGATACTCCGTGCTCGTGTCAGTGCCTCATATAATACTATGTCATATGAAATGAAATGCATGCACCATGAATGTAAAGTAACAAATCCTGAAATCCAGATATATATGTATAAGAAATCTTTAGCTATTATCATAGTAAAATGTGTATAAGAATCTGAAATCTCAACAATGAAATCCATGGAAATCCGTGTCAAGCATCGACACAACACATGTAATCTCAAGTCTCAATATCTCGGGCTCCGTCAGTCCGGATCGGCCCATATCATCAAATCTCACGACTACGGTCGGTATCCTCCGGATATCCGCCGTGCCAGACATCACCGGTAGGTAGCCTTCCCCTGCCAGGCTCATCGTCTACAACTCGATCTTCTTGCCCCGGGTACCATACTGGGCCCACCATGTACCCGAGACGGTTAATCCACTCCTCGAATCGGGTCTCGAAATCCATCAGAAAACATGAAATCTCATGGTGGACGACACATACATCACGAGAAAACCGCATCTTATGTTTTTAAAAAGAGAGGAGGAGGAGAGAGAGAAGTGTTTACATATTCTTGCGGTTTTCCCCAAAATCCAGAAATCTCATAGAAATCCAAATCTCAAAATCATGAGTAACTATATGATAAGTGTCGGCATATGCCCATAATACTGCATGATAACATGAAAATATGAATGCATGAATGTCTAAGCAATGAATATCATGTCTGTACTAATGTCAGAGAATAATCACAATATTATATCTGTCTAGTTGTTAACTGATTCTATCCATAAAAGATAATATGATCTAAAGTGTACGTGACATAGCAATTACCGATGATGATGTGTGTGAGCCGGCAAATAAGTGTGCGTGGAATATGTGCATCATCGGTAATAGTGCTGGTGTCCTAACAGGTAAAGTTTATACTGATTATAGCAACATATAAAAGAACATGCACCATGATGATTACAGTATGAATGTAAATACAGGTGTGCATTATCCACTCCTCTGCGAGATACGAGTACAACTACCACTATGTGAGTCGAACCTAAACCAGTGTCCATCGAACATCCTAAGGAACTAAACCTAATAGACTAGTCAGTAAGAAATTAGAGTCTACCTAAGGTCTGAATCAATATCTCTAATAGTCGGCGATCCCGCCTCAATAGCGTCACGTACGTAGTACGGCTTCCTCGAATCAAGAGTGCGGATCAATCATCAAATCTAAGCCTCGTACGGTAAAATCCATCGTACGGCATCCCAATATCGGGGTACGGTCAAGTATCTCCTAGGTGTCTCCTCATTCGTATAATGTCATCATCAACACATCTCATGATCAAGGTGCTAAACTGTGATCGCATACATCAATCATATATCATTGCCATCATGATAAGCATCATTAGTTTATCCACAGAAATATCATGTCATATGTATAATATTGTGATTAAATCATACCGATATCTTATCGTCATCAAGTCACACCTATACGATATCGACATCAGGTCACACCTATATGATGTCGTAATCAAGTCATACATATATCATATCGTGATCAGTCACAAGCTACAGCCCAGGTACTATTTTAGCGTCCCATGTACCTCAATATCACCACCACCCTTTATAATTTATATGTTCATGTTCATTATCTCATTCTCTAATGATCCGCTAACACTTTAATACGACTGTATAGTCAAGAATCACGGCATCAAGCCTAGTTATACTGTTTCATCATGCCTCAGATATCATATCACATCAATGAATCCCATATACGTGTTGTGTATATATATACACCTATACCTAGTTTTATATATATATACACACATATACGTAAACGCCATGTCAAGTTTTAGTGTGTGCGTGTGTGTTTCTATCTGAAACCTACGAACCTCTCTCAAAGTATTCATCCTCAGGTGTGGTTTTCCTAAATCAGTCTAGTCCCGCCTAGGGTCATTACCAGGGTCCTACTCAGTAAGAATCTAGGGTCACATCTGGTTTCCTAATGTCAATAAGTGCTAGTCCTATTCTACGTTGCGGGGGTGCTAAACGCCATCCACCCGACTTCCCCCCGTAGATATGCATCTACTCACCTGGTCCATGTCTGCCGACGACGGTGTCGCCATCCTCCTCTTCATCGCCCGTAGTCCACTTGAAGGGTACCTAAACACAAACATATAAATAGCATCGTAAACCGAATCACATACAAAAGTCAAACGATACAAGCAACAAGCATAGGTTAAAAGCTATGTCCCGTCCACGCAAAAGAACCAAATACCGCTCGATATCGGCGTACAAACTCCGATGGATCGAGATAACATCATCAAACAAGTTGTAGTTTTAAAACAAATTACTTATACCATAAAACACGTTTAAATCCATTGAAACCCTAAAATCTATCAAACCGTCCAATTTTGCAAAAACCCGAAAATGCCAGTATACCGTTTTTCATCAAAACTTGACATTTAAATGAAACTAATGGTCATAAAACTCATTAAATAGCATTACTAGACTATACAAACCATTACGATATTTTTATTACACAATTTTGCATTTATTTGAAATTTCTAGTTTGCAACTTTTAACAATTTTAACATTTTTCAAGCAAAATACCACAATTCCACCGCAAAACGTGATTTTGCATAAATTAATGACTTAAACCACAATTCATGATGATAATGATATAATGAAACCATAATTATATTTTTAATCTCATTTATATAGGAATTTCTAAAATCTAGTTTACAAAATTAGCAATTTTATCACAATTTATCAATTAATCATAGAAACTAGCAATCAAACTAAGTTTTTCTTTCCATTAACATGCTAACATTTCCACTAAAACTATAATCCAATGATAACAACCCAAATTAGAATTTTATATTAACCACAAACACATTTTGCAAAACCTAGTTAGCTAATTTCCTAATTTAAAACAATTTTAAATGAAAATTTTACAATTCAACAACCATGCAATATTTTCCAATTCTAAAAGTGTTAAACTAACTATTATAACCCTAAATAATTAACAAAAATCATAACTTGAATTTACAAACCCTAACTTGAATTTAAAAAAAAAACATAGAATTAATTCATTAAATCTAATTAAGCTTAAATGAACATCTAAAACAATAAATCAAAAGAAAGAAATTATACCTCCCAAAATATGAAATCCAAACAAGAAATGAGCCTCCAAAATGCATGCCTTCCATCTCCAAATTTCATATAAAAATGAGCAAGGAATAAAGAATATGAAATAAATAGGATTTTGTGGAATTTTAAATGGAATTTTTGATGTATTTTTAATGAATTTTGAATAAAAATGAGGTGGGAAAAGGGGGGGCTGCCATGGGGGGTTTGTGGCCGGCCTAGAGGGAGGTGTGGGAGAGAAAGAAGAGAGTGTGATGTTGTGTAGAAGTTTCAAGAAGAGAAACAACACTAAAAGTCTTTTCATGCTTTATTTAATTATTTATTTATTTATTTACTATAGCAACTCAAGAAAGCTCTAGAAAATAGGAAAAATTTGCAAATAATTTTTGCATGATAAATACTAAATTCTAACATGCCATGGTTCATTTTTACAAATTAAAACCATTTAAATTTGTAATTTACACTAATTTAGTGTAAAAAATAAAGCTTATGTTAATATTTAAAATAATTAATTTAGGAAAAATATTTTATTAAACTAAAAATTTATAAGTGGCTAAATAAACACTATTTACTAGTAATTTCATAATTAAAATGGATATTTTTAAAAATTATAATGAAAACAATCACGGTTTGGTTTTACGAAAAATACATTTTACTTTACCGAAAATTCTAAAATTCACTTAAATACTTTTATTCATTTAATTATTTATTTAATCATTTTTAACACGTTACAATCTTCCCCCCTTTTAGAAATTCGGTCCCCGAATTTAAATTAAAACTCCCCCTCCAAATACTAAAACGTTTAGCAAAACATTCAAATCGTCGGGGCTCCGAAATCATCAATACATAACAAAAATCAACTCCGTCAAGCATAACGCAATCATCGGAGTTATGGCGATAATAAAATTTCAAAACTCAATATGAAAACCATCATAATATACATCAATCTAAAACTTATATATAGTTCGCATCCTAGTAAAATCGCCGAATCATCATAATAAAGAAGCATACAAAAACCCCTCTTGAAAATCGCCGTGCAATGCACGTGTCACGGCATAAGTAACGGACGTTTAATTTAAAAAAAACTATATATATATATATATATCGTTTATTTAACATACACGTCCCGCCTGGTTACTAAATCAATAATAATAATTAGGAAAACATACTGCTCAAACTAAAATCAATCCCAATCACATCAATAAAATGTCATGTGCGTCCGGTGCGCACTGAAATCGAAACCAATTACAGATACTATGAATACCCATAAAACAAAACTAAGTGCAACAGGTGTGCACCAAAAACATCTGTCAAGTGCAACGGGCGTGCACGACACAATATCAGGTGCATCTAATCTGCACAAAACCCCGATTTAGTGCATCTGGTGTGCACAAAATCGCATCAAGTGCGCCAAGTATGCGCAAGAATCCCAATCAGGTGCACATGGTGCACGAAAACATACATTGAATATCAAAATCGAAATCACAGTACAAAAATGCATGAAAACTAGGTCGAAACATATGTAAAAATCATGTGTAACCCCTATGCACGAAATCAATCAAAAATCCCAAAATATATATAAAACCAAATCAAGTGTACTGGGTGTGTACTAAACAACATCAATACAACTGATATATGAAACACAAATAGAATGAAGGTACACACATGAAATACCAATCGTAGAACAAAATCCTCAAAATACAAAAATCCAATCAATGAAAATATGAAATTCAAATCACTAAATCACAATTGTAAACACTATCGTCAATGTGCGCCTCTTTCCTCTGATGTCGACTGCTTCGAACTCGTTCTTTCATAGGTGTGCTGACTGTGCTACCAACGGCAATACTCATGTCTAGAGTCTCCCACATAGTCGATCCCTTCACTTGATATCCGGACTACATTAAACTTTTCGATCGATCCATCAAAATACCATAATTCCCCGAGAGCTCAACACTCAAGTACAGCTTACAAATATCCGGTACATACCCCAGCATCGATGATCCAGCCGTAGAAGGGCAAACCCAAGCCTCACTAATGGCACCGCGGAACTGCCGTAAACCCTAAGGTTCAAAGGCGTTCTCGTGGTCATTATGTCGAGTTAGGGTTTCATTCTTCTAGAGGGTCCATCGAAATACCTGCATGTTCTTCCGAATACCTTAAACTTGGGAAAATGGTTTTCTGATAATCGTTCGAACCCTTTAACTTCATCTGGACGGCATGTGAATACCCTTCGTCCGCACGCTAAGCAATGCTTCAATCCTCAAGAATAACCAATACTCTAATGGTTATCGCATTCGAGCCGCAGCTCTCTCTGTCCGTGCGCCCATGGTAACAGAACCACCCTCCGACATCGACGAAGATAGATCAAAGGAACGAATGAAATACGGTGCAAACAAATGTACATCCTAAGGCTCCTTAAGCAGAGTAGCGTATCGTAAGTATGCCGCGGACCATACTCACGGTACGTTACTCTATCTAAATCGCCTACTCCATCAACCAAGGGTCACCTAGACTTATACAGGGTTAAATCTAGCGCTCTGATACCAACTTTGTCACGGTATAAGTACGGAACGTGACCGGCACTTAGATTACGAAGCGTCTAGAGGCGCCACGTGACCTAAGTAAGCCGAAGCCCAGAAATCTAAACCATAAAAGAAGAAAAACAAGAAAAGAAAAGAAAACAAGTATAAAAACATCAGCAAATTTTACCAAAAATTTCGGCAGAGTCTCCTCTGTAAAAACTGGCCCCCAAACGGGTACAACAAGTATAATATACATAAACAATAAAAAGCATCCCCAAACGGGAGCTAGCATCAACGCCAACAGGCGGAAACAACCACAACAAGCACAATAATATACAACGCCAATAGGCGAGACTCAAAACTCAAAAGAAAACAAAACCACCAGATCAGAATAATACATGCGCGACTCTAAGGTCGAAATAAAAGACTGGTCCTATAAACTTATCAAGTAATACAAATATGGTTGATGGAGCTTACTAGGTACAAATGAATGAATAAAAGTACAATGGTGGTTCGGATACAAGTGAACCAACCTACCGTGCAAATCACCCTGAAGAAAAGATGTGCCAACAAGCTGCCACGGAAACCTGTACATCGAACCTGTAAAAAAATTTGGCACAACGGGGGTGAGTTGCCAACTCGTGAGTAGAAGACATCTACGAAAATAAATCGAATGCACGACGCTATCCTAGGTCATAATAATATACTATTATATCCCAATCAACTAGTAATAGCAGGGTAAAACTACGTGTAAGTGCAGATACTCCGTGCGCGTGTCAGTGCCTCATATAATACTATGTCATATGAAATGAAATGCATGCACCATGAATGTAAAGTAACAAATCCTGAAATCCAGATATATATGTATAAGAAATCTTTAGCTATTATCATAGTAAAATGTGTATAAGAATCTGAAATCTCAACAATGAAATCCATGGAAATCCGTGTCAAGCATCGACACAACACATGTAATCTCAAGTCTCAATATCTCGGGCTCCGTCAGTCCGGATCGACCCATATCATCAAATCTCACGACAACGGTCAGTATCCTCCGGATATCCACCGCGCCAGACATCACCGATAGGTAGCCTTCCCCTGCCAGGCTCATCGTCTACAACTCGATCTTCTTGCCCCGGGATACCATACCGGGCCCACCATGTACCCGAGACGGTTCATCCACTCCTTGAATCGGGTCTCGAAATCCATCAGAAAACATGAAATCTCATGGTGGACGACACATACATCACGAGAAAACCGCATCTTATGTTTTTAAAAAGAGAGGAGGAGGAGAGAGAGAAGTGTTTACATATTCTTGCGGTTTTCCCCAAAATCCAGAAATCTCATAGAAATCCAAATCTCAAAATCATGAGTAACTATATGATAAGTGTCGGCATATGCCCATAATACTGCATGATAACATGAAAATATGAATGCATGAATGTCTAAGCAATGAATATCATGTCTGTACTAATGTTAGAGAATAATCACAATATTATATCTGTCTAGTTGTTAACTGATTCTATCCATAAAGACAATATGATCTAAAGTGTACGTGACATAGCAATTACCGATGATGATGTGTGTGAGCCGGCAAATAAGTGTGCGTGGAATATGCACATCATCGGTAATAGTGCTGGTGTCCTAACAGGTAAAGTTTATACTGATTATAGTAACATATAAAAGAACATGCACCATGATGATTACAGTATGAATGTAAATACAGGTGTGCATTATCCACTCCTCTGCGAGATACGAGTACAACTACCACTATGTGAGTCGAACCTAAACCAGTGTCCATCTAACATCCTAAGGAACTAAACCTAATAGACTAGTCAGTAAGAAACTAGAGTCTACCTAAGGTCTGAATCAATATCTCTAATAGTCGGCGATCTCGCCTCAATAGCGTCACGTACGTAGTACGGCTTTCTCGAATCAAGAGTGCGGATCAATCATCAAATCTAAGCCTCGTACGGTAAAATCCATCGTACGGCATCCCAATATCGGGGTACGGTCAAGTATCTCCTAGGTGTCTCCTCATTCGTATAATGTCATCATCAACACATCTCATGATCAAGGTGCTAAACTGTGATCGCATACATCAATCATATATCATTGCCATCATGATAAGCATCATTAGTTTATCCACAGAAATATCATTTCATATGTGTAATATTGTGATTAAATCATACCGATATCTTATCGTCATCAAGTCACACCTATACGATATCGACATCAGGTCACACCTATATGATGTCGTAATCAAGTCATACATATATCATATCGTGATCAGTCACAAGCTACAGCCCAGGTACTATTTTAGCGTCCCATATACCTCAATATCACCACCACCCTTTATAATTTATATGTTCATGTTCATTATCTCATTCTCTAATGATCCGCTAACACTTTAATACGACTGTATAGTCAAGAATCACGGCATCAAGCCTAGTTATACTGTTTCATCATGCCTCAGATATCATATCACATCAATGAATCCCATATACGTGTTGTGCATATATATACACCTATACCTAGTTTTATATATATATACACACATATACGTATACGCCATGTCAAGTTTTAGTGTGTGCGTGTGTGTTTCTATCAGAAACCTACGAACCTCTCCCAAAGTATTCATCCTCAGGTGTGGTTTTCCTAAATCAGTCTAGTCCCGCCTAGGGTCATTACCAGGGTCCTATTCAGTAAGAATCTAGGGTCACATCTGGTTTCCTAATGTCAATAAGTGCTATTCCTGTTCTACGTTGCGGGGGTGCTAAACGCCATCCACCCGACTTCCCTCCGTAGATATGCATCTACTCACCTGGTCCATGTCTGCCGACGACGGTGTCGCCATCCTCCTTTTCATCGCCCGCATTCCACTTGAAGGGTACCTAAACGCAAACATATAAATAGCATCGTAAACCGAATCACATACAAAAGTCAAACGATACAAGGAACAAGCATAGGTTAAAACCTATGTCCCGTCCACGCAAAAGAACCAAATACCGCTCGATATCGGCGTACAAACTCTGATGGATCGAGATAACATCATCAAACAAGTTGTAGTTTTAAAACACATTACTTATACCATAAAACACGATTAAATCCATCGAAACCCTAAAATCTATCAAACCGTCCAATTTTGCAAAAACCCGAAAATGCCAGTATACCGTTTTTCATCAAAACTTGACATTTAAATGAAACTAATGGTCATAAAACTCATTAAATAGCATTACTAGACTATACAAACCATTACGATATTTTTATTACACAATTTTGCATTTATTTGAAATTTCTAGTTTGCAACTTTTAACAATTTTAACATTTTTCAAGCAAAATACCATAATTCCACCGCAAAACGTGATTTTGCATAAATTAATGACTTAAACCACAATTCATGATGATAATGATATAATTAAACCATAATTATATTTTTAATCTCATTTATATAGGAATTTCTATAATCTAGTTTACAAAATTAGCAATTTTATCACAATTTATCAATTAACCATAGAAACTAGCAATCAAACTAAGTTTTTCTTTCCATTAACATGCTAACATTTCCACTAAAACTATAATCCAATGATAAAAACCCAAATTAGAATTTTATATTAACCACAAACACATTTTGCAAAAACCTAGTTAGCTAATTTCCTAATTTAAAACAATTTTAAATGAAAATTTTACAATTCAATAACCATGCAATATTTTCCAATTCTAAAAGTGTTAAACTAACTATTATAACCCTAAATAATTAACAAAAATCATAACTTAAATTTACAAACCCTAACTTGAATTTAAAAAAAAAAACATAGAATTAATTCATTAAATCTAATTAAGCTTAAATGAACATCTAAAACAATAAATCAAAAGAAAGAAATTATACCTCCCAAAATATGAAATCCAAACAAGAAATGAGCCTACAAAATGCATGCCTTCCATCTCCAAATTTCATATAAAAATAAGAAAGGAATAAAGAGTATGAAATAAATAGGATTTTGTGGAATTTTAAATGGAATTTTTGATGTATTTTTAATGAATTTTGAATAAAAATGAGGTGGGAAAAGGGGGGGCTGCCATGGGGGGTTTGTGGCCGGCCTAGAGGGAGGTGAGGGAGAGAAAGAAGAGAGTGTGATATTGTGTAGAAGTTTCAAGAAGAGAAACAACACTAAAAGTCTTTTCATGCTTTATTTAATTATTTATTTATTTATTTACTATAGCAACTCAAGGAAGCTCTAGAAAATAGGAAAAATTTGCAAATAATTTTTGCATGATACATACTAAATTCTAACATGCCATGGTTCATTTTTACAAATTAAAACCATTTAAATTTGTAATTTACACTAATTTAGTGTAAAAAATAAAGCTTATGTTAATATTTAAAATAATTAATTTAGGAAAAATATTTTATTAAACTAAAAATTTATAAGTGGCTAAATAAACACCATTTACTAGTAATTTCATAATTAAAATGGATATTTTTAAAAATTATAATGAAAACAATCACGGTTTGGTTTTACGAAAAATACATTTTACTTTACCGAAAATCCTAAAATTCACTTAAACACTTTTATTCATTTAATTATTTATTTAATCATTTTTAACACGTTACATCTTTTTAGTGTAACTTCTCTTTAGGGATCGTAAGGATTCCTAAGTGTTTTGATCCCTTGTGAGTCGTAAGGATCTCACGCGGGTATTTTCTCCTTACAAGGTCGAGAGGACCCTGCAAGTGCACAGGAATTTTTTTTAACGAGTCTGCGCCCTTTCAGGTTTTCACAAACTCACCTGTAGCCCTGCTGTTTTTACTCACGGAGCCCTTTCGGGTTTTTCATCCGTGACCATTTCGCTTAAGGACATACCGTTTTCTTTGCCGCATTAGCCTAAGGATTCTGCGGTTCGTAGTAGTTTAAGGACGTTTCAGTCCGTAGCTAGTTTTAGGACGTTTCGGTCCGTTGTTAATTTAGGGACATTTCGGTCCGCAGCTAGTTTAAGGATATTACGGTCCATAGTTAGTTTAGGGATGTTTCGGTCCGTTATTAGTTTAGGGACGTTTGGGTCCGTTGTTAGTTTTAGGGACGTTTCGGTCCGTAGCTAGTTTAAGAACATCTCGGTCCGTAGCTAGTTTAGGGACGTTTCGGTCCGTTGTTAATTTTAGTAACGTTTCGGTCCGTAGCTAGTTTTAGTGACGTTTTGGTCCGTAGCTAGCTTAAGGACATCTCAGTCCGTAGTTAGTTTAGGGATGTTTCGGTCCATTATTAGTTTAGGGATGTTTCAGTCTGTTGTTAGTTTTAGGGACGTTTCGGTCCGTAGCTAGTTTAAGGACATCTCGGTCCGTTGCTTTAGAGGCGAGGTTTTGCTGGGTACTACTTATAGAGTTTGGACTCAGGAAGATAGCGAGCAGACATAGGCGTCGTCATCTATCGTTGACCTGGACCGTGACTCGTTAGGCGAAGTATTTCTTAAGGAACCGGCCGTTTATTGGCCGAAACGGTCTTTCGCCATGCATATCCATGAGCAAGTAAGCCCCACCTTGGTAGACCTTGTCTATGATGTATGGGCCTTCATAGTTTGGCTCGAATTTCCCCCGTTTGACACGATCGGGGATCATGGGTCTTTTGACAACTAGCACGAGTTCGCCTTGGCGGAACGTTCTCGGCCTAGTCAATCATTCGTATGAGTGCGTCATCCTTGCTCTGTAAGATTCTAGGTTTTGCTGTGCCACGAGACGAGTTTCATCGAGGGCGTCTAGCTCTTCAAGCCGAAGATGAGCATTCTCTTCATCTGTTAGTTCGTACCGAACCCCCACTCGTAGAGAGGGTAGCTCTATCTCCAGGGGGAGCACCGCTTCTGTGCCGAATACCAACGCGAACGGCATTGTGTTCGTGGCTGTCTTGAACGTGGTCCGATACGCCCAGCGAGTTTCATGTAGTCTCTCGTGCCGGTCCATTTTATTTTTGGACACCGTCTTCGTTATGATCTTTGCCAAGGTCTTGCTTAAAGCCTCAGCTAGACCGTTAGCTTGGGGATTATAGAACAAAGAGTATCTCCAGTCTATATTATGCTGCTGTGCGAAGCGGCTGATTTTATGACCACTGTAGGCCGGCCCGTTATCAGAAATAATCCGTCGCGGAGTGCTGAACCAATAGACGGCGTGTGTCTTGAAAAAATGGAGGATGTTCTTCGACTTCACTTCTCTTAGCGGTACTGCTTTTGCCCACTTAGAGAAGTAATCAGTTTTCGCCAATATGAACCGATGTCCTCTGGATGACGCTGTGTAACAACCCTAATTTTCTTATACAAATTTTTTCAAATATTTTTTTCAAAATCCATAAAGGGGTATTTTAGCCTGAGCACAAGATATAAGTAATTAATTTGCTTTTTAATTACAAGTTAAAATAATGTAACAACTCCATTTTTATTGTACAAAATTTGCTTAAAAATTAATGTATACTTGGGGTATTTACATTTACTGTTATTAATTTAAGTAATTAATTAGCTCCATAATTACAAGAAGGAGCTTGTAGCTCATTGGTAATACCTTGCACTACTGAACCAAGCCGCCAGAGTTCAAATCCCATACCCCACATTATTTTTAATATTGTTTTATTTTAAAACCTTAGAATACCAAGGGTTTACACATGCATATCTCACAAAAACCCCACTACACCCAAAAATGTAACATTGCCAGAGAATAGATGAACTATCGGGGGGGGGATTCAGGTCGCCCGACTCAGCCAACTCAGTCCTCCGACCGAGTCACGGCCGAGTCGCGGCCGAGTCGGCCGATTCCGGCAACGACCCCAACATGAAAAATGTGTCTTTTCATCTCCCCTGTACACCTGCAAAATTTTATCCTCAGACCATTTCCAGAGCTCTTTTAAAACTACAATTACTCCACTTTTAATATATTTTTATTAAATTTTATCACATTTTTCATTTTAAACTTTTCATCTACCCTAACCCTATCAATTCTACCCCTAAACACTATCCCCTCACCCCAAAACTCTGAGCCAACTCTCAAGAAATCTCTATAAACCCTATTGTGCAATCGAAGTGAGCGAAAGGCGAAGTTCCGGCGGATTTTCCGGCAACGACCCTAGAAGATCTCGGCGACGAAACGACGCACCGGTGACTCCTCCCGATCCATCTTCCTCTTGTCTTTGATCGAAACCCATAAGTCCCAATTCTATCTTCGCTATTCTTATTCTAAAATACGGAATTACAAAACCCGACGGAATAGGAACAAATCCGATTTACGATTCGGTTTCTTTATAAAACTTCACTTTTCTTTAATACAATCATGCTTAAACCAATTCATGTTGACTATTAAACACTAATCAACCATATTGATCAAGTTTCATATCATAAAATAATTGCTATTTCATTTTATCGTAATTTTCATTTAAATACCACATAGTTTCAATTCTACATTTAACATCACAAAACTTGTTATACCTTTAAGTAGACCACGAGATAATGACCTATCTCCTTACACACTCATATGCAACATAGCACAATACTCTTGGGAATATAGAATACGGGAAAACGACATCATTGCAAATAAATACCATTTACTTAATAAAACCGTTTTCTAAGCGATTTAGTATTTATACAATCTTTGCAAAGCGCCGCTACAACCCATTTTAGGGAACCCGTTCGGGAGGTGCAGATTATCGCACATCCTCGGGCTTAGTAGTGCGAGATTCAGACCTCCGCAAGGAGCATTCGGTCTCGAAAGATTTAAAATACGACATCTTAAGAAAACGAGATTTCTAGAATATTGTAGATATATACAAAAATTATTTTCATATAAATAAATGTATATGTAACATAAAAATATCTATTTTGAAGTATTATAAATACCTTTTGCTAAAAATATCACAAGAATCAATTTACCTTAAAATACCATGAATTCCATACAAAATCAATATTACAAACAAATACCATTTATCATGAAAATAGGATATTCTCATTAGAAATATCACAAATATAAAATCTCCATTTATTACAACTCTAAAGACGATAATAAATATTTGGGGTGTATTTTGAAAACTTTACAAAGTATTTTTACATAAAACCACCTCAAATTCTATAAATTACCCTAAGGACCCTAGTAAACATAGGTTTAACCGGGGCCAATCTCTTGAGTCTCAGGGAGCCGGAGAAGTGGGTGCTTGTCTATCTAAGGTAGACAATTTAACAACGATGTTATCAATACGGTAATCGTTTTTGAAAAAGACACAAATCCTGCCGTCCATGTGCAGCGGTTACCGATAACATCAAAACAATCATGACTTCAATTTACTTTTCTAATTGTCTGATACGGTTTGAGTCTCATTATAATCTGACTTAAATATGATTCAAGTACAATCAACAATTTACAATATTACTATTCAACATGAATCCATGAATCCATTATTCCAGATATTCAATTTATCAACTTGACTGAACCGAACCATGGATATACATTCCATTTACATGATTATATAGTTACATCCATGATTCTACAGTTAGATACATGATTCTCCAGTTACATCCGTTTACTGATTTCATGGTTTCGGTCAGTCATCCAGTTATACAATCTATACAGTTTACAAAACAAGACAATACAATACAACAATACAATCAAGATAACACTACGGGGTTTAGGAGGTAGACTGGTACGGAATATGTTAAAGGTGGCATGAGGTGGTCACTTAAGACGTAATTACATCCATGCCGTTGTTCCGTGGTATTATCGACGGAGGCTTGTACTATGGGTTACCAAAGTCTCCGGTGTAAGTGGGACTCCTCTCGTATACACTGGCATTTTCTGTACCAAGCTACAAATAACAGCGTTAACACAACATTATATTAATATAATACAACATTAAAAGCTACCTTCTTATTCTGTCTATCCTACTTCTCCCTTATCTTTGGGACTTACCGAGCGATCTGTTCGCTGACGACATTCTCTTTCTTTCTTCTTTGAATGTCGTCAGGTGATCTGAACACGTCAGAGATCGAGCCTACTGCTGAAGACTTGGCTCGGTTCAGTGAAGACCCCGAGCTCTAGACATTGTACATTTTCCATTCAGTACTTTTCATTTCCTGTTATGCCATTGTTTAGGCATCGCTTTTATTTCAGTTGTATTTTACTTTTCATGCATTGTACAAAAGAATGTTAATAAATAAAGTTGTTGTTCAGTTTATATCTCTTATCTCTTGTGTATTTACCTTTATATTGGTTAGATACGTTTAGCGTATTTACTTCACAGTAAATACGTAGCGGGCTCGTCCCGTCCCCTTCGCCGTATACCGGGAAGCGGGGCGTGACAGGTTTTGTTGGTGGCCCATGCAGGTCAGAGCTGTATGAAACTCTATCATGCAGTTCTGTTCTGCGTGAACATGTTAGTTATATGTATGCCCTAGAGGCCATTACTGTACATAGGATGTATATTGCAGTGGATGCTGGGACATATATAAGTAGGACTTTCTTGCTCGACATGATAGTACGCTATCTGGTTGCTCTTTATCTTAATATGTATACTTATTGTGTCTCTGTTACATTTTGATAAAGCCCTTAGGATATGTGCTCGACTTCCAAGACTATGATGCAGATCATACTAATGGGGCCTGGATAGTCAGTGAGTATATCCTTCAATGTTCCTAGTCGAAGGAATATCGAGACGGGACATCGATATTCCAGAGTAGACTAGCGTATATCTTTTCGACCCATGTGGTGGGCGATGGATGATCCCATATCCATTGGTGTTTGACATCAGAGATGGTATGCGGGTGCTCAGTGGAGACTGGGTACACTGAACGGACTCGCCGAGAACTCCCAGATGGTATTATACCTCACGTCAAATGCCAGTTCTCTGGTGACACTGGTACAGCTTAGTCTGTTGACCCGAGATCGTCATAGAGTCTTTTGTGTCTCCCACTGTGCTTTGATTTCCACCCTACCACGGCTCTACTGAGTCGTGCAAACAGGTGGTTTTTGGGTACAGTTCCGATTCACATGGAGGCAATGAGCGATAGGAGGGGATTCGTCTCTCCCGGTATTGGGGGTTGATGTTGCGCTATGCTTGACTGGCCATAACCAGAAATCCCTGGCCAGGGTTGAAGTGATTTACTGGTAAGAGTTATCAGTAGTTTCACGCTTTTTATGGACCTTACGTCGGCATGCCTTATCAAGCTACTGGGGTCTGACGTTTACCACCCCTAGGCGAGATATGCAACATATCAGACGAACAGACCGGACTGTACGGTAAGTGTTACTGGTTGGATTCACAGGAGTGTGAGCAGGCTTGCTCGTTGATCTTCTGATCGCTCAATACCCGGGTGGCCGTTACGTTTAGCAGACCGCTTGCGGCTTGTGGGTGTTTGATATGATCATCACCAACTGCCGGCGTATTGACGAGTCTTTAGAGTCCTACACAGAGGTTTCCTGGCTCAAGCGAAACGAAATAGGAGCGCATATGAGATATGTGCGGGACTGAGAATAATACCAGTATGTGATACTGAATTCTATTCTCACGATTTGTATCATCGGACGGTTATATAAGATATAGCCGGGTTACCGAATCAAATGTTGATTCAATATATTGATACACTTGATATTAGTCGGTTATATGCAGTATGACCGGATCATTAAATCAAGTGTTGATTTAATGATTTAATGTATAATTATATATTTGATATATTACTTTACATTAACTAGTATTTGTTCACTTAAGATTGATTTTCTCACTTGATGTGCACAAGCTGTATATGTGATATATTTTTGTGCACTAGTTTGTATCATGATTGATGATACATGCAAACTTGGGTGTGTGTTTGGATAACACCATGTTTAGGTTAATGGTTAGAGTTTTATTCATTTTATTTATTTTTGGCAAAAATAAAATGGTGGCTTTCTTTGTTTTATGCTTGAAGCTTCATGAAGCTTTTTAAGCATCTTTGAAAAGTCTAGCCATTTTGTTTTATGCTTTAACCTAACCATCAACCTAAACCCTAGTTTACTCTCTACATTAGTTAACTCACTCATGGTTACTAAATGATAAGTCTTCACTTGAATTTTCTTTTCACATAATTCATTTTTCTTTTCTTCTTCTTCTTCTTCTTCATGAAGTGAAGAAAGTTTGCTAGAAAATTTCAAGTGTTGAAATCAAGTGAGAAATCCAAATCCAAAGTGAACCCACTTCCTATTTCTTCATCCTCTACCACTTTCCATGTTGTATAGGGTGTTTTCTTCACAAGGTTCATGACCAAGTGAAGATGGAGCTTGAGTTAGAGTCGCCTCGACGTAGATCATCTTCGGCACCGAAGTCAACGACCTAGCCCGCTCATTTCTCCGATGAAACCAACGCTAGAGTCCAGGATCCCGATGATCGCAGCGGAGGGACATCATCATGGAGCTAAAGAAGTGGAGGACCGGATCTACAAAGGTTGTATTCCCCTTCACTTAGTAGTAAAGTTGTTTACTAGCTTATGCTTTCGCCTTACCTCTAGTTAAAGATCTTGCATTAGGGTTTCTCGGCACATGGAAAAATTTGATTTTGGCATGCTAGATGCCTTGTGGAACCTCATGGGTGTGCCTAGGAACCCTACAGTGGTATCAGAGCCTAGCTAGAGCTTTAGGCGAAGTGTAGACGATGTTAGAAATTCGATCGAACCCCGAAACCCTAAACTTGACCCCTCTCTGTACATTTTCTGAAATTGTGGATTTTTGTGAGTTAAAAATTATCAAAAAAATTCAGCAGGGTTTTCTAGGAGTTACTGTGCAACACGTGCCCCCAACTCAACCAATGCGCCGTGGAACGGCGGCCCCACCCTGGCTTGCGCGGCGGTTCCGCGGTCATAATGGTGAATTTTGCCACGTGGTTTGCACAGTAATTTCTTTCTGTAAGTGCTGTGTTTTCTGGGAATTTTTAACTTCTACTCAACAGTTGAGTTTTCTGGGTTGTATTGGGAGTTCGTTGATTCGATCGAAAGTTTAACTTCGTCTATGTGTTTTTCTGGATATTTTAGAACATGTTAAAAGGTTCGACCGGATATAAATACCCACTTTTTCCCCTGCCGGGAAATTTCCAACTGTTGGATTTTTCTGTAGTTTAAGAACGTCTAAGTAGTGCAAGTAACGCGATCGACCCTCTAGAAGACAACAAACCTTAACTCGATTATGTGACCATCTTGAACTGCCCTTTGAACCTTAGGGTTTGGGACAGTACGGCGTGCCACATGTGAGGCATTGGCTTGACCCTTCTACGGCTGGACCGTTGGTACTGTGGCATGAAATGGATGTTTTTAAACTTATTTCATGTGTTGAGCTGTTTCGGGAAAACTTGGGTGTTTGATTGTTCGATTGGAAACTTTAACATTGTCTATTTATCTGGAATGTGATACAATAATTGGAATCAACAACATTTGAATGTTATAGACATAGCAGTTTAGTCTCATTTGATCGGTTGCCACGGGATTTTGATGTGATCAAAAGTCCGTCGCAATCACGTTGCGTATGCAGATACTCGCCGGTAAACTTAATAGATAGCCACGCCCTATAGCCCTGACCAAGTGACTGTAGGAGAACCCCGTCGCCGAAAGCATCCGTTCGGGTGCTCGCGGCAGCGGTGTTCCGCCTTAGTACACTTCGTCGACGGCATCCGGGGGTGCGGCCGTCTACTAAAGTTTGCGACGAGCATTCGTTCAGGATGCCGGGAATCTTGTTGAATTGCCCGACTTGATATTGAAAGGTGTTTTCGATAATGAGACTAAAATGTGGGGTTTATAATTGTTAGGCATGCGATGTCTAAGGAATTCATTTGATTAGGCATGCGATGTCTAAAGAGGTTGCGGATTCCAACTGTTGTAGTTTTACACTTTCTTTTCTACGACCGTAAGTGTAATATATGATATCGCCGGTTTCGTTGCTATATGTCAACGACAATTGGGATACGCATGTTTACTTACGTTGATGACATGTGATGTTATGTGTTGCTGGATATGTTATATTGGATCGTCGTGTTTGAACGGCCGGGTTTTTTTTATGTGAGATGAGTGTTTTTCATTTTCATTCATGTAAAAAAACTTGTATGTAATATTCTTTTATTGGGGCACTTCCGGGTTGAGGATGATGTCACCATTGTATATTATTTACTTTTCCGCATTAGGATAGACCCAAGGAGGGGAGCACAAGTAACCGGGTTCTAAGATCCAGTGGGAGACCATTTCGAGGAGTCGAGTCGGGGTCTCCTAACCCTAGAATTGGTAAGGTTGCTTGCCGCTCTCGTAGGGGTCTAGGGGTGTGGGATTGGCTATTCATCCGACCATGGAATCCATGTTTTATACAGTCTCAAAATAAAACACGGACGTCCTAGTATATCCAATATTTCATATGATATTTTCTGCCGCGTTATCTGTGATGTGATCATGTGATATGTTCAGATTGATTCTGTATATAGTATATATGATATATTATATAGACGTTGCTTATGTTTTACACCCGCGCTAGCCGTGCCCCGCTCTGCCGTTAGTTACCTAACCTAATGGTGCAGACGGGACATCGAGGCGAATGTGGATGGCATAAGCATACGTTGTATTTATCTGTGATGTTTAGGTGGACTTAAATGATGGGACATTCATTAATGAGATTAATGAAAGAAAATAAACCTAAAAGATGTTGTGGAATCGAATTTCAAAAATAAAATTAGGTAGCTCTAGTTGTTGCTTTGCATAGCGGTGTTCCTTGTAGAACATCCAGCACCTTATTCGATGAGGAAAGAGCCGATGATCCCTTCACCGGGAGTGACCTCTTTAGCAATAATTAGCAGATGCTACAACCCTCGGTTTGTCTTTTGATTGCTTCTATAGTTTTTGTTTTGCACAGCGGTATATATGATATATCCTGCACCTTATTCGATGAGGAAAGGGCCGACGATCCCTTCACCGGGAGTGACCCCTTTAGCAAAACTAGAAAAGCCTAAAAAACACTCTATTTAAAAACCATTTGATTCCGCAACGAGATCAAGTTCAAATCGTTAAAGGTTTTCTTAAAAACCATCCGCAACCCTCCGTCATTTTAGAAAGTAGAGTACTTAGTATTCGTGCTGTGTTTGTTGACCATAGTCAAGGCACAGTGTACGGCAGCTAAGTGATGTCTTCCTACACCGCATATGATGCGATTAGTTAGGACAGTCGCATGACTTTGTTGACCTTAGTTAAGGGTCATGTGGGTGGGTCTAATTAATCACGAAATGACGGGTAGAACTTGACTAGTACTTATGATTTGTTAACCATAATTAAGGTCATAAGTTCTAGGGGTAAAAACCTTTATCGGAAGTTTCAAGTGTTGAAATTTGCAATGAGATTGCATACCTTCTATATGATAGTTGGATCCTGATACCCACTGCGAGTAATTGTTACTCCTGAGAGAGTTTTGCACTTTACAACTAGCCGATCAAGTAGGTGTCTAGAAAGGTGTCAACGGCGTTACGTCCCTGGAAAAACGAGGTTTACTTTAATTATGTTCGTGCGAAAGCACGGGGAACCTCACTCAAAGTACCGGCACTGGCCTGGCTGAAAGATTGGCGAACTTGTAGAGTGTAATTAATCCCGGCTAGTCTTTCCTTTTAGGGTTTGAAGGAAGATTTGATAAAAATAGTGGGAGCCATCCTGATTAGATAAAATATATAACCAATCTAATCTTGCAAGAGCGCACGCAGAGTGTTTTCTTCTCTCTCTCTCCAGGTAGCGACCATGTCACGTCTTAATCAAGATAATGATATGGATGTATTGACCGAATCCGCTTGTTATACTGAGCTGGGGAACGTTGGTCCTGCTCCTACTTATAATTGTTATAAGACAGAGCAGGAATTAGGGGAATACCAGATTTCCTGTGCCGCCCAAACGAAGAAAGTGCATGAAGATGCATCTTCTTCGGGTGTGTTCATTACAAAGAACTGTTTCTCTATATCCTCTACGTCCTGGGTATTCGATACCGGATCAGGATCCCAAATATATATAATCTGTTATATAGGCTACAAAAAGGTAGAGAACTGAGAACGGGTGATAAGTTTCATGAGACAGAAAATGGTGCAAGTGTTGCAGCCAAGTATGTTGGTCACTGTCACCCTGTATTACCAGTACATTGATTCTGAACGAATGTTATTAGATACCGAACCTGACATACAAAATCATATCAGTCTCTTTATTAGTAAAGAAATGATAAAATTTTGTATTGTTGGATAATGTTTTGAACATTTCCTATTTCAAAAGTTGATCGGTTCAGGCACGTTATCTAAAAGCATTGACGTTCTAAATCAAACTACAGTTCCTAATATACAGAACACACACAAGAGGAAGAGTTCAGAAATGAACGATTCCTTCTTAAGGTATTGTAGACTAGGTCATATCAATGTTACCCGACTAGCTTAAGTTACATTTAGATACATATTTAAATCAGTTTGAATTTACATCTTGTGAAACTTGCCAGTCATGTCACAAAGATAAGATGACCATAGCTCTGTTTATTGGAAACAGAGAAAGAGTTAGTGAACTCTTGGGACTGATACATAGTGATGTATATAAGGTCCCCTGTCTACAAATGCCAGGACCGGTTCTTTGTACTTTATTACATTCTCTGACGATCTCTCAAGATTCAGTCATATGTTCCTGTTGTGACACAAGTCTGAACCTTTTAAGATATTCACAGAATATAAGTTAGAAGTAGAGAACCAAAATACGGGTATAAGTACTATGTCCTATGATAAGATTAAGGAGGAGAATACTTGTGCACGGAATTCCTAGACTATTCTAAAGGAGAATGAGATTCTCTCTCAGTATTACTCCTCTGAATATACCACAGCACAATGGTGTATCAAGGTGGAGCAATCGCATCATATTTGATATGGTGTGCTCTATGATGAGTACTACTGAGTTACCTATTTCCTTTTGGGGTTATGCACTTGAGAAGATGCATACCTATTGAATTGGGTTCGAATCAAATCAGTGCCTACCACTCCATATAAGATATGGTATGGGAAGAGCCTATCTCTTAAGTAAGTTAAGATTTGGGTTGTCCGGCCTATGTCAAAAGCTAAATCCGGACAAGATCGAGGCAAGGTCAGTTCTGTAGAACTGGAAGAAGTTCCAGTTATACAAACTACAGCTGATGATTTGATAGAACCAAAGGATTCAATAGTCTCCGACGAACCTCAGCCTCTCCGCCGATCTGGTAGGGTTCCTCATCCGCCTGAGAAATACTTCGGTTTCTCGATGACAGTGGGAGCGAGGAATGCATCATGAGATGATGACCCAACTAGTTTCGAGCAGGCCATCGAGAGTAGGGACTCTGTAAGAATGGCTGGATGCTTAGCGATCTGAGATGGAATCCATGTACACCAACAAAGTATGGACTTTGGTTGCTATATCTGAAGGGTTAAATCCCCATCAGGAGCAAGTATATCTTGAGAAGATTACTTGGTGTAGATGGAAAAGTTGAGACTTTCAAAGCTAGACTTGTTAAAGGTTTTCCTCATTAACCAGGCATGGATAATGATGAAACCTTTTCCAGTGGCTATGCTTAAGTCCATCCGGATCCTACTTGCCTTTGCTACATACCATGACTATGATATCTGGTGGTTGGGTGTCATGATATTTTTCTAAATATTGATTTAGAAGAGAACGTCTATAAGTACACAGCCAGAGGGCTTCGTAAACAGTGGGAGCAGCGGAAACGTGTGCAAGTTGCTTTACAGATTAAAGCAGGCATCGCGTAGTTGGAACGTCTGTTTTGATGCGATAGTCAAAAAGTTTGACTTCATCAAAATGGTAGATGAACCTTGTGTATACAAAAAGGTAGTAGAGAGTAAGGTGGTGATCCTCGTAGAGTACGTGGATAACATACTCTTAATAGGAAAAGAGTTTCCTATGCTACGCTCGGTCAATCTCCGCTTATCACAAGGATTCTCCATATAGGATCTATGTGATACCTCCTAAATTCTAGATTTTATATCTATGAGATAGATCTAAATAGATATTAGGATTCTCACTAGGTGTAGTGAGATGGTATCAATCGATCCTGGGGAGAATCACTGGAAAGGTTCCGGGGTGATAAGGACGACTGAATGTCAGTCGCAGGCACTGTCTTTACCCTCAGTGGAGGGATGGTATGTTGGAAAAGTTCCAAGATAAATACCGTGGCGAACTAGACGATAAAGGCTGGTGACATCGCTATCAAAGATACTACCAAAGAGGAAGTTTGGGTGTATATTGGTTCATGAGATGAACTAGGTTCCTACCATTATGTGACAATGGAAGTGTGGCTATGGCCTAGGAACCCTGGTCCCATCAGTGACCCAGACATATTCTGAGGCAGCATCACCTGATCATGGTGATAGTAGATCTTCAGAGTGATCGAGGTTAGGAGAGAAGACTCAGAGGACAACACGGCGGATCCACTCACAAAGGCCTTTTCCAAGAGAGAGACTTTTATGGGATGGTTGAGTATGAGATACTACAACTACTGCTACAGATGGCCCTAGTGCAAGTGGGAGATTGTTAGTTATATGTATGCCCTAGAGGCCATTACTGTACATAGGATGTATATTGTAGTGGATGCTGGGACATATATAGGTAGGACTTTCTTGCTCGACATGATAGTACGCTATCTGGTTGCTCTTTATCTTAACATGTATACTTATTGTCTCTCTGTTACATGTTGATAAAGCCCTTAGGATATGTGCTCGACTTCCAAGACTATAATGCAGATCATACTAGTGGGGCCAGGATAGTCAGTGAGTACATCCTTCAACGTTCCTAGTCGTGGGAATATCGAGACGGGGCATCGATATTTCAGAGTAGACTAGCGTATATCTTCTCGACCCATGTGATGGGCGATGGATGATCCCATATACATTGGTGTTTGACATTAGAGATGGTATGCGGGTGCTCAGTGGAGACTGGGTATACTGAACGGACTCGCCGAGAACTCCCAGATGGTATTATACCTCATGTCATATGGCAGTTCTCTGGTGACACTGGTACAGCTTAGTCTGTTGACCCGAGATCGTCATAGAGTCTTGTGTGTCTCCCACTGTGCTTTGATTTCCACCCTACCACGGCTCTACTGAGGCGTGCAAACAGGTGGTTTTTGGGTACAGTCCCGATTCACATGGAGGCAATGAGCGATAGGAGGGGATTTGTCTCTCCCGGTATTGGGGGTTGATGTTGCGCTATGCTTGACTGGCCATAACCGGAAATCCCTGGCCAGGGTTGCAGTGATTTACTGGTAAGAGTTATCAGTAGTTTCACGCTTTTTATGGACCTTACGTCGGCATGATTTATCAAGCTACTGGGGTCTGGCGTTTACCACCCCTAGGCAAGATATGCGACATATCAGACGAACAGACCGGACTGTACGGTAAGTGTTACTGGTTGGATTCATAGGAGTGTGAGCAGGCTTGCTCGTTGATCTTCTGATCGCTCAATACCCGGGTGGCCGTTACGTTTAGCAGACCTCTTGCGTCTTGTGGGTGTTTGATATGATCATCACCTACTGCCGGCGTATTGACGAGTCTTTAGAGTCCTACACAGAGGTTTCCTGGCTCAAGCGAAACGAAATAGGAACGCATATGAGATATGTGCGGGACCGAGAATAATACCAGTATGTGATAGTGAATTCTATTCTCGCGATTTGTATCATCGGACGGTTATATAAGATATAGCCGGGTTACCGAATCAAATGTTGATTCGATATATTGATACACTTGATATTAGTCGGTTATATGCAGTATGACTGGATCATTAAATCAAGTGTTGATTTAATGATTTAATGTATAATTATATATTTGATATATTACTTTACATTAACTAGTATTTGTTCACTTAAGATTGATTTTCTCACTTGATGTGTACAAGTTGTATATGTGATATATTTTTGTGCACTAGTTTGTATCATGATTGATGATACATGCAAACTTGGGTGTGTGTTTGGATAACACCATGTTTAGGTTAATGGTTAGGGTTTTATTCTTTTTATTTATTTTTGGCAAAAATAAAATGGTGTCTTTCTTTGTTTTATGCTTGAAGCTTCATGAAGCTTTTTAAGTATCTTTGAAAAGTCTAGCCATTTTGTTTTATGCTTTAACCTAACCATCAACCTAAACCCTAGTTTACTCTTTACATTAGTTAACTCACCCATGGTTGCTAAATGATAAGTCTTCACTTGAATTTTCTTTTCACATAATTCATTTTTCTTTTCTTCTTCTTCTTCTTCTTCATGAAGTGAAGAAAGTTTGCTAGAAAATTTCAAGTGTTGAAATCAAGTGAGAAATCCAAATCCAAAGTGAACCCACTTCCTATTTCTTCATCCTCTACCACTTTCCATGTTGTATAGGGTATTTTCTTCATAAGGTTCGTGACCAAGTGAAGATGGAGCTTGAGTTAGAGTCGCCTCGACGTAGATCATCTTCGGCACCGAAGTCAATGACCTAGCCCGCTTATTTCTCCGATGAAACCAACGCTAGAGTCCAGGATCCCGATGATCGCAGCGGAGGGACGTCATCATGGAGCTAAAGAAGTGGAGGACCGGATCTACAAAGGTTGTATTCCCATTCACTTAGTAGTAAAGTAGTTTACTAGCTTATGCTTTCGCCTTACCTCTAGTTAACGATCTTGCATTAGGGTTTCTCGGCACATGGAAAAATTTGATTTTGGCATGTTAGATGCCTTGTGGAACCTCATGGGTGTGCCTAGGAACCCTACAGAACAAACCTAAACAATATAACACAAGAACCAGCAACTAAAACATTCTTTACAATCCATGTTCCTTGAATCTTATCAATTTCATATTCCTTGAATCATATACTTTGAATCTGTCATAACCTAAATATTTCATTTAAGCTTATGAATTCCCCCAACAACACCAGCACCAACTTCAACAACGCTCCACCTCCACTACCAATCACACCTGCCGTTTCTGCTCCACTCAACGAGCAAACGGTTCTGCTTGAGGCAATCCGCAGCCACCTAGAGGGACAACAGCAGCTTTTGAACCGTCCCGAGGCTGAAGCACCTGGGGTGAAGCAACTCAGAGCTTAACATCCCAAATAGTTCTCAGGAAAGGAGAGCACACTGGAAGCTGAGGAATGGGCTCAGAGTATCGAGGATGATCTGGCAGCGGCACAAGTGCCAGATATAGCTTGGGTTCGTGTGGCAAAATTACAGCTCACGGACAATGCACGGAACTGGTGGAAGGCGGAAGAAAGCCGTCTTGATCAGCCCATTGAATGGAAGACTTTTCGTGATAAGTTCGACACGAAGTACTTCCCTATGACTGCCAGGTTTTCCATGGAACAGCAGTTCATTCATCTACAACAAGGTTCTATGTGGGTCAAGTCAGTAGATGAGTATGACGCTGAGTTCACCATTCTCAGTCGGTAAGATATGTCACAGTATTTCAAATTTTTAATATCACATACTACACAGTTAACAAAAGACCGTAACAGATTTACGGCACTGTAACACTTCCAAAATAATAAAATATTATTTTCGGGAATTTTTATAATTTAATATTATTTTAATGAATATTTTAATGTTCGGGTGGAATTAAATACAAATAAATAGGGAAAAATTTTGGAAAATTTTGGAAAATTCTAAAATAGAGTATTTTATGGAATTATACCATTTTAAAGTTTTTAAGACTAGTTATATGCTAATTTAGTGTTAATCGCGATTAAAGATCGCTAATTGGATTTTTAGCATTTTTGTGCAAAAATGTGCACATATCATTTTTACACTTGTTACACTTGTGTTACATTTTTGTTGCCATGGTTCATTTGGATTCACTATTGGAGTGAGAAGGAAAAGAAAAGAAAGGGAAAAAGTAGGTAATGAGTGAGAGAGAGACCAAGTCAAACCCCCCACTTTTTGAACCATCCCTCATCATTTTCCCCTTCTCATTCTCTCTCCTCTCTTTCCCTTGTTGCTGCTGCTCTCTCTCCTTCCTCTCTCCCTCTCCATGAAATCCTAGATCCACAATGAAAACAAAGCCAAAACCTCATTCCCACTTCACAAAAAATGTTCCCGGGCTCACTAGCTACACTTGGAACCTAGCAAGATTGGATTTGGAGGACTTTGTGCAACTCAAGAATTTTCTTGAGTTAGCAAAGGAGGTAATTTCTGCACCTATTAGAGTAGTATCTCATTTCTATTGCATCCATACTAGTTTCATATCGATATTGTGTCGTTTTGTGGATTTTAGAGAATTCAAGTGAGGGTTTAGGGTAAAACTGAAATCAAGATGAAATTGAGGATAGTGGTAACCTTAGAAACCCTGGTGTAATGCAAATTTGACCCCAACCTGGAATTGAAAACCAGAATACGGAATTACGGAACCGATATCGGAAAAACTGGAAATCTGTCACTGTTGTGTGTAATCTGCTATCACCCCGAGACCCCAAAAATAAAACTGAGTTGAAAGTGAGATGTGCAGGCATTATAGAACCACCACACCAAACCCTAGCCCCCAACTCCAAACTGAGGCCGCCAATTAATTCCTTTTGGCCGCAAATTGCGGCCAGAGCAGGTGGATCTACCTCGTTTTGCGTGCATGCCCCATTTCCTCTATTCTTGACCCTGGGTATGTCTAGTTTTGACTGATTCCATCTAGGGTGAAATCTGGGATGATTTTCCTATCTTGGTGCATGATTTGAGACTTGTTTTAGCATGGATTTTGGTATTTGGTGTTTCGTTCCTGTCGGGTGGCGTTTGGACGTCAACGACAGGTGGATGTTGATCGTGTTTACATGCGAAGCGATAGGTTTTTACCTATGCGAGTAGCGTGTGCTGTTTTGGTTTCCGATGTGATTTTCATGTGCTTTAGCATTGTGATATACTTATAGGTACCCCGCGTGATGTTGAGGCAAAGGAGATGAAGATGGCGACATCGGCTTTGGCACACGAGAAGCAAGGTGAGTAGATTATATCTACTGGGGGAAGTCGGGTGGATGGCGTATAGCACCCCCGCAGTCCGTAGTTAGTATACTATACATTATGCTTGATAGTTATAGTGTGTCGTGAATATGATAGATTAGGTGTACTATGGATAGTGTAGGGTTAGAAGTGACTAGTGTAGTTCATAGTCGCGAACCCTAGAATAGATTTACACCTACACGCACACCCTTGCATATTCATTATACTTGCACTGTGTTGATTATTTGGTTTCCGCATATTCATGCTATCTGCATTGCTTGTATATGTTTATTTCTATATTGTTATGATGCTGTTAGGACACCAGCACCATTATCGATGATGCGTATGTTCCACGTACACTATTTGCCGGCTCACACACTTCATCATCGATAATTGCCATGCCACTACACTGTAGTACTGTTGCATTCATGATGTGATTCTTACATGGCATATTGTACACTTATACCTGTACACAAATATAGATGATTCTGACTTGATTAGAGACTTGGGAACCGCATGATGTTCTTCAAAACTGATTCATTTTAAAAGAGCGGTTTCCCTCGACATGTGCACATTACTATTTCCATGTTGCATGACTTATGATTATGCTTACCTTTCTTACATGTCGCATACATCATGTTTTTGATTATACACATTGAGATATGTTGTTTCCATGATATTTCTGGATTTAGGAACCGTGGGTATTTCAAAAGAGAATATATAATTGTGTTAAAAACCCGGTTACCCTTGATATGATATTTCAGTGCGTCCACCATGTGTTTTCTCGGTGCTGAGAGCGACATGTAAAACCCGATTCGAGGAGGCGGATGAGGCCGATTGCGGGTACATGGTGGACCCGGTATGGTACCCCGGGGCGAGAACGGTTTCGCTGTGTAGTAGACGGTGAGCCTGGCAGAGGGACTACTACCTACCGGTGATTGTATTTGAGCTCGGTGGATATCTGGAGGATATCGACCGGAGTTGAGAGATGGACATGGGATGACCCGTACTGCCGAGGCCGAGGGCCGATACCGCAGACGGAGCCCCATATGGATGAGGGCATGGGGTGACCCGTATTACCGGGCCGAGGGCCGATACCGTAGACGGAGCCCCATATGGACGAGGATTTACGTGTCGATGCTAGGCACGGGTTTCATGCTGTTTTTCCATGATTTTGTTTATATCCTCATATTTGCATACATGATGCTTATTGTCATTGGGTGACGGGTGGACGGGTGGACGGGGTTCCACGTCTATACAGACTTGATCACATACAGACTGGATTTACATTGATCATACTTCATTTGTATATATAACAGGATATGAGGGCGCTGTTATATATACCCTTACACCAATATTAGTGGTATGAGATGCTAATATATGTGTATTGATATTCATATTTACTTCATGCAGACATACCTTATACTGATGACATGTTATTACCTGAGTACTTGGCACTACATTCATGTTTAGATGTTACATTGCCACCTTATTATGCTTCAGACGTACTCTTGTGGTTTATATTATACTGATTGTTGACCTAGGATTATGTCTTGCATTCAGTTTCTGCTTGTAGATATTCTTTATTCACGAGTTGGCAACTCACCCCCGTTGTGCCACAGTTCTTGCAGGTTTTGCCGTACAGGTTTCTTTGCGGCATTTCTGGCACACTGCTTCCTTGCGGGTGAATTGAATTTGGTAGGTGGATTCTTTTGCATCAAGAACCACCATTGTACTTGTATTATTCATTGTATCTAGAATTTCCATCAACCAAAACTTGTATATTGTTTCAGACTTAGAAACAGTGTTGTATTATTTCGACCTTAGAGTCGCGCTAGTAGTATTACGGTTTTCTGGCTGTTTTGAGTTTCTTTTTGGGTTTTGATCCTCGCCCTTTGGCGTTGTATATTATTATTGCTTGCGTGGTTGTGACCGTCGATTGACGAAGAGCTAGCTCCCGCTTGGGGATGCCTTTTATCAGTTCATATATATTATTCTTGTTGTATTCTGTTCGGGGCCAGTTTTTACAAAGGAAACTCTGCCGAAAATTTCAGGAAAAATTACACATTTTAAAAATTCATATTCGGCTTAGTTATTTAAAAACTTGATTTTTAAACATGTTTTCTTTACCTCTTAAAACTAGTTTTCCCTATTTACTCCTTAAATGGTTTTAGATTTCTGGGCTTTTGGCTTACTTGGATCAGATGGAGTCCTATAGACTTCATAGGATTCAAGGGCCAGTCACGTGCTCTTTCGGGTCGTGACAAAATTGGTAACAGAGCGCTAGGTTGACCTTGGTTCGAGTCTAAGTTTGACTATGTGGAGCCTAGGGCGTTTATATATATACGGAACTTAGGCTTGACCTTACGGAACTTAGACTTAGTCGAGGGGGTATTAGACCCGAACTTTCGTCGCGTAGGATGACCCTTGGTTGATGGAATAGGTGACAAAAGTAGAGTGACGTACCGTTGGTATGTTCCGCGGCATACTTACGACACGCCACTCCGCTTAAGAAACCTTAGGATGTACATTTCCTTGCACAGTATTATATTCCTTCCTATGATCTATCTTCATCGATACTGGTTGTGGTTTTGCTGCCGCAATTGCACGGGCAGAGTGAGCTACGGCTCGAGTTGTCAGCATGAGCTCGTCGTGGACGAGGACTGACCAGGGCGTGATTCCCGAGGCATACGGTTGCATTGAGGCTTCGTATTTTGTGTTTCCGCACTATGAGCGTTTGACAGATCGCTGTTGCGAGATTTCCCGGGTGTGCTGATCGGCACCAGAGGATTGAGCCACTGATAGAGGCCAGCCAGGATGTGATGAACGTTGATATATCGCTTATTCATGATGGTGAGTCGCTAGTCACCGAGGATGAATGACTAGGACATGTGGTTCGTTCGCCTACCCCGATGCGAGGTCATCAGGTAGATTAATTCCAGATAGAGGCGACTTCACGCAGGTTCGTTGAGAGTCGATTGAGACGATCGAATGTCAGGAACCCATGTTCCAAGTTTAAAGTATGCGGAAAGACATGCAGGTGATTCTATGGACTCTCTAGAAGAATGAAACCCTAACTCGACTTAATGACCGTATGAAAGCCTTTGAACCTTAGGGTTTGTGGCGGTTCCGCGGCGCCATTAGTGAGGCTTGGGTTTGCCCTTCTACGGCTGGACCACCGACGCTGTGGCATGTACTCGATACTATTAAAATTTACCCGAGATGTTGAGCTCTTGGGGGATTATGAGGTTCTGACGAGCCGATCGGACGATTCGACATCATTCGGATATCATGTGATGGGACACTGCTTGGGAGACTCCAGATACGAGCGTAGCCGTTGGAGCGCAGTCTGTGTAGCCACGATGAGACGAGTCCGAATCAGTCGACATTGAAGCAGAGTGAAGAAAAGAGTTCGCAAGAGATTTCGACGAGATGACGTCCCACTCCGCTGACATCAGAGATGTGATACGCACCCAGAGGCGTTGTTTATGGATATATCTTCCAGAAAGAAGAGCGATAAGTATGCAGCCGTTCCGGAATAAGAATTTACTTCACCAATGGATGATGACTTCCGGGCAATCCGGCAGGAATGAGATTTGAGAGAGAAACCTCGATAGGACCTTTCTGGAAAACGATACGAGGAGACCTAAACTCAGGAGTGGTCATATTGCGCACACCCAGCAGGCCAGAGTTCGGCATCGTCGACGAGGTAGTTGACTAGGTTCGGATAAAGGAACTTACCCAGATGCGTTGCGAATTGATCAAGGACGGACGAGTATTGAGTATTCCTCCGATGGTTGGGACGCGTTCCCGAGGAACGGTTCGGCCAGACATCTTATATAGAATGGTGAAGCAACAGAGTACGCGATTTCGAGTCCGTGCGAGAGACTTCGGATTGACTGTGGCCGAGAACAGTGCAGTGCGTAGATAGCATGGCGTAACGCCATAGTGGACGACGATAAAGACAGGAGGAACCAGAGGTTCGTACGAGATACTGGCGAGCTGTCATTACTTCCCATCGAGACTAGAGACCTGATATGCTTACAGAGGCGTTGGGATGCAATCAATTTCCGAGAAAATGTTGTGCTGAGGACACAGATGTCCATTGAGCGAAAATAGATTATGCAAGAGTACCAGCCTTCGTACAGTTCGGCTTAGGCAAGATCAGAAGAGACCTTGAGTAGGATTCCTTCCAGTACACTGCTGCTATAAGATTTGCACCAGGAGTTGATGCGTGATGTGCATTCAGAGGGCCGGAGGCCGACGCCAGTGACATATTGCTTTACGAGCAGTCGTGAGGATTGACCGAGAGATTTCCAAAGAAGTGCCAGAACGGAATCGTTCCTGTCAGCACACCTGACCGGGCCGATGAGCCGATGGATTGCGAGATTGGTAATCTACAGGAAAGATCAGGAACCAGAGGCAGAGGACGCCAGCCGCGAGCAAGAGGCAAGTAGATATCTTGCGCCGCTAGCATCGGATGTTCCGGTACCTTCTCGACCCTGAAGAAGGATATACCGACGACGGTATTCATGATTTGTGATTTTGGTGATTTGACTATCACGTATCCGTTGCTTTGGATTTCGGTATTTTGGGCGATTTATTCGCATGATTTCGTCTTGATGACTGAGTTCCATGATATTTGATTTGTGCACCATGGTTGCACTTACTGGGTATTTATACCTTGCACATAGTTATTACTCTTGAGGTGTTGATTACGATTTCATGCCTATTTTATGCCAGTGATTTGATTTACGCTTCCAGCATAGTTTCATGCACTTTTAGTGTTTTGATTTGATTTGTGCACGCTGATGCACCCGGTTGTGAGATTTCCTTTGCGGTACACTTGATTTTGATTGAGCCGCATTATATCGTCGATTTTGACCCTGATACCGATGATTGATTCTTGCACTCCGTGCTTTTGGTTTGACTTACGCATGTTCGGCGGTTGCTATTGGATTTCGTGATTCCGTGCATGTTGAGTGCGCAGGGTTTAGATTTTCATTCGTGCACGATGGATGCACCGATTTGGATTTTCGCGCATGTTGGGCGCATGTTTTGAGATACGATTTTGGTGCACACCCGATACACTAAATCGAGATTTCTTCGTGCATGTCAGATGCACCGGATTTTGGCTGTCAGGCGCACACGTTGCCTATGACAGATGCTTCGTGCACACCCGTTGCACCTAGATGTGGTTTTGTGCACCTGTTTAGCACGTATATGGATTTTGATTTCCGTGCGCACCAGACGCACAGGGTGGTGTTATGTGCATTTCTGAGATTTATTCTCTTGGAGCAGTATTTTTTTTTTATGATGTTGGATATTTGCTTTCATTCTGAGCAGGACTAGTCAGTGGACAGTACCTGGATATATTTTGCATGCATCGATAGTTATCGAAGGGATTTCCAAAAAGCGAGCTATAGTCTCAGTATATACCTACGTGTCCGATATGACACGAAACGTTTTAAAAACGAAGAAACCCTTCTGATTGTTTTCAAAACGGCGGAACGTGCTTATTAAACAAAGAATATATATATACATATATAGTTATTTTCTTATGAAAAACGTCCGCCACTGTGCAGTGTTAGGCGCATCGCACAGCGACTTAAAAAGATTTGGCATGCATTTGCATCAGCTATTCACATGTATAGATTGGATGTCTACATGTGTAGTTCTGATCCATATCATATCAGTTTTGTATTGGATTTGACATTGTTTCTTTACCTTGACTCCGATGATTGCGAGATACTTGACGGAGTTTCGATTTTGAGTTATCTGCTCATTACTCATGCGCATGCATTGCGCTGTGACGTTTTATGTATTGATGATTTCGGAGCCCCGATGACTTGGAATTTGTATCGAAATGTTTTAGTACTTGGGGGTTTTAAATTTAAATTCGGGGACCGAGTTTCTTTAAGGGGGGTAGATTGTAACACTTCCAAAATAATAAAATATTATTTTCGGGAATTTTTATAATTTAATATTATTTTAATGAATATTTTAATGTTCGGGTGGAATTAAATACAAATAAATGGGGAAAAATTTTGGAAAATTCTAAAATAGGGTATTTTATGGAATTATACCATTTTAAAGTTTTTAAGACTAGTTATATGCTAATTTAGTGTTAATCGCGATTAAAGATCGCTAATTGGATTTTTAGCATTTTTGTGCAAAAATGTGCACATATCATTTTTACACTTGTTACACTTGTGTTACATTTTTGTTGCCATGGTTCATTTGGATTCACTATTGGAGTGAGAAGGAAAAGAAAAGAAAGGGAAAAAGTAGGTAATGAGTGAGAGAGAGACCAAGTCAAACCTCCCACTTTTTGAACCATCCCTCATCATTTTCCCCTTCTCATTCTCTCTCCTCTCTTTCCCTTGTTGCTGCTGCTCTCTCTCCTTCCTCTCTCCCTCTCCATGAAACCCTAGATCCACAATGAAAACAAAGCCAAAATCTCATTCCCACTTCACAAAAAATGTTCCCGGGCTCACTAGCTACACTTGGAACCTAGCAAGATTGGATTTGGAGGACTTTGTGCAACTCAAGAATTTTCTTGAGTTGCCAAAGGAGGTAATTTCTGCACCTATTAGAGTAGTATCTCATTTCTATTACATCCATACTAGTTTCATATCGATATTGTGTCGTTTTGTGGATTTTAGAGAATTCAAGTTAGGGTTTAGGGTAAAACTGAAATCAAGATGAAATTGAGGATAGCGGTAACCTTAGAAACCCTGGTGTAATGCAAATTTGACCCCAACCTGGAATTGAAAACCAGAATACGGAATTACGGAACCGATATCGGAAAAACTGGAAATATGTCACTGTTGTGTGTAATCTGCTATCACCCCGAGCCCCCAAAAATAAAACTGAGTTGAAAGTGAGATGTGCAGGCATTATAGAACCACCACACCAAACCCTAGCCCCCAACTCCAAACTGAGGCCGTCAATTAATTTCTTCTGGCCGCAAATTGCGGCCAGAGCAGGGTGGATCTGCCTCGTTTTGCGTGCATGCCCCCATTTCCTCTATTCTTGACCCTGGGTATGTCTAGTTTTGACTGATTCCATCTAGGGTGAAATCTGGGATGATTTTCCTATGTTGGTGCATGATTTGAGACTTGTTTTAGCATGGATTTTGGTATTTGGTGTTTCGTTCCTGTCGGGTGGCGTTTGGACGTCAACGACAGGTGGATGTTGATCGTGTTTACATGCGAAGCGATAGGTTTTTACCTATGCGAGTAGCGTGTGCTGTTTTGGTTTCCGATGTGATTTTCATGTGCTTTAGCATTGTGATATACTTGTAGGTACCCCGCGTGATGTTGAGGAAAAGGAGATGAAGATAGCGACATCGGCTTTGGCACACGAGAAGCAAGGTGAGTAGATTATATCTACTGGGGGAAGTCGGGTGGATGGCGTATAGCACCCCCGCAGTCCGTAGTTAGTAGACTATACATTATGCTTGATAGTTATAGTGTGTGATAGATTAGGTGTACTATGGATAGTGTAGGGTTAGAAGTGACTAGTGTAGTTCATAGTCGCGAACCCTAGAATAGATTTACACCTACACGCACACCCTTGCAAATTCATTATACTTGCACTGTGTTGATTATTTGGTTTCCGCATATTCATGCTATCCGCATTGCTTGTATATGTTTATTTCTATATTGTTATCATGCTGTTAGGACACCAGCACCATTATCGATGATGCGTATGTTCCACGTACACTATTTGCCGGCTCACACACTTCATCATCGATAATTGCCATGCCACTACACTGTAGTACTGTTGCATTCATGATGTGATTCTTGCATGGCATATTGTACACTTATACCTGTACACAAATATAGATGATTCTGACTTGATTAGAGACTTGGGAACCGCATGATGTTCTTCAAAACTGATTCGTTTTAAAAGAGCGGTTTCCCTCGACATGTGCACATTACTATTTCCATGTTGCATGACTTATGATTATGCTTACCTTTCTTACATGTCGCATACATCATGTTTTTTATTATACGCATTGAGATATGTTGTTTCCATGATATTTCTGGATTTGGGAACCGTGGGTATTTCAAAAGAGAATATATAATTGTGTTAAAAACCCGGTTACCCTTGATATGATATTTCAGTGCGTCCACCATGTGTTTTCTCGGTGCTGAGAGCGACATGTGAAACCCGATTCGAGGAGGCGGATGAGGCCGATTGCGAGTACATGGTGGACCCGGTATGGTCCCCGGGGCGAGAACGGTTTCGCTGTGTAGTAGACGGTGAGCCTGGCAGAGGGACTACTACCTACCGGTGATTGTATTTGAGCTCGGCGGATATCTGGAGGATACCGACCGGAGTTGAGAGATGGACATGGGATGACCCGTACTGCCGGGGCCGAGGGCCGATACCGCAGACGGAGCCCCATATGGATGAGGGCATGGGGTGACCCGTACTGCCGGGCCGAGGGCCGATACCGCAGACGGAGCCCCATATGGACGAGGATTTACGTGTCGATGCTAGGCACGGGTTTCATGATGTTTTTCCATGATTTTGTTTATATCCTCATATTTGCATACATGATGCTTATTGTCATTGGGTGACGGGTGGACGGGTTCCACGTCTATACAGACTTGATCACATACAGACTGGATTTACATTGATCATACTTCATTTGTATATATAACAGGGTATGAGGGCGCTGTTATATATACCCTTACACCAATATTAGTGGTATGGGACGCTAATATATGTGTATTGATATTCATATTTACTTCATGCAGACATACCTTATACTGATGACATGTTATTACCTGAGTACTTGGCACTACATTTATGTTTAGATGTTACATTGCCACCTTATTATGCTTCAGAAGTACTCTTGTGGTTTATATTATACTGATTGTTGACCTAGGATTATGTCTTGCATTCGGTTTCTGCTTGTAGATATTCTCTATTCACGAGTTGGCAACTCACCCCCGTTGTGCCACAGTTCTTGCAGGTTTTGCCGTACAGGTTTCTTTGCGGCATTTCTGGCACACTGCTTCCTTGCGGGTGAATTGCATTTGGTAGGTGGATTCTTTTGCATCAAGAACCACCATTGTACTTGTATTATTCATTGTATCTAGAATTTCCATCAACCAAAACTTGTATATTGTTTCAGACTTAGAAACAGTGTTGTATTATTTTGACCTTAGAGTCGCGCTAGTAGTATTATGGTTTTCTGGCTGTTTTGAGTTTCTTTTTGGGTTTTGATCCTTGCCCTTTGGCGTTGTATATTATTATTGCTTGCGTGGTTGTGACCGTCGATTGACGAAGAGCTAGCTCCCGCTTGGGGATGTCTTTTATCAGTTCATATATATTATTCTTGTTGTACCCCGTTCGGGGCCAGTTTTTACAAAGGAAACTCTGCCGAAAATTTCAGGAAAAATTACACATTTTAAAAATTCATATTCGGCTTAGTTATTTAAAAACTTGATTTTTAAACATGTTTTCTTTACCTCTTAAAACTAGTTTTCCCTATTTACTCCTTAAATGGTTTTAGATTTCTGGGCTTTTGGCTTACTTGGATCAGATGGAGTCCTATAGACTTCATAGGATTCAAGGGCCAGTCACATGCTCTTTCGGGTCGTGACAGGCACACCTGATACCGATGGATGAGATCAGAGCCCATCGATTTCAACAAGGTTTGGACACGGAAATCCAGGCTGCACTAGCCACAGGGAAATTTCCAACTCATGAAGATGCTCTGGAAGCTGCCCGCAATTATGAGGCAGTGATAAAGGCAAGGGGCAGACCTCAGTCTGCAAGAGTGAAACGCCCTGCCACTCAAATGGCAGGAGGGGCCTCTTCAAGGCCAGCTGTTGAACTCAGAAGACTGGAAGAAGCCAATGATCAGCCAAGTCCCAATTTTTGCTTTTATTGTAAGAGGGAAGGACACTTGTGGAAGGACTGTTGGCGCGCTAATGGCTTATGTTTAGTTTGTGGCGTGCCCAATCACGGAATTGGAAACTGTCCTTATAGACGCAACCCAGCTCACACATCCGTCAATAACCCGCAGCAGCTAGCTATCCAGGCTCCTGCAACTCGTCCCGCACTCACAACACCACCTCCACGTGGATTTTCTGCACAGCCAAATTGCCAATTCCATCAGGCACTGAGAAACATGCCACGAGTACAGGGGAATATGCCTCCAGCTAGGAGGAACATACCACGGCGATAGGCTTACACCTTAGCAGCCAAGACAGTTGACCAAGGTAACACTAGTAAGCCTTCTTCATATTTTTAAACCCTTGTACCACCTTGTTATTTTTCATACACTGTTAGTACTTTAGTCACCAAACTTTTCTTGAATTTGTTACACTTTCCTTTTACAAATTTCGAGGACGAAATTTTTATAAGGAGGGTAGAATGTAACGACCATAATTTTCCTATACAAATTTTTTCAAATATTTTTTTCAAAATCCATAAAGGGGTATTTTAGCCTGATCACAAGATATAAGTAATTAATTTTCCTTTTAATTACAAGTTAAAATAATTTAACAACTCCATTTTTATTGTACAAAATTTGCTTAAAAATTAATGTATACTTGAGCTATTTACATTTACTGTTATTACTTTAAGTAATTAATTAGCTCCATAATTATAAGAAGGAGCTTGTAGCTCATTGGTAATACCTTGCACTGCTGAACCAAGTCGCCAGAGTTCAAATCCCATACCCTACATTATTTTTAATATTGTTTTATTTTAAACCTTTAGAATACCAAGGGTTTACACGTGCATATCTCACAAAAACCCCACTACACTCAAAAATATAACATTGCCAGAGAATAGATGAACCATCGGGGGGGATTCAGGCCGCCTGACTCGGCCGAAAATCGTCCAACTCGGCCTCGACTCGGCCGACTTAGTCCTCCGATCGAGTCATGGCCGAGTCGGCCGATTCCGGCAACGACCCCAACATGAAAAATGTGTCTTTTCATATCCCCTGTACACCTGCAAAATTTTATCCTTAGACCATTTCCAGAGCTCTTTTAAAACCACAATTACTCTACTTTTAATATATTTTTATTACATTTTATCACATTTTTCATTTTAAACTTTTCATCTAACCTAACCCTAGCCTAACCCTATAAATACCACCCCTAAACACTACTCCCTCACCCCAAAACTTTGAGCCAACTCTCAAGAAATCTCTATAAACCCTAGTGTGCAATCGAAGTGAGCGAAAGGCGAAGTTCCGGCGGATTTTCCGGCAACGACCGTAGGAGATCCCGGCGACGAAACGACGCACCGGCGACTCCTACCGATCCATCTTCCTCTTGTCATTGATCGAAACCCGTAAGTACCCATTCTATCTTCGCTATTCTTATTCTAAAATACGGAATTACAAAACCCGACGGAATCGGAACAAATCCGATTTACGATTCGGTTTCTTTATAAAACTTCACTTTTCTTTAATACAATCATACTTAAACCAATTCATGTTGACTATTAAACACTAATCAACCATATTGATCAAGTTTCATATTATAAAGTAATTGCTATTTCATTTTATCGTATTTTTCAATTAAATACCACATAGTTTCAATTCTACATTTAACATCACAAAACTTGCTATACCTTTAAGTAGATCACGAGGTAATGACCAACTCCCTCACACACTCATATGCAACATAGCACAATACTCTTGGGAATATAGAATACGGGAAAACGACATCATTGCAAATAAATACCATTTACTTAATAAAACCGTTTTCTAAGCGATTTAGTATTTATACAATCTTTGCAAAGCGCCGCTACAACCCATTTTAGGGAACCCGTTCGGGATGGTGCGGATTATCGCATATCCTCGGGCTTAGTAGTGCGAGATTCAGACCTCTGCAAGGAGCATTCGGTCTCGAAAGATTTAAAATACGACATTTTAAGAAAACGAGATTTCTAGAATATTATAGATATATACAAAAATTATTATCATATAAATATATGTATATGTAAAATAAAAATATTTATTTTGAAGTATTATAAATATTCCACCTTTTGCTAAAAATATCACAAGAATCAATTTACCTTAAAATACCATGAATTCCATACAAAACCAATATTACAAATAAATACCATTTATCATGAAAATAGGATATTCTCATTAGAAATATCACAAATATAAAATCTCCATTTATTACAACTCTAAAGACGATAATAAATACTAGGGGTGTATTTTGAAAACTTTACAATGTATTTTTACATAAAACCCCCTCAAGTTCTATAAATTACCCTAAGAACCCTAGTAAACATAGGTTTAAGCGGGACCAATCTCTTGAGCCTCAGGGAGCCGGAGAAGTGGGTGCTTGCCTGTCTAAGGTAGACAATTTAACAACGATGTTATCAATACGGTAATCGTTTTTGAAAAAGACACAAATCCTGCCGCCCATGTGCAGCGGTTACCAATAACATCAAAACAATCAGGACTTCAATTTACTTTTCTAATTGCCTGACTCAGTTTGAGTCTTGGTTTTTAGAGTTTTTGCGTGTTCAAGTTTATTACCGCAATCAAGACGGTTTCGCTTGTAGCTAGCCGGTTGAGTACGGGTCGTCCGCAGGGAGATGGGAATCTTTTTCTATGTGCTTTAACGAGTTAAGTCCAAATGTCCAGGTTTGTTTTAAGATTAACTATATGCTAAAATGATATGTAATGAGAGCTTGTTAGGGTTAGGATTAGGTTAGTTTGAGTTAGGAGTCGCTCACTTCTTTCGTTGCCACTCTTAATATCAGTGTTACGGTAATCGGCAACAACGAGGATTAGCACGACTAGGAAGGAATTTGCGAGTATAAGCTAGGTTTTCCAACGCTTAAGTTCTTCCTTTTGGTGCTTGTCCGTCCGTTCTTGGCTCTTAGCCTTAACCTCCGGTTAATTCAACCACAACCGGTCTCACTAAGGAATCACCGCTATCATGTAGGATAGGGTGCCGTAGGGAGCGGATTGTGGTTCAATTAACGGGAGTCCGAATTAAGATGTTGGGAAAGGAAAGAGTGAGAGAGATTTCCTTCTCTCAAACTTTCCTTATCCTACCCTAACAAGTATGAAAACTACTCACTCATTATAAGAAAAAGAAAATAAAACAAAATGAGGAAAATAGAAAGAAAGAGGTTAGAAGATTACAACTAGCTATTTGAGACCTCACCTTGGTAAGGATCAAGCTTAAGCATCATTGTTGTTAAGGATAAAGAAAAACTAGAAGAAAAAAGAAACAAACAACAAATAACAACAACTAGATTAGCAAAATGAAAATTACAAGCAATTATAATTAACAATAAGACAAGCATAGTAACAAAAAGAACTCTTTATTCATCACTTCACTCACAAAAGCTCACTACAAGTTTTAATGGAGAAGAGATGAGAAGAGGAAGAAGAACAACAACATGTATTCTAAAATCTAAATACAAGAATAAGCACTCTTGGCTTTGGCAAGTTCTGGACTATTTATAGGCAGGAAACAGAAATTCTAGGGCAACATTCTGAACCATCATGAAAAGACCAAACGGCCCCTAAAAAATCTTCAGCCGACAAGCCTATACGGCCGTGGATCCGTGGCCTAAGCGTGCTTATGCCGCAGTTCTGCGGCCCTATTGGGGATTTAGGTCTTCAAATTTGGTGAGTTGCCCTGGTTTGCAGTACCCTTCAATCTAGTATATGTTTTTTCTCAGCATTTCTTCACGATTTTTCCAGAATTTCTACTAATCAAAAAGTGATGTGATGTGGATCTTTTGCCATGATTTTTCTTGAGCTCCGCGTAGATATGTTGGATCTTGTGTTGACATTGAGTTTTGTGTATGAAAATGACATCGATTTGCCATTTTGTCCCTTAGACTGGTGTGCGGCAACATACGGATAGAGAGCGGAGACCCGTGTTTTATCTGTGGTTGGCAGTAATCCGGAATTTGTCGTGCTTTTTCATGAATTTCACCGTTTAGAGCCGAGAACCTGTATCCTGCAATTGACTAGCAAACACGGCTCAAGAGTACCTACCGATAAGCAATGTGATAAAAATTGGGCGGTATAAAAATGCAAAAATCTGATATGAACAAATACCCCCAAACTTATCATTTGCTCATCCCGAGCAAAGCCAATTTATTCACAAAAAATTCCTAACCTCACTTTCGCAGGGAACGCGATTGCACCGAGCATGTGCAACAAGCCGTTAAACCTCTAGGTGTCTCTAGTAGGAGGAGTGTTGTCTCCTGAGGGTTTTCAGCGGATACTACCCACAAAATCCGGTCAAGCTAGTTTTGCAAAATAACTATGATTCAAACCCCTAAAGTTTTGTTTCAGAAAATAACAATTCTATTATCCTAAGTCTAGACTATCGAACCTTTATTTTTCACACCTCGCTTCTTATTTAACTTAAGATTTTATATGTCTTTACGTGCAGTGCAAATAGTGTCATTAAGTTCCAGAAGGATCGATTAAAGTCATCATGTCACACAATAAAGTCCAGATAAAATTTTTAAAAGGATCACATAAGTTTTATAAAGAGTTAAGCATTTTTCAAGTTTCGTTTTCCAGTAAAGTTTCAACTTCAGAATTTCTATCTTCCCTAACAGGAAACCGGGTCTTATTTTTCACTCCTCCTTTTTCTTGTTTTCATTTCATACACACCTCTGTGAACGTGCAATAGTCTTTATCATAGAATAAAACCTTCATATCTCCACTAGAAATATTTTTTATAAAAATTTGTCTTTTGTCAAGATTATTCTCACACAAAGAACCGTTAGGAATTTTAACTCGGAGAGAACACTTGCTTGACTTTGTTTTAATCTGGACTTTCTAGGCTTCTTAACGAGCTTTGGGCCAATGCACCAAAACCAGTTGACTTTAGGGCATTAGGTGTAGAGACACCCCAGCGGACTTAATTACTCAAGTTACCTAGGCCCAAAAACAAAAGACACTTTAGCGTGAAAATCATGATGATTCAATGCGAACGGAGATATAACCGGCAGTTCAGTTATTTTTTTGGATAAAAGATGTGTTTAGTGGGTTAGGTGTGTAATCATTCTAATCAAGTTTCAGATGGGTTATCTTTCAGAATTAGTTCCAATTAAGGCATCAATAACATTCCTTCATATTCGCTTCACTTCATAAACTATTCTTGATATTACTTATTTCAGAACAAACCTATTTGATTCTCAGAAAATCATTTATCCATTTAGGAATTTTTAGACATAATAGACTTGTCATCTAATTTCCAAAACTCACGACACGTGTAGTGTGATGTAAAGACGTATATCAGCTATAGTTAACTTCAAAGGAGAGTTATCTTTCAGGTTTTCAAAATCTAAAAATAAGATTTAGTTATTCTTATCTTATCAAACAATACCGTCGAAATGTTGAATCTGAGTTCTCCCACTAGCTAACTTGACAATTTTTTTTTTATGTTTTTAGAAAATTTTCTGATTTTTATAGATTTTATGGATTTTAGTATGCAGATGCAAAATATACATATGAATGCGAAGGTTAGAAATGCGTACCGAGCGTACCCCCAAACTTAAACTGGACAGTGTCCCCACTGTCATTGCATGAAGAGATCATTGAAGGGTCAAAATTGTCGGTTAGATATACACAATTTTTTTGTTTTTGTTTTTAAAGAAAAGAAAATTAGTAAAAATGGAAAAGAATATCCACAAATATATACAAAATGGTATATACGTACCCCCAAACTTATTTGGAACAGTGTTCACTGTTCTTGGTTGGATAACCGAAGTTTGGTGGTAGGCAGAGGAAGATTATGCAGGGTAAACCGGCTCCTGTAAGACCAGGAGCTCCTCTGTTGGTTCGGTGCTAAGGTACGGTTTAAGTCGGTGCCCGTTTACTTTGAAAAATGAACCGTCCTTTGGATTATCCAAATCCACAGCGCCATGCGGATACACATTCCGCACAAAGTATGGCCCTTTCCAGCGAGATATGAGCTTTCCTGGATGGAAGTGTAGCCGGGTGTCGTAAAGCAGCACCTGTTGACCAGGTGTGAAAGTTTTGCGCAAAAGGTGTTTATCGTGAAACACCTTCGTTCGGTTCTTAACGACAACCGCGTTATCGTAAGCCTCATCCCTAAGCTCGCTCAATTCGTTCAACTGCAGCTTCCGATGGCTGCCCGCATCTTCGAGAGACAGATTCAGCTCCTTTATCGCCCAAAATGTGCGATGCTCTATTTCGACAAGGAGGTGGCAAGCCTTTCCGTATACAAGCCGATAGGGAGACATACCAAGATCGGTCTTATAAGCGGTTCGAAATGCCCAAAGGGCATCAGTGAGTTTCAACGACCAATCCTTACGGTTCTTGGAAACCGTCTTCTCCAGTATCTGCTTGATTTGCCGATTTAAAACTTCGGCCTGCCCACAGGTTTGGGGATGGTAGAGCGTAGATAGCTTATGATTAATGGAATATTTCCGCATCAAGGCCTCGAAAGTTTTATTGCAGAAATGAGTTCCATTGTCGCTAATGATCGCTCGGGGGTGCCCAAAATGGGAGAAAATGTTTTCTTTAAGAAACCTAACGACAACCATGTTGTCGTTAGTCCGGCTGGGCACAGCCTCGACCCACTTAGAGACGTAATCAACAGCAAGAAGGATGTACAAGTTCCCAAAAGAGCTGGGGAATGACCCCATGAAATCTATCCCCCAAACGTCCAAAATCTCCACAATCAAGATTGGTTGGAGCGGCATCTCATTCCTCCTGGATATCCGGCCCAAGTGTTGGCACCGGGAGCAAGTCTTGCAGTAGTCATGAGCGTCCTTGAAGAGTTGTGGCCAGTAGAAACTGTAGGGTTCCTAGGCACACTAATGAAGTCTCACAAGGCATCAAACATGGCTAATTTAAATTTTACATGTGCCTACAAACCTTAATACGGATCGTTAACTAGATATATAGGCGAAACGATGCAAGTAAACGACTTTAACTCAAAAGGAAAGGGACTACAACCTTTGTAGATCCGGTCCTCCACCTCCTAGGCTCCGTGATGACGTCCCTCCGCTGTCCAAATTGAATCCATGACTCTAGCATCGGCTTCATTGGAGAAAAGGGCGGACTTGGTCGTCGGTTCGATGCCGAAGATGATCTACGTCGAGGCATCACAAGATCAAGCTCCAACTTCACCAAGCCATAAAAACTTGTGAAGGAAACACCCTATACTACTTGGCAAGAGGTAGAGGATGAAGAAATAGGAGGTGGGTTCACTTTAGAATTGGATTTCTCACTTGATTTCTCAAGTTGCCATTGGTGTAGAGAGCTTTTCTTTTTCTTGCTCATGAAGAAGAAGAAGAAAAAGATATGATAAGTGTTATGTAAATTAGATAAATAAATCAATACTTATCATTTACTAACCCTTGGTTAAGTGTAGAGAATGTACTATGGTTAGTTCATATGGTTAGGGTTAAGCATGAGACAAGAATGGTGACTTAGTCAAAGTTTCATGAATGTTCAACTAAAAACAAATAAAGCCACCATTCATCTTTCTCTTTTCCAAAATGAATAAGATAAATAAATAGATAAATAAGTAAATGAAAAAACAAAACCCTAATCATTAGTTTAACCATGGTTTAATTCTTTACACTTAACCAAGTAAGCATGTATCATCAAACATGATACAATCATGTGCACAAATGTATATCACATATACAACTTGCACAATTCAAGTGAGAAATCCATTTAAAGTGAACCAATACTAGTTAATGCAAAGTAATATATCAAATATATAATTATACATTAAATCATTAAATCAACACTTGATTCAATGATCCGGTCATGTCGCATATAATCGGCTAGTATCCAATGTATCGGCTTATCGAGTCAATCCTTGATTCGATAACTAGGTTATATCGCATACAACCATTCGACACATTCATCACGAGAATGAAATACGGTATCACATACAAGCATTATTCTCGGTCCCGCACATATCTCATATGCGCTCCTATTTCGTTTCGCTTGAGCCAGGAAACCTCTGTGTAGGACTCTAAAGACTCGTCAATACGCCGGCAGCAGGTGATGATCATATCAAACACCCACAAGCCGCAAGCGGTCTGCTAAACGTAACGGCCACCCGGGTATTGAGCGATCAGAAGATTGACGAGCAAGCCCGCTCACACTCCTGTGAATCCAACCAGTAACACTTACCGTACAGTCCGGTCTGTTCGTCTGATATGCCGCATATCTCGCCTAGGGGTGGTAAACGTCAGACCCCAGTAGCTCGATAAGTCATGCCGACGTGAGGTCCATAACTATCGTGAAACTACTGATAACTCTTACCAGTATATCACTGCAACCCTGGCCAAGGATTTCCTGTTATGGCCAGTCGTGCATAGTGCAACATCAACCCCCAATACCGGGAGAGACGAATCCCCTCCTATCGCTCATTGCCTCCATGTGAATCGGGACTGTACCCAAAAACCACCTGTTTGCACGCCTCAGTAGAGCCGTGGTAGGGTGGAAATCAAAGCACAGTGGGAGACACACAAGACTCTATGACGATCTCGGGTCAACAGACTAAGCTGTACCAGTGTCACCAGAGAACTGCCATCTGACATGAGGTATAATACCATCTGGGAGTTCTCGGCGAGTCCATTCAGTGTACCCAGTCTCCACTGAGCACCCGCATACCATCTCCGATGTCAAACACCAATGGATATGGGATCATCCATCGCCCATCGCATGGGTCGAGAAGATATACGCTAGTCTACTCTGGAATATCGATGCCCCGTCTCGATATTCCCTCGACTAGGAACATTGAAGGATGTACTCATGGACTATCCAGGCCCCACTAGTATAATCTGCATCACAGTCCTGGAAGTCGAGTACACATCCTAAGGGCTTTATCAACATGTAACAGAGAGACAGAAAGTATACACGTTAAGATAAAGAGCAACCAGATAGCGTACTATCATGTCGAGCAAGAAAGTCCTATCTATATATGTCCCAGCATCCGCTACAATATACATCCAATGTACAGTAATGGCCTCTAGGGCATACATATAACTAACAATCTCCCACTTGCACTAGGGCCATCTGTAGCAGTAGTTGTAGTATCTAATACTCAACCATCCCCTGAAAGTCTCTCTTTGGGAAAAGGCCTTCGTGAGTGGATCCGCCGTGTTGTCCTCTGAGTCCACTCTCCTAACCTCGATCACCCCGGAGATCATCTATCTCCATGATCAGGTGATGCTGCCTCAGAATATGTCTGGGTCACTGATGGGACCAGGGTTCCAGGGCTAAAGCCTCACTTCCATTGTCACACAATGGTAGGAACCTCGTTCATCTTATGAACCAATATACACCCAAACTATCTCTTTGGTAGTATCTTTAATAGCGATGTTACCAGCCTTTATCGTCTAGTTACCACGGTATCTAGCTTGGAACTCTTCCAACATACCGTCCCTTTACTGAGGGTAAAGAAAATGCCTGCGACTGACATTCAGTCGTCCTTATCACTCTGGAACTTTTCCAGCGATTCTCCCCAGGATCGAGAAGGTATCACCTTTATCCTATTTGGAGAATCCATATGATAATAGGAGATTGACCGATCGTAGTATAGGAAACTCTTTTCCTATCTAGAGTATGTTGTCTACGTACAATACGAAGATCACCACCATACTCCCTACTACCCCTTTTGTATATACAAGGTTCATCTGCCATTTTGATGAAGTCAAACACTTTGACTATCACATCAAAACAGACGTTCCAACTCCGCGATGCCTGCTTCATTATCTAAAGCAACTTGCGCACGTTTCCGCTGCTCCCACTGTTTACGAAGCCCTCTGGCTGTGTTCTTATAGACGTTCTCTTCTAAATCAATATTTAGAAAAGTAGTCATGGCACCCAACCACCAGATATCGTAGTCATGGTATGTAGCAATGGCAAGTAGGATCTAGATGGACTTAAGCATAGTCCCTAGAAAAGGTTTCATCATTATCCATACCTGGTTGATGACTAAAACCTTAAACAAGTCTAGCTTTGAAAGTCTCAACTTTTCCATCTACACCAAGTAATCTTCTCAAGATATACTTTCTCCTGATGGGGATTTAACCCTTCAGATATTGCAACCAAAGTCCATACTTTGTTGGTGTATAAGGATTCCATCTCAGATCGCTAAGCATCCAGCCATTGATACAGAGTCCCTACTCTCTATGGCCTGCTCGAAACTAGTTGGGTCATCATCTCATGATGCATTCCTCGCTCCCACTGTCATCGAGAAACCGAGGTATCTCTCAGGCAGATGAGGAACCCTACCAGATCGGCGGAGAGGCTGAGGTTCGTCGGAAACTATTGAATCTTTTGGTTCTGTCAAATCATTAGCAGTTTTGTACAGCTGGAACCTTTCCAGTTCTACAGAACTGATCTTGCCTCGATCTTGTCCGGATTTTGCTTTTGACATAGGCCGGACAATCCCAAATCTCAACTTACTTAAGAGATAGGCTCTTCCCATACCATATCTTATATGGAATGGTAGGCAGTGATCTGATTCGAACCTAATTCAATAGGTACGCAGCTTCTCAAGCGCATAACCCTAAAAGGAAATAGGTAACTCAGTAATACTCATCATAGAGCACACCATATCTAATATTGTGCGATTGCTCCGCCCTGATACACCGTTGTGCTGTGGTGTATTCAGAGGAGTAATACGGAGAGAGAATCTCATTTTCTTTTAGAATAGTCCAGGAATGCCATGCACAAGTATTCTCCTCCCTGATCTTATCATAGGACATAATACTTATACCCGGTTGTTGGTTCTCTACTTCTAACTTATATTCTGTGAATATCTCAAAAGGTTCGGACTTGTGTTTCAACAGGAACATATTTCAGAATCTTGAGAGATCATCAGAGAACGTAATGAAGTATAAAGAACCAGTCCTGGCATGTGTAGACAGGAGACCTTACATACATCATAATGTATCAGTCCCAAGAGTTTACTAACTCTTTCTCTGTTTCCAACAAACAGAGCTATGGTCATCTTATCTTTGTGCCATGACTGGCAAGTTTCACAAGATGTAAATTCAAACTGATTTAAATATGCATCTAAAATGTAACTTCAGCCAGTCGGGTCGCATTGATATGACCTAGTCTACAATGCCTCAAGAATGATTCGTTCATTTCTGAACTCTTCCTCTTGTGTGTGTTCCGTATACTAGGAACTGTAGTTTGATTTAGAACATCAATGCTTTTAGATAACGTGCCTGAACCGATCAACTTTTGATATAGGAAATGTTCAAAACATTATCCATCAATACAAAATTTTATCATTTCTTTACTCATAAAGAGAGTGATATGATTTTGTATATCAGGTTCGGTATCTAATAACATTCGTTCAGAATCAATGTATTGGTAATACAGGGTGACAGTGACCAACAGACTTGGCTGCAACACTTGCCCCGTTTTCTGTCTCATGAAACTTATCACCCGTTCTCAGTTTTTCCATCCTTTTTGTAGCCCTATGTAACAGATTACATATCTGGGATCTAGATCCGGTATCATATACCCAGGATGCGGAGGATACTGAGAAACAGTTCTTTGTAATGAACACACCCGAAGATGATGCATCAGCATGCACTCTCTTCGTTTGGGCGGCACGGGAATTCTGGTAATCCCCAATTTCCTGCTCTGTCTTATAACAATTATAAGTTGGAGAGGAACCAACGTTCCCCAGCTCAGTATAACAAGCGGGTTCGGTCAATATCCGTATTATTATCTTGATTAAGGCGTGATATGGTCGCTACCAGGAGAGAGAGAGAAGAAAACACTCTGCGTGCGCTCTTGCAAGATTAGATTGGTTATATATTTTATCTAATCAGGATGGCTCCCACTGTTTTTATCAAATCTTCTTTCAAACCTTAAAAGGAAAGACTAGCCGGGATTAATTGCACTCTACAAGTTCGCCAATCTTTCAGCCAGCCCAGTGTCGGTACTTTGAGGGAGGTTCCCCGTGCTTTCGCACGGACCTAATTACAGTAAACCTCGTTTTCCCAGAGGCGTAACCCCGTTGACACCTTTCTAGACACCTACTTGATCGGCTAATTGCAAAGTGCAAAACTCTCCCAGGAGTAACAATTACTCGCAGTGGGTATCGGGATCCAACTATCACATAGAAGGTATGCAATCTCATTGCAAATTTCAACACTTGAAATTCCCGATAATGGTTTTTACCCCTAGCACTTATGACCTTAACTAAGGTCAACAAATCATAAGTACTAGTCAAGTTCTACCCGTCATTTCGTGATTAATTAGACCCACCCACATGACCCTTAACTAAGGTCAACAAAGTCACACGACTGTCCTAACTAATCGCATCATATGCGGTGTAGGAAGACATCACTTAGCTACCGTATACTGTGCCTTAACTAAGGTCAACAAACACAGCACGAATACTAAGTACTCTACTTCCTAAAATGACGGAGGGTTGCGAATGGTTTTTATGAAAACCTTTAACGCTTTGAACTTGATCTCGTTGCGGAATCAAATGTTTTTAAATGGAATATTTTCGAGGCTTTTCTAGTTTTGCTAAAGGGGTCACTCCCGGTGAAGGGATCGTCGGCCCTTTCCTCGTCGAATGAGGTGCGGGATATATCATATATATCACTGTGCAAAGCGGAAACTATAGAAGCGACCAAAAACAAACCGAGGGTTGTAGCATCTGCCAGTTATTGCTAAAGGAGTCACTCCCGGTGAAGGGATCTCGGTCCTTTCCTCATCGAATAAGGTGCAGGATGTTCTATAATGAACACCGCGATGCAAAGCAAGAACTGTAGCTACCTGTTTTATTTTGAAATTCGATTCCACAACATCTTTTAGGTTTATTTTCTTTCATTAATCTCATTAATGAATATCCCATCATTTAAGTCCATCTAATCATCACAGATAAATACAACGTACGCTTATGCCATCCTCATTCGCCTCGATGTCCCGTCTGCACCGTTAGGTTAGGTAACTAACGGCAGAGCGAGGCAGGGCTAGCGCGGGTGTAAAACATAAGCAACGTTTATATAATATATCATATATACTATATACTATATCTATCACAGAACATCACATGATCACATCACAGATAACGCAGCAGAAAATATCATATGAAATATTGGATATACTAGGACGTCCGTGTTTTCAATACGAGCCAGTATAAAACACGGATTCCACGGTCGTGATGAATAGCCAATCCCACACCCCTAGACCCCTACGAGAGCGGCAAGCAACCCTACCAATTCTAGGGTTAGGAGACCCGGACTCGACTCCTCGAGATGGTCTCCCACTGGACCCTAGAACCCGGTTACTTGTGCTCCCCTCCTTGGGTCTATCCTAGTGCAGAAAAGTAAATAATATACAAACGGTGACATCTTCCGCAACCTGGAAGTGCCCCAATAAAAGAATATTACATACAAGCTTTTACATGAATGAAAATGAAAAACACTCATCTCACATAAAAACCCCCGGCTATTCAAACACGATGATCCAATATAACATATCCAGCAACACATAACATCACATGTCATCAACGTAAGTAAATATGCGCATCCCAATTGTCGTTGACATATAGCAACGAAACCGGCGATATCACGTATTACACTTACGGTCACAGAAAAGAAAGTGTAAAACTACAACAGTTGGAATCCGCAACCTCCATAGACATCGCATGCCTAATCAAATGAATTCCTTAGACATCATATGCCTAACAATTATAAACCCCGCATTTTAGTCTCATAATCGAAAACACTTTTCAATATCAAGTCGGGCAATTCAACAAGATTCCCAACATCCTGATCGAATGCTCGTCGCAAACTTCAGTAGGCGGCCGCACCCCCGAAACCGTCGACGAAGTGCACCAAGGCGGAATACCGCTGCCGCGAGCACCCGAACGGATGCTTTCGGTGACGGGGTTCTCCTACAGTCACTTGGTCGGAGCTATAGAGTGAGGCTGTCTTACCTGGCGAGTATCCGCGTACGCTACGTGATTGCGACGGACTTTTGATCACATCAAAATTCCGTGGCAACCGATCAAGTGAGACTAAAGTTCTATGTTTATAACATTCATTCAGTTATCTCATAACAACTTGTGAATTCCAATTATTGTATCCCATTCCAGATAAATAGAAAATGTTAAACTTTCCGATCGAACAATCGAACACCCAGGTTTTCCCGATACAGATCAACACATGAAACAAGTTTAAAAACATCCAGTTCATGCCTCAGTACCAACGGTCCAGCCGTAGAAGGGTCAAGCCAACGCCTCACATATGGCACGCCGTACTGCCCCAAACCCTAAGGTTCAAAGGGCAGTTCAAGACGGTCACATAATCGAGTTAAGGTTTGTTGTCTTCTAGAGGGTCCATCGCGTTACTTGCACTACTTAGAACGTCTTTAAACCACGGAAAAATCCAACAATTGGAAATTTTCCGACAGGGGAAAAGGTGGGTATTTATATCCGGTCGAACTTTTTAACATATTCAAAAATTATCCGGAAAACACATAGACAAGATTAGACAATCCGATCGAAACTCCGAGTCCCCAATACAACCCAGAAAATTCAACTCTTGAATAAATTTTAAAAATACCCAGGAAAACTAGCACTGCAACATATGAATTACTGTGCCAAAACCAATGCAAGATACGACAAAATGGCCGCGGAACCGCCGCACAAGCCATGCTAGTGCCGCGGTTCCGCCGCGTTATAGTGGAATCATGGACACGTGTTGCACAGTAATTCTTAGGATTCCCTGCTGATTTTTCTGCATATTTTTAATTCTGAAAAAACCACGAATTACAAAAATGTACAGAGAGCATTTTAGGGTTTGGGTTTTGGTTCGATCGGACTTCCAATTCCGTCTACGCATCGCCTAAGGCTCTAGCTAGGCTCTGATACCACTGTAGGGTTCCTAGGCACACTAATGAAGTCTCACAAGGCATCAAACATGGCTAATTTAAATTTTACATGTGCCTACAAACCCTACTACGGATCGTTAACTAGATATATAGGCGAAACGATGCAAGTAAACGACTTTAACTCAAAAGGAAAGGGACTACAACCTTTGTAGATCCAGTCCTCCACCTCCTAGGCTCCGTGATGATGTCCCTCCGCTGTCCAAATTGAATCCATGACTCTAGCATCGGCTTCATCGGAGAAAAGGGCAGACTTGGTCGTCGGTTCGATGCCGAAGATGATCTACGTCGAGGCGTCACAAGATCAAGCTCCAACTTCACCAAGCCATAAAAACTTGTGAAGGAAACACCCTATACTACTTGGCAAGAGGTAGAGGATGAAGAAATAGGAGGTGGGTTCACTTTAGAATTGGATTTCTCACTTGATTTCTCAAGTTGCCATTGGTGTAGAAAGCTTTTCTTTTTCTTGCTCATGAAGAAGAAGAAGAAAAAGATATGATAAGTGTTATGTAAATTAGATAAATAAATCAATACTTATCATTTACTAACCCTTGGTTAAGTGTAGAGAATGTACTATGGTTAGTTCATATGGTTAGGGTTAAGCATGAGACAAGAATGGTGACTTAGTCAAAGTTTCATGAATGTTCAACTAAAAACAAATAAAGCCACCATTCATCTTTCTCTTTTCCAAAATGAATAAGATAAATAAATAGATAAATAAGTAAATGAAAAAACAAAACCCTAATCATTAGTTTAACCATGGTTTAATTCTTTGCACTTAACCAAGTAAGCATGTATCATCAAACATGATACAATCATGTGCACAAATGTATATCACATATACAACTTGCACAATTCAAGTGAGAAAATCCATTTAAAGTGAACCAATACTAGTTAATGCAAAGTAATATATCAAATATATAATTATACATTAAATCATTAAATCAACACTTGATTCAATGATCCGGTCATGTCGCATATAACCGGCTAGTATCCAATGTATCGGCTTATCGAGTCAATCCTTGATTCGATAACTAGGTTATATCGCATACAACCATTCGACACATTCATCACGAGAATGAAATACGGTATCACATACACGCATTATTCTCGGTCCCGCACATATCTCATATGCGCTCCTATTTCGTTTCGCTTGAGCCAGGAAACCTCTGTGTAGGACTCTAAAGACCCGTCAATACGCCGGCAGCAGGTGATGATCATATCAAACACCCACAAGCCGCAAGCGGTCTGCTAAACGTAACGGCCACCCGGGTATTGAGCGATCAGAAGATCGACGAGCAAGCCCGCTCACACTCCTGTGAATCCAACCAGTAACACTTACCGTACAGTCCGGTCTGTTCGTCTGATATGCCGCATATCTCGTCTAGGGGTGGTAAACGTCAGACCCCAGTAGCTCGATAAGTCATGCCGACGTGAGGTCCATAACTATCGTGAAACTACTGATAACTCTTATCAGTATATCACTGCAACCCTGGCCAGGGATTTCCTGTTATGGCCAGTCGTGCATAGCGCAACATTAACCCCCAATACCGGGAGAGACGAATCCCCTCCTATCGCTCATTGCCTCCATATGAATCGGGACTGTACCCAAAAACCACCTGTTTGCATGACTCAGTAGAGCCGTGGTAGGGTGGAAAGCAAAGCACAATGGGAGACACACAAGACTCTATGACGATCTCGGGTCAACAGACTAAGCTGTACCAGTGTCACCAGAGAACTGCCATCTGACGTGAGGTATAATACCATCTGGGAGTTCTCGGCGAGTCCATTCAGTGTACCCAGTCTCCACTGAGCACCCACATACCATCTTCGATGTCAAACACCAATGGATATAGGATCATCCATCGCCCATCACATAGGTCGAGAAGATATACGCTAGTCTACTCTGGAATATCGATGCCCCGTCTCGATATTCCCTCGACTAGGAACATTGAAGGATGTACTCATGGACTATCCAGGCTCCACTAGTATGATCTGCATCACAGTCCTGGAAGTCGAGTTCACATCCTAAGGGCTTTATCAACATGTAACAGAGAGACAGAAAGTATACACGTTAAGATAAAGAGCAACCAGATAGCGTATTATCATGTCGAGCAAGAAAGTCCTACCTATATATGTCCCAGCATCCACTACAATACACATCCAATGTACAGTAATGGCCTCTAGGGCATACATATAACTAACAGAAACCACACTGCAAGATCTTCTCAGCTGTCTTTCTGGGGCCAAAATGCCCGCCACATGCTTGATCGTGGCAAAATGACAGCACACTCTTGAATTCATCGTCAGGGACACACCGACGAATAATCTGGTCGGGACAGTACTTGAACAGATAGGGTTCGTCCCAGTAAAAGTGTTTTACTTGGGATAAGAATCGAAGTCTGTCCTGACTTGACCATTCAGTCGGTAGTAATCCTGTGGCCAAATAGTTCACAATATCTGCGAACCAGGGTTCGCAAGATACCGTCAAGAGCTGTTCATCCGGGAAAACGTTGTTGATCGGAATTTGAAGCGACGACGAAGAAGGAAGTCGTGAGAGATGGTCGGCGACTACGTTCTCACATCCTCTTTTGTCCTTGATGACAAGGTCAAACTCTTGAAGCAAGAGGATCCAACTTATCAGCCGAGATTTTGCATCTTTCTTCGCAAAAAGATGGCGCAGAGCAGAATGGTCTGTGTAGACAATGACTGGAGAGTCGATGAGGTAGGGCTGAACTTTTCTAAAGCAAATACAACAGCTAAGAATTCCTTCTCAGTTGTTGTATAATTGAGTTGGGCGTCGTTCAGGGTTCGGCTAGCATAATAGATTACGTGCGGCATCTTGTTGATGTGTTGTCCAAGGACAGCACCGACGGAAAAGTCGGATGCATCGCACATAATCTCAAATGGGTGCGTCCAGTCAGGTGAAGAAAGAACGGGAGCAGAAGTGAGTGAGCTTTTTAATGACTCGAATGCAGTCATACAGCTCGAGTTGAAGTCGAATGGCGTGTCCTTGGCCAGCAAAAGAGTCAAGGGCCTAGCAATCTTACTAAAGTCCTTGATGAACCGTCTATAGAAACCGGCATGGCCAAGGAAGGCTCGGATGTCTCGGACGCATCTGGGAGGAGGGAGATTGGAAATGACCTCAATCTTCGCTTTGTCAACCTCTATGCCATTTTGCGAAATGATATGTCCTAAGACAATACCTTCGCGCACCATGAAGTGGCACTTCTCCCAAATCAAAGTGAGGTTCTTGTCCTTACATCGGGTAAGGACAGCGTCGAGATGCAGTAAATACTCATTGAAGGAATCGCCGAAGATGGAGAAATCGTCCATGAAGATCTCCAGGAATTTCTCTACCATGTCTGAGAAGATTCCCATCATACACCGCTGGAAGGTAGCGGGCGCATTGCATAACCCAAAGGGCATGCAACGATATGCAAACATGCCGAAAGGACAAGTGAATGTGGTCTTGTCCTGGTCTTTTTCGGCGATGGGAATCTGATTATAGCCGGAGTAGCCATCAAGAAAGCAGTAGTACTCGTGTCCGGCCAATCGTTCAAGCATTTGGTCAATGAAAGGTAGCGGAAAGTGGTCCTTCCGCATTGCGGCGTTGAGTTTTCTGTAATCGATGCATACTCGCCACCCAGTTTGGGTGCGAGTAGGGATTAACTCGTTCGCCTTGTTACTGATGACCGTTATACCTGATTTCTTGGGGACAACATGAATGGGGCTAACCCACTGGCTATCAGAGATAGGGTAAATGATACCACTATCTAGACATTTTACGATCTCCTTTTTTATAGCCTCCTTCATAACTGGGTTGAGTCGTCTTTGTGGATCCCTGGCTAGTTTGGCATCATCCATCAGATGAATGTGATGTTCAACGATCAGGGGACTAATCCCCTTGATGTCCGCCATTGACCAGCCAAAAGCTTGCCTATTGCTGTGTAAGACCGTAAGAAGGGCTTTCTCTTGCTCTAGAGCTAGAGAAGACGAGATGATAACAGGGAGGGTCTCGTTCTCACCCAAGTAAGCGTACTTAAGGTGAGACGGCAAAGGCTTGAGTTCGAGCGTTGGAGGTGAAACGATTGAAGGCAAGATTGGTGAAACGGTCTCGAACTCAAAGGATTCCAGGAAAGGTTCAAAACGAGTGTAAGCGACCGAGTTGGATGGTTCAGGTAACTCATCCGGAAATTTGAAGGATTCAAACTCGGATGGTGAGTGGCTAAGATCGTTCGAGAAAGTGAAACACTCGTAGTCATTGTCGAGCGCAGAAACAGCAGCAGGTTCGAAGAGGAACGCACTAGTGGCGTTAAGGTTATCGTGATCGAACAGAAACTCCTCGAATTCACACTCTTCCGGGGTGATCTCCTGGATTGAGCAAACGTCTAGTATATTAGCATTAGGTTCGGAGGGCTGATTCCCCAACCTAAAAATGTTGAGTTCAATTGTCATATTTCCAAAAGATAGGTTCATTGAACCATTTCGACAATTGATCACAGCATTTGAGGTTGCAAGGAATGAGCGACCGAGTATCACCGGAATTTGATTCCGGGGGTTAGCTACAGGCTGTGTGTCTAATACAATGAAGTCAACGGGGAATATGAAGTCCCCAACCTTGATTAACACATCCTCTAGCTCACCCCTAAGATGGGTGATTGATCGGTCGACCATTTGGAGAGTACAGTGTGTGGGTTTCAGCTCTCCTACACCTAGTTGCTCATATACTGAGTACGGAAGCAGGTTAACACTGGCACCAAGATCTAATAGTGCGCGGTTGATGTTCTTATCCCCAATGGTAATAGAAATCGTAGGACAGCCAGGGTCCTTCCGTTTTTGAGGTAAGATTGGGTAAGAGCATCACTCACAGCACTAGCCAAGAAAACTTTCTTGGGTACCTGAGATTTCCTCTTTTTCGTGCATAAGTCCTTTAAGATTTTCGCGTAGGACGGGACTTGTTGGACAGCATCTAAAAGGGGAATGTTGATGTTAACCTGCTTAAACAACTCCAGAATCTTCTCCATTTGTGGATTTTGTTTATTGGACTTCAACCGGTTTGGAAATGGAACGTTTTAAAAATTAGTTGAATCCAATGCTTGTGGAGGAGATTGTGGAGTTAGAACGGATCCCAGAGCTGGTGTTTTCGTGGAGTGAGAAATGGGTCCGTTTAGAGCAGAAGAAGAGCCTTTTGAAGAATGGAGATTAGGCTCAGAAGACGAAGGAGAAGAAGAAGAAGAAGAAGAAGAAGCGGCCGGGGTGTCATCGTCGATCCGTATGCCAATATTGTTTTGCAGCATCTTTCCCGATCTCAATGTAGTCACGGCACTCACATTATGGTTTTGTTGTTCAAGAGCAACATGTACATTATGTGGGTGATCGGGATTTGGGAGTGGTTGAGATGGAAGCTTCCCCTTTTCTCGCTCGCTTAGTGCCGCATTCAGCTGTGCAATCTGGGCTTCGATGGTCTTGATGCTTTGCCCGTATGCAGCAGTGTGTTGCACCAAAGACTGAATAGACGACTAGATGTTTGCAGTGGATTGTGTAGATTGTTTAACGAACGCCTCCAGACTTCGTTCTAGCGAGAAAACCTTATCGTTGTTTGACGGGACAAAGTTGTTTTGCGGAAAAGAATTGTTGGGTGCAAAGTTGTTCGTCTGATTTTGAAAAGGTTGGGGTTGGAAGGGCTGCTGAAATTGATGTTGAATTTGTTGTTGCGCTTGTTGTTGCGGCGGAGGGGGCCTTTGGAAATTGTTGCCTTAGAATTGATGCTGATTCTGATTCCAGGCAAAATTGGGATGGTTCCTCCAACCGGGATTGTAGGTGGAAGAGTATGGATCATTTCTTGATCTTTGCTGAAATGCAGCATTAACTTGATCCTGTACTTGAGATGGTGGATTGTAAGGACACTTTTCGGTTAAGTGAGAAGGATCGGAACAACAAGCACAAATGGTTCGAAGGGGAAGAACAGAGGCAGGAGCAGGAGATGAAAATTTGCTCTCTATCACTTCAAGTTTGCTCGTTATTGCAGCCATTTCAGCTTTCATCGCAATAGAGACATCAAGTTGGTGAATTCCTATCCTAGACTGACCAGTAGAAGTGGAGGAGGAAGAAGAAGAAGTTGGTTTGGTGCTCTCCCATTGAAGCGTTTGTTCCGCAAGGTCGTCGAAGAATTGCCACGCTTCCTCGTCAGATTTCGATAGGAAGTGGCCCTGACAAATGGTTTCCAACAACTGCTTGGTTGCTGGGTTCAGGCCCTTGTATAAGGTTTGGCAAAGTTTCCATTTCTCAATACCATGGTGAGGGCACTTAACAAGAAGGTCTTTATACCGGTCAAAACACTTCCAGAAGGGTTCAGTAGGAAGCTGGAAGAATTGGTTGATTTCGTTACGGATCCTCGCGGTTTTATGATTTGGATAGAATTTCTTGAGATACGCTTTCATAAACTCGTCCCAACTGGTTATGGAGTGGGAAGCGGTGCTATACAGCCATTTTTCAGCAAGATCGCACAAAGTGAACAGAATGACCCGTAGCCGTATAGCATCGTCTGACAGCTGGGTGGTTTTCATCATGGCACAAACATTTTGGAACTTGTTGATGAAGATATAGGCATCTTCAGATTCAAGCCCATGAAATTTCGGAAGCATGTTAATGAAGTGAGGCTTAATTTCAAAATTATCCCCATTGGCCGGTGGAAGGGAAAGACAGGTGGGAAGTGCGGAGCGGGTGGGATAGAAATGATCCTGGAGCGCGATTCGATGTGGCGCTACGACAGGTGGTGGTGGTGGGTTATTCGTATCCATAGGAGGTCGAATCAATTCCGGGGGAGTTGTAGGGATGTTTGGATTAAATCCTGACTTCGCGGAAGAAGAGGTTAGTGATGGTGAATGTGAGGATGTATGAACAGAATTTGGGTCAACGTCGGAGTTGGCCGGCAAAGATAAGGGTGAAAGAGGCGTGGACGGAGTTTCGACGTCTGAGTCGATCGCGTAGTCGGTAGCGACTAACGTAACGCGGACTAGGCGGGCGCTAGTGTCCCGAGTCCAAGCAGACATACACTAAACGAGTTTCGTATAGTCAAAGCGGAGAAGGTGAGGGTAAGAAAATGTCAATGGAGAAATACGATGGGTGGTGGGTGAAAAATGGGATTTTGGCGACAAAGGGCAAGTTTTTATAAAAGTTTTTGGTTTTGTGTTTTTTTTAGAAAGAACTTTACAGAAATATGTACGGATTTACGGCTTCAAGCAATCACAAACAAGATATGCACAATCACACCTAGATCTAGGGTCACCTAAGTCAGCTAGACAGCTCCTAACTATTCCAAAGGGCTAGAAATAGGACCTCAAACCGCCTTTTCTCCGCCAATTGCGGCCAGGTAAGTGCCAGGTAAGTGGGAGGCTCCCCACTACGTAAGTAGTGGTCCTAATTAAGCAACCACTTGCCTTGGACACACTTTCCTAGACACCGCAAAGTCAGGATAGGATAAACGGCCGATACCTGTAACTAGTCCTCTGTCCTATTGAGCGCGAAGTCCTTAGGGCTGAGTCTAGTATTTTTTAATTAAACAATGGTCAATGCATATGCTTTTTTTGATTTCTGGGGTCCTGGGAAGGGTGATGAAATCCCCACCCAATCTGGATTGGTTTCAAGCCCCTTAAAGTCCGTATTAATATATGCAAAGCAGTAACAATCAACTGCAATCAATTTTTATTTTTTAGCGCGGCGCAAAGAATCCTGCACAAAAACAATTTATTGGAAGGGGGAAGAGAGTTTGCGCAAAGAATACTGCAGAAAACACAGTTCAGTGGAGTTCAGAGGAGTGGGGAGGAGAGCAGAAGGACTAACAGGGTTTTTAGGGTTTTGATGCCACCAAATGGCCGCGGTTCCGCGGCCAGAGGGCTCTTATGCCGCGGTTCCATGGCAGGAATGAAGAGTTGGACCCTAGGGTTTCTAGAGTGGTCTGGGTTGGGTGTCCTCCTCTTTTCTGGATTTCCTGAATCTTGATTTGCTCAATGTATCTGCTCCAGATTTTTACAGTAGACCGTCTTTTCCGACTTGTTCACTCGCGGTGTAGCCGCAAAGATATGGGTCTAACTTCCCACGTCTTTGGCACTGAACTCGAATTTCGTTTTATCCTGTACATTTGCACAAAAACTAATCAAAAATAACAAGATGTTTTTTTTACAATGTATATTTTTTTTGTTTTGTTTTCGGTTAGATTTATATTCACAAATTAATCCGAAATTACACAAAGAAATAAACTACCGTCTCCCCGGCAACGGCGCCATTTGATTGTTAGAGTTTTTGCTTGTTCATGTTTATTACCGCAATCAAGACGGTTTCTCTTGTAGATAGCCGGTTGAGTACGGGTCATCCACAGGGAGATGGGAATCTTTTTCTATGTGCTTTAACGAGTTAAGTCCAAATGTCCAGGTTTGTTTTGAGATTAACTATGTGCTAAAATGATATGTAAAGAGAGCTTGTTAGGGTTAGGATTAGGTTAGTTTGAGTTAGGAGTCGCTCACTTCTTTTGTTGCCACTCTTAATATCGGTGTTACGGTAATCGGCAACAATGGGGATTAGCACGACTAGGAAGGAACTTGCGAGTATAAGCTAGGCTTTCCAACGCTTAAGTTCTTCCTTTTGGTGCTTGTCCGTCCCTTCTTGGCTCTTAGCCTTAATCTCCGGTTAATTCAACCACAACCGGTCTCACTAAGGAATCACTGCTATCATGTAGGATATGGTGCCATAGGGAGCGGATTGCGGTTCAATTAACGGGAGTCCGAATTAAGATGTTGTGCAAGGAAAGAGTGAGAGAGATTTTCTTCTCTCAAACTTTCCTTATCCTACCCTGACAAGTATGAAAACTACTCACCCATTATAAGAAAAAGAAAATAAAACAAAAGGAGGAAGATAAAAAGAAAGAGGTTAGAAGATTACAACTAGCTATTTGAGACCTCACCTTGGCAAGGATCAAGCTTAAGCATCATTGTTGTTAAGGATAAAGAAAAACTAGAAGAAAAAAGAAACAAACAACAAATAACAACAACTAGATTAGCAAAATGAAAATTACAAGCAATTATAATTAACAATAAGACAAGCATGGTAACAAAAAGAACTCTTTATTCATCACTTCACTCACAAAAGCTCACTACAAGGTTTTAATGGAGAAGAGATGAGAAGAGGAAGAAGAACAACAACATGTATTCTAAAATCTAAATACAAGAATAAGCACCCTTGGCTTTGGCAAGTTCTGGACTATTTATAGACAGGAAACAGAAATTCTAGGGCAACGTTCTGAACCATCATGAAAAGACCAAACGGCCCCTAAAAAGTCTTCAGCCGACAAGCCTATACGGCCGCGGATCCGCGGCCTAAGCGTGCTTATGCCGCGGTTTCGCGGCCCTATTGGGGATTTAGTTCTTCAAATTTGGGAGTTGCCCTGGTTTGCAGTACCCTTCAATCTGGTATATGTTTTTTCTCAGAATTTCTTCACGATTTTTCCAGAATTTCTGCTGATCAAAAGGTGATGTGATGTGGATCTTTTGCCATGATTTTTCTTAAGCTCAGCGTAGATATGTTGGATCTTGTGTTGACATTGAGCTTTGTGCATGAAAATGACATCGATTTGCCATTTTGTCCCTTAGACTGGTGTGCGGCAACATACGGATAGAGAGCGGAGACCCGTGTTTTATCTATGGTTGGCAGTAATCCGGAATTTGTCGTGCTTTTCCATGAATTTCACCGTTTAGAGCCGAGAACCTGTATCCTGCAATTGACTAGCAAACACGGCTCAAGAGTACCTACCGATACGCAATGTGATAAAAATTGGGCGGTATAAAAATGCAAAAATCTGATATGAACAAGTCTCATTATAATCTGACTTGAATATGATTCAAGTACAATCTACAATCTACAATATTACAATTCAACATGAATCCATTATTCCAGATATTCAATCTATCAACTTGACTGAACCAAACCATGGATATACATTCCATTTACATGATTATATAGTTACTTCCATGATTCTACAGTTACATACATGATTCTCCAGTTACATCCATTTACTAATATCATGGTTTCGGTCAGCCATCCAATTATACAATCTATACAGTTTACAATACAAGACAATACAATACAACAATACAATCAAGATAACACTACGGGGTTTAAGGGGTAGACTGGTACGGAATATGTTAAAGGTGGCACGAGGTGGTCACTTAAGACGTAATTACATCCATGCCGTTGTTCCTTGGTATTATCGACGGAGCCTTGTACTACGGGTTACCAAAGTCTCCGGTGTAAGTGGGACTCCTCTCGTATACACTGGCATCTTCTGTACCAAGCTACAAACAACAGCGTTAACACAACATTATATCAATATAATATAACATTAAAAGCTACCTTCTTATTCTGTCTATTCTACTTCTCCCTTATCTTTGGGACTTACCGAGCGATCTGTTCGCTGACGACATTCTCTTTCTTCTTTGAATGTCTTCAGGTGATCTGGACACGTCAGAGATCGAGCCTACTGCTGAAGACTTGGACCAGTTCAGTGAAGACCCCAAGCTCTAGACATTGTATATTTTCCATTCAGTACTTTTCATTTCCTGTTATTCCATTGTTTAGGCATCGCTTTTATTTCAGTTGTATTTTACTTTTCATGCATTGCAGAAAAGAATGTTAATAAATAAAGTTGCTGTTCAGTTTATATCTCTTATCTCTTGTGTATTTACCTTTATATTGCTGAGATACGCTTAGCGTATTTACTTCACAGTAAATACGTAGCGGCCCCGTCCCGTCCCCTTCGCCGTATACCGGGAAGCGAGGAGTGACACGCTGGTTCGATGGGCCCAATTATGTCGGTTCCCGACATTTTGAATGGCCAGCTAGCCACTGTTGGGTGTAGCGGGTTTGGATGCTGATGGATGAAGTTCCCATGAATCTGGCACGAGTGACACTGCTTCGCGTATTCGAGGCAGTCCCGAATCATCGTAGGCCAATAGTAGCTCATCCTTTTGATCTTTAGCTTCATCTTCGGCCCGACTTGATGAGAACCGCAGAGTCCTTCATGAGTTTCTTGAATGACTCTCCTTGCTTCTTCTGGACCCAGGCATCTCAGCCATTAAGAGTCGAATGATCTCTTAAATAGAGTATCATTGACGAAGGCGAAAGACGGAGCTCTTTTCATGAGCTGATGTCTTGACGACGTGTTTTCGGGCGTTCGGCGGAATTTGAAGTAGTCTATAAAGGCTTCTCTCTAATCCTTAGCCTTTTCTTGGTCCTCTATTTGTAGGGTTGTTTACTTGGTCGCTTCTTTTTCTTCAGACGACTCCAGAGATATTTCTGCTGGTGCAAGAACCCGACGGCTTTGTACAATGATCCTTACGTCATCGAGGTTTTCGTCAGCCAGTTCTTTAGAGAGTTTGGCTAATGCGTCCACTTTGCTATTTTCTGTACGCGGTATGCATTTTAGGACGTAGGAGGGAATTTGAGTTAGTAGCTGTTGCACTCTTTTGCCATATTTTACCAATTCTGGCTTGCACGTCTGATAGTCACCGTTCACTTGGCTAACGACCAGCTGGGAATATCCGTATATGAGGAGGTTTTCGATTCCCATGTCGACAACGATCTCAGGACCTGCTATCAAAGCCTCATATTCTGCTTCATTATTTGTTCTCGGCTCTATTAAGGAAAAGGCAAAGTGCATTATCCCTACTTGTGGAGTCACGAAGATGAGGCCTACCTCAGATTTGATTATGGGGGAGGTGTGCTTTTGCTTCTTCATGGAAGATGCCCCATCGAAGTAGAGTTCCCATCCGGCATCACTCCCTCCTCTCTCCCTGTCGATCGTGTTAAACGCGTGCTCGTCTGGCAATTCACAATTTATGGGTGAATCCTCAGGTATCGGATGCTCAGCGAGAAAGTCGGCGATGACCTGGCCTTTCACTGCCTTGAGAGGTCGGTATTTTATCGAGAATTCCATTAAGAGTAGGGCCCATTTACCGAGTCATCCCGTTAGTATGGCTCTTGACATCAAATATTTGAGAGGATCCACTTTTGATATGAGATGGATCTTATGCGCCAAAGCATAATGCCGAAGCTTCGTTATTGCGAAGATTAATGCCAGGCAGTGTTTTTCGATAGGGGAGTAGTTGTTTTCTGCCCCCGGGAGAACTCAACTCAAATAGTAGAGGGCTTTCTCTTTCCCTTGGTCGTTCTCCTGCGCCCATAGCGTGCCTAACGAACCTTCGAGGGCTGTTGTGTACAGGATAAGGGGGTTTCCATTGACTGGAGCGGTCAGTACTGGCAGATTCTGCAGGTATTGCTTGATTTCGTCCAATGCGCTTTGGCATTTGGGATCCCAAATGAATGGGGTTCCCTTCTTCATCAGGTGACTGTAGGGGAAGCTTTTGTCGGAGAGGTTAGCTATAAACCGTCGGATATACGCGAGCTTCCCTTGCAGAGACCGCAGTTGTTTTAAAGTTCTTGGAGTGGGCATTTACATAATTGCCTTGATCTTCAATGGATCTATTTCGATGCCCTGGTTTCGTATGATGAATCCTAGAAATTTGCCTGAGGACACTCCAAATGCGCATATCATAGGGTTCATCTTCAGGTTGTATTTCTGAAGACGCTGGAACACTATCTTTAGATGCTCCCAGTGCTCTTCGCACGATTTGCTTTTCACCAGGAGATCATCGATATAGCATTCGACGATTTCATGTATGAGGTCATCGAATTTTTTTCATGGCCCTATGATAGGTAGCACGGCGTTCTTCAGACCAAAAGGCATCACTTTGTAGCAGAATATGCCCAGAGGAGTTTGGAAAGCAGTATGCTTCTGGTCTTCGGGATGCATCTTTATTTGATTGTACCCCGATGATCCATCCATGAAGGATAAGACTTCATGAGTGGACATGTTATCTATCATCAGCTCGGTAACCGGTATAGGAAAGTCATCCTTCGGACAGGCTTTGTTGAGGTCCAAAAAGTCCACGCAGATGCGCACCGTCCCATTTTTCTTCATCACTAGGACAATATTGGCGATCCAGTCGGGGTATTGAACTTCTTGGATGAAGCCAGAGTCGATTAGCTTCTTTACTTCGGCATTGATACTCAACTCAAGTTCAAGCCGCATTCTTCTTGGTGCTTGTTTGACTTACTTGACGTCTGGAGATATCGCCAATTTATGCACAGCGATTTCTGGATCTAGCCTCGGCATCTCGGAATAGTTCCAGGCGAAGCAGTCTTTATACTGCATGAGCAAGTATTTTAGCGTAGCCAGCTGCTCTTTAGACAGCACCTCACCGACGAACGTTGGTCGCGGGTCATTTGCCGTCCCCAAGTCGATCTTTTTCAGGTTGTCCGTCGAGGTGTGTATCCCATCTTCCAATTCTTTTGGTGCCGGTGGAAATTCTGAGATCAACTCATCTTCCTCCTCATTTTCGAAGCACCAGGAGAGGTCATCCATATTCTCGTGCATTCCTCTTTCCGACAGCGTTATCACGTGACAGGTACGAGTTTGTTTCCAAGACTATTGTTGATCTGGTTCCACTCTTGCCATATACATTGCTTTTGGCACATGCCTTTGTGGTGGGGCTAACTTCCAACTGTTGGATAGAGCGAACCTGCCGAGTTGATATTGGTCTTCGACCCAGTTTTTGAAGGTGAAGCATGTTGGATATAGTGCCCTCAAAGTCAATTATTGGATCGCAGGTATGTGATTACAATGATTGAGGCAGGACCTATACCGATATGACAGTCTTGCTCGAGATGATAGAATGCTATCTGGTTTGTTTTTATCATCGTATACATGCTTTAGTTCACTATTGCATGATGATAGAGCCCATAGGATTCTTGCTTGACTACCAGCAGTATGATGGCGATCATATACGTGGGAGCTGGGGTCTATAAGCACATCCTTAAAGTGTCTCTAGTCGTGGGAGTTTCGAGACAGGGCATCGATACTCCAGAGTAGACTAGTGTATACAGTCGAGACCCCGACGAGGGGCGATGGCCGGTCTCACAAGCCATTAGTGTCAGTTGGATTACCTAAGATGTATACAGGTGCTCATTAGGTTATGAGTACACCGGACAGGACTCGCCGGGAACCTGCTAGTTGGTATTATACCTATCGTCAGATAGCAGTTCCCTGGTGACATGTGTACATGTTAGTTCATCGACCTGAGGTCGTCATTTGTCTCGTGTGAGTTCCCACTGTGCTTTGATTTCTACCCTACCACGGATCAAAGGAGTCGTGCAAACAGGTCTTTTTTGGGTACAGTCCCGAGCCATATGGAGGCAAGTGAGCGGATCGGCAGAGGATTCGTCTCTCCCGGTATTGGGGGTGAGATCGCGCTGTGTCTAGGAGAGCCATTACACAAAGCCCTCGGCCGAGGCAGGAGATTTATTGGTAGGTACTCCAGTAGTATCTCAGGGTGTTCTGGGCTACTCTCTGACATGACTTATACCGCTATTTAGGGGTCTGACGTTACCAGCCCCTAGGCCGATATGCGATACTCATAGACAAACGGACCGGACTGTATGTATATTGTCACTGTTAGGCTCAGTAGGGTTTCTGGATGAGTTCGCTCGTCAGCTTCCCTTCCAATCAATACATAGGCAAACGTTACGTACAGCTTGTACCTCTGACGGGCTAGAGGTTATACCCAGTGCCAGTGTGTTGATGAGTCATTAGAGTCCCCCACAGACAGTTTCCCAAGTTCGGGCGAAACGTTGTAGAGGCCGTATGGTTTTATGGCAGGGTTCGGAAAATGCACGTGCGTTTACGCACGTGTCATGTTTCGGGTAGATAATACTGGTAGGCTTTGGTTTAAGCCGGATCCGAGTATTATACTATGTAGATATAATATCATTGTCTCAGTTGCAGTTGTATTCGGTCATAATACAAATGCGGGTATGTTTAAACTGATACGGGGTTATCCTGAAATTCGTTTCAGGATCGCTTTTGGAAGTTGCCAGTTTCCAGTTTTCTATCACCCGTATTTAACATTCGGTTAAATGCGGATTTATCTTTTCTTCCATGGGTGAGTCATGAGGGTGAGTCATGAGTGTGGAAGCTTCTTGGATGATGACTAGGTTAGTGACTCATTGTTTGCTTTAATGAGTTGATGAGGTGTATTAGTGACTCATTCTTTTGCATTGATGTTTCTTGTTCTTGCTAAGATATTTCTTCTTGATCTTTTGTGAGAAGCTTTTCTTATGATCACCACTTGCTCCTACACTCACCTCCCTCCTTCTATATATGTGGGCGACCCTCCCCTCCTCTTCTACTTACTCACTTGGTTGAAAAGATTATGATAGATTTGTTCATGGAAATTAGATAGCCTCATTTCTCATTTCACTCGATCCAAAAGGCAACTTCATTAACCGTTCGTCCATAGCTTTGGACGTAACGAGACAAAGTATTCTACTCATTCTCTACATCAATCTTGGTCATCTCTTTTAGCAAACTTGATGATCGAGTTGCCTCGGTTCAGAGACGGGAGCCCATTTAAAGATCCGTCGACATGGTGCCTCCTGGACGAGAAGATTGGAGATTCAGGAGATCGGAGCAGCCGCAACAAAGTGTGGGATGATGGTTGAAGACCGAAGGACTCGGATCGTTCGGTATAACATTTCTACCCACTTTGTAGTTTGTTAGTTTAGCTTTAATGGCAGATCCGGGTTATAGTACGCGATAGCGCCAGTTCTAAAAGTTTTTGTTCCGCATTTGGCGTCTGTTAGACGGCCGGGGCGCTACCGTGGACTTACAGTGGTATCAGAGCCTCACCATTAAGCTATACTAAGTTGTGGTAACATGTTTAAAATATTGATCGAACGGAATTTCGAAAATCACATTTTTCAGTGCAAAACTTTCTGTCGATTTTAAATCGAGTCTAAAAATTATTTTGCATATCACAGAAAACAAAGCAGGTTTTTTAAGCAAACTGTGAAATTTTGAGCACGTGATCCCACGTGACTGCCGCGGATCCGCGGTCAAACCTAGGGTTTAACCGCGGAACCGCGGCCAATATGTGGGAACAGTGCATCAAAATTTTCCAGTAGGCTTTCCTTGGTAAATTGTGGTTTTTGGAATATTCTTTTGGGCCCAGATTTTATTACTGTACACCAGATGTACGTGGGGCCCACTTCGGGAAGTTTTGTCGATCAAAATTTTAAACTTATTAGTATGCGGTACTTATATTATATCTCCAACCGGGAATGTCATTTGAGCGGTAAATTGCGTCTAATTGCTATAGTCCCTTTAGACGGATTTGCGAACGTGACATTCGCGTTGACGTTCTGTGTTGTGCTGTGATGTTGCGGATTTGTCGTGGTGGATAGCAGGGTGCAATGATAGTGCTGTTTGGATTTATTTGTACATTTGATATTGCGGGGCGAGCGTCCAACATGTGGACTGCCGTCACTGCCTGTTTGTATAATATTCTTTTGGGGCACGACCGGGCTGTGGTCGATGTACCCGTTGTATATATATATTTTTATTTCTGTACTAGGTTTACCCCGCGACGGAGTGCACGGATAGCCGGGTTCTGGAGGGCAACGGGTCAGTATCTCATGGCTTTGAGAGGCAGAGGGGCCTCACTCTAGAATTGGCAGACTATTCGCCGCACTCGTTGGGGGTACAGGTTGACCCAAGGAGGGGTGCTCAAGTTACCGGATTCCGTGAAGTGCCGGGTGCTCCATTCATTTTGCTGTAGGGGGCTGCCTCGCTTCAGGTTTTGGTGGGTAACTTGCCGCACCCGTAGGGGTCTAGGGTTTCATTGCACAGGCTATCCACATGACCAGGGGAACGTCGGGTTTTAGTAGCGGCTCTGTGAAACCCGGGGATCCCAGATTATCTGTATTGTTCTATGATGCTTATTACTTTTCTGTAATGTTGCATATTATCACGCCTGGAGCGATTATTGTATATTGGTATATATATTATTAGATGTTGTATATGTTTTACACCCGCGCTAGTCCAGTCCCCGCTCTGTCGTTAGTTAAGTAACCTAACGGGTGATGACGGGACCCAGTGACGAATGCGGATGGCATATACGTACATTTTATTTTCGTTCTTTTCTGGTGTGATTGATTGATGGGACTGCGTTGATTCTGATCAATGCAAGGATAAAACAAACCTATATTTGATATTGTTGGAACAAATTTAAAAGGTGTTATTACAAAGACGTTTCCTTTTGTTTTGCATAGTGGTATTCAGTTAGAATATCCAGCACCTCATTCGACGAAGCAAGGGCTGAGATCCCTTCACCGGGAGTGACCCCTTGGGCAGAAGTTTGCGTCAGGGTAATAACTTCACTATAGTCGATTACAAGTTGCTTTGCATCGCGGTATTCAGTTAGAATATCCTGCACCTCATTCCATGAGGAAAGAGCCGAGATCCCTTCACCGGGAGTGACCTCTTTAGCAAAAGGTTTTCGTCACTATATTTTTATAAAAAGCTATCAGGTTCCTTCAACGAGATCAAGTTCATTACGTTAAATGTTTTTCGCCAAAAATCAGCCGTAGCCCTCCGTCATTTCTTATGGATGGTCAGTAGTATTCAAGCTATGTTTGTTGACTAAAGTCAAGGCATAGTGTTTGGTAGCCGCTGGTTATTCATCTGTTGCATAGATAGATGTGTTGGTTTGGGACAGTCGTATAGCCTTATTGACCTTCGTCAAGGGCTTGTACGGGTGGGTTCAAATTGACCTGGACAATGACGGGTAGAACTTGACATGTGACTTATGATTTATTGACCTTCGTCAAGGTCATAAGAGCATGAGGCAAAAATCACATCGGGAGTTTCAAACATACAGGAAACTTGCCAGGCATGCGCATACCTTATGGAGTGTGATAACTTGAGTGGCTTCTATCAAGGTATCATGCGATGATAGTTGGATCCCGATTCTCACTGATGAGTTGATTTACTCTTCGGGTGATCCCGACTAATTCTTCATTCAGGTTTGGAGGAGAATTTGAGATTACAGTGGGAGGTTTCCTGATTAGATAAAGTGATAACTATTCTGATCTAGGTTAGAGTGCACGCAGAGTGTTTCTTTTCTCTCTCTCTCTTTGGCAGCGACCTTTGACCGACCCTAGACTATGACTCAGTGACCAAGTTGATCAAACCTTCTTAAAATATTGGTTTTTGGATTGTCTAAGTTGCATAAGTCATTGCCGCTCCTTCTTTTACCCTTTGTATTTCTCAGAACACCCCGTATTACTACGGATATTCACTTCCATTGGATAGATCCATCGTATGGTTATATACGAACTCGAAGGGACTTCTTCGAGGATGGATCCAGGTTCAGGAGAAACAGAATTGGTTTATTCAGTTGTCTTTTATTATCACCTTCTCTCAGGTTGCGAGGGCTCCTTAGTTTAGGAGAGTACACCTATTACGCTTACTGGATAGTCTTATTCCAAACCATAGGCTGGTGCCGAAAGGTAGGGAATGAAGAAAACCAATTAGCCTAAGTAGGGTGTACAGAAGGTAATAACTAAAGACAAAATAAAGGGATTAGAAAGAGGGCAAAGTAAATTGCGACTGTTATCATTCACGACCAAACTGCGTACTTCATCGCCACTCTTATTTCACCTTTAAATGAATAAGGTATTATTCAGTTGTCTTTTATCATCACCTTCTCTCAAGTTGTGAGTACTCCTTGGTTTAGGAGGGTACACCTATTATGCTTACTGGATAGTCTTCTTCTAAACCATAGGTTGGTGCCGAATGGTAGGGAAGGAAGAAAACCATTTAGCCTAACGAAGGTGTACAAAAGGTAACGACTAAAGACAAATAAAGGGATTTGGACAGATGGCAAAGAAATATATGGTTATAGTCATGAATTGGTTTATGGAAGAGGCATTACTAGGAATACCAGGATACCCCTACGAAACATTTTCATGTTTCAGTGTATTGTTGAAGCAAAACTGATTTCCCGATTAGATACTTACTCCAGGGTATGTATTTACCAGGTATGATTCTCACATCTGTATGGTTTTACAGATGATGAGTGGGAGTAAGTTATTGGGAATTAGGTGATCATCCTCATTATATCGGAATTCTTTGTAATTGGTGATATTTGAGGAAATCGCCTGGGTGCAGTTTTCAACCTACGACGCACAGGTTTTGAGTTATTCAACTCAGCGAACTTATACAGAGTATTTTATGTTGTCTAGTGTCCGTCAGGACAAAGGGGTAGGTCCTCGTACTATGTTCTGTTTACTTATAACTTCTCTAGTTTTTAGACAAGTGTTTCATAGAAATACAATGTCTAAGTTTTGAGAAGTTGTGGGTATAAGGATAAAGTAGAGGACCAGATGTCGCAAGTATCGGGATTCTTCAAAGAGATCGAAGATGTAGATTCTTGTGATAGGTATTCAGATAATAGTAATGGTTTTGAGAAACTAGTTTCTCTTTCAGGTTACTCATAATTGGATGGATTCCTAAGTTGAGTAATGTTGATTAGCCTCTCTCCATTAAGTTGATATGCACTGGAGACAGTTGCATGGTTTGAATCTGGTTCCAGTTAAATTAGTGCCTCTATTTCTATATTGTATATCGAATGGTTCATATCTTAACGATGTTAAGATACGGGGAGTTGTCTGGCTTATGCTTAAAACCAGACTCTGGATAACTCTAGGCACGTTTCTGTAATGGCAGTTTGTGGGTTAACCCGGGCTATGTCGAGGGTTGATTTTCTACCATCTGGAAGATCAATAGTGATATTGTTCTTGACTCGCCACAGTTTTAGTAAAATGGATTTTTTCAGAAAACAGTTGTGGGAGTATGGTAGAACTAGAAGTGATTCCAGAACAGCAAACGATTACGAAAAATTTAATAGGACCTATATATTCAATCAAGTTTGACATTCCAATAGCCACTCCGCAGATATGGTGGGTAACCTCAGACACCCGAGAGGTACTCCGGTAGCCTCAAGGACGGTGACAGGGAGGTTCTTGTTTACCCAGACTTGATACTACTGTTGTTCCAGGCTATGAGACCCGGCAGGAGGTTCAGTATAGGGTCATTCTAAACTAGCTTTAGAAGTGTACGTATATATTATTCTACCAGAGGGTTGTCGTAGTCAGTGGGAGCATCGAAAGCATAGTGGGCAAGCAGCTTATGTCTATTTATAGACTTGAGCAGATAAAGCGGAGATATATCATCTAATTTTGATGAGACAGTCATGGCTTTGACTTCATCAGAATAGGGGATGGATCTATTGAGAAGGTAGTAGGGTATGATGTCCTGGTATTTGGATGACATACACAGAGTAGGAAGTAAAATTCCTATACTACAATCGGTTGTACTGTGGTTCTCACACAGTTGTTTCTTCACACAGGATATGGATATAATATTGGACATTTTGGTTTCTAGATCTACGGTTTTAGATCTAGATTTGGGTAGTTTCCCAATGTGGGTACTTAGACAGTATTCTAAAAGTATTTAGAATAGATGACTCCTGGTATGGTGGTGTACCTGCAAGTGATGGAGTCACCCTCTCTAAAGGTGTCTTACAGACTAAAGGGGAGAGGGATGTGCATGATTGGCAGATCACTTGCTTAGGCAATTGAGTCAATCATGAGATGTCAAGTACCACACCAGATGTTGTTTTTGCACTAGATGCGATAAGTTTATATATTAATCCAATCCTGAAGAAACAGAAGGAAGCAGTTTTAGAACATGAGTGAATGTTCTACGGATTTGATGACGGCAGCCTTCTTCGGGAGACGGCTATCATTCCAGGCTTCAAAGGTGACATGGATGACAGAGTGATTGTCAAAGTTATAGTTTTTTCTCTGACGAGGGACAGTATTATGGACAGGTGGTCCAAGAGGATACTGTGGGAGGCATGGTGCTGGATACTGATTAAGTTCAGTTATCGGTACAGTCTAAGAAGTTTGGATTTGGAGTTCATTTATGAACTAGGTCCCATTAGATATCCAGACATATTCTAAGACAAATATTACTCGATTCGGGAGATGGCTTTCTCCGCGAACTTGAGATTTAGAGAGATATAGAAAGAAACATCAGGGCGGATCCACTCACTGAGGCTATTTCTCGAACACAATAGTTTTACAAACGGGTTTTGTGAAACTGATTAGTAAAGGAGTTGGATGTTCGCTATCACACGGGCTGTGAGTATGCGACATTGCAATAATTAGCCTTAAGTGAAAGTGGGAGATTGTTGGATATAGTGCCCTCAAAGTCAATTATTGGATCGCAGGTACGTGATTACAATGATTGAGGCAAGACCTATACCGATATGACAGTCTTGCTCGAGATGATAGTATACTATCTGGTTTGTCTTTATCATCATATACATGCTTTAGTTCACTATTGCATGATGATAGAGCCCATAGGATTCTTGCTTGACTACCAGCAGTATGATGGCGATCATATACGTGGGAGCTAGGGTCTATAAGCACATCCTTAAAGTGTCCCTAGTCGTGGGAGTTTCGAGACAGGGCATCGATACTCCAGAGTAGACTAGTGTATACAGTTGAGACTCCGACGAGGGGCGATGGCCGGTCTCACAAGCCATTGGTTTAAGTTGGATCACCTAAGATGTATACAGGTGCTCATTAGGTTATGAGTACACCGGACAGGACTCACCGGGAACCTGCTAGTTGGTATTATACCTATCGTCAGATAGCAGTTCCCTAGTGACATGTGTACAGGTTAGTTCATCGACCTGAGGTCGTCATTTGTCTCGTGTGAGTTCCCACTGTGCTTTGATTTCTACCCTACCACGGCTCAAAGGAGTCGTGCAAACAGGTCTTTTTTGGGTACAGTCCCGAGCCACATGGAGGCAAGTGAGCGGATCGGCAGGGGATTCGTCTCTCCCGGTATTGGGGGTGAGATCGCGCTGTGTCTAGGAGAGCCATTACACAAAGCCCTCGGCCGAGGCAGGAGATTTACTGGTAGGTACTCCAGTAGTATCTCAGGGTGTTTTGGGCTACTCTCCGACACGAGTTGTACCGCTATTATGGGTCTGACGTTACCAGCCCCTAGGCCGATATGCGTTACTCATAGACGAATGGACCGGACTGTATGTATATTATCACTGTTAGGCTCAGTAGGGTTTCTGGATGAGTTCGCTCGTCAGCTTCCCTTCCAATCAATACATAGGCAAACATTACGTACAGCTTGTACCTCTGACGGGATAGAGGTTATACCCAGTGCCAGTATGTTGATGAGTCGTTAGAGTCCCCCACAGAAAGTTTTCCAAGTTCGGGCGAAACGTTGTAGAGGCCGTATGGTTTTATGGCAGGGTTCGGAAAATGCACGTGCGTTTACGCACGTGTCATGTTTCGGGCAGATAATACTGGTAGGCTTTGGTTTAAGCCGGATCCGAGTATTATGCTGTGTAGATATAATATCTTTATCTCAGTTGCATTTGTATTCGGTCGTAATACAAATGCGGATATGTTTATACTGATACGGGGTTATCCTGAAATTCGTTTCAGGACCGCTTTTGGAAGTTGCCAGTTTCCAGTTTTCTATCACCCGTATTTAACATTCGGTTAAATGCGGATTTATCTTTTCTTCCATGGGTGAGTCATGAGGGTGAGTCATGAGTGTGGAAGCTTCTTGGATGATGACTAGGTTGGTGACTCAATTTTTGCTTTAATGAGTTGATGAGGTGTATTAGTGACTCATTCTTTTGCATTGATGTTTCTTGTTCTTGTTAAGATATTTCTTCTTGATCTTTTGTGAGAAGCTTATCTTATGATCACTACTTGCTCCTACACTCATCTCCCTCCTTCTATATATGTGGTCGGCCCTCCCCTCCTCTTCTACTTACTCACTTGGTTGAAAAGATTATGATAGATTTGTTCATGGAAATTAGATAGCCTCATTTCTCATTTCACCCGATCCAAAAGGCAACTTCATTAACCGTTCGTCCATAGCTTTGGACGTAACGAGACAAAGTATTCTACTCATTCTCTACATCAATCTTGGTCATCTCTTTTAGCAAACTTGATGATCGAGTTGCCTCGGTTCACAGGCGGGAGCCCATTTAAAGATCCGTCGATGTGGTGCCACCTGGACGAGAAGATTGGAGATTTAGGAGATCGGAGCAGCCGCAACAAAGCGTGGGATGATGGTTGAAGACCGAAGGACTCGGATCGTCCGGTATAACATTTCTACCCACTTTGTTGTTTGTTAGTTTATCTTTAATGGCAGATCCGGATTATAGTACGCGATAGCGCCAGTTCTAAAAGTTTTTGTTCCTCATTTGGCGTCTGTTGGACGACCGGGGCGCTACCGTGGACTTGTAAAGCAGTCTTCAAGAGGATGTCCTACCGCTCGATGATACGAGCAATAATCCGGGTGACGAACCTCGTTTGCTTGATTGGGGTGCCGAGACTCCGGGAGTGTCATCATTTGATATTTCATGATAAGGTCGAATATCTTCTTTGTCTTGTCTCGAGGAAAGGAATATTCCCGATCCATCTTCCTCATCAGTGATGGATTTCGGCTGACCTTCTGTCAATTGCGTGGCCTTTTGGATCCATTTTGCCGCTGTCGAATATTTTTTCCGTTCTTTGACTTGTTTTTGCCTCTGCGTCGGGCCTTTTTCTTGTCTTGGGAATGCATGGCGGGCTGACGGTGAAGGGCGTTGTCATCATCTGTAGCCTGCTGAATGACATGTTGCGTCCTGGCTTTTTCGTAAATGGCCATTTCGCGGCTATGGTCATCTCGAACCCTTTGACCTGCTTCTCTCATTAGCTTGTCAATCTATTCCTCAAACGACGGGTCCGGCATTTTTATGGCAGGACCTCGTTCTGGTTCAACGTCAGCGTCTTTTAAAAGAGCATCCCCTTTTTCATCGAGATCATTTATGGCATGGCAGCTGATTGGTAGAGATTTTCTGTGTTTAAGTTACCGCAATCAAGACGGTGTCGCTTGGTAGCTAGCCGGTTGAGTACGGGTCGATCCACAGGGAGATGGAATCGTTTTCTTTATGTTTTAATGAGTTAAATCCAAAAGATTTTGGGTTTTGTTTTAAGATCTATGAATGAGAATAAGTTGATAAAAAGCTTGCTAGGGTTAGGATTAGGTTAGTTCGAGATAGGTACCTTCTCACATCTTTCAATGCCTTAGTTATGACTATAGGTGTTAGGGTAATCGGCAACAATGGGGATTAGCATGACTAGGAGAAAACTTACAAGTCTAAGCTAGGCATTCCATGCTTAGTTTCTTCATTTTGGTCCTTGTTCGTCCGTTCTTGGCTCTTAGCCCTAACTTCCGGTTAACCACAACTGGTCTAACTAGGGAATCACCGCTATCATGTAAGATAGGGTGCCGTAGTGAGTGGATTGAGGTTGAATTAAAGAGAGTCCTTATTTAAAATTATTGGGCAAAGAAAGGAGTGAGAGAGATTTCCTTCTCTCAAACCTTCTTTCTCCTACCCTAACAAGTAAAGAATTACTCACTCATTAAAAAATTTAAAATAAAGATCAAGATAAGAAATTGCAGATTAATTCTACCACTAGATTAACAATTAAAAAGTGCAGGTATTTAAAATACGATAAAAAGAATGCGAGATAAATAAAAAAAAAGACTTACTTTAGTGATGACCTCTCAAAAGCGCATTACAATGGAATTTAAATTTTTAGATCTAGAAATTAAAAAGAGGTATAAAAATAAAGAGAGACATCCTCTAAAAAGAGGCATCTTAAAAGAGGCACACCTAATTTGGCTTTGAACTCTCCTATTTATAGATAGGAAAACGCTAGGTTTACATTCTGATCCATACACGAAATTACAAAACTACCCCAAGAGAGCCGAGTCAAAGCACCGACAATGCCACCGATACGTGCATTGCACGGCCGCGGAACCGCGACAGAAGTGCCTGTTTGGCCACGGTTCCGCGGCCATATGGTGGAATCTTGGGTCCATCTTTTCAGGTCTTCTACCAGTTGCTTTTATCTTCTGTTTGGTACACTTGGTTTCTCAAAAGCTCTTCCGTTCTCTTCCAGATATTCAGCAGTGGACTTTTGTCTTGAACTCCGCTTGAACTGGTATGCGGCATCATGCGGATCAGTATTCATCTGTTATTGGTCGTAGTCCCACATTTGTTGCGACTTTTCACGAATCTCACTGTAAAGAGTTGAGAACCTGTAACCTGCAACTATTTAGCAGATATGGATCAAAAGCACCTATTTATATGCAATGTGATTAAGAATGGGCGATATAAAAATACAAAAATCTGATATGAACAAATACCCCCAAACTTATCTTTTGCTCGTCCCGAGCAAAGCCAATTTTATTCTCAAAGAAAATCCTAACCTCACTTTCGCAGGGAACGCGATTGCACTGAGCTCGTGCAACAAGCTGTTAAACCTCTAGGTGTCCCTAGTAGGAGGAGTGTTGTCTCCTGAGGGTTTTCAGCGGAAACTAACCACAAAATCCAATCAATTTGGTTGTTGACTCTAATTCTTCAATTCAGTATTCTAGCAAGAAATTCTATTATCTTCAACTTAGAAATCATCAACCCGTATTTTTCATACTTCTTTTTCATTTATCTTAAGATCATATACGTTTTGCCAATTTATAAAGTTTTTAGAATCTCCTAAGTTTTCCTTCTAAGGTGCAATCTTAACTTAGGAATTTTTATCATCTCTACTGAAGATATAAGCCCTATCTTTTATTCCTATCTCTCCTCCAGACTCCAATTATATACCCCTACGTGTATGTAATTATCACCCCCTATACTTGGAAATTCAATTCAAGCTATCATACTCTTGTCCATCTTCCAAAATACTTTTAGTTGGTGAAATTTAGATGAAATTGCTCACACATCTTTCATGCGACCGTTAATACTTCTTGAGGTACTAAACGACTGATTACAAAATGTGCTTGCGCATTTAGGTGTAATTTCTCATCTTGCAATACCTAAGACTCAGCAGTGACTCCCAAAAAATTTTCAAGAGACAAATTATACTCCCCCTCCCCCAAACTTGAGTTAAACAATGCTAAGCTTTTAAAGAGAGGGTTCAAAGTTATTGGTCAATGCCAAGCTTTGCAAAGACCAAAAGTCAACACCAACCATTCAAAGAATTTATCAGTGAAACGCACTGGTTGGTGGAAGAACATGTTGTATGGAGCCAGGAAGAAGTGGGGAAGAGATAAGTGGTGTAAAAGAAAAGGTTTACGTCTCGATTTGTAGAGACGAAACAATAATGGTGAACGGAAACGAGAATGTGGATGATTAGGAATGGGAAGAATGGTCACATTCTCATATGGGATAAGAAGAAATGGTGGTGGTTTGACTTCTTCAGGTGGAGGTTGATTAATCACAAAATCCGTGTCGTTTAGGAATGCGAGTTCGTCGGCGAAAATATCTTCGAAACTTTCATCGATGGTCCGATTGAACGTTTCAATGTCAATAAGTGTCACGCCAGAATTCAACACACTTGATTTTTCAAAAATTACGGAGGTAGGAGACTCGTAAGGCTCATCTACCTTATTCTCAAAAGAGTCTAAATCAAGTTATTTTTCTAGAATTATCGAACTCAAAATATCGGATTGTGATTCATTAACACTCGCTATCATTAAAGGAAGATTAGAAGAAGAACTAGAGAAAGTGGGAGAAAGAAGTTGAATACAAACTTGTGGGTTGATATTGAGTGTATAAATTAGCACAATTTGTAATGACTGATGTGTAAAAAGCGATTGTGCTAATCTATCAACCCACTGAGAAATGAGGTCAAATCCCTCAAGAGTCGTGAGAAAACATGGGTACGTCGAACTTGGTAAACCAGACATTGAAAATAAAAGTGTAACGGTTTCTTGCAAGGTCGGAGCGAGGATGGAGGGAAGTGAGTGAGGAAGGGTATCGGTTAAAGATTCAGGAGGGTGTGCGCAGTCAATGAAAGGGATAGAATGAATTGGAAAATCCGACTCCTCAAGTAAAACTGCTTCATCCTCAATACTCTCCATGCAATTCTCATCAAAATCAAGACGCATATGAAGTTCGGGAGAAACATTTAATGACTCGGGATGATGAATTGGAGAGAAAAATTCAGTCAAATCTGCGGGTTCATCATCCAAAATATTCCCAGCGTCGATATCCTCAATCAAGTGAAAATCAATTTTCTTAGATACCTCATCAAAAGCATGGATATTAATCAAATCAGGTTCTAGAGTGGAGGTGTAGAGGTCAAAAGGATTGGTGATGGTTTCACTCGAAAGGGACCCTTCACAATCAGGTAAATCAAACACTACAAAGTCGCACAACTCATTAAACGTTCTATCTTCAACTGGTGAATCTTTTGGGACACTTGATAGACATTCAAAACCGGAGTTGTGGGATTCAATTGGGGATGGACAGGTTTGATTTGGAAGGGTGCACAGCTCACTCTCTCCACTCAAATTATCAATCTGTCCAACCGCCTCATCATACATTGGGAAATATGGAGCTAGTTGGAAACTAGCTACCTGTTCACTAGGTTGTATGAGGGCGGCCATGGACGCATTCAAATCCATCATCTGTTGGCATGACTCTACCCTAAAGTCTTCCAACGCCTGATCCAAACTAGACATGGGTTGTGAAGGAGTTTCAGTAAAAAATTCAAAGTTGTTTGGATACTGGAAACTCCCAAATGGCTGTGTAGAAGCAATGTCCAAGGAAGGTATAAAAGTTGGGTAGGATGGAAAGGAATTGAATGGTTGGACAGGGGTAGAATCAACATACGGATAAGAAGGTGAATGGAATTGTTGATCCAAAGAATTCGCATTGGTGAAAGGAGTGAAAGATCGGTTATGAGATTGTTCAATATGTTCAGCAATAGACATGGGTTTCGGAGTTACAACAGGACTCGAAATAGGAGTATCAACGTAAGAAGGTGGTGAAGGTTGAAATGGTTGATACAAGGTGGATTGCGGAGTCCAATTGGTTGTCCTAGACACGTCTATCCGATCTTTCAAAGAAATTTTGGGCATGGAGGGGTCGTTCGAAATTCGACCAAAACAAGAACCGTAGGAAGTAATGTCTGGTTGTGGGTACCAAAGTTCGGCAAGAGTTTTGCGATGTGGGGTACCCATGATGTGATAAGAGAAAGGAGAAGAAAACGAATGTGATTTCTTTTTAATTTTTTTAAAAAAAAATTGTTTGTATTTGGAGTTTAGAAATTTTTGAAAGAGTTTTGCAAGAATGTATACGGACTTACTTCAAACAATCACAGTTAAAACATGCACAATCAAACCTAGAGATATGGTCTTCTAAATCCACTAGACTGCTCCTAACTGTTCCAAAGTGACAAGTTGTGAGATATCCCTCAAATCGTCTCTTCATTGCCAATTGTGGCCAGGTAAGCACAAATGAAGAAAGGAGGGTTCTGCTCACGAATCACCGTAAGACGGGCCTTTTAAAGTTACTTTTCTCACTTGTCTAGCCTAGGCACCACAAAATCAAGTTTAGATAAACAATTGAATGCACACAACCTTCCTCTGTCCTAATGAGCACGACAATCCTTAGTTGGCTGAGTCTAGGTATTTTTTAATTTAGCTCAAGGGTGATGCATATGCGTTTTAGTGATTTTTGGGGTCTTAGGAATGGTAATGAAATCCCCACCCAATCTTGATTGGTGTTATATCCTCTTAGATTCTGTATTAATTATGCAAAGTAGTTAACACACCAAAAATCTAAAACACTTGCAATTTTTTTTTATTTGGCAGCGCAAAGAATCCTGCACAAAAACAATTTATTAGATAGAAGAAAGAGAATTTGTGCAAAGAAACCTGCAGGAATTTTTTTTCAGTGGAGTGCAGAGGAGAGTAGATGAGAAATGAGATACTCACAGAGATTTTTGGGTTGCTGATGTCACCCTTGACCGCGGTTCCGCGGTCAAACTGTCGATTATGCCACGGTTCCGCGGCTGCTCAGACGTTTGACTGCTTCAAAATTGTTCCTTGTGCTGAGTTTGTTTTCCTCTTTCTGTCTAGATCTCCTGAATATTGATTTATTCACTGAATTTGCTCCAGATCTGAAACAGAGTTTGCTCCAAGCCTGCACACTTGCACAAAACCTTTCAAAAATAACAAGATGATTTTTATTTTTGTTTTTTTATTTTTATTTTATTATTATTTTTTTTGGTTTTTCAATTTTTATATTTTTAAAATTTTAATTAACCCGAAATTACACAAAGAAAGAAATTACCGTCTCCCCGGCAACGGCGCCATTTGATTGGTAGAGATTTTCTGTGTTTAAGTTACCGCAATCAAGACGGTATCGCTTGGTAGCTAGCCGAATGAGTACGGGTCGATCCACAGGAGATAGAATCCTTTTCTTTATATTTTAACGAGTTAAATCCAAAAGATTTTGGGTTTTGTTTTAAGATCTATGAATGAGAATAAGTTGATAAAATGCTTGCTAGGGTTAGGATTAGGTTAGTTCGAGATAGGGACCTTCTCACATCTTTTAATGCCTTAGTTATGAATATAGGTGTTAGGGTAATCGGCAACAACGGGGATTAGTGATTGATCGTCTAAGTTGTGATGAAATGTAAAGTGTTCACAATCAATGAAATTTATACCGCAATCAATTAATGGTGTCGATGTAGCGCGTTAATGAATACGGATCGTCCAATGAGATGTATGTTTTGATCGATCTTGTTTTAGATAAATCAAAATTTAAAAGATAAAAGAAAATTCAAGAAAATTGATTCAAGATTTGAAAGATTTGATTTCAAGAAACATAAAGAAAATAGATTTAGAATCAAGAATCAAGAAATGTCCCAATCACTTTGATTTATCAAGATATGAAGAGTAGCTTGTAGGATCCGATTGAGTTAATAGCTAATGATGAATCTAATAATTCCTAATCTTATCTATTGATAATTTGTTGCTAGATTGATGATGATGATTGAAGATTAGGGATCTATTGAAGAGACTAAGGTTTCTCCTTCTATTCCTTGTCTTTTCAATCATGATCATTCGGATCTAGCCTCTAGCAAAGAAAATCATCAATCATTTGATCCCTAATTTGCAACGAAATTCACAAGAATGTGATCTCGATCCAAATTAGGTCATTGATGATTCTTTTTCCTAGAGTTCACAAATCTCATAACACTTAAAATTAGTATTAAGATTTGATCATCATTAGATCTATCAATTCTCTTGAATCCTCCACAAGCGGAGATTTACTCAAGCATCATGAAAATTAATGAATCAAGAATCAAGAAGTTTCATAACGCAAGAATGTAAAGAAAGCAAGAATTGCAATTATCACCTTTGTTAAATCGACGACTAATTACACATTCTCTCAATTCGAGCTTACAAGAGTTGCTTTCGATTGCTCCTTTTGAAGAGGTAACTAGATCCGTCGAATTTCGCTCCGCTCGATCTCCGTGAGTCGCGGATCGTCGTGGATCTCTTGCTCGGATGAAGATTGGCTTCGCGAATAAAGGATCGATAGTTGCTTGCTTGATTTTCTTCTCAAAATGATCTTGATTTGGCTTTTGATTTGAATTTGGGCTAGGGTTTTGGTATCAAGTTGTGTCACTCAACTTGAATTTGAATTTTAGCTCCAAAATGTGTAACTAACTCACCCTAATTGTCTAACTTCTAAACCCTAGATCTAGATCTCATTTTATAACCTCCTCATTTGAATCTTCCCTCCAAAGCTAGGTTGTTAGAGAGAGTCTTCTAGAAGAAGTTTGTTGGAGGGAATATTCTAGAATAAGAAATATTCTAGGATAAGCTTGTTAGGCCGAGCCTTCTGGATAAAGCCACGTGCTCTTTGGGAGTCTTCTGGAAGCTGAGGCCGTTACAAGGGGCCATGTGGAGGAATTTGGACCAATGAAGAGCCACCATAGCTGCGGATCCGCGGCGGATATGCCAACTCGGCCGCGGATCCGCGGCCATGTTGGTGAGTTACTGCAAGCAATTTCTAGGGAATTCTTCTATTTGGTTTAGGGTCTTTATCTGATGTCTGGAATCCTATGTTTCTTTCTTGATTTCTGCCAGATCTCAGGTCAAAGACTTGCTGTATTTTTACCGGCACTTTTAGCAATTCCGGCTCTTTTACTTGGAGAATTTCCTGTACACAATCTCGAGACAAGTGTTTGATATACAAAGATCATGCATGTAGAAATAAACACTCAATTTCCCACAAAATACCGGTTATAATGTGTAACACATGTTATTTAGTATTTTGCAGACAAATTGCTAATATATGCTATATTTATACCAAACACCTTTAGATGATTGCAAATAGTAGGGAAATTGATGTGTTAAAAATGCAATATTTTCGACTGATCAATTAGCATGACTAGGAGAAAACTTATAAGTCTAAGCTAGGCTTTCCATGCTTAGTTTCTTCGTTTTGGTCCTTATCCGTCCGTTCTTGGCTCTTAGCCCTAACTTTCGGTTAATTCAACCACAACTGGTCTAACTAGGGAATCACCGCTATCATGTAGGATAGGGTGCCGTAGTGAGCGGATTGAGCTTGAATTAAAGGGAGTCCTTATTTAAAATTATTGGGCAAAGAAAGGAGTGAGAGAGATTTCATTCTCTCAAACCTTTCTTCTCCTACCCTAACAAGTAAGGAATTACTCACTCATTAAAAGATTTAAAATAAAGATCAAGATAAGAAATTGCAGATTAATTCTACCACTAGATTAACAATTAAAAAGTGCAGGTATTTAAAATACGATAAAAAGAATGCGAGATAAATAAAAAAAAAACTTGCTTTATTGATGACATTTCAAAAACGCATTACAATGGAATTTAAATTTTTAGATCTAGAAATTAAAAAGAGATATAAAAATAAAGAGAGGCATCCTCCAAAAAGAGGCACCCTAAAAGAGGCACACGTAATTTGGCTTTGAACTCTCCTATTTATAGATAGGAAAACGCTAGGTTTACATTCTGATCCATACACGAAATTACAAAACTACCCCAAGAGAACTGAGTCAAAGCACCGACATTGCCACCGACACGTACATTGCACGGCTGCGGAACCGCGGCAGAAGTGCCTGTTTGGCCACGGTTCCGCAGCCATATGGTGGAATCTTGGGTCCATCTTTTCAAGTCTTCTACAGTTGCTTTTATCTTTTGTTTGGTACACTTGGTTTCTCAAAAGATCTTCCGTTCTCTTCCAGATATTCAGAAGTGGACTTTTTCCTTGAACTCCGCTTGAACTGGTATGCGGGATCATGCGGATCGGTATTCATCTATTATTGGTCGTAGTCCCACGTTTGTTGCGACTTTTCACGAATCTCACTGTAAAGAGTTGAGAACCTGTAACCTGCAACTATTTAGCAGACATGGATCAAAAGCACCTATTTATACGCAATGTGATTAAGAATGGGCGATATAAAAATGCAAAAATCTGATATGAACAGCCGCTATGGAACTGCTCCCTTTTCTTGGACTGGACATATCCAAGCCCGATAGTTTCCATTTTTCCGTTGGGCAATTTTCGCTGAGTTCCGGAGATGATCCAAATCCTGTTGAAGAACTGAGCTTGTTGATGAGTCTGTTTGAAAGGTACGCCTTGGCATCTTAATAACCTTCTCAATCCCTCCGTGTAGTATCTGGGCAGACGGATAGGTTGGAGCCTGTCGAGCGCAGAATCGGCACCATGCCAGACTTCCTTTTCGACTTTAGTCTCTGTGGATCGATAGAATAGGATCACCTTTTCACCTCTTCGCCTGGGAGGGACGTAGAATGTCTGCAGCTCTTGCACACTATATGTCTCAAGCGCATCAATCTCTTTATAGTGATGTCGTGGGACCATGGCGATTTGCAAACTCTGATCATCTCTAGTGAGGGCCTGCATTGATGGATGTGCCGAGAATACTGCGTTGACTTCGTCTTCAGAGTCACTGCCAAAGACCAGAATAGGGGTAGATGGTCCCGGGTTGTGGCATTGGGGCGGCCCCGAATAGACTATCTCTTCTTCCTCCTCGGTATCGCTTCCGAAGACCGGAATAGTCGTGATAGCTTTTTGCTTATTCTCTGGTTTATGGCATCTTTCCGTGTCACGTCCCGCTTCCCAGAGTGTGCTAAGATCGGCATGTGACAGATCCAACCATGCTACCTGTGGTTAGGAAATATCCCTCCACAGTCACATTACGGCTGTCTATAAGATATCAAGAACAGTAAAAAATAAAAATAAACTATCTAGTACATATCCATATGCCAGAATAAACGAGTCAAGAAATAATATGTAGAAGCAATAAATCCAATAAACAATAACATCTGGAAAGTACGTCCCAAATACGGGCTCACATCAGGAAATGAAAATGATGAAAGAAAACTAAACTAAACAAGCTAAATACTAACAGGATCCCCACTGCTTTGCCTGTCGGCTGAAATACTCCTGATCAGCCTGCGAAAGAGATAAAGGATCTGGGCCATGCAAAATCCAAACGTCAGTGAATCACAATATCAACAATAATAAATGAACAGGATACACGAGATATGCAGGCATGAGTATAAACGATGACATGAATATAACCAGTAAACATGGATATGCAACAGTGAAGTGTATACGTGCAGGTGAAGTGCGGTAAATAATCTAAACTGTGCTACTGGGTTATCTATCCTAAAGTTATTCGAAATCAATTGATGGACTCCTCATGTAACTCAAAGAATGTGTCTCGTTACCCCCCGGGACCACGGATCAGGATATGTGAACCAAGAATGGTTCTGTCCCGTTACCCCCCGGGACCACGGATCAAGCTGTAAGAGTCACGAATGACTCTGTCTCGTTACCCCCCGGGACCACAGATCAAGAAGAATCATGAATTATTCTGTCCCGTTACCCCCCGGGACTACGGATCAAGTAATATCCTTTTAAGTTACACTCGGTTACACCTTTGATTTCCCCATGCCCCCAAGGTTATGTGTTCAAGTCAGGTATTGATAAACTGGATCTAATGCCAACACAGGATCAAGCAGGTACAGGTTTGTCTAAAATAGACAACATGATATGTCCATCAGGACAACATGTCAGGATTGTCGGCATTAGAAACATGATCAGATAACAGGTCAAGTAGTGGTATATCAGGTTATGACAGGTAGTGCATATGTATCGCATGGATTCTCGAAATAAAACTATAGCAAGTACGGATGCACGGTAAAAGAACGGATGCACAAATGTCTATCAGGGATTACATCTACAACTCCATGACTACGCATGATGCACATTATCAAGCATGGGCTACTAATATAATGGTAACATGATAAAATATGATATGGCATGAAGCTAGATATGCAATAAATGATACGGATGCGAACAGATATCGGAAAACGGTAAAACTGTAATATGGATACACAATACAATAAATATGCAATATTTTTATTAATATAGATGCAAGTATAATAATATAGCATGTATCAAGCTTACTTGCATGCAACCAGATATGTAATTAATGATATGGATGCGTACGGCTATCCGAAAACAGTAAAACAGTAATATGGATGTACAATGCAGTCAACATGTGATATTTTTATTCATATGGATGCAAAATATATATCATAGCATGTAGCAAGATAAACTTGCATGCGACTAGGTATGTAAATAACGGTATAGATGCATACGGGTATCGAAAAACTGTAAAATTGTAATATGGATGCACAATGAAATAAACATGTAATATTTTTTATTAATTTAAATGAAAATATATAGACATAGCATGTAGCAAGATAAACTTGCATGCGACTAGATATGTAAATAACGGTATGGATGCATACAGGTATTGAAAAACTGTAAAATTGTAATATGGATGCACAAAGAAATAAACATGTTATATTTTTTATTAATTTAAACGAAAATATATAGACATAGCATGTAACAAGAAAAACTTGCCTGAACGGATCCCACGACAGGGTGCGTACGCTGCGTCCGACGTCGGGTAAACGTCGCAATGCACAAATAGCGCACAGAACTAAACTCGGCAAGGCAAGAACGCGTCCACGCTGGCTGGGAGCGCCCACTGGGTCGGCCTGATCGTCAACAACGACACAGCTCCGGCGATCACCGAAAAAAGCAAGATCGAGCACAAGAAAGAGAAGAAGAAAGAAGAAGAAGAAAGAGAAGAGATGAAGGTTGCTGCTCTGGGGTTTTTGGGACAGAGGAGAAGGCGAGGGGGTGACGTCGACGATGGGCCGTCGATGGTGAGAATGCAGGCGGGGGTTTTCCGGCGAGGCGGTGGGGTTGCGGGTTCAAGGTTAAGGCTCGGGGATGGGTTGTTGCGGGGAGTGAGTTGGCTTCAGGGAGAAGGAGGATAGGGAGGTGGTGCAGGTGACGAGCGGAGGCCGACGAGGATGGTCGGCGGTGAGGGTGACGACGACAGCGGAGGTGCAGGCGAGGTGACGAGGTTGGGTTCGGCAGGGTTCATCGTCGGGAAAGGAGAGGAGTCGTGGGGAAAGAGGAAGGTTGAGGCGATAGAGTAGAGAAGGTCGAGGGTGAGACAAGGGCCAGAGGAGGTCGGCGAAGGCGAGGTGAGGTAAGGTGGAGATGGATGCAGTGGGTTCGGGTTTGCAGGGTTGGAGGAAGAAGTGGAGTGGTGGTGATGATGAAGGTGGAGACAATGATAAGAGGGCGAGGGCGAGGTCGACGGAGAGGGCGAGGGGTTGCAACGGCGAGGTGCGGGGCGAGGGTGTTGGGTTGCAGTGGTTTTGGGTTCGAGGGTGTTCAGGCTCGGGGTTGGTCGGGGAAGGAGAGGAGGTGATGTGGAAGAGGGTGAGGCGACGACGAGCATGGTCGCCGGCGGTGGAGGGCGAGGTGTGTAGGCGAGGCGATGGGTGCACGCGTGGGTTTCCTCGTGGGCGAGGAGGCGGGAAGAAAAGAAAAAGAAAAGAAGAAGGTGAGTGTAGTGAGAGGAGGGAGGTGATGGGATTCATAAAAATTAGGTTTATATTAATATAAATATAAATAGGTAGAGAGAGTGAGAGAGACAGAATCAAGTGAGTAAATATATTTGGATTTTAAATATATATATAGTTAAAGAAAATATATTTGTATATAAATAACAGTTTATAATATATAAAGAATATTATATTAGGTATTTTGAGTTTTATTGCTAATACAAAAATGCTCCAAAATATGTCCGGGTTGGGTCTAAAATCATGGTTTGAAAATACGGATAATATACATGTCAACAAAAACCGAAAAGCGATGTCCGGTTAAAGAAAATGTATACCCCCAAGAATGGATACACGTAGCGTGCATGTAGCGATCCAAACAGGTCCGTTTCACTGTACGGACCGAGAACAAGATACACGGGTGCTACCACAGGGTCAGGGGTATGATGCAGGCCATGCTAGATATTTTTAAAATATTTTATTTGACTTTATTTATTATACTAAAAAAATGCAGATGCCAGATATAATACCAGTATGCAGTATAAACAATATTAAAAGTGCACGGATCCTCGTAACTAGCCGGGAAAAATCATAAACAGGAATCAAGACCAGTTTCCAGCAAGCGGGTCGGGTCGGATGCAAAGACGGATACCAATACACTATTCGCACCTGTTCCCCTCCGAAAGACGGCGCGACATGACGTCTTGCCTGAGATTCGGGGCAGATGCTAATTGGTGCTATCCGTCTACCTCTCCGAAGATGCCAAGTTGATTTATGGCACCATGTATCGAAGGTTTAAACGGATGCGTCCGATGTAGCAGACTTCGTCAGATTCCCCCTCGCTTGAGGGGTTTTTTGATTGTGGGGACGCTCTTCCCTGCAGGCGTAAGCCCCTGCAGTTAATTACGCTACCGCATTGCGGTAACAACTTTCTCCTTCTCCAGATGATCACTTCGTGTCGTGGGTGTTTGTTTTGTGTTCGGTTGCCCGTGGATTGTATACGGAGACTGAGTTATGTCGTCGCCCGTAGGACGTGGATTAGTCCAAATCCGTATTTTCTTAGATTTGGGTTTGGGGTTTTGGTTTGAGGATACGTTAGCCATATTTGAGGCTAAGATCAACTCAAATGTTTGTTAAGGATTCGTTAGTCCAATTTGAGACTAAGATCAACTTAACGGGATCGTTTAGATCCGACAAAAGAGCAATTGGCTCTATTGTTCCAGTTTAGGGACATAGGGGTCCATTACATGTATGGCCGTCGGGACCCATCACTTCTCTGACGACGTTGAAGGATTACAACGACAGATGTCAGAGGAGTTCAGAGATGTACCCTTGAGCCAAAGTTGATTGGGGGATCTAGAGTCCAATTTGGGACTAAAGTCTGTTTGAAGGTTTAAGGACACGTTAGCCATATTTGAGGCTAAGATCAACTTAAACGGGATCGTTTAGATCCGACAAAAGAGCATTTGGGCTCTATTGTTCCAGTTTAGGGACGTGGTGGACCAAGTTCCAGTTTAGGGACGTGGTGGTCCATCATTCCCATTTTGGGGACAAATGTTAGTTTAAGGACGCATTAGTCCATGAGTTTAAGGACCCCACAGTCCGTATTAATGTGTGGTTGTCGGGACCCGTCACCTCTCTGAAGACGTTGAAGGATTACAACGACAAATATCAGAGGAGTTCAGAGATGTACCCTTGAACTAATGAGTTGGTTGAAAGAGCAGATGTGCTCAGTTCAAGATGATTTGAGGACTTATGGTCAGTTTGGGCTAAGTCCAATTATGTTTGAAATATTGGCCCTTTGGGCCATTAGACATTTGTCTGGGTTCAGCCCCTCGTCATTCAGCAGTGCTAAACAGAGGTTTGGGGGCTCTGACAACATTTTGTTTTTGATTTCCTCAATTTTGAGATTCATTTAGAGGAGGGCCTTTTGCCTCTGGAAAATTAGCCAATTTGGCTAAAATTAGTGTTAAACACTAGAGAACAACATTGTTAAACACTGGAGGTAGAACTCTCAAATTAGTGTTAAACACTAAAAGACAATCAGTGTTAAACACTGGAGATATAATCTTCAATTTAGTGTTAAACACTAGAAACAATCAGTGTTAAACACTGGAAATATAATCCCCAAATTAATGTTAAACACTAAAGACAGAGGGGTCACGTGTGGACACGTGAGAGCGCCCAAAGGTGGGACCAGATCCCTTTTCTTCGATCTGCAATTAAGTGTTAAACACTTTTTATTTCCTGGCCATCACGTGTGGGCACGTGATAGGCATTCATCCATTGGATATTAAAGGGATTTGTTAGGGGTCACGTGGGGACACGTGAGGGCGCCCTAAATGTGGAGCCAGATCTCCTTTGTTTTATCCTCAAATCTGCGAATAAGTGTTAAACACTTTTCATTTTTATTTTGAGCATCACGTGTTGACACGTGATGGGGATTTATGCGCTGACTGTTAAAATGTTTGCTAAGGGGTCACGTGGTCACACGTGAGAGCGCCCAAATCTTAGATTTCCCTTGCTTTTATTCCCTTTGTCTTGGAGGTCACGCGAGAGCACATGAGGCATTGCCTCAAAGCCTTTTCCTTCTTGTTTTTGGGGATCTTTTCAGGGGTCGCGTGGAGACACGTGACCTTGGTTCTTTTGCATGCATGGAGATCTTTCAAGTCTCTTTATTTTAAGAATTAAATTCTCTGTAGGGTTAAACCCTAATCATGATTTTGGAGGAATTAAATTTCTATTGTGAAAGAATTAAATTCTTAAGTAGGGTAAAACCCCAATTATGCTTCTGTAGGAATTAAATTCCAATTAGTTTGGGAGAATTAAATTCTCATAGAGGGTTAAACCCTAGTTTTGTTTTAGGAGAATTAAATTCTCAAAACTCAATTTCCCTTCTAAGTTTAGGATCTGCATGGCAGGATCTCGACCCGATGAGAATTAAATTCTCAACTTATGGGGAGATGTGCTCTGTGCAGATCTTCAACCAGAAGAAGAACTAAGTTTTTTTTTGTATAAGAGTTGAACTCTTGGATTGAGAATTAAATTCTCTTTTTAAAGTTTTGATTCCCTTTCTTTTCTCACCTAGGATTTTCTTTGTTGAGAATTAAATTCTCCTTTCTTTTCTTCCCTCTTGAGAATTAAATTCTCCTCTCTCTGTTTTTTCTCTCCAAAAAAAAAGTAGATCCCTCTTCTCTTTTCTTGGCTCCTATTTATAGGAGGAGGAAGAGAATCAATTTGTTTTGTGAATCTTTCATTGAAAGATTTTAATTGATTTCATGATCCTTTAGATTATTCAGTGAATTTTATTCACCGTTGGATTTTAAATCCAAAGATATTATGTTTGTTATTCTCGGTGAGATTTAGGGGAAATCTTTCCTTGTCTAAGATTTTTTCCATAAATTGGTGATTTTTAATCACTCTTGGATCTTTAATCCAACGGTCCCTATAATCTTTTTTCCATTTGGAAAGATTTAGAAGCATTTAGAATTTTAACTTTATTAACTGTAAGTCGTTCGAAGCCAGTCACGTGTTGACACGTGACCCTTGGTCACTGATCGCACGCTTTTGGCGTGTCGGATGTTCAAAGTTTTAAAGTATAACCGCGATCAGGACGATGTCGCTTTGCCGCTAGCCGGTTGAGCACGGGTCGATCTACAGGGAGATGATTGTATGTCCTTTCTTATTTTAGACGAGTCAATAAAGCATTTGTATATGTTTGTTCAAACTAACCTATGTGTTTTATATGCAAGTATGAAGTTGTTAAGAAAAAGATACGAAATTGTAAGCTAAAGAAATCCGTACTCAAAACCTTTGAGCCGAGTCTTGACCAATTGAAGCTAGAGCAATCGGCAACAACGTGGATTAGGGGATTTAAGCACGGTATTCATGGAATCCGGCTTATTTACCCTTGTCCTTCCGTTCTTGTCTCTTTCTTTCGCCTCCGGCCAAACCGAACGCAACCGGTCGCGGTTAGGAATCACCGTTACCTTGGTAAGGTAGGGTGCCTAACGGAGCGCTTGCGTAACGTTTGGGCAGAGTTCAATGGAAAATAACAGGAAAAGGAAATGAGCAAAGAAACATTAACTTACAATACCGTATTTATTCTTAACAACGATAATTACAACCATTTACAAAAACGAACCAAAAAGAGCAAAAGAAAAGAAAAGATTACAAGTAAGTAAGTGTATGGAATTTAAGTGCAAGAAAGTAAAGCATGGTAATAAAAAGCAAGAAAGAAATAAGCAATAAAAAGAACTAGAAACTAGAACTCAAGACAAGCATGGGATCAATAGCCAACTCTTAAACTTGCAAGCTCAATCAAGAGGTTGCAAGATCAAGAGAAGGGTAAAGAACTCATGTGAAATGAAGCACTAATTTCATAAGAAGATACACCCCTTGAGATCAATAACAAACCCTTAAACTTTCAAGCTCAATGAAGAGATTGAAAGATCAAGAGAAAGCAAGAATCTCAAGGGGAAGCTAAACAAACAAGAATGATACAAAAACTCCCATCTTCATTTAACATCCACTCAATGCTCTCACTACATTTTCATGGAGGAAAGATGAAGAAGAAGAAGAAGAAGAACAAAACTACACTAAAAGAGGCTAAAGAAATTAACACCTTGGTTTGACTCAGTTCTGGGGTATTTATAGGAGGGGAACTGAAAACCTAGGGCAAGAATCTGCCCCTAAAAGAAAAGACCAACATGCCCCTGAAAAACGACAACGAGAGGAGACTAAATGGCCGCGGTTCCGCAGCCTAAGCACGCTAATGCCGCGGAACCGCGGCGCTTTAGAGGAGTTAGGCCATAGGATTTTGTGGGGTTCTGTCACGACCCGCAGGGTACGGAACGTGACTGGCACTTAAGTTTACGAAACGTCTAAAGACGTCCGTAAAATAAGTAAGCCAAAGCCCAGAAAACAAAACCAATTAAGCAAAAGAGTGAAGAAGACCCAATCAATTGAAAGCGAGTTATCAAATAAGTCATGTAAAACCCTTTTTAAAAACAATACCAATTTTTCCGAGAATTTCGGCAGAGTCTCCTTTATAAATACTGGACCTCAAAATGGGTACAACAAAAATATACATGAATCCAACAAAATAGGGCATCCCCAAGCGGGAGCTAGCTCTTCGCCACAAGTCGGTCACAAATCCCACGCAATATAAATGACAACAAGCATAATAATCATAATAAAGCATAAGAAAACATCATGTCGACTCAAGTGAGCTCGACCCCAAAATACAGCATAAAAGTCCACAAACCTCACAGTCTCATCTCTAGGTCAATATACAATAATGCTGGTAGATACAGTAGATGGAGTACACTAGATACAAAGAATATACAAGGGGGTACAAAAATAGTAATATAACCCACCTAGGAGCAAAACCTCGAGTCCAGGCAAAGGAGGCAAAAGAACAAGTGCGCCCGCCGCTACTGAACTGACGGAGCGGACCTGCAAAAGACTGTGGCACAACGGGGGTGAGTTGCCAACTCGTGAGTAATAAATAACATCTACAAAGGCTATCGTATGCATGCACACAAGCATCCTAGCATCTAAAATACAGGTATGACTGGATGCACTAGCAGGTGTGTATACAACATCAGTGTACTAATATGTATGCAACATGAATATCTGAGGTCTCAATAGGTATATATGAGAAACGTTTTATCTCTTTTTGTTTTTGAAACCCTTTTAGAATGCCAGCATAATGTCAATGAATCGACGAAAATCGGTGTCCAGCAACGACACCCAAAAGCTGTCTCAAATCTCATAAATCCATGTCATAGTGTCTCTGGCCTCAGCCATCCGGCTGACCCATCTCAATATCAATATCTCATCCTCTCGCGGCCCCGGTCGGTATCCTCTGGATATCCGCCGTGCCCAATGAAGTCACCGGTAGGTAATCCATCCCCTGCCAGGCTCATCGTCAGCACCACGAGCTTCTTGTCCCGGGGTACCCTACCGGGCCCACCATGTACCCGAAACGGTTCATCCAACTCCTCGAAACGGGTCTCCAAAAACCATAGCAAACTCATGGTGGACGACACTTACATCACTAGAAAACCGCAATTTACATGTTTTAAAAATATAATAAGTTTAGAAATTTTGCGGCTTTCCCCCGAAATCCAGCAATATCATAAAATCTCAAGAAATCCTCATAAGTGCATATATCAGTGATAATGAATGCATATGGTATCAATAATCAAGTTGCGATGTGTGACTAATGGATTAAGCATGAACAATTAATATGATGAAGCACATGCACATGAATAGCAATTCTACGGTTTCATTTTAAGGAATTAAAAGCAATAGCACAAGTTTAAGTATCACTTGGTAAAAGGTTTTAATTTAAAGGTTATCTAGTGTGGTGGCATGGCAATTACCAGGGTGTGTGTGTAAGCATGAATAGTGCTCGTGCTGCATATAAAAACCCTGGCAATGGTGCAGGTGTCCTATAAAATGGTTTCGTATAGGTATGTCAATATAATGCATGGATGCAGCAATTAGTCAAATAAGTAGTTCACCCCTAATTACTAACATCACTAAGGGTCTTGTAAGTTACTAAAACTATCGGGCGGCTTGCGCCATCCAACGATAGTCCCCCGTAGATGTTACATCTACTCACCGGAATCCCTGGCTAGCAGTGTCCAATCACCGCTTTCCCCTTTCGCGCCGCGTCTGACGTCTCCGCGAACGAACCTGGAATTTACATCAATACCAAACATAAGGTTACATATCAAGAACGACGCAAAACCCCAACGAAACTACTAAAGTTCGCTAGCTAGGTACAACGTGCACAAAGTGCGCGGAACACACGCGAAAATCGCAAAAACTGCCAAAAAAACGCCGATTTGGTCGCCCGGCAAAACTACAACCCGACTACTCAAAAATCCGCACTCACGCATCCTAAACGTCATAGGAGAAGCCCACACAATCATCAAGATGTCAAAAATAATTCATCACATAATTTTATAACAAAACTAGTAAGCATTTGCATTCCAGAATCGGTGCAAAAATCGCCGATTTGCGACAAAACGACTACAATCTAGCATAATCACCCAAGTCACACCATTAGATAACCACTACACAAAATTTTAACACATTAACCATGCTCCAAAACCTAAATTCCACAACCAACCCTTTCTTGATTTTTCTCAAAGCAATTGCAAATCAAAATCCATACTAGAAAAACTTAACTAACACTAATTTCAAACCCAATTAGCAAGTTAACCTTCTAGATTAGGTTAGCAAAACAACTAGATAACAAATTAGGTTTAATCAACTAAATAATGGTTTCTAAACCTTAATTCAACTCACTAATCATGCTTCACAACCCAATCCATACATAAACCCTCTCTTGAAAATCCTAAAACAACAATTTACAACCAAATCACACTTCTAAAATTAACTAAATTAGCATAATTTGAAGACTACATAAACAAAGTAACCATATAGATTAGTTAATTAACAACTAGATTAACTACAAAACAATTTAATTAACTATCATGGCTTCAAAAACCCTAGTTTAATACAACTACTCTTTTATAAATTAGGTTAGAAATTAGCTAAACTTTTAACACTAAACCATACAATTAAAGGATTTTAGCAAAAAAAAGAAAGTAACTTGATGGAAATTATACCTCAATTGAGATCTAGCAAGAAAAATTTTGCTCCAAATGATGGCCTCAAGCATCAAGATCCAAGCTAGGGAGGTGAAGGAAAAGAAAGATGAAGGATGGGTTTAATTTGTAAGCTTTAATTTGCAATTTTTGATGAATTAAACTTGAAGAATTTAGAAGAAAATGAGAAGAAAAGAGATGAAGAAGAGGGGTGTGCAGGTTTCGGCCAGAGGGAGGTGAGGGGAGGGGTGTGGGTGAGTGGGGAAAGTCAATGGTCAAGTCTACAAAAGTCAATACACCATACCTTAACAACTATATTTAAAATAAATAAAAAAAACCCACTATTTCAACTCAAGAAAGCAAACAAGAAAGTGAGGCCAGAAATTTCTGGACTTGCATAAGGTGGGGCTGTCCTAGGGCTGAGGAAAAAGAGAGAGGGGTTTTACAAAAGAAATTTTATGCAAAAAGGCCCCCTACAAGTCAAAAATTGCAAGTTTTAGCTCAAAATTCAATAAATTCGTTTCATATCATAAAAATTTGTTAAAAATCAAAATAAATTATTAAAAATTTATGTTACCACTAGATTTTAATTATCATAATTTTAGAGATTAAAATTAGCCCGGAAAAATTTGTATTTATCGCTAATTTAATGTATTTTCTTACCGGCTTAAAATAATATTAAAAAATTGAAAAATTAGGGAAAATTTTTAAACGACCAGAATTTCATAATTAACTCATTAGCTACTAAAAACAAGCAATTACCTATCCATTTTAGGTATAATTAGCCCTAAACTGCAAAATAACAAGAAAGACGGTTTTCGGAAAAATACCGAATTTTCACCGAATTTCAGGAAAACACCAAAACGACTTTTCAAGACGCTACAGGTTCCCTGGTTTGATGTCTTCTTCAGTGTGGTATATGACTTTTCTCAGAAACTCTTCACAATTCTTCCAGAATTTCAGTAGATCAAAAGGTGATGTGATGTGGATCTTTTGCCATGATTTCCTCGAGCTCCGCGTAGATTTCTTGGATCTTGTATTGACATTGAGTTTTGTGCATGACATGACAATCGATTTGCCATTTTGTCCCTTAAACTGGTATGTGGCAACACACGGATAGAGAGCGGAGACCCGTGCTTTATCTGTTGTTGGCAGTAATCCGGAATTTGTCGTACTTTTCCATGGATTTCACTGTTTAGAGTTGAGAACCAGTATTCTGCAAATATGTAGCAAACACTGATCAAAAGCACCTGCCTATAAATAAACGAGCGTAAGAATGGGCGGTATAAAATGCAATATTCTGGTATGAACAAATACCCCCAAACTTAACTTTTGCTCGTCCCGAGCAAAACCAATTATTCACAAAAAAGTCCTAACCGCACTTTTGCAGGGAACGCGATTGCACTGTGCACGTGCAACAAGCCGTTAAACCTCTAGGTGTCCCTAGTAGGAGGAGTGTTGTCTCCTGAGGGTTTTCAGCGGATTACACCCATAAAATCCCGTCAAGCTAATGTTATAAGTTAATATCGATTCTACTCCTACAATTTAGTATTTAAGTTAGAAATTCTATCATCCTAAGTTAGAAATATCCAACCTTTATGTTTCACACCTCCTATCAGTTTAACTTTAGATCCTATACGTTCCAAAAAAGTTTAGAAAGATGTTGGTTCTCCTGAGTTTTTCTTCTAAAGTGCTGCCTCAAATCAGGGATTTTTATCAACTTTACAGAAAACACAAGTCTTAATCTTTATTTCTATCTCTTATCCAAACATCAATTGTATACCCCTACGTGTGTGTATATTTGCACCCCTACACTCAAGAATTCAATTCAAGCTATAATACCCTTGCCCTAATACCTAATACCACTTCTTTTCATTTAATGATAGACGGTGTTGCTCACACACTTTTCATGCGACTATTAATGCTTCTTGAGGCACTAACGGCCGATTACTGAATGTGTAAGCTTAAAACGTAAATAGCAGTTTCCAGGTCTTGACTTTATTCTATATTTCTTTTTATTTTTTTCTTTTTCAAGACCGGATATGTTTTTCAATAATGCTCTTTTGGTATTTAGCTTTAAATACCGTTTTTTCTTTCATACTAGGCTTTCAGGCAAGAGTATTTCTAGGTATCCTCTACTATCCAAGTTTCAAGGTGCGTGTAAGTGCAATTTGTAGGGTATATACTTTCTAAATTTGAACTCAAGAAAAGAAACTATTTTTCAGACTTATCCTTCAGTAAAGCATCAATATTTTCCCTTCATTTTGACTTGACTCAAGAATTGAACTCAAGATTACCTATTTCTCAAAAAAAAACTGTAAGGACGTATACTTACCAAAGTTAGACAGAATGAGGGTTATTTTTAGGGTTTTCAATGCCTAAGCCTAGAATTTAGTTATTTCTATCATATCAACTAAACTTTCGGAATAAAGATCTAAGTTACCCTATTAGCTACTTGACGACAAAGTTTTTATATTTTTTTGGAAAATTTTCGATTTTTGTGGGTTTTTAATTAAGGTATGCAAATGCAAAATATACAAATGAATGCGAAGGAAGAAAGCTTACCGAGCACACCCCCAAACTTAAACTTGACAGTGCCCTCACTGTCAGGCTACACCAAGAGGGTCAAAAATGTCGGCGCTCCCTAGAAACAAATTATATACAAAACAAAAAGGAAAACCAAAAATATATACAAAAAAGGTGTCCCCCCAAACTTAAGTAAAACAGTGTTTCCACTGTTAAGTATTGAAGTTCAGGATCGGGGGGAGGGGAAAGAAAATAGTATCAAGCTATACAGGGTCTTACAAAGGCCAAAAGTTAACACCAACCATTCAAAAATTCTATCTCTGTAATATGCGGGTTGGTGAAAGAAGGTGAAGAGGAAAGAAATGGAGAATACGCGAGACCGTATGGAGATAGAAGCGGGATACGGTCTCGGTATATGAGAAGAAGAATGGCGGAAGGGAGAAAGAAGTGGAATACGAACTTGAGGGTGGAAATGGAGCGAATAAATTAGCACAATTTGTGATGACCGATGTGTGAAAAGCGATTGTGCTAATATATTAACCCGTCGAGAAATGGGGTCAAATCTCTCAAGATTCGTGAGAAACCATGGGTACGCCGAACTTGGTAAACCAGAAAATGGAAATGGAAGTGATACGGTTTCTTGCGAGGTTGGAACGATGGAAAGGATGGAGGGAAGTGGTTGAGGAAGGTTATCGGTGAAAGGTTCAGGAGGGTGTACACAGTCAGTGGAAGGGATAGGATGAATTGGAAAATCCGACTCATCAACAAGAATTGTTTCATCCTCAAAAATATCCTCAATAGTCTCCTCAAAATTCAGCTTATCCATGCAAATTTCATCAAAATCTAGACGCATCAGGGGTTCGGGAAAAACAGTTAATGACTCGGGATGATGAATTGGAGAGAAAAACTCTGCCAAATCTACAGGTTCATCATCCAAAATATTCCCGGCGTCAATATCCTCAATCAAGTGAAAATCAATATTCTCAGACACCTCAACAAAAGCATGGATATTAATTAATTCAGGTTCTAGAGTGGAGGTGTAGAGGTCAAAAGGATTGGGTGGTGTTTCACTCGAAAAGGACCCTTCACAATCGGGCAAATCAAACACTACAAAGTCACACAGCTCATTATCTGTTCTATCTTTAATCAATGATTCGTTTGGAACACTAGATAGACAGTCAAAACCGGAGTTGTGGGATTCAAGTTGAAATGGGTAGGCTTGATTCGGAAGGGGGTACATCCCACTCTTTCCACTCAAATTCTCAACATGTCCTACTGCCTCTTCATACATTGGAAAATTTGGAGCTAGTTGAAAACTAGCTACCGGGTCACTAGGTTGTATGAGGGCGGCCATGGACGCATTCAAATCGATCATCTGTTGGTATGAACCTACCCTAAAATCTTCCAAAGACTGTTCCAGACTAGACATGGGTTGTGAAGGGGTTTCAGTAAAAGATTCAAAGTTGTTTGGATACTGAAAATTCCCAAATGGCGGTTCAGAAGCAATGTCTAGAGAAGGTGCAAAAGTCGGGTAGGACTGGTAGGAATTGAATGGCTGGACAGGAACAGGATCAACATTTGGATAAGAAGGTGAATGGAATTGTTGATCCCAGGAATCTGTAGTGGTGAAAGGAGTGAAAGATCGGCTACAGGATTGTTCAATATGTTCAGCGATGGACAAAGGACGACTTGCAAAAGGGGTATCAACATAAGAGGGTGGGGGAGGTTGAAAAGGTTGATACAAAGTGGATTGCGGAGGGCAAGTGTTTGTCCTAGACGCGTCTATCCGATCTTTCAAAGAGATTTTGGGCATGGAGGGGTCGTTCGATGTTCGGCCAAAGCAAGAACCGTAAGAAGTAATGTCTGGTTGTGGGTACCAAAGTTCGGCAAGAGTTTTGCGAGGTGGGGTACCCATGATATGAAGAGAGAAAGAAAGAAAGGCAGGGAAAAGGAAGGAAAAAAAATTTGATTTTTTTTTTATAATTTTTTTAGGTAGATAATTAACAAAAGAATGAAATATACAAACAAAAAGAAAAAACAATCATGACACAAAAATACCACACACCTAATTGTTCTAGGGTTCACCTAGGTCAACTAGACCTGCTCCAGAACTTGATTGTCGAAGTAAAACTGTGTCGAGAAACGGGCTCAAGAAACACTGATCACGAGGCCAGGTAAGTGCAGAGATAAGGGGAGGTTCTCCAACGCTTTCACGAAGTTCCTTAATTAAATAACCCTTTCTCTTTTGGCGGTTTCGCCGTTAACACTTTCCTAGACACCCCGTAAACAATATACCGTTAAGCGAGGTTCTAAACACAGTTAACTTCTCCTAGTGAGCGCGAAGTCCTTAAGGCTTAAAGTCTAGTTTCTGTTAAATTTTGTGCGGGTAAACGTTATGCTCAAGTTCGTGATTTGTGGGCCATGGAAAAGGTGATGAAATCCTTTACCGTATATTGTGGGGTTCGCTTGCCAATAAGTCCGTATTAATGTATGCAATGCGCAATTCAATAAAATTCTATAAAGAATCAAACAATCGGTTTTTAGTTTTAAGCACGGCACTGCAACAAATACGGGTTAGTCAATTTTTAGCGTTTGCTAGCGAACTTGCAAAGAATCCTGCGAAGAATAGTATATTGGATGCGTCGGATTTGAGAAGAAGGTGTTTAAGAAATACGTACCGTTAAGTTTTTGGGTTAGGAAACCCCCGTTGAATCAATTCCGGTAAGCTTGAAAAGTTCGCTTGTGCGGGTCAAACTTCCCGGATCTTTGGCACTGTACTTCGTAATCACCTTAACCTTGAACGTACACTTTGCTCCCCACAATCGCAGTTTGCAAATCCGCAAAAATCTGCACTCTTGGCCACAAAAATGATAATTTTTTTTATAAATATATACAAAAAGAATATTAACCCGAATAACAAGAAAGAAAATACGCTACCGTCTCCCCGGCAACGGCGCCATTTGATCGCACGCTTTTGGCGTGTCGGATGTTCAAAGTTCTAAAGTATAACCGCGATCAGGACGGTGTCGCTTTGCAGCTAGCCGGTTGAGCACGGGTCGATCCACAGGGAGATGGTTGTATGTCCTTTCTTATTTTAGACGAGTCAATAAAGAATTTGTATGTGTTTGTTCAAACTAACCTATGTGTTTTATATGCAAGTATGAAGTTGTTAAGAAAAAGATACGAAATTGTAAGCTAAAGAAATCCGTACTCAAAACCTTTGAGCCGAGTCTTGACCAATTGAAGCTAGAGCAATCGGCAACAACGTGGATTAGGGGATTTAAGCACGGTATTCGTGGAATCCGGCTTATTTACCCTTGTCCTTCCGTTCTTGTCTCTTGCTTTCGCCTCCGGCCAAACCGAACGCAACCGGTCGCGGTTAGGAATCACCGTTACCTTGGTAGGGTAGGGTGCCTAACGGAGCGCTTGCGTAACGTTTGGGCGGAGTTCAATAGAAAATAACGGGAAAAGGAAATGAGCAAAGAAACATTAACTTACAATACCGTATTTATTCTTAACAACGATAATTACAACCATTCACAAAAACGAACCAAAAAGAGCAAAAGAAAAGAAAAGATTACAAGTAAGTAAGTGTATGGAATTTAAGTGTAAGAAAGTAAAGCATGGTAATAAAAAGCAAGAAAGAAATAAGCAATAAAAAGAACTAGAAACTAGAACTCAAGACAATCATGGGATCAATAGCCAACCCTTAAACTTGCAAGCTCAATCAAGAGGTTGCAAGATCAAGAGAAGGGTAAAGAACTCATGTGAAATGAAGCACTAATTCCATAAGAAGATACACCCCCTGAGATCAATAACAAACCCTTAAACTTTCAAGCTCAATGAAGAGATTGAAAGATCAAGAGAAAGCAAGAATCTCAAGGGGAAGCTAAACAAACAAGAATGATACAAAAACTCTCATCTTCATTTAACATCCACTCAATGCTCTCACTACATTTTCATGGAGGAAAGATGAAGAAGAAGAAGAAGAAGAACAAAACTACACTAAAAGAGGCTAAAGAAATTAACACCTTGGTTTGGCTCAATTCTGGGGTATTTATAGGAGGGGAACTGGAAACCTAGGGCAAGAATCTTCCCCTACAAGAAAAGACCAACATGCCCCTGAAAAACAACAACGAGAGGAGACTAAATGGCCGCGGTTCCGCGGCCTAAGCGCACTAATGCCGCGGAACCGCGGCGCTTTAGAGGAGTTAGGCCATAGGATTTTGTGGGGTTCCCTGGTTTGATGTCTTCTTCAGTGTGGTATATGACTTTTCTCAGAAACTCTTCACAATTCTTCCAGAATTTCAGTAGATCAAAAGGTGATGTGATGTGGATCTTTTGCCATGATTTCCTCGAGCTCCACGTAGATTTCTTGGATCTTGTGTTGACATTGTGTTTTGTGCATGACATGACAATCGATTTGCCATTTTGTCCCTTAAACTTGTATGTGGCAACACAAGGATAGAGAGCGGAGACCCGTGCTTTATCTGTTGTTCGCAGTAATCCGGAATTTGTCGTACTTTTCCATGGATTTCACTGTTTAGAGTTGAGAACCAGTATTCTGCAAATATGTAGCAAACACTGATCAAAAGCACCTGCCTATAAATAAACGAGCGTAAGAATGGACGGTATAAAATGCAATATTCTGGTATGAACAGTCACGTGTGAGCACGTGACCCCTAATTGAGTCCTTTTCTTAGTGTTTATTTATGCTTCAGTTTTAACCATCACGTGTCAATACGTGACCATTGGTCACGTGTGAGCACGTGATACCTCATTGAGGTATCTTCTGATTTTTAATCAGGGAACAGATTTTAGAATTTAATTCTATTCATTATTTTAGAGGCCTTAAGAGCCCATCACGTGTCTGCACGTGACCCGTGGTCACGTGTGAGCACGTGATGCCCCATTGGGGTCTTTTCTGAGTTTTTATTATATCTTTTAACTCCTCCAGCAGGTTCTTAAAGGTCCATCACGTGTGGACACGTGATACCTCATAACTTTTGATCCCGGATGATTTATGAGGCCCATAATATATCAAATCGAAGGGTTTTTCGAGATGCTTCCAATACAATCAGAATTTAATAGTTTCCCCTTCGGGAGTTTATCAAAATATAGGCTGGAAGATACTAGTTCGCATTTCTTTAAGCGTATCACTGCCATTTGATACCTTGGACTCCTTTGCATAGAAATTTTTGGCGGGAACAAATGCCTCCCACTACTTTGCCCACGTAAGTATGTACGTGGGTGAAGTAGTGCAGAGTTATGCATGGTGTATGACCAGTTTCGGGTTGGTGTATCACTTTCAGAATCTTGATCTGAGAAGATAACGAGCGGACACAAGCATCGTCATTTATCATTGACTCAAATCTCGACTCTTAAGAGATATAGTTCCAAACTCTCAACTCCATGAGCCGCACCCTTCTATTTCTTTATGTCTTACTCTGGCGTGAAGTAGTTTATACGCTCATGAGTAACTTCTCCATTTCAGTGACATATAGTTTTGGCAGGTGCGGCTCATAAATGGTCCATCTTGACCTCTTTGCAGGGCAGTGATGGCTTAGAAGACAGGGGTAGGATCTGCCACCTAAGACTTTTCAACTTTACGAGCCATGAGGGTCTCATAAAGACTTTTCTCCCTACTAGTCGAGAGGATCCCGTAGGTGTATTTTCTCCTTAGGGGTCGTGAGGACTCCTATGTGTGTTTTCCCTTGAGAGTCGTAAGGATCTCACAAGAGAATTTTCCCTCTTACGAGTCGAGAGGACCCGTAAGCGGTTGTTTCCCTCCTTGTCGAGATTCGACTTTGGAGAGTGAGACCCGTGAATAGTATGCAAGAGACCGTTTTGGGCCGACTTGCAGGGTCCCAGTGCTTAGGGAACAGGTTTCTTAATCCCTACTGCCTAAGGCTTTTCCTCACGAGTCGAGACGAATCGAGCAGTTCTCACGAAGACATCAATTTCCTCACGAGTCGAGACGAATCGAGCATTTCTCGCAAGAATATCCTAACGTCACAGTTAACCTCTGCTCTTTACAACTGAAGTTCGTTAGGGTCTGTGGTACTTAGGGTTTTGGCCATCGTACCGTCGCATCAGCTGATATATTCCTCGATAGGCAATCATGCTGTTCGAGTAGCCCCGCGATTGCCGTGTCTCTGATCCCTTCGGGGGCTGGACAAGACGTCTTCAAGCAATCCTCCTTGGCAGTTTGACCGTCGGAAGAGCAAGCGTTAGGAATTTGCCATGCCGCTTTTTACTTGAGGTTAGGCTCATTTTGGAGAGCCCCGATGAGTCATAACCACTCCGCGCTGGTGTGGGATGATCTCCGATAGTCTTTCAGGCTTTATATGACTTGCCGTTAAGACCCTGAAGCTAGGTATTTGTCCTTTGCTTCATTTTCTGGCATCGCGTCTGCTATATCGAGACGAATGTCGTGGTTGTCTCTAGGTTGCATGTGAACCGTCGAGGTTTGGAACTAGGGATTTTGCCATGACTCCGTTTGTTTGAGTGTCGCGTCTAAACCCTGCTAGAGGACGAACGCTGGGGTGACATTTCATCTGCTGTATCGAGATGATCGTCGAGGTGGTGACCACTCCGCACTGGTGCGAGATGCTCTCCGATTGTCTTTCAGGCTTTATATGACTTGCCATCAAGACCTTGAAGCTAGGAATTTGGCCTTTTGCTTCATTTGCTTTGGCGCGTCCGAATCCTGCTGGGGGAAGAACGCTGGGGTGACATTTCATCTGCTGTATCGAGACGATCGTCGAGGTGGTGACCACTCCGCGCTGGTGCGAGATGATCTCCGATTTTCTTTCAGGCTTTATATGACTTGCTGTCAAGACACTGAAGCTAGGAATTTGGCCTTGCTTCGTTTGCTTTGTCACGTCTGAATCCTGTTGGAGGAGGAACGCTGTCGTGACATCTCGTCTATTGTATTGAGACAAACGTCGAGGTGGTGACCACTCCGCGCTGGTGCGAGATGATCTCCGATTGTCTTTCAGGCTTTATATGACTTGCTGTCAAGACACTGAAGCTAGGAATTTGGCCTTCGCTTCGTTTTCTTTGTCACGTCCGAATCCTGTTGGAGGAGGAACGCTGTCGTGACATCTCGTCTGTTGTATTGAGACGAACGTCTAAGTGTTGACCACTCCGCGCTAGTGCGAGATGATCTCCGATTGTCTTTCAGGCTTTATATGACTTGCCGTCAAGACCCTGAAGCTAGGAATTTGGCTTTTTGCTTCATTTGCTTTGTCGCGTCTGAATCCTGCTGGGGGAAGAACGCTGGGGTGATATTTCATCTACTGTATCGAGACGATTGTCGAGGTGGTGACCGCTCCGCATTGGTGCGAGATGATCTCCGAATGTCTTTCAGGCTTTATATGACTTGCCGTCAAGACCCTGAAGCTAGGAATTTGGCCTTTTGCTTCATTTGCTTGCATTGCATCTGCTGTAACGAGACGAATGTCAAGGTGGAGCCGGTATTTTTCCGTCACTCTGCTTTATTTCGACCATGTGGTCTTTTGTTGACGTTGCTTCTGCATCCTGCTGGGCTGCGAAGGAACGTCGTTGTTGACATTGCGTTTGCTGTAACGAGACGAATGCCGAGGTGGAGTTGGGGTTTTGCCGTCACTCCGCATTGTTTCGACCATGGGGTCTCTTGTTGACGTTACATCTACATCCTGCTGGACTGCGAAGGAACGCCGTTGTTGACATTGCGTCTGGTGTAACGAGACGAATGTCGAGGTGGAGTTGGGATTTTGCCATCACTCCGCATTGTTTTGACCATGGGGTCTTTCGTTCACGTTGCATCTGCATCCTGATGGACCGCGAAAGAATGCCGCCATTGACATCTTGTCTGCTGTATCGAGACGAATGCTGAGATGGAGCTGGGATTTTGCCGTCACTCCGCTTTGTTTCGACCGTGAGGTCTTTTGTTGACGTTGCATCTGCATCCAGCTGGACCGCGGAGGAACGCCGTCGTTGACATCTCGTCTGCTGTATCGAAACGAATGCTGAAATGGTCTCTAGGTTGTCTGTGAACCGTCGAGATTTGGAACTAAGGACTATGCCATGGCTCCGTTTGATTGCGTAACATCTGTGTCCTGCTGGAATGAGGAGGCCTACCGTTGTTGGTCTCCAGGCTGCAGATGTGTCCATTGAGATTTAGAACTAGGGAGTTTGCCAGGGTTCCGTTTCGTTGCGACTCTAAGGTCGATTGTTGACGTCACGTCTGCATCTGGTTGAAATGAGGAGAAACGCCATTGGTGATCTCTAAGTTGTCGATATCGACGTCGAGACCCTGAAGGTAGGGATCTTCTTTTGCTTCGTTTGTTGACATTGTGTCTGCAATATTGCGACAAATGTCGAGATTGTCTCTAGGTTGTCTATGAACCGTCGAGATTTGGCTTCGCTTTCTGATGGAGCCTGTTGGGAAGGTATGGTTCCTTCTTTGTTCGTGCCCATGGATTGTATACAGGGGTCAATGTGACCTCACCTGCAGGGCAAAAAGTTTCATTCTTTCAGATTTTTTTTTAATTTTCGCGATGCTCTATCATTTCAGCTTTTATATCGCGGAGGTCGCGATTGCCCAATCATTTCGGCTATTTTTCGCGGTGCCCAATCATTTTGGCTATTTTTCTTTTTACTCGCTGCTTTTTATTGCGAGTTGCCCAATCATTTCGGCTGTTTTTGTATGCATACATTTTTACTTACTGATTTTGTTGAAAGTTGCCCCATCATTTCGGCTATTTCATATGCATTTTTTTTGGCTCACTGATTTTTTCTCGCGAGTAGGGGATTTGGGATCTGATACCAATCTTGGCATCAGCATCGCTGCGACTGGAATATTGCCAGGAGCGAATCATCATTTGCCGTAAAAGGACTTGGAATTTGATATCGGTTTAAGCATCAGCATCGCTGCGACTGGGGTATTGCCAGGAGCGAATCATCATTTGCCACTGTCGACATTGAACAAAGATGGCTTAGTGAACAGGGTTAGGATCCCGTCGACTAAGGCTTTTGACTTCATGAGCCGTAAGGGTCTCACAAAGGTATTTATCCCTACGAGTCGTGAGGATCTCGTAGGTGCTTTTTCTCCTTAGGGATCGTGAGGATTCCTAAGTGTATGTTCCCCTGTAAGTCGTAAGGATCTTACAAAAGGGTTTTCTCCTTATAAATCGAGAGGACTTACAAGGGTTGTTCACCGTATGGACATATCCCCAGTCATGGGTGGGACTTGTTAGGGAAATGTTTATTCGCGCCTGTGGATTGTATACAAGGGTCAGGATTGAGCCGCTTGTGGGGCAATATCGAAGGTTGTGGGAGGTTGCTTAAGAACAGGTTCAGGTCTCTGTAACTTAAGACCTTCAAATTTTATGAGCCGTGAGGGTCCCATAAGAGAGTTCTCCTTACGAGTCGTGAGGATCTCGCAAGTGTAATTTCTCCTTAGGAATCATGAGGATCCCCAAGTGTGTTGCTTCCCTGTGAGTCGTAAGGATCTCACGCGGGTGGTTTCTCCTCACCAGGTCGAGAGGACCCTATAAGTGTCTTTTAACGAGGTTGCGCCCTTTCGGGTTTTCACAACACTCGCCGGCAGCCCTGCTGTTTTTACTCAAGGAGCCCTTTCGGGTTTTCATCCGTGCCCATTTTTCTTATGGACATACCGTTTTTTTTTGTTTTTTTAACGAGTCTGCGCCCTTTCGGGTTTTCACAAACATCGCCGGTAGTCCTGCTGTTTTTACTCATGGCGCCCTTTCGGGTTTTCATCCGTGTCCATCTCGCTTGTGGACGTACCGTTTTTTTTACCACGTCAGCCTGAAGATGCCGCGGGTTGGGAGTAGTTTAACGATGTTTCGGTCATTTGTAAGTTTGAGGACATTGCGGTCCACCGTTGCCGTATTTGAGGCGAATTTCTAGTTTACGGACCTTTCGGTCCATAGGGCTTTCCTTATGAATGAGCATGATGCCCCCGGCATATCCACTTTTCTCGGAGCATGTGGTTGTGGCGGGCTTACCTTCCAGTTTTCGGACAGCGCGAACTTGCCCTGTTGGTATTAGTCTTCAACCCAGTTTTTGAAGATGTAGCAATTTCCGATTGGATGGCCCAATACCTGGTGGTAAGGGCAGTAATTAGGATTGTTGACCTCATCCAATTGTAGCTGGCATTTCGGCTCCTGTAGAGTGATAAGCCCGTCGTGCACTGCTAGTTCGAACAGCCTCCTTGTTTCGTCCCGGGGAAACGAGTAAGGACGTTTCAACTTTTCATAGAGGGGTTGCCGCTTGTTGTTTTGGCGAACAACCGTTCTAGAGCCACTCGACTGTTGTTGAGTGTTGGCAACGAAGGCCGTTTTTCCCTTTCTTTTATCCTTTTTGTTCGAACCGTTGCTTGCAGGTCCGAGATTTTTTCCGGGTATCGTGCAATTGCAAGGCTGAATGCTCTCGTAACTCCTCAATTCTTTCGTTTTAGAGATGGACTCCTTGAAAAGAGGGCCAAGGGCTACTTTTTCGTCGGAATTGCTCCCGAATATGGGAACTCGTGGTCCCTCGGGATCAACCCTATGACAATTGCCGGCAATTCTTTTACGCTCATCTATCGCATTTTTCTGCTGTCTACGAGCTTCACGCTTTGTCCTGTTGAAGTGTTGCCTGTGAGCGACATATCCTTGCCACCAACACTTAAAGGAGTTGCAGTCTTCAGTAGGATGTGCGATCTTCTGATGATATAAGCAGAAATTAGGATGCACGTCCGCTTCATCAAGATGTATCCTACTAGGAGAATTTTCACTGAAAGAGGGCAGCCTCATCCCCATCGATATGGCTTTGGCGAATCGTTTTCTTGTCTTGATCCTGCTTTCATTTGCGGTGGATGTACTTTGATATGGTGGGAGTGTTTCGACCCTTTTGTCCATTCGCCGGCGTTTGGCCTTTCCAAATATGACCATCTCGCGATTCCGATCAGCTTTACTTTTTAGACGAATCTCATCTAGAAAAGCGTCGATCATTTCGTCTGACGGCCACACGAATTCTGGCTCAGGCTCTGCCCCCAGTTTCTCAGTGCAAGGAGTTTTTTCATCGTCCGTAAATGAGTGGGAGTTCACGTGACAAGTTGCCCCCGGTGCGTCCGTCTTCTTTGGAGTGTGCGGCTGTGGTGGGTTTACTTTCCACTTTTCAGACAGCGCGAACTTTCCTTGTAGGTACTGATCCTCGATCCACCCCTTAAAGATGAAACAATCCTCGATCGGGTGACTTACCATTTGGTGGTAAGGGCAATAATTGGGATCGTTGACATCGCCTAGTTGCAACGGACGTTTTGGACTCGGCAGATTGATGAGTCTGTTGCGCACTGCCAGCTCGAACAGTCTTCTCGTTTTATCCTGAGGAAACGAGTAAGGACGTCCCAGTCTCTCCTCGAGGGATGGGCGTGGACGCATATTGTTTTGATGGACAACCGGCTTTAAGTTGCTCGACTGTTGTTGAGTATTAGCGACGAAAGTTGCTTTCCCTTTCCCCTTTTCATTCCGAGGGTCCGTCTTTGAAGGAGATGATCTATGATCCATCTGATCCATTTGGGCCAACTTGTCAATCAAGGCCTGGAAAGTAGTTGGCTTAAAGAACATCATGAATTGAGAGATGGTCGCTTGAGGGTCGAGAGTACCCACGAACATGCCCACGGCAGGAGCTTCTTCGATACGCTGCTCGCACTTTGACCATAGATTACGCCACCGTATCGCATACTGGACCCAAGTTTCTGCAGGCTTCACCCTGGCATTGATCAATGCCGTGATTGGGGTGCGTTCGCTAGCGCTTGCAAAACGCTGGGTGAATAGCAACTCCATCTCTGCGAATGTCTTGACAGAGTCATTTGGGAGTTCAGAGTACCACTCGAACGCCGTCTCCGATAAGCTTCCGACGAATTGGCGAAGCAAGAGTTTATCATTGCCGCCAGTGTTGCCGCATAAGGCTCTGAATTGAGCGACGTGCTGATGCGGATTTCCCGTCCCCTTGTATACATGGAACTTAGGGATCGTATATCCCGGCGAGTAACTGATTTGGTCATACCAGCTCGGGTATGGTCGCCCAGTTTTGACGACTTGGCTGGCCGCTTCATTCGCCTGATGAGCTCGTATTTGCTGAGGTATATAGTCATCTAGTGCAGCTTTGGAAATGGTTTCCTCCTTGGCTGTTGAATGAGCCGGAGGAGGATTAGATGTCTCCTCTTTATAGTCTTCAATAATGATCGGAGGGTCTTCAGCTGGAGGGTCCGGCTGTAACATCATTCCCACCATGTCTTGGAAGAGAAGCGCCATTTGTTTTATGTTGGCAGCTTGTTTTGCTGCCTCTCTGTCTTTTTTTTTGAGGACTCTGCGTAGGAAGTCAGCGTCAGTTTCCTGTTCATGACGCTGTTCTGATAATGTTTCCGGGCTTTCTTTTGGCCCGGTGAGTGCGGCCATCGCAGTCATCATCTCTTGAAACTTCTGCTGTTCCTCCTGGGCTTTTGTCAGGGATCAGGTGAGCGGTCGGTGGCTCATAGAAGCACGGCTATCCTCTTTCCCGGATGCCATGTAGATAGTATGCACCACCATGCCCCCAGACTTAGGGCGTTTGGGTTCAGCGTCTTTACGATTTGCCGCAGTCACAGGGGCTTTCTTTGGCTTCCTCCCCTTTTGAGCAGTTGAAGTCGAGGGGGCTGTTGTTGTGGGTACCCAAGTAGTTGTCGCTTTTGGTGGCTTGACAGAGTAATCCTTCTCCTGCCGAACATTCATCTTTTTCTGTCGGCGGAGATAGTTTTCATCAATCACCGACTCTTGGACCTGTCGCCAGACCTTGTAAATTTTAGAGGACAGCCGTTGAGGGGGCTGCTCCAGCTTCTTCTCTGGAGTATTCTCCACAGGTGAAGGAGTTTTCTTCAACAATGCAGTAGGAGAGTTTCTGCGCACTTTGTTGAGTAGTTCAAAGCTGTTCTCGGTTGGAACAACGACCTCGATCTCCACCGTCGGAGCTGGCGGAGTCATCCCAGAGGGAGAGTTGCCCCTAGCCTTCCTCACTCGACGCCAGTGGCGACGTCGAGCGTGTCTTGCGGATGGAGTTGTTTCAGCTATAAGGGTGGCTTCGTCATGCCCCCTACTTTGAGAAGAGACTGTTATTGGTGCTAGCCTGTCGAAGACTGACACCCGTTGAGAAGCAAGGTCTAATCCGTTAAAGACAGACCTCTGGGCAGGGGAAGCAACTTTGAGGACCTCGCCTGGAGCAGCAATCGGAATGGCCAGCCTTGTAAAAACTGACTTCCTGGAAAGAGGAGCCTTTCCAATTATTTCGTCTGCTTGAGCCGGGATGGCTATCCGCTTTGGGATGGCAGCTTCGGGTATCACGGGCTCGTAGACGTTCTGGCCCAGTCAGTTGGAAACTGAGGTATTGAAGTTGGGCGACCCGTTGAGAGGGGCCGCGGTAGTAGCAAGCCGATCAAAGACCAACTTCTTTGGAGCTTCTTGTGATATCATTAGGGCATTGAAGCTCATCGGTCGGAGCAGGGTCCCGAAGAATAGTCCAGCGGTGGCTTGAGTTACCTGTTCCACTGGCATCTTGAAAAGGGAGGCCGCTCGAGGCCCGTAAGTCACTCCTCTAGCAGGGACGGAGCGAGAGTTGCAGTTGCAGGTAGTTCACTTTGAAGCCATTGATCTTCTGTTTTCTGTATGGAGCAAGACACCAAATCTAAGTATCTTAAATCCACAGGCAAGCACAGCAAACCACGATTCGTTCGCGAACACGACACATGAAGTGTGGAGTGGAAAGAGGAAGAGGTCCCACCGGGCGTGCCAGAATCTGTTCCCCTCCGAAAGACGGCGCGACATGACGTCTTGCCTGAGATTCGGGGCAGATGCTAATTGGTGCTATCCGTCTACCTCTCCGAAGATGCCAAGTTGATTTATGGCACCATGTATCGAAGGTTTAAACGGATGCGTCCGATGTAGCAGAGTTTGTCAGATTCCCCCTCGCTTGAGGGGTTTTTTGATTGTGGGGACGCTCTTCCCTGCAGGCGCAAGCCCCTGCAGTTAATTATGCTACCGCATTACGGTAACAACTTTCTCCATCTCCAGATGATCACTTCGTGTCGTGGGTGTTTGCTTTGTGTTCGGTTGCCCGTGGATTTTATACGGAGACTGAGTTATGTCGTCGCCCGTAGGACGTGGATGAGTCCAAATCCGTATTTTCTTAGATTTGGGTTTGGGGTTTTGGTTTGAGGATACGTTAGCCATATTTGAGGCTAAGATCAACTCAAGCATTTGTTAAGGATTCGTTAGTCCAATTTGAGACTAAGATCAACTTAACGGGATCGTTTAGATCCGACAAAAGAGCAATTGGCTCTATTGTTCCAGTTTAGGGACATAGGGGTCCATTACATGTATGGCCATCGGGACCCATCACCTCTCTGACGACGTTGAAGGATTACAACGACAGATATCAGGGGAGTTCAGAGATGTACCCTTGAGCCAAAGTTGATTGGGGGATCTAGAGTCCAATTTGGGACTAAAGTCTGTTTGAAGGTTTAAGGACACGTTAGCCATATTTGAGGCTAAGATCAACTTAAACGGGATCGTTTAGATCTGAAAAAAGAGCATTTGGGCTCTATTGTTCCAGTTTAGGGACATGGTGGTCCATTGCCAGTTTAGGGACGTGGTGGTCCAAGTTCCAGTTTAGAGACGTGGTGGTCCAAGTTCCAGTTTAGGGACGTGGTGGTCCATCATTCCCGTTTTGGGGACAAATGTTAGTTTAAGGACGCATTAGTCCATGAGTTTAAGGACCCCACAGTTCGTATTAATGTGTGGTTGTCGGGACCCGTCACCTCTCTGAAGACGTTGAAGGATTACAACGACAAATATCAGAGGAGTTCAGAGATGTACCCTTGAACCAATGAGTTGGTTGAAAGAGTAGATGTGCTCAGTTCAAGATGATTTGAGGACTTATGGCCAGTTTGGGCTAAGTCCAATTATGTTTGAAATATTGGCCCTTTGGGCCATTAGACATTTGTCTGGGTTCAGCCCCTTTTCATTCAGCAGTGCTAAACAGAGGTTTGGGGGCTCTGACAACATTTTGTCTTTGATTTCCTCAATTTTGAGATTCATTTGGAGGAGGGCCTTTTGCCTCTGGAAAATTAGCCAATTTGGCTAAAAGTAGTGTTAAACACTAGAGAACAACAGTGTTAAACACTGGAGGTAGAACTCTCAAATTAGTGTTAAACACTAAAAGACAATCAGTGTTAAACACTGGAGATATAATCTTCAATTTAGTGTTAAACACTAAAAACAATCAGTGTTAAACACTGGAAATATAATCCCCAAATTAGTGTTAAACACTAAAGACAGAGGGGTCACGTATGGACACGTGAGAGCGCCCAAAGGTGGGACCATATCCCTTTTCTTCATTATGCAATTAAGTGTTAAACACTTTTTATTTCCTGGCCATCACGTGTGGGCACGTGATAGGCATTCATCCATTGGATATTAAAGGGATTTGTTAGGGGTCACGTGGGGAAACGTGAGGGCGCCCTAAATGTGGAGCCAGATCTCCTTTGTTTTATCCTCAAATCTGCGAATAAGTGTTAAACACTTTTCATTTTTATTTTGAGCATCACTGTTGACACATGGTGGGGATTTATGCGCTGACTGTTAAAATGTTTGCTAAGGGGTCACGTGGTAACACGTGAGAGCGCCCAAAGCTTAGATTTCCCTTGCTTTTATTCTTTTTGTCTTGGAGGTCACGCGAGAGCACGTGAGGTATTGCCTCAAAGCCTTTTCCTTCTTGTTTTTTGGGGATCTTTTCAGGGGTCGCATGGGGACACGTGACCTTGGTTCTTTTGCATGCATGGAGATCTTTCAAGTCTCTTTATTTTAAGAATTAAATTCTCTGTAGGGTTAAACCCTAATCATGATTTTGGAGGAATTAAATTCCTATTGTGAAAGAATTAAATTCTTAAGTAGGGTAAAACCCCAATTATGATTCTGTAGGAATTAAATTCCAATTAGTTTGGGAGAATTAAATTCTCATAGAGGGTTAACCCTAGTTTTGTTTTAGGAGAATTAAATTCTCAAAACTCAATTCCCCTTCTAAGTTTAGGATCTGCATGGCAGGATCTCGACCCGATGAGAATTAAATTCTCAACTTATGGGGAGATGTGCTCTGTGCAGATCTTCAACCAGAAGAAGAACTCAGTTTTTTTTTTGTATAAGAGTTGAACTCTTGGATTGAGAATTAAATTCTCCTTTTAAAGTTTTGATTCCCTTTCTTTTCTCACCTAGGGTTTTCTTTGTTGAGAATTAAATTCTCCTTTCTTTTCTTCCCTCTTGAGAATTAAATTCTCCTCTCTCTGTTTTTTCTCTCCACAAAAAAAGTAGATCCCTCTTCTCTTCTCTTGGCTCCTATTTATAGGAGGAGGAAGAGAATCAATTTGTTTTGTGAATCTTTCATTGAAAGATTTTAATTGATTTCATGATCCTTTAGATCATTCAGTGAATTTTATTCACCGTTGGATTTTAAATCCAAAGATATTATGTTTGTTATTCTCGGTGAGATTTAGGGGAAATCTTTCCTTGTCTAAGATTTTTTTCATAAATTGGTGATTTTTAATCACTCTTGGATCTTTAATCCAATGGTCCCCATAATCTTTTTTCCATTTGGAAAGATTTAGAAGCTTTTAGAATTTTAACTTTATTAACTGTAAGGCTTTCGAAGCCAGTCACGTGTTGACACGTGACCCTTGGTCACGTGTGAGCACGTGACCCCCAATTGAGTCCTTTTCTTAGTGTTTATTTATGCTTCAGTTTTAACCATCACGTGTCAACACGTGACCATTGGTCACGTGTGAGCACGTGATACCTCATTGAGGTATCTTCTGATTTTTAATCAGGGAACAGATTTTAGAATTTAATTCTATTCATTATTTTAGAGGCCTTAAGAGCCCATCACGTGTCTGCACGTGACCCGTGGTCACGTGTGAGCACGTGATGCCCCATTGGGGTCTTTTCTGAGTTTTTATTATATCTTTTAACTCCTCCAGCGGGTTCTTAAAGGTCTATCACCTGTGGACACGTGATACCTCATAACTTTTGATCCCGGATGAATTATGAGGCCCATAATATATCAAATCGAAGGGTTTTTCGAGATGCTTCCAATAAAATCAGAATTTAATAGTTCCTCCTTCAGGAGTTTATCAAAATATAGGCCGGAAGATACTGGTTCGCATTTCTTTAAGCGTATCACTGCCATTTGATACCTTGGACTCCTTTGCGTAGAAATTTTTGGCGGGAACAGCACCCAAAACACAATAAATCAAGAATAGCCACAAATAAAGAAATACTCAACATAGAACTGGTATAAATAAATTAGGGTGTTACATTATACCCAACTACAAAAAGAATTTCATCCTCGAAATTCCCGGAATAAGAAAGATAAACAATCATGAATCTACGAGAAGAGGTGTGGAAATTTCTGTCGAATCTCGTCCTTTCGTTCCCAAGTCGATTCTCCGTGCAAGCGATTCCCCCATGAAACAAGTACGATAAGGATAACCTTGTTCTTGAGGACCTTTTCTCTTCAATCAACAATCGACGTCGGTTGTTCCTCAAAGGTCAAATCCTCCCTTACAGTCAGCTCCGAATGATCTAGTACGTGTGTTTCATCTTGAACATACTTACAGAGTTGAGATACATGAAACACGTCATGAACACTCGTCAAAGAGGTGGTAAAGCCAATCGATAAGCCACTTCTCCAACACGCTCAATAATCTCGAAAGGCCTCACGAATCGAGGACTAAGCTTGCATCGAATCCCAAAACGAATCACTCCTCTAATCGGTGATATCTTCAAGAATACCAGATCACCAACTGCGAACTCTAGAGGTCTTCTCGATGTATCGGCCCAACTCTTCTGCCGATCTTGTGCTGCCTTCATGTGATTCCGGTTAGTGTTAACCTTCTCTACTGTTTGCACAACAAGATCCGGTCCCAACAATCTTCGTTCTCCAACATCATCCCAACAAATGGGTGAGCGACATTTGCGACCATACAATGCTTCGAATGATGCCATCTGAATAGTCGCCTGAAAGCTGTTATTGTACGAAAACTCCACCAAGTGTAGATGATCCTCCCATGAGCCCTTGAAGTCTAACATGCAGGCTCTCAACATGTCTTCAAGAGTTTGGATCGATCTCTCTGACTGGCCATTGGTCTGAGGATGATAAGCGGTGCTAAACTTCAATCGTGTCCCCAAACTTTCCTGTAAACTCCTCCAGAAGTGTGATAAGAATCGGGTATCACGGTCGAAAATGATGCTTACAGGTACACCATGCAATCTCACAATCTCCTGCATGTACCGTTCTGCTAACGCTTCTGTCGACTGATCAACTCGAAACGGTATGAAATGAGCTGCCTTGGTCAATCGATCAACAATCACCCAAACTGCATTGTTGCCCTTCGGACTCCGCGGTAAAGCTGTCACAAAATCCATGGTTATATGTTCCCACTTCCATTGAGGAATCGGAAGTGGTTGCAATAAACCAGCAACCCTTTGATGTTCAGCCTTAACTTGCTGACACACTAAGCACTTCGCTACAAAGAGGCCAATCTCCATTTTCTTGCATTCCCACCAGAAATGCTGTCATAGATCACGGTACATCTTCGAGCCTCCTGGATGTACGGAATATGCGGAACTATGTGCCTCCTTCATAACTTCTTCACGAATATCTCCTTTCGGCACACACATACGGCTACCAAATCGCAACGAACCATCTTCATGAATCAACAAGTCTGTTCGAAGTCCCGCTTCAACCTGTTCTCGAAACTTCTGCAATCTTTGGTCCTGTGACTGCGCTACTTTAATACTCTTGATCAACGACGATTGTACTTGCAACTGTATCAACTGTCCCAAAGAATGCGGTAGAACGATTGTTTCCCCCAATCAGAGCAAAGCTCTGTTCGAATTTTAAATTTTGAAATGAAGCAGCGGTTCATAACAGCGCCAGCGCTGAGAGTCAAAGAGTCTGAGGTAGCGCTCACGTGCAAAGCACATGAGCGCTAGCGCTAAGAGCGCTGCAGCACACCACGTGCAAAGCGCGTAAGCGCTAGCGCTAAGTGCGCTGCACTCTAAGCAACACATCACGTGCAAAGCACGAGAGCGCTAGCGTTGGAACTAAATGTTCCCAACCGTTGGATCAAAAATCCAACGAACATGATAAAAAATCATCAAGTTACAAGAATAAAATTCTGTTAAGGAAACATTCCTCAGAATCTTTCTAAACAGGAAAGATTGTGCTTTGTAAATCAGAGCACCGTCGGATCAACGATCCAATGGTGATTAAAAATCACTAAAATACAAAATAAATTCTGTGTGAGGAAAGATTTCCCAATCTTGTTAAAAACAAGAAGATTGCCTTCTGTAAATCAGAAGCCCTAGGATCAAAGATCCAACGGTGGGGAAATCCCCAAATCAATTAGAGAAAAGATCTCTTCAACTGATTAAACAAATCAGCTTGCCCTATATAAAGGCCCGAAGACTTCAAGTCTCAGAGAGAGGAACCCTCCCCATAAACTTTGAGGAATTTCAAAGACAAAGAGCAAGCTCTCAGAAGAAGAAAATTTTCTTCAAGGTAAAAAAAACAGAGAGATGAAATCATCTCATATTAAAAGAAGAATTTACTTCTTTTTCTAAGATCATAGATCTATGAGACCAAGGTCTTTCACAACAGAGATAAAAGTATCTCAAAAATAAGGAGAAGAACTTGATCTTCTTCAGATCATAGATCTATAAGACAAATCGTCTCTCAGAGATTATAATATCTCATTATAAAAAAGAGGAGAATAATTCAATTCTCTTAAGATCACAGATCCAAAAAGGTAAAGCCTTTCATCAAAATCATAAGAGATTGAAACATCTCCTATAAAAAAATGATAAGAACTTTGTTCTTAGATCCATGAGACAAAGTCTCTTATAAGAAAGAGAATTTAATTCTCAGGGCGCAAGGCTGCCTAAAAAGAGCCATAACGCTCCAATCAAAAGAAACGCTTCAGCACTCCAAAATTAATGCATAGCGTTGCAGAGCCTTAGCACTCTAAATTTCACCAGAAGCGCAATGCGCTCATTGTCTGGCGCTCAGCGCCAAGCGCGCCATGTGCTCTTCACGTATGCGCTACTTCACCAGAAGTGCAATGCGCTCATTGTCTGGCGCTCAGCGCCAAGCGCGCCACGTGCTCTTCACGTGCGCGCTACTTCACCAGAAGCGCAATGCGCTCATTGTCTGGCGCTCAGCGTCAAGCACGCCACATGCTCTTCACGTGTGCGCTACTTCACCAGAAGCGCAATGCGCTCATTGTCTGGCGCTCAGCGCCAAGCGCGCCACGTGCTCCTCATGTGTGCACTACTTCACCAGAAGCACAATGCGCTCATTGTCTGGCGCACAACGCCAAGCATGCCACGTGCTCCTTACGTATGCGCTACTTCACCAGAAACGCAACGCGCTCATTGTCTGGTGCACAGCGCCAAACGCGGCATGTGCTCCTCACGTGTGCGCTAAATGAACATAAACTGTTCTACAAATAAAATCCCCAGAGCTATAATGAGTGCTCAGCGCTCAGTAAAAGACAAAAACAATTGTCAGAGCCAATGCTCAGCATTTCAACTGAATGGGCCGATACCAAGTTGGCCACAGATCCCTAATTCAGATCAATTAAGCTTATGTGCTCACAAATCTTTGATATTAGTCCTAAATTGGACTACAGATCTTCCAACCAATATTGGTTTAAGGGTACATCTCTTCACTCCTCTGATATTTGTCGTTGTTATCCTTCAACGTCTTCAGAGAGGTGATGGGTCCCGACAACCAGACAAACCACGGACTGTGGGGTCCTTAAACTCATGGACTATGATGTACTTAAACTTTACAGACTATGATGTCTCTAAACTACTACGGACTGTGGGGTCCTTAAACTCATGGACTATGATGTCCTTAAACTTTACAGACTATGACGACTTTAAACTGGACCGCAATGTCCCTAAACTAAAACAATAGAGCCCAAATGCTCTTTTGTTGGATCTAAATGATCCTGTTAAGTTGATCTTAGTCTAAAAATTAGACTAACGTATCCTTAACAAACGTTTAAGTTGATCTTAGTCTCAAATGAGACCAACGTATCATTAAACCCAACCCAAAACCCAAATCTAAGAAAATACGGATTTGGACTAATCCACGCCCTACGGGCGACAACATAAATTAGTCTCCGTATACAATCCACAGGCAACCAAAAACAAAACAAAACATACACGACATGAAGTGACCATCTGGAGAAGGAGAAAGTTGTTACCGCGATACGGTAGCGTAATTAACTGCAGGGGCTTGCACCTGCAGGGAAGAGTGTTCCCACAATCAAAAACCTCTCAAACGAGAGGGAATCTGACGAAGTCTGCTTCATTGCCCGCATTCATCTAAACCTCCGATATACGGTGCCATTAATCAACTTGGCATCTTCGGAGTGGTGGACGGATAAAAACAAATAGCATCTGCCCCCAGATTTAGGCAAGACAGACCTACGTGGTCGCGTCTCTGTGTTCGGCGGTGAACAGATTCTGGCATGCCCGGTGGGACCTTTTCCTCTTTCCACTCCACACTTCGTGTGTCGTGTTTCGCGAACAAGTCGCGGTTTGATATGGTTGCTTTTGGATGTGAAGTACTAAGATTTGGTATCTTACTCCGTGCAGAAAAACAGAAGATCAATGGCTTCAAACTGCACTAATTGCAACAACTCCCGTTCCGCCTCATCTGGAGGAGTAACCTACGGGCCCCAAGCGGCATCCCTTTTCACAATGCCGGTGGAACAAGTGACCCAAGCCACCACTGGGCTATTCTTCGGGACCATGATCCCACTAACGAGCTTCAGCGTTCAGATGCCGACATAGGAAGCTGCGAAGAAGTCGGTCTTTGATCGGCTTTCAACCACCACGGCCCCTCTCAGCGGGTCGTCCAACTCCAATGCCTCAGTCTTCGACAATATGGGTCAAAGCTCAAGTTGGCTCATAAAGAGGCTCTCAATACCAGAGAAGGACACTCCAACTCCTGCTACAGTTGAGGTCATCCAAGCTGCTCTCCCTACTCGAAGGTCGGCTTTCGACAGGTTAACCATTCCCTCTCAGCGGACGTCTGTCTTCGATAGGCTAGCGCCAATAACAACCTCTCCTCAAAACAGGGGGCATGGAAAAGCTGATCCAACAATGGAAGTGATCTCGGCCGCTCGCCATGCTCGCCATCGTCACTGGTGCCGAGTAAGGAAGGCTGGAGGCAGCTCTCCTTCTGGATTAACTCCGCTAGCTCCAACGGTGGAAGTTGATGCTGCTGTTCCAACTGAAAACAGCTTTGAACTACTTAATAGGGTGCGCAGGAATTCGCCGACTGCCATGCTGAAAATTTCTCCTCCGCCTGTTGAAAAGATCACAAAGGCAAAGCCGGAGCAGTCCCCTCAGCGGCTGTCCTCCAAAATTCACAATGCCTGGCGACAGGTCCAAGACTCGGTGATCAATCAAGACTACTCTCGCCAACCAAGAAGATGAAAGCTTAGCAAGAGAAGGACCACCCTGTCAAGCCACAGAAGGTGTCATCTGTTTGAGTGCCCGCTGCAATGGCTCCCTCAACTTCGACCACCCACAAAAGAAGGAGGCCGGAGAAGACCCCTGCGTCTTTGGCAAATTGTAAGGACGCTGAATCTAAACGCCCCAAGTCTGGGGGCATGGTGGTGCATACTATTTATATGGCTTCTGGAAAAGAGGATAGCCGTATCTCTTCGGGTCGCCGACCGCTTACGCGATCAGTGACTAAGGCTCAGAAGCAACAACAACAAAAGCTCCAAGAGATGCTAACAGCCATGGCCGCACTCACAGGACCAAAAGCAAGCCCGGAGACATCCTCGGAGCAGCGTCGTGAGCAGGAGACGGATGCCGAATTCCTTCGGAGAATGCTTGAGAAAAAAAACAAAGAGGTCGCGGAACAAGCGGCCAACATAAAACAAATGGCGCTTCTATTCCAAGATATGGTGGGCATGGTGATCCAGCCGGACCCTCCAGCCAAAGATCCTCCAATAATAATTGAAGATGATAGAGGAGAGACATCAAATCCTCTGCCGGCCCTGTCAACGGCCAAAGAGGAGACCATCTCCAAAGCTACACTCGATGATTATATAGCTCAACAAATACGAGCTCATCAAGCGAATGAAGCGGCTGGCTAAGTCATCAGAACTGGACGGCCCTATCCAGATTGGTACGATCAAATAAAGTACCCGCCAGGATACACGATTCCGAAGTTCTATGTGTACAAGGGGACAGGCAATCCCTATCAACATGTCGCTCAGTTCAGGGCTCTCTGCGGCAACACTGGAGGGGATGATAAGTTACTGCTTCGCCAATTCGTCGGCAGCTTGGCAGAGATGGCGTTCGAATGGTACTCAGAGCTTCCCAATGACTCTGTCAAAATTTCTACAGAGATGGAATTTCTGTTCACCAAGCGCTTCGCAAGCGCTAGCGAACACATCCCAATTACAGCATTAATTAACGCCAGGGTGAAGCCAGGCGAAACATAGGTGCAGTACGTGATACGGTGGCAGAATCTATGGTCAAAGTGCGAGCAGCGCATTAAAGAAGCGCCTGCGGTAGGCATGTTCGTGGGTACTCTTGATCCGCAGGCGACCATTTCGCAATTCATGATGTTCTTCAAGCCAACTACTTTCCAGGCCTTGATTGACAAACTGGCCCAAATGGATAAAATGGGTTATAGACCATCTTCTTCAAAGATGGAATCTCGAAACGAAAAAGGGAAAGGGAAAGCGACCTTCGTCGCCAATGCTCAACAGCAGCCTAGTGGTCCAAAGCCAACTGATCGCCAAGATGAAAGACGGTGATTCTTCAATGAGAAACTGAAGCGCCTTTATTCGTTTCCCCGGGATAAAATGAGGAGACTGTTTGAGCTGGCGGTGCGCAACAGGCTCATCACCTTGCCGGATCCAAAATGCCCATTGCATCCCGGTGAGGCCAATAATCCCAATTATTGCCCCTATCACCAAGTGGTAGGCCATCCAATCGAAGATTGCTTCGTCTTCAAAGGCTGTATTGAGGACCAATACCAACAGGGCAAATTCGCACTTTCCAAAAACTGGAAAGTAAGCCCACCTCGGCCGCACGCTCTTAAAAGGAGGACACGCCGGGGGATCATGCTCTTTTGTAGAAGAAGCTCCATGGGAGGTCACTCTTTCAACTAAAACAAAAAGAATGCTAAAAGATCTCCAAACATGCCCGGCAATCAGGTGGAAAAGTCCGCTGGAACCTGAGGCCATCGAGGGAATGTTGAAGCCGCGCCCGACGCCAAAAATTGGTAGGGACGGTCAAAAGGCCCATACCCAGTCGTCAAAGTCTTTAAAAAAGAAGAAGAAGACCAAAAAGCCCATAAAGTATGGGGACAAGTGCATGGACCTGCAAAAACAGATTGACGCGTTGGAAGAATATAACCAGAAGGCGTGAACCCCGGTCATGCTTCAGGCGTTTCTCAACCACATCCTTGAAAACGGAGACAGCGACGAAGATAAGGGAGAAGACTCGTCAGATGAACCTGAGGATTATGTGGCAAGCTGCCACGTGATCTCTCACTCGCCGGTAGATGGTGAAGAGGCTCCCGATGTAGAGAAACTGCGAGCAGATCCCGAGCCTGAACTCCTAGAACCGTCAGACGAGATGATTGACGCATTCCTGAACGAAGCTCTTCTGAAAAGCAAAGCTGATCGAGAACGCGAAATGGCCATATTTGAAAAAGCCAAACGCCGACGACTGGACGAAATGGTAGAAACACTCCCACCAGATCAAACCACATCCGCCTCCAGCAAAAGCAGGTTCAAGACAAGGAAACGATTCGCGAAAGCAATGTCAATGGGGATGAAGCCGCCACCTTCTGAAGGAAACACTCTTGGTGTGATACATCCCGACGAAACAGACGCACATCCAAACTACTGCTTGTACCATCGGAGGACTACACATCCTACTGAAGAGTGAAACGCCTTTAAAAACTGGTGGTAAGGATATGTTGCCCGCCGGCCGCATTTCTAGTGGATGAAGTGCAAGACATGTTGAGAGCAGAAGAGTGCGACAGACGAACGAAGAAGAGCTGCCGGCAACTGTCACATGGTTGATAGCAAGGGATTACAATTTCTCACCTTCGGGAGCGATTCGGATGAGGAAATAGCCCTTTGTCCTCTCTTCAAGGAATCCGTCTCTGAAACAGAAGAGATGAAGACATGCGAGAACATTCAACTGCGCAATCGCACGCTACCTGAAAAGAATCTCGGTCCCGCAAACAAGGATCGAACAAAAAGGATAAGGGAAAAGAAAAGGTCCCTGAGGATATCACCCTCGATGACCTAGTCGTCGCAGAGCTGGTAGCCAAGGACCCACCAAAGAAAAACAAGGTGGATTACAATGTTCTAGCACACCTAAGGAAAATACCCTTGCAGCTAAGTATTCTCGATGCCCTCTTGCTATCTATGGAGGCGAGAGATTCTCTGATCAAGGCACTACAAGAACCTGACAAGTTTCAAGCTTTCATTGCCGAAAAAAAGATGAAGGACGAGCTGGAAGAAGTTCACATAGCTGACATCACTTTCGGCGATGAAGATCTACTCCTCGGAACATGTGACCACAACCGTCCCCTATATGTCTCCGAGTATTGCCATGACATTAAGATAGTGAAGATCCTAGTTGATAATGGGTCCTCCGTCAACTTTCTCAATGTAAGGGTGTTGAAGGAGATTTCCATGAGCGTTCAACACCTCGCTCGGGATAAAATCACTATCTCCGGGTTTGACTCCCAGTCATCACGGACACTCGGGTCTGTGATACTGATGTTATGCCTTGGGCTGCTCATCACTGATATCAAGTTCCACGTCATTGACGCCAAGACTTGCTACAATGCTTTGCTCGGCCGGCCTTGGTTACACAAGTACAACATTATCCCTTCTACACAACATCAGTGTATGAAGTATTTCAAAGATGGACTTGAATACACTGTAATAGGGGAGCCGAACCCATTCTCCGTGAATGAAGTCCGAAAGTACGAAGATGCAAAATACTTCTTGCCAGACTTCGAAGATATGGAAAGGTTCCATAAGCCGGAGAATAAGCAAAAAGTTATCACCACCATTCCGGTCTTCGGTAGCGATACCGAGGAGGAGGAAGAGATAATCTACTCAGGGCCTCCCCAATGCAACAAGCCAGGACAGTCCACCCCTATTCTGGTCTTCGGCAGCGACTCTGAGGATAAGGTCAACGCAGTATTTTCTATTCGGCCATCAATACAAACCTTCATTGGAGATGATAAGAGTTTACAAATCGCCATGGTTCCGCAAGAGCATTACAAAGAGCTCGACGCACTTGATACCTACAGTGTGCAAGAACTGCAGACGTTCTACATCCCTCCCAAGCGAAAAGATGAAAAGGCAATCCTCTTTTATCGATCCGCGGAAACCAAAGTGGAGAAAGAAATCTGGCATGGTGCTGATTCTACGCTTGACAGGATCCAGCCCATCCGCCTGCCCAGATACTACACGGAAGGATTGAAAAGGGTGTTGAGGCGCTAAGGCGTACCCTTGAAGAAGACTGCTCGATAAGCTCAGTTCTACAACAGGATCTAGAATGTCCCCGGAACTTAGCAAAAATTGCCCAATGGGAGAATGGAAACGATCAAGCTTGGATATGTTCAATCCAAGAAATGGGAGCGATTCTATGGCTGCTATGTTATACATGACTTCGATGAAGAAGGAGATGATCTGATAGAAGACGCTAACCCTGAACCAAAACAAGGTCTTGCCATGAAAGTGCCAAGTCCGTCGTTCGAAGAACGGATGGATAAGCTAATAAGGGAAGCGGGTCAAAAGGCCCGGGATGACCATAGTCGCGAAATAGTCATTTACGAGAAAGCCAGGACGTAGCGCCTCCATCAGCAGGCTACAGAAAACGACGATGCCCTTCATCGCAAGCCCGTCATACAGAAGACCCGACACGAAGGTAGAAACAAGCTAAAGAACGGAAAAAATGTTCGACAGCGACAAAGTGGGTCTAAGAAGCCACGCGATCGAGAATTGAGTAGCCGGGATTCGTCTCTTGTAAAGAAGATGGGTCAAGCATACTCTTTTCCCCAAGACAAGACAAGGAAGATATTCGTTCTTGTCATAAAACATCAGATGATGACACTCCCAGAATCCAAACACCCCGAGCAAGCAGGCGAGGTCCATCACCCGGATTATTGCTCCTATCACCGAGCGATAGGACATCCTCTCGAAGACTGCTTCATATTCAAACACTGGGTAGAAGACCAGTATCAGCAAGGTAGGTTCGCTCTATCCAGCAACTGGAGAGTAACCCCACCACAGAAGCATGAACCAAAAGCCACACATGCAGCGAGAGTAGATCCGGATCAACATCGGTCTTAGAAACGATCCCGTACCTGTCACGTAATAACACTGATAGAAGGAGTGCCCGAGAATATGGACGACGTCTCCCAGTGCTTTGAAAACGATGATGACGAGGTGATCTCAGATTTCCACCAGCACCAAAAGAGCTGGAAGATGGGATACATACTACTGTAGATAACCTCAGAAAGATCGACTTGGGGACGGCAAATGACCCACGGCAGACGTTCGTCAGTGAGCTGTTGTCTGAAGAAAAGGTGGCTACGCTCAAGGATGTGCTCATGCAGTATAAAGATTTCTTCGCATGGAATTATTTCGAGATGCCGGGATTAAATCCAGAAATAGCTGTCCACAAATTGGCAATATCTCCGGATATCAAGGCAGTCAAACAATCGCCGAGAAGAATGCGGCTCGAACTTGAAATGAGTATCAACGCTGAGGTCAAGAAGCTAATCAACTCCGGCTCATCTAAGAAGTTCAGTACCCTGACTAGATTGCCAACATCATCCCAGTGATAAAGAAAAATAGGACAGTGCGTATCTGCGTGGACTTTCGAGACCTCAACAAAGCATGTCCGAAGGATGACTTTCCCGTACCGGTCACCGAGCTAATGATAGATAACACATCCACTCACGAAGTCTTCTCCTTCATGGACGGCTCATCAGGGTATAATCAAATAAAGATGCATCCCGAAGACCAGAAGCATACCGCTTTCCGGACCCCGCTAGGCATATTCTGCTACAAAGTGATGCCTTTGGGTCTGAAGAACGCAGGCGCTACCTATCAGAGGGTCATGACGAATATTTTCGATGACCTCATACATGAAGTCGTCAAATGCTATATCGACGAACTTGTGGTGAAAAGAAAATCACACAAGGAGCATTGGGACCATCTAAAAATAGTGTTCCAACGTCTTCGGAAATACAAATTGAAGATGGACCCTCTGAAATGCGCGTTCGGAGTTTCCTCGGGCAAATTCCTAGGATTCATCGTACAACATCGAGGTATCGAAATAGACCCGTCAAAGATCAAGGCGATCATGGAAATGCCTCCTCCAAGAACTCTCAAGCAACTGCTGTCTCTCCAAGGAAAGCTCGCATATATCCGACGGTTCATAGCCAACCTCTCCGGCAAATGCCGCCCCTACAGTCATCTAATGAAGAAGGGGATCCCTTTCGTCTGGGATCGTAAATGCCAAAGCGTATTGAACGAAATCAAGTAATACCTGCAGAGTCCGCCGGTGCTGACCGCTCCGGTTTAGGGAAAGCCCCTCATTCTGTACACAACCGCCCTTGAGGGTTCTCTAGGTGCATTATGGGCACAAGAAACGATCAAGGGAAAGAGAGAGCCCTCTAATATTTGTGTCGAGTTCTCTTGGGGGCAGAAAACAATTACTCCCCCATTGAAAAACACTGCCTAGCGTTAATCTTCGCGATAACGAAGCTCAGACACTATGCGTTGGCACATGAAGTCCACCTCATATCAAAGGTGGATCCTCTCAAATATTTGATTTTAAAAGACATACTAACAGGACGACTCGCTAAATAGGTCCTACTCTTAATGGAATTCTCGGTGACATACCAACCTCTTAAGGCAGTGAAAGGCCAGGCCATTGCCGACTTCCTCGCCGAGTATCCAATACCTACCGACTCAACCCTAAATTGCGAATTGCCGGACGAGCACGCCTTTGACACGATCGACAGGGAGAAAGAAAAGAGTGATACCCAATGGGAACTCTACTTCGATGGAGCATCTTCCATGAAGAAGCGAAAGCACAACTCCCCCATAATAAAATCTGGGGTAGGCCTTATCTTCGTGACTCCACAAGGAGGGTTAATGCACTTTGCCTTTTCCCTAACAGAGCCGAGGACAAACAATGAAGTCGAATATGAAGCTTTGATAGCAGGTCTTGAGATCGCTGTCGACATGGGAATCGAAAGTCTCCTCATATATGGAGACTTCCAGCTGGTCGTTAGTCAAGTAAACGGCGACTATCAAACGTGCAAACCGGAGTAGGTAAAGTACGGCGAGAGAGTACAACAATTGCTGACTCAAATCCCTGCCTACGCCCTGGAAAGCATACCGCGAGCGGAGAATAGCAAAGCAGACGCGTTAGCTAAACTCGCTAAAGAACTGGCTGACGAAAACCTTGATGACGTAAGGATCGTGGTACAAAGCCGTCGGGTTCTTGCACCGGCAGAAATATCTCCGGAGTCGTTTGAAGAAAAGGGAGCGACCAAGCAAATGGCCCTACAAATAAAAGACCTGGAAAAGGCTAAGGACTGGAGAGAAGTTTTTATAGACTACTTCAAATCACGTCGAACACCTGAAGATGCGTCCTCAAGACATCAGCTCATGAAACGAGCTCTATCCTTCACCTTCGTCAATGACACTCTATATAAGAGATCATTTGATTCCCTATGGCTAAGATGCCTGGGACCTGAAGAAGCAAGGAAAGTCGTCTAAGAAACTCATGACAGACTCTGCGGTTCTCAACAAGCCGGGCCGAAGATGAAACTGAAGATCAAAAGGATGGGCTACTACTGGCCCACAATGATCCAAGATTGCCTCGAATACGTGAAGCAGTGCCACTCATGCCAGATTCATGGGGACTTTATCCACCAACATCCAAATCCGCTACATCCAACGGTGGCTAGCTGGCCGTTCGAAATGTGGGGAACCGATATAATTGGGTCCATTGAACAAGCATCATCCGGAGGACATCGGTTCATATTGGCGACAACCGATTACTTCTCTAAGTGGGCAGAAGCAATACCACTAAGAGAACTGAAGACGGAGAATATCCTCCATTTCTTCAAGACACACGTCATATATCGGTTTGGCACGCCTCGACGGATTATCTCCGATAACGGGCCAGCCTATAGAAGTCACAAAATCAGCCGCTTCACGCACCAACATAATATAGACTGGAGATATTCTTCGGTCTATAATCCCTGAGCTAACGGTTTAGCTGAGGCTTTCAACAAGATCTTGACGAAGATCGTGAAAAAGATGGTGTCTTGAAATAAGAAGGACTGGCACAAGAGGCTGCATGAAGCTCTATGGGCGTATCGAACCACGTTCAAAACGGCCACAAACACAACACCGTATGCTTTGGTATTCGGCACTGAAGCAGTATACCCTTTGGAGATAGAGTTACCCTCCTTATGAGTGGCAGTTCATTACGAGCTAACGGACGAAGAGAATGCTTATCTTCGGCTTGAGGAACTTGATGCCCTCGACGAAACTCGGCTCATGACGCAGCAAAACTTGGAAGCTTACAAAGCAAAGATGACGCGCTCGTACGAGAGATTGACTAGGCCGAGAACATTCCGCCAAGGCAAACTCTGTAGGGTTACTAGGCACACTCACAAGGGTCTATAAGGCATCAACCATGCCCGATTTAAAATTTAGACGTGCCGAACAACCCTAACCAAGATCTTTAAACTAGAGATTAGGCGAAACAAAGCAAATAAACAACTTTACTTCTAAGAGTTTGGGATTACAACCTTTGTAGTCCGGTCCTTCACTTCTAAAGCTCCGTGTTGAGGTCCTTTCGCTGCGATCATCGAGTACCCGGACTCTAGAGAGGCTCCACGAAGAGAAAGATGCAAGCTTGCTTCCGATCTTCGATAACAAAGATGATCTACCTTGAAGTTTTTTTAACACAAGCTCTCACTCAGTAATGAAGTGAACACCCTAATCTATATGGCTAGGATAGATTAGGATGATGAAGTAGGAATTTAGCTCTCATTTATTTTCTCAATCTCACCCATTTTCATCACCTCTCAAAAAGCTAGAAAGCTTTTCAAGCAAGAAGGAAGGAAGAAGAAGAAGCAATCTCTTTGTGATGAATAATGAAAACTCTAGTGAGGTTAGAAATGCAACCATAGGTTAAGAATGAAGTCTTAACCCCATATAGAGAGTTAACTATAGTGAAGGGTTGGGTTGGGTTAAGCAAATATCTACACAAAATATCCAAAGTCAAAGTCAAAGTTTCAAGAAGCTTCTTGAAAGCTTCATGCATGCTTAACCCTAATCCAAACCCTAACCATAATTAAACTCCACAAAACATGTTACATTATAACCCTAACATGTTACAATATTATATATCACATATACAATATTTATTATACCAAAATAAAATAATACAATTAACATATATCACATATATAAATGTATTACCCGAGTGAGAAAAAGAATATTTAAGTGAGCTTATATTAGTTAATGTAATTTAATATATCAAATATATAATTATACATTAAATTATCGAATCAACACTTGATCCGATAATCCGGCTATTTGACAAATAACCAACTAATATAATCTGTATCAGTTCATCGAATCAACACTTGATCCAATGACCCGGCTATATCACATATACTCGGGCGATATCACATATCGCGAGAATCTAATACGGTATCACATACACGTATTGTTCTCGGTCCCGCACATATCATATATGTGCTCCTACTCCGTTTTGCCTGAGTCAGGAAACCTCTGTGTAGGACTCTAAAGAATCGTCAATACGCCGACAGTAGGTGATGATCATATCAAACACCCACAAGCTGCAAGCGGTCAGCTAAACGTAACAGCCACCCAAGTATTGAGCGATCAAAAGATCAACAAGCAAGCCTGTACTTTCTCCCTCGAATCCAATCAGTAACACTCCCGTACAGTCCGGTCTCTTCGTCTGATATGTCGCATATCTCTCCTAGGGGTGGTAAACGTTAGACCCCAGTATCTTGATAAGTCGTGTCGATATGAGGTCTATAACAGTTCGAGAAACTACTGATAACACTTACCAGTAAATCTCAGCAACCCTGCCCAGGGATTTCCAGTTATAGCCAATCGAACACAGCACAACATCAACTCCTTATACCGGGAGAGACGAAAACCCTCCTATCGCTCATTGCCTCCATGTAATTCGGGACTATACCCAAAAGCCACCTTTTTGCACGCCCTCTTGGACGTGGTATGATGGAAATCAAAGCACAGTAGGAATCACACAAGACTCTATGACGATCTCGGGTCTACAGACTAACCTGTACCAGTGTCACCAGAGAACTGCCATCTGACGTGAGGTATAATACCATCTGAGAGTTCTCGGCGAGTCCGTCCAGTGTACCCAGTCTCCACCGAGCACCCGTATGCCTTCTATGATCTCAAACACCAATGGATATGAGATCATCCATAGCCCATCATATGGGTCAAGAAGCGCATACGCTAGTCTATTCTGGAGTATCGATGCCCTGTCTCGGTACTCCCACGACTAGGAATATTTGAAGGATGTACTTGGCGATTACACTGTCCCCACTAGTATGATCCGCATCATAGTCCTGGTAGTCAAGTACTCATCCTAAGGGCTTTATCAACATGTGACATAGAGACAATCAGAGTACATGTTAAGATAAAGAGCAACCAGATAGCGTACTATCATGTCGAGCAAGAAAGTCCTCCCTATATATGTCCAAGCATCCACTACAATATACATCGTATATACAGTAATATCCTCTAGGGCATACATATAACTAACAATCTCCCACTTGCACTAAGGCCATCTGTTGTGGTATCGCATACTCAACAATCAGCTGTGGTTGAAGTATCTCATACTCAACCATCCCATAAAAGTCTCTACTGGGAAAAAGGCCTTTGTGAGTGGATCCGCGTTGTTGTCCTCTGTGTCTACTCTCCTAATCTCGATCTCCCTGGAGATCAACCATCTCCATGATCAGGTGATACTGCCTAAGAATTATATCTGGATTTCTGATGGGACGGGCGTTCCTAGGCTAAAGCCATTACTCCATTGTCACACAATGGTTGGAATGAAGTTCATCTCATGAACTTATATATATCCATACTGCCTCTTTGGTAGCATTCTTGGTAACGATGTATCTTGCCTTTAATCGTCTAGTAAGTCACGGTATCTAGTTTGGAACTCTTCCAACATACCGTCCCTACACTGAGGGTAAAGACAATGCCTGTGACTGACATTCAGTCGTCCTTATCACCATGGAACTTTTCCAGTGATTCTCCCCAGGATCGATTGATACCATCTCACTACAACTAGTGAGAATCCTAACATTCAATTAGATCTATCTCATAGATCCAAAACCCAGGATTTAGGAGATATCACCTTGATCCTATATGGAGAATCATTGTGATAAGAGGAGATTGACCGAGCGTAGCATAGGAAACTCCTTCCCTATCAAGAGTATGTCATCCACGTACTCTACGAGGATCACCACCATACTCTCTACTACCTTTTTGTATATACAAGGTTCATTTACCATTTTGATGAAGTCAAACTCTTTGACTACCACATTAAAACAGACATTCCAACTCCGCGATGCCTGTTTTATCACATAAAACATCTTGCACACGTTTCCGCTGCTCCCACTGTCTACGAAGCCCTCTGGCTGTGTACTTATAGACGCTCTCTTCCAAAACATCATTTAGAAAAGCAGTCATGACACCCAACCACCAGATATCGTAGTCATGGTATGTAGCAGTGGCAAGTAGGATCTGGATGGACTTAAGCATAGCTTTGAAAGTCTCAACTTTTCCATGTACACCAAGTAATCTTCTCAAGATATACTTGCTCCTGATGGGGATTTAACCCTTCAGATAAAGCAACCAAAGTCCATACTTTGTTGGTATATAAGGATTCCATCTCAGATCGCTAAGCATCCAGCCATTCTTACAGAGTCCCACTCCTGATGGCCTGCTCGAAACTAGTTGGGTCATCATCTCATGATGCGTTCCTCGCTCCCACTGTCATAGAGAAACCGAAGGATCTCTTGTAGGGTTCCTAGGCACCCTAATGAGGTCTCACAAGGCATCAACCATGCCAAATTCAAATTTTAACGGTGCTGAGAAACCCTAGAACGGATCGTTGGCTAGAAATCTAGGCGAAAAGTAAGCTAGTTAACACTTAACTATAAGAATACGGAAATACAACCTTTGTAGATCCGGTGCTCCACCTCCACGGCTCCGCAATGAAGTCATCTCCGCTGTCCAAATCGAACCATGACTCTCACGGTGGTTTCATCGGAGAAAAGACCGGGCTTGGTCGTCGACAACGTGCCGAAGATGATCTACGTCGAAGCATCACTAGATCAAGCTCCACCTTCACCAAGCCATGAAAACTTGTGAAGGAAATACACTCTACTACTTGGCAAGAGGTAGAGGATGAAGAAATAGGAAGTGGGTAGACTTTAGAATTGGATTTCTCACTCTAATTCATCAATCACCATTGATGAAGCAAGCTTTTTCTTCATTGAAGAAGATGAAGAAGAAGAAGCTTATATTATGATAAGTTATTTGAAAAGAATAATAAAAAGAATACTTATCATCATAATAACCATGGTCAAGTGTAGAGACTAAACTAGGGTTATTGGGAATGGTTAGGGTTAAGGATAAGATAAGAATGGTTGACTTGATCAAAGCTTCAAGAAGCTTCAACATAAAAACAAAACAAGCCACCATCCTTAAAACTTTCCAAAATGAATATATAAATAAATAAATAGATAATAAGAGAATAAAAAAAACCCTAACCACTCTCACAACCATGGTTTAGTCTTCACACAAATCCAAGTTAACATGTATCATCAAACATGACACAATCAAGTGCACAAAAGTATATCACATATACAACTTGTGCATTGCAAGTGAGAAAATCCATTTAAAGTGAACCGATACTAGTTAATGCAAAGTAATATATCAAATATATAATTATGCATTAAATCATTAAATCAACACTTGATTCAATGATCCGGTCATGTCGCACATAACCGACTAGTATCCAATATATCGGCTTATCGAATCAATCCTTGATTCGATATCTAGGTTATATCGAATATAACCAATCAATACATTCATCGCGAGAATGGAATACGGTATCACATACACGCATTATTCTCGGTCCCGCACATATCTCATATGCGCTCCTATTTCGTTTCGCTTGAGCCAGGAAACCTCTGTGTAGGACTCTAAAGACTCGTCAATACGCCGGCAGCAGGTGATGATCATATCAAACACCCACAAGCCGCAAGCGGTCTGCTAAACGTAACGGCCACCCGGGTATTGAGCGATCTGAAGATCGACGAGCAAGCCCGCTCACACTCCAGTGAATCCAACCAGTAACACTACCGTACAGTCCGGTCTGATCGTCTGATCTGTCATATATCTCGCTTAGGGGTGGTAAACGTCAGACCCCAATAGCTCGATAAGTCGTGTCGATATGAGGTCTATAACAATTCGAGAAACTACTGGTAACACTTACCAGTAAATCTCAGCAACCCTGGCCAGGGATTTCCTGTTATAGCCAATCGAACACAGCGCAACATCAACTCCCTATACCGGGAGAGACGAATCCCCTCCTATCGCTCATTGCCTCCATGTGATTCGGGACTGTACCCAAAAACCACCGTTTTGCACGCCCTCTTAGACGTGGTAAGATGGAAATCAAAGCACAGTGGGAACCACACAAGACTCTATGACGATCTCGGGTCAACAGACTACTCTGTACCAGTGTCACCAGAGAACTGCCATCTGACGTAAGGTATAATACCATCTGGGAGTTCTCGGCGAGTCCGTCCAGTGTACCCAGTCTCTACTGAGCACTCGTATATCATCTCTGATGTCAAACACCAATGGATATGGGATCATCCATCGCCCATCTGTATGGGTCGAGAAGGTATACGCTAGTCTACTCTGGTATATCAATGCCCCGTCTCGATACACCCACGACTAGGGACTTTGAAGGATGTACTTATAGACTATCTGTCCCCACTAGTATGATCTGCATCATAGTCCCGGTAGTCAAGTACACATCCTAAGGGCTTTACCAACATGTAACAGAGAGACAGTCAGTGTACACGTTAAGGTAAAGTGTAACCAGATAGCATACTATCATGTCGAGCAAGAAAGTCCTCCCTATATACGTCTTAGCATCCACTACAATATACATCATATGTACAGTAATGGCCTCTAGGGCATACATATAACTAACAATCTCCCACTTGCACTAGGGCCATCTGTAGCAGTGGTTGTAGTATCTCATACTCAACCATCCCATAAAAGTCTCTCTCTAGGAACAAGCCTTTGTGAGTGGATCCGCTGTGTTTGTCTTCTGAGTCTACTCTCCTAACCTCGATCCCCTGGAGATCAACCATCTCCATGATCAGGTGATACTGCCTTAGAATATGTCTGGATCACTGATGGGACCTGCGTTCCTTGGCATAAGCCACAACTCCATTGTCACACAATGGGAGGAACATAGTTCATCTCATGAACCTATATACACCCAAACAGCCTCTTTGGTAGCATCTTAAGTAGCGATGTATCCTGCCTTTATCGTCTAGTATGTCACGGTATCTAGCTTGGAATTCTTCCAACATACCGTCCCTTTGCTTAGGGTAAAGACAATGCCTGTGACTGACATTCAGTCGTCTTTATCACCCTGGAACACTTCCAGTGATTCTCCCCAGGGTCGATTGATACCTTCTCACTACAACTAGTGAGAATCCTAACATCCATTTAGATCTATCTCATAGATCCAAAACCTAGGATTTAGTAGGTATCACTTTGATCCTATATGGAGAATCATTGTGATAAGCGGAGATTGATCGAGCGTAGCATAAGAAACTCCTTTCTTATCAAGAGTATGTCATCCACATACTCAACGAGGATCACCACCATACTCCCTACTACCTTTTTGTTTATACAAGGTTCATCTACCATTTTGATGATGTCAAACTCTTTGACTTATCCATCAAAACAGATGTTCCAACTCCGCGATGCCTGCTTTATCACATAAAATATCTTGCACACGTTTCCGCTGCTCCCACTGTCTACGAGGCACTCTGGCTGTGTACTTATAGACGTTCTTTTCTAAAACATCATTTAGAAAAGCTGTCATGACACCCAACCACCAGATATCGTAGTCATGGTATGTAGCCGTGGTAAGTAGGATCTGGATGGACTTAAGCATAGTTCCTTAGAAAAAGGTTTCCTCATGATCCGCACCTGGTCAATAATGCAAACCTTTAACAAGTCTAGTTTTGAAAGTCTCAACTTTTCCATATACACCAAGTAATCTTCTCAAGATATACTTGCTCCTGACGGGGATTTAACCCTTCAGATATAGCAACCAAAGTCCATACTTTGTTGGTGTATAAGGATGCCATCTCGGATCGCTAAGCATCCAGCCATTCTTACAGAGTCCCTACTCTCGATGGCCTGCTCGAAACTAGTTGGGTCATCATCTCATGATGCAATCCTCACTCCCACTGTCATAGAGAAACAGAAGTATCTCTCAGGTGGGTGAGGAACCCTACTAGATCGGCGGAGAGGCTGAGGTTCGTTGGAATCTACTGAATCCTTTGGTTCTATCAAATCATCAGCTGCAGTTTGTATAGCTGGAACCTTTCCAGTTCTACATTACAGACTTTACCTCGAGCTTGTCCGGATTTTGCTTTCAGACATAGGCCGGTCAACCCCAAATCTTAACTAACTTAAGAGATGGGCTCTTCCCTTATCATATCAAATATGAAGTGGTAGGCAACTGATTTGGTTTGAACCCCATTCAATAGGTATGCAGCTTCTCAAGTGCATAACTCCTAAAAGGAAATCGGTAACTCAGTAGTACTCATCATAGAGCACACCTTATCATATAGGGTGTGATTGCTCCGCCCCGATATACCATCGTGCTATGGTGTATTCGAAGGAGTAATGCTGAGAGAGAATCTCATTCTCCTTTAGAATAATCCAGGAATTCCGTGCTTAAGTAATCTCCTCCTTGATCACATCAAAGGACATAATACTTTTACCCGTATTGGTTCTCTACTTCTATCTTATATTCTGTGAATATCTCAAAAGGTTCGGACTTGTGTTTCAACAGGAACATAGGTCTGAATCTCGAAAGATCATCAGAGAATTTAATGAAGTACAAAGAACCGGTCCTGGCATGTATAGACAGGGGACCTACATACATCAACATGTATCATCCCAAGAGTTCACTAACTCTTTCTCTGTTTCCAATAAACAGAGCTAGTGTCATTATATCTTTGTGACATGACTGGCAAGTTTCACAAGATGTAGATTCAAACTGATTTAAATATGCATCTACATGTAACTTCAGCTAGTCGGGTCACATTGATCTGACCTAGTCTACAATACCTTAAGAAGGATCCGTTCATTTCTGAACTCTTCCTCTTATGTGTGTTCCATATACTAAGAACTGTAATTTGATTTAGAACATTAATGATTTTAGATAACGTGCCTGAACCGATCAACTTTTGATATAGGAAATGTTCAAAACATTATCCAACAATACAAAATTTTATCGTTTCTTTACTAATAAAGAGACAGATATGATTTTGTATATCAGGTTCGGTATCTAATAACATTCGTTCAGAATCAATGTATTGGTAATACAGGGTGACAGTGACCAACAGACCTGGTTGCAACTCTTGCCCCGTTTTCTGCCTCATGAAACTTATCACCCGTTCTCAGTTCTCTACCTTTCTGTAGCCCTATGTAATAAATTACATATCTGGGATCCTGATCTGGTATCACATACCCAGGACGTAAAGGATACTGAGAAACAGTTCTCTGTAATGAACACACCCGAAGATGATGCATCAGCATGCACTCTCTTCGTTTAGGCGGCACGGGAATTCTGGTAATCCCCTATTTCCTGCTCGGTCTTATAACAATTATAAGTTGGAGCGGGACCAACGTTCCCTAGCTCAGTATAACAAGCGGGTTCGGTCAATATTCCATATTATTATCTTGATTAAGGCGTGATATGGTCGCTACCTGGAGAGAGAGAGAGAGAAGAAAACACTCAGCGTGCGCTCTTGCAAAAATAGATTGGTTATTATTTTATCTAATCAGGATGGCTCCCACTGCTTTTTATCAAATCTTCCTTCAAACCCTAAAAGGAAAGACTAGCCGGGATTAATTACACACTACAAGTTCGCCAATCTTTCAGCCAGGCCAGTGTCGGTACTTTGAGGGAGGTCCCCCGTGCTTTCGCACGAACCTAATTACTGTAAACCTTGTTTTCCCAGAGGCGTAACCCCGTTGACACCTTTCTAGACACCTACTTGATCGGCTAATTGTAATGTATAAAACTCTCCCAGGAGTAACTCTTACTCGCAGCGGGTATCGGGATCCAACTATCTCATAGAAAGTATGCAATCTCATTGCAAATTTCAACACTTAAAATTCCCGATAATATTTTGCCCCTAACGTGCTATGACCTTGACGAAAGCTAACAAACCATAGCCCGCTAGTCAAGTTCAACCCGTACATTTCTTGATCGAATTAAACCCATCCGCACGACCCTTGACGAAAGCCAACAAAGCCGCACGACTACCCTAATCCAATCGCATCGTATGCTAGCAGATAAGCAGCATATAGCTACCGCACACTGCACCTTGACGAAAGCCAACAAATGCAGCACGAATACTATATACAACTTATCTGAAATGACGGAGGGCTACGACAGGTTTTTCTGAAAACCTATTGCGTAATGAACTTGATATCGTTGTAGAATCAAATGAATTTTGAAATGGAGTGTTTTTTAGGCTTTTCTAGTTTTGCTAAAGGAGTCACTCCCGGTGAAGGGATCGTCGGTCCTTTCCTCGTCGAATGAGGTGCGGGATTTATCATATATATCACTGTACAAAGCAAAAACACTTAAAAGCAATCAAAAGACAAACCGAGTGTGTAGCATCTGCCAGTTATTGCTAAAGGAGTCACTCCCGGTGAAGGGATCTCGGTCCTTTCCTCATCGAATAAGGTGCAGGATATATCACATATACCACTGTACAAAGCAAGAACTGTAGCTACCTGTTTTATTTTGAAATTCGATTATACAACATCTTAGGTTTCTTTTATTTTATTAATCACATTAATGAAGTCCCATCATTAAAGTACCTAAACATCACAGATAAATACGACGTACACTTATGCCATCCGCATTCGCTTCGATATCCCCTCGTGCACCGTTAGGTTAGGTAACTAACGGCAGAGCGGGGCAGGGCTAGCGCGGGTGTAAAACATAAGTAACGTCTATATAATATATCATATATACTATATACAGTATCTATCACATAACATATCACATGATCAAATCACAGATATCGCAGCAGAAGAATCATATGAAATATTGGATATGCTAGGACGTCCGTGTTTTCAATACGAGCCAGTATAAAACACGGATTCCACGGTCGTGATGAATAGCCAAACCCACACCCCTAGACCCCTACGAGAGCGGCAAGCAACCCTGCCAATTCTAGAGTTAGGAGACCCGGACTCGACTCCTCGAGTTGGTCTCCCACTGGACTCCAGAACCCGGTTACTTGTGCCCTCCTCCTTAGGTCTATCCTAGTGCGGAAAAGTAAATAATATACAAACGGTGACATCTTCCGCAACCTGGAAGTGCCCCAATAAAAGAATATTACATACAAGTTTTTACATGAATGAAAATAAAAAACACTCATCTCACATAAAAACCCCCGGCTATTCAAACACGACGATCCAATATAACATATCCAGCAACACATAACATCACATGTCATCAACGTAAGTAAATATGCGCATCCCAATTGTCGTTGACATATAGCAACGAAACCGGCGATATCACATATTACACTTACGGTCATAGAAAAGAAAGTGTAAAACTACAACAGTTGGAATCCGCAACATCCTCAGACATCGCATGCCTGACCAAATGAATTACTTAGACATCGCATGCCTAACAATCATAAACCCCGCATTTTAGTCTCAAAATTGAAAACACTTTTCAATATCAAGTCGGACAATTCAACAAGATTCCCGACATCCTGATCGAATGCTCGTCGCAAACTTTAGTAGGCGGCCGCACCCCCGATGCTGTCGACGAAGTGCACTAAGGCGGAACACCGCTTCCGCGAGCACCCGAACGGATTCTTTCGGCGACGGGGTTCTCCTACAGTCACTTGGTCGGGGCTATGGAGTGAGGCTGTCTATTAAGTTTACCCGGCGAGTATCCTCGTACGCTACGTGATTGCGACGGACTTTTGATCGCATCAAAATTCCGTGGCAACCGATCAAGTGAGACTAAAGTGCTATGTTTATAACATTCATTCAGTTATCTCATAACTTATTGTGAATTCCAATTATTGTATCACATTCCGGATAAATAGAAAATGCTAAACTTTTCGATCGAACAATCGAACACCCAAGTTTTCCCAAAACAGATCAACACATGAAACAAGTCTAAAAACATTCAGTTCGTGCCTCAGTACCAACGGTCCAGCCGTAGAAGGGTCAAGCCAACGCCTCACATGTGGCACGCCGTACTGCCCCAAACCCGAAGGTTCAAAGGGCAGTTCAAGACGGCCACATAATCGAGTTAAGGTTTGTTGTCTTCTAGAGGGACCATCGCGTTACTTGCACTACTTAGAACGTCGTTAAACTACGGAAAAATCCAACACTTGGAAATTTCCCGACAAGGGAAAAATTGGGTATTTATATCCGGTCGAACTTTTTAACATATTCTAAAATTTATCCGGAAAGCCACATAGAAAAAATCTGATACTCCGATCGAAACACCGAATCCCCAAAACAACCCTTGAAAATTCAACTCTTGATTAAATATTAAAAATTCCCAGAAAAACCAGCACTGACTATGATTGATTATGGTGCAAATTTCGATGAACAATACGACAAAACCGCCGCGGATCCGCCCCACGAGCCATTCTCGTGCCGCGGATCCGCGCCTTAATAATGGAATTAGGTCATCAAAATTCGCCGTAACTCTTAGATATCCCTGCTGGTTTTTCTGCATATTTTTAATTTGGAAAAATCCACGATTTTAGAAAAAGGACAGAGAGCATGTTTGGAATTGGGTTTCGGGTTCGTTCGGACTTCAAATTGCGTCTAGACTTCGCCTGAGGCTCTAGCTAGGCTCTGATACCACTGTAGGGTTCCTAGGCACCCTAATGAGGTCTCACAAGGCATCAACCATGCCAAATTCAAATTTTAACGGTGCCGAGAAACCCTAGAACGGATCGTTGGCTAGAAATCTAAGTGAAAAGTAAACTAGTTAACACTTAACTATAAGAATACGGAAATACAACCTTTGTAGATCCGGTGCTCGACCTCCACGGCTCCGCAATGAAGTCATCTCCGCTGTCCAAATCGAACCATGACTCTCACGGTGGTTTCATCGGAGAAAAGACCGGGCTTGGTCGTCGACAACGTGCCGAAGATGATCTACGTCGAAGCATCACTAGATCAAGCTCCACCTTCACCAAGCCATGAAAACTTGTGAAGGAAACACACTCTACTACTTGGCAAGAGGTAGAGGATGAAGAAATAGGAAGTGGGTAGACTTTAGAATTGGATTTCTCACTCTAATTCATCAATCACCATTGATGAAGCAAGCTTTTTCTTCATTGAAGAAGATGAAGAAGAAGAAGCTTATATTATGATAAGTTATTTGAAAAGAATAATAAAAAGAATACTTATCATCATAATAACCATGGTCAAGTGTAGAAACTAAACTAGGGTTAGTGGGAATGGTTAGGGTTAAGGATGAGATAAGAATGGTTGACTTGATCAAAGCTTCAAGAAGCTTCAACATAAAAACAAAACAAGCCACCATCCTTAAAACTTTCCAAAATGAATATATAAATAAATAAATAGATAATAAGAGAATAAACAAAACCCTAACCACTCTCACAACCATGGTTTAGTCTTCACACAAATCCAAGTTAACATGTATCATCAAACATGACACAATCAAGTGCACAAAAGTATATCACATATACAACTTGTGCATTGCAAGTGAGAAAATCCATTTAAAGTGAACCGATACTAGTTAATGCAAAGTAATATATCAAATATATAATTATGCATTAAATCATTAAATCAACACTTGATTCAATGATCCGGTCATGTCGCACATAACCGACTAGTATCCAATGTATCGGCTTATCGAATCAATCCTTGATTCGATATCTAGGTTATATCGAATATAACCAATCGATACATTCATCGCGAGAATGGAATACGGTATCACATACACGCATTATTCTCGGTCCCGCACATATCTCATATGCGCTCCTATTTCGTTTCGCTTGAGCCAGGAAACCTCTGTGTAGGACTCTAAAGACTCGTCAATACGCCGGCAGCAGGTGATGATCATATCAAACACCCACAAGCCGCAAGCGGTCTGCTAAACGTAACGGCCACCCGGGTATTGAGCGATCTGAAGATCGACGAGCAAGCCCGCTCACACTCCAGTGAATCCAACCAGTAACACTACCGTACAGTCCGGTCTGATCGTCTGATCTGTCACATATCTCGCCTAGGGGTGGTAAACGTCAGACCCCAATAGCTCGATAAGTCGTGTCGATATGAGGTCTATAACAATTCGAGAAACTACTGGTAACACTTACCAGTAAATCTCAGCAACCCTGGCCAGGGATTTCCTGTTATAGCCAATCGAACACAGCGCAACATCAACTCCCTATACCGGGAGAGACGAATCCCCTCCTATCGCTCATTGCCTCTATGTGATTCGGGACTGTACCCAAAAACCACCGTTTTGCATGCCCTCTTAGACGTGGTAAGATGGAAATCAAAGCACAGTGGGAACCACACAAGACTCTATGACGATCTCGGGTCAACAGACTACTCTGTACCAGTGTCACCAGAGAACTGCCATCTGACGTAAGGTATAATACCATCTGGGAGTTCTCGGCGAGTCCGTCCAGTGTACCCAGTCTCTACTGAGCACCCGTATATCATCTCTGATGTCAAACACCAATGGATATGGGATCATCCATCGCCCATCTGTATGGGTCGAGAAGGTATACGCTAGTCTACTCTGGTATATCGATACCCCGTCTCGATACACCCACGACTAGGGACTTTGAAGGATGTACTTATAGACTATCTGTCCCCACTAGTATGATCTGCATCATAGTCCCGGTAGTCAAGTACACATCCTAAGGGCTTTACCAACATGTAACAAAGAGACAGTCAGTGTACACGTTAAGGTAAAGTGTAACCAGATAGCATACTATCATGTCGAGCAAGAAAGTCCTCCCTATATACGTCCTAGCATCCACTACAATATACATCATATGTACAGTAATGGCCTCTAGGGCATACATATAACTAACATCTCTCAGGTGGGTAAGGAACCCTACTAGATCGGTAGAGAGGCCGAGATTCGTTGGTTACTATTGAATCCTTTGGTTCTACCAAATCATCAGCTGCAGTTTATATAGCTGGAACTCTTTCCAGTTCTACCTCATGATCACTAATTTCTTCACAAGAAATTTCCTTTCACAAAGGTGGCATGCTGAAAAACAAAACATCTTTTATTCCTCGGTTAGGTAGAAGATATTCTCTTACGAATGCTTGGGATATCCAACAAACTTCTACAGAACTGACTTTGCCTCGAGCTTGTCCGGATTTTGCTTTTAGACATAGGCCGGACAACCCCAAATCCTAACTTACTTAAGATATGGGCTCTTCCCATTCCATATCATATATGAAGTGGTAGGCAACTGATTTGATTGGAACCCTATTCAATAGGTATGCAGCTTCATAAGTGCATAACTCCCAAAAGAAAATAAGCAACTCAGTAGTACTTATCATAGAGCACACCATATCACATAGGGTGTCATTGCTCTGCGCCGATACACTGATGTGCTGTGGTGTATACGGAGGAGTAATGCTGAGAGAGAATCTCATTCTCCTTTAGAATAGTCCAGGAATTCCGTGCTCAAGTATTCTCATCCTTGATCTTATCAAAGGACATAATACTTATACCCGTTTTTGGTTCTCTACTTTTAACTTATATTCATTGAATTTCTCAAAAGTTCCAGACTTGTGTTTCAACAGGAACATATGTCCGGATCTTGAGAGATAATCAGTGAATGTAATGAAGTACAAAGAACCGATCTAGGCATCTATAGACAGGGGACCTTCATACATCAGCATGTATCAATCCCAAGAGTTCACTAACTCTTTCTCTGTTTCCAATAAACGGACTTGTGGTCATCTTATCTTAGTGACATGACTGGCAAGTTTTACAAGATGTAAATCCAAACTAATTTAAAAATGCATCTTTATGTAACTTCAGCTAATCGGGTCGCATTGATATGACCTAGTCTACAATACCTCAAGAAGGATTCGTTCATTTCTGAACTCTTCCTCTTATGTGTGTTCTATACGTTAAGAACTGTGGTTTGATTTAGAACGTATATGCTTTTAGATAACGTTCCTGAATCGATCAACTTTTGATATAGGAAATGTTCAAAACATTATCCAACAATACAAAATTATATCCTTCTTTACTGATAAAGAGACTGATATGATGTTGTATATCATGTTCGGTATCTAATAACATTCGTTCAGAATCAATGTATTCTGGTAATACAGGGTGATAACTACCAACAGACTTGGCTGCAACACTTGCACCATTTCTATCTCATGAAACTTATCACCCGTTCTTAGTTCTCTACCTATCTGTAGTCCATGTAACAAATTACATATGTGGGATCCTGATCTGGAATCAAATACCCAGAACGTAAAGGATATTGAGAAATAGTTCTGTGTAATGAACACACCCGAAGAAGGTGCATCAACATGCACTTTCTTCGTTTGGGCGGCACGGGAATTCTGGTAATCCCCTATTTCCTGCTCTGTTTTATAACAATTATAAGTTGGAGCGGGACCAACGTTCCCTAGCGCAGTATAACAAGCGGGTTCGGTCAATACATCCGTATTATTATCTTGATTAAGGCGTGACATAGTCGTAACCAGGAGAGAGAGAGAAGAAAACACTCAGCGTATGCTCTTGCAAGATTAGATTGGTTATCAATATATCTAATCAGGATGTCTCACATTGTTTTAGTCAAATCTTCTTTCAAACCCTAAAAGGAAAGACTAGCCGGGATTAATTACACTCTACAAGTTCGCCAATCTTTCAGCCAGGCCAGTGCCGGTACTTTGAGGGAAGTTCCCCGTGCTTTCGCACGGACCTAATTAAAGTAAACCTCGGTTTCCTAGGGGCGTAACCCCGTTGACACCTTTCTAGACACCTACTTGATCGGCTAATTGTAATGTGTAAAACTCTCCCAGGAGTAACTCTTACTCGCAGTGGGTATCGGGATCCAACTATCTCATAGAAGGTATGCAATCTCATTGCAAATTTCAACACTTGAAATTCCAGATAATATTTTTCCCCGAGTGATCTATGACCTTGACAAGGTCAACAAACCATAGACCGCAAGTCAAGTTCAACCCGTCATTTCCCGATTGAATTAAACCCATCCGCATGACCCTTGACAAGGTCAACAAAGTCACACGACTACCCTAACTCAATCGCATCATATGCTTTTGCAGATAAGCATAAATAGCTACCGCACACTATGCCTTGACAAGGTCAACAAACGCAGTACGAATACTTTGAAATACTTATCTAAAATGACGGAGGGCTACGACAGGTTTTTAAGAAAACCCTTTGCGTAATGAACTTGATATCGTTGTAGAATCGAGTGATTTTAAATGGAATGTTTTTGAAGCCTTTTCTAGTTTTGCTAAAGAGGTCACTCCCGGTGAAAGGATCGTCGGCTCTTTCCTCATCGAATAAGGTGCAGCATATTTCACAAATATCACTATGCAAAGCAAAAACTATAGCAACAATCTAAAGACAAACCGAGTTTGTAGCAACTGCTAGTTTCGCTAAAGAGGTCACTCCCGGAGAAAGGATCTCGGCTCTTTCCTTATCGAATAAGGTGCTGGATGTTGTACAAAGAACACCGCTATGTAAAGCAATAACTAGAGCTACCAGTTTTTAAACAAGTTTCTACAACATCTTTAGGTTTCTTTTATTTCATTAATCTCATTAATGAAGTCCCATTTTTATTATGCTTCACAAGCATCAAATTTGAAACGAAATCTGCAATATAACATATATCTCATATATATAATATAAACATTCGTCTCAGGCAGTAATATGATCTCATCACAGAACATTGCGGCAGAAGATTACATATGAAATATTGGATATACTAGGATTTCCGTGTTTTATGCGAGCCTGTATAAAACGCGGATTCCACGGTCGCGATGAATAGCCAAACCCACATCCCTAGACCCCTACGAGAGCAGCAAGCAACACTGCCAATTCTAGGGTTAGGAGACCCGGTCTCGACTCCTCGAGATGGTCTCCCGTGGATCCTAGAACCCGGTTACTTGTGCTCCCCGCCTTGGGTCTACCTAATGCGGAAAAGTAAATAATATACAATGGAGACATTATCCTCAGCCCGGAAGTGCCCTAATAAAAGAATATTACATACAAATGAATTTTAAATGAATGAAAATAAAAACCCTCATCTCACATAAAACCCCCCGGCTATTCAGAACACGACGATCCAATATAACATATCACAACAACACATAATATCTCATATCATCAACGTAAGCAAGTATGCGTATCCCGATTGTCGTTGATGTATAGCAACGAAACCGGCGATACACCACATACTACGCTTACGGTCACAGAAAAGAAAGTGTAAAACTACAACAGTTGGAATCCACAACCTCCTTAGACATCGCATGCCTAACCAAATGAATTCCTTAGACATCTCATGCCTAACAATTATAAATCCCGCATTTTAGTCTCAATATCGAAAACTCTTTTCAATATCAAGTTTGGCAATTCAACAAGATTCCCGACATCCTGATCGAATGCTCGTTGCAAACTTCAGTAGACGGCCGCACCCCCGGATGCCGTCGACGAAGTGCACTAAGGCGAAACACCGCTGCCGCGAGCACCCGAACGGATGCTTTTGGCGACGGGGTTCTCCTAAGTCACTCGGTCGGGGCTATGGAGCGTGGCTGTCTATTAAGTTTATCCGGTGAGTATCCGCATACGCTACGTGATTGCGACAGACTATGATCACATCAAAATCCCGTGGCAATCGATCAAATGAGACTAAACTGCTAGATTTATAACATTCAAAATAGTTATCTCATAACTACTTATGGATTCCAAATATTGTATCACAATCCAGATAAATAGACAATGTTAAAATTTCCGCTCGAATAAACAAACATCCAAGATTTCCCAAATAGCTCAACACTTGAGCGGAGTTCAAAAAGTATCCATAACATACCACAATACCAATGGTCCATCCGTAGAAGGGTCAAGACAACGCCTCACATGTGGCAACGCCGTACTGCCCCAAACCCTAAGGTTTAGAGGCAATTCAGACGGTCACATAATCGAGTTAAGGTTTGTGTTCTTCTAGAGGGTCCACCGCGTTACTTGCACGACTAAGAACGTTCTTAAACTACGGAAAAATCCAACACTTGGAAATTTTCTGGCAGGGGAAAAAGTGAGTTATTGATATCCGTTCGAACTTTTTAACACGTTCTAAAATTACCCGGAAAAAATTAAATGAAGTTAAACTTTTCGATCGAATCAACGAGTTCCCAATACAACCCAGAAAACTCAACACTTGAATATAATTAAAAATTCCCAGAAGTATCAGGAAGTGCCCACGGATGTTACTGTACAAAATAAAACCCTAATGCCCAGAGACGGTCGCGGAACCGCCGCGCAAGCAAGGGTCTTGCCGCGGTTCCGCAGCGCTTTAATGGAATTAGATGGTCGTATTTTACAATTATCCTTAGAATTCCCTGCTTAATTTTCTGCGTATTTTTAATATGAAAAATGTCAACTTTTGAAAATTTTTCCAGATACTAGGGTTTTACGGGTATTCGGAGTTCGATCGGCGTTTAAACTTCGCCTAGACTTCGCCTAAAGCTCTAGCTTGGCTCTGATACCACTGTAGGGTTACTAGGCACACTCACAAGGGTCTATAAGGCATCAACCATACCCGATTTAAAATTTAGACGTGCCGAACAACCATAACCAAGATCTTTAAACTAGAGATTAGGCGAAACAAAGCAAGTAAACAACTTTACTTCTAAGAGTTTGGGATTACAACCTTTGTAGTCCAGTCCTTCACTTCTAAAGCTCCGTGTTGAGGTCCTTCGTTGCGATCATCGAGTACCCGGACTCTAGAGAGGCTCCATGAAGAGAAAGATGTAAGCGTGCTTCCGATCTTCGATAACAAAGATGATCTACCTTGAAGTTTCTTTAACATAAGCTCTCACTCAGTAATGAAGTGAACACCCTAATCTAAATGACTATGATAGATTAGGATGATGAATTAGGAATTTAGCACTCATTTATTTTCTCAATCTCACCCATTTTCATCACCTCTCAAAAAGCTAGAAAGCTTTTCAAGCAAGAAGGAAGGAAGAAGAAGAAGCAATCTCTTTGTGATGAATAATGAAAACTCTAGTGAGGTTAGAAATGCAACCATGGGTTAAGAATGAAGTCTTAACTCATGTAGAGAGTTAACTATGGTGAAGGGTTGGGTTGGGTTAAGCAAATATCTACACAAAATATCCAAAGTCAAAGTCAAAGTTTCAAGAAGCTTCTTGAAAGCTTCATGCATGCTTAACCCTAATCCAAACCCTAACCATAATTAAACTCCATAAAACAAGTTGCATTTATAACCCTAACATGTTACAATATTATATATCACATAAACAATATTTATTGTAACAAAATAAAATAATACAATTAACATATATCACATATATAAATGTATTACCCGAGTGAGAAAAAGAATATTTAAGTGAGCTTATATTAGTTAAAGTAATTTAATATATCAAATATATAATTATACATTAAATTATAGAATCAACACTTGATCTGATAATCCGGATATTTCACAAATAACCGACTAATATAATCTGTATCAGTTCATCGAATCAACACTTGATCCGATGACCCGGCTATATCACATATACCCGGCCGATATCACATATCGTGAGAATCTAATACGGTATCGCATACACGTATTGTTCTCGGTCCCGCACATATCATATATGTGCACCTACTCCGTTTTGCCTGAGCCAGGAAACCTCTGTGTAGGACTCTAAAGAATCGTCAATACGCCGACAGTAGGTGATGATCATATCAAACACCCACAAGCTGTAAGCAGTCAGCTAAACGTAACAGCCACCTAGGTATTGAGCGATCAGAAGATCAACAAGCAAGCCTGTACTTTCTCCCGCGAATCCAATCAGTAACACTCCCGTACAGTCCAGTCTCTTCGTCTGATATGTCGCATATCTCGCCTAGGGGTGGTAAACGTCAGACCCCAGTAGCTTGATAAGTCGTGTCGATATGAGGTCTATAACAGTTCGAGAAACTACTGATAACACTTACCGGTAAATCTCAGCAAACCTGACCAGGGATTTCCAGTTATAGCCAATCGAACACAGCGCAACATCAACTCCCTATACCGGGAGAGACGAAAACCTTCCTATCGCTCATTGCCTCCATGTGATTCGGGACTGTACCCCAAAGCCACCTTTTTGCACGCCCTCTTGGACGTGGTATGATGGAAATCAAAGCAAAGTGGGAATCACACAAGACTCTATGACGATCTCCGGTCTACAGACTAACCTGTACCAGTATCACCAGAGAACTGCCATCTGACGTGAGGTATAATACCATCTGGGAGTTCTCGGCGAGTCCGTCCAGTGTACCCAGTCTCTACTGAGCACCCTTATACCTTCTCTGATGTTAAACACCAATGGATATGAGATCATCCATCGCCCATCATATGGGTCAAGAAGCGCATACGCTAGTCTACTCTGGAGTATCGATGCCCTGTCTCGGTACTCCCACGACTAGGAACATTTGAAGGATGTACTTGGCGACTACACTGTCCCTACTAGTATGATCTGCATCATAGTCCTGGTAGTCAAGTACTCATCCTAAGGGCTTTATCAACATGTGACATAGAGACAATCAGAGTACATGTTAAGATAAAGAGCAACCAGATAGCGTACTATCATGTCGAGCAAGAAATTCCTCCCTGTATATGTCCAAGCATCCACTACAATATACATCATATGTATAGTAATAGCCTCTAGGGCATACATATAACTAACAAACTCGTGCTAATGGTCAAAAGACCTATGATCCCTAACCATGACAAACGAGGGAAGTTTGAGCCAAACTATGAAGGCCCGTACATCATAGACAAAGTCTACCAGGGTGGGGCTTACTTGCTCATGGATATGTATGGCGAAAGACCTTTCAGACCGATAAACGGTCGGTTCCTAAAGAAATACTACGCCTGACGAGTTACGGCCTGGGTTAATGATAGATGACGACGCCAATGTCCGCTCGCTATCTTCCCAAGACCAAACTTTATAAGTGGTAGCTAACGAAACCGTTGCAACTATGGACCGAAACGTCCCTAAACTAACAACGGACCGAAATGTCCCTAAACTAATAATGGACAGCAATGTCCTAAAACTTGCAATTGACCGAGACGTCTATAAACTAGTACGGACCGCGGCATCCCAAGGCTGACAAAAAAAATGGTACGTCCATAAGCGAGATGGGTACGGATGAAAACCCGAAAATGGCTCCGTGAGTAAAAACAGCAGGGCTACCGGCGAGTTTATGAAAACCTGAGAGGGTGCAATCTCGTTAAAAGACACTTGCAAGGTCCTCTCGACCTTGTAAGGAGAAAATACCTGCATGGGATCCTTATGACTCACAAGGGAGCAACACACTTAGGAATCCCCACGATTCCTAAGGAGAAAACGTACTTATGAGATCCTCACGACTCGTAAGGAGAATTCCCCCTTTGAGATCCTCACGGCTCATAGGATTCAAAAGCCTTAAACTACAGGGATTTAAACCTGTTCTTAAGCCGTCATACACCCCATTCTGCCCTACAAGCGTTTCAATATTGACCCTTGTATACAATCCACGGGCACGAATAAACATTTCCCTAAAAGAGCCGCACCAGCAACTAGGGATATGCTCGCACGGTGAACAAACCCTTGTAAGTCCTCTCGACTTATAAGGAGAAAACACTCTTGTAAGATCTTTACAAGTTATAAGAGAACATACACTTAAGAATCCTTACGATTTTTAAAGAGAAAACGCACCTACGGGATCCTCACGACTCGTAGGGAGAAACACCTTTATGAGACCCTTACGGCTCATAAAGTCAAAAGCCTTAGTCGACGGAATGGCATGTACCGAACCCTCATTCGATCTTAATCCTGTTTGCTAAACCACCTTTGTTCGAACTGACAAAGGCAAATGATGATTCGCTCCTGGCAATATCCCAGTTGTAGCGATATTGATGCATAAATCGGTATCAAATCCTAAGTCCTTTCAAGGAAAATGACGATTCGCTCCTGGCAATATTCCAGTCGTAGCGATGCTGATGCTGAGATTGGCACCAGATTCCAAGTTCCACACTCGCGATAAAAATCGGTGAGCCAAAAATGCATACAAAATAGCCGAAATGATAGGGCAACTTGCAACAAAATCAGCAAGTTAAATATATGCATACAAAATAGCCGAAATGATTGGGCAACTCGCAATAAAAAACAGCGAGTAAAAAAAATATAGCTGAAATGATTGGACACCGCGAAAAATAGCCGAAATGATTGGGCAATCGCGATTTTCGCGATACAAAAAGCTAAAATGATGAAGCATCGTGGAAAGAAAACAAAAATAATACGTATAAAATGAAACTTTTGCCCTACAGGTGAGATCACATCGATCCCTGTATAAAATCCAGAGGCGCAAAAAAACAGGGAACCATATCATCACCCGAGACTCCATCAGAAAGAGAGCCAAGTCTCGATGGCAACATTTACAACCTAGAGATCAACAATGGCATTCCTTCTCGTTCCAACCGGAAACAGATACGACGTCAACAAACGGAGCCATGACAGAGTCCCTAGTTCCAAGTCTCGACGGCCACATCTACAGCCTGGAGACCCACAACAGCGTTCCTCCTCATTCCAGCAGGATACGGACGTGACATCTACCAAACGGAGCCACGGCAAAGTCCCTAGTTCCAGATTTTGACGGCGACATCTACAGCCTAGAGATCATCAACGGCGTTCCTTCAAATTCCAGCAGGATACGGACGCGACATCCACCAAACGGAGCCTGGCAAAGTCCCTAGTTCCATATTTCGACGGCGACATCTACAGCCTAGAGATCGTCAACAACATTCCTCCTCATTCCAGCAGGATTCGGACGCGACATCCACCAAATGGAGCCTGGCAAAGTCCCTAGTTCCAGATTTCGACGGTGACATCTATAGCCTAGAGATCATCAACAACATTCCTCCTCATTCCAGCAGGATACGGATGCGACATCCACCAAACGGAGCCTGGCAAAGTCCCTAGTTCCAGATTTCGACGGCGACATCTACAGCCTAGAGATCATCAACAACGTTCCTCCTCATTCTAGCAGGATACGAACGCGACATCCACCAAACGGAGCCATGGAAAAGTCCCTAGTTCCAGATCTCGACGGTTCATAGATAACCTAGAGACTACCTCGACATTCATCTCGTTATAACAGGCGCAAAGTCAGCAAGGCGGAACCGCGGCAAAGTTCCCAATTCCAGGACTCGGCGGTGCACCGACAACCCAGAGTCAACCTCTGATCCCGTACGGCCAAAGTCAATCCTGACCCCATATGGCTAAAGTCAACCCCTGACCCCGTACGGCCAAAGTCAATCCTGATCCCGTACGGCCAAAATCAACCCCTGACCCCGTACGGCCAAAGTCAATCCTGACCCCGTATGGCTAAAGTCAACCCCTGACCCCGTACGGCCAAAGTCAATCCTGGCCCCATACGGCCAAAGTCAATCCTGACCCGTATGGCTAAAGTCAACCCTTGACCACGTATGGCTAAAGTCAACCCCTGACCCCGTACGGCCAAAGTCAATCCTGACCCCGTATGGCTAAAGTCAATTCTGACCCGTACGGCCAAAGTCAACCCCTGACCCCGTACGGCCAAAGTCAACCCCTGACCCCGTACGGCCAAAGTCAATCCTGACCCTGTATGGCTAAAGTCAACCCCTGACCCCGTACGACCAAAGTCAATCCTGACCCCATATGGCTAAAGTCAGCCCTTGACCCCATACGGCCAAAGTCAATCCTGACCCCGTATGGCTAAGGTCACCCCCCTGACCCCGCGGAACACGGCTAAAGTCAATTCTGACCCCGTGGAAAACGGCCAAAATCAACCCTCACCCTCCCGTCAAAGCAACGCTTTGATTCGGGAGCAGGTCAATTCATCAATCACTTATGACTCATCTTGACTTGTAAGGGAGAAAATTCTCTTGTGAGATCCTTACGACTCTCAAGAGAAAAGCACACTTAGGAATCCTCACGATTTCTAAGGAGAAAATACACCTACGAGATCCTCACGACTCGTAGGGAGAAAAATCTTTTTGAGACCCTCACGGCTCATAAAGTTGAAAAGTCTTAGGTGGCAGATCCTAACCCTGTCTCCTAAGCCATCATTGCCCTGCAGGGAGGTCAAGATAGACTATCTACGGGCCATATTCTCCGATGTCGAACATCGGCAAGAAGGGAAACAATCACTTGCGAGTCCTCTCGACTTGTAAGGAAGAAAATTCTCTTGTGAGATCCTTACGACTCTCAAGAGAAAAGCACACTTAGGAATCTTCACGATTTCTAAGGAGAAAATACACCTACGAGATCCTCACGACTCGTAGGGAGAAAGATCTTTATGAGACCCTCATGGCTCATAATGTTGAAAAGTCTTAGGTGACAGATCCTAATCCTGTCTCCTAAGCCATCATTGCCTTGCAGGGAGGTCAAGATAAACTATCTACGGGCCATACTCTCCGAAGTCGAACATCGGCAAGAAGGGAAACAATCACTTACGAGTCCTCTCGACTTGTAAGAAAGAAAATTCTCTTGTGAGATCCTTACGACTCTCAAGAGAAAACACACTTAGGAATCCTCATGATTTCTAAGGAGAAAATACACCTACGAGATCCTCACGACTCGTAGAGAGAAAGATCTTTATGAGACCCTCATGGCTCATAAAATTGAAAAGTCTTAGGTGACAGATCCTAACCCTGTTTCCTAAGCCATCATCACCCTGCAAAGAGTCCAAGATGGACAGCTACATACTATCTACAGGCCACACTTGCTAAAATCACATGGCAACAACACAGCAAGGAGAAGAAAGCAACAGTAGAACAAAAAATGTGTATCTTTTATTCATGAATTCAATTGAGTACAAGACGAATCATATAAAAGAATAAAAATGGATACATGTTATTCAAAGATTACAAGTGTTCAATCTATACAAAAACAGCTACTGAGAGGGAGGTATCTTCAATAAATCAGCTAGCTGCTCGCGCACTCCTCTCAACTCTTTCTCACGATCAGCCGCCGCGGCCAGCTCTGCTTCAATTTGGGCGCATTGCTGCAGACAGGATGAAAGTTTCTGATAAATTACCTGCTGAGCAGCCTCCTGACTCTTGTAACATTTTGAAAATTTGGAAATAAATAAAATTAATTAATTAAATAATAAAATGTTAATTTAAAAAGTTATTAAATCAAATCAGGACATTTTCTTAAGTAGAGTGTAAAACAAATTAAATTGAAATTTTAGTGTGTAACATTTATAAATTACAAGGGTTTTAGTGTGAAATTTATCTTCATTTTAATTAAAGTGGTGTTATATAATAACATAGGTAGTGAAGGGTCTTTGTGAAAAAATTAGGAAAATTATGCAAACTTGGAATTTTTGAGGGTGTAAGTGAAAAAGGGTTTAGATAATATTTAGCTCAGAAATTATATCAAGATAAAACAAATTGGAGTGATAATGCATAGACACCACCTATTTGCATGCACACTTCATGCACAACACCTCCTCCTTGTATGAAACAACCACACGCTTATTTGGTGACACCTCCTCCTACACCTCACTCTTTTCCTTTACCATATATTAGGTGTTCAGATCATTTAACCAAATTAAAATTCTGAAAATTTCAAAGGAAAAAGAAAGATAACACTTAGAACTCACAAAGAGAAATACAAGAAAAGAGAAGTGAGAAGAAGAAATAGGCTAAGGATTTCCACCATCAAGTTAGGAGCTAAGAGTTTGGGTGTCTTGGAGGAAGCTTTTCAACCATCCTCAGTAGGTAAAATTCTTAACTCGGTAGATTTTAGTTCTGTAATTGTAAAATTTAGAAATCGAATATCGTATTCTAGGTAAAACTTAGCTATGTGTTAATCTGCTATAGTTTAGGTGAAAATCAACTTAACCAAATAGTGTCTAAATCTTATAAACTGGACCTAGAGCAAAACCTAGGAGTACGAACCTCCCTGCTCGGATTTTGGCCGGCGAGAAGAAGGGAAGATCCGGCGTCGCCGGATTTCTGGTAGAGTTTGGTGTTTTAGGTTTTAGGGTAGGTCTCTGTATAGGTGTTGGGGTATTTTGGTATTGTTTATTTTAGTCAAATTAACAGTATATAAAATCTGGGAACTAATATCGGAAAAGAGATCAAAATTCTAAAATACGACACGATAAATTCGTAACGCGTTTAAGTTTTCTGTTGCAAACAGCGAGGGGTTAAAGTCCAGTTAAGATAAGTGTTAGATAGTTTAGAATAGTCGTACGTTGTATAGTTAATACTTAACACTCGTATTCTTATATTTCGCCGTATCGAAATTAGCTGTTTCTTATTCAAATTAATTTTAATGTTAGATTCAAATACGGGAACTTCGGAGGCCGTAAGGAAAGGAAAAGGATTGGCGATTTCTGAGTAGTTTACGACGTATTCCGGTGAGTAGACTAAACATCTACCGGGCGATCATGTATAGATGGTGTGATACGCCCGTAGTTTAGTTTAAATAAAAATAGGCTTTTGTATGTTAAGTTAATTCTATGCATTCATATATACATATACATCGCCATATTAATAGTTGTTAGAACACCGCACAATTATCGACGAGTTATGCCGCACACGCACATAGCTACTTGTTACACTACACCTCGTCGATATTGACATGTCACTTTCACACTTAGTAATTGTCCTGTTAAATATGATTCATATCATACCTTAACATCAATAACAGTAGTAAATTGCATCAATGACATCATGTTTCATATTCAAGTGTTATAAGTTGATATAAGAGTCATTTGTAGTTTTGAGTTTTCCGATACTATTGCGTAAATTCAGTGATTTTTCATATTGATGTGAGATGTCCACCATGAGATGCTGTTTTTATGATTTGGTTTTTATTCCGGGCTGAGTGGGGGAGCTATACGGTCGAGGATTTTTACGTTATCCAGACTGAGTGGGGGAGCTATACAGTTAGATTCATGGTGGACCCGGTCGAGACCGAGGGGTAGAAAAGCCGCATTTGAGGCGGGGAGCCTAGCGAGGATACTCGATACCGGAGATAGTTGTGAAACACGGCGGATATCTAGATGATACCGACCGGTGTTATTGATTATAGGATCGTTCGAGGAACGATGCCTGAGGGAAACAGAAGATTTATGTCGATGTTGGACACGGAAAGATGAACTCTATTTGAAACTAAATGATGAGATTTCAGTTTTGAGTTATATAGTTAGTGGTACAAATTCATGATTCTACATGTTATCCTACATCATACTCATCCTTATTGCTATTATTTATAGTTCGTCATATTTACATTATCAGCCGTTATATGTTAGTTTTATTCATTAAGTTGGCAACTCACCCCCGTTGTGCCACAGTTCCTTGCAGGAGTAGAGTGGACGGTTAGCAACAGTGCAGATCCACTTATCAGCTTTTATCGCATCTTTTGCTAGGTGGGTTACTTATGTAGTAACCTCCTCTTTTGGTATTGTATATTGAATCTAGAAAATCTCCATCAGACTCTGTATTATGACTTAGAACGAGATGTGGTTATATGTATATTATTTGACAGATGAGATCATTTAGTTATGTTAAATGATATTTTTTTTTACTTATGTCTGAGATTCTTATTGATGTCGTATAAAGTTGTATATTAATTTCCGCTGTTGGCATCGCTACTCCAAACTAGGGATGTAACCAAACTAAAACTCTTTATAACTGCTGTTTTATTTATTAAAAAATTACTGTTGATATTTTATTATTTACAAACCGTGTTTTTTACTAAAAACTAAATTTTCTTAAAATTCCGCAAAAAGGGTTTTTGATCTTGGTTTTTGACTTGCTCGGGTTGTGTAGATATCTTTAGATATTATACAATCGAGGTGCCGGTCACATCCAAATTTTGGGTCGTGAAAATGTTGGTATCAGAGCTTAGGATTAACCTTACGGAATCGAGTAGTGAGTTAAGGTAAGTCGACTTGAGTTCGTTACGTAGGATGACCTTTGGTTTGATGGAGTAGGTGAATTAGGATGAGTGCAGTACCGTACGACTTGAGTTCGTTACGTATGTTCCGCGGCATATTTACATTACAATACTCAACCTAACTAATGTTAGGATGTATATCTTGATTTATCCTTCCTTTGACTTTCGGTTATTGATTATTTCTATTCGTAAGCCTTATCAACTCTCGTTTCTTGTTCCAGTTGCTATGGCTACGCGAGCTAGGCGAGCCGCATCCAGAGATGCAGCTAGGGCGAATCCATCTATGACGGCGACTGATACACCGGACATTCTGGCGGTGCATGAGCATGTTGATCCTCTTCCTCCAGATCGACTGACTAGGATAGAGGAGGGTATGTTAGGATTGCAGCAGGTGGTAGGATGGCTGGCTGAGGCCACTCGAGTACAGAGACAGGATCCGGCACCGACCATGGCAAAGTCCGTTGTACAGCCCATGCAGACGGTCGCGCTGGTAGACACGAGGGTGATGGAGGTATCATTTCCAAAGTTTATGAGGTTGAGACCTTCGGTATTTATAGGGACCGATGTAGTGGAGGATCCTCAGTCCTTTCTTGATTGGATGGCGAGGATTGGCAGATCATTGCGATGTTCTGATGCGAGGTCAGTTGAATTGAGTAGCTTTCATTTGGAAGGGCTTGCACAGGAGTGGTGTGAGTCGATGGAGAGAGGGCGAGCTGCTGGTCTTTTTCCGATGTCGTGGACCGAGTTTTCCAAGGTCTTTCTTGCCAGATTTCTTCCACAGAGTGTGAGGGCGCAAGAGCTAGCAGTTTTGAAGCGTTGCGGAAATCTACGAGTATGTCGGTGGCGGATTATGATTTACGATTCACCCAGTTATCGCGCTGTGCTCCATACTTAGTTCCTACGGAGGAGCTAAGAGTGAAGATGTTCATAAGGAGTCTGGACACGCAGTTGTTTTTGGCTATAGGCTCCGAGCATTTTGATACTTATGCGCAGGCCATGGATGCAGCGATGCTAGTGGAGGAGCGTTTGAGTGAGGCAGTGGTTGTTCCGGAGCCAAAGAGGACTAGACCTTTTGGGTCAATGACTAGGCAGTTTGGCAGAGGTAGAGGCAGGTACACTCCGGGCCGTAGTTTCGGACGAGGTTGAACCCAGGGCCAGATGTTCAGTTCATATCCCGATGATCAGAGGATCCAATCTATATGTTTTAGTTGCGGACTTCCAGGACATTATGCGAGGGATTATAGTCCCCAGGGAGGGGCTGTTGTTCCACAGGCTGCTTTACCCCCTCCACCTTCTATTTCGATGGCCTTACTTCCTCCCCCAGTTGGCACTATACGCCAGACAGTTGCACCACGAGGTCGAAGCTTTGCAGGACACTCTCAGAGAGGTCGAGGAGACAAAGGTAGAGGACGACAGGATGCGGGCAGGGGTCAAGCATGAGTTTTTGCGCTGACTCCACAGGATGCCCAGGCATCAAATGCAGTTATGACAGGTACTCTTTCAGTATGTTCCTTAGATGCACATATTTTATTTGATCCCGTTTCTACACATTCTTATGTATCTTCACGCTTTGCACTTTCACTGGGGAAAGAGTCGTCGCTATTAGAGTTACCGCTAGTTGTGATTACTCCGGTGGGGGATTCTTTTGTAGCTCGACACGTATTCAGGTCTTGTTCAGTGCGTATTGCAGATAGAGATTCCTTAGTTGATCTGATTTTCCTGGATATGTTAGATTTTGATATACTTCTTGGTATGGATTGGTTGGCCGCTTGTCATGCTTATGTAGATTGTCGGGGGAAAGTGGTCAGATTTTGTTTTCCAGGTGAACGATCTTTGTTGTGCAGGGAGACTGTAATGTAACTCCTGCCAACATGATTTCTGCTCTTTGTACGGGACGACTCTTGAAAAAGGGTTGTCATGGGTTCTTAGCATTTGTTCAGGACTTAGGAGCCGCTGAGATTCCGTTGGACCAGGTTCCGATCGCACGAGAGTTTCCGGATGTGTTTCCTGCTGAATTACCAGGGTTACCTCCCGATCGTGATATCGAATTTTGCATTGACTTGATTCCGGGTGCGGGGCCTATTTCTATACCACCTTACCGGGTGGCCCCGACGGAGTTGAAGGAACTCAAAAGCCAGTTGCAAGAGTTGTTAGATAGAGGACTTGTTCGTCCAAGTGTATCGCCGTGGGGAGCTCCTGTCTTATTTGTTAAGAAGAAGGATGGTAGTATGAGACCGTGCATCGACTATAGACTGCAGAATCGAGTTACTGTGCGGAATAGGTATCCATTACCTCGTATCGATGACTTGTTCGATCAGCTGCAGAGAGCTGGCTACTTCTCAAAGATTGATTTGCGGTCAGGGTATCACCAGTTGAGGGTTTGGAAGGATGACATTTCGAAGACTACTTTTCGCATACGATATGGGCATTACGAGTTTCTGGTGATGTCGTTCGGACTCACCAACGCCCCAGCAGCTTTCATGGATATGATGAACTATATTTTCAGTCCATTCCTTGATCAGTTTATTATAGTGTTCATTGATGATATTCTTGTTTATTCCCGGAGTCGGGAGGAGCACGAGCAGCATTTGCGCATCACGTTGCAGACCTTGAAAGAGCATCAGTTGTTCGCTAAATTCTCTAAGTGTGCATTCTGGCTGGATAGTGTAGATTTCTTGGGTCACGTAGTTACGAGAGATGGGATACGCATGGACCCAAAGTAGATCGAAGCGGTACAGCACTGGCCCAGACCTGTGTCAGTTACTGAGGTTCGTAGTTTCTTGGGTCTGGCAGGTTATTACCGACACTTTGTGCAGGATTTTTCTCGGATCGTTGCACCGTTGACCGGATTGACTAGGAAGGAAGTTCAATTTCTTTGGACAGATGCATGTGAGCAGAGTTTCCAGCAGTTTAAGACTCACTTGACGACTGCACGGGTCATATCTTTACCTTCTGGGTCAGGTGGCTTTGTTGTGCATTGTGATGCCTCTAGAGTGGGTTTAGGCTGTGTGTTAATGCAGCATGGCAGGGTTGTAGCTTATGCTTCTCGACGGCTGAAGAGGCACGAGCAGAACTACCCCACTCATGACTTGGAGATGGCTGCGGTGGTTTTTGCACTGAAAATTTGGAGGCATTACTTGTATGGAGAGTCGTGCCAGATTTTCACAGATCATAAGAGCTTGAAGTATATTTTTCAGCAAAGGGATATGAATCTTAGGCAGCGTCGATGGATGGAACTCGTGAAGGATTACGATTGTGAGATCTTGTATCATCCAGGCAAAGCGAATGTTGTAGCGGATGCTTTGAGTCGGAGGCCTGGAGATAGCTTATCTCATTTGCGCACCTTGCAGAGATAGTCTTCTACAGACTGGCAGATTCTATGTGATAGCCATGTACAGTTTGAGTTCACCTCGACAGGAGGACAGTTAACACATGTTCGCACCCGTCCTCAGTTATTAGATCGTATTCGAGAAACCTAGCCCGCAAATGCTCGTATATCGGAGATTATGGATCAGGTTAGGCAGGGAAGAGAGTCGGAGTTCGTGATAGATGACCATGGAGTATTACGTTTTGGGACTCGTCTTTGTATGCCAGATTCGGATGGACTGAGACGTGAGATCTTAGAGGAGGTCCATCGATCAGCATACAGTATTCATCCTGGTTCCACCAAGATGTATCATGACTTGAAGGATGTTTATTGGTGGGAAGGAATGAAGAGGGATGTTGCGGAGTTTGTTTTGAGATGCTTGACTTGTCAGCAAGTCAAGGCTGAGCACTAGAGGCCGGCAGGAGAGTTGCAGCCCTTACCCATTCCGGAGTGAAAATGGGAACATATTTCCATGGATTTCGTTGTGGGTCTACCCAGGACTAGCAGAGGGTATGATTCCATCTGGGTGATTGTAGATAGATTGACAAAGGCAGCACACTTTCTTCCGGTGAAGACGGCGTATGGGTTTGCACAGTATGCTCAGATTTATATCGACGAGATTGTACAATTGCATGGAGTTCCGACGTGCATAGTATCCGATAGGGGTACCCAGTTTACCAGCAGGCTATGGCAGAAACTTCAAGAAGCTCTTAGTACACGATTGAGTTTTAGTACAGCGTTTCACCCACAGACAGATGGGCAGTCAGAGCGGACCATTCAGACTCTAGAGGATATGCTTCGAGCTTGCAGCCTTGATTTCGGTGGTAGTTGGGATCGTCACTTACCTTTGATAGAATTCTCATACAACAACAGTTTTCAGGAGACGATCCAGATGGCACTCTTTGAAGCTTTGTATGGGAGGAAATGTCGATCACCCATTTGCTGGACGGAACTTAGCGAGAGTAGCATTTTGGGCCCGCAGATAGTACAAGAGACTATGGAAAATATTCAGTTGATACGGGACAGAATAAGAGCGGCCCAGTGCAGACAGAAATCATATGCAGATCGACATCGTCGTAGACTCGAGTTTGAGGTGGGAGATCATGTGTTCCTTCGTGTATCTCTGATGAAAGGTGTGATGCGTTTCGGGAAAAAGGGGAAGCTCAGCCCCAGATATGTCGGACCTTACGAGATTCTGGAGAGAGTGGGTGCTGTAGGTTATCGTTTAGCACTTCCACCGAGTTTTCCCGATGTGCATCTGGTGTTTCACGTGTTTATGCTTCGCAAGTATATTCACGATCCTTCTCACGCGATCCAGCATCAGACCTTACAGTTTGAGCCGGATTTATCCTACACAATGCAGCCAGTAGCTATTCTAGACCGGCAGGCAAAGAAACTGAGATCAAGGGTACTTCCATCTGTAAAGGTTCTTTGGCGAGAAACGAATCGCGAAGAGATTACTTGGGAGACCGAGGATGTGATGCGAAAGAAATTTCCATATCTTTTTGAAAATATGTCTAATTAAGTTTTAAATTTGGGGACCGAATTTTCTTAAGGGGGGATATTGTAACATTTTGAAAATTTGGAAATAAATAAAATTAATTAATTAAATAATAAAATGTTAATTTAAAAAGTTATTAAATCAAATTAGGACATTTTCTTAAGTAGAGTGTAAAACAAATTAAATTGAAATTTTAGTGTGTAACATTTATAAAGTACAAGGGTTTTAGTGTGAAATTTATCTTCATTTTAATTAAAGTGGTGTTATATAATAACATAGGTAGTGAAGGGTCTTTGTGAAAAAATTTAGGAAAATTATGCAAACTTGGAATTTTTGAGGGTGTAAGTGAAAAAGGGGTTAGATAATGTTTAGCTCAGAAATTATATCAAGATAAAACAAATTAGAGTGATAATGCATAGCCACCACCTAGTTACATGCTCACTTCATGCACAACACCTCCTCCTTGCATGAAACAACCACACCCTTGTTTGGTGACACCTCCTCCTACATCTCACTCTTTTCCTTTACCATATTTTAGGTGTTCAGATCATTTAACCAAATTAAAATTCTGAAAATTTCAAAGGAAAAAGAAAGATAACACTTCGAACTCACAAAGATAAATAAAAGAAAAGAGAAGTGAGAAGAAGAAACAGGCTAAGGATTTCCACTATCAAGCTAGGAGCTAAGGGTTTGGGTGTCTTGGAGGAAGCTTTTCAACCATCCTCAGTAGGTAAAATTCTTAACTCGGTAGATTTTAGTTCTGTAATTGTAAAATTTAGAAATCGAATATCGTATTCTAGGTAAAACTTAACTCTGTGTTAATCTGTTATACTTTAGGTGAAAATCAACTTAACTAAACAGTGTCTAAATCTTATAAACAGGACATAGAGCAAAACCTAGGAGTACGAACCTCCCAGCTCAGATTTTGGCCGGCGAGAAGAAGGGAAGATCCGGCGTCGCCGGATTTCTGGTAGAGTTTGGTGTTTTGGGTTTTAGGGTAGGTCTCTGTATAGGTATTGGGGTATTTTGGTATTGTTTATTTAAGTCAAATTAACAGTATATAAAATCTGGGAACTAATATCGGAAAAGGGATCAAAATTCTAAAATACGACACGGTAAATTCGTAATGCGTTTAAGTTTTCTGTTGCAAACAGCGAGGGGTTAAAGTCCAGTTAAGATAAGTGTTAGATAGTTTAGAATAGTCGTACGTGGTATAGTTAATACTTAACACTCGTATTTTTATATTTCGCCGTATCGAAATTAGCCGTTTCTTATTCAAATTAATTTCGATGTTAGATTTAAATACGGGAACTTCGGAGGCCGCAAGGAAAGGAAAAAGGATTGGCGATTTCTGAGTAGTTTACGACGTATTCTGGTGAGTAGACTAAACATCTACCGGGGGATCTTGTATAGATGGCGTGATACGCCCGTAGTTTAGTTTAAATAAAAACAGGCTTTTGTATGTTAAGTTAATTCTATGCATTCATATATACATATACATCGCCATATTAATAGTTGTTAGAACACCGCACAATTATCGACGAGTTATGCCGCACACACACATAGTACATGTTACACTACACCTCGTCGATATTGACATGTCACTTTCACACTTAGTAATTGTCCTGTTAAATATGATTCATATCATACCTTAACATCAATAACAGTAGTAAATTGCATCAATGACATCATGTTTCGTATTCAAGTGTAATAAGTTGATATAAGAGGCATTTGTATTATTGAGGATTTATGGTTTTGAGTTTTCCGATACTATTGCGTAAATTCAGTGATTTTTCATATTGTTGTGAGATGTCCACCATGAGATGCTGTTTTTATGATTTGGTTTTTATTCCGGGCCGAGTGGGGGAGCTATACGGTCGCGGATTTTTACGTTATCCAGACTGAGTGGGGGAGCTATACAGTCGGATTCATGGTGGATCCGGTCGAGACCGAGGGGCAGGAAAGACGCATTTGAGGCGAGGAGCCATGCGAGGATACTCGATACCGGAGATAGTTGTGAAACACGGCGGATATCTAGATGATACCGACCGGTGTTATTGATTATAGGATCGTTCGAGGAACGATCCCTGAGGGAAACAGAAGATTTATGTCGATGTTGGACACGGAAAGATGAACTCTATTTGAAACTAAATGATGAGATTTCAGTTTTGAGTTATATAGTTAGTGGTACAAATTCATGATTCTACGTGTTATCCTGCATCATGCTCATCCTTATTGCTATTATTTATAGTTCGTCATATTTACATTATCAGCCGTTAAATGTTAGTTTTATTCATTGAGCTGGCAACTCACCCCCGTTGTGCCACAGTTCCTTGCAAGAGTAGAGTGGACAGTTCGCAGCAGTGCAGATCCACTTATCAGCTTTTATCGCATCTTTTGCTAGGTGGGTTACCTATGTAGTAACCTCCTCTTTTGGTATTGTATATTGAATCTAGAAAATCTCCATCAGACCCTGTATTATGACTTAGAACGAGATGTGGTTATATGTATATTATTTGACAGATGAGATCGTTTAGTTATGTTAAATGATATTTCTTTTACTTATGTATGAGATTCTTATTGATGTCGTATAAAGTTGTATATTAATTTCTGCTGTTGGCATCGTTACTCCCAACTAGGGATGTAACCAAACTAAATCTCTTTATAACTGTTGTTTTATTTATTAGAAAATTACTGTTGAGATTTTAATACTTACAAACCGTGATTTTTACTAAAAACTAAATTTTCTTAAAATTCCATAAAAAGGGTTTTTGATCTTGGTTTTTGGCTTACTCGGGTTGTGTAGATATCTTTAGATATTATACAATCTAAGTGCCGGTCACATCTAAACTTTGGGTCGTGACTACTCTGCGCAACCTGCTCACTAATATCAAGCTTCTTCCTCAGCACCAGCCCGTCAGAGATACATCGTTGAAGGTTTTCAAAGATGTTTCAGCTGGGCAGCATTTGCTGCAACCTCAGCACGCAGTTGAACAGATTCAGCGGAAGTCGCCTCACGTTCCTTTCGCTTAAGGGTTGCCTCTTGTTCGAAATGGTGAAGGAACGGAACGCTCTGCTCAACCCATGCTGCTCGCTGGGAGTTCAAAGCCAACACCTCCGGAACAGGACGCCTAAGCTCAAGCTCATGCAGGCAGGCCTCAATCTTCCTGCAGTGATTAAACCAAGACTCAATGACGCCTTCGCTATGGAAGTTCACAAGCATCGCCAGCATGGGATTAACCTCGTCAGCAAAATCTGTAGCTAATGCAGGGGCCTCGGCGTCAACCTCCTCGATGTATTCGCTCAACATACGCAGGCTGGTCACAGCACCTTTTGAAGATGGACGTCTGGAAAAGGGCCCTTCCGGCTTTATGATGCGAGACTCGATCGGAGCTGGAGTCGGTGCGATCACTGCAAAACAAATCATAGTCAGATATTAGCTTAAGAGACAAAGAAGATGCAACAGCAATAAAGGCTACTATACCGGTTACGGCAAGTGGCAGAGTTGGGAGTACTGGTGGCGCGACAATACTCTTGTCCTTTCCTTCAATTTGTAGCGCTGTAATCAATTTAAAGTTAACAACGGCAGGGTCACCCATTAAAGAAAAGAAAATACATCGGTTAGAGAAGTTACTCACCGGCACCAGCAGGCAGACTAACTTCCGACTGGAAGGAGAAGTGCGGGATCAACACTTGATACAGATGATCGAAGAGAACTCCTGCAAGTTTACGATGATACGTAGTCAGTACACGAAAGATGATGTCCCTGATTTAAATTAATCGCAAACCCATACCTTCCAGCACTTGAGAGGATATAAGAGGAGATGAAGGGGCAGCGACCATCAGAGTAGCCGTTGGTGGTTCTTCTTCAGGTGTCGCAACCTTAGCGCTCACCATACCTACATTCGAAAGGAACAAAATGTCATCAGAAGGGATTGCAAAACGAAAAGAATGCAGCGACCCAAGACCTACCAGACAGGTCATCAGCCAAAATGGTGACGGAAGCATCGCCAAGCATCACGACTTCTTCAATCTCATTTGGGGGGATGGTTTCGCCGCCCGTGGCTTCGTCCCCTGATTCTACGAAGGCCGTCGTGACACTCGCAATGCCAGGCGATGGCAGGGAACCACAGGTGGAAAGAGCAGCAATTTGAGCAATCCCGGACTCCTGAGAAAAAGTAGCCGCTTCGGGTTCGGTAGTTGCCGTCATCTCGCCTGCCACCTCCTCACCCGGACTTGGCCCTCCAGGGTATGATATATAAGAATATGAAGATTAAACTCTAATAAAAGGACCCAGTGTTACGTTACCTTGGGTCGGCTTTTCAATTGCTTCCCGAGCCGCGCGTACCGCCTGTCTATGAGTGGTAGACAGGGCGACCGGAGCACCCTCCGAAGAAGAAGGGACAAGGGAAGCGGTGCTCGAGCCTGCACCAACAGCCAAGGCAGCATCATGGTCTTTCGCTGCACGCCTCTTGCGCTTCCTTTCAGCCTGTGCCGCCAGAGCTGACCTTCTCAAGACCTCCGCCAAGGAGACGTCATCGTCCGAACCAAGTTTCGCCTCTGGAACCTCTACGGCGTCCGTCATTGTCTGTTTAAGCGAAGCTTCTTTCGACGATATCGAGGGAGCTGGGACATCGGTAGTTGGCCCTGGAAGCGTTACAGCACCACCTTGCAGGATCAGCACTGCACTTGGGATAACTAGAGTCGAGGTAGTCCCTGCAACAAGATGAAAAAGATGGGTTAGTTTACCCATAAAAACAGGAATGAAGGCACAGTGAGCCGAAATGTACCAATGCCTAAGGAAGCACGAAGCTTTTCCTCCTCTTCAAAAGTCTTGAGAGAAGCCGCGAGAGCTTTTTCAGTGGAGATGCCTGTTGAAGAAGAAGTGTCAATCAAGGCATGATAATAAAAACGTAACAGCCAAAAGATACGACTGAAGTTTACCTGACTGTGCAAGGGTGACTAGTCCTGCTTTGTGGCTTGCTAAACGCTCGGAAGCTGCAATAGCATCCTTGAGGTCGGTATCATCCGGCACCATGAATAAGCCTTCATTGGTCCCATATTCACTTATGCCCTCGCTGTAAGGAGCATGAGGTTCTTGGCCACATGCAACGTATGCAGAGAGTATTGACTTCATTCTCTTCTGCGAGCGAGTGCCGGTAGCCGCTAGCATAAGTTTACGCTTGGTGGGCACCTTTGGGCGACGAGTCCCAATTTCCGTACCCACACCCGACTTGGGAGACGCCGTAGCTATCTCTTTTTCAGGCACACTGGGTAGGGGCAGCTCACGTATAGCACGTGGAACCACAGCCACAGCAGCTTCTCTCAAGTGAGGACGGACAATGGTCCGCCGCTTCAGAGGAACATTTAGATTACCGGCCGGGGTTGCACCCTTGCGATCAAGTAAAAGTCGCTTCTCCTCCTTGATAACAGCACCCATCGCGTGTTGACACCACGCCACGTATACGTTCAGGGCTTTCGGAATATAACTCGGCTCACTGATGAAGAAATTGGACCATGTGTTTAGGCGCATGAAGTGGTGTAAAGCGCTCCGGATGCCCTCTTCAGTATTAACCGGTTCTGCCAAGAATGCCTCGAGCGGGCCGCCCTGATTATAACTTGATTGTTGGGTAAAGCGGTGGAGGTTATATCTCATGAACAAAACTGAGTCATTCTGCCTGAACACCAAGTAGCCCGGCCTGATCGAGTACAAATGAAGAATCTCCCGAGCTTTCAAGGTAGAAGCTCCATCCTTAAAGGTGTCCCGCAACGGCTGCACTGTCTTAGCGGATTCCTTACCGATGGTCATGACCTTATCAACAAAGGTCATGCTATCCCCGACTGTACGTGGGCGAAGAATCACACCCCGAGCATCTCGCTGACTTGGCTCCATAGTGGAAGTATCGACCAGCCGCATGATCCGTGGAAAATTTCAAGTTTCATAGAAATGGGGCCGCTTGTGCATTCCAAAAGCACTAAGCACATGCGGCTCGAGCCATGAAGTAAAATAATGCATCGGGAAGTTCACAGGCTGCACCCCCGGTTGCGTAGTGTCGGCCGCCAAGCTAAGGCCGTGATACAAATGAGCCAGCCCGGCAATCCCAACAGCAACATGTCTCCCTTCAACCATCCGATAAGCTGGGTAGAAGACAGACGGCCTCATGTAACGAGGGTGCATGGGAAGCGCGAACCAGCATAACCACAAACCGAGGAACCCTAGAAAGAACGCTTCTTCATCGATGTCCTGAGGGACGATTTTTGAAAAGGGGACGACTGCGACGTTGGGAAGGAAGAAACTCTTTTGATCGACTTCTGCTATTGGCCGGCTATCCAAGCCAAAACCAAAAGGATCATCAAGTTTGGCAAACCTTTCGTCTTCTTGCGATAAAGTTTCGGGGCGGAGAAAACGGGCGATGAAGTCCGCAAAGCTAACCCCATGGCTTCCAGATTCAAGAAATGGACCCTCGTAAATGTTCAACAGCTTGATCAAGCTGGGGAATCAGTGCTGAATGGAATTCTCTGGGGTTAGACCCGTCATCACCAGTCGGGTAGCGAAAATATATTCGTCAGGGGGAAAGATCTTCTCATAATGCTCCCCTCTGACAGGCAAGTCGGAGATATCCGCAAACTCCTCCAAAGAGATGGAAACTTCCCTATCTAGCATAAAGAAGGTGTGAGTTGGAACGTTCCATTGTTCCAAAAAGGCTTTAACCCACCATGCTGGAGGTGTGGAATACTGGAACAGAGAAGCATAGATCGCAGGGTACATCCCGAGCCTCAGCAGCTCTGACTTCTTTGCCTATAGGATATATCGGGCCCGCTGCAGATATCCAGCTGAGTGACGGGGAGTTAAGCCTATGTTGTATGGCTGTCCCCAAGGGCGCGACTCCCCCTGGCATATACGCCGCTCTAGAATGTCCAAAGCCATCGGAGGCTGTACAGGAATCACAGCCATAGAAGGCTGAAGGAGACCCTCCGAAGTCCAATTAACCACCTCCATGATATAGTTCATCGGGGGTGCATCTGCATAAGGGATCGCCGAGATAGGCTCCGAAGGTGTCGCGCAAGAAAAGCTCCGTCGGCCCCTGATAATTTGATTGTACCATGTTCCTCATAAATGATGATTCTTGTGCTCCGGGTCATGATTTTTTATCAGTGCGAAAACTTCTCGGTCTACTGGCGCTGTAGGGAATCTGCCCTCTGAACGGACAAAGGGAAACGAAGTATCGAAAGACATAGTACCTGCATAGAAAAGAACAAAGTTAGCCGTCAATACTACAAGTCAAGTTCTGGCACTGGGTATTTTAAATTTGTACCGCACTGCAATGCAGTGGAAAGTGACCCGGGAAGGACTCACATAATCTAAATGATAACTCGTCATTAATAAAACAATTTCATCATTTGATGAGACTGTCATTAAATGAGGAAATCCTCAAAAGATTCTCATTTAATGAGGGCCCTCGGGCCAATGAGTAAATCTCCCATTAAAAGCAGCGCTCTACAACAGAGTGACATCTGTCAACTCTGATGATGAAAGGAATAAAATTCCTCAAAAATCTTGAAGAGCCATGCTCTGAAAAATGATGGAATAACCCATCAGAAAATTTAAAGCAAAGCTTTTTAATGAATCAAAATTTTGAGATCTTCAAGATCTATGAACAAACTCTAAGAGTTTTCATGAAAGATTAACAAATCTATATGATTTGAAAAAAGAAAAGCTCTGTTAATGGGTAACCCTAAGAAAGATCTCTTTCGATCTAAAGCTAAATTAAGAAACCCTAAAAAATCTATATGATTTGAAAAGATCAATGCTCTGTTAATGGGTGAAACCATAGAAAGGTTTAATCTTTACCTAAATTTTTTACAGAGTTTTATCCCTAAGAAAATTCTTAAGACGAAGAGCTATGCTCTGAAGGAGAAATAATTCTCAGAAAAAAGTAAGAAGATGAACAGAGATCATCTCAAAGGGCCAAGGGTCCTATTTATAGGTACCGAGAGCCGTTTCAACTTCTAAGTTGATCTAAGGACGCAGATACTGCCGCCACCGCATTCACGTATGAGTCACATGAGCGCAACGATGGGGGCATTTGTTTCCCCCAATCAGAGCAAAGCGCTGTTCAAATATCAAATTTTGAAATGAAGCAGCGCTGAGAGTCAAAGACTCTGAGGCAGTGTTCACGTGCAAAGCACATGAGCGCTAGCGCTAAGAGCGTTGCAGCACACCACGTGCAAAGAGCGTAAGCGCTAGCGCTAAGTGCGCTGCACTCTAAGCAGCGCATCGCGTGCAAAGCACGAGAGCGCTAGCGCTGGAACTAAATGTTCCCAACCGTTGGATCAATGATCCAACGAACATGATTAAAAATCATCAAGTTACCAGAATAAAATTCTATTAAGGAAACATTCCTCAGAATCTTTCCAAACAGGAAAGATTGTGCTCTGTAAATCAGAGCACCGTCGGATCAATGATCCAATGGTGATTAAAAATCACTAAAATACAGAATAAATTCTGTGTGGGGAAAGATTTCCTAATCTTATTAAAAACAAGAAGATTGCCTTCTGTAAATCAGAATCCCTAGGATCAAAGATCCAACGGTGGGGAAATCCCCAAATTAATTAGAGAAAAGATCTCTTAAACTGATTAAACAAATCAGCTTGCCCTATATAAATGCCCCAAGACTTCAAGTCTCAGAGAGAGGGACCCCCCCTAAACTTTGAGGAATTTCAAAGACAAAGAGCAAGCTCTCAGAAGAATAAAATTTTCTTCAAGGTAAAAAAAACAGAGAGATGAAATCATCTCATATTAAAAGAAGAATTTACTTCTTTTTCTAAGATCATAGATCTATAAGACCAAAGTCTTTCACAACAGAGATAAAATTATCTCAAAAATAAGGAGAAGAACTTGATCTTCTTCAGATCATAGATCTATAAGACAAATCTTCTTTCAAAGATTATAATATCTCATTATAAAAGGGGGGAGAATAATTCAATTCTCTTAAGATCACAGATCCAAAAAGGCAAAGCCTTTCATCAAAAACATAAGAGATTGAAACATCTCCTATAATTAAAATAATAAGAACTTTGTCCTTAGATCCATGAGACAAAATCTCTTATAAGAAAGAGAATTTAATTCTCAGGGCGTAAGGCTGCCTAAAAAGAGCCATAGCGCTCCAATCAAAAGAAGCGTTTCAGTGCTCCAAAATTAACGCATAGCGTTGCAGAGCCTTAGCGCTCCAAACTTCACCAGAAGCGCAATGCGCTCATTGTCTGGCGCTCAGCGCCAAGTGTGCCATGTGCTCTTCACGTGTGCGCTACTTTACCAGAAGTGCAATGCGCTCATTGTCTGGCGCTCAGCGCCAAGCGCGCCACGTGCTCTTCACGTGTGCGCTACTTCACCAGAAGCGCAATGGACTCATTGTCTGGCGCTCAGCGCCAAGCGTGCCATTTCACGTGTGCGCTACTTCACCAGAAGCGCAATGCGCTCATTATCTGTCGCACAGCGCCAAGCGCGCCATGTGCTCCTCACGTGTGCGCTACTTCACCAGAAGCGCAATGCGCTCATTGTCTGGCGCACAGCGCCAAGCGCGCCACATGCTCCTCACGTGTGCGCTACTTCACCAGAAGCGCAATGCGTTCATTGGCTGGCGCATAGCGCCAAGCGTGCCACGTGCTCCTCACGTGTGCGCTAAATGAACATAAACTGTTCTACAAATAAGATCCCTATAGCTATAATGAGCGCTCAGCGCTCAGTAAAAGACAAAAACAATTATCAGAGCCAATGCTCAGTATTTCAACTGAATGGGCCGAGCCCAAGTTGGCCACAGATCCCTAATTCAGATCAATTGAGCTCATGTGCTCACAAATCTTTGATCTTAGTCCCAAATTGGACTACAGATCTTCCAACCAATATTGGTTCAAGTGTACATCTTTTCACTACTCTGATATTTGTCGTTGTAATCCTTCAACGTCTTCAAAGAGGTGACGGGTCCCGACAACCAGATAAACCACGGACTGTGGGGTCCTTAAACTCATGGACTATGATGTCCTTAAACTTTACAGACTATAATGTCTCTAAACTACTACGGACTGTGGGGTCCTTAAACTCATGGACTATGATGTCCTTAAACTTTACAGACTATGACGACTTTAAACTGGACCGCAATGTCCTTATACTAAAACAATAAAGCCCAAATGCTCTTTTGTTGGATCTAAATGATCCTGTTAAGTTGATCTTAGTGTAAAAATTAGACTAACGTATCCTTAACAAACGTTTAAGTTGATCTTAATCTCAAATGAGACTAACGTATCTTTAAACTCAACCCAAAACCCAAATCTAAGAAAATACGGATTTGGACTAATCCATGTCCTACGGGCGACAACATATATTAGTCTCCGTATACAATCAACGAGCAACCAAAAATAAAACAAAACATACACGACACGAAGTGACCATCTGGAGAAGGAGAAAGTTGTTACCGCGATGCGGTAGCGTAATTAACTGCAGGGGCTTGTGCCTGTAGGGAAGAGCGTTCCCATAATCAAAAACCCGTCAAACGAGGGGGAATCTGACGAAGTCTGCTACATCGGCCACATCCGTCTAAACCTCCGATATACGGTACCATAAATCAACTTGGCATCTTCAGAGTGGTGGATGGATAAAACCAAATAGCATCTACCCCCAAATTCAGGCAAGACGGACCTACGCGGTCGCGTCTCTGTGTTCGGCGGTGAACAATGATCTCCAGCTCGAATCTCCGAAAATCATCGATAAGCTTCTTCTGTGCAGTCAACATCCGAATTGCTGGAAACCGACTAAGCGCATCCAACACTACATTAACTTTCCCCGGATGGTACTTGAGATCAAGATCATAGTCAGTCATCAGCGGAAACCATCTACGCTGCCTCATATTAAGCTCTTTCTGCGTGAACACATACTTTAGGCTTTTTTGATCGATGAATACTTCGACCCTTTCGCCCAATAAGTAGTGTCTCCAAATCTTCAAAACGAAAATCACTGCTGCAAGCTCCAAATCATGAGGTGGGTAATTCTTCTCATGGATCTTCAACTGTCTCGATGCATAAGCTATAACTTTCCCATGCTGCATCAAAAAACATCCCAAACCTTTCCCAGATGCGTCGCTGTGAATCACTAATCCTCCGGAACCATCTGGTACAGTCAAAATAGGAGCAGTTATCAATCTTTGCTTCAACGCCTCAAAAGCTGACGCACAACTATCCGTCCATACGAACGGTACCTCCTTTCGCATAAGCTTGGTCAAAGGTTCAGCTAAGCGAGCAACATTCTCTACGAACCTTCTGTAATATCCGGCAAGTCCAAGAAAACTTTTGATCTCTGCTACGTTCTTCGGAATCGGCCAATCTTGAACTGCTGCAATCTTCTCGGGATCAACAGCAATTCCATCTTTGGATACGACATGCCCTAAAAACTTCACTTTTTCAAGCCAAAACTCGCACTTGCTCATCTTTGCATATAATCTTTCTTGTTTCAACGTCTGCAGTGTGATCTTCAAGTGTTCTGCATGCTCTTCTAGGCTTCTCGAGTAGACCAGAATATCATCGATGAACACCACTAAAAACTGGTCCAAGAACGGTGAAAAGATTCAGTTCATCAAGTCCATAAATATCGCCGGTGCATTCGTGATTCCGAATGGCATCACTAAATACTCGTAATGTCCATATCGAGTTCGGAACGCAGTCTTACAGATATCCTCTGATTTAACTCGAACTTGATGATATCCAGATCGCAAATCCAGCTTCGAGAATACCTCTGCGCCACTAAGTTGCTCGAATAATTCGCCAATGCGAGGGATCGGGTACTTGTTCTTAATAGTTACCCGGTTTAATTCTCGATAATCGATGCACATCCTCCTTATGCCATCTTTCTTCTTGACCAGAAGAACTGGAGCTCCCCAGGGTGAATTACTGCTGTGAATCCAACCCTTCTCTAGCAATTCAGTAACCTGCTTCCTTATTTCTTCCAACTCCACTGGTGCAATCAGATAGTTCGCCTTTGAGATTGGCGCTGCACCAGGAACAAGATCGACCGCGAACTCCACATCTCGTTTTGGCGGTAAACCCGAGATGTCCTCGAACATGTCCATGAACTCTCTAACTACAGCTGGCGCTTCCTCCTTATCAACTTCCATCGACGAAAGAACGGAGCTTGTCGGCCTAGCCCTAAACTCGACTGGCCCGACAGAACTGCTACCTCCAGCAAAAACAAACTCCGGATGTCCGGGAATCTGGAAAATCACTTTCTTCGCCCTAGAATCAATGTGAGCATGGAAGGTGCCGAGAAAGTCCATTCCCAAAACAACATCATAACTGCCGGTATCAATCACCAATAAATCTGCAAATAACTCTCGTCCGCAAATAACAACCGAACAATCTTTGCATTCACTACAAGATATGATCTTTCCTTTCCCAGTGTGTATGTCCCAACAACTAGATAGGGTCGTGTAAGAAATCGAGTGTGCAGCAATAAACTTGGACGACATACAGTAATGGGATGCACCTGAATCGAATAGTGCTAATACATGAAAAACATGAACAAGTAGGATACCAAAAATGACTTCATCTGAAGCCAAGACACTGAAGAAGATAACCATGATAAACAAGATTCAAGCTGACGATAAAACATGAACTGGAAAGCAAGAGAAGCAAGGCAATAAAACGACCATGAAACAAGGAAGTGAATCAAGACTAGGACTCCAAGTTACTTAAATAGAGTACCGCATTGTAACCATGTTGTAGTTCATAATTACAATCACATAACTCCGTTCAAGTCGCCCAAATCCTAGTATCAGAATAGAGAGAAACAGTAGGGAACCAGAAGGATTCAAGTCGAGATGCAAAGTTGTTTGCATATCGTCAAGACAAGGGTCACGAGAAGATATGATTCAAGAATCACGATAACAATGTGGCGGGACATGTTCCTAATCATGGATTTTCTGATTCGTGTATTGGGTCCAATACCCAACTACAAAAGAATCAAACCGGATTAACCTAAATCCTATGGCTCTGATATCAAACAAACTCTGTCACGCCCCGCTTCCCAGAGTGCGCTAAGATCGGCACGTGACAGAGCCAACCATGCTACCTATGGTTAGAAAACATCTCTCCACAGTCACATTACGGCTGCATATAAGATATCAAGAACAGTAAAAAATAAAAATAAACTATCTAGTACATGTCCATATGCCAGAATAAACGAGTCAAGAAATAATATGCGGAAGAAATAAATCCAATAAACAATAACATCTGGAAAGTATGTCCCAAATACGGGCTCACATCAGGAAATGAAAATGCTGAAAGAAAACTAAACTAAACAAGCTAAATACTAACAGGATCCTCACTGCTCGGCCTGTCGGCTGAAATACTCCTGATCAGCCTGCGAAAGAGATAAAGGATCTGGGCCATGCAAAACACAAACGTCAGTGCGTCATAATATCAACAATAATAAATGAACAGGATACACGAGATATGCAGGCATGAGTATAAACGATGACATGAATATAACCAGTAAACATGGATATGCAACAGTGAAGTGTATACGTGCAGGTGAAGTGAGGAAAATAATCTAAACTGTGCTACTGGGTTATCTATCCTAAAGTTATTCGAAATCAATTGATGTACTCCTCATGTAACTCAAAGAATATGTCCCGTTACCCCCCCGGGACCACAGATCAGGAATGTGAACCAAGAATGGTTCTGTCTCGTTACCCCCCGGGACCACGGATCAAGCTGTAAAAGTCACGAATGACTCTGTCCCGTTACCCCTCGGGACCACGGATCAAGAAGAATCATGAATGATTCTGTCCCGTTACCCCTTGGGACCACAGATCAAGTAATATCCTTTTAAGTTACACTCGGTTATACTTTTGATTTCCCCATACCCCAAGGTTATGTGTTCAAGTCAGGTATTGATAAACTGGAGCTAATGCCAACACAGGATCAAGCAGGTATAGATTTGTCTAAAATAGACAACAGGATATGTCCATCAGGACAACATGTCAGGATTGCCGGCATTAGAAACAGGATCAGATAACAGGTCATGACAGATAGTGCATATGTATCACATAGATGCTCGAAATAAAACTATAGCAAGTACGGATGCACGGTAAAAGCACGGATGCACAAATGTCTATCAGGAATTACATCTAAAACTCCATGACTACGCATGATGCACATTATCAAGCATTGGATACTAATATAACGGTAACATGATAAAATATGATATGGCATGCAGCTAGATATGCAATAAATGATACGGATGCGAACAGATATCGGAAAATGGTAAAACTGTAATATGGATACACAATACAATAAATATGCAATATTTTTATTAATATAGATGCAAGTATAATAATATAGCATGTATCAAGCTAACTTGCATGCAACCAGATATGTAATTAATGATATGGATGCGTACGACTATCCGAAAACAGTAAAACAGTAATATGGATGTACAATGCAGTCAACATGTGATATTTTTATTCATATAGATGCAAAATATATATCATAGCATGTAGCAAGATAAACTTGCATGAGACTAGATATGTAAATAACGGTATGGATGCATACGGGTATCGAAAAACTGTAAAATTGTAATATGGATGCACAATAAAATAAACATGTAATATTTTTTTATTAATTTAAATGAAAATATATAGACATAACATGTAGCAAGATAAACTTGCATGCAACTAGATATGTAAATAACGATATGGATGCATACGGGTATCGAAAAACTGTAAAATTTTAATATGGATGCACAATGAAATAAACATGTAATACTTTTTATTAATTTAAATTGAAATATATAGACATAGCATGTAGCAAGATAAACTTGCCTGAACCGATCCCATGACGGGGTGTGTACGCTGCGTCCGACGTCGGGTAAATGTCGCAATGCACAAACAGCGCACAGAACTGAACTCGGCAAGGCAAGAACGCGTCCACACTGGCTGGGAGCGCCCACTGGGTCAGCTTGATCGTCAACGACGACACAGCTCCGGCGATCACCGAAAAAAGCAAGATCGATGATTGATCAAATTTATGTGTAGTAGTTAACCGCAATCAATAATGGTGTCGCGTGTAGATAGACCGAGATGAGTACGGGTCGTTCTCAGGGAAACATTGAATCTTTTAATCTTACTTTAGGCGTGTTGAGAAAGAAAGGAGGAAGAATAAAGAATGGTTGTAGATTCTAGATCTACGTCAAACACGGATGCAGGATATAGATCTAAATTAACTACGGATGTAAGTTTTATAGTAGGAGGGGGCTTGTAGGGCTCATTAAGATTTAGTAGTCATGAATGATTAATTAAAGATTACTCCTTTTATCCTTTAATAGATTTAAAACTAGATCGACAGTGATGCATGTAGATTAGGCTTTCTGGAGGGAAAAGGGTTCCCAGTCTTAACCCCTATCTTAACATGGATCTCCGTTCATGTCTAGCCTTTACCAAAGCAATTGTTAATCTAATATCTAATCGTGGTCGTGACTATCAATGAATTGATAGCGCGCCCAATTAGAATGTTAACTATTCTTTTGGTAAATTTTATAAATTTTATAGGATGTAAAAAGAGTTTAAGGATCTTCATCATCCATTAATCTACCCTAATCCTATGAACCCTAACAAGCAAAGAATTACTCGCGCATGTTGGGAAAAGAAAAGATAGAGAGGGAAATCATAAAAAAACTACAAAGAAATAAAATAAGAAAACAACTACCTTTATTAATCAACAAGATCAATTACACTTTGTTCCCTTAGAAAATGATTACAAAATTCTAGTTTGCTTCTCGATCTCTTCTAAGGAGGTAGATGAACTGTCGATGATCAACCAGGATTCTTGAGCTGTCGTGGACTTCGTGATCGCATTGGTTTGATGATCTTTCCAAGAGGCTCTCGGTCCGTATTTATAGTCACAAAGTCAGAACCCTAGTTTCATAATATGGAAACTAGTTGTTAGGATCCCAACCACCAAAATCCTAAGCCCTAAATCCTTAGAAGTGCGGCAGAACCGCGGCCATTGGATAGGTTTTGTAGGGTTCCTAGGCACTCTTACAAGGGTTAATAAGGCATCAACCATGCCCGAATAAAAATTTAGACGTGCCGAACAACCCAAAACCGGGATCTTTGCTAGATAATTAGGGTTTAACATGCAAATAAACATCTTTACAACTAAGAGTGAGGGATTACAACCTTTGTAGTCTGCTCCTTCACTTCATAAGCTCCGAGTAGAAGTCCCTTCGTCGCTATCCACGATCTCCCGGACTCAAGAGAGGCTCCACAACTCGAACGATCCATGCTAGCTTGTAGTCTTCCTTTTCTCCGATGATCTACCTCGAAATTTCTATAACTCAAGCTCTCTCTCTCTAATGAGGTGAACACCCTAATCTAATTGGCTAGATTAGATGAGGATGATGGAGTAGTATTTGTGTTCTCTTTTATTATCAAATTCTCACACTAATCATCACAAAACTCAAAACCTAGAAAGCTTTCTCATAAGCTCAAGAAAGAAGAAGAAGAAGAAGAATGAATGAATTAAAAAACCTTTTGTGATGAATAATGAAATGATATATGATTACAAATGTAACCATGTTCAACAATGACAAGGCTAACTCATGTAGAGAATTAACTAAGGCTAAGGGTTTGGGTTGGGTTAAGAATGAGTCACTAAAAGATATCAACCATAATATCTTAGCTCAAAACAAAAAGAAACCTTCTAGAAATATCAAGAAAGAACTAACCCAAATCAAACCCTGATCTTGTTTAATCTCCACTAAACATGTTGCATTAGTAATAATAATGTTACAATATTATATATAACATATATAATATATTTTGTAACAAAAGAAAATAATACAATTGACATATATCTCATATATATCAATGTATTATTCGGTGAGAAAGTGAATCAATAAAGCGAGCCAATATTAGATAATGTAACGCAATATATCATATATATTATTATATATTAAATTATCGAATCAACACTTGATCCGACAATCCGGCTATATCAAATATAACCGACTAATATAACATGTACCGATTCATCGAATCAACACTTGATCCGATGACCAGGCTCATGTCAAAATATCGCGAGAATATAATACGATATCTCATATCGCATTATCCTCGGTCTTGCACATATCACATATGTGCTCCTACTCCGTTTTGCCTGAGTCAAGAAACCTCTGTGTAGGACTCTAAAGAATCGTCAATACGCTGGTAGCAGGTGATGATCATATCAAACACCCACAAGCTGCAAGCGGTCAGCTAAACGTAACAGCCACCCAGGTATTGAGCGATCAGAAGATCAACAAACAAGCCTGTACATTCTCCTGTGAATCCAATCAGTAACACTCTCGTACAGTCCGGTCTCTTCATCTGATATGTCGCATATTAAGTCTAGGGGTAGTATACGTCAGACCCCGATAAGTCGTGTCGATATGAGGCACATAATAGGTCGAGAAACTACTAATAACACTTACCAGTAAATCTCTATATCAGCCCTGGCCAGGGACTTCCGGTTATGGCCAATCGAACACAGCACAACATCAACTCCCTATACCGGGAGAGACGAATCCCCTCCTATCGCTCATTGCCTCCATGTGATTCGGGACTTCACCCAAAAGCCACCGTTTTGCACGCCCTCTTGGACGTGGTAAGGTGGAAATCAAAGTACAGTGGGAATCACACAAGACTCTATGACGATCTTGGGTCTACAGACTACCCTATACTAGTGTCACCGGAGAACTGCAATCTGACGTGAGGTATAAAACCATCTGGGAGTTCTCGGTGAGTCCGTCCAGTGTACCCAGTCTCCACTGAGCACCCGTACACCATCCTTGATGTCAAAACACCGATGGATATGGGATTATCCATCGCCCATCATATGGGTCAAGGTGCGTATACGCTAGTCTACTCTGGTGTATCGATGCCCTGTCTCGACACACCCTCGACTACGAACAGTTATAGGATGTACGCATCGACTACCGTGGCCCCACTAGTATGATCTCATCATAGTCCCAGTAGTCGAGTACATATCTTAAGGGCTTTATCAACATGTGAGAGTAAGACAGTAAACTAATATAAGTCAACATGTTAAGATAAAGTGAAACCAAATAGCATACTATCATGACGAGCAAGAAAGTCCTCTCTATATATATCCAAGCATCCATTATAATATACATCATATGTACAACAATGGCCTCTAGGACATATACATAACTAACAATCTCCCACTTGCACTAAGGCCAGCTGCTGTAGTATCTCATACCTAGCATCCCGAATAATCTCTCAAACTGTATCTGGGGAATGGCCTTCGTGAGTGGATCCGCAATGTTGTCCTTCGTATCAACTCTCTTGACCTTGATCTCCCGGGGATCAACTATCTTCCTGATCAGGTGATATCGCCTCAGGATATGTCTGGACTTCTGATGGGACCTGGGTTCCTTAGCCAAAGCCACAGCTCCATTGTTATCGCAATACAAAGGTATTGGATGCTCAATGGACGAAACCACACTAAGTTCAGTAATGAACTTCTTTATCCAGACAGCCTCTTTGGCAGCATCGTTGGCAGCGATGTATTCAGCCTCCATCGTCGAGTCTGTAACGGTATCCTTTTTGGAACTCTTCCAACACACCGCCCCTCCATTGAGGGTAAAGACAAATCCCGAGTGCGACTTAGAGTCGTCCTTATCACTTTAGAAGCTCAAATCGGTAAATGACTCCAACTGGAGTTCTCCGTTACCATACACCAAGAACATCTCTTTAGTCCTTCTCAAGTACTTGAGAATGTTCTTCACAGCTACCCGGTGACTCTCTCCAGGATCTGCTTGATACCTACTCACTACACTTAGTGAGTATGCTACATCGGGTCTGGTACATAGCATCGCATACATGATAGAGCCTACTGCCGAAGTATAGGGTATCCCTTGCAAGCGAACTCTCTCCAAATCAGTCTTGGGAGACATCTCTTTGGAGAGAGTGAGTCCAGAGATTGTTGGTAGGTTCCCATGCTTGGATTCTTCTATACTAAACCTCTTTAGTATGGTTTCAATATACCTGGATTGGGACAATCCCAATATCCGTTTAGATCTATCTCTATAGATCATAATTCCCAGTATGCAGGAGGCATCACCTAGATCTTTCATTGAGAATCTTTGTGATAAGAAGAGCTTGACTGATTACAGCATAGGAACATCATTTCCTATCAAGAGTATGTCATCGACGTACAATACGAGGAAGACTACCTTACTCTCTGCAACCTTCTTATAGATACAAAGTTCATCTACGTTTTTGATGAAGTCAAACTCTTTAACTACAACATCAAAGCAGATGTTCCAACTCCGCGATGCTTGCTTTAACCCATAAATGGATTTGAGCAGCTTGCACACCTTTCCGCTGCTCCCACTATCTACGAAGCCCTTGATTGAAAGAGATTTTACGATCACCAAAAATATTTTACCGCAATCAGAAACGACGTCGCTTTGCAGCTAGCCGGTGAGTGCGGGTCGGTCCACAGGGATGTGTAATTTTCCTAAGTGTTCTTACGAGCTGATTCCAATGGGTGTTTGGTCTTTTGATTGAATCTAAAAACTAAGTTGTACGATGGTTGAGGAACTTGCTAGGGTTAGGTCTAAGGTAGGGTTTGGTAAGATTTGATGTCACACCTCTTTCAATGCCCTAAATTAATTCTTTTAGAAGTTATAGCAACTATTAGAAAAAGGGATTAGGATGATTGGGAAGAAATAGAGTTTCTTCCTCTAGATCCTTGTCCGTCATTTCCTAATATTTGCTCTAACCTTCATGGAAGACATGCATGTCCGGTCCTTTATACTACGGTTTCACCGTTACCTCATGGGTAGGGTGCCGTAGGGAGCGGATCATGCTTGCATGCATGAAGTTCTAGTTATTACAAGTTATTGGGCATGAAAGAGATGAGAGATCTTCATCTCTCAATCCCTTCCTTATTCCTAACCCTAACAAGCGAGGAAATTACTCGCTCATTAGAGGATCTATTAAAAACACCATTTTAAGATTACTTACCTACTGCAGTTTAAAAGATTTTACACTAGATTACTAGGGCAAAGAAAATTAATTAATCTAAGGCAGGAATTTAATTATAAAGCTAGGGCAGAATTTAAAAGATAAACTTACAGAATTGATGCTCTTAGATCTTCAAAAGAATCTGAATTTTTATTTCTTGAAAAGAGGCATCCCTATTACAATATTTTGATTACAATTTTATAGGGAAACAGGGAAATTTAGGGTTACGGGATTCGTACATGTGCGATTACAAAAATACCCCCGAAAAATCCCAACAAAGTCACCGACGCACCGCCACCCAAAATCTGCACCGACACGTGCATTAAATGGCCGCGGAACCGCGGCATAAGTGGGGTTAGGGCCGCGGTTCCGCGGCCCTTTGGTGAGTTCATCTGCTCAAAATTTGTGGTAATCTTCAGGGTCTCTTTGGGACTCTTATTCTTTGGTTCTTTTATCCATTTGGCTTCTGAGTCTTCTCCAAATCTTCAGTGAAAACTTGTATTGGTCTTTTAACCGTTTCACTTTGACATTTTTGGACCTTGCGTTGCTTTGTACCTCTGTGAACTGTTATTAGTCTAGGCTTGACTAGGATCCTTATACTTGTTGGTCAAAAGTCCCTCTTTTGTATCAACTTTTGTCTTTTTCACTGTTTTCGCTCTAAGAACCTGTATCCTGTAATATGTAGCAGATATGCGTCAAAAGCACCTATTTATTTATAAAACGAATAAGAATGGGAAATATAATAATGCACTATTATGGTATGAACAGCCCTCTGGCTGAGTCATGTACACGCTCTCTTCTAAATCACCGTTTAGAAAGGCGGTCTTAACATCCATTTGCCAGATTTCGTAGTCATGGTATGCAGCAATGGCAAGGAAGATCCGGATGGACTTAAGCATAGCCACTGGAGAAAATGTTTCGTCATAATCCACACCTGGTCGTTGACGAAAACCCTTTGCAACAAGTCTAGCTTTGAAAGTCTCAACTTTTCCATCTACACCAATTTTCTTTTTAAAGATCCACTTGCTCCGAATGGATTTTACCACTTCAGGAGCAACTTCCAAAGTCCATACATTGTTGGTGTACATGGATTCCATCTCAGATCGCATTGCATCCAGCCACTTCATAGAGTCACCACTCGTGATGGCCTGGTCGAAACTAGTCGGGTCATCATCTTCCATGATGCAATCCTCGCTCCCACCATCAATGAGAAAACCGTAGTATCTCTCAGGTGGATGAGAAACCCTGCTAGATCGGCAAAGAGGCTGGGGTTCGTCGGTAATTACCGAATCATCTGGTTCCACTAAATCTTCAGTTATAGTTTGTGGTGCTGGAACCTCTTCCAACTCTGTTGCATCGCCACTAATTTCTTTTGCAAGAAATTCCTTTTCTAAAAAGGTGGCATGTCGAGAAACAAACACCTTTTGTTCCTCGCTGTGGTAGAATAGATATCCATGTGAATGTTTAGGATATCCCACAAACTTACAAAGAACTGACCGTGCCTCGAGTTTGTCCGGATTTTGCTTTTTAACATAAGCTGGACAACCCCATATCTTAACTCGTTTAAGACATGGTCTCTCCCCACTCCATATCTCATATGGTGTGGTAGGTACAGATTTAGATGGAACTTGATTCAATAGATATGCAGCTGTCTCCAGTGCATGTCCCCAGAAGGAAATAGGTAACTCAGCAGTGCTCATCATAGAGCGCACCATATCTAATAGGGTGCGATTTCTCCGCTCCGATACACCGTTGTGCTGTGGTGTATAGGGAGGTGTAAGCTGAGAGAGAATCCCATTCTCTTTTAGATTATCTAGGAACTCATTGCTTAAGTATTCTCCTCCTCGATCAGATCGAAGGATCTTAATACTTTTGCCTGTTTGGTTCTCTACTTCGTGCTTATATTCTCTGAATTTCTCAAAAGTTTCAGACTTGTGTTTCATCAAGAACACATGTCCGTATCTAGAGAGATCGTCAGTGAATGTAATGAAGTAAGAAGAACCGTTCCTGGCATGTGTAGACATGGGACCGCATACATCACTATGTATCAGGCCTAAGAGTTCCGTAACTCTTTCTCCGTGTCCACTAAATGGAGTTTTGGTCATTTTTCCTTTGAGACATGAAAGGAAAGTATCATAAGATGATAATTCGAATGGATTCAAATATCCATCCTTATGTAACTTAGCTAGCCGTGTCGCATTGATATGACCGAGTCTACAATACCATAAGAAGGATTCGTTCATTTCTGAACTTTTCCTCTTGTGTGTGTTTTGTATATTAAGGACTGTATTTTGATTGAGAACGTATATGCCATTATGTAACGAGCCTGATCCAATCAACTTTTGATTCAGGAATATGTTCATAACATTATCCTGTACTACAAAATTATATCCTTCTTTACTTAATAAAGAAACTGATATAATGTTGCACATCATGTTCGGTATATAATAGCACTCGTTTAGAATCATTATATTACTACTTGGTAATACAAGGTGATATTCGCCAACTGCTTTGGCTGTAATACTTGCACCATTCCCTACTTTTACGGAATGATCACCTTTTCCCAGTTCTCTACCTTTACGTAGCCCACGTAACAATTTACATATGTGGGATCCCGATCCGGTATCTAATACCCAGGACGTAGGGTGAACTGAGAAACAGTTCTCAATAACTAACACACCCGAAGAAGATACATCAGCATGCTTGCTCTTCGTTTGGGCAGCTTGAGAATCCAGATATTCTCCTGTTTTCTGCTCAGTCTTATAACTCTTATAAGAAAGAACGGGACCAACGATCCCCTGCTCAGTATAATAAGGGGGTTCAGTCAATATATCCATTTTATTATCTTGATTAAGTCCTGACATGGTCGCTACTTGGAGAGAGAGAGAATAAAACACTTTAGCGTATGCTCTTGCAAGATTAGATTGGTTATTATCTTATCTAATCAGGATTTCTCCCACTGTTTTTATCAAATATTCCTTCAAATCCTAAAATATAAGATTAGCCGGGATTAATTACACCCTACAATTTCGTCAATCTTTCAGCCAGATCAGTGTTGGTACTTGAGGGAGGTTCCCCGTGCTTTCGCACGGACCTAATTAAGATAAACCTCGTCTTCCCAGAGGCATAACCCCGTTAACACCTTTCTAGACACCTACTTGATCGGCTAATTGTCCTGTGTAAAATTCTCCCAGGAGTAACTCTTACTCGCAGTGGGTATCGGGATCCAACTATCTCATAGGAGGTATGCAATCTCATTGCAAATTTCAATACTTGAAATTCCCGATAATGCTTTTGCCCCTAACCCTTATAACCTTGACAAAGGCCAACAAACCATAGGAAGCTAGTCAAGTTCAACCCGTCATTTCTTGATTGAAATAAACCCACCCGCACGACCCTTGACAAAGGCCAACAAGGTCGTATGAATACCCTAATCCAATCGCATCATATGCTTAGACAGATAAGTACCAGTCAGCTACCGCACACTACGTCTTGACAAAAGCCAACAAACGCAGCACGAATACTAAATAGTCTTTATCTGAAATGACGAAGGGCTACGCAGGTTTTTCAGAAAACCATGAGCGTAATGAACTTGATATCGTTGTAGAAACAAGTGATTTTTGAAAAGGAGTGTTTTTAGGCTTTTCTAGTTTCTCTAAAGAGGTCACTCCCGGTGAAGGGATCTCGGCTCTTTCCCCATCAAATAAAGTGCAGGATATATCATATATACCGCTGTGCAAAGCAAGAACTATTTAAGCTGTCAAAAACTAAACCGTGAGTTTGTAGCATCTGCCAATTTTGCTAAAGAGGTCACTCCCGGTGAAGGGATCTCGGCTTTTTCCTCATCGAATAAGGTGCAGGGTATATCATATATACCGCGGTGCAAAGCAAGACTGTAGCTACCTTTTTATAAAGTTTTGATTCTACAACATCTTTTAGGTTTCTTTTCTTTTTATTAATCTCATTAATATATCCTATCAGTTTATGCTTCCTAAGCATCACAGTAGAAACGAAAGCAGTAATATTTATATATCAGCATGTATATATAATATAAGCATTCGTCTCAGGCAGTAATATGATCTCATCACAGAACATTGCAGCAGAAGATAACATATGAAATATTGGATATACTAGGACATCCGTGTTTTATTTCGAGCCTGTATAAAACACGGATTCCACGGTCGCGATGAATAGCCAAACCCACATTCCCAGACCCCTACGAGAGCGGCAAGCAACACTGTCAATTCTAGGGTTAGGAGACCCGGTCTCGACTCCTCGAGATGGCCTTCCACTGGACCCTAGAACCCGGTTACTTGTGCTCCCCTCCTTGGGTCTACCTAATGCGGAAAAGTAAATAATATACACTGGTGACATCAACCTCATCCCGGAAGTGCCCCAATAAAAGAATATTACATACAAATGAATTTTACATGAATGAAAATAAAAACCCTCATCTCACATAAAACCCCCGGCTATTCAAAACACGACGATCCAATATAACATATCATAGCAACACATAATATCTCATATCATCAACGTAAGTAAGTATGCATACAACGATCGTCGTTGATTTATAGCAACGAAAACTGGCAATACAACTATATACTACACTTACGGTCACAGAAAAGAAAGTGTAAAACTACAACATTTGGAATCCACAATCTCTTTAGGCATCGTAAATCCGAAATATCACATACTTCGCATTTCATGCCTAACTATATGAATTCCACATATTGTATCACATTCCAGATAAATAGACAGTATTAAACTTTCCGATCGAATAATCAAATACCCAAGATTTCCTAAATAGCTTAACATTTGAGCAGAGTTCAAAAAGTCCCAGAATACGTCACAGTACCAATGGTCCAGCCGTAGAAGGGTTAAGCCAACGCCTCACATGTGGCAACGTCGTACTGCCCCAAACCCTAAGGTTTAGAGGTGGTTCAGACGGTCACATAATCGAGTTAAGGTTTGTGTTCTTCTAGAAGGTCCACCGCGTTACTTGTATGTTTTTCCGAAAGATTTAAACTCAAGAAAAATTCAACACTTGAAAGTTTTTCGTGCCGGGAAAAAATGAGTTAATGATATCCGTTTGAACATTTTAACAGTTTCTAAATTATCCGGAAAACAAAACGAAATTAAATTTTTCGATCGAATCAACGAGTAACAAAAGATCCCCAGAAAACTCAACACTTGAGTCAGATTAAAAATACCCAGAAGCAGCTACAAATACCTACGGATGCACTGTGCCAAAATCCTAACCCTAATACTACTATGCTGCCGCGGAACCGCCGCAGAAAGCATGGTAAGGCCGCGGTTCCGCGGCACTTTAGTGGTATTTTGGTGTCGTTTTGCACAGTAACTCTTAGAATTCCTTGCTAATTTTTTTGAGTATTTTTAATGCAGAAAAAATCACATTTTTACAAAATTTCCAGAGAGGGGGTCATTTTCGATGTTTCGGGGTTCGATCGGAGTTTTAACTTCGTATACACGTCGCCTAATGCTCTAGCTTCGCTCTGATACCACTGTAGAGTTCCTAGGCACTCTTACAAGGGTTAATAAGGCATCACCCATGCCCGAATAAAAATTTAGACGTGCCGAACAACCCAAAGCCGGAATCTTTGCTAGATAATTAGGGTTTAATACGCAAGTAAACATCTTTACAACTAAGAGTGAGCGATTACAACCTTTGTAGTCCGCTCCTTCACTTTATAAGCTCCGAGTAGAAGTCTTTTCACCGTGATCCACGATCTCCCGGACTTCAGAGAGGCTCCACAACTCGAACGATCCATGCTAGCTTGTAGTCTTCCTTTTCTCCGATGATCTATCTCGAAGTTTCTATAACTCAAGCTCTCTCTCTCTCTAATGAGGTGAACACCCTAATCTAATTGGCTAGATTAGATGAGGATGATGGAGTAGTATTTGTGTTCTCTTTTATTATCAAATTCTCACACTAATCATCACAAAACTCAAAACCTAGAAAGCTTTCTCAAAGCTCAAGGAAGAAGAAGAAGAAGAATAATGAATTAAAAAACCTTTTGTGATGAATAATGAAATGATATATGATTACAAATGCAACCATGGTCAACAATGACAAGGCTAACTCATGTAGAGAATTAACTAAGGCTAAGGGTTTGGGTTGGGTTAAGAATGAGTCACTAAAAAATATCAACCATAATATCTTAGCTCAAAACAAAAAGAAACCTTCTAGAAACATCAAGAAAGAACTAACCCAAATCAAACCCTAATCTTATTTAATCTCCACTAAATATGTTGCATTAGTAATAATAATATGTTACAATATTATATATCACATATATAATATATTTTGTAACAAAAGAAAATAATACAATTGACATATATCGCATATATATCAATATATTATCCGGTGAGAAAGTGAATCAATAAAGCGAGCCAATATTAGATAATGTAATGCAATATATCATATATATTATTATACATTAAATTATCGAATCAACACTTGATCCGACAATCCGGCTATATCGAATATAACCGACTAATATAACATGTACCGATTCATCGAATCAACACTTGATCCGATGACCAGGCTCATGTCAAAATATCGCGAGAATATAATACGGTATCTCATATCGCATTATCCTCGGTCTTGCACATATCACATATGTGCTCCTACTCCGTTTTGCCTGAGTCAAGAAACCTTTGTGTAGGACTCTAAAGAATCGTCAATACGCAGGTAGCAGGTGATGATCATATCAAACACCCACAAGCTGCAAGCGGTCAGCTAAACGTAACAGCCACCCAGGTATTGAGCGATCAAAAGATCAACAAACAAGCCTGTACATTCTCCTGTGAATCCAATCAGTAACACTCCCGTACAGTCCGGTCTCTTCGTCTGATATGTCGCATATCAAGTCTAGGAGTGGTATACGTCAGACCCCAGTAACCGATAAGTCGTGTCGATGTTGTAAGTCCACGTTTCCCACCCCGGTACTTTCGGGGAGGCGGAAAACGGAATAAAAATCGAATTTTTATGAGCTTAGGCAACATGGACTAGACTTAGAAGGATCTTTGCTAAACAAAAACTTGCTAAAGCTAACTAGTAACTAGCTAAGTGCTAGAAAGGTTATACCTTAGGCTTTATGTCCTTCTCTCCTTGCTCCTTGGAGTAGTGGAAGGAGGTCACCTTGTCGTCTTCTCCCGTCAAAGAAAGATCCACCCGAAAGCCTCAACCTTTTTCTTCAACTCCAAGCTAGAAGTAACTAGGGTTCAAGAAGTGGCAGTCCTTCAACCCTAGATGAGAGTAGAGATGATCAAGAGAGGGTTTTTCTTCAAGCTCAAGTGTTTCTCAACACATGAGAAGGGAGAGCTTGAGGGAGAGGAAGAACAAGAGAGAGAAATGAAATGATAGAATGAGAAAAAATGTGAACCATTCTCACTAATATGTGTATATTTTTTTAATTGAATAATTAGCTAGATAATTGTCATGGCTAATCATGACATGACCATTATCATTTCAATTTGCAAGGATCAAAAAGCATCTTCCAAAAGAAATGATGATGGTCAAAGTGTCAACCTAGGTCAACAAGTCAAGGAGGTCAAATGGTCAACAACCATAACCATGCACAATTATTAAACTAATTATCAATTAACTATAATACACACATAAGTATTAGGGTTAATAAAATGACAATAGTCATTAACCCTAAACAAGGTCCTCTCCCTCTGTCTCAAACAACTGTGCATACACACCCGCATTCGTGATCTGAGGAACACGAATACAATGAGAAAAACCAATCCCAAATCATATAATAGGATCCGGCTTAAACCAAAGCCCGCTAGTATAAAACTGTCCGGACAGCAAACATGCACAAGTGCGCGGATGCGAACGAACCCTGTCTCAAAACCATGCGACCTCTACTCATTTTGCCTAAAGGCGAATAGCTCTCTGTGTGGGACTCTAAAGAGTCGACACTACGCTGGCAGTGGGTTTAACCACAGACCGCAAGCGGCACTAGCTGTACGTAACGGTCCCCAGGTAGATGTCGATAAGAAGACTGACGAGGTGAACCCCATCTGAACTCCTACTGAGCCTGTATGTGACAATCTCCGTACAGTCCGGTCTGTTCGTCTGATATATCGCATGGCGGGCCTAGGGGGGCGGTGAACGTCAGTCCCCTAATAGCGGTACAAGTCGTGTCGGAGTGTAGCCCAGAATACCCTGAGATAACACTGGAAACCTACCAGTATATCTCGCTTACCCTGGCCAGGGACTACTCGTATAATGGCTCTCCTGGACACAGCGCGATGTCAACCCCCAATACCGGGAGAGACGAATCCTGTCTAACCGTCACTGCCTCCAAGTGCTTCGGGACTGCACCCAAAAACTACCTATTTGCATGACTCCTTTGAGCCGTGGTAGGGTAGCAATCAAAGTGCAGTGGGAACACACTCGAGACGAAGTGATAGTGTCAAGTTAGCGGACTAAGCTGTACTCATGTCACCTGGGAACTGATAACTGACGATAGGTATAATACCAACCAACAGTCCCCGACGAGTCCTGTCCAGTGTACTCGTAACCTAACGAGCACCCGCATACTATCTCAAGTACGACGTACTGACGGCTGTGGGACAGACCGTCTCCCACGCTGGGATGAGAAGCGCATACGCTAGTCTACTCCGGAGTATCGATGCCCTGTCTCGATAGTCTAATGACTAGGGACCTGTATAAGGATATGCTTATAGATCACCCAGCTCCCACGAGTGTGAGCGCCATCACAACGCTGGTAATCAAGCAAAGATCCTAAGGGCTCTACTAATATGTATATCAGCGATATGCTAAAAGAAACACATGCACATATTAAAGCAGAGACAAACCAAGTAGCATACTACCATTTCGAGCAAGATTGTATATACAACTGTGAATATCCCAAGCTTCCATCAAGTAATATACAAACTAGTATGATACAGTAATGGCCTCTACGGCATATACACTAACAGATGTGAGGCTCATAACAGGTCGAGAAATTACTGATAACACTTACCAGTAAATCTCTATATCAGCCCTGGCCAGGGACTTCCGGTTATGGCCAATCGAACACAGCACAACATCAACTCCCTATACCGGGAGAGAAGAATCCCTTCCTATCGCTCATTGCCTCCATGTGATTCGGGACTTCACCCAAAAGCCACCGTTTTGCACGCCCTGTTGGACGTGGTAAGGTGGAAATCAAAGCACAGTGGGAATCACACAAGACTCTATGATGATCTCGGGTCTACAGACTACCCTGTACCAGTGTCACCGGAGAACTGCCATCTGACGTAAGGTATAAAACCATCTGGGAGTTCTCGGCGATTCCGTCCAGTGTACCCAGTCTCCACTGAGCACCCGTACACCATCCTTGATGTCAAAACACCGATGGATATAGGATCATCCATCGCCCATCATATAGGTCAAGATGCGTAAATGCTAGTCTACTCTGGTGTATCGATGCCCTGTCTCGATACACCCTCGATTAGGAACAGTTATAGGATGTACTCATCGACTACCGTAGCCCCATTAGTATGATCTCATTATAGTCCCAGTTGTCGAGTACATATCCTAAGGGCTTTATCAACATGTGAGAGTAAGACAGTAAACTAATATAAGTCAACATGTTAAGATAAAGTGAAACCAAATAGCATACTATCATGGCGAGCAAGAAAGTCCTCTCTATATATATCCAAGCATCTATTATAATATACATCATATATACAACAATGGCCTCTAGGGCATATACATAACTAACAGGTTTGGCCGCGGATCCGCCGCCTTTTGGTGAGATCATGGCCTTTAATTTTTGTAGCTTCATATCTGTAACACTTGGTGATCTTTTGAGTATCTAGACTTTGAAAATCTTCTCTACGTTTCTGCCAGAATTAGTTTCTTCAATTTACTTGAATATCTTCGGCAGATTTGATTTTGCCAACTCGGATTTCCTTGATTTCAGTCATGATATAATTCCTGCACAATTATCTCAATAAATAATGTTAGTAGAATTTGTTTTTATTGAGATATTATCTTTAATCATTTGTCATGATATTATAGTTTTAAGAATTGGTCAAAGGTATTTAATAAGGTAAGCATATTTAAATGAGCCAAATGTTACATGGACATTATATGCTTACTTTTTCCTTCATAATGTTAATTATAATATATAAACACATGAAAATAGTATTTTTACATATAATCCCTCATATGTGTCATATATTATAATAAACACCCTTTTTATATAGAAATAGTAGGAAAAATGTCATATGAAAAGTGCAGTTTTATCAACTGAACAAATACCCCCAAACTTAACTTTGATCGTCCCGAGCAAACTAGTTATTCAAGAGAAGGAGAAAAGGAAAAAGAAAAACCTAAACAGCACACTTTCGTAGGCAACATGATTGCACTGAGCACGTGCAACAAGCCGTTAAACTTCTAGGTGTCCTTAGTAGGAGCAGTGTTGTCTCCTGAGGGTTTTCAGCGGATTACACCTACAAAATCCTATAATAAAAGAAAGATAGTGAAAGTTACATACAAAGACAAGAATTATGAAAGAAAGAACTTGAAAATAAGAGTTTTCAACTACACCAGCTTTTTAGTTGCTATGAACTCTATCTTAATGGTTGTGAAAAGATATTAGAAATCACATCATCCCTCAATAAAACATAGCTTTTAGTTTTCCTCCCTATCTTTTATCCAAACATTGATCATATACCCCTATGTGTGTGTAAAATACATCTCTACACTTAGAGAATTCAATTCAAGTTATCATACTCTTGTCCATCTTCCAAAATACTTTATAGTTGGTGAATATTATTGATAAAATTGCTCACACAATCTTCATGCGACCGTCAATACTTCTTGAGGTACTAACCAACCGATTACAAAATGTGCTTGCGTATTTAGGCGTAATTCCTCGTTTCGTGATCGCGTCGGTTTGATGATCTTTCCAAGAGGCTCTCGGTCCTTATTTATAGTCATAAAGCCAGAACCCTAGTTTCCTAATATGGAAACTAGGTGTTAGGATCCCAACCACCAAAATCTCGAGCCCTAAATCCTTAGAAGTGCGGCGGAACCGCGACCATTGGATAGGTTTGGCCGCGGATCCGCCGCCTTTTGGTGAGATCATGGCCTCTAATTTTTGTAGCTTCATATCTGTAACACTTGGTGATCTTTTGAGTATCTAGACTTTGAAAATCTTCTCTACGTTTCTGCCAGAATTAGTTTCTTCAATTTACTTCAATATCTTCGGCAGATTTGATTTTGCCAACTCGGATTTTCTTGATTTCAGTCATGATATAATTCCCGCACAATTATCTCAATAAATGATGTTAGTAAAATTTGTTTTTATTGAGATATTATCTTTATCCATTTGTCATGATATTATAGTTTTAAGAATTGGTCAAAGGTATTTAATAAGATAAGCATATTTAAATGGGCCAATTGTTACATGGATATTATATGCTTACTTTTTCCTTAATAATGTTAATTATAATATATAAACACATGAAAATAGTATTTTTACAGATAAACCCTCATATGTGTCATATATTATAATAAACACCCTTTTTATACAGAAATAGTAGGAAAAATGTCATATGAAAAGTGCAGTTTTATCAACTGAACAAATACCCCCAAACTTAACTTTGATCTTCCCGAGCAAACTAGTTATTCAAGAGAAGGAGAAAAGGAAAAATAAAAACCTAAACGACACACTTTCGTAGGCAACACGATTGCACTGAGCACGTGCAACAAGCCGTTAAACCTCTAGGTATCCCTAGTAGGAGAAGTGTTGTCTCCTGAGGGTTTTCAGCGGATTACACCCACAAAATCCTATAATAAAAGAAAGATAGTGAAAGTTACATACAAAGATAAGAATTATGAAAGAAAGAATTTGAAAATAAGAGTTTTCAACTACACCAGTTTTTCAATTGCTATGAGCCCTATCTTAATGGTCGTGAAAAGATGTTAGAAATCGCATCATCCCTCAATAAAACATAGCCTTTAGTTTTCCTCCCTATCTTTTATCCAAACATTGATCATATACCCCTATGTGTGTGTAAAATACATCTCTACACTTAGAGAATTCAATTCAAGCCATCATACTCTTGTCCATCTTCCAAAGTACTTTATAATTGGTGAATATTATTGATAAAATTGCTCACACATTCTTCATGCGACCGTCAATACTTCTTGAGGTACTAACCAACCGATTACAAAATGTGCTTGCGTATTTAGGCGTAATTCCTCGTTTCGCAACACCTAAGGCTTAGCAGTGGCTCCCAAACCAGTTGGTCTAAGGCACTGGGTGATAAAGCACCGTTGCTATATTTTTTTTATGTTGCCTTGGTAATTACAAAACCAGTGTTCATTTTTCCCTTCACCATTTATACTTACTATATATATTTTTTATACTAAGGCTTTTAGACAAGAGCACTTCAAGGTATCCTCTACTATCCCAAGTTTCAAGATGTGTGTAAGTGCGTATAGTAGGGTATCAACGTTCAAATGTTTGACCTCAAGAATATGGACTATTTTTCAGACTTATTTTTATCCTCAGATTAGCAATTTCCTTCATCTTACTAACCCTTGGGACAACAGCTCATAATTACTTATTACTAGTTTTGTTTAAGAAAACATCTAATTTTCTTATTTTTCTTAAACTATTCCTATCTTTCAAATGTAATTTGTCACTTTCTACCTTCCATTATCAAAAATATTTTGTGCTTATATATAGTATAATGCAAAGTAACGCGTAAATAAGCACAAACCTCCCTCCAACCTGTTTGCAGCAGTGTCCTCACTGTTGTCTCTTTTAAATCTCAAAAACCTGTAGACTTGGGAGGAAAGGTTATTAACGGGGGCAACAAAAATTGAAAGTGAAAATCCTCCCCCAAACTTATTTTTGGCTTACAATTTTGAGAACATTTTATTTTCAAGAGCCAAAAATATAACCCCCCAAACTTGAGTTAAACAATATTAAGCACTTTAAGGGGGGTGAAGTTATTTAGCCAATATAAGACTTTACAAAGACCAAAAGTTAATACCAACCATTCAAAAATTTTTATCAATGTAACGTATAAGTCGGTGGAAGAACATGTTATATAGAGCCAAGAAGAAGTGGGGAAGAGATAAGTGGTGGTATGGAAAGGGTTTGCGTGAACGTGAATGTGAGGAGATAAGAGGTGATGATAAATAAAAACGAGAATGTGAATTATCAGAAATGAGTGGAATATTGGCATTCTCGTATTTTATAAGAAGAAAGGGTGCTGGTTTAACTTCTATAGGTGGAGGTTGATTAATCACAAAATCCGTGTTGTTTAGGAATGCAAGTTCGTCAGCAAAAAGCTCTTCAAAACTTTCATCGATAGTGTAATTGAACATTTTGCTGTCATTAAGTTTTGTGCCAGAATTTATCATACTTGATTTGTTAAAAATTATGGCGGTAGGAGACTCGAAAAACTCATCTACCCTATTTTCAAAAGTATCCAAATCAAGTTGGCTTTCTGGAATTATCAAACTTGAATTATCGGATTGTGATTCATCAACAATCACTAAAATTATAGGAAGAATAGAAGAAAAACCTGAGAAAGTAGAAGGTGAAATGGGTAAACAAATTGGTGTGTCGAGTATCGCTGAACCAGATGTGGGAGATGAAGGCTGAATTTCGGTCTGCTGTTCGGTTATACAATTATCATCAACTTCAAGACACATTTAGGGTTCGGGAAGAATAATTAATGGCTCGAGATGATGAGCACAAGGAAGTGAAAGGACCTGATGAATTGATGGGACAAACTCATCCAAATTTTCGGGTTCATCATTCAATATATCCCTAACGTCAATCTCCTCATTCCAGTGAAGGTTAGAAATCTCAAACACCTCATTAAAATTATGGTTTTCAATCAATTTTGGTTCAAGAGTGGAGGTGTAGAGATCATAAGGGTTGGGTATGGTTTCACTTGAAATGGACCCTTCATAATCGGGTAAATCAAACACTACAAAGTCACACAACTCACCAGACATTCTATCTTCAATTGGTGAATCATTTGGTGTACTCGATAGATCTGTGAAACTAGAGTTGTGGATTTCAATTTGGGATGGGGAGGTTTGATTTGGAACGGTGTACAGTTCTCTCTCACTGCCTAAATTCTCACTTTGTCCCATGGCCATATTGTAAACTGAAAAATTTTGGGCTGATTTGAAATTATTAGCTTGCATCCACTCTTTTGTTTTTTTTCTAATTTGGTGCGACATTTCCACATATTTTTCTAACGTCCGCTCAAGACTAGGCTTGGGTTGATAAGGGGTTTCAGTATAAAATTGAAATTCTTGTGGATAATTAAAACTCCCAAATGACTGATTAGAAAGACTGTCTAGAGAAGGTGTAAAAGTCGGATAGGATTGATAGGAATAGAATGGTTGAGAAAATTGGGCAGGAGTAGAATCAACATTATGATAAGAAGAATATTGATATTGGTTGGTTGGTTGGCTATTTTCTATAGACATCATATATGTCACAAACCGATTATGAAATTCTTCTTTAGAAAGTGGTGGTGATGGTTGATATTGGTCCGGATTGAAACTTTGGTCGTTAGCCCTTGCTATATACTCAGCAATGGTCATGCGTCTAGGGGTATCCTCACTCGGAGTATCAACTGAAACAGATGTAGAATTAGGATACGGTTGATAAGACCTGGAGTGAGGTGGCCAACTGTTTCTATCCGCTTGTTCTATCCGATCTCTTAAAGAAATGGGAGAGTCGGATGGTATACCGAAGTGATTACGAAGATAAGAAATATCTGGTTGTGGATAGCAAAGCTCATCAAGAGTTCGTCTGTTTGGGTTACCCATTATAAGAAGGTGAAAAGAAAAGAGGGTGAAAAGATTTAAGCTCTATTTGGATTGTTTTGCTTTGAAAGTGGACTTGTGGGTTTACTCACAAAAATCACAAAATGCATAAGCAAACCCTAGAAATAAGGTCACCTAGATCAAGCACTAGACCGCTCTTAGACTTCCAAAGGACAAATCGCAGGTTAAATCCTCTACTGCATCTTTATCTCTCCTGTGGCCAGATAAGTGCCAGGTAAGTGGGAGGTATCCGCTATACGAATCACCGAAAATAGCGGGCCTAATTAAGTAACCACTTGCCTTAGACACACTTGCCTAGACACCACAAACGAAATGCAGATAAGCGATAGATTACCCACGACCTTCCTCTGTCCTACTTGAGCGCGACGGTCCTTAAGGTCTTGACCTAGATATTTTTTTAATTAATATAGGGTTATGCGGATGCTCGTTTTGTGATTTGTAGGGCCTAGGAAAGGTGATGAAATCCCCACCTAATCTGAATTGTGGTCTTGCCCTTTAAATTCCGTATTAAAATATGCAAAAACAACCCGCAAAACAAAGCTCGCAAAAAGATTTTTGAGCGGCGATATTTTGCAAAGAATCCTGCAGAAAATATATTATTGGATTTTTCACAGGAGAGATAAAGAGTTGTAGAAGATACCAGAGAATTTTGAATCCAAGATCCACCAATTAGGCCGCGGTTCTGCCGCAATACTGGTGATTTGGCCGCAGTTCCGCCGCGAGATGAGGGGATCTTTTGACAATTTTTGTATAGTAGCCTCTGATTCTCCTCTAGGTCTTGATGAATGTCTCTGAATCTTTATCTCCTTGCTAAAGTTACTCCAAAATTCCTCGCAAGAATCACACATTAATCGTTAAATATGCAAGATGCGGTTTTTTTTATGTTTATGATATAGATCGAAAAAGAATTCAACACAAATAGTAAGAAAAATAAATTACGCATGTATCCCCGGCAACGGCGCCATTTGATTTGGTCTGATTTATGTGTAGTAGTTAACCGCAATCAATAACGGTGTCGCGTGTAGCTAGACCGAGATGAGTACGGGTCGTCCTCAGGTAAACGTTGAATCTTTTAATCTTATTTTAGGTGTGTTGAGAAAGAAAGGAGTAAGAATAAAGAATGGTTGTAGGTTCTAGATCTATGTCAAACACGGATGCAGGATATAAATTTAGATTAACTACGGATGTAAGTTTTATAGTAGAAGAGGGCTTGTAGGGTTCATTAAGATTTAGTAGTCATGGATGATTAATTAAAGATTACTCCTTTTATCCTTTAATAGATTTAAAACTATATCGACAGTGATGCATGTAGATTAGGCTTTCTGGAGGGAAAAGGGTTCCCACTCTTAACCCCTATCTTGACATGGATCTCCGTTCATGTCTAGCCTTTACCAAAGCAATTGTTAATCTAATCTCTAATCGTGATCGTGACTATCAATGAATTGATAGCGCGCCCAATTAGGATGTTGACTATTCTTTTGGTAAAGTTTATAAACTTTATAGGATGTAAAAAGAGTTTCAGGATCTTCATCATCCATTAATCTAAGCTAATTCTATGAACCCTAACAAGCAAAGAATTACTCGCGCATGTTGGGAAAAGAAAAGATAGAGAGGGAAATCATAAAAAAAAAACTACAAAGAAATAAAATAAGAAAACAACTACCTTTATTAATCAACAAGATCAATTACACTTTGTTCCCTTAGAAAATGATTATAAAATTCTAGTTTGCTTCTCGATCTCTTCTAAGGAGGTAGATGAACTGTCGATGATCAACCAGGATTCTTGAGCCATCGTGGACTTCGTGATCGCGTCGATTTGGTGATCTTTCCAAGAGGCACTCGGTCCTTATTTATAGTCACAAAGCTAGAACCCTAGTTTCCTAATATGGAAACTATTTGTTAGGATCCCAACCACCAAAATCCTGAGCCCTAAATCCTTAGAAGTGCGGCGGAACTGCGGCCATTGGATAAGTTTGGCCGGGGATCCGCCGCCTTTTGGTGAGATCATGGTCTCTAATTTTTGTAGCTTCATATCTGTAACACTTGGTGATCTTTTGAGTATCTAGAATTTGAAAATCTTCTCTACGTTTCTGCCAGAATTAGTTTCTTCAATTTACTTGAATATTTTTGGCAGATTTGATTTTGCCAACTCGGATTTCCTTGATTTCAGTCAGGATATAATTCCTGCACAATTATCTCAATAAATGATGTTAGTAGAATTTGTTTTTATTGAGATATTATCTTTAACCATTTGTCATGATATTAAAGTTTTAAGAATTGGTCAAAGGTATTTAATAAGGTAAGCATATTTAAATGAGCAAAATATTACATGGATATTATATGCTTACTTTTTCCTTAATAATGTTAATTATAATATATAAACACATGAAAATAGTATTTTTACAGATAAACCCTCTTATGTGTCATATATTATAATAAACACCCTTTTATATAGAAATAGTAAGAAAAATGTCATATGAAAAGTGCAGTTTTATCAACTGAACAATCGAGCACAAGAAAGAGAAGAAGAAGAAAGAAGAAGAAGAAAGAGAAGAGATGAAGGTTGTTGCTCTGGGGTTTCTGGGACAGAGGAGAAGGCGAGAGGGTGACGTCGACGATGGGCCGTCGACGGCGAGAATGCAGGTGGGGGTTTTCCAGTGAGGCAGTGGGGTTGCGGGTTCAAGGTTAAGGCTCGGGGATGGGTTGTTACAGGGAGTGAGTTGGCTTCAGGGGGAAGGAGGATAGGGAGGCGGTGCAGGTGACGAGAGGAGGCCGACGAGAATGGTCGGCGGTGAGGGTGACGACGACAGCGGAGGTGCAAGCGAGGTGACGAGGTTGGGTTCGGCAGGATTCGTTGTCGGGAAAGGAAAGGAGTCATTAGGAAAGAGGAAGGTTGAGGAAATGGAGTGGAGAAAGTCGAGGGTGAGACGAGGGGCTGAGGAGGTCGGTGAAGGCGAGGTGAGGTAAAGCGGAGATGGGTGCAGTGGGTTCGGGTTTGCAGGGTTGGAGGAAGAAGTGGAGTGGTGGTGATGATGAAGGTGGAGACGATGATAAGAGGACGAGGGCGAGGTCGACGGCGAAGGCGAGGGGTTGCAACGACGAGGTGCAGGGCGAGGGTGTTGGGTTGCAGCGGTTTTGGGTTCAAGGGTATGCAGGCTCGGGGTTGGTCGGGGAAGGAGAGGAGGTGAGGTGGAAGAGGGTGAGGCGACGACGAGCATGGTCGCCGGCGGTGGAGGGCGAGGTGTGCAGGCGAGGCGATGGGCGCGCGCATGGGTTTCCTCGTGGGCGAGGAGGCGGGAAGAAAAGAAGAAGGTGAGTGTAGTGAGAGGAGGGAGGTGATGGGATTCATAAAAATTAGGTTTATATTAATATAAATATAAATAGGGAGAGAGAGAGAGACAGAATCAAGTGAGTAAATATATTTTGATTTTCAATATATATATAGTTAAAGAAAATATATTTGTATATAAATAACAGTTTATATTATATAAAGAATATTATATTAGGTATTTTGAGTTTTATAGCTAATACAAAAATACTCCAAAATACGCCCGGTTGGGTCTAAAATCATGGTTTGAAAATACGGATAATATACGTGTCAACAAAATCCCAAAAACGATGTCCGGTTAAAGAAAATGTATACCCCCAAGAACGGATACACGTAGCGTGCACGTAGCGATCCAAACAGGTCTGTTTCACTGAACGGACCGAGAACAAGATACACGGATGCTACCATATGGTCAGGGGTATGATGCAGGCCATGCTAGATATTTTTAAAATATTTTATTTGACTTTATTTGTTATACTAAAAAAATGCAGATGCCAGATATAATTCCAGTATGCAGTATAAACAATATTAAAAATGCATGGATCCTCGTAACTAGCCGGGATAAATCATAAAAAGGAATCAAGATGGGTTTCTAGCAAGCGGGTCGGGTCGGATGCAAAGACGGATACCAATACACTATTCGCACCCAAAACACAATAAATCAAGAATAGCCACAAATAAAGAAATACTCAACAAAGAACTGGTATAAATAAACTAGGGTGTTACATTCCGTGTCTTCAAAATCTAGCAGGAAATACTTTGCATCTTCGTATTTTCGGACTTCATTTACGAAGAATGGGTTTAGTTCCCCCATCACGGTATACTCGAGCCCATCCTTGAAATACTTCATACACTGATGCTGTGTAGAAGGGTTGATGTTGTACTCGTGTAACCAAGGCCTGCCGAGCAAAGCGTTGTAGCAGGTCTTGGCGTCAATGACATGAAATTTGATATCTGTGACGAGCAGCCTGAAGCGTAATGTCAGTATTACAGACCCGAGCGTCCGTGATGACCGGGAGTCGAACCCAGAGATGGTGATTTTATCCCGAGCGAGATGCTGAACGCCCATGCAGATTTATTTTAACACCCTCATATTTAGGAGGTTGATAGAGGACCCATTGTCAACTAAGATTTTCCCTATCTTGATATCATGGCAGTACCCGGTGACACACAGGGGACGATTGTGCTGGCACGTTCCGAGAAGGAGATCTTCATCGCCGAAAGTGATGTCAGCTGTGTGCACTTCTTCCAGCTCGTCCTTCATCTTTTCTTCGGCAAAGAAAGCTTGAAACTGCTCGGGCTCTTGTAATGCCCTGATCAGGAAATCTCGTGCCGCTTTAGATAATAGAAGGGCATCCAAAATGCTCAGCTGTGAGGGTATCTTCCTCAGGTGTGCTAGGACATTATAATCTACTTTGTTTTTCTTGGGCGGGTCCTTGGTTGCCCGCTCTTCGATGACTCGATCATCAAGGGTGATATCCTCCGGAACTTTTCCCTTCCCCTTATCCTTTTTGTTTGACCCCTTGTCTGTGGGTCCGAGATTCTTTTCAGGTAAAGTATGATTGCGCAGCTGAATACTCCTACAGTTCTTCGTCTCTTCCTCTTTCTCTGAGGTGGATTCTTTGAAGAGAGGGCCGAGGGCTATTTCTTCATCGGAATCGCTTCCGAAGGTGAGAACTTATGATCCCCTAGTATCAACCACGTGACAGTTGCCGGCAGTTCTTTTATGCTCATCTGTCGTGCTTCTCTGCTCTCGACGGGTTTTGCGCTTCATCCGCTTGAAATGTTGCCGGTGAGCAACGTATCCTTGCCACCACTTTTTAAAGGCATTGTATTCTTCAGTGGGATGTGTAATCCTCTGATGGTATAAGAAGTAGTTAGGATGTACATCCACTTCATCAAGGTTTATACCGCCAAGAGTATTTTCTTTGAAAGGTGGTAGCCTCATTCTCATCGACAGGGCTTTAGCGAGCCGTTTCCTTGTCTTAAGCCTACTTTTGTCTGTCGCGGGCTTGTTTTGACCTGGTTGGAGTGCTTTGCGACTCATCCCTACCATGACTTCTTCAACTTTTTGCCGACGCCTGGCCCTTTCGAATATGGCCATTTCACGCTCTTGATTGGCTATGCTCTTCTGACGGGCTTCGTTCAGCAGTATGTCAATCATCTTGTTTGACGGTTCCAGGGATTTTGGTACCGATCCTACCCCCAGCCCCTCTATACTATCTTCTGATCCATAGTGAGCTTCTTTGTCATTTATTGGTGAATGAGAGATCATGTGACAACTTGCCACATAATCCCCGGGCTCTTCTGACGAGTCATCTCCCTCATCATTGTCATTATCTCCGCTCTCAAGGATATAGTTGAGAAACTCTTAAAGTGTGACCGGGGTTCGTGCCTTCTGGTTATATTCTTCCAACGCGTCAATATGCTTTTGCAGGTCCGTGCGTTTGTCGTCAGGCTGTGCGGGCTTTTTGGTCTTCTTCTTCTTTATCGAAGACTTCGACGATTGGGCTTGGGTATTTTTCCCATCGCTACTAACTCTCGGTGTTGGGCGCGATTTCAGCATTCCCTCAATGATCTCTGGATCCAGAAGGCTTTTCCATCTAATTGCCGAACATGCTTGAAGGTCTTTCAGCATTATTTTAGTCTTGTTCGAAAGAAAAACTTTCCATGAAGCTTCTTCTATAAATGAGCATGATGCCCCCGGCGTGTCCACCTTTTTAGGAGCGTGCAGTTGTGGCGGGTTCACCCTCCAGTTTTCAAATAGCGCGAATTTGCCTTGTTGGTACTGGTCCTCAATCCAGTTTTTGAAGACAAAGCAATCTTCGATTAGGTGGCCTACTATTCGGTGATAGGGGAAGTAATTGGGATTGTTGACGTCGCTCGGTTGCAGCGGGCGTCTTGGATCTGGTAGAGTGATAAGCCTGTTGTGCACCGCCAGTTCGAACAGTCTTTTCATTTTACCCCGAGGGAATGAGTAAGGACGTCTCAGCTTTACTCTGAGTGTCCGCTGTTTATCATTTTGGCAAGCAGTTGGTTTCAGATCACTCGGCTGTTGTTGAGCGTTGGCGACGAAGGTCGCTTTTCCTTTACTTTTTTCATTTCGAAGCTCCGTTTTCGAGGAGGACGGTCTATGGCCCATCTGGTTCAGTTGGGCCAGCTTGTCGATCAAGGCCTGGAAGGTGGTTGGCTTGAAAAACATCATGAATTGGGATATAGTCTCCTGTGGATCGAGGGTTCCCACGAAAATACCTACGGCAGGAGCTTCTTCTATGCGTTGTTCGCATCTCTACCTCAGGTTCCGCCACCGAATTGCATACTGAACCCATGTCTCTCCTAGCTTCACCCTGGTATTGATCAATGTCATGATCGGGGTGTGTTCGCTGGCGCTTGTGAAACGCTGGGTGAATAGAAACTCCATTTCTGTAAACGTTTTGATGGAGTCGTTCGGAAGCTCTAAGTACCATTCAAAAGCTGTCACCGCTAAACTGCCGATGAACTGGCGAAGTAGCAATTTGTCGTCACCTCCAGTATTGCCGCAGGGAGCCCTGAACTGAGTGACGTGCTGATGGGGGTTGCATGTCCCCTTGTACACGTGAAATTTAGGGATCGTATATCTCGGCGGGTACTTAATTTGATCATACCAGACTGGATAGGGTCGCCCAGTTCTGACGATTTGGCTAGTTGTTTCACTTGTCTGATGAGCTCGTATTTTCTGAGCTATATAGTTATCAAGCACAGCTTTCGAAATCGTCTCATCCCTGGCTGCTGATAAAGCCGGGAGAGGGTTTGATGTCTCCCATCCGTCGTCTTCAATGATTATTGGGGGATCTTCGACTGGAGGGTCTGGCTGGATCATCATCCCTACCATATCTTGGAACAGGAGCACCGTTTGTTTTATGTTAGCCACTTGTTCCGCGGCTTCTTTATCTTTCTTTTCGAGCATTCTTCGGAGGAACTCAGCTTCGGTTTCCTGTTCCTGGCGTTGATCCGACGATATTTCCGAACTTTCTTTCTGCCCAGTGAGTGGGGCCATCTTCGTCAGCATCTCCTGGAGTTTCTGTTGTTGCTCCTGAGCCTTTGTTACTGATCGTGTAAGTGGTCGATGACCCCCAGAAGCACGGCTTTCCTCTTTTCCGGAAGCCATGTAGACGGTGTGCACTACCATGCCCCCAGACTTGGGGCGTTTGGGTTCAGTACCCTTGAGGTTTGTCGTAAGCACAGGGATTTTCTCCGGCCTTCTCCTTTTATGGGTGGTCAAAGTTGAGGGGGCTGTTGCAGACGATACTTTCCGTGGTACGACGGCGGGATGACCCTCCTCTTGTCAGGCCTTCATTTTCTTCGATCTGCGGAGTAGTTTTTGTCGATTACAGAGTCTTGGACTCTTCGCCAGACCCTGTGGATTTTGGAGGAAAGCCAGTGAGAGGGTTGTTCCGGGTTTGCCTTATTAATGTTCTCCACAGGTGGAGGAGACTTCTTTAATATAGCAGTTGGAGAGTTCTCGCGCACTCTCCTGGGCGGCTCAAAGCTGTTCCCAGTTGGAACAGCAGCATCAATTTCCACTATTGGAGCTGGTGGGGTAAGTACAGAAGGGGAACTGCCCCCAGCTTTTCTCACCCAGCGCCAGTGACGATGTCGAGCATGTCGTGTAACCGGGATCACCTTTGTTATCAGGGTAGCTTCATCATGCCCCCTGATCTAATGAGAAGTTGTTGTCGGCGTCAGCCTATCGAAGACAGACATCCGCTGAGGGGGAATAGTCAAGCTCGCGAAGGCCGACTTTTGGGCAAGGCAAGCAGTTGTAACGACCTCACCCGAAGCAGGAATTGGGATGGCCAGTCTTGCAAAGACCAACCCCTTAGCAGGAGAAGCCCCTCTGATGACTTTGTTTACTGGAGCTGGAGTGGCTATCCGCTTCGGGATAACTCCTTCGGGTATTGCGGGCTTCTTCACGGGCCTACTTGAGCTTTGGCTTAGTCTATTAAAGATCGAGGCATTGGACTTGGACGACCCATTGAGAGGGGCCGTGGTAGTGGTAAGCAGATCAAAGACCGACTTCTTTAGAGCTTCGTGTGATGGCACTGGGGCGTTGAAGCTCATTGGTGGGAGCATGGTCCCGAAGAATAATCCCGTGGTGGCCTATATCACCCGTAAGTTACTCCTCCAGACGGGGCGGAGCAGGAGTTGTTGTTGCAGTTGGTGCAGTTGGAAGCCATTGGCGCCATCTTCTCTTCTTCATGGAGCAAGACACCAAATCTTAGTACCTCGAATCTACAGGCAACCACAGTAGACCACGATTTGTTCGTGAAAGACGACACATGAAGTGTGGAGTGGAAAAAGGAAAAGGTCCCACCGGGCGTGCCAGAATCTGTTTACCGCCGAAAGACGCGACCGGGACGTTGGGACGTCTCGGCCTGAATTTTGGGGCAGATGCTATTTGGATTTATTCGTCCATCTCTCCGAAGATGCCAAGTTGAATTATGTCACTGTGTATCAGAGGTTTGGACGGATGCAGCCGTTGTAGCAGACTTTGTCAGATTCCCCCTCGTTTGCGAGGGGTTTTTGATTGTAGGGACGCTCTTCCCTGCAGACGCAAACCCCTGCAGTTAATTACATTACCGCGTAGCGATAACCACTTTCTCCTGCTCCAGATGTTCACATCGTGTCGTGTGTGTTTTTTTTATTTTTGGTTGCCCGTGGATTGTTTATGGAGACTAATTTATGTTGTCGCCCGTAGGTCGTGGATTTGTCCAAATCCGTATTCTCTTAGATTTGGGTTTGGTTGATTTAAGGCTCGTTAAGCTCGTTTGAGATTAAGATCAACTTAAATGTTTGTTAAGGACGTGTTAGTCTAATTTTAGGCTAAGGTCTACTTAACGGGGATTTGGGATCATTTTTGATCCAATGAAAGAGTATTTGGGCTCTATCATTTTAGTTTAGGGACGTTACGGTCCGTTGGGTTTAAGGAAATCATAGTCTGTAAAGTTTAAGAACATTATAGTCCATAGAGTTTAGTTTAGGGATGTTGCGGTCCAAAGGGTTTAGTTTAAAGACGTTACGATCATAGAATTTAGTTTAGGGACATTACGGTCCGAAGTTTAAGGACATCATAGTCCATGGAATTTAGTTTTTAGGGACTTTGCGGTCCGCAATTTAATTTTAAGGACGTTGCGGTCCGGTGGGTTTATGGTTGGTTGGTTTGGGGGTATACCAAGGGTTATTGGTTATTAGGACCCTCCACCTCTCTGAAGACGTTGAAGAATTACAGTGACATATATCAGAGGTATGGAGAGATGTACCCTTGAACTAATAGGTATTCATCAAAAGATCGACGGTTTTGTTTGGTACTAAGACCAGTTTGGAAAAATAAAGAGCACATGGGCTCGGTTGATTAGGAATTTAGCTAACTTAGGCTCAGCCCACTGAGTCTCTGTCGTTTCCTATTTCAATAAAGTGTTTGACACTTACTAGGACACAGTCCTCTCTCTGTGCACATAATGCTAAATATTTATGTAGGTTCTGACTTTACTTCTTTCTCTTTTTTTTATGAGTGTTGAACACTCTTTATGGTGCTGGGCTCTGTGTGATGAGTGTAGAGCACTCTATGTCAAGTAGTGCCCACATGAGGGTCACGTGTAGCGCTTGGCACTGGATGCCAACCATTGAGTGCTAAGCGCTTTTATTGAATAGCGCCCACGTGAGGGACACGTGAGGCGCTTGGCGCTGAGCACCAACCATTGAGTGCTGAGCACTCTTTATTGAGCAGCGCCCACGTGAGTGGCACATGAGGTGCTTGGCGCTGAGCGCCAACCATTGAGTGCTAAGCGCTTTTATTGAGTAGCGCCCACGTGAGGGCCACGTGAGGCGCTTGGCGCTGAGCACCAACCATTGAGTGCTAAGTACTCTTTTATTGAGCAGCGCCCACGTGAGGCGCTTAGCGTTGAGCGCCGGCATTGAGTGCTAAGCACTCTCTTTTATTGAGCAGTGCCGACGTGAGGAGCACTTGAGGCTCTTGGCACTGAGTGCCAACCATTGAGTGCTAAGCACTCTTTTATTGAGCAGCGCCCACGTGAGGAGCACATGAGGCGCTTAGCGCGGATTTTTTCTCGTGTATTATTTTCTGAAGGGTTCAATTCTCTGTTCTTTCTTAGATCTTCGATCCCTAAGAACAAATTCATCCCCGTAAGAATTAAATTCTCATTTTGGGGAGACTTGTCACATGGATCTCAGATCCGAAGAAAGAACTATGTTCTTTTTATGAGGGTTAAACCCTTATGTATACAGATGAGATACTATGCTCTCTCTTATTTTTTTTACCTTCGAAGAAAGTTCTTCCTTTTAGAGATTGCTCTCTTTTCTTTTCTTTTCTTTTTTTTTTGCTCTTCCCTTTGAGATCGATGTTTATGGGGGGTTCTTCTCCTTAAGACTTGAAGTCTTGGATCCTTTATATAGGGGAGGCTGATTTGTTGATTCAGTTGAGAAAATCTCTCATTGAAAGATTTCTTAATTGATTTGGGGATTTTACCCACCGTCGGATTTTTGATCCAAGGACTTCTGTTTTACAGAAAACATCTTTCTTGTTTTTAGCAAGATTGGGAAAATATTTTCCCATACAGAACTTATTCTGTATCTTGGTGATTTTTAATCACCATTGGATCTTTGATCTAACGGTACTCTGATTTACAGAGCACAATCTTTCTTATTTGGAAAGATTTGAGGAGTATTTCCTCAATCAGAATTTAATTCTTTATTTTTGGTAATTTATCATCTTCGTTGGATCTTTGATCCAAGGGTGGAGAACTTTTAGTTCTGGCGCTGGCGCTCTCGTGCTTTGCACGTGAGGCGCTGCCTCAGAGTCTTTGACTCTTGGCGCTGGGGCTTTTGGCGCTGGGGCTCTCGTGCTTTGCACGTGAGGCGCTGCCTCAGAGTCTTTGACTCATGGCGCTGGCACTCTCGTGCTTTGCACATGAGGCGCTGCCTCAGAGTCTTTGACTCATGGTGCTGGAGCTCTCGTGCTTTGCACGTGAGGTGCTGCCTCAGTTCAAATTTCAAATTTTGAACAGAGCTTTGCTCTCTAATTGGGGGAAACATTACCGAGCGCTAGTTCACTGACGACATTCCTATCTCTTTTTTCTTTGGAATGTTTGTTGGGGTCAAAATTTGCACCCCGGTTGACCAAGTCAAAGTCAAGGTCAACCTTTAGCCAGGTGGGTCCAAGCCCAAGCAAGTGGGCCAATGCCCGGGTCGAGCCCGAACACGAAGCGTCCGGCCTTCCGCCATGCCAAAATATAGATCATGTAATAAATAATTTGTATGTAATTTTTGATGCATGAATGTATGCAAAATGGGCATAAAACCAATTTTTTGTAAAGCCCATGACTTATGTGCAAAAAGAAATGGCACATGAGCCATGGGATGGCCAAAATACCATTTTTGTAAAGTCCAAGGGGTTATATGTAAAGTGTATAGCCTATAAAGACAAGGATAATGAAAATATCCCAACAACTTTTTCTCTCTCCAAAAAATCCAGATCTGTTATCTTCTTCTTCCTCATGGATCTAAAACCTTCTTTTTTTTTTGAATTAAATCAAGAGTTTTACTCTTCCTTTTATGAAACAAAATAGTTTTTCACCACAAAACCCACAAAGGGGAACTCAGTTCTGCCATCAGATCTCAGAAAGGAGAGATTTTTAAAATCTCATACTTCTTGATTTTCAAGATCCGGCCAACAAAGGAAGAAGAAGGAGACTCATCTCTAGAAACCCCACTTTGGGGAAGAACTAGGGCTCAAGGGGAGAAGCCCTTCATCAGCTTCAAAACATCCTAGGAGTTTAACTCCTTATATATATATATATATAAATACAGAGAATAATAAGTGCTCCTTTCTGGGAGTACAACTCCCATTGCAGGGACCAAGTCCCTTTTGCCGCTCGAGCGCCCACGTGCTGACACGTGGGGCGCTAGCGCTCTTGCGCTCAGAGCGCTAGCGCCCGAGCGCCCACGTGCTGACACGTGGTGCGCTAGCGCTCTTGCGCTCAGAGCGCTAGCGCCCAAAGCGCTAGCACCCGAGCGCCCATGTGCTGACACGTGGTGCGCTAGCGCTCTTACGTTCAGAGCGCTAGCGCCCGAAGGCCCACATGCTGACACGTGGTGCGCTAGCGCTCAAAACGCTAGCGCTCTTGCGGTCAGAGCGCTAGCGCCCGAGCGTCCACGTGTTGACACGTGGGGCGCTAGCGCTAGCGCCCTTGCGCTCAAATCGCTACCGCCTAAAAGCGCTAGCGCTCGAGCGCCCACGTACTGACACGTGGTGCGCTAGCGCTCTTGCGCTCAAAGTGCTAGCACCCAAAGCGTTGGCGCTTTTCCCACGCATCCTTTGGATGCCCTTTCCTTTTTTATTTTATACACACACACACACACACACACACACACACTCTACAACACTATCCTTCTCAAAAAAAATTTGGGCCGGGACGCTGCCCCGCATCCCGCAAGGGGGCTGCTTGCCCTATTGACCTCCAGCCCGCTATCCGGGTAGTGGGACCCCTGTAAAAACTCTGTGTGGCTCCCAATATACCCAAGCCCTCTCCAAAAAAAAAACACGTACACTGCACATTGAGTTCGCATGACCAGTTTAACCCGTTAATCGGAGGATCCCTCACTCCAAAGGCGAGGGGTAATTAACGGCAGCTTAGTCCGCGGCTGCCGGAGATTTGGATCCCCACGATCAATAAACCCCTGCCTACCATAGGTAGGGGGAATCTGTAATGCGCCTGACAAGCGCGCGCATATTCCCATCGCAATGGGGTGACAAAAAACACCCTACAGATTCTGGCACGCCCGGTGGGACCATCTCTCCTCCCATATTTCGGGTTAAACATTCATGCGAACTCAATCAATATACGCATCTATATTTATTCTAAATTAATGCTCTTTCATGCAGATTTTCAAGCAATCACTTTCCAACAATGTCTCCAAAGATGAACTCAGCTTCCATCTCATACACGATGAAGATGGACTCCAGGACGGTCCTCCCGGCAAGTCTCGGACGACAGTGGGAAGAACCGCTGCTATAATTTGGGTCTAGTCTGTTTTTCTAGGCTAATGCCATCCCTGCACCTCAAGCCCTGGTGATAGACAAACCGGTCTCGAAAGGCAAGAGGCCAAATATGGTGGTCTCGAAGACTCCCCAACTCAAACGCAAGTCGGTGTTTGAACGACTTTTCTTGGCCCCAGCTGGGGGCAAGGCCATCAACACCAACAAAGCAACAAGGTGTCTCGAGCAAGCTCCGGCGGTGCCCCTGACAACTACTCGATAGGGTGCCTTCTCTAAGCTCCCCGCTAATCGACTCACGATGACTTCCCAGGAAACAGATGCCCGCCAAGCCTTCAAAATCAAGAAGCTAAGGCAGAAAAGAATCAGATACAGAGCCAACAAAAGGGCTAGGGCTCATACTAGGCTGAGCTTCATGAGGCTCCAAGGACGGGGTTACCCCACCAAAGATAAAGAGACGGCTGGATATATGGTCCACACTGTCTGCATGGTCGGACATGAAGAAATGAACCCTCCTCTTCTTCATAGCTATGGTGATGATATGGTTGACGCTACCCAACATCGGCTCGATCTGAATGATGAAGAGCCCGCTCAGGCCGATAAGCCAGAGGAGCCCGTGGTTCCTGCGGAATTGTGCTCAGGCAATAAGGATGACCGGTTGTCATAACCGGAACTACAGAACAAGCATTATTCTGATGGCTTCAGAGGCAGCTTCAGGACAGGGACGAGAAGTTAGCCAAGGTACAGTCTAAGGTCGACGAATTGGTAAACATCGCGGCAGATCTCACGACCCAAGTCGCCCGATTGCTATTACAGCAAAATCAAATTTTGGTTCATGAGCTAGGGATTGATACCCGGAGACAGCCAACTGATATCCCTTTCAACCTAAGAGCGGAGCACCTTCGCAAAAAATGGCCGCAATCAGCCTCCAGTCCTTCCAATACATACACCGAAGGGGAATCGCCTTTGAAAGTGAAACTGGAAAAAGTCTATTCTTTCAAAAGGGACAAAGTCCACAAGATATTCAGGGACGCCCTAAGAAACGGTCTACAACTGCCAAAGACCGCAAGAAGCGAATATGACCGACGACCCAAAATATTGCCCCTATCACAGAGTGATAGGTCATGCCATTGAGGATTGCTTCGTCTTCAAAGATTGGGTCGAAAGGCAATACAAGACGGGAGAGATAGAACTGTCTAAAGGCGTGTTAGCAAACAGTCAAGCTACGACCGCCGATTTCATACAAATAGAGACCGAAGCCTTTCGGGAACCTAATCCTCCCAGACATGTAGCATTATCTGAAAAGGGCGAACCAAAGGCTGATCGGCCCCGAGGACCAGCATCAGTAAAGGCACCTACTCCAATGGAGAGAAAGAAGAAGGTATACTCCTTCAGGAGGGATGAAGTCCGTAAAATATTCGTGGACGACTTGAACAACGGTCTGCAACTGCCTGTTCCAAAGAGGCCACATGAAATGAACATGACTGGCAATCCCATATACTGCCCATATCATAGAATGGTGAGTCATACCATCGAAGACTGGTATATTTTCAAAGATTGGGTGGAGAACCAATATAAGCTTGGAAAAACCTCACAGTCCTCGGATGTATCGGCAAGCCACAGAGCTACGGTCATCAACACAGCTCCGCCAATATCAAAGTTCAAGGGACTAGGATAAGCCAAGAGGACCACCACGTCGTAAAACTGGGAACACCAGAGGACCACCACGTCATTAAACTGGGAACAATCGACCGCCACGTCATTAAGCTGGGAATCATCGACCTCTAAGTCGTTAAACTGGGAATGTAAAAAATATATATATATGTAAATAAACAAAAAAATGTGTAAATAAAAGAGAAATAAAGAAAAGCCGAAATGATGAGGCAACTCGCAAAAAAAACCAGCGAGTAAAATAAAGATAAAAATAAAGCCGAAATGATTGGGCAACCGCGACTAAAAGCCGAAATGATAGGGCAATCGCGATCTTTGCGATAAGAAAAGTTGAAATGATAGAGCAATCGCGGTAAAAAAAAAACAGCAACAAAAAAAATACAAAAAAACAACGGCGAATGATGAGTCGCTTCTGGTACCATATTCCAGTGCAGCGATGCAGAAGCCAACCAAAATCCAATTTCCCAAAATTCTTCCGGCCCTACGGCCAGTCCCCAAATTGACTGCCGTATACAATTCACGGGCTCAAATAATTCTCATCATACCTATGCCCTACTGTAATCACCAGTTATGCGACTGGTTTCCGCCCTTGGAACTATGCTCCATTGAGAAGACCCACTCATGTGTCCTCACGATACATGAGGAGAACAAACCTTTGTGAGATCTTTACGACTCATAAAGGAAAAACACACTTAGGAGTTCTCACGACTCCTAAGGAGAAAATACACATGCGGGATCTTTACGACTCGTAGGGAGAAAATGCTTTTATGGGACCCTCACGGCCCGTAAAATTGAAAAGCTTTAGATGATAGGGATCTAAACCTGTCTCCTAAGCCATCGCTCCCCAAATCCCCAAGTGGCAAATGATGAGTCGCTCCTGGTACTATATTCCAGTGCAGCGATGCAGATGCCAACCAAATTCCAAATCCCATACCCCAATGGCGGATAATGAGTCGCTCCTGGTACCATATTCCAGTGCAGCGATGCAGACGCCAACCAAATTCCAAATCCCATACCCCAGTGGCGAATGATGAGTCGCTCCTGGTACCATATTCCAGTGCAGCGATGCAGGCGCCAACAAAATCCCCAATCCCCAAGCGGCGGATGATGATTCGCTCCTGGTACCATATTCCAGTGTAGCGATGCAGACGCCAACCAAATTCCAAATCCCGTACCCCAACGGCGGATGATGAGTCGCTCTTGGTACCATGTTCCAGTGCAACGATACAGAACGCCAATAAAGTCCCGAAATTTTTCCGGCCCTACGGTCTGGATCATATATCCTGCAAAACCGTATACAATCCACGGGCGTAAAACAATCCAAATCTCTCCCAAGCCCTGCCGGTGAGACTGCTTTTAAAGTCCCACAAAAAAAACGGTATGTCCACAAGAAAAACGGGCACGGATGAAAACCCGAAAGGGCTCCGTGAGTAAAAACAGCAGGACTACCGGCGAGTTTGTGAAAACCCGAAAGGGCACGAACTCGTAAAAAAGAGATGAAATGCACTCGCAAAGTCCTCTCGACTTTGTGAGGAGAAAATTCTCGCGTGAGAACCTCACGACTCACAAAGGAGCAACACCTTTAGGAGTCCCCACGACTCCTAAGGAGAAAATACACCTACGAGATCCTTTCGACTCATAGGGAGAAAATGCTTTTATGGGACCCTTACGGCCCATAAAATTGAAAAGCCTTAGGTGATAGGGATCTAAACTTGTCTCCTAAGCCACCAATTCCCAAATCATTCCGGGGCAAATGATGAGTTGCTCCTGGCATTATTCCAGTGCAGCAATGCAGATGCCGGCAAAAAGAGAAAACAATTCCCAAATCCTTCCAGGGCAAATGATGAGTTGCTCCTGATATTATTCCAGTGCAGCAATGCAGATGCCGACCAAAAAAAATTCTCAAATCCTCCCGGGGCAAATGATGAGTTGTTCCTGGTATTATTCCAGTGCAGCAATGCAGATGCCAAACAAAAAAAAAACCAATTCCCAAATCCTCTCAAAGACAGATGATGATTCACTCCAGGTACCATATTCCAGTGTAGCGATGCTGATGTCAACTCAAATCAAACAAATAAAACCAACAATCTCTGCGGCGGAATCATGCTTCGTCCCAGAATATACCCCGTGTCGAAATCATGCTTCGCCTCAGGCGTATCTGCCTTCCATGTCGGAATTATGCTTCGACTCGGAATCAACCAGCGACACTCCGTGCCGGGGAAAAGTCAATTAGCGACACTCCGTGCCAGGGACAAGTCGAACATCAGCGACACTCCGTGCCGGGGGCAAGTCGAACAGCGTCACTCCGTGCCGGGGACAAGTCGAATAGCGACACTCCGCGCCGAGGAAAAGTCGATCAGCGACACTCCGTGCTGGGGAAAAGTCGAACATCAGCGACACTCCGTGCCGGGGACAAGTCGACCAGCGACACTCCGCGCCGAGGAAAAGTCGATCAGCGACACTCCATGCCGGGGACAAGTCGAACAGCGACACTCCGCGCCGGGGAAAAGTCGATCAGCGACACTCCGTGCCGGGGACAAGTCAAACATCAACGACACTCTGTGCCGTGGACAAGTCGAACAGCGACACTCCGTGTCGGGGACAAGTCGAACAGTGACATTCCGTGCCGGGGACAAGTCGACCAGCGACACTCCGCGCTGGAGAAAAGTCGATCAGCGACACTCCGTGCCGGGGACAAGTCGAACAGCGACACTCCGTGCCGGGGACAAGTCGAACAGCGACACTCCGCGCCGGGGAAAAGTCGATCAGCGACACTCCGTGCCAGGGACAAGTCGAACATCAGCGACACTCCGTGCTGGGGACAAGTCGACCACCGACACTCCGTGCCGGGGAAAAGTCGAACATCAGCGACACTCCGTGCCGACACTCCATGCCGGGGACAAGTCGACCAGCGACACTCTGTGCCGGGGAAAAGTCGAACATCAGCGACACTTCGTGCCAGGGATAAGTCGATCAGCGACACTGCATGCCGGGGAAAAGTCGATCAGCGACACTCTGTGTTGAGGATAAGTCGATCCGTGACACTCCGTGCCAGGGAAAAGTCGAACATCAGCGACACTCCGTGCCAGGGACAAGTCGATCCGCGACACTCCATGCTGGGGACAAGTCGATCAGCGACACTCCATGCTGGGGAAAAGTCGATCAGCGATACTCCGTGCCGGGGACAAGTCGATCATCAGCGACACTCCGTGCCGGAGACAAGTCGATCAGCGACACTCCGTGCCGGGGAAACGTCGACCAGCGACACTCCGTCTCGGGGAAACGTCCAACACAGACACTCCGTGCCGGGAAAAACTCGATCAGCGACACTCCGTTCCGGGGAAAAGTCGAACAGCGACACTCCGTGCCGGGGAAAAGTCGAACAGCGACACTCCGTGCCGGGGAAAAGTCGACCAGCGACACTCCGTGCCGGGGACAAGTCGAACATCAGCGACACTCCGTGCCGGGGACAAGTCGACCAGCGACACTCCGCGCCGGGGAAAAGTCGACCAGCGACACTCCGTGCCGGGGAAAAGTCGATCAGCGACACTCCGTGCCAGGGACAAGTCGATCAGTGACACTCCGTGCCGGGGACAAGTTGAACAACGACACTCCGCGCCGGGGACAAGTCGATCCGCGACACTACGTGCCGGGGACAAGTTGAACAACCAGTGACACTCAGTGTCGTCGACCGTCCATGTCGTAAAAAGGGTAGTGCAGGCTTCCTTCAAAGCAGGGAACCAAATCGCTACGAATCAGAGCGTCGACCGTCCATGTCGCAAAAAGGGCAGTGCAGGCTTCCCACAAATCGGGAACCAAATCGCTACGGATCAGAGCGTCGACCGTCCTTGTCGCAAAAATGGCAGTGCAGGCTTCCTCCAAAGTGGGAACCAAATCGCTCTGGGCCAGGGAAACGTCTACCACGGACACTCCGTCTCGGAGACGCATCAAGCGTCGACCGTCCAAGTCGTAAAAAGGGCAGTGCCAGCTTCCCAAAAGCGGGAACCAAAGCAAGTCGCCTCCACGCGAAAGAAGATCCATCAATTTCATGCACACGACTCACATATGTGGTGTGCATTTATTGATGGGGGGTACTTTGTTGGGGTCAAAATTTGCACCCCGGTTGACTAAGTCAAAGTCAAGGTCAACCTTAAGCCAGGTGGGCCCAAGCCCAAGCAAGTGGGCCAATGCCCGGGTCGAGCCCGAACACGAAGCGTCCGGCCTTCCGCCATGCCAAAATATAGATCATGTAATAAATAATTTTTATGTAATTTTTTATGCATGAATGTATGCAAAATGGGCATAAAACCAAATTTTTGTAAAGCCCATGACTTATGTGCAAAAAGAAATGGCACATGAGCCATAGGATGGCCAAAATGCCATTTTTGTAAAGCCCAAGGGGCTATATGTAAAGTGTATAGCCTATAAAGGCAAGGATAATGAAAATATCCCAACAACTTTTTCTCTCTCCAAAAAATCCAGATCTGTGATCTTCTTCTTCCTCAAGGTTCTAAAACCTTCTTTTTTTTGAATTAAATCAAGAGTTTTACTCTTACTTTTATAAAACAAAATAGTTTTTCACCACAAAACCCATAAAGGGGAACTCAGATCTGCCATCAGATCTCAGAAAGGAAAGATTTTTAAAATCTCATACTTCTTGATCTTCAAGATCCGGCAAACAAAGGAAGAAGAAGGAGACCCATCTCCAGAAACCCCACTTTGGGGAAGAACTAGGGCTCAAGGGGAAAAGCCCTTCATCAGCTTCAAAACATCCTACGAGTTTAACTCCTCATACACACACACACACACACACACACACACACAGACACAGAGAATAATAAGTGCTCCTTTCTGGGAGTACAACTCCCATTGCAGGGACCAAGTCCCTTTTGCCGCTCGAGCGCCCACGTGCTGACACGTGGGGTGCTAGCGCTCAAGGCGCTAGCGCCCAAAACGCTAGCGCCCGAGCGCCCACGTGGTGCGCTAGCGCTCTTGCGCTCAGAGCGCTAGCGCCCGAGCGCACACGTGGTGCATTAGCGCTCTTACGCTCAGAGCGCTAGCGCCCAAAGCGCTAGAGCCCGAGCGTCCACGTGCTGACACGTGGTGCGCTAGCGCTCTTGCGCTCAGAGCGCTAGCGCCCGCCCACGTGCTGACACGTGGTGTGCTAGCGCTCAAAGCGCTAGTGCTCAAAGCGCTAGCGCTCGAGCGCCCTGTTAGTTATATGTATGCCCTAGAGGCCATTACTATACATACGATGTATATTGTAGTGGATGTTTGGACATATATAGGGAGGACTTTCTTCCTCGACATGATAGTACGCTATCTGGTTGCTCTTTATCTTAACATGTACTCTGATTGTCTCTATGTTGCATGTTGATAAAGCCCTTAGGATGAGTACTTGACAACCAGGACTATGATGCGGATCATACTAGTGGGGACAGTGTAGTCGCCAAGTACATCCTTCAAATGTTCCTAGTCGTGGGAGTACCGAGATAGAGCATCGATACTCCAGAGTAGACTAGCGTATGCGCTTCTTGACCCATATGATGGGCGATGGATGATCTCATATCCATTGGTGTTTGACATCAGAGAAGGTATACGGGTGCTCAGTGGAGACTGGGTACACTGGACGGACTCGCCGAGAACTCCCAGATGGTATTATACCTCACGTCAGATGGCAGTTCTCTGGTGACACTGGTACAGGTTTGTTTGTAGACCCGAGATCGTCATAGAGTCTTGTGTGATTCCCACTGTGCTTTGATTTCCATCATACCATGTCCAAGTGGGCGTGCAAAAAGGTGGCTATTGGGTACAGTCCCAAATCACATGGAGGCAATGAGCGATAGGAGGGGTTTTGTCTCTCCCGGTATAGGGAGTTGATGTTGCGCTGTGTTCGATTGGCTATAACTGGAAATCCCTGGTCAGGGTTGCTGAGATTTACTGATAAGTGTTATTAGTAGTTTCTCGAACTGTTATAGACCTCATATCGACATGACTTATCATGCTACTGGGGTCTGACGTTTACCACCCTTAAGCGAGATTGCGACATATCAGACAAAGAGACCGGACTGTAGGGGAGTGTTACTGATTGGATTCGCAGGAGAATGTACAGGCTTGCTTATTGATCTTCTGATCGCTCAATACCTGGGTGGCTGTTACGTTTAGCTGACCGCTTGCTGCTTGTGGATGTTTGATATGATCATTACCTACTGCCGGCGTATTGACGATTCTTTTGAGTCCTACACAGAGGTTTCTTGGCTCAGGCAAAACGGAGTAGGAGCACATATATGATATGTGCGGGACCGAGAACAATACGTGTATGTGATACCGTATTAGATTCTCGCGATATGAGATATCGGCCGGGTATATGTGACATAGCCGGGTCATCGGATCAAGTGTTGATTCGATGAACTGATGCAGATTATATTAGTCGGTTATTTATGAAATAACCGGATTATCGGATCAAGTGTTGATTCGATAATTTAATGTATAATTACATATATGATATATTAAATTACATTAACTAGTATAAGCTCACAAAAAGATTCTTTTTCTCACTCGGGTAATACATTGATATATATGCGATATATGTTAATTGTATTATTTTATTTTGTTACAATAAATATTGTATATGTGATATATAATATTGTAACATGTTAGGGTTATTAATGCAACATTATTAGTGGAGATTAACCATGATTAAGGTTTGATTTGGGTTAATTTTTCTAGAAGCTTCTAGAAGCTTTTTGTTTTGTTTTTGCAAAGATATTTTGTAAAGATATTTTTGTAGATATTTGTTAACCCAACCCAACCCTTGATCATGGTTAAGTCTCTACATGGGTTAAGTTATCATACTTAACCCATGGTTACATTTCTAACCTAACTACAATTCATTATTCATCACAAAAGAAATAGTTCTTCTTCTTCCTTCTCCTTTTCAATGGAAAAGCTTTCTAGCTTTTTCATTAGTGATGATTTTGAGTGAGATTAAGAAAATAAATGAGAGCTAAATTCCTACTTCATCATCCTAATCTATTCTTGCCAATTAGATTAGGGTGTTCACTTCATTAGTGAGTGAGAGCTTGTGTTAAAGAAACTTCAAGATAGATCATCTTTGTTATCGAAGATCGGAAGCAAGCTTGCATCTTTCTCTTCGTGAAGCCTCTCTGGAGTCCGGGTACTCGATGATCGCAGCGAAGGGACCTCAACACGGAGCTTTAGAAGTGAAGGACCGGACTACAAAGGTTGTAATCCCAAACTCTTAGATGTTAAAGTGTTTAACATGCTTTGTTTCGCCTAATCTCTAGTCTAAGATCTTGGTTAGGGTTGTTCGGCACGTCTAAAATTTAAATTGGGCATGGTTGATTCCTTGTAGAACCTTATGAGAGTGCCTAGTAACCCTACAATGGTATCAGAGCCAAACTAAAGCTTTAGGCGAAGTCAAGACGAAGTTTAAAGTCCGATCGAACTTCGAATACCCGTAAAACCCTTGTTTCTGGAAATTTTTCAAAAAGTTAACATTTTTCGTATTAAAAATGCTCAGAAAATTCAGCAGGTAATTGTATGGGTTACTGTAAAAAACGGCCCCAAAATACCTTTATTGTGCCGCGGAACCGCGGCCGTAACCTTGCTTGCGCGGCGGTTTCGCGGCGCTACAGTGGAATTAGGGTTGCATTTTTGTACAGTAATGTCCGTATGTATTTCCTGATACTTCTGGGAATTTTTAATTCTACTCAAGTGTTGAGTTTTCTGGGTTGTATTGGGAACTCGTTCATTCGATCAGATAATTTAACTTCATTTAGTTTTTCCGGATAATTTAGAACATGTTAAAAAGTTCGACCGGATATCAATAACTCACTTTTTCCCTTGCCGGAAAATTTCCAAGTGTTGGATTTTTCCGTAGTTTAAGAACGTTCTAAGTCGTGCAAGTAACGCGGTGGACCCTCTAGAAGACAACAAACCTTAACTCGATTATGTGACCGTCTGAACCGCCTCTAAACCTTAGGGTTTGTGGTAGTACGGCGTTGCCACATGTGAGGCGCTGGCTTGACCCTTCTACGGCTGGACCATTGGTACTGTGGCATGTGATGGATGTTTTTAAACTAATTTCAAGTGTTGAGCTATTTGGGAAAACTTGGGTGTTTGATTATTTGATCGGAAAGTTTAACATTATCTATTTATCTGGAATGTGATACAATATTTAGAATCCACAAATAGTTATGAGATAACTAATTTGAATTTTGTAAATTTAGCAGTTTAGTCTCATTTGATCGGTTGCCACGGGATTTTGATGTGATCAAAAGTCCATCGCAATCACGTAGTGTACGCGGATACTCGCCGGGTAAACTTAATAGACAGCCATGCCCCATAGCCCCGACCAAGTGACTGTAGGAGAACCCCGACGCCAAAATCATCCGTTCGGGTGCTCGCGGCAGCGGTGTTCCGCCTTAGTGTACTTCGTCGACGGCATCCGGGGGTGCGGCCGTCTACTAAAGTTTGCGACGAGCATTCGATCAGGATGTCAAGAATCTTGTTGAATTGCCCGACTAGATATTGAAAAGTGTTTTCGATATTGAGACTAAAATGTGGGGTTTATAATTGTTAGGCATGCGATGTCTAAGGAATTCATTTGGTTAGGCATGCGATGTCTAAAGAGGTTGCAGATTCCAACTGTTATAGTTTTACACTTTCTTTTCTGTGACCGTAAGCGTAGTATGTGGTGTATCGCCGGCTTCGTTGCTATACATCAACGACAATCGGGATACGCATACTTACTTACGTTGATGATAGAGATATTATGTGTTGCTGTGATATGTTATATTGGATCGTCGCGTTTTGAATAGCCGGGGGTTTTATGTGAGATGAGGGTTCTTATTTTCATTCATGTAAAATTCATTGTATGTAATATTCTTTTATTGGGGCACTTCCGGGCTGAGGATGATGTCACCATTGTATATTATTTACTTTTCCGCATTAGGTAGACCCAAGGCGGGGAGCACAAGTAACCGGGTTCTAGGGTCCAGTGGGAGACCATCTCGAGGAGTCGAGACCGGGTCTCCTAACCCTAGAATTGGCAGTGTTGCTTGCCGCTCTCGTAGGGGTCTAGGGATGTGGGTTTGGCTATTCATCGCGACCGTGGAATCCGTGTTTTATACAGGCTCGTATTGAAAACACGGACCTCCTAATATATCCAATATTTCATATATGTTCTTCTGCTGCAATGTTCTATGATGAGATCATATTACTGCCTGAGATGAATGTTTATATTATATATATGAGATATATATTGTATATTGTTGATTTCATTTCAAATGTGATGCTTGTGAAGCATAATAAAATGGGACTTCATTAATGAGATTAATGAAAACTAAAAGAAACCTAAAGATGTTGTAGAAACTTGTTTTAAAACTGGTAGCTTTAGTTCTTGCTTTGAATAGCGGTGTTCCTTGTAGAACATCCAGCACCTTATTCGATAAGGAAAGAGCCGAGATCCCTTCACCGGGAGTGACCTCTTTAGCGAAACTAGCAGATGCTACAAACTCAGTTTTTCTTTTGATTGTTTTTATAGTTTTTGCTTTGCATAGTGGTATTTGTGAAATATCCTGCACCTTATTCGATGAGGAAAGAGCCGAGATCCCTTCACCGGGAGTGACCTGTTTAGCAAAACTAGTAAAAGCCTCAAAAACACTCCATTTAAATTCACTCGATTCTACAATGTGTAGGGTTCCTAGGCATCCTAATGAAGTCTCTCAAGGCATCGACCATGCCAATTTTAAAAATTATGGATGCCGAGAAACCCTAACATGGATCGTTTACTAGATGTCTAGGCGAAACTACAATCTAGTTAACTATTTAACAAAAGTTGGGATGCTACAACCTTTGTAGATCCGGATTTCCGCCTCCTTAGCTCCACGTGGTCATGCCCTCGCTGTCCATCATGAATCCTCGACTCGATCATCGGCTTCATCGGGAAAGCAAGCGGAATAGGTCGTCGGCTTTGTGTCAAAGACGATCTACGTCGAAGTTGCACAAACTCAAGCTCCGACTTCACAAACTTGTGAAACTTGTGAAGTAAACACCCAAAACAACTTGGCAAGAGGTAGAGGGTAAAGAAATAGGAGGTGGGTTCACTTTAGATTTGGATTTTGCTCACTAGATCACAAGTTGCCATTGATGGCATCAAGGTTGCTCACTTGAAGAAGAAGAAGAAAAATGAGCTAGTTATGATAAGTTATGATAAAAAGAAAATAGAAAATCAAATACTTATCATAACTAAACTAGGGTTAAGTGTAGAGAATAAACCATGGTCACTTTAGAGGGTTAGGGTTAAGCATGAAGATAAGAATGGTTAGCAAAGTCAAAGCTTCTTGAAGCTTCAACATAAAACAAGAAACGCCACCATTCTCCTCTAAATCTTTATCCAAATAAATGAATAAACAATTAAATGAATAAAGGCATAAATAAAACTCTAATCTCAAGTTAACTATGGTTTAATTCCATACACTTAACAATATGGTCAAGTATCATCAAACATGATACATAAAAGTGCACAATAGTATATCACATATACAATGTGCAAATCAAGTGAGAAAAATCCGTTTAAAGTGAACCAATACTAATTAATGCAATGCAATATATCAAATATATAATTATGCATTAAATCATTAAATCAACATTTGATTCAATGATCTGGTCATGTCGCACATAACCGACTAGAATCCAATGTATCGATTTATCGAATCAATGATTCGATAACTAGGTCATATCGAATATAACCATTCGAAACATATATCGCGAGAATGAAATGCGGTATCACATACACGCATTATTCTCGGTCCTGCATATATCTCATATGCGCTCCTATTTCGTTTCGCTTGAGCCAGGAAACCTCTGTGTAGGACTCTAAAGACTCGTCAATACGCCGGTAGCAGATGATGATCATATCAAGCACCCACAAGCCGCAAGCGGTCTGCTAAACGTAACGGCCACCCGGGTATTGAGCGATCAGAAGATCGACGAGCTAGCCCGCTCACACTCCTGCGAATCCGACCAGTAACACTTACCATACAGTCCGGTCTCTTCGTCTGATACGTCGCATATCAAGTCTAGGGGTGGTATACGTCAGACCCCAATAACCCGATAAGTCGTGCTGATGTGAGGCTCGTAACGGGTCGAGAAACTACTGGTAACACTTACCAGCAAATCTCTGATCAGCCCTGGCCAGGGACTTCCCTGTTACGGCCAATCGAGCACTGCGCAACATCAACTCCCAATACCGGGAGAGACGAAACTCCTCCTATCGCTCATTGCCTCCATGTGATTCGGGACTGTACCCAAAGACCACCGTTTTGCACGCCCTCATGGACGTGGTAAGGTGGAGATCAAAGCACAGTGGGAATCACACAAGACTCTATGACGATCTCGGGTCTACAGACTAATCTGTACAAGTGTCACCTGAGAACTGCCATCTGACGTGAGGTATAATACCATCTGGGAGTTCTCGGCGAGTCCGTCCAGTGTACCCAGTCTCCACTGAGCACCCGTACACCATCTCTGATGTCAAACACCAATGGATATGGGATCATCCATCGCCCATCACATGGGTCGAGAAGCGTATACGCTAGTCTACTCTGGTATATCGATGCCCCGTCTCGATACACCTACGACTAGGGACCTTGAAGGATGTACTTATGGACTACCATGTCCCCACTAGTATGATCTGCATCATAGTCTAGGTAGTCAAGTACAAATCCTAAGGGCTTTACCAACATGTAACTATAAGACAGTATAAAGAGACTAGTGTACATGTTAAGATAAATGGCAACCAGATAGCATACTATCATGTCGAGCAAGAAAGTCATCTCTATATATGTCCAAGCATCCAATATAATATACATAATCTGTACAATACTGGCCTCTAGGGCATATATACAACTAACAATCTCCCACTTGCACTAGGGCCAGCTGCTGTAGTATCTCATACCGAGCATCCCGAAGAGTCTCTCAAACTGTATCTGGGGAATGGCCTTCGTGAGTGGATCCGCCGTGTTGTTCTTCGTGTCAACTCTCCTGACCTCGATCTTCCGGCGATCAACTATCTCCCGGATCAGGTGATACCGCCTCAGAATATGCCTGGATCGCTGATGGGACCTGGGTTCCTTGGCCAAAGCCACCGCTCCATTTTTATCGCAATACAAAGGTATTGGATGCTCAATGGATGGAACCACTCCAAGTTCAGTAATGAACTTCTTGACCCAGACTGCTTCTTTAGCAGCATCGTTGGCAGCGATGTATTCAGCCTCCATCGTCGAGTCTGCCACGGTTTCCTGCTTGGAACTCTTCCAGCTAACCGCCCCTCCGTAAAGGGTAAAGACAAAGCCCGACTGCGACTTAGAGTCGTCCTTATCACTCTGGAAGCTCGAATCGGTAAAGGACTCCACTTGGAGTTCTCCGTTACCATACACCAAGAACATATCTCTAGTCCTTCGCAAGTACTTGAGAATGCTCTTCACAGCTGTCCAGTGACTCTCTCCAGGATCAGCTTGATACCTGCTCACTACACTTAGTGAGTATGCTACATCGGGTCTGGTACATAGCATCGCATACATGATAGAGCCTACTGCCGAAGCATAGGGTATCCCTTGCATGCGAGCTCTCTCCAAATCAGTCTTGGGAGACATCTCTTTGGAGAGAGTGACTCCAGAGATCGTGGGCATGTTCCCACGCTTGGACTCTTCCATACTAAACCTCTTTAGTATGGTGTCAATGTACCTGGATTGGGATAATCCCAAAATCCGTTTGGATCTATCTCTATAGATCCTGATCCCCAATATGCAGGAGGCATCACCTAGATCTTTCATTGAGAATCTTTGTGATAAGAAGAGCTTGACCGATTGCAGCATAGGAATATCATTTCCTATCAAGAGTATGTCGTCCACGTACAATACGAGGAAGACAACCTTACTCTCTGCCACCTTCTTGTAGATACAAGGTTCATCTGGATTTTTGACGAAATCAAACTCTTTGATAACGACATCAAAGCAGATGTTCCAACTCCGCGATGCTTGCTTTAATCCATAAATGGATTTAAGCAACTTGCACACCTTCCCGCTGCTCCCACTGTCTACGAAGCCCTCTGGCTGAGTCATGTACACGCACTCTTCTAAATCACCATTTAGAAAGGCGGTCTTAACATCCATTTGCCAGATTTCGTAGTCATGAAAGGCAGCAATGGCAAGCATGATTCGGATGGATTTAAGCATAGCCACTGGAGAAAAGGTTTCGTCATAGTCCACACCTGGTCTTTGACGAAAACCCTTTGCTACAAGTCTAGCTTTGAAAGTCTCCACTTTCCCATCTACACCAAGTTTCTTCTTAAAGATCCACTTGCTCCCAATGGGTTTTACCCCTTCAGGAGCAACTTCCAAAGTCCATACTTTGTTGGTGTACATGGAATCCATCTCGGACCGCATAGCATCCAGCCATTTCACTGAGTCCCCACTAGTGATGGCCTGCTCGAAGCTAGTTGGGTCATCATCCTCCATGATGCAATCCTCACTGCCACCATCAATGAGAAAACCGTAGTATCTCTCAGGTTGGCGAGGAACCCTACTAGATCGGCGGAGAGGCTGGGGTTCATCGGGAACTACGGAATCCTCTGGTTCAACCAAATCTTCTGTTGTAGTCTGTATTGCTGGAACCTCTTCCAGTTCTACCTCAATGCCACCTATCTGTTTCATAAGAAAACCCTTTTCTAAGAAAGTGGCATGCCGAGAAACAAACACTTTTTGTTCCTCGGAGTAGTAGAAGATATACCCTCGCGAATGTTTGGGATATCCAACAAACTTACATAGAACAGACCTTGCCTCGAGCTTGTCCGGATTTTGTGTTTTAACATAGGCCGGACAACCCCATATCTGAATAAAATTAAGACATGGTCTCTTGCCATTCCATATCTCATATGGAGTGGTAGGCACTGATTTGGTCGGAACTCTATTCAGTAGGTATGTAGCAGTCTCCAGTGCATATCCCCAGAAGGAAATAGGTAACTCAGCTGTACTCATCATAGAGCGCACCATATCTAATAGGGTGCGGTTTCTCCGTTCAGATACACCGTTGTGCTGTGGTGTATAAGGAGGAGTCAGCTGAGAGAGAATCCCATTCTCTTTTAGGAAGTCCAGGAATTCATTGCTCAAGTATTCCCCTCCTCGATCAGATCGTAGGATTTTAATACTTTTTCCGGTTTGGTTCTCAACTTCTTGCTTATATTCCCTAAATTTCTCAAAAGCTTCTGATTTGTGTTTCATCAGGAACACATACCCGAACCTAGAGAGATCGTCAGTGAATGTAATGAAGTATGAAGAACCATCCCTGGCATGTGTAGACATGGGACCGCATACATCACTATGTATTAGTCCTAAGAGTTCGGTAACTCTTTCTCCGTGTCCCGTAAACGGAGTCTTGGTCATCTTGCCTTTGAGACATGACTGGCAAGTGTCATAGGATGAAAATTCAAACGGATTTAAATATCCATCCTTATGCAACTTAGCTAGTCGTGTCGCATTGATGTGACCCAGTCTTCAATGCCACAAGAAGGATTCGTTGAGTTCAGAACTCTTCCTCTTGTGTGTGTTTGTTATGCTCAGAACTGTTGATTGATTTAGAACATAAATGCCATTGCATAACGTGCCTGATCCAACCAACTTTTGGTTAAGGAAAATGTTCATAACACTGTCCTGTAATACAAAATTATATCCTTCTTTACTTAGCAAAGAAACCGATATAATGTTGCATATCAGGTTCGGCATGTAATAGCATTCGTTCAGAACCGATGTATTACCAGTTGGTAATACAAGGTGATATTCCCCGACAATCTTAGCTGCAACAATTGCACCATTACCAACTCTAATGTCTTTATCACCTTCTCCAAGTTCTCTACCTTTCCTAAGCCCATGTAACTGATTACATATATGGGATCCTGACCCGGTATCTAATACCCAGGACGTAGAGCAAATGGAGAAACAGTTCTCAGTAACGAACACACCCGAAGAAAATGCATCAACATGTACTTTCTTCATTCGGGTGGCATGGGAATCCTGGTATTCCCCTATATCCTGTTCATTCCTATAACTCTTATAAGAAAGAACGGAACCAACGTTCCCCAGCACAGTATAACATGCGGGTTCGGTCAATACATCCATATTATTATCTTTATTAGGGCATGAAATGGTCGCTACCTGTAGAGAGAGAGAAGAAAACACTTTAGCGTATGCTCGTGCAAGATCAGATTGGTTTTTATCTTATCTAATCAGGATGGCTCCCACTGCTTTTTATCAAATCTTCCTCCAAACCTTAAAAGGAAAGACTAGCCGGGATTAATTACACACTACAAGTTCGCCAATCTTTCAGCCAGGCCAGTGTCGGTACTTTGAGGGAGGTCCCCCGTGCTTTCGCACGAACCTAATTACTGTAAACCTCGTTTTCCCAGAGGCGTAACCTCGTTAACACCTTTCTAGACACCTACTTGATCGGCTAATTGTACTGTGTAAAACTCTCCCAGGAGTAACTCTTACTCGCAGCGGGTATCGGGATCCAACTATCTCATAGAAGGTATGCAATCTCATTGCAAATTTCAACACTTGAAATTCCCGATAATCTTTTGCCCCTAGCGTCCTATGACCTTGACGGAGGCCAAACAACCCATAGTCCGCTAGTCAAGTTCAACCCGTCATTTCCTGATTGAATTAAACCCACCCGCACGACCCTTGATGGAGTCCAAACAACGCCGTACGAATACCCTAATCCAATCGCATCATATGCTAGCAGATAAGCACTAGTTAGCTACCGTACACTGCGCCTTGACGGAGGCCAAACTACCGCAGCACGAATACTAACTAATACTTATCTGAAATGACGGAGGGCTACGCAGGTTTTTCATAAAAACCATGAGCGTAATGAACTTGATATCGTTGTAGAATCAAATGATGTTTTGAAATGGAGTGATTTTGAGGCTTTTCTAGTTTTGCTAAAGGAGTCACTCCCGGTGAAGGGATCTCGGTCCTTTCCTCGTCGAATGAGGTGCGGGATATATCATATATATCGCTGTGCAAAGCAAAAACCCAAAAGCAGTCAAAAAGCAAACCGAGTGTGTAGCATCTGCCAGTTATTGCTAAAGGAGTCACTCCCGGTGAAGGGATCTCGGTCCTTTCCTCATCGAATAAGGTGCGGGGTATATCATATATACCGCTGTGCAAAGCAAGAACTGTAGCTACCTGTTTTATTTTAAAATTCGATTCTACAACATCTTAGGTTTCTTATCTTTCATTAATCACATTAATGAAGTCCCATCATTTAAATACCTAAACATCACAGATAGATATGACGTACACTTATGCCATCCGCATTCGCCTCGATGTCCCCTCGTGCACCGTTAGGTTAGGTAACTAACGACAGAGCAGGGCAGGGCTAGCGCGGGTGTAAAACATAAGTAACGTCTATATAATATATCATATATATACTATATACTATATCCATCACATAATCACATCACAGATATCGCAGCAGAATAAACATATGAAATATTGGATATACTAGGACGTCCGTGTTTTCAATACGAGCCAGTATAAAACACGGATTCCACGGTCGTGATGAATAGCCAATCCCACACCCCTAGACCCCTACGAGAGCGGCAAGCAACCCTACCAATTCTAGGGTTAGGAGACCCGGACTCGACTCCTCGAGTTGGTCTCCCACTGGACCCCAGAACCCGGTTAATTGTGCTCCCCTCCTTGGGTCTATCCTAATGCGGAAAAGTAAATAATATACAAAGGGTGACAACTTCCGCTACCTGGAAGCGCCCCAAATAAAAGAATATTACATACAAGTTTTTACATGAATGAAAATGAAAAACACTCATCTCACATAAAAAACCCCGGCTATTCAAACACGACGATCCAATATAACATATCCAGCAACACATAACATCACATGTCATCAACGTAAGTAAGTATGCATACCCCAATTGTCGTTGACGTATAGCAACGAAACCGGCGATATGAACATACTACACTTACGGTCACAGAAAAGAAAGTGTAAAACTACAACAATTGGAATCCGCAACCTCTTTAGACATCACATGCCTAACAGTTATAAACCCCGCATTTTAGTCCCATCATCGAAAACTCTTTTCGATATCTTGTGAAACTAAACTGCTAGATCTATAACATTCATCCAGTTATCTCATAACTGTTTGTGAATTCCAATTATTGTATCCAATTCCGGATAAATAGAATATATTAAACTTTCCGATCGAACATTCGAACACCCAAGTTTTCCCGACACCGATCAACACATGAAATAGGTTCAAAGACATTCACTTCATGCCTCAGTACCAACGGTCCAGCCGTAGAAGGGTCAAGCCAACGCCTCACATGTGGCACGCCGTACTGCCCCAAACCCGAAGGTTCAAAGGGCAGTTCAAGACGGTCACATAATCGAGTTAAGGTTTGTGTCTTCTAGAGGGACCATCGCGTTACTTGCACTACTCGGAACGTCTTTTAACCACAGAAAAATCCAACACTTGGAATTATTCCGGCAGGGGAAAACCTGGGTATTTATATCCGGTCGAACTCTTTAACATATTCTACAGTTATCTGGAAAAACACTTAAACGAAGTTTGATATTCCGATCGAATTCATCGATTCCCAATATAACCCCAGAGCACTCAACCTTTAAATCAATTTAAAAATACCCAGAAAACTCACCAGAATTTATCAGGTATTACTGTGCAGAGAAAATTGGATGACGTCACTATATGGCCGCGGAACAGCGGCAGAAGCCATGCTTCTGCCGCGTTTCCGCGGCTCAAGTAACTGTTCATGGGAAAATTTTTATATCGTAATTCTTGTATTTCCTTGGTGAATTTTTTAGGCATTTTTAATATGAAAAAATCCCAGATTTATGAAAATGTCCAGAGAGCTCTAAAGTATTTGGGTTTCGTGTTCGTTCGGACTTCAAACTCCGTCTAGACTTCGCCTAAGGCTCTAGCTAGGCTCTGATACCACTGTAGGGTTCCTAGGCATCCTAATGAAGTCTCTCAAGGCATCGACCATGCCAATTTTAAAAATTATGGATGCCGAGAAACCCTAACATGGATCGTTTACTAGATGTCTAGGCGAAACTACAATCTAGTTAACTATTTAACTAAAGTTGGGATGCTACAACCTTTGTAGATCCGGATTTCCGCCTCCTTATCTCCACGTGGTCATGCCCTCGCTGTCCATCATGAATCCTCGACTCGATCATCGGCTTCATCGGGAAAGCAAGCTGAATAGGTCGTCGGCTTTGTGTCAAAGACGATCTACGTCGAAGTTGCACAAACTCAAGCTCCGACTTCACAAACTTGTGAAACTTGTGAAGTAAACACCCAAAACAACTTGGCAAGAGGTAGAGGGTGAAGAAATAGGAGGTGGGTTCACTTTAGATTTGGATTTTGCTCACTAGATCACAAGTTGCCATTGATGGCATCAAGGTTGCTCACTTGAAGAAGAAGAAGAAAAATGAGCTAGTTATGATAAGTTATGATAAAAAGAAAATAGAAAATCAAATACTTATCATAACTAAACTAGGGTTAAGTGTAGAGAATAAACCATGGTCACTTTAGAGGGTTAGGGTTAAGCATGAAGATAAGGATGGTTAGCAAAGTCAAAGCTTCTTGAAGCTTCAACATAAAACAAGAAATTCCACCATTCTCCTCTAAATCTTTATCCAAATAAATGAATAAACAATTAAATGAATAAAGGCATAAATAAAACCCTAATCTCAAGTTAACTATGGTTTAATTCCATACACTTAACAATATGGTCAAGTATCATCAAACATGATACATAAAAGTGCACAATAGTATATCACATATACAATGTGCAAATCAAGTGAGAAAAATCCGTTTAAAGTGAACCAATACTAGTTAATGCAATGCAATATATCAAATATATAATTATGCATTAAATCATTAAATCAACATTTGATTTAATGATCCGGTCATGTCGCACATAACCGACTAGAATCCAATGTATCGATTTATCGAATCAATGATTCGATAACTAGGTCATATCGAATATAACCATTCGAAACATATATCGTGAGAATGAAATGCGGTATCACATACACGCATTATTCTCGGTCCTGCACATATCTCATATGCGCTCCTATTTCGTTTCGCTTGAGCCAGGAAACCTCTGTGTAGGACTCTAAAGACTCGTCAATACGCCGGTAGCAGATGATGATCATATCAAGCACCCACAAGCCGCAAGCGGTCTGCTAAACGTAACGGCCACCCGGGTATTGAGCGATCAGAAGATCGACGAGCTAGCCCGCTCACACTCCTGCGAATCCGACCAGTAACACTTACCATACAGTCCGGTCTCTTCGTCTGATACGTCGCATATCAAGTCTAGGGGTGGTATACGTCAGACCCTAATAACCCGATAAGTCGTGCTGATGTGAGGCTCGTAACGGGTCGAGAAACTACTGGTAACACTTACCAGCAAATCTCTGATCAGCCCTGGCCAGGGACTTCCCTGTTACGGCCAATCGAGCACTGCGCAACATCAACTCCCAATACCGGGAGAGACGAAACCCCTCCTATCGCTCATTGCCTCCATGTGATTCGGGACTGTACCCAAAGACCACCGTTTTGCACGCCCTCATGGACGTGGTAAGGTGGAGATCAAAGCACAGTGGGAATCACACAAGACTCTATGACGATCTCGGGTCTACAGACTAATCTGTACAAGTGTCACCTGAGAACTGCCATCTGACGTGAGGTATAATACCATCTGGGAGTTCTCGGCAAGTCCGTCCAGTGTACCCAGTCTCCACTGAGCACCCGTACACCATCTCTGATGTCAAACACCAATGGATATGGGATCATCCATCGCCCATCACATGGGTCGAGAAGCGTATACGCTAGTCTACTCTGGTATATCGATGCCCCGTCTCGATACACCTACGACTAGGGACCTTGAAGGATGTACTTATGGACTACCATGTCCCCACTAGTATGATCTGCATCATAGTCTAGGTAGTCAAGTACAAATCCTAAGGGCTTTACCAACATGTAACTATAAGACAGTATAAAGAGACTAGTGTACATGTTAAGATAAATGGCAACCAGATAGCATACTATCATGTCGAGCAAGAAAGTCATCTCTATATATGTCCAAGCATCCAATATAATATACATAATCTGTACAATACTGGCCTCTAGGGCATACATACAACTAACACAATGATATCAAGTTCATTATGCAAAGGGTTTTCTTAAAAACCTGTCGTAGCCCTCCGTCATTTCAGATAAGTACTACTTAGTATTCGTGCTGCGTTTGTTGACCTTAGCCAAGGCGTAGTGTGCGGTAGCTAATTAGTGCTTATCTGTATAAGCATATGATGCAATTGAGTTAGGGTAGTCGTGCGACTTTGTTGACCTTAGCCAAGGGTCGTGCGGGTGGATTTAATTCAATCGGGAAATGACGGGTTGAACTTGGCTAGCACTTATGATTTGTTGACCTTAGCCAGGGTCATAAGTTGCTAGGGGCAAAATATTATTGGGAATTTTAAGTGTTGAAATTTGCAATGAGATTGCATACCTCCTATGAGATAGTTGGATCCCGATACCCGCTGCGAGTAAGAGTTACTCCTGGGAGAGTTTTACACATTACAATTAGCCGATCAAGTAGGTGTCTAGAAAGGTGTCAACGGGGTTACGCCCCTGGGAAAACGAGGTTTACTTTAATTAGGTCCGTGCGAAAGTGCGGGGAACCTCCCTCAAAGTACCGGCACTGGCCTGGCTGAAAGATTGGGGAACTTGAAGAGTGTAATTAATTCCGGCTGGTCTTTCCTTTTGGGGTTTGAAGGATGATTTGACTAAAACAGTGGAAGACATCCTGATTAGATATATTGATAACCAATCTAATCTTGCAAGAGCATACGCTGAGTGTTTTCTTCTCTCTCTCTCCTGGTTACGACTATGTCACGCCTTAATCAAAATAATAATACGGATGTATTGACCGAACCCGCTTGTTATACTACGCTAAGGAACGTTGGTCCCGCTCCAACTTATAATTGTTATAAGACAGAGCAGGAAATAGAGGATTGCCAGAATTCCCGTGCCATCCAAACGAAGAAAGTGCATGCTGATGCATCTTCTTCGGGTGTGTTCATTACCAAGAACTGTTTCTCAGTATCCTTTACGTCCTGGGTATGAGATACCGGATCAGGATCCCGCAAATGTAATTTGTTACATGGGCTACAGATAGGTAGAGAACTGAGAACGGGTGATAAATTTCATAAGATAGAAACGGTGCAAGTGTTGCAGCCAAGTCTGTTGGTAGTTATCACCCTGTATTACCAGAATACATTGATTCTGAATGAATGTTATTAGATACCGAACCTGATATACAAAATCATATCAGTCTCTTTATAAGTAAAGAGAAGATATAATTTTGTATTGTTGGATAATGTTTTGAACATTTCCTATATCAAGAGTTGATCAGTTCAAGCACGTTATCTAAAAGCATAGACATTCTAAATCAAACCACAGTTCTTAACGTACAGAATACACACAAGAGGAAGAGTTCAGAAATGAACGAATCCTCCTTGAGGCATTGTAGACTAGGTCATATCAATGCGACCCGACTAGCTGAAGTTACATAAAGATGCATATTTAAATAAATTTGGATTTACATCTTGTAAAACTTGCCAGTCATGTCACTAAGATAAGATGACCACAGCTCCGTTTATAGGAAACAGAGAAAGAGTTAGTGAACTCTTGGGATTGATACATGCTGATGTATGAAGGTCCCCTGTCTACACATGCCAGGACCGGTTCTTTGTACTTCATTACATTCACTGATGATCTCTCAAGATTCAGACACATGTTCCTGTTGAAACACAAGTCCGAAACTTTTGAGATAATCACAAAATATAAGTTAGAAGTAGAGAACCAAAAACGGGTATAAGTATTATGTCCTTTGATGAGATCAAGGAGGAGAATACTTGAGCACGGGATTCCTGGACTATTCTAAAGGAGAATGAGATTCTCTCTCAGCATTACTCCTCCGTATACACCACAGCACGTCGGTGTATCGGGGCGGAGCAATCACACCCTATATGATATGGTGCGCTCTATGATGAGTACTACTGAGTTTCCTATTTCCTTTTGGGAGTTATGCACTTGTGAAGCTGCATACCTATTGAATAGGGTTCCAATCAAATCAGTTGCCTACCACTTCATATATGATATGGAATGGGAAGAGCCCATATCTTAAGTAAGTTAAGATTTAGGGTTGTCCGGCCTATGTCTAAAAGCAAAATCCGGAAAAGCTCGAGGCAAAGTCAGTTCTGTGGAAGTTTGTTGGATATCCCAAGTATTCGCAAGAGAATATCTTCTACCAAACCGAGAAACAAAAGATGTTTTGTTTCTCAGCATGCCACCTTTGTGAAAGGGAATTTCTTGTGAAGAAATTATTGGTCATGAGGTAGAACTGGAAAGAGTTCCAGCTATACAAACTGCAGCTGATGATTTGGTAGAACCAAAGGATTCAATAGTTTCCAACGAACCTCAGCCTCTCCGCCGATCTAGTAAGGTTCCTCACCCACCTAAGAGATACTTCGGTTTTCTCTATGACGGTGGGAGCGAGGATTGCATCATGAGATGATGACCCAACTAGTTTCGAGCCGGCCATCAGGAGTGGGACTCTGTAAGAATGGCTAGATGCTTAGCAATCTGAGATGGAATCCTTATACACCAACAAAGTATGGACTTTGGTTGCTTTATCTGAAGGGTTAAATCTCCATCAGGAGCAAGTATATCTTGAGAAGATTACTTGGTGTACATGGAAAAGTTGAGACTTTCAAAGCTATGCTTAAGTCCATCCAGATCCTACTTGCCATGGCTACATACCATGACTACGATATCTGGCGGTTGGGTGTCATGACTGCTTTTCTAAATGATGATTTGGAAGAGAGCGTCTATAAGTACACAGCAAGAGGGTTTCATAGACTGTGGGAGTAGCGGAAACGTGAGCAAGATATTTTATGTGATAAATCAGGCATCGCGGAGTTAGAACGTCTGTTTTGATGTGGTAGTCAAAGAGTTTGACTTCATCAAAATGGTAGATGAACCTTGTATATACAAAAAGGTAGTAGAGAGTATGGTGGTGATCCTCGTAGAGTACGTGAATGACATACTCTTGATAGGGAAGGAGTTTCCTATGCTACGCTCGGTCAATCTCCTCTTATCACAAAGATTCTCCATATAGAATCAAAGTGATACCTCCTAAATCCTGGGTTATGGATCTATGGGATAGATCTAATTGGATGTTAGGAATCTCACTAGTTGTAGTGAGATGGTATCAATCGATCCTGGAGAGAATCACAGGAATGGTTTCAGGGTGACAAGGACGACTGAATGTCAGTCGCAGGCATTGTCTTTACCCTCGGTGGAGGGATGGTATGTTGGAAGAGTTCCAAGCTAGATACCTTGACTTACTAGACGATTAAAGGCAAGATACGTCGTTACAAAGGATGCTACCAAAGAGGCGGTCTGGATATATATAAGTTCATGAGATAAACTTCATTCCTACCATTGTGTGACAATGGAGTTGTGGCTTATGTCTAGGAACCCCCGTCCCATTAGAAATCCAGATATTATTCTTAGGCAGTATCACCTGATCATGAAGATGGTTGATCTCCAGGTAGATCGAGGTTAGGAGAGTAGACACAGAAAACAGCGCGGATCCACTCACAAAGGCCTATTTCCCAGAAAAGACTTTTATGGGATGGTTGAGTATGAGATACTTCAACCATAGCTGATTGTTGGGTATGCAATACCACAACAGATGGCCCTAGTGCAAGTGGGAGATTGTTAGTTATATGTATGCCCTAGAGGCCATTACTGTACATACGATGTATATTGTAGTGGATGCTTGGACATATATAGGGAGGACTTTCTTGCTCGACATGATAGTACGCTATCTGGTTGCTCTTTATCTTAACATGTACTCTGATTGTCTCTATGTTTCATGTTGATAAAGTCCTTAGGATGAGTACTTGACTACCAGGACTATGATGCGGATCATACTAGTGGGGACAGTGTAGTCGCCAAGTACATCCTTCAAATGTTCCTAGTCGTGGGAGTACCGAGATAGGGCATCGATACTCCAGAGTAGACTAGCGTATGCGCTTCTTGACCCATATGATGGGCGATGGATGATCTCATATCCATTGGTGTTTGACATCAGAGAAGGTATACGGGTGCTCGGTGGAGACTGGGTATACTGGACGGTCTCGCCGAGAACTCCCAGATGGTATTATACCTCACGTCAGATGGCAGTTCTCTGATGACACTGGTACAGGTTAGTCTGTAGACCCGAGATCGTCATAGAGTCTTGTGTGATTCCCACTGTGCTTTGATTTCTATCATACCACATCCAAGAGGGCGTGCAAAAAGGTGGCTTTTGGGTACAGTTCCGAATCACATGGAGGCAATGAGCGATAGGAGGGGTTTCATCTCTCCCGGTATAGGGAGTTGATGTTGCGCTGTGTTCGATTGGCTATAACTGGAAATCCATGGCCAGGGTTGCTGAGATTTACAGATAAGTGTTATCAGTAGTTTCTCGAACTGTTATAGACCTCATATCGACACGACTTATCAAGCTACTGGGGTCTGACGTTTACCACCCCTAGGCGAGATATGCGACATATCAGACGAAGAGACCGGACTGTAGGGGAGTGTTACTGATTGGATTTGCAGGAGAATGTACAGGCTTTCTTGTTGATCTTCTGATCGCTCAATACCTGCGTGGCTGTTACGTTTAGCTGACCGCTTGCAGCTTGTGGGTGTTTGATATGATCATCACCTACTGCCGGCGTATTGACGATTCTTTAGAGTCCTACAGAGAGGTTTCTTGGCTCAGGCAAAATGGAGTAGGAGCACATATATGATATGTGCGGGACCGAGAATAATATGTGTATGTGATACCGTATTAGATTCTCGCGATATGAGATATCGGCCGGGTATATGTGATATAGCCGGGTCATCGGATCAAGTGTTGATTCGATGAACTGATGCAGATTATATTAGTCGGTTATTTGTGAAATAGCCGGATTATCGGATCAAGTGTTGATTCGATAATTTAATGTATAATTATATATATGATATATTAAATTACATTAACTAGTATAAGCTCACAAAAAGATTCTTTTTCTCACTTGGGTAATACATTGATATATATGCGATATATGTTAATTGTATTATTTTATTTTGTTACAATTAATATTGTATATGCGATATATAATATTGTAACATGTTAGGGTTAATGCAACATTATTAGTGGAGATTAAGCATGATTAAGGTTTGATTTGGGTTAATTTTTCTAGAAGCTTCTACAAGCTTTTTGTTTTGTTTTTGCAAAGATATTTTGTAAAGATATTTTTGTAGATATTTGTTAACCCAACCTAACCCTTGACCATGGTTAAGTCTCTACATGGGTTAAGTTATCATACTTAACCCATGGTTGCATTTCTAACCTAACTACAATTCATTATTCATCACAAAAGAAATGGTTCTTCTTCTTCCTTCTCCTTTTCAATGGAAAAGATTTCTATCTTTTTTATTAGTGATGATTTTGAGTGAGATTAAGAAAATAAATGAGAGCTAAATTCCTATTTCATCATCCTAATCTATTCTTGCCAATTAGATTAGGGTGTTCACTTCATTAGTGAGTGAGAGCTTGTGTTAAAGAAACTTCAAGGTAGATCATCTTTGTTATCGAAGATCGGAAGGAAACTTGCATCTTTCTCTTCGTGAAGCCTCTCTAGTGTCCGGGTACTCGATGATCGCAGCGAAGGGATCTCAACACTTTAGAAGTGAAGGACCGGGCTACAAAGGTTGTAATCCCAAACTCTTAAATGTTAAAGTGTTTAATATGCTTTGTTTCGCCTAATCTCTAGTCTAAGATCTTGGTTAGGGTTGTTCGGCACGTCTAAAATTTAAATCGGGCATGGTTGATGCCTTATAGAACCTTGTGAGAGTGCCTAGTAACCCTACAAGCCCACGTGCTGACACGTGGGGCGCTAGCGCTCAAAGCGCTAGCGCCCTTGCGCTCAAAGCGTTAGCGCCCAAAAACGCTAGCGCTCGAGCGCCCACGTGCTGACACGTGGTGCGCTAGCGCTCTTGCGCTCAAAACGCTAGCACCCAAAGCGCTGGTGCTTTTCCCATGCATCCTTTTGATGCCCTTTCCTTTTTTTTTAATTTTATATATACGTGTATATATACACATACACACATACTTTACAACACTATCCCTCTCAAAAAAAATTTAGGTCGGAGCGCTGCCCCGCACCCCGCAAGGGGGCTGCTAGCCCCCTTGACCCCCAGCCCACTATCCGGATAGCGGGACCCCCGTAAAAACTATGCGTGGCTCCCAATATACCCAAGCCCCCTCCAAAACAAAACACACGTACACTGTACATTGAGTTCGCGTGACCAGTTTAACCCGTTAATCGGAGGTTCCCTCGCTCCAAAGGCGAGGAGTAATTAACGGCAGCTTAGTCCGCGACTGCCGGAAATTCGGATCCCCACAATCAATAAACCCCTGCCTACCCTAGGTAGGGGAATATGTAATGCGCCTGACAAGCGCGCGCGTATTTCCATCTCAATGGGGTGACGAAAAACACCCTACAATGTTGTCAGGAGGACCCGACTCTCAGGAGATCGAGCCCAGCCAGGACGACTTGGAGCAATTTACAGAGGAGGCAGACTTTTATGCCTTACTTGTACTATTTTCTTTTCAGTTCATATGCCATTGTTTAGGCATCTCTTTCTATCATTGTACTTTACTTTTCAGTTGTATGTAATGGATGATTATCAATAAAAAATTGTTTTATTACATCTCTTGTCATTCTTGTGTTTTACATTTATATTACTTATTTACGCTTAACGTGTTTACTTCTGAGTAAATACGTCGCGTGCCTCGTCACGTCTCCTTCCCCGTACATTGGGAAGCGGGGCGTGACAGCCATCCTCGTTTGAAACAGTTTTTTTGAGGTCTCATACCTTGCGATATGAGATTGCTCTTCATACAAGTCCTTGCAGTGGAGAAAGATGGAATGAAGATCCATCTTCTCGTGCTGCCTCTGAAGTTCATTATTCCTCGAGGGCGGCATGAGGCATTTGGCTGTCACGCAGTCTTTATCCCACGTTTTGCGGATCTCAATATTCGCAATTGAGGAATCTAGACCTGGGAGCTAGGCGGCAGAAACGGTGAGGACATATGCGACCTTATCTTAGGTAAGGCCAATGGTGACATTCCTCAGCCAGTCTTTATAGTTAGGTCATATGAGTTTATTTTTCTCTAATAAAATCTTAAGTCCTGTCATGGTTGCTGTGTGGAGAGAAAGAAAAGAAACACTTAGCATGCACTCTTGCAAGATTAGATTGGTTAATTATCTTATCTAATCAGGATATCTCCCACTGTTTTGTTAAACTCTTCTTCAAACCTTAAAAGGAGAATTTGTCGGGATCAATTGCACCCTACAAGTTCACTAACCATTCAATCAGGCCAGTGCTAGTACTCCGAGGGAGGCTCCCCGTTCTTTCGCACGGACCTAATTAAATAACCCCATTTCCGCAGAGGCATAACACCGTTAACACCTTTCTAGACACTTACTAGATTAGCTAATTGTGAAGTGAAAATCTCTCAGGAGTAACTATTACTCACAGTGGGAATCAAGATCCAACTATCACATAGAAAATATGCAATCACATTGTAAGTTTCAACAATTGAAACACCCGATATGGTTTTTACCCATGACGACTTATGACCTTGACAAAGGCCAATAAAGCACAAGTCGCTAGTCAAGTTCTATTCGTCATTTCATGACTAATTTACACCCACCTGTATGAGCCCTTGACGAAGGCTAATAAGGCTGTGCGAATGTTCTAACTAATCACATCTTATGTGGAAGATGAGCATCACTTAGTTACCATACACTACGCCTTAACGAAGGCCAACAAACGCAGCACGAATACTAAGTACTCTACCCATCTGAAATGATGGAGGTCTACGACTGGTTTTGATGAAAACCATTAACATGACGAACTTGATATCGTTGAAAGAGCCGAGTGGTTTTGAAAATGAATGATTTAGGCTCCGTTTTGAAAATGAGTAGTTTTGAAATAAATCGAGTGGTTTTAAAATTTGGTTCTAACAATATCATTTTTTAGGTTTATTTTCTTTACGTTAATCGTATTAATATAGTCCCATCATTTAACTTCCTATCACACTAGAAACAACGAAAATACAATCCGATTATATGCCATCCACATTCGTCGCGGGATATCGGGTCTTCACCGTAAGGTTACTTAACTTACGGTAGGGCGGACACAGGGTTAGCACGAATGTAAAACATATAGAAGCATTTATATATATAAATAATCATCTCAGGCATGACAAAAACATCATAGGCATGCAATAAGCAACAGTAAAAGTAGAAAAGCGGATATACTAGGAATCCCGCGTTTCGTTTGAGTCGCAAACGAAACGCGACATTCCATGATCGTGTGAATTGCTATAACATCATCCCTACGTGCATGTCGAGCCACCCACCAATCCTAGGATGGGGCAAACCGGCCTTAACTCCTTTGTCACTCCCGCTTTCCAAAAACGAGAAACGAGAGCGACAAATCCGCAACGTATTCATATCGAGAAGCACTCTTTCTCGACATGAATACGCTAAGCGTCTATATAAGCAGTAAAGAAAATTATAGTATACGAATTTTAAACTTATAAAATATCCAAAAATATTTATAATAATCCTAAAAATGATAACTAAACACAGTTTGAAAATTTAAGAAATTAGAAATGAAAGATAGCCTTGAACAAAAAACATGCTTACTGAAAAAGAAATTTAGAGCTCGACCTGGCTTGAAAAATATTGACTGTCCATCTCGGTTGGTACCATCTCGTACCTAACCTCGTCATCTGTCCCAAAGCCGTCTGACGACATTCCCAAGAAAATAATACATGAAAACAGGAATGCCGTTAGCGCATTAAAGTTCGGTAAGTCCCCATTTTATTAGAAAACAATATTTTTCTTTATTAACAGTATTTACAATGAAATATGATATTTCGGCAACAATTTAGTCATTAATGTTTATAATCTAATAGGTTTAATACAGAGTTTCAATCAGTTGGAATAAATATAACACAATAATAATATTTTTTTAATTTATAGAAAATAGTAATAATAATTTTTTGTAATTTAGAAATAACAATATGCATAGGGTTGCTATTAATATCATCAAAAGGTAACAAGGTACAAAGATTCATGATTATAAAAATATTTAAGGTATATTTTATTTTAGAATTATTTGATAACAAATTAGTTTAGTAAAGTATGTCATGCTAATAAGAATGTAGTGTAGAATTATTTTTGATATACTAGTTAAATTATGGTGTATTAATATAGTCATTAAACGATATTTGATACGAAACATGGTATACATAATAATATATATGAGAATAAGTGTGAACAGTAAACGGTAGCGTGCATGTCAAATAAATAGCATGTGTTAATCAGTATGTAACGACCCTAAAATTCCTATACCTTCGTATTATCCTTCTTCAATATAATACTGTATTTATTTGTTCTTAGTATTTTCCGTATATTTTTTCTACTAAATATATTATTTTATTATTTCTATTCCATCTATTTTCCTATCCTACTATTTTCCAAAGCTCATTTCCTTTATTTAAAAACAACCCCGGGCCTAACCTCCCCACCCAAAAACAATTTCCATTTTTATTTATTTATTTATTTTCTCTAAACAAAACCCAATTCCCTTTCATTTCTTTTCCTTCTCATTTGTTTTAAACTAACAGCCCAGGCCCCCTTAAAACAAAAACCCAAACATATCCATTTTCCCTTCACCTCGTCTCCTTCACTGCAGTAACCGACTTCACCCCTTCACTTCCCCACGACCGAACCCTCTTCACCTCCCCACTCTTCCTCTCTCTCTCTCCCCCCCCCTCTCTCTCTTATTGATTCCCATTGATTCCCATTTATTCTCTTTCTTTCTTCTCTTATATATATATATATAGAGAATAATGGAGAAAAGAGGCTATAGGAGTGAATTTCCTCCTATGGCGTCGAAAAAATACATCCTCCCTTATTTTTTCGACGATCAGCACCCACCATCTTCATCGTATCATCTAAGATATAGGTACACCAAATTTCATGTGATTCTACAAGTTTTTCACCGTTGATTTAGTGGGTTCAAAATTAATGGTATACCGACAATAGAATTTTCTACATTGCTAAATCAACGGTGAAAAAGTTGTAGAATCACATGAAATTTGGTGTACCCACATCTTAGATGATAATGATGAAGATGGTGGGTGCCGATCGTCGGGAAAAATGAGGGAGGGTATTTTTTCAACGTCATAGGAGGAAATTCCCTCCTATGGCATCTTTCCTCCATTATTCTCATATGTGTGTGTGTGTGTGTGTGTGTGTGTGTAGAGAGAGAGAGAATAATGGAGGAAAGAGGCCATAGGAGGGAATTTCCTCCCATGGCTTCGAAAAAACACACCCTCCATTGTGTTTTCTGATGATCGTAATTCACCATCTTCATCGTTATCATCTAAGATGTGGGTACACCAAATTTCATGTGATTCTATAACTTTTTCACCATTGATTTAGAAATGTAAAAAGTTCTACTGTTGGTAAACCGTTAATTTTGAACCCACTAATTCAGCGGTGAAAAAGTTGTAGAATCACATGAAATTTGGTGTACCCACATCTTAGATGATAACGATGAAGATGATGCATTCTGATCGTTGGAAAACGCGATGGAGGGTGTGTTTTTCGACGCCATAGGAGAAAATTCCCTCCTATGGTATCTTTCCTCCATTATTCTCGTGCACGCGTGTGTGTGTATTGCAGGGTTCCCTAGGGCGGCAGTAAGATTTCAGGAGGTATCGACCATGCCATTTTCAAAAATCGGTCGTTCTAGTTAACCCTAACCCTAGAATCTTTACTAGAAAATCCGATAAAAACATATGTAAACAACTTTACATCTAAGTGAATGGGAATACAACCTTTGTAGACCAATCCTTCACTTCTAATACTCCGTGTAGTAGTTCCTTCGCTCCAAGTAGTGAACTCCCGGACTCTAGAGAGGGTTCACATGAAGAAATGAACAAACTTGCTCAATGTCTTCAAGGCCGAAGATGATCTACGTCGAGGAGACTCAAGCTCATGCTATCTCTTCACTAATGGTGAAATTAGTGAAGCAAATACCCTAAACTAAATGGCTAATAATAGAGGATGATGAAGTAGGAAATGGGCTCACTTTAGTTTTCTTTTTCTCAAAATATTTTCTCACTTTTCAAAAGCTAATGAGCTTTCTCATGAGGAAAAAGAAGCTCAAGTGAAGAATGAGAGAATGAACTCTTGAGGTGAGAATAGCAACCATGGGTGAGTTGGTGTCATACACGAACTCATGTAGAGATTAAACTATGGCTAACAATAATGGTTAGGTTAATAAATATCTACAAGTAAAACAAAAAGAGTGGACTTGGTCAATGATTCCACAAGCTTCTACAAGCTTCAACCATGTGACTTAATTCCACTAATTTTGATTTACTTTAAATAAATAAAACCTTATCATTATTATTAGTATAGTGTGTTCATACACCCATGAAGCATGTGGCATTAAGCATGACACAAAAAAGAAATGTTGTGGCATACACCTTTATCATTATTATTAGTATGGTGTGGTCATACACCCATGAAGCATGTGGCATCAAACATGTATATTAATATATATCACATATACACTAATACACACAAGTGAGAAAAAGAAATGTTTCAGTGAGCTAATATTAGTTAATGTAATCTAGTATATCAAATATACAATTATACATTAAATTATTAAATCAACACTTGATTTAATAATCCGGCTATATCACATATAACCGACTAATATCAAATGTAACAACTTATCGAATCAACACTTGATCCGATAACCTGGCTATATCACATATAACCGACCGATGTCACAAATCGCGAGAATAGAATGCGGTATCATATACACGTATTAATCTCGGTCCCGCACATATCACATATGTGCTCCTACTTCGTTTCGTATGAACCAGGAAAGCTCTGTGTAGGACTCTAAAGACTCGTCAATACGCCGGCAGTAGATGATGATCATATCAAACACCCACAAGACGCAAGCGGTCTGCTAAACGTAACGGCCACCCGGGTATTGAGCGATCAAAAGATCAACCAGCATCCTGTTCATACTCCTGCGAATCCAATCAGTAACACTACCGTACAGTCCAGTGTCTTCGTCTGATATGTTGCATATCTCGCCTGGGGGTGGTAAACGTCAGACCCCAATAGCTTGATAAGTCATGCCGATGTGAGGCTCATAACGGGTTGAGAAACTACTGATAACACTTACCAGTAAATCTCATAAACAGCCCTGGCCAGGGACTTTCCTGTTATAGCCAATCGAGTACAGCGCAACATCAACCCCCAATACAGGGAGAGACGAAATCCCCTCCTATCTCTCATTGCCTCCATGTGACTCAGGACTGTACCTAAAAACCACCGTTTTGCACGTTCTTTTGAACATGGTAAGGTGGAAATCAAAGCACAGTGGGAATCACACAAGACTCTATGACGATCTCGGGTCGACAGACTAACCTGTACCAGTGTCACCAGAGAACTGCCATCTGATGTGAGGTATAATGCCATCTAGGAGTTCTCGGCGAGTCCGTCCAGTGTACCCAGTCTCCACTGAGCACCCGTATATCATCTCTGATGTCAAACACCAATGGATATGAGATCATCCATCGCCCATCTATAAGGGTCGAGAAGGTATACGCTAGTCTACTCTGGTATATCGATGCCCCGTCTCAATACACCCACGACTAGGGACATTAAAGGATGTACTCACGGACTACCTTTGTCACACTAGTATAATCCGCATCATAATCCAGCACGTATCCTAAGAGATTTATCAACATGTAACAGAGAGACAATCAGTATACATGTTAAGATAAAGAGTAACCAGATAGCATACTATCATGTCGAGCAAGAAAGTCCTTCCTATGTATGTCTAAGCATCTACTATAATATACATCATATGTACAATAATGACCTCTAGGGCATACATATAACTAACAATCTCCCACTTGCACTAGGGTCATCATATAGCAGTGGTTGTAGTATCCCATACTCAACCATCCCATAAAAGTCTCTCTTGGGAAAAGGCCTTTGTGAGTGGATCCGCCGTGTTATCCTCTGAGTCTACTCTCCTAACCTCGATCTCCCTAGAGATCATCCATCTCCATGATCAGGTGATACTGCCTTAGAATATGTCTGGGTCACTGATGGGACGGGCGTTCCTAGGCATAAGCCATAACTCCATTGTCACATAATGGTAGGAATGAAGTTCATCTCATGAACTAATATACACCTAGACTGCCTCTTTGGTAGCATCTTTGGTAGCGATGTATCCAGCCTTTATCGTCTAGTTTGCCACGGTATCTTGCTTGGAACTCTTCCAACATACCGTCTCTCCACTGAGGGTAAAGACAATGTCCATGACTGATTTTCAGTCGACCTTACCACTCTGGAAGCTATCCAGTGATTCTCCCCGGGATCGATTGATACCATCTCACTACACCTAGTGAGAATCCTAACATCCACTTAGATCTATCTCATAGATCCAAAACCCTGGATTTAGGAGGTGTCACCTTGATCCTATATAGAGAATCAATATGATAAGAGGAGATTTACTGAGTGTGGCATAGGAAACTCCTTCCCTATCAAGAGTATGTCATCTACGTATAATATGAGGATGACCACCTTACTCTCTACTACCTTTTTGTATATACAAGGTTCATCTACCATTTTGATGAAGTCAAACGCTTTGACTACTACATCAAAGAAAATGTTCTAACTCCGCGATACTTGCTTTAACCTGTAAAGAAACTTGCACACGTTTCTGCTGCTCCCACTGTCTACGAAACCCTCTGGCTGTGTACTTATAGACGCTTTCTTCTAAATCAGTATTTAGAAAAGCAGTCATGAAACCCAACCGTCAGATATCATAGTCATGGTATGTAGCAATGGCAAGTAGGATCCGGATGGACTTTAAGCATAGCCACTAGAAAAGGTTTCATCATAATCCACACCTGGTCGATAACGAGAACCTTTTACAACATGTCTAGCTTCGAAAGTCTCAACTTTTCCATCTACACCAAGCAATCTTCTCAAGATATACTTGCTCCTGATGGGGGTTTAACCCTTCAGATATAGCAACCAAAGTCCATATTTTGTTGGTGTACATAGATTCCATCTCAGATCGCATAGCATCCAGCCATTCTTACAGAGTCCCCATTCTTGATGGCCTGCTCGAAAATAGTTGGGCCATCATCTCATGATGCAATCCTCGCTCCCACTGTCATTGAGAAAACCGAAGTATCTCTCAGACGGATGAGGAACCCTACCAGATTGGCGGAGAGGCTGAGGTTCATCGGGAGCTATTGAATCCTCGGTTCTATCAAATCATCAGCTGTAGTTTGTATAGCTGTAACTTATTCCAGTTCTACCTCATGACCACTAATTTCTTCATAAGAAATTCCTTTTCTAAAAAGGTGGCATGTCGAGAAACAAAACACATTTTTATTCCTCGGTGTAGTAGAAGATATACCTTGCGTATGCTTGGGATATCCAACAAACTTCCACAGAACTGATCTTGCCTTGAGCTTATCCGGATTTTGCTTTTTGACATAGGCCGGACAACCCCAAATCTTAACTTACTTAAGAGACTGGCTCTTCCCATACCATATCACATATGGAGTGGTAGGCACTGATTTGGTTGGAACCCAATTCAATGGGTATGCAGCTTCCTCAAGTGCATAATTCCCTAAAAGGAAATAGACAACTCAGTAGTACTCATCATAGAGCGCACCATATCTAATAGGGTGCGATTTCTCCGCCCCGATACACCATTGTGTTGTGGTGTATGCGTAGGAGTAATGCCGAGAGAGAATCTCATTCTCCTTTTGAATTGTCCAGGAACTCCGTGCTCAAGTATTCTTCTCCCTGATCACATCAAAGGACATAATACTTATACCTGTTTTGGTTCTCTACTTCAGCTTTATATTCTTTGAATTTCTCAAAAGTTTTAGACTTGTGTTTCAACAGGAACATATATCCGAATCTTGAGAGATCATCAGTGAATGTAATGAAGTATAAAGAACTAGTCCTGGCATGTGTAGACAGGGGATCTACATACATCATCATCTATCAATCCCAAGAGTTCACTAACACTTTCTCTGTTTCCGGTAAACGGAGCTATGGTCATTTTATCTTTGTGACATGACTGGCAAGTTTCACAAGATGTAAATTCAAACTGATTTAAATATGCATCTTAATGTAACTTAGCTAGTCGGGTCGCATTGATATGACCTAGTCTACAATGCCTCAAGAAAGATTCGTTCATTTCTGAACTCTTCCTCTTGTGTGTGTTTTGTACGTTAAGAGCTGTAGTTTGATTTAGAACGTATATGCCATTAGATAACGTGCCTGAACCGATCAACTCTTGCTATAGGAAATGTTCAAAACATTATCCAACAATACAAAATTATATCATTCTTTACTAAATAAAGAGATTGATATAATGTTGTATATCAGGTTTGGTATCTAATAACATTTGTTCAGAATCAATGTATTTGGTAATACAGGGTGATAACCGCCAACTGCTTTGGCTGCAACAATTGCACCGTTTCTAACTCTTAAAACTTATCATCCATTCTCAGTTCTCTACCTATCTGTAACCCATGTAAAAGATTACATATGTGGGATCCTGATCCGGTATCTCATATCCAGGACGTAAAGGATACTGAGAAACACTTCTCGATAATGAACACACCCGAAGAAGATGCATCATCATGCACTTTCTTCGTTTGGACGGCATAGGAATCCTGGTAATCCCCAATCTCCTGCTCAGTCTTATAACAATTATAAGGTGGAGCGGGACCAACGTTCCCCAGCTCAGTATAACAAGCGGGTTCGGTCAATACATCCATATTATTATCTTGATTAAGGCGTGACATGGTCGCTACCTGGAGAGAGAGAGAAGAAAACACTCTGCGTGCGCTCTTGTAGGATTAGATTGGTTATAATTTTATCTAATCAGGATGGCTCCCACTGTTTTTATCAAATCTTCCTTCAAACCCTAAAAGGAAAGACTAGCCGGGATTAATTACACCCTACAATTTCGCCAATCTTTCAGCCAAGCCAGTGCCGGTACTTTGAGGGAGGTTCCCCGTGCTTTCGCACAGATCTAATTAAAATAAACCTCGTTTCCCCAGGAGTGTAACTGTTGGATATAGTGCCCTCAAAGTCAATTATTAGATCGCAGGCACGTGATTGCAATGATTGAGGAAGGGCCTATACCGATAAATCAGTCTTACTCGAGATGATAGTATGCTATATGGTTTGTCTTTATCATTATGATAGAGCCCATAGGATTCTTGCTTGACTGCCAACAGTATGATGGCGATCATATATGTAGAAGCTGGGGTCTATAAGTACATCCTTAAAGTGTCCCTAGTCATGGGAGTTTCGAGACAGGGCATCGATACTCCAAAGTAGACTAGTGTATACAGTCGAGACCCCGAAAAGGGGCGGTGGCCGGTCTCACAAGCCATTGGTGTCATTTGGTTCACCTAAGATGTATACAGGTGCTCATTGGGATATGAGTACACCGGACAGGACTCGCTGGGAACATGCTAGTTGGTATTATACATATCGTCAGATAGCAGTTCCCTGGTGACATGTGTACAGGTTAGTCTGTCGACCTGGGATCGTCATTTGTCTCGTGTGAGTTCCCACTGTGCTTTGATTTATACCCTACCACGGGTCAAAGGATTCGTGCAAACATGTATTTTTTGGGTACAGTCCCGAGCCACATGGAGGCAGTGAGTGGATCATCAGGGATTCTTCTCTCCCGGTATTGGGGGTGAGATCGCGCTATGTTTAGGAGAGCCATTACATGAAATCCCTGGTCAGAGTAATCGAGATTTACTGGAAGGTATTCCAGTAGTATCTCAGGGTGTTCTGGGTTTCACTCCGACACGACTTATACAGCTATTGGGGGTCTGACGTTGACCAGCCCCCTAGGCCCTATATGCGATACTCATAGACGAACGGACCGGACTGTATGGATATTGTCACTGTCAGGCTCAGTAGGGTTTCTGGATGAGTTCGCTCGTCAGCTTCCCTTCCGATCAATACATAGGAAACCGTTACGTACAGCTTGTACCTCTGACGTGCTAGTGGTTAAACCCAGTGCCAGTGTGTTGATGAGTCATTAGAGTCCCCCACAGACAGTTTCCCAAGTTCGGACGAAACGTTGTAGAGGCCGTATGGTTTTATGGCAGGGTTCGGAAAATGCACGTGCGTTTACGCACGTGTCATTTTTCGGGCAGATAATACTGGTGGGCTTTGGTTTAAGCCGGATCCGAGTATTATACTGTGTAGATATAATATCTTTGTCTCAGTTGCATTTGTATTCGGTCGTAATACACATGCGGGTATGTTTATACTATTACGGGGTTATCCTGAAATTCGTTTCAGGATCGCTTTTTGGAAGTTGCCAGTTTCCAGTTTTCTATTACCCGTCTTTAACATTCGGTTAAAGACGGATTTATCTTTTCTTGATGAGTGTGGAAGGTTCTAGATACTTCTAGATGGTGACTAGGATGATGACTAAGCTTGTGAGTCATTGATGCATTAAGTGTTCATTTAATGTTGTGATGACTAGGTTTATGATTCATGGATTGCATTTAATGCTTTTTAGTGATTCATTCTTTAATGTTGTGAAATGATAAGTATCATTTCCTTATGGTCACCATTTTAGTTCCTACACTTACCCCCTTTGCTTCATATATTGGCCGGCCACATTTTGTGGAAGAGTGGATTGATTTTTAGGAAAAGATTAGCCGGGATTAAGGCGTGACATGGTCGCTACCTGGAGAGAGAGAGAGAAGAAAACACTCTGCGTGCGCTCTTGTAGGATTAGATTGGTTATAATTTTATCTAATCAGGATGGCTCCCACTGTTTTTATCAAATCTTCCTTCAAACCCTAAAAGGAAAGACTGGACGAGATTAATTACACCCTACAATTTCGTCAATCTTTCAGCCAAGCCAATGCCGGTACTTTGAGGGAGGTTCCCCGTGCTTTCGCACAGATCTAATTAAAATAAACCTCGTTTTCCCAGGGGTGTAATCCGTTAACACCTTTCTAGACACCTACTTGATCGGCTAATTGTAATGTGTAAAACTCTCCCAGGAGTAACTCTTACTCCCGGTGGGTATTGGGATCCAACTATCTCATAGAAGGTATGCAATCTCATTGCAAATTTCAACACTTGAAATTCCCGATAATTTTGCTGCTAGCATCCTATGACCTTGATGGAGGTCAACAAACCATAGGCTACTAGTCAACTTCAACCCGTACATTTCATGATTGAATTAAACCCACCCGCACGACCCTTACGGGAGTCAACAAGGTCGCACGACTACCCTAACTCAATCGTATCATATGCTTTTGCAGATAAGCATAAATAGCTACCACACACTACGCCTTGACGGAGGTCAACAAACGTAGTATGAATACTATGAAGTACTTATCTGAAATGACGGAGGGCTACGACAGGTTTTAAAGAAAACCTTTTGCGTAATGAACTTGATATTGCTGTACAATCAAATGATTTAAAATGGAGTGTTTTTTAGGCTTTTGCTAGTTTCGCTAAAGAGGACACTCCCGGTGAAGGGATCTCGGCTCTTTCCTCGTCGAATGAGATACAGGATATTCACAATATCACTATGCAAAACAAGAACCAGAAAAGCAATCAAAAGACGAAACCGAGGGTTGTAGCATCTGCCGGTTATCGCTAAAGAGGTCACTCCCGGTGAAGGGATCTCGACTCTTTCTTTATCGAATAAGGTGCTGGATATTCTACAAGGAATACCGCTATGCAAAGCAAGAACTAAAGCTACCTGTTTTTGAAAATTCGGTTCCACAACATCTTTAGGTTTCTTTTTCTTTCATTAATCTCATTAATGAAGTCCCATCATTTAAGTTACCTAATCATCACAGATAAATACAACATACGCTGATGCCATCCGCATTCGCCTCGATGTCCCGTCATGCACCGTTAGATTAGGTAACTAACGGCAAAGCGGGGAAGGGCTAGCATGGGTGTAAAACATAAGCAACGTCTATATAATATATTACATATACTATATACAGTATCTATCTCATCATATCAAGTGATCACAACACAGAATATCACAGCAGAAATGAACATATGAAATATTGGATATACTAGGATTTCCGGGTTTTATATTTAGCCTGTATAAAACACGGATTCCACGGTCGTGATGAAAAGCTAAACCCACATCCCTAGACCACTACGAGAGCGGCAAGCAACCCTACCAATTCTAGAGTTAGGAGACCCGGACTCGACTCCTCGAGATGGTCTCCTACTGGACTCTAGAACCCGGTTACTTGTGCTCCCCTCCTTGGGTCTATCCTAATGCGGAAAAGTAAATAATATACATCAACGGTGACATCTTCCTCAACCCGGAAGTGCCCCAATAAAAGAATATTACATACAAGGTTTTACATGAATGAAAATGAAAAGCTCTCATCTCACATAAAAACTCTCGGCTATTCAAACATGACGATCCTGTAACAACTCCATTTTTAGCATACATAAATTTGATTAAAATTTAAAGTATACTTGGAGTATTTAATGTTGCTGTTATCACTTTAAGTATTTATCTCATACCATAATTACAAGAAGGAGCTTGTAGCTCATTGGTAAGACCTTGCACTGCTGAACCAAGGCACCAGAGTTCAAATCCCATACCCCACATTATTTTTAATATTGATTTTTTTAAACCTATAGAATACCAAGGGTTTACACGTGCATATCTCACAAAAACCCCACTACACCCAAAAATGTAACATTGCCAGAGGTTAGATGAACCGTCGGGGGGGATCCCGGCCGCCTAACTCGGCCGGGAATCGGCCAAATCGGCCTCGACTCAGCCGACTCAGTCCTCCGACCGAGTCACGGCCGAGTCACCCCCGAGTCGGCCGATTCCGGCGACGACCCCAACATGAAAATTGTGTCTTTTCACATTCCCTATGCACCCGTTAAATTTTAGCCTCAGACCATTTCCAGAGCTCTTTTAAAACCCCAATTACTCCACTTTTAATACATTTTTAATACATTTCATCACATTTTTCATTTTAACCTTTCACCTACCCTAACCCTAGCCTAACCCTATAAATACCACCCCTACTCTCTACCCTCTCACCCCAAACTCTAAGCCAACTCTCTAAAATTCTCAAGAACTCTTGTGTGCAATCGAATTGAACGAAAGGCGAAACTCCGGCGAATTCTTCGGCGGAATTTCCGGCAACGACTGTAGGAACCCCCAGAGACGAAACGACGCACCGGCGACTCCTCCCGATCCACTTTCCTCTTATCTTTGATTGAAACCCACAAGTCCCCAAATTCTACCTCTCTTTTCTTTTCTAAAATACGGATTTACAAAACCCGACGGAATCTGAACAAATCCGATTTTCGATTCGGTTTCTTTATAAAACTTCACTTCTCATTAATACAATTATACTTAAACTCTCTCATGTTGACTATTAAATACTAATCAACCAAATTGATCAAGTTTCATATCACAAAATAATTGCTAGTTCCTTTTACCGTATTTTTTTCATTTAAATACCACATTGTTCCCCTCCGAACGGCGGCCGAGACGCGGGGACGTCTATTGCCTGAGGTTCGGGGCAGATGCTAATTGGTGCTATTCGTCCACCTCTCCGAAGATGCCAAGTTGATTTATGGCACCGTGTATCGAAGGTTTGAGCGGATGCGTCCGATGTAGCAGACTTCGTCAGATTCCCCTTCACTTGAGGGGTTTTTTGATTGTGGGGACGCTCTTCACTGCAGGCGCAAGCCCCTGCAGTTAATTACGCTACCGCGTTGCGGTAACAACTTTCTCCTTCTCCAGATGATCACTTCGTGTCGTGTGTTTTTGTTTTATTTGTGGTTGCCCGTGGATTGTATACGGAGACTGAGTTATGTCGTCGCCCGTAGGACGTGGACTAGTCCAAATCCGTATTTATCTTAGATTTGGGTTTGGGGGTTTGGTTTAAGGATACGTTAGCCATATTTGAGGCTAAGATCAACTCAAACGTTTGTTAAGGATACGTTAGTCTAGTTTGAGACTAAGATCAACTTAACGGGATCGTTTAGATCCGACAAAAGAGCATTTGGGGCTCTATTACCCCATTTTAGGGACATAGTGGTCCATTGAATGTACGGCCGTCGGGACCCGTCACCTCTCTGACGACGTTGAAGGATTACAACGACAAATATCAGAGGAGTTCAGAGATGTACCCTTGAACCGAAGTTGATTGGGGAGATTCATAGTCCAGTCTGTTTGAAGGTTTAAGGATACGTTAACCATATTTGAGGCTAAGATCAACTTAAACGGGATCGTTTAGATCCGACAAAAGAGCGTTTGGGCTCTATTGTTCCAGTTTAAGGACATAGTGGTCCATAGGTAGTTTAAGGACATTGCGGTCCATAGGTAGTTTAAGGACATTGCGGTCCATTGTTAGTTTTAAGACATCTCGGTCAAGGTTAAGGACGTCGTAGTCCATGGGTTTAAGGACCCCACAGTCCATTGTTAGTTTTAAGACATCTCGGTCGATGTTAAGGACGTCGTAGTCCATGGGTTTAAGGACCCCACAGTCCATTTTTAGTTTTAAGACATCTCGGTCGAGGTTAAGGACGTCGTAGTCCATGGGTTTAAGGACCCCACAGTCCATTGTTAGTTTTAAGACATCTCGGTCGAGGTTAAGGACGTCGTAGTCCATGAGTTTAAGGACCCCACAGTCCATTGTTAGTTTTAAGACATCTCGGTCGAGGTTAAGGACGTCGTAGTCCATGAGTTTAAGGACCCCACAGTCCATTGTTAGTTTTAAGACATCTCGGTCGAGGTTAAGGACGTCGTAGTCCATGAGTTTAAGGACCCCACAGTCCATTGTTTGTTTTAAGACATCTCGGTCGAGGTTAAGGACGTCGTAGTCTATAAGTTTAAGGACCCCACAGTCCGTTGTTAGTTTTAAGACATCTCAGTCGAGGTTAAGGACGTCGTAGTCCATGAGTTTAAGGACCCCACAGTCCATTGTTAGTTTTAAGACATCTCGGTCGAGGTTAAGGACGTCGTAGTCCATGAGTTTAAGGACCCCACAGTCCGTATCAATAAGTGGTCATCGGGACCCGTCACCTCTTTGAAGACGTTGAGGAATTACAACGCCAAGTATCAAAGGAGTGAAGAGATGTACCCTGAAACCGGAGTGGATTAAATAGTCTTTGGCCCAATTTAGGATCAAGACCAATTAATTATGTTATGAGCCCATTAGCCCAGTTAATTACGAATTGAGGACTTATGGCCATCTTGGGCTAAGTCCAATCATGTCTGGAATATTGACTTCCTGTTGGTCCCTTGAAGGAGAGGCTTTGCCTCTATCCATTCGGCCAATTGGGCCAGTGTCTAGTGTTAAACACTAAAGACAAATCAGTGTTGAACACTGGGAATAAGATTGATAAGTTAGTGTTTCAACACTAAAAGATAGTTGGTGTTAAACACCAGCAACCAGGCTTTCAGAATAGTGTTGAACACTAAAACAGTCCAGTGTTAAACGCTGGCAACAGGAGTCCCAAACTAGTGTTGGAGACTACGGTAATTAGTGTTGAACACTGCAAATATAGTTCTGTGCTTAGTGTTACACTAAGGCCAAACAATGTTTTGTCACTGAATTCAGGGGTTCCGTTTTAGTGTTTAAACACTAAGGCAAGAGGGGTCGCGTGGCAACACGTGAGAGCGCCCTCCCTTCACTTGTTCTTCTGAGACTATGCATCTTTTAGAGCATCACGTGCCATCACGTGACGGGGATTCAAGCGCTTATGTGTTAAAGCTTCTGTCAAGAGTCACGTGAGTCACGTGAGGCACTGCCTCCAGAGGGCTTTCTGTAGATCTTTTGGGGGGGAGGGTCACGTGGTGGCACGTGACCCTGCCTCTATGTATGTTGTTTAAAAGATCTGTTAATCTTTTTTCAGGAATTAAATTCCTCGTAGGGTTAAACCCTAATAAAAAGCTTTAAATTCCAGAGGAATTAAATTCCTACTTCCTTTTGAAGATTTATATTCTGGAATAGAGTTGAACTCTGAATTTTCTGTAGGAATTAAATTCCTCATATATGTGAAGAACTGAATAGGGTTAAACCCTAATAAAAGCTTTAAAGAATTCCCATTCTCGGTTAAAGAATTATGATTAAGGGAATTAAACTCCCGTTGTTTCAACAGAACTAAGTTCTTAATTAGGGTTAAACCCTGTTTCTTTTTGTTCTGAAGGAATTAAATTCCCATAACACAGGGTCAAGCCCTAATTTTATTTTAAAGGAATTAAATTCCTATAGTTCTGTGAGAATTGAATTCTCGTGCTTCCGTTCCCTCTCTATGCTTTGGATCTGCATGGCAGGATCTCAACCTATTGAGAATTAAATTCTCAACTCAAGGGGAGATGTGCACTTTACAGATCCTCCATCAAAGAGAGAAGAAATATGTCCCTCTGTTCTATATCAGAGTTAAACTCTGTCGAGAATTAAATTCTCTTTCTTTCAATGAAACCTTCCCTTTCTTACCTAGGGTTTTCTTTTGCAGAAGATCCAAATTCCTCTCAAGTATCAAGGCTCTCTCCCTTTTCTTCCCTCTGCGTCTATATTTTTTGCGTGTCTCTTGGCTCCTATTTATAGGAGAAGCAGCCGAGTTAATTGTTTTTTTTTTGACGAATCTTCATTGAGAGATTTGATTTGCATCCATCATTCGTTTTGGACCTTTGGATTATTAGGTGAATTTTATTCACCATTGGATTTCAAATCCAGGGATTCTCCTTTGTTATTTCTGTTAGATTTAAAGGGGAAATCTTTCCAAGTTCAGGATTTTTCCATAGATAGATGATATTCAATCATCTTTAAATCTTTAATTCGGTTGGTTCCAGATAATCGCTTTCCTTTGGAAAGATTTGAATCTCTTTCAGAATTTAATTCTGTTAACAAAATGGGCTTTGAAAGCCGGTCACGTGTGACCACGTGACTCATGGTCACGTGTGGGCACGTGACCTCCTTAGAACGAGCCTTCTTCCTTCTTTTTACACTCTGTCTTCTGGTTGCTGCTTGGTCATCACGTGCCAACACGTGACCACTGGTCACGTGTGAGCACGTGACCCTTGTCTGAAGCCTCTTTCCTTGATTTCACTGGAGAACAAGTCTGCTGCTTTTGATCATCACGTGCCAACACGTGACCCTGGTCACGTGGGAGCACGTGACCTCTTCTAAAACCTTTTCCTTGGTTTGATCCGGGAACCGGTTTGCCTTTGAAGCCGTTTGTAATTGTCACGTGCCAACACGTGACACAGGTCACGTGGGAGCACGTGACCCAGGTCACGTGGGAGCACGTGACCCAGGTCACGTGGGAGCACGTGACCCTTTCTGAAGCCCTTTTCTTCGATGTAGTTGGGAAACTGAATTTGCCTCGCCGATGCTTTTAGATGTCACGTGCCAACACGTGACTGCTGGTCACGTGTAAGCACGTGACCCTTTTCTGAAGCTTTTTCCATAAGCTTTTCTGATTTTAAATCAGGAAACAAATGCCCCCACAGCGTTGTTCTCACATGTCCGCACGTGAGTGCAACGCTGTCACCTTTTATGACCGTTGGATTCCTTTAGGGATTTGGGGAGATGAATCGTTTCCATCGCATCTATAAATATAAGGGTCATCTCAGGGACGCCTCCACTTTGCTTATCTTCCTCCTTGCAAACTTTCTCTGAGAATTTAATTCTCTTCTTTCAGAGCTTAGTTCTCTGTCTTGAAACAATTTTCAGAGTTTAACTCTGTTTGAAAGGACTTCTTTCCCTTAGGTAATGTTCTTGGGCAAACGATGGACTTTCACATTCTTCTGGATTTTAAATTCAAAACAAGAGTTTTACTCTTTTAATATGAACCCATTTCCTTCAAATTCATCAACAGGAGCAGAAAGCCATTTAATCTTCAAACTGTAGCTCTCTTAGGGTTTAAGCGGTCCTTAGGGAAATGATGATGACAATCTATGGATTTTAATTCCTTCCGAAAATGTCTTATGGGAATTTAATTCCCTTTTCTAAAAGGAATTTAATTCCTGTGAAGAACTCAGTTTCTTCACATGGAGCCTTCTTGGGGCCTCTTGGCCCGAGGTTGTCCTTCTGCAATTGATGGAACAGGAGTTTTGTAATGATATCTTCTGTGGGAATTTAATTCCTTTGATCCTGTTGGATCTGTTGCGGGGCCCGAGACAGATTCGTCTTCTAGGGGGGATGTGTAGGGTCACCTGAATCTCAGTCTTTATTTAATGGGGATATTCCCTTTGTTTTATTATATCTATTTGGTCTCATTATTAATGAGCCGTCATCCGGATTCTGTGGGGCCCATGTGTTTTGTAGCCAATAGTCCCAGAAAACTCTGCTGTTGCTTTCTTTAACTAGTCTTCATATTCATGCATGGATATATATCGCTGACTTTGCTTTTAACGGTATCCTTTTATTGGATTTCAGGTGCGATGGCTTCTGTTCCCTGCTTTCCCTTTTCTCGCTCGGAGGCTGCTTTTCCTCAGTCGCCATCTGATGAGGAAGCGATGGCGATGATTCGGGCCCATGACCCGAACTGTACCAACCTTCTTCAATGGGGGTCTTGGTATAGTCAGATTATTCAGGGTCGCCGGAGTTTTCTTTGCGCGGTACCGACGGAGCCCACTTTCCCATTCTTACCGATGGATCCTTCGAGGATGGTTTTTGCTGTGGAAATGCCTAACTGGACTCCAACGGGGAGGCTCGAGCCTTCGACGACCAGTATTCCGAACCATCCGATCCCGGCCATAGACATCTTGGGGCGGCGTATCTGCCAGGGTGAGGCCCACCCGTGGGGGCAGATCTATAAGATAGGGCTCACTCCCCGACACCCTACGGGCTATCTTCTCTGGGCTCGCTACATCCTTGCCACCCATCGTGCGCGGCTGCAGAAGGTCGGGCTTTATCAGGCAATATACGCGTCACTCTTCCATTATAAGTCCCCGCATGTCTGGTGGGTTAAGGCGTTTTTGAACCAATGGAATCTTCCCACCAACACTTTCCTTCTAGGAGATCGCGAGGTCTCGATCTCTCTTGCAGAATTTTATGAAATCTCGGGATTGCCAATCAGGGGTGCACTGTATGAGGAGTTGTTGCCTCCTGACGAGTATGTCTTTGAGCCCGAGTCTGCACCGGCTGACGGCTTGTCTGTTGAGAACGCCGTTCGCCACAAGCGCCCCAGCTTGATCAAGGCGCTGGGTATTTTTGATCGATTGTTCACTGAGTCTGAGGAGCAGGGTGTTACTTTTAAAAGCTTCATTTCCCGCTTCCTTCGTGAGGACGTCATATCGAAGACTACTCCGAAGTTTGCTAACATCAAAGACCCCTTTGGGTTCGGTCCGAAGAAGCTACCGACCGCTGAATCGGACCTGCCACAATATTATATTCCCATCATGTCGCCGATGTCTTTTGAGTCCATTGCAGCACCCGGTATGGATGAGGAAACATTCTTCATGGGGTTTGTCAGTGTTTGGCTCAGTTGGTTCGTTATCCCCATGCATCGCCGTTTCATGAGAGCTTCGGTTATCTACTCGGCTCATCGTATTGCTGAGGGGACGCGATTGGCTATCGGCATCCCGGCGTTGGCGCATCTTTATCATGGGTTGGGCACCACAGCTAATACCTCTACTCCTGGTGTGGATGTGGTAAACTTTTCGCTTCATTATTTCATGTCCTGGATCGAAATGCACGTGTTGGGGGCTTTTGCCATGCATCAGAGGCCCTCATTTTACGATGCCTACCCCTTTCCACGACTTATGCGATTAGTGGATGCTTCTGCCGCCGACCCGACTCAGTTCGGGGCTATTCGGGTGCTGATTTCTCCTTACGCTGCCGCTGGCGGGATGGTTTTTAATGATCGGGTCTTGTCTACTCCCTCAGGTCCAGTTCAACAACTCTGGGATCTGTCAAAAGACAACGCACCTTCTTTGAAGCCCCGGGAAGCTGCGCACTTATATACAATTAGACCGGGCTACTTGGTGTTTCGCTAGGACAGTGCAGCTCTTTTCATGCGGTACAATCCGCATCGATTTGCCCGACAACTTGGATACGACCAGGGTGTTCCCTTCGAGGCTTTTATAGTCACCCCAATCCCTTCGCTCGATGCCGTTCGCGATGCAGCTCATCATTTCATGAGGCTAAACACCGGCTCCCATTTTATTGTACCTGAAGCTGAATACCTGCCCCGGTGCGTGGGCGCGTTTACGGGTTGGTATCTTCATCGGGTTAGCCCAATCATTCTTGAGGAAAGGAGGGTGCTTCTTGGCCACGATGCCCCTCCTCTGGTTCTAGGAGCTAAGCTGCGACTGAGGGCTCCGATCCGCTTCCCTCTAAGGGATACCGGCACTGCGCTCATCCCAGGAGAATCGGAGGTGAACCTTACTCCAACGGCCGGTATGCCCCTAGGTTCCCGCTCGCGAGGTGGAAGGGCCCCGGTGGTAGCACCACCGCCTGTGGCAGCACCGTCCCCCGTGGCATTGACAATGACAGTGTCATCCTCGGTCGTGGCACCAGGCGAGGGTAATAGAGATGAGGGTGTCGTAGGCGATGTGGGTCAGCGTCGCCCTAAAGCTTCGCGGGGGAGGAAACGATCATCCTTGGCGACCGGCTCTGGGTCTAAGCGTCGAAGGAAGGTGGCCACCAATTCGCTCGATTCTTTGGCGGAGTCTGAGCCCACTCTTGAAGATGAGCCGTTGGCCCTGCAAGAGTCAGACGCTGGACTTCCTTTCCCGAGTTCGGCCGATGAGGAGGCCGCACAGTTGGCTGAGGCTATACGACGTTCCAAAGATGTGTCTCATAATGCTAGGGTTCCGAAGAAGTCCTATCCCGCTGTAATCTTTTACGAAGACCCTTCGTGGATTCGGCGGCGATTTATCGGTCCTTTGGAGGAATGGGGGGAGAGGGCTTTGAAGCAGGCCGCTTCAGAAGATGCAGCTGACGCACTTTCTTTATGGACCGGCGGCCATGAGTCCACTCTCGAACCCCGGCGAGCCCACCTCCTTGAGAAGGAGCAGCGGCTTGAAGAAGCTATATTGAGGGCTTCTTTGCGCATCGGTACGTTGTGGTTCTTTTCGTAGTTCTTCAGATTGTTTATGCTCGTGCATATGTATCATTATTCTTATTTGAATCGTGCAGAATCTTCGACGCTGGGGGAGCTCCCTACGGGCCCATTAAAGATAAAGCCCGCCGAAATTCTCAATGAAACCTTGCTTGGTGTGGAAGGGGCCGAGGAGGCTGCTCTTCTCATGGTAGAACCTCCAGCGGCGGTTCTTGATCAGGGAGCGTTTGCCTCTTTGGGGGAGGCTCCTTTGGAGGTCGCCACCCCAACGACTCTTACTGAGGGCGGCCCAGAGGCCGGAAGAGAGGTAGTCGGGACTACTCTTCCTTTGTTGGAGCCTGAGGTCGCGGCGGAGACCGTCGAAGCTGCTATCCCCTCGGCTCAGAATTGGAGGAGTGTCGAAGGTATCCCTCTGCGTTTTAATTTAGCAACCCCTTCATAGTCTGAACTCTTTTATCTTTCCCAGAATTGCGCGGTTTGGCGGCCACGATCGCGGATCTGTCGCCTCGACAGTCATTTCAGCGTTTATTGGAGATGGCAGCTCCGCAGGCGATCTCCCCTCAGCGTATTGTCCTTTCCTCTGGGCAAGGTTAGTGTCATTCGCCATTTTTTCTTTTACCATAGCATTGTTACTATCTTGCGAAATGACGTTGATGTCTCTTATAGTTTTGGAAGCTGACGATGAGGTCGAGGTCGTTGAAGGGCCAGGGGAACCTTCAGCTCCTGCTTGCATGACTGTCGGTGGGTGACATTTTATTATAGTCCCGTTTGTTCTGCATTTAAAAGCTTTACTAACATTTCCCAAATTTGAGCAGCTCTGCCAGTCTCCATGGATTTGGAATCGCGCATCGTGATGCCGCCCGGTCCTTATGCTTTGCGGGCTTCAGAACGCTTGGCCCGATTGAGCCTTGTCTCCCTGTCGTCTTTCGTCGAGGAGCTCCGTGCTGGTAGCGCGACCACGGCCGAAGCGTTTGCCGCTGAAGCTAACGGCTCTCTTCCTTTTCTCGCCACCTATCATAGCGAGGAGGTGGTGCGGGTCTGGGTGGAGTTCTGTAGGAAGGTGGAGGCTTGTTTGCACGCACTTGAATGTTCTCGCCTTTCCTCGGAAGCCGTGGCTGCAAAAGCGGAGTTGCGGGGTCTGATAGCACGATGTGCGGCTAACATGACGTCATGCGAGAAGAGGCTTGGCCGTAAGTTCTCGGAGAGGGAATTGGCTTCTAAGGCGCTGAGCGAGCTTCAGGCCAGCCTCACAGCCAAGGCCAACAAAGCATACAAACTCTGGCGAGTGCTCCAGGAGTCCATAAAAGAGGTGGTGGCCCTCGATAAAGCTGCCACGTTCACTCGTGAGAGGGTCGAGGCTCATAAAGCTACCGAGAAAGAGCTCGAAGTTCGGCTTGCTTCGTATCAAGCTCAGCAAGCTCAGCAAGAGGCTCGTCTTCTGGAGATCTTGCGTCATGAAGCCATGGCTCAGCAACAGAACGATGAGCTGGTGAAATTACTGCACCGCCCGCCAGCTTGAGGACTTGTATCTTTTCCCCTTTTTTGTACGTACTCATGGATAAGAGTATCTTTCTTTTTGGTTTCTTTCATGAATTGTACTTTGTATCCATTTTGGTTTATGAATAAAAGATACATTTTTCTTCTTAACGATGTGTCCCCTTTCATTGAATGCGTTTGTGGACAATTTATCTTGATCTCCTCGTAGGGCAGCGATAGCTTAAGACTCAGGGTTAAGATCTGCTTCCTAAGACTTTTGCATTTTAAGAGCCACAAGGGTCTCATAAAGAGCTTTTCTCCCTACAGGTCGAGAGGATCCCATAGGTGTAAGTCCTTCTTAAGAATCGTGAAGGTTCTTAAGTGGGTTTTCCCTTGAAAGTCGTAAGGATCTCACAAGAGAGTTTTTCTTCCTTACAGGTCGTGAGGACCTGCAAGTGTTGGATGTGGTCGCCCTTATCCGTGTTTCACGGGGTCAGGGGTCGCTCAAGGTATCGTAGTTTAAAGACATCACGGTCAAGGTTAAGGACCTCATAGTCCGTGGATTTAGAGACTCCACAGTCCGATGCTAGTTTTAAGACATCACGGTCAAGGTTAAGGACCTCATAGTCCGTGGATTTAGGGACTCCACAGTCCGATGTTTGGTCGTAGGGACCCGTCACCTCTTTGAAGACGTTGAGGAATTACAACGCCGAGTATCAAAGGAGTGAAGAGATGTACCCTTTAACCAAGGGAGAATCCGTAGGGAATCGGGGTGGTTGATCGTTAGTTTTAAGAAATTGCGGTCGAGGTTAAGGACGTCATAGTCCGTGGATTTTAAGGACTCCACAGTCCGGTATTTGCTCTGGATGCTTTATACGGGTTCACTGCCGTGCTCGGCAAGGACCAGGCTCCGCTCTGGGCGTTTTCCGCGGGGTCAAAGAGTGACGTTATCCGCGTTCCACGTAACCAGGAATTTTGCACTAGATGCTTCACACGGGTTCACTGCCGTGTTCGGCGAGGACTAGGCTCCGCTCTGGGTGCTTCACACGGGTTCACTGCCGTGCTCTGCGAGGACCAGGATCCGCTCTGGACGTTTTCCATGGGGTCAAAGAGTGACATTATCCGTGTTCCACGTAACCAGGAATTTTGCACTAGATGCTTCACACGGGTTCACTGCCGCGCTCGGCGAGGACTAGGCTCCGCTCTGGATGCTTCACACGGGTTCACTGCCGTGCTCTGCGAGGACCAGGATTCGCTCTGGACGTTTTCCACGGGGTCAAAGAGTGACGTTATCTGCGTTCCACGTAACCAGGAATTTTGCACTAGATGCTTCACACGGGTTCACTGCCGTGCTCGGCGAGGACTAGGCTCCGCTCTGGATGTTTCACACGGGGTCAAAGAGTGACATTATCCGCGTTCCACGTAACCAGGAATTTTGCACTAGATGCTTCACACGGGTTCACTGCCGCGCTCGGCGAGGACTAGGCTCCGCTCTGGATGCTTCACACGGGTTCACTGCCGTGCTCTGCGAGGACCAGGATCCGCTCTGGACGTTTTCCACGGGGTCAAAGAGTGACGTTATCCGTGTTCCACGTAACCAGGAATTTTGCACTAGATGCTTCACACGGGTTCACTGCCGTGCTCGGCGAGGACTAGGCTCCGCTCTGGATGCTTCACACGGGGTCAAAGAGTGACATTATCCGCGTTCCATGTAACCAGGAATTTTGTCGATTGTATCCGCATTTCACGGGATGGAGGTTTGACTGTTGGCGATATGTATACCGCCGAGCCATGGAACTGGGAGTTGCCGCTGTTTCGTTTAGCTTGAAGTTGTGTCCGTCGTTACGAGACGAGCGTTGAGACGATCTCCAGGTCTCCTTTGGCACGTCGAGATTTGGCTTCTTCTTCTTTGGTGAAACCTAGGGGGGAAGAGTGCGACTCTTTCTTTGTTTGCGCCCCTGGATTGTATACAGGGATTGATGTAGCATCACCTGTAGGGCAAAAAGTTTCATTCTTTCATCATTTTTTATTCTTTCCGCGATACTCTATCATTTCAGCATTTTATATCGCGAGAATCGCGATTGCCCAATCATTTCGGGTATTTTTCGCGGTGCCCAATCATTTCGGCTATTTACTTTATTTTTACTCGCTGCTTTTTATTGTGAGTTGCCCAATCATTTCGGCTATTTTTTATGCATACATTTTTTTTACTTGCTGATTTTTATTGCAAGTTGCCCCATCATTTCGGCTATTTCGTATGCACGTATGGCTTGCTGTTTTTTTTACATATTGCGAGTGTGGAACTTGGGATTTGATACCAATCTTGGCATCAGCATCGCTGCGACTGGAATATTGCCAGGAGCGAATCATCATTTGCCATGAAAGAACTTGGGATTTGATACCGGTTCAGGCATCAGCATCGCTGCAACTGGAATATTGCCAGGAGCGAATCATCATTTGCCTCTGTCGATGTTGAACAAAGGTGGCTTAGCAAACAGGGTTAAGGTCCTGTCGACTAAGGCTTTTGACTTCATGAGCCGTAAGGGTCTCACAAAGGTATTTCTCCCTACAAGTTGTGAGGATCTTATAGGTGTATTTTCTCCCTAGGAATCGTGAGGGTTCCTAAGTGCATTGTTCCTCTGTAAGTCGTAAGGATCCTACAGGAGGGTTTTCTCTTTGTAAGTCGAGAGGACTTACAAGGGTTGTTTACCATGCAAACATATCCCTAGTCTCGGATGGGACTTAGTTAGGGAAATGTTTATTCGCGCCCGTGGATTGTATACAAGGGTCAAGATTGGACTACTTGTAGGGCATTATCGAAGGTTGTGGGGGATTGCTTAAGCACAGGTTTAGGTCTCTGTAACTTAAGACTTTCAAATCTTACGAGCCGTGAGGGTCCCATAAGAGAGTTCTTCTTGCGAGTCGTGAGGATCCCGTAAATGTATTTTCTCTTTAGGGATCGTGAGGATCCCTAAGTGTGTTGCTCCTTTGTGAGTCGTAAGGATCTCACGCAGGTGGTTTCTCCTTACAAGGTCAAGAGGACCCTATAAGTGTCTTTTAACGAGGTTGCGCCCTTTCGGGTTTTCACAAACACTCGCCGGTAGTCCTGCTGTTTTTACTCACGGAGCCCTTTTGGGTTTTCATCCGTGCCCATTTTGCTCATGGACATACCGTTTTTTTTTATTCTTTTTCTTTTTTTTTACAAGGTCGCGCCCTTTCGGGTTTTCACGAATACTTGCCGGTAGCCCTGCTGTTTTTACTCACGGAGCCCTTTCGGGTTTTCATCCGTGCCCTTTTTGCTTATGGACATACCGTTTTTTCATCATTTTTTTTTCTTTTTCTCCTTTTTTTATCTCGTCAGCCTAAGGATGCTGCGGTAGTAGTTTAGGGACGTTTCGGTCCGTCGTTAGTTTAAGGACATTTCGGTCCGTTGTTAGTTTAAGGAAGTTTCGGTCTATTGTTAGTTTAAAGACATTTCGGTCCGTCGATAGTTTAAGGACGTTTCGGTCCGTCGTTCAGGGGAAGGCCGGCTGCTGCTTATAAAGTCTGAGCTTAGGAAGATAGCGAGCGGACATAGTCGTCGTCATCCATCATTGACCCAGGCTGTGGCTCATTAAGCATAGTACTTCTTTAAGAAGCGGCCGTTTATTGGCCTGAAAGGCCTTTCACCGTGCATGTCCATGAGTAGATAGGCTCCACCCTGGTAGACCTTGTCTATGATGTACGGGCCTTCATAGTTTGGCTCGAATTTTCCCCGCTTGGCACGATTGGGGATCATAGGTCTTTTGACCACTAGTACGAGTTCGCCTTGGCGGAATGTCCTCGGCCTGGTCAATCTTTCGTACGAGTGCATCATCTTTGCTTTGTAGGCTTCTAGATGTTGTTGCGCTATGAGCCGGGTTTCATCGAGGGCATCAAGCTCCTCAAGCCGAAGGTGAGCGTTTTCTTCGTCCATCAGCTCGTAGTGGACTGCCACTCGTAGAGAGGGTAACTCTATCTCGAGGGGGAGCACTGCTTCCGTCCCAAATACCAACGCGTACGGCATTGCGTTCGTGGCCGTCTTGAATGTAGTTCGATAAGCCCAAAGGGCTTCTTGCAGCTTCTCGTGTCAGTCTCTCTTATTCCGGGAAACGGTCTTTTTTATGATCTTCGTCAAGGTCTTATTGAAGGCCTCGGCCAGACCGTTAGCTCATGGGTTGTAAACTGAAGAATATCTCCAGTCTATATTAGGCTGCTGCGCGAAGCGGCTAATCTTATGGCTTCTGTAGGCTGGCCCGTTATCGGATATAATCCGCCGTGGGGTTCCAAACCGATAGATGACGTGCGTCTTGAAGAAGTGGAGGATATTCTCCATCTTCACTTCCCTCAGCGGTACTGCTTCTGCCCATTTGGAGAAGTAATCAGTTGTCGCCAGGATGAAACGATGTCCCCGGGACGATGCTGGCTCGATGGGGCCAACTATGTCAGTCCCCCACATTTCGAATGGCCAGCTGGCCACCGTTGGGTGTAGTGGGTTCGGATGTTGGTGGATAAAGTCTCCATGAATCTGGCACGAGTGGCATTGCTTCGCATACTCGAGGCAGTCCTGGGTCATCGTGGGCCAATAGTAACACATCCGTTTAATTTTTAACTTCATCTTTGGGCCTGCTTGATGAGAACCGCAGAGTCCGTCGTGAACTTCCTGAATGACTCTTTCTGCTTCGTCAGGTCCTAGGCATCTCAGCCATAGAGAATCAAATGATCTTTTGTATAGAGTGTCATTAACAAAAGCAAAAAATAGAGCTCGTTTGATGAGCTGATGTCTTGAAGACGCTTCTTCGGGCATTCGGTGGGACTTAAAGTAGTCTATGAAGACTTTCCTCCAGTCTTCAGCCTTCTCGCGGTCTTTTATTTGTAGGGTCGCCTGCTCAGTCGCTCCCTTCTCTTTATATAATTCCGGAGGTATTTCTGCCGGGGCGAGCACTCGACGGCTTTGTACCACGATTCTGACGTCATCAAGGTTCTCGTTAGCCAGTTCTTTATCAAGTTTGGCCAACGCGTCTGCTTTGCTATTTTTCGCACGCGGTATGTTCTCCAAAGTATAGGAGGGAATTTGGGTCAATAGTTGTTGCACCTTTTCGCCGTACTTCACCAATTCTGGTTTGCACGTTTGGTAGTCACCATTTACTTGACTAACGACCAATTGGGAATCCCCGTATATAAGGAGATTTTCGATTCCCATGTCGATGGCGATCTCGAGGCCTGCTATCAGAGCTTCGTATTCAGCTTCATTGTTTGTCCTCGGCTCTGTTAAGGAGAAGGCGAAGCGCATTATCCCTCCTTGTGGAGTTGCGAAGATGAGGCCTATCCCCGATTTGATCATTAGGATACCCTATTTCTGTTTCTTTACGGAGGATGCTCCATCGAAATAGAGTTCCCATCGGGTACTACCGCCGTCAATCGCATCAAATGCATGCTCGTCTGGCAACTCGCAGTTCAGAGGAGAACCAGTAGGTACTGGATGCTCAGCGAGGAAGTCGGCAATGGCCTGGCCTTTCACCGCCTTAAGAGGTCGATACGTTATTAAGAACTCCATCAGGAGTAGAGCCCATTTAGCGAGTCGACCCGTCAATATAGCCTTTGACATCAGATATTTAAGAGGGTCCACCTTCGAGATGAGACGGACTTCATGTGCCAACGCATAGTGCCTGAGCTTTGTTATCGCGAAGATTAACGCCAAGCAATGTTTTTCAATGGGAGAGTAGTTGCTTTCTGCCCCCAGCAGAACCTGACTTAAGTAGTAGAGTGCTCTTTCTTTCCCTTGGTCGTCCTCTTGTGCCCATAATGCGCCTAAAGAACCTTCGAGGGCGGTTGTATAAAGAATGAGAGGTTTTTCTTTAACCGGAGCAGCCAACACCGGCGGGTTCTGCAGGTATTGCTTGATCTCGTCTAGCGCGCTTTGGCATTTTTGATCCCAGACGAATGGGGTTCCCTTCTTCATCAGGTGACTGTAAGGACGACATTTGCCTGAAAGATTAGGGATAAACCGCCGGATGTATGCGAGCTTCCCTTGGAGAGACCGCAACTGTTTAAGGGTTCTTGGCGGAGGCATTTCCATGATCGCCTTGATCTTAGATGGATCTATTTCGATACCTCGATGTCGGATGATGAATCCCAGGAATTTACCCGAGGAGACTCCAAACGCGCATTTGAGGGGATTCATCTTCAAATTATATTGACGAAGGCGTTGAAAGACAGTCTCCAGATGTTTTAAATGCTCTTCGTACGACATGCTCTTCACTACAAGGTCATCGATATAGCACTCGACGATGTCATGTATGAGATCGTCGAAGATCTTTGTCATGGCCCTTTGATAGGTAGCACCGGCGTTCTTTAGACCAAAGGGCATAACCCTGTAGAAAAATATACCCAAAGGGGGCCGGAAAGCGGTGTGCTTCTGGTCTTCGGGATGCATCTTTATCTGATTGTATCCTGATGAACCGTCCATAAAGGAGAAAACCTCATGAGTGGACGTGTTATCTATCATTAGCTCGGTTACCGGTACTGGGAAATCGTCCTTCGGGCAAGCTTTATTGAGATCCCTGAAATCCACGCATATGCGTACCGTCCCATTTTTCTTCATTACCGGGACGATATTGGCGATCCAGTCGGGATATTGGACTTCTTGGATAAATCCAGAATCGATCAGCTTCTTGACTTCGGCGTTGATGCTCATTTCAAGCTCGAGTCGCATCCTTCTTGGTGCCTGCTTGACTGGCTTGATATCTGGGGATATTGCTAACTTATGCACAGCAATCTCCGGATCTAATCCTGGCATCTCGGAGTAGTTCCACGCGAAGCAGTCTTTATGTCGTAGAAGCACGTTCTTTAAAGCAGCCACCCTTTCTTCAGATAGCAGCTCGCTGACAAATGTCGGTCGCGGGTCATCTGCCGATCCCAACTCAATCTTCTTGAGGTTATCTGCAGTAGTCTGTATGCCATCTTCCAGTTCTTTCGGAGCTGGCGGAAATTCTGAGACCACCTCATCGTCGCTGTTCTCAAAGCACAAGGGAAGGTCGTCCATATTCTCGGGCTCTTCTTTTAATATCGTAATTGTGTAACAGGTGCGAATCCGCTTCCAGGACCGAGGTGGATCTGGTTTTGCTTTTACGGCTTTGGGTTCGTGCTTTTGTGGCGGCGTTACCCTCCAGCCGTCGGATAAGGCGAATCTGCCAAGCTGATACTGATCCTCGACCCAATTCTTGAAGGTGAAGCAATCTTCGAGAGAATGACCTATCACTCGATGGTAAGAGCAATAGTCTGGGAGTGAGGCTTCGCCCGCTTGTTCGGGGTGTTTAGACTCCGGCAATGTAAGCATTTGGTGCTTTAGGGCAAGATCGAGTATCTTCTTCGTCTTTTCCCGAGGAAACGAGTATGCTCGACCCATTTTCTTCATGAGGGATAGGTCAATAACGCTCGATTCCCGTTTGCGTGGCTTCTTAGCCTTGCTTTGCTGCTGTTGAGCGTCTTTTTGGCCTTTCGACTTATTTCTGCTTTTGCGTTGAGCCTTCTTTACATCAGGTTGACAAGGAGCGGGATTTTCATCCTTTACAGCCTGTTGGGGAAGGCGTTGCATCTTGGCTTTCTCGTAGATGGCCGTCTCGCGATTGTGGTCTTCCCGAGCTTTCTGACCCACTTTCCTGATAGGGTTGTCCATTCGTTGTTCAAACGACGGACTCGGCATTTCAATCGCGGGATCTAGTTTTGATGAGGGGTTGGCATCTCCTGACAGGGCGTCCTCTTCTTCATCAAAAGTATATATAGCGTAGCTGCTGTGGGCCCGTCCCCGTTTTCCGGTTCTCGCGTATCCAAGCCCAAGTGTTTCCATTTTCCCGTTGGGCAATTTGCGTTGAGTCCCAGGGACATCCCAGATCCTGTTGTAGAACCCAGCTTGTCGAACAGTCTGTTTTAAGGGTACTCCTTGGCGCTTCAATAGCCTCTTTAATCCATTTGTATAGTATCTGGGCAGACGGATGGGTTGGAGCCTGTCGAGTGTAGCATCCGCGCCATGCCAGATCTCTTTCTCTACTTTCGACTCTGAGGATCGGTAGAATAGGATCCCCTTCTCACCCCTTTGCCTGGGAGGTTCGCAGGTCCTGCACATTGTGAGCTTGAAGTGTGTCGAGATCCTTGTAGTGTTCTTGCGGTACCATGGTGATTTGCAAACTATGGTCATTGCCAGGGGGTGTTTGTATTGACAGCCGATTGGAGAACACGGCGTTAACTTCATCTTCTGAATCACTTCCGAAGACCAACATGGGGGCGGGCGTCCCCAGGTTGTTGCGTTGAGATGGCCCTGCATAAACTATCTCTTCCTCTTCTTCGGTATCGCTCCCGAAAACAGGGATGGTGGCGGCGGTTTTGTTTTCCGGGTTGCGACACCTTTCTGTATCCTCAAAATCTGGCAAAAAGTACTTCGCATCTTCGTATTTGCGGACTTCGTTCACGGAGAATGGGTTCAACTCACCTATTACGGTATACTCGAAACCATCCTTAAAGTACTTCATACACTGATGTTGCGTAGAAGGGATGATGTTGTACTCGTGTAGCCAAGGACGGCCGAGTAAGGCGTTGTAGCAGGTCTTGGCGTCAATGACATGGAATTTGACGTCTGTGACGAGAAGTCCGAAGCGTAATGTTAGTATTACAGATCCGAGAGTCCGTGACGACTGTGAATCAAAACCGGAGATAGTGATTTTGTCACGAGCGAGGTGCTGCACACTCATGCAGATTTCCTTCAACACCCGAACATTAAGGAGATTGACGGAGGATCCTTTATCCACCAGGATCTTGCCTATCCTGATATCATGGCAGTATCCAGAGACATATAGGGGACAGTTGTGGTCGCACGTCCCGAGAAGGAAGTCTTCGTCACCGAAAGTGATGTCGGCCGTATGCACTTCCTCTAGTTCATCCTTCATCCTTTCAGTGGCGAGGAAGGCTTGAAATTGCTCAGGTTCTTGTAACGCCTTAATTAGTGAGTTTGATCTGCCGGTTTCGGGGCGTTAGGTTGCTGTTGGGCATTTGCGACAAAGGTTGCCCTTCGTTTACCCTTGTCATTCCGAGGTTCCGACTTTGGGGGAGGTGGTCTATGACCCATCTGGTCCATCTGAGCCAACTTGTCGATTAAAGCCTGGAATGTGGTTGGCTTAAAGAACATCATAAACTGGGAGATAGTCGCGTGGGGGTCTAGGGTTCCCACGAACATGCCTACTGCGGGTGCCTCCTCAATGCGTTGTTCGCATCTTGACCACAAATTCCGCCAGCGTATAGCATACTGGACCCAGGTTTCGCCTGGTTTTATCCTGGCGTTAATCAGTGCTGTTATTGGAGTGCATTCGCTGGCACTTGCGAATCGCTGAGTGAATAACAACTCCATTTCAGTGAACGTCTTGATAGAATCGTTCGGGAGTTCCGAATACCATTCGAACGCTGTTTCTGATAAGCTGCCCACGAACTGGCGAAGCAACAGTTTATCATCCCGCCGGTGTTACCACAGAGGGCCCGGAACTGGGCAACATGTTGATGGGGATTGCCGGTCCCCTTATACACGTGGAATTTCGGTATCGTATAGCCTAGCGGGTATTTGATTTGGTCGTACCAGCTTGGATACGACCGCCCCGTTTTTACGACTTGACCAGCTGCCTCAGTCGCATGATGAACCCGGATTTGCTGGGCTATATAGTCAACCAAGTCAGCTTTAGAGATCGTCTCTTCCTTGGCCGTTGAGGGGGCTGGCGGTGGATTTGACGTTTCTCCTCGGTCGTCTTCAAGAACGATTGGGGGATCCTCGGCGGGTAGGTCCTGCTGGATCATCATTCCTATCATATCTTGGAAGAGAAGGCCCATACGCTGTATGTTGGTTGCTTGTTCGGCAGCCTCTTTGTCCTTTTTCTCCAGTATCCGGCGAAGGAATTCAGCGTCGGTTTCTTCCTTCTGGCGTGCGTCTGAGGACGTTTCTGGATTTTCTTTTGACCCGGTAAGTGCGGCCATAGCATTCATCATTTCTTGGAGCTTTTGCTGCTGCTCCTGAGCTTTGGTCACCGACCGTGTAAGCGGTCTATGACCCGTGGACGCGCGGCTGTCTTCTTTTCCTGACGCCGTGTATACGGTGTGGACCATCATGCCCCCAGACTTAGGGCGTCTGGGCTTAGTGCTATTAGCTGTCGTTGCAGGCTGGGGGATCTTCTCTGGCTTCCTCCTTTCATGAGCCATGGAGGTTGAGGAGGCCGTTGAGGTGGGCGTCCAGACAGCCTTTCGGGGTTTAGCCTGGTGACCAGCTTCCGGTTGGATTTTCAGCTTCTTGTGCTGGCGGGAGAAGTTTGGATCGATGATCAAGTCTCGGGCCTGCCGCCAAACCTTATAGATTTTGGAAGACAGCCGTTGAGGGGATCGGGGCTGTTCTGATTTTATTTCCACAATTTCTTAAATGGGGAGGAGACCTCTTTAGCACTGCAGTGGGAGAATTCCTTCGCACCTTATTTAGCATCTCGAAGTTGTTCCCAGTTGGAACAGCAGCATTAACTTCTGCCATCGGGGCTGATGGAGTTAACCCGGAGGGGGAGTTGCCCCCAGCCTTCCTTACTCGGCGCCAATGGCGACGTCGAGCGTGTTGAGCGGAGGGCGTTGGTTCAGCGGTGAGAATGGCTTCGTCTTGCCCCCTGTGTAGATGGGGGGTCGCTGTTGGTGTTAGCCTGTCAAAGACCGACGTCTTTTGGGTAGCAAGGGCGGGAGCTGAAGCCGTCAATCTTGTAAAGACCGACTTTTTGGCCGGGGGAGCCACCTTGGCGACTTCAGGAGCAGGACCGGTCACTTTCTTAGAAGCAGCCTTCTCTGGGATTGTAGGCCCCATGATGGGTCCACAGGATTTCTGGCCCAATCTAGAGAAGACCGAGGCGCTGATGTTGGGCGACCCATTGGGATAAGCCGCGGCAGGGGTAAGACGATCAAAGACCGACTTCTTGGGAGCTTCCTTTGTCAGCACTGGCGCCATGAAGCTTATTGGTGGGAGTATAGTCCCGAAGAACAATCCGGTAGTGGCCTGAGCCACCTGGTCCACCGGCATTGTGAATAACGAAGCAGCTTGGGGTCCGTAGGCTATACCTCCTGGCGAGGCAAAGCGTTGGTCGCAATTGCAGTCTGAGCGGTTGGAGAATTTCACGGAAGTAGAAGCCATCGATCCTTTGCTTTCTATAATAAGCGAGACGCCAATTCTTAGTATCTTGAAACCCAAGGGCCACCATTAGCGAACCGTGATTGGTTCGCGAATCACGACACACGAAGTGTGGAGTGGAAAGAGGAAAAGGTCCCACCGGGCGTGCCGGAATCTGTTCCCCTCCGAACGGCGGCCGAGACGCGGGGACGTCTATTGCCTGAGGTTCGGGGCAGATGCTAATTGGTGCTATCCGTCCACCTCTCCGAAGATGCCAAGTTGATTTATGGCACCGTGTATCGAAGGTTTGAGCGGATGCGTCCGATGTAGCAGACTTCGTCAGATTCCCCCTCACTTGAGAGGTTTTTTGATTGTGGGGACGCTCTTCCCTGCAGGCGCAAGCCCCTACAGTTAATTACGCTACCGCGTTGCGGTAACAACTTTCTCCTTCTCCAGATGGTCACTTCGTGTCGTGTGTTTTTGTTTTATTTGTGGTTGCCCGTTGATTGTATACGGAGACTGAGTTATGTCATCGCCCGTAGGACGTGGACTAGTCCAAATCCGTATTTATCTTAGATTTGGGTTTGGGGGTTTGGTTTAAGGATACGTTAGCCATATTTGAGGCTAAGATCAACTCAAACATTTGTTAAGGATACGTTAGTCTAGTTTGAGACTAAGATCAACATAACGGGATCGTTTAGATCCGACAAAAGAGCATTTGGGGCTCTATTACCCCATTTTAGGGACATAGTGGTCCATTGAATGTATGGCCGTCAAGATCCGTCACCTCTCTGACGACGTTGAAGGATTACAACGACAAATATCAGAGGAGTTCAGAGATGTACCCTTGAACCGAAGTTGATTGGGGGGATTCATAGTCCAGTCTGTTTGAAGGTTTAAGGATACGTTAGCCATATTTGAGGCTAAGATCAACTTAAACGGGATCGTTTAGTTCCGACAAAAGAGCATTTGGGCTCTATTGTTCCAGTTTAAGAACATAGTGGTCCATAGGTAGTTTAAGGACATTGCGGTCCGTAGGTAGTTTAAGGACATTGCGGTCCATAGGTAGTTTAAGGACATTGCGGTCCATTGTTAGTTTTAAGACATCTCGGTCAAGGTTAAGGACGTCGTAGTCCATGGGTTTAAGGACCCCACAGTCCATTGTTAGTTTTAAGACATCTCGGTCGAGGTTAAGGACGTCGTAGTCCATGGGTTTAAGGACCCCACAGTCCATTGTTAGTTTTAAGACATCTCGGTCGAGGTTAAGGACGTCGTAGTCCATGGGTTTAAGGACCCCACAGTCCATTGTTAGTTTTAAGACATCTCGGTCGAGGTTAAGGACGTCGTAGTCCATGAGTTTAAGGACCCCACAGTCCATTGTTAGTTTTAAGACATCTCGGTCGAGGTTAAGGACGTCGTAGTCCATGAGTTTAAGGACCCCACAGTCCATTGTTAGTTTTAAGACATCTCGGTCGAGGTTAAGGACGTCGTAGTCCATGAGTTTAAGGACCCCACAGTCCGTTGTTAGTTTTAAGACATCTCGGTCGAGGTTAAGGACGTCGTAGTCCATGAGTTTAAGGATCCCACAGTCCGTTGTTAGTTTTAAGACATCTCAGTCGAGGTTAAGGACGTCGTAGTCTATGAGTTTAAGGACCCCACAGTCCATTGTTAGTTTTAAGACATCTCGGTCGAGGTTAAGGACGTCGTAGTCCATGAGTTTAAGGACCCCACAGTCCGTATCAATAAGTGGTCATCGGGACCCGTCACCTCTTTGAAGACGTTGAGGGATTACAACGCCAAGTATCAAAGGAATGAAGAGATGTACCCTGGAACCGGAGTGGATTAAATAGTCTTTGGCCCAATTTGGGATCAAGACCAATTAATTATGTTATGAGCCCATTAGCCCAGTTAATTATGAATTGAGGACTTATGGCCATCTTGGGCTAAGTCCAATCATGTCTGGAATATTGACTTCCTGTTGGTCCCTTGAAGGAGAGGCTTTGCCTCTATCCATTCGGCCAATTGGGCCAGTGTCTAGTGTTAAACACTAAAGACAAATCAGTGTTGAACACTGGGAATAAGATTGATAAGTTAGTGTTTCAATACTAAAAGATAGTTGGTGTTAAACACCAGCAACCAGGCTTTCAGATTAGTGTTGAACACTAAAACAGTCCAGTGTTAAACGCTGGCAACAGGAGTCCCAAACTAGTGTTGGAGACTACGGTAATCAGTGTTGAACACTGCAAATATAGTTCAGTGCTTAGTGTTACACTAAGGCTAAACAATGTTTTGTCACTAAATTCAGGGGTTCCGTTTTAGTGTTTAAACACTAAGGCAAGAGGGGTCACGTGGCAACACGTGAGAGCGCCCTCCCTTCACTTGTTCTTCTGAGACTATGCATCTTTTAGAGCATCACGTGCCATCACGTGACGGGGATTCAAGCGCTTATGTGTTAAAGTTTCTGTCAAGAGTCACGTGAGTCACGTGAGGCACTGCCTCCAGAGGGCTTTCTGTAGATCTTTTGGGGGGGAGGGTCACGTGGTGGCACGTGACCCTGCCTCTATGTATGTTGTTTAGAAGATCTGTTAATCTTTTTTCAGGAATTAAATTCCTCGTAGGGTTAAACCCTAATAAAAAGCTTTAAATTCCAGAGGAATTAAATTCCTACTTCCTTTTGAAGATTTATATTCTGGAATAGAGTTGAACTCTGAATTTTCTGTAGGAATTAAATTCCTCATATATGTGAAGAACTGAATAGGGTTAAACCCTAATAAAAGCTTTAAAGAACTCCCATTCTCGGTTAAAGAATTATGATTAAGGGAATTAAACTCCCGTTGTTTCAACAGAACTAAGTTCTTAATTAGGGTTAAACCCTGTTTCTTTTTGTTCTGAAGGAATTAAATTCCCATAACACAGGGTCAAGCCCTAATTTTATTTTAAAGGAATTAAATTCCTATAGTTCTGTGAGAATTGAATTCTCGTGCTTCCGTTCCCTCTCTATGCTTTGGATCTGCATGGCAGGATCTCAACCCATTGAGAATTAAATTCTCAACTCAAGGGGAGATGTGCACTTTACAGATCCTCCATCAAAGAGAGAAGAAATATGTCCCTCTGTTCTATATCAGAATTAAACTCTGTCGAGAATTAAATTCTCTTTCTTTCAATGAAACCTTCCCTTTCTTACCTAGGGTTTTCTTTTGCAGAAGATCCAAATTCCTCTCAAGTATCAAGGCTCTCTCCCTTTTCTTCCCTCTGCGTCTATATTTTTTGCGTGTCTCTTGGCTCCTATTTATAGGAGAAGCAGCCGAGTCAATTGTTTTTTTTGGACGAATCTTCATTGAGAGATTTGATTTGCATCCATCATTCGTTTTGGACCTTTGGATTATTAGGTGAATTTTATTCACCATTGGATTTCAAATCCAGGGATTCTCCTTTGTTATTTCTGTTAGATTTAAAGGGGAAATCTTTCCAAGTTCAAGATTTTTCCATAGATAGATGATATTCAATCATCTTTAAATCTTTAATTCGGTTGGTTCCAGATAATCGCTTTCCTTTGGAAAGATTTGAATCTCTTTTAGAATTTAATTCTGTTAACAAAATGGGCTTTGAAAGCCGGTCACGTGTGACCACGTGACTCATGGTCACGTGTGGGCACGTGACCCCCTTGGAACGAGCCTTCTTCCTTCTTTTTACGCTCTGTCTTCTGGTTGCTGCTTGGTCATCACGTGCCAACACGTGACCACTGGTCACGTGTGAGCACGTGACCCTTGTCTGAAGCCTCTTTCCTTGATTTCACTGGAGAACAAGTTTGCTGCTTTTGATCATCACGTGCCAACACGTGACCCTGGTCACGTGGGAGCACGTGACCTCTTCTGAAACCTTTTCCTTGGTTTGTTCAGGGAACCGGTTTGCCTTTGAAGCCGTTTGTAATTGTCACGTGCCAACACGTGACCCAGGTCACGTGGGAGCACGTGACCCTTTCTGAAGCCCTTTTCTTCGATGTAGTTGGGAAACTGAATTTGCCTCGCCGATGCTTTTAGATGTCACTTGCCAACACGTGACTGCTGGTCACGTGTAAGCACGTGACCCTTTTCTGAAGCTTTTTCCATAAGCTTTTCTGATTTTAAATCAGGAAACACACATAGTTCTTTTTGCGACATTTAAACTATTAAACTTATTATACCTTTAAGTTGATCACGAGGTAACGACCTACCTCCTCATATGCAGCATAGCATAACACCCTCGAGAACATAGAATACATGAAATCGAAATCATTACAAATAAATAATCTTTGAGCTAATAATAAAAAAAATATCTAGACTCAGCCAATTAAGGACTGTCGCGCTCATTAGGACAGAGGAAGGTTGTGGGCATTCAGTCGTTTATCTAAACCTGATTTTGTGGTGCCTAGGCTAGACAAGTGAGAAAGGTAACTTTAAAAGGCCCGTCTCACGGTGATTCGTGAGCGGATCCCTCCTTTCTTCACTTGTACTTACCTAGCCACAATTGGCGGTGATGAGGCGATTTGAGGTATCTCACAACTTGTCGCTTTGGACCAGTTAGGAGCAGTCTAGTTGACTTAGGAGACCCTAGAATATAGAATACGGGAAATAGACATCTTTACAAATAAATACCATAATTAATAAAACCGTTTTTCCTTAATGATTAGTATTTATACAAATCTTTGCAAAGCGCCGTTACAACCCAATTAGGGAACCCGTTCGGGATGGTGCGGATTATCGCACATTCTTGGGCTTAGTAGTGCGAAATTCAGACCTCCGCAAGGAGCATTTGGTCTCGAAAGATTTAAAATACGATATCTTAAGAAAACGAGATTTCTAGAATATTATAGATATATACAAAAAATTATTTTCATATAAATATATGTATATGTAACATAAACATATCTATTTTTGAAGTATTATAAATATTCCACCTTTTCTACAATATCACAAGAATCAATTTTACACTAAATTACCATGAGTTCCATGCAAAACCAATATTACAAATAAATGCCTTTAATTATGAAATTAGGATATTTTCACTAGAAATATCACAATATAAAATCCACATTCATTACAACTCTAAAGACGAATAATAAATGCTTGGGGTGTATTTTGAAAAGTATATAAAAGTATTTTTACATAAAACCCTCTCAAGTTCTATAAATTATCTTAAGGACCCTATTAAACATAGGTTTAAGCGGGACCAATCTCTTGAGCCCCAGGGAGCCGGAGAAGTGGGTGCTTGCCTACTTAAGGTAGACAACTTAATAGTGGTGTTATCAATACGGTAATCGTTTTTGAAAAAGACACAAATCCTGCAGTCCATGTGCAGCGGTTACCGATAACATCAAAAACAATCAGGACATCAATTTACTTTTCTGACTCAGAGTGAGTCTCATTATAATCTGACTTGAATATTGTAATACCCAGCCCTTTTTATACGCCTATATCCGTATTTCCTTTTCATCCATAGAATTTTATTCACAACTATTTAATATTTTCAAACTTTCTAATCTATTTTAATTCCCCACTCTCTTATTCTATTTTTCTATTCCGGCCCAACCCACTCTTTCCTCAGCCCATTTCTTTAGTGAGCCCTTTTCCTATTTATTAAATTTAAGTTTCCCCATCATTCTTAAAAACCCGAAATTCCCACACAATAACCCTCAGCACCATTCCTTCAACCCAGCCTTTTTCGATTTTCTCATTAGTTTATTTAGTTAATTTAAATCCAAAATCTATCTCCTCAACCCAAAATTTATTTTTCCTTTTATTTTATAAAACCCAGCCCAGCCCAACTTTTCCCGGCCCTCTCCCTATTTTTCTTTTCCAATAAATTTTCCATTCAATTTCTTTTCCCCGGCCCAGCCCTTTTAAATATTCAAAATCCTTTTCTTTTTCCCCGAGCCACGGCCCGGCCCAGCCTCCCTCTCCAAGCCCCGCCTTACCCGACCCGGCCCATGCACTATTCCTCTTCTCCTACAACGGCTCTTTTCTCTTTCCCGCCCCTGTCGCTCGCGATCCGTAACCTACGCCGCTTCCTCCGCCCATGCCCACGTCGCAGCGCACGTCTCCCCGTGACCCGCTCCCCAACGCTTCGCACCTCTCTTCCATTACACCCTCTTTCTCATTCTCCCTCTCTCCTTTCTTTCCACCCCTGTTCTCTCCTCTCCCCGACCAAGCTTGCCACCACTGAGCCCGACTCCCTCGCCTCTTCGTCGGCCACTACCCCAAACATCGCCCTCCCCTCTCCACTACCATCACTTCGTACAATCCCCACCCGAAGCGCCCCCTGTCGAGCGCCCTTGCACACCAACCCCGCACCCGAGCTCAACCACCCGGTGCCGACGACCGGTGAACTCCTCGTCTCGTCGTCGACATCCTTCGCATCTCGCCACCTCACATCTCCCTCGGTCTCTCCACCTCACCTCCTCCCTGAGCCCTGCACATTCAGCCGCCACCAAGTTTTTCCCGACGACCCAACGTCGAGCCACCTCCGAGCACCCCTCTCCTTCCCGACCACCACCGTCAGCTCTCTCTCTCCTCCTCATTGTCCCTCTCTCTTTCCCTGCATCTCTCTCTCACTCTGTTCCCCTCTCCTTCTCTCTCAGCTCTCTCGCTCTCAGTCTCTCTCTCTCCTTCTCACTCTCTCCCTCTCTCTAAACTCTCTCTGTGCCTCTCCTTCTCACTTTCTCTCTCTCTCTATACTCTCTTTCTTTGCTTTTCCCTCTCTGCCTACTCTCTATCACTCTCTGCATCTCTCTCCCTCTCCCATTTGCCCTCTCTTTTTCTCTCTAAATTTCCCACTCTCTCCCTACACTTCCCACACTCTCTCTCTTCCTATATCACCTTCCCTCTCCTGAACCTACATCCCGAACGCCTCACTGGAACCCCGCCAGCAATCACCCTCGTTTCCACGAGCCGATTCGTGATCACCGCAAAATATTCAAGCTTTGACATTTCATCGAGCACTTTTCATACACCATCGATCCTTACGGTCTCGGTCGTCGGCGCTGCTGCCGTACAACCCAGAGACGTCCCCAGGCAAGTCCCCACTTGCTACATGCTATTTATTATTAGTTACAATTTAAAATCGTAGATATATCCCATGTTTTGCCTTATGTTAAATATTGCAACAAAACTGTTCGATACTTGTCCTCTTAGAAAATCATTATCACATTTGAAGGAACTGAATATATTACATTGGCCCTTGTAGGGATGGATAACGTATGCAAGTTTCGCTGGAAAATATGACCGTTAACGACTAAAACAACTACCCCCAAGTTTAACCGTAAAACTGGAATTTTATTGTACCTGAAAACCGTAAAATTCACCATAAATCATATACACACTAGAATGGTGCGTTCGAGGGCTCAAATCGAATCTGACTCGATGAACTTTAACCCTATACCAGTTTCCAGACATTTCTATATTTAAACCATGATGATATTCGTATCGGAGTGCGACTCTGGACTGCAGTCCAGAGCGACTCCAGTCGTTGCTTGCTGTTCCGTATTGGGAACCACCGGATTTCCTTAACTCGTAGGTTGCGGAACTCCACTGTTTATTATTGATAAATATGTTATCTAGACAACAAAATTGGTTTCATTCTGTTTCGTTACCGTTTGATATTTAATCTGTAATTTAAAAGATCGGGACGCACAACAGTCCCAACAGATTCAGAACTGACATATTAGAGTTAAATAGAGTATATCTCCTGACGTACAGACGCGATCAAAGATCCGTCTGTTGCGTTGAAAACCTTACTAAAAACCCTAGAATTCATCCAACTGTAGCATCGCTAAAATCTGATCCCAACTGGGATTAAAATGCGTTGCGAAATAGATTTCTGATTCTGAAACCGGATTTCCAGCCGCGAGCGCTTAAAATGAAATGGCTAAAATTAATGATCCTGGAACCCGATTGGCTTGAAACTAAATTGGATGGATAGACGACTGAACATACTAATTACTACCTATTTATCATTTCGCTAAATTATATATGTACGTTTCATGATAAATCGTGCAATTGATAAAATACTGTTTTTGTGACACCTTAATCGTGCTTATATACTATTCACGCATCATATCATACTCGTATCATTGCAGTGATAACCTAGTGATATCATGCATTCACCCAGTGTTAGTTTTTAGTGATGATTGTGGCAAGTACGTCAGTGTTCGTGTATCCGTGATTAAGTGAAAGTGATACGTACTTATACACAATCAGTGACCCTATTATTCTGTTGCATTGTCGACGTCTGTGGGATGCGTGTACGTGTGACTATAAGTGGTATGGGACACTTATGGAAGCGCTTGCACGGGTGTCACAGATAAGGCATCCGACACTGACATTTATCTTAGATATTAGTCGGGACGTGCTTGATGGAGGTCCTGCCTCCAGTTCTCGCGCAGACTTGTCACGGATCGATTAGTACTTAGGGTTATGGTTAGTATTTGATGTAGACCACGGGGTGTGGGGTAGTTTAAGTGTGAGTTCAACAGAATCTCGGGAGTCCCATACCGGCTTATATATTTAGGGAGATATATGGAGATTTATAGGGTACGTGATATACGCCGTGATATACATGTTACATGCTGGGCCCGTGGTCCCTTGCCCTTGGGTTCTACCCTTGGGTGGAGGACACTCGCGAGTGGTTGACTTTCACACTTGGACTGACGATAGGCTTAGTGACCCGTGCATTGAGACTTAGAGACTGATAGGGATACTGGCATTTATATACCTTATACTGTGTTGATATACGTGACATATCGTTCTACTGCTTTACTGTTCCGCTGCATTGGTTACTGCACATTCATATTCATGTTGTCATTGATTTACTGTTATTCATATCTATTACCACTGTTAGAACTGTCACTCGATTTTATATATATTATATTGCTATTGTGTCGCTCTGACGACCTGAGTATGCATGCTCAGTGTGAGGAGAAGATTTAGCCTGGACCAGTGCATCACAGACTTCTTGACTTGCCGTTCCGAGTTACATCCGTTTGTTCCACTTCAGGTCAGTCTTTACATTGTTCCGTTCAGTTACTGCATTTCTCATTACCTGTGCATCATTTACTGTTTACCATGAAAAACTAGAAGCCGAAGTGTGACTACGGCAGGACATTTCCTTGATCGTAGGAGCATGGCTGGCCTTGTCTACCACTCGTATTCCATATTTTGGGAAGCGGGGCGTGACATGGTTTAGTTGGTATCAGAGCCAGGTTTTGCATCAATTGGGATTGCAGCTTTCCGTGTATGGCTTGACAATCTAAGACATTCTTCAGTCTAGATTGTAAACTTGATATCCTTGATATATATTCACATCGTATGTTCAGTTATCCATTCGCTATGGTTTCGGGTGACTTGGCAAGGTTACGTGGTTGCAATTGCACTACCGTACTCTATTCAAGTGACTTAAAGTCATACAGTTGATGCCCCACTTGTAATAAATTTATCCCCTCTGATATTCTTGAATCTTTGTTCTATCCATGTTATATCTTGATTCGTATAGCTTGTGACTTATATCATCCTCAAAATTGTTGTTTCAGGACCATGTCTTCCAACGACTCTTCATCTTTAACCGCTCCCCAGAATCAGACCATTGAGATCCTGAGTGTACTGCAAGGTCTAAAGGAAGCCCAGGAGTGAACAAACGACTTGTTGGCTGACGGACTGAGAAGGCAGGCGAATCAGACACCAACGGGAGTCTCCAATCATAAAGGAATCCCCGTTAGACGAGGAAAAGAGAAGAAGATGAAGCGCCAATTTGTTTCCCCGCGACAGAAGCAGCAGAAGACCACATGCTGTGGATATTGTAAGAGGCCAGGACATCTTCAGAAGGATTGTCGTCGCGCCTAAGGGAAATGTCTGATATGCGGGTCCAACAAACATCTCATCTGCCCAGAAAGGAAAGAACTACAGGGAGGAGACTCGTCCACACTCCCCACTTCGGCCAAGTGAGGATTATTGCGTAGTTCGAACTTCGACGATAAGGCGGACCTAACGCAGGATTCAACTCACGCGACAAGAATGCGACGTCATAGTTGTCGAAGAAGGATTTTCATGTTATCTACTTTCAGTAAAAAAATGTTGTCACCTTCTTATGAACATTTCTTTCAGTTTGAAATATTGTATCCGCTGAACTCTTGATTGAATGCAATAAAACTTGAATCATAAAATATGTATCATTCTCTTGTCATTTCCCTTGTTCATATTGTTCATTAGCAAAACATTTTAATCTTGATTTTTCCAATTCCTGCCGCCACATACCTTCCCTATTTCGTACACTTAGCCATTTTCCTGATGTATCCTATTGTCTAATCATGACTTTTCTTTTCAGAGCATGGCCCACCCTGGAGCAGCGCCGCATCTAGACGAGGATGCACAGTCATGCGTTTCCTTAGACCACACGCTGATGAGTTCTGACGATGAGATCAATGGTCCCTAAGTCAATTTCGGAAACAACGATTCAGAGGACGAAGGAGTAGCCGCCCCAGAGTTTAACGTGATAGCTGATTCCGACGAAGAAGAAGAAGATCCTGAAGAGAACCCTATAGAGGAAGACCCGATAGAGGGAGATCCCGATGAAGACCCGATAGAAGAAAATCCAGTTGAGGAAAATCCCGTGGAAGAAAATCCAGAAGAAGAGAATCACGTGGAATCGGACCTCGATGAAGAAGCTCCATCCGAGGAAGAAAGACCAGAAGATCAAGACCCTGCTATGGAAGAACTTCCAGTGGCATTGCTTGCGAGGCGATATGGAAATGGACGCCCCTACCTAAGTGCGCGAGCCTACCGCAACCTACTGAATCTCCACAACCGCGACTGACGGAATTTCTTTTGATGTTGTCTTTCTGGCCAAATAAAATGTGTATAGTTTAGGACCACTTTTCGCTTTTGGGAATGCCTTGTTTCAAATTTTCTTGAATTAAATAAATCTTCTGAATTCGTAAACCTTTTTGATTATTGGTTTGCTTGATACTTATTTATTGCCCATATCCATTTATTTTTTTCTGCTGAGTTCCCTGTCTGTCCACCCCTACTCATTGTATAGTTTCCACCCTCGTTTCGATTAGAAAGTACCGCACCCGGATCCTTAGAATGAGCCACCATTCATCCTTCGTCTGTGTCTCGATTGAGATCCTACTGGAAGGAGAAGTTCATAGTGAAATTCTCAAGTTAGCTAACCCTTCAAATCTTGATTCGTGTGTTGTATCGACTGTTATTTCCTCCACACTTTTCCTTTTGTATTCCTTTGTTGCTCATCCTTACTTCCTGTGCTAACCCGATCCCAATCCCCTTGATCTTCAGCCTAAAGCCGACACACTTCAACCTTCTGATTGAGCCACACTTCTTTATAATCATTACCCTATCTAGCCCTATACCTATTTGTGTTTTTCCTATTACCCTAATTATATTTAGGGACAATGTTATTCAAAAATTTAGTTTTCAGTACTTTAAATTTATCAAAGAGTACGTGTTATTGACTACTCCGTTTTATGTATTTTAAGTACATTATTATTATTCTCATTTTCAGTAGCGCAGCCCTTATACCGCGCACATTTTCTTCCATGTTTCCTATTTTCACTATACAAGTTTCCTAAATTATTTTAAACCTATTTTATCGATACTTTACCTAAAATGTTTTAACCTACCGACAAATTTTCACTGCTTTACTGTCGTTAATTTATTTTTAGGATTTGAGCCTATGATTATTATTATAAATGGTTGGACCTTACGATTATTTTTCTGCTTATTTTTATAAGCATAGAGGTGCACATATTTGAGTCTCGACTTTTATCGAGCACACTTTGATTATTATTCGTTATTGTTACCTATATTCTCGTATATTTGTACTTGCCCTTATAGTTTTCCTGCATTATACCTTGTAAGCCTATTTTTGTATGTGGTTCTTATATATATGTATGTACCTTCAAAACTTTGTCTAACCGTTTTAAGTAAATCCACATGTATTAGTGTTCGATATGATAACTCTTCGCTTATTATTTTTAGCTTGTTGGTTCTCTTAAATTTCGAGAACGAAATTTTTGTAAGGGTGGTATGATGTAATACCCAGCCCTTTTTGTAGGCCTATATCCGTATTTCCTTTTCATCCATAGAATTTTATTCACAACTATTTAATATTTTTAAACTTTCTAATCTATTTTAATTCCCCACTCTCTTATTCTATTTTTCTATTCCGGCCCAACCCACTCTTTCCTCAGCCCATTTCTTTAGTGAGCCCTTTTCCTATTTATTAAATTTAAGTTTCCCCATCATTCTTAAAAACCCAAAATTCCCACACAATAACCCTCAGCACCATTCCTTCAACCCAGCCTTTTCGATTTTCTCATTAGTTTATTTAGTTAATTTAAATCCAAAATCTATCTCCTCAACCCAAAATTTATTTTTCCTTTTATTTTATAAAACCCAGCCCAGCCCAACTTTTCCCGGCCCTCTCCCTATTTTTCTCTTCCAATAAATTTTCCATTCAATTTCTTTTCCCCGGCCCAGCCCTTTTAAATATTCAAAATCTTTTTCTTTTTCCCCGAGCCACAGCCCGGCCCGGCCTCCCTCTCCAAGCCCCGCCTTACCCGACCCGGCCCACGCACTATTCCTCTTCTCCTACAACGGCTCTTTTCTCTTTCCCGCCCCTGTCGCTCGCGATCCGTAACCTACGCCGCTTCCTCCGCCCACGCCCACGTCGCAGCGCACGTCTCCCCGCGACCCGCTCCCCAACGCTTCACACCTCTCTTCCATTACACCCTCTTCCTCATTCTCCCTCTCTCCTTTCTTTCCACCCCTATTCTCTCCTCTCCCCGACCAAGCTTGCCACCACTGAGCCCGACTCCCTCGCCTCTTCGTCGGCCACTACCCCAAACATCGCCCTCCCCTCTCCACCACCATCACCTCGTACAATCCCCACCCGAAGCGCCCCCTGTCGAGCGCCCCTGCACACCAACCCCGCACCCGAGCTCAACCACCCGGTGCCGACGACCGGTGAACTCCTCGTCTCGTCGTCGACATCCTTCGCATCTCGCCACCTCACATCTCCCTCGGTCTCTCCACCTCACCTCCTCCCTGAGCCCTGCACATTCAGCCACCACCAAGTTTTTCCCGACGACCCAACGTCGAGCCACCTCCGAGCACCCCTCTCCTTCCCGACCACCACCGTCAGCTCTCTCTCTCCTCCTCATTGTCCCTCTCTCTCTCCCTGCATCTCTCTCTCACTCTGTTCCCCTCTCCTTCTCTCTCAGCTCGCTCGCTCTCAGTCTCTCTCTCTCCTTCTCACTCTCTCCCTCTCTTTAAACTCTCTCTGTGCCTCTCCTTCTCACTTTCTCTCTCTCTATATACTCTCTCTCTTTGCTTTTCCCTCTCTGCCTACTCTCTATCACTCTCTGCATCTCTCTCCCTCTCCCATTTGCCCTCTCTTTTTCTCTCTAAATTTCCCACTCTCTCCCTACACTTCCCACTCTCTCTCTCTTCCTATATCACCTTTCCGCTCCTGAACCTACATCCCGAACGCCTCACTGGAACCACGCGAGTAATCACCCTCGTTTCCACGAGCCGATTCGTGATCACCGCAAAATATTCAAGCTTTGACATTTCATCGAGCACTTTTCATACACCATCGATCCTTGCGGTCTCGGTCGTCGCCGCTGCTGCCGTACAATCCAGAGACGTCCCCAGGCAAGTCCCCACTTGCTACATGCTATTTATTATTAGTTACAATTTAAAATCATAGATATATCCCATGTTTTGCCTTATGTTAAATATTACAACAAAACTGTTTGATACTTGTCCTCTTAGAAAATCATTATCACATTTGACGGAACTGAATATATTACATTGGAACTTGTAGGGATGGATAACGTATGCAAGTTTCGCTGGAAAATATGACCGTTAACGACTAAAACAACTACCCCCAAGTTTAACCGTAAAACTGGAATTTTATTGTACCTGAAAACCGTAAAATTCACCATAAATCATATACACACTAGAATGGTGCGTTCGAGGGCTCAAATCGAATCCGACTCGATGAAATTTAACCCTATACTAGTTTCCAGACATTTCTATATTTAAACCGTGATGATATTCGTATCGGAGTGCGACTCTGGACTGCAGTCCAGAGCGACTCCAGTCGTTGCTTGCTGTTCCGTATTGGGAACCACCGGATTTCCTTAACTCGTAGGTTGCGGAACTCCACTGTTTATTATTGATAAATCTGTTATCTAGACAACACAATTGGTTTCATTCTGTTTCGTTACCGTTTGATATTTAATCTGTAATTTAAAAGATCGGGACGCACAACAGTCCCAACAGATTCAGAACTGACATATTAGAGTTAAATAGAGTATATCTCCTGACGTACAGACGCGATTGAAGATCCGTCTGTTGCGTTGAAAACCTTACTGAAAACCCTAGAATTCATCCAACTGTAGCGTCGCTAAAATCTGATCTCAACTGGGATTAAAATGCGTTGCGAAATGGATTTCTGATTCTGAAACCGGATTTCCAGCCGCGAGCGCTTAAAATGAAATGGCTAAAATTAATGATCCTGGAACCCGATTGGCTTGAAACTAAATTCGATGGATAGACGACTGAACATACTAATTACTACCTATTTATTGTTTCGCTAAATTATATATGTACGTTTCATGATAAATCGTGCAATTGATAAAATACTGTTTTTGTGACACCTTAATCGTGCTTATATACTATTCACGCATCATATCATACTCATATCATTGCAGTGATAACCTAGTGATATCATCAATTCACCCAGTGTTAGTTTTTAGTGATGATTGTGGCAAGTACGTCAGTGTTCGTGTATCCGTGATTAAGTGAAAGTGATACGTACTTGTACACAATCAGTGACCCTATTATTCTATTGCATTGTCGACGTCTGTGGGATGCGTGTACGTGTGACTATAAGTGGTATGGGACACTTATGGAAGCGCTTGCATGGGTGTCACAGATAAGGAATCCGACACTGCCATTTATCTTAGATATTAGTCGGGACGTGCTTGATGGATGTCCTGCCTCTAGTTCTCGCGCAGACTTGTCACGGATCGATTAGTACTTAGGGTTATGGTTAGTGTTTGATGTAGACCACGGGGTGTGGGCTAGTTTAAGTGTGAGTTCAACAGAATCTTGGGAGTCCCATGCCGGCTTATATATTTAGGGAGATACATGGAGATTTACAGGGTACGTGATATACACCGTGATATACATGTTACATGCTGGGCCCGTGGTCCCTTGCTCTTGGGTTCTACCCTTGGGTGGAGGACACTCGCGAGTAGTTGACTCTCACACTTGGACTGACGATAGGCTTAGTGACCTGTGCATTGAGACTTAGAGACTGATAGGGATACTGGCATTTATATACCTTATACTGTGTTGATATACGTGACATATCGTTCTACTGCTTTACTGTTCCGCTGCATTGGTTACTGCACATTTATATTCATGCTGTCATTTATTTACTGTTATTCATATCTATTACCACTGTTAGAACTGTCACTCGATTTTATATATATTATATTGCTATTGTGTCGCTCTGACGACCTGAGTATGCATGCTCAGTGTGAGAAGAAGATTTAGCCTGGACCAGTGCATCACAGACTTCTTGACTTGCCGTTCCGAGTTACATCCGTTTGTTCCACTTCAGATCAGTCTTTACATTGTTCCGTTCAATTACTGCATTTCTCATTACCTGTGCATCATTTACTGTTTACCATGAAAAACTAGAAGCCGAAGTGTGACTACGGCAGGACATTTCCTTGATCGTAGGAGCATGGCTGGCCTTGTCTACCCCTCGTATTCCATATTTTGGGAAGTGGGGCGTGACAAATATGATTCAAGTACAATCTATAATCTACAATCTACAATCTACAAATCTTCAATATTACAATTCAACATGAATCCATGAATCCAATTATCAATTTATACAACTTGACTGAACCGAACCATGGATATACATTCCAATTACATGATTCTACGGCTACATCCGTTTACTGATATCATGGTTTCGGTCAGTCAATCAATTATACCATCAATATAATTTACAAAACAAACGAGACATCGCGGGGTTTAAGGGGTAGATTGGTACGGAAGGTGTTAGAAGTGGCACGAGACTGTAAAATTTAATACACCTAACATGAATCCAGTTGCTGTTGTACCGTGGCATAAACGGTTCCTTGTACTATACTTGGCTCTAGTCTCTGGCATATAGAGACTCCTCTCGTATACACTGGCATTCTTCTATACCAAGCTACAAACAACAACGTTAATACAACATTACAACAAGATAATAAAACTTTAAAGGATACCTTCTTATTCCGTCTATTCTACTTTCTTCTTATTTTTGGGACTTACCGAGCGACCTGTTTGCTGACGACATTCTCTTTCTTTCTTCTTTGAATATCGTCAGGTAATTTGGACGCGTCAGAAATCGAGCCTACTGCTGAAAACTTGGATCAGTTTGCTGAAGACCCAGAGCTATAGTTTCATTGTACACATTTCCTTTCAGCACTTTATATTCCTGTTATGCCATTGTTTAGGCATCGCTTTTATTTCAGTTGTATTACTTTTCATGCATTGTACAAAAGAATGTTAATAAATAAAATTGTTGTTCAGTTTATATATCTTGTCTCTTGTGTGTTTACTTTTATATTGCTTAGATACGCTTAGCGTATTTACTTCAGAGTAAATACGTAGCGGACCAGTCCCGTCCTCTTCGCCGTATACCGGGAAGCGGGGCATGACAGATCCAATATAACATATCACAGCAACACATAACATCATATGTCATCAACTTAAGTAAATATGTGTATCCCAATTGTCGTTGACATATAGCAACGAAACCGGCGATACACCACATATTACATTTACGGTCGCAGAAAAGAAAGTGAAAAACTACAACAATTAGAATCATCACTGCCCTTAGACATCATAAACCCGGAATATCACATATTCCGGATTTCATGCCTAACAATGCTGTTGGAGATAGTGCCCTCAGAGTCAATTATTGGATCACAGGGACGTGATTGCAATGATTGAGGGAGGACCTATCCCGGTACGACAGTCTTACTCGAGATGATAGTATGCTATCAGGTTTACCTTTATCATCGTGTACTGCTTTAGGTGACATGACAGGTCACTATTGCACGTTGATAGAGCCCCTAGGATTCTTGCTTGACTACCGGCAGTATGAGGGCGATCATATACGTGGGAGCTGGTAGTCTATAAGCACATCCTTAAAAGGTCCCTAGTCGTGGGAGTTTCGAGATAGGGCATCGATGCTCCAGAGTAGACTAGTGTATACAGTCGAGACCCCGACGAGGGGCGGTGGCCGGTCTCACAAGCCACTGGTGTCAGTTGGATCACCTAAGATGTATACAGGTGCTCATTGGGTTATGAGTACACCGGACAGGACTCGCCGGGAACATGCTAGTTGGTCATATACCAGACGTCAGATGGCAGTTCCCTGGTGACATGTGTGCAGGTTAGTTCATCGACCTGGGGATCGTCATTTGTCTCGTGTGAGTTCCCACTGTACTTTGATTACTACCCTACCACGGCTCAAAGGAGTCGTGCAAACAGGTTTTAGTTGGGTACAGTCCCGAGCCACATGGAGGCAGTGAGCGTATCTTCAGGGGTTCGTCTCTCCCGGTATTGGGGGTGAGGTCGTGCTGTGTCTAGGAGAGCCATTACACAAAGTCCTTGGCCAAGGCAAGGAGATTTACTGGTAGGTATTCCAGTAGTATCTCAGGGTGTTCTGGGCTTCACTCCGACACGACTTGTACCGCTTTTGGGGGTCTGACTTTTACCAACCCCCTAGGCCCGCCATGCGATACTCATAGACGAACGGACCGGACTGCACGGATATTGTCACTGACAGGCTCAGTAGGGTGTCAGGATGAGTTCACTCATCGACGTCCCTTTTTAGTCAATAGCTGGTGGCCCGTCACGTATTGGCTTATACCTCTGACGTGCTAGTGGTTAAATCCACAACCATAGTATTGACGAGTCTTTAGAGTCCACCACACTTTCTGTTACTCAAGCTTTCGGGCGAAACGCTGTAGAGGCCGTATGGAGATATGGCAGGGTCCGATCAGATACGTGCGGTATTGCACGGATCAGGATCGGACAGTTTGTACTAGTGGCCGTATGGTTATATGGCAGGGTTCGATCAGATACGTGCGGTATTGCACGGATCAGGATCGAACGGATATAACTAGCCGGCTTTGGCTTAAGCCGGTCCTAGTTTAGTACAGTGTAGATTTTGTCTCATTGCATTTGTATCCGGACGGAATACAGATGCGGGTGTGTATGCACAGTATTGGGTTTTCCTGTAATTTATTACGGGACCGGTTTTCTGGAGTTGCCAGTTTGCATTCCGTTCCGGCCGGTTTTTCTTTGTTCTTTCCCGGCCGGACTTTTCCGATGGAGGGGGTAATTTGCAGTTTTGCAAATTACACTTTGTGGAGGACTTATTTGCATAAAGTGTGATATGATAAGCATCTTTGCTTTTCATGCTTTATTGTGATAAGAAAGGATTAGGATTGATGTGTAGTTTTGTGATGATTATGTTTGGATGTGGTCACCCTCCTCCTTTTACTACGATCACCTCCCTTCATGCTTCTTATTCTTTCTCCACCATTTCTAAGTTGATTAAGTTTTTTCATAAGAAGAGAAGTTTTTCTTTCCATGGTTGAGAGAGAAGAAAATGAGAGCTTCATGTTTGAGAGGAGAAAAATGAGAGTGATTCATTTTGTGTATATCATTCTTCATCTCATTCCATTGCTAGAAAATTGAAAGCACCAATTTTCTATACACCATTCCTCCATCTATGGCAACCAACCCCAAAAGTGAGACATACACTCTACACTACACTTCCTACAGCAAATCTTGGACGCGTCGATTCGCCAGCTTCGCGCCCGAGTTGCCTCGGTATTGAGGTGGGAGCCCGTAAAAGATGCAGGCGACGTGGTGCCCTTCCGGCGAGGAGGCGAAGACCGGAGATCCCGTGAGGAGATCGGAGTGGAGATGAAGACCGGAGGACTCGGATCAGTCGGTACATCTCTAACCCGTATTCTAGTTAGCTTAGACTTGTTAATGGTTACGATCCGGAGTTTAGTGCGCGGTGGTGCCGGTTTGCAAAGTCCGCAAAATTAAAGTTTATCACCGCTTCCGCATTCCGGCGTCGGATTGACGGCCGGGACGCCGCCGTGCACTTACAGTGGTATCAGAGCCTCGCCATTAACTTAGTCTAGCTTTGTGTAATGTGTTTGCATTTCCGATCGATCAAAAAGTTCCAAAACTGCATTTTAGTTCGCATCAGTTTCTGTTGAAAATTTTTGGTCTCGAAAAATTTTTCAGGTTGTAAAATATTGATGTACTGGAAAATATAAGAGTTCTGTAAAAATTTGACGAAGTAACTCCACAGTTGGAGCGCGGAACCGCCGCGAAAACCCCATTTGTGCGGCCCTTCCGCCGCGCACTATTCACATCACTTTACCATTTTTTTACAGAGGCCTTCTGGGCTTAAAATATGGGCTTTGGAATATTAAAGTTGGGCCAATTGTTTCTGTGAGTGCTACAGTTTTCTTTGGGGCCCACTTGTTAATTGTTTGATCAATCGGAAATTTTTTAAACACATTTTTCACAGTATTTACATTATATCTGCGACCGTGAATGTCACTCGATCGGTAAATCCGGTCTAACTGCTATAGCCCAGTTAGACGGATTTGCGAACGTGACTTTCACGTTGATGTTCTATGTATTTGCTGTGATGTTGCGGATCGGTCGTGGGGATAGCCTGGATGCAATGCTAGTACAGTTTTGTTATATTATGTACATTTGATATTGCGGGGCGAGCGTCCGACATGTGGACTGCCGTCACTGCCTGTTTGTATTATTCTTTTTGGGGCACGACCTGGTTGCGGTCGATGTACCCGGTGTATGTATATTTTACTTTCTGTACTAGGGTTACCCCGTGGAGGGGTGCACGGATAGCCGGGTTCTAGAGGGCAACGGGCCCGCATCTCAGGGCATTGAGACGGAGGGGCTTCAGTCTGGAATTGGCGGGCTATTCGCCGCACTCGTAGGGGGTACAGGTTGACCCAGGAGGGGTGCCCAAGTTACCGGATTCCGTGAAGTGCTGGGTGGTCCATTCACGGTGCTGAAGGGGGCTGCCTCGCTTCAGGTTTTGGCGGGTGACTTGCCGCGCCCGTAGGGGTCTAGGATTTCATTGCACAGGCTATCCACACGACCAGGGGAACGTCGGGTTTCAGTAGTGGCTCTGTGAAACCCGGGGATCCCAGATATCTGTATTGTTCTGTGATGCTGTACATTTCTGTGATGTTGCTTTTTTATTCACGCCTTGAGCGAAATACTATATATTGGTATATATATATTAGTAGATGTTGTATATGTTTTTCATCCGCGCTAGTCCAGTCCCCGCTCTGCCGTTAGTAAGCTAACCTAACGGGTGATGACGGGACCCAGTGGCGAATGCGGATGGCATATACGTACGTCAGTATATTTTCGTTCTTTGTGGTGTGATCAATTGATGGGACTGCATTGATTCGGATCAATGCAAGTTAAACAAACCTAATCTGATGTTGTTGGAACACTTTTCAAAAAGCTGTTATTGCAAGGACGTTCACTTTTGTTTTGCATCGTGGTATTCGGTTGGAATATCCTGCTCCTCAGTCGACGAGGCAAGGGCCGAGATCCCTTCACCGGGAGTGACCCCTTGGACAAAAGTTTGCGTCAGGGCATTAACTTCACTATAGCCGATTACTTTTGCTTTGCACCGTGGTATTCAGTTGGAATATCCTGCACCCCATTCTACGGGGAAAGAGCCGAGATCCCTTCACCGGGAGTGACCTCTTTAGTAAAGGTTTTCGTCACTATATTTTCTAAAAAGCTATCCGTTCCTTCAACGATATCAAGTTCATTACGTTAAAGGTTTTCGCCAGAAACCATTCGTAGCCCTCCGTCGTTTCATATGGGTAGTCAATAGTATTCAAGCTGTGTTTGTTGGCCTTAGTCAAGGCACAGTGTTTGGTAGCTATTGGGTATTCATATGCTGCATAGATAGATGCGTTGGTTTGGGACAGTCGTATAGCCTTGTTGGCCTTAGTCAAGGGCTTGTACGGGTGGGTTCAAATCAACCTGGACAATGACGGGTAGAACTTGACATGTGACTTATGATTTGTTAGCCTTAGTCAAGGTCATAAGAGCATGGGGCAGAAATCACATCGGGAGTTTCAAAAGAACTGAAACTTGCCAGATATGCGCATACCTTCTGGAGTGTGTTGACGTGAGCGGATTCCGTCACGTTATCATGCGATGATAGTTGGATCCCGATTCCCACTGATGAGTTGGTTTACTCCTCGGGTGTTCCCGACTAATTCTTCTTTCAGGTTTGGAGGAGAATTTGAGGTACAGTGGGAGGATTCCAGATTAGATAAATTGGTAACCATTCTGATCTAGGTTAGAGTGCACGCTGAGTGTTTCTTTTCTCTCTCTCTTTGGCAGCGACCATTGACCCGACCCTAAGACTTTGACTCAGTGACCAAGTTGACCGAACCTTCTTTAACACCGGCTATTGAATTGTCAGAGTTGCAAACCTCATTGCCACTCCTACTTTTACCCTTTTCTCCAGGACACCCCGTTTTACTACGAACGTCCACTTCCATTGGACAAAACCATCGTATGGTTAGATACGAACTCGAAAGAATTTATTCGAGGATGGTTTCAGGTTCTGGAGAAAACGGATAGGATTATTCAGTTGTCTTTTCCTTTTACCCTCTCTCAGGTTACGAGTACTCCTTGGTTTAGGGGTAGTACACCTATTACGCAAATTGGATTGTCTTCTTCCAAACCTTAGGCTGGTGCCGACCGGTAGGGAATGAAGAAAACCAATTAGCATAACGATGGTGTGCAGAAGGTATTAAGTTCAGACAAAGCAAGGGATTAGTAAGAGGGCAAAGTAAATTGCAACAGATATTCACGACCAAACCAAATATTTCGTTACCACTCCCACATCACCTTTGTATTTCTCCAGGACACTCCGTATCACTACGAAGATCCACAGTTTATTTGGATACTCCATCGTATGGTTATATACGAACTCGAATGGAACTTGTTCCAGTTCGGGGATGGATTCTGGTTCAGGAGAAATAGGAATAAGGTTTATTCGGTTGTTTTTTATCTTCACCCTCTCTCATTGCGAGTGTTCCTAGGATTGGGACAGTACACCCATTATGCTTATTGGATAGTCTTCTTCTAAACCATAGGCTGGTGCCGAACGGTAGGGAAGGAAGAAAACCATTTGGCCTAAAAGGGTGTGCAGAAGGTAAAGACTAAAGACATATGAAGGGATTTGGAGAGGTGGCAAAGAACTATACGGTTACAGTCGTGAATCTGGAAGAGGCATTACTAGGAATACCAGAATACCCCATCAGAACATTTCAATGTTTCAGTTTCACTGTGTAATGTTAAAGGAAAACTGATTTCCCGATTAGATACTTACTCCAGGGTATGTATTTACCAGGTACGATTCTCACATCTGTATGGTTTTACAGATGATGAGTGGGAGTAAGTTATTGGGAATTGGGTGATCATCCTCATTATATCGGGATTCGTTGTAATCGGTGATATTTGAGGAAATCACCTGGGCTGTTTGCCGGTCGGCAAATATTTGGTTTTGAATATCCACTGTTATGCACCAATTTCAAATTGATATATCTGTACGTCTATTTTTATAGAGTGAGATATACCTTTCTGAAATTATGTCTACGACATTTACCTATATCAGTGGATGGTTAGGTAAGGAGCATTAAACAGCGGTGTAATTCTTCTTAACCATAAGTACAGTTTTCAACCTACGACACACAGTGAATAAGTTATCAGACTCAAGGGACTTATACAAAGTATTGTATGTTGTCCAGGGTCCATCAGGACAGAGGGGTTGGTCCTCTTACTACATTCAGTTTACTTATGACTTCTCTAGTTTTTAGACAAGTGTTTCGTGGAAACACCGGGTCCGAATTTGGAGAAGTTATTGGTATTTGAATAGAGTAGAGAACCAGATGTAGCAAGTATCGGAATTCTTCAAAGAGATCGAAGATGTAGATACTTGCGTATGGTGTTCAGTTGATAGTAGTGATTAAGAGAACTTGCTTCTCTTTCAGGTTACTCATAATTGGAAGCATTCCTAAGTTGAGTAACGCTGATCGGCCTCCTTCCATTTAGTTGACATGCACTAGAGACAGCTGCATGATTTGAATCTGGTTCAATTAAACCAGTGCCTCTGTTTCTATATTGGATATAGAACAGTTCATATCTTAACGATGTTAAGGTACGGGGAGTTGTCCGGTTTATGCTTAAAACCAGACTCTAGATAACTCAAGGCACGTTTCTGTAATGGCTGTTTGTGGGTTGACCCAGGCTATGACGAGGGTTGATTTTCTACCATCTGGATGAACAATAGCAATATTGTTCTAGACTCGCCACAGTTTTATTAAAAATGGATTTTTTTTCAGAAAAACAGTAGTGGGAGTATGGTAGAACTGGAAGTGATTCCAGAACCACAAACGATTACCGAAGATTTCATAGGAACCTAAAGATTCAATCTGGATTGACATTCCATTGGCCACTCCGCAGATTTGGTGGGTAACTTCAGGCACCCGAGAGGTACTACGGTAGCCTCATGGACGGTGACAGGGAAGTTCTTGTTTACCCACAATTGCCATTGCTGTTGTTCCAGGTTACGAGACCCGGCGGGAGGATGAGTATAGCGTCGTTCTAAACCAGCTTTAGAAGTGGACGTCTATATGACTCTGCCAGAAGGTTGTCGTAGTCAGTGGGAGCAGCGGAAGCATTGGTGGACAGGTTGCTTATGTCTATTTATAGACTAGAGCAGATGTAGCGGAGATAGATCATCTATTTCTGACGTGACAGTCATGGGTTTGACTTCATCAGAATAGGGGATGGATCTGTTGAGAAGGTAGTAGGGTGTGATATCCTGGTATTTGGATAATATACACAGAGTAGGAAAAGAAACTCCTACACTACGATCGGTTATACTTTGGTCGTCACACAATTGTTTCTCCACAAAGGAAATGGATTTTATATCAGACATACTGGTTACTGGATCTATGGTTTTAGATCTAGATTTGGGTGGTTTCCCAATCAGGGTAATTTGACAGCATTCTAAGAGTATTTAGAATGGACGACTCCTGGCACGGTAGTGTACCTGCAGGTAATGGAGTCACCCTCTCTAAAGGTGTCTTATAGACTAAAGTAGAGAGGGATGCGCATGATTGGCAGATCACTTGCTTAGGCAATTGAGTCAATCATGAGAGGTCAAGTACACACCAGATGTTGTTCTTGCACTAGATGCAATAAGTTGACATTGATCCAATCCTGGAGAAACAGTCGGAAGCAGTTTTAGAACATAAGTGAATGTTATAGGGATATGATAACGGCTGCCTCCTTTGGGGGACAGTTATCATTCCAGGCTTCCAAGGTGACATGGACGACAAGGAGGTTGTCAGAGTTATAGTTTTCCTTCTGACGAGGGACAGTATTTTGGACAGGTGATCCAAGGCAATACTGAGGGAGGCATGGCGCAGGATACTGATTAAGTTCAGTTGACGATACAGTCTAAGAAGTTTGGATTTGGAGTTCATTTATGAGCTAGGTCCCATCAGATATCCAGACATTCTAAGACAGGTATTGCTCATTTCGGGAGATGGCATTCTCCGCGAACTTGAGATTTAGAGAGAGACATAAAAAGAAACATCAGAGCGGATCCACTCACTAAGGCTATTCCTCGAACGCAATAGTCTCGCAAACGAGCTTTGTGAGACTGACTAGTAGAGGAGTTGGGTGTTCGGTATCACACGGGCTGTGAGTATGCGACATCGCAATAATTAGCCTTGAGTGCAAGTGGGAGATTGTTGGAGATAGTGCCCTCAGAGTCAATTATTGGATCACAGGGACGTGATTGCAATGATTGAGGGAGGACCTATCCCGGTACGACAGTCTTACTCGAGATGATAGTATGCTATCAGGTTTACCTTTATCATCGTGTACTGCTTTAGGTGACATGACAGGTCACTATTGCACGTTGATAGAGCCCCTAGGATTCTTGCTTGACTACCGGCAGTATGAGGGCGATCATATACGTGGGAGCTGGTAGTCTATAAGCACATCCTTAAAAGGTCCCTAGTCGTAGGAGTTTCGAGATAGGGCATCGATGCTCCAGAGTAGACTAGTGTATACAGTCGAGACCCCGACGAGGGGCGGTGGCCGGTCTCACAAGCCACTGGTGTCAGTTGGATCACCTAAGATGTATACAGGTGCTCATTGGGTTATGAGTACACCGGACAGGACTCGCCGGGAACATGCTAGTTGGTCATATACCAGACGTCAGATGGCAGTTCCCTGGTGACATGTGTGCAGGTTAGTTCATCGACCTGGGGATCGTCATTTGTCTCGTGTGAGTTCCCACTGTACTTTGATTACTACCCTACCACGGCTCAAAGGAGTCGTGCAAACAGGTTTTAGTTGGGTACAGTCCCGAGCCACATGGAGGCAGTGAGCGTATCTTCAGGGGTTCGTCTCTCCCGGTATTGGGGGTGAGGTCGTGCTGTGTCTAGGAGAGCCATTACACAAAGTCCTTGGCCAAGGCAAGGAGATTTACTGGTAGGTATTCCAGTAGTATCTCAGGGTGTTCTGGGCTTCACTCCGACACGACTTGTACCGCTTTTGGGGGTCTGACTTTTACCAACCCCCTAGGCCCGCCATGCGATACTCATAGACGAACGGACCGGACTGCACGGATATTGTCACTGACAGGCTCAGTAGGGTGTCAGGATGAGTTCACTCATCGACGTCCCTTTTTAGTCAATAGCTGGTGGCCCGTCACGTATTGGCTTATACCTCTGACGTGCTAGTGGTTAAATCCACAACCATAGTATTGACGAGTCTTTAGAGTCCACCACACTTTCTGTTACTCAAGCTTTCGGGCGAAACGCTGTAGAGGCCGTATGGAGATATGGCAGGGTCCGATCAGATACGTGCGGTATTGCACGGATCAGGATCGGACAGTTTGTACTAGTGGCCGTATGGTTATATGGCAGGGTTCGATCAGATACGTGCGGTATTGCACGGATCAGGATCGAACGGATATAACTAGCCGGCTTTGGCTTAAGCCGGTCCTAGTTTAGTACAGTGTAGATTTTGTCTCATTGCATTTGTATCCGGACGGAATACAGATGCGGGTGTGTATGCACAGTATTGGGTTTTCCTGTAATTTATTACGGGACCGGTTTTCTGGAGTTGCCAGTTTGCATTCCGTTCCGGCCGGTTTTTCTTTGTTCTTTCCCGGCCGGACTTTTCCGATGGAGGGGGTAATTTGCAGTTTTGCAAATTACACTTTGTGGAGGACTTATTTGCATAAAGTGTGATATGATAAGCATCTTTGCTTTTCATGCTTTATTGTGATAAGAAAGGATTAGGATTGATGTGTAGTTTTGTGATGATTATGTTTGGATGTGGTCACCCTCCTCCTTTTACTACGATCACCTCCCTTCATGCTTCTTATTCTTTCTCCACCATTTCTAAGTTGATTAAGTTTTTTCATAAGAAGAGAAGTTTTTCTTTCCATGGTTGAGAGAGAAGAAAATGAGAGCTTCATGTTTGAGAGGAGAAAAATGAGAGTGATTCATTTTGTGTATATCATTCTTCATCTCATTCCATTGCTAGAAAATTGAAAGCACCAATTTTCTATACACCATTCCTCCATCTATGGCAACCAACCCCAAAAGTGAGACATACACTCTACACTTCACTTCCTACAGCAAATCTTGGACGCGTCGATTCGCCAGCTTCGCGCCCGAGTTGCCTCGGTATTGAGGTGGGAGCCCGTAAAAGATGCAGGCGACGTGGTGCCCTTCCGGCGAGGAGGCGAAGACCGGAGATCCCGTGAGGAGATCGGAGTGGAGATGAAGACCGGAGGACTCGGATCAGTCGGTACATCTCTAACCCGTATTCTAGTTAGCTTAGACTTGTTAATGGTTACGATCCGGAGTTTAGTGCGCGGTGGTGCCGGTTTGCAAAGTCCGCAAAATTAAAGTTTATCACCGCTTCCGCATTCCGGCGTCGGATTGACGGCCGGGACGCCGCCGTGCACTTACAAATGCAAATCTTACATTTAGGTCTCAATTATGAAAACACTTTTCAAAAGAAGTCAGGTAATTCAACAAGATTCCCGATTTCACCCGAGACCGAAATGTTAAACTTGCACGCAACTAAATAGTTTTCAATTATTGTATCATAATCACAGATAGCTAGATGAAGTTAAACTTTTCGATCGAATAAGCAAGCACCAAAAATGAACAAGCTTGCTCAATGTCTTCGAGGCCGAAGATGATCTACGTCGAGGAGACTCAAGCTCATGCTACCTCTTCACTAATGGTGAAATTAGTGAAGCAAACACCCTAAACTAAATGGATAATAGTAGAGGATGATGAAGTAGGAAATGGGCTCACTTTAGTTTTCTTTTTCTCATAATATTTTCTCACTTTTTCAAAAGCTAGTGAGCTTTCTCATGAGGAAGAAGAAGCTCAAGTGAAGAATGAGAGAATGAACTCTTGAGGTGAGAATAGCAACCATGGATGAGTTAGTATCATACACTAACTCATGTAGAGATTAAACCATGGCTAACAATAATGGTTAGGTTAATAAATATCTACAGGTAAAACAAAAAGAGTGGACTTGGTCAATGGTTCCACAAGCTTCAACCATGTTACTTAATTCCACTAATTTTGATTTACTTTAAATAAATAAAACCTTATCATTATTATTAGTATGGTGTGAGTCTCATAAACCCATGAACCATGCGGCATCAAGCATGACACAAAAATATGTACATTAATATATATCACATATACACTAATGCACACAAGTGAGAAAAAGAAATATTTCAGTGAGCTAATATTAGTTAATGTAATCTAGTATATCAAATATACAATTATGCATTAAATTATTAAATCAACACTTGATTTAATAATTCGGTTATATCACATATAACCGACTAATATCAAATGTAACAACTTATCGAATCAACACTTGATCCGATAACCTGGCTATATCACATATAACCGACCGATGTCATAAATCGCGAGAATAGAATGCGGTATCATATACGCGCATTAATCTCGGTCCGGCACATATCACATATGTGCTTCTACTTTGTTTCGCCTGAACCAGGAAACCTCTGTGTAGGAATCTAAAGACTCGTCAATACGCCGGCAGTAGATGATGATCATATCAATCACCCACAAGCCGCAAGCGGTCTGCTAAACGTAACGGCCACCCGGGTATTGAGCTATCAGAAGATCAACAAGCAATCCTGCTCATACTCCTGCGAATCCAATCAGTAACACTACCGTAAAGTCCGGTCTCTTCGTCTGATATGTCGCATATCTCGCTTGGGGGTGGTAAACGTCAGATCCCCAATAGCTTGATAAGTCATGCCGATGTGAGGCTCATAACGGGTTGAGAAACTACTGATAACACTTACGAGTAAATCTCATAAACAGCCCTGGCCAGGGAATTTCCTATTATAGCCAATCGAGCATAGCGCAATATCAACCCCCAATATCGAGAGAGACGAAATCCCCTCCTATCGCACATTGCCTCCATGTGACTCGGGACTGTACCCAAAAACCACTGTTTTGCACGTTCTCTTGAATGTGGTAAGGTGGAAATCAAAGCACAGTGGGAATCACACAAGGCTCTATGACGATCTCTGGTCGACAGACTAACCTGTACCAGTGTCACCAGAGAACTGCCATCTGACGTGAGGTATAATACCATCTAGGAGTTCTCGGCGAGTCCGTCCAGTGTACCCAGTCTCCACTGAGCAGCCGTATATCATCTCTGATGTCAAACACCAATGGATATGGGATCATCCATCGCCCATCTACATGGATCGAGAAGGTATACGCTAGTCTACTCTGGTATATCGATGCCCCGTCTTGATACACCCACGACTAGGGACATTAAAGGATGTACTTGTTTCCCCTAATTAAAGAGCAAAACTCTATTTGAAATTTCAAAATTTGAAGTTTAAAATGAGGCAGCACCTCATAAGAGCGCTCGCGCAAAAAGCGCCAGCGCTAGGAGTTAAAAAACACTGAGGCAGCGCTCACGTGCAAAGCACGAGAGCGCTAGCAGCGCCAGCGCTAAGAGTCAAAGACTCTGAGGGAGCGCTCACGTGCAAAGCACGAGAGCGCTGCGCCAAGAGCGCCAGCGCTAGGAGTCAAAGACTCTGATGCAGCACTCACGTGCAAAGCACGAGAGCACTAGTGCCAGGATTCAAAGACTCTGATGCAGCGCTCACGTGCAAAGCACAAGAGTGCTAGCGCTAAGTGCGCTAGCACCAAGAGTCAAATACTCTGATGCAGTGCTCACGTGCAAAGCACGAGAGCGCTAGCATTGGAACTAAATTTTTCCCACCCTTGGATAAAAGATCCAACAAAGATGATTAAAAATTATCAAATTACCAGAAAGAAAGTTCTGTTGAGAAAATACTCCTCCAATCTTTCCAAACAGAAAAGATTGTCCTTTGAAAATCAGAGCACCGTTGGATCAAAAATCCAATGGTGATTAATAAATCACCAAGATACAGAATAAATTCTATATGGGAAAATATTTTCCCAATCTTGTTAAAAACAAAATGATTGCATTCTGTAAAACAGAAGCCCTTGGATCAAAGATCCAACGGTGGGAAACATCCCCAAATCAATCAGAGGAAAGATTTCCTTAACTGATTCAACAAATCAGATTCCCCTATATAAAGGACCCAAGACTTCAAGTCGTAGAGAGAAGAAGCCCCCCCATAAGTTTCAAGTTCTCAAAAAAGAAAAAAGAGAAGTGCAAGCTGTCAGAAGAAGAAAATTTCTTCAAGGTAAACAAAAAAGAAGAAGAGAGATCATAACATATTCTTAATATTTGAGAGTTTTAACTCTCACATCATGAAAACTTAGTTATTTTTCTAGATCACAGATTTACAAGACAAAGTCTTTCACAGAAACAAAGAGATCATAGCATCTCATCAAAAAGAGAAGAACACGGTTCTTAGATCCATGAGACAAGGTCTCTTATAAACAGAGAATTTAATTCTTGGAGCACAGAACTCAGAACTAATCAGATCTGTTAAAGAAGAGTCTTAGCGCTCCAATTTTAAAAAGAAGCGCTCCAGCGCTCCAAGCCTGGCGCCCAGCGCCAAGCGCTTCACGTGCGCCCCACGTGAGCGCTACTTCAAAAGAAGCGCTTCAGCGCTCCGAGTATGGCGCTCAGCGCCCAGCGCTCCAAGTGCTATTTGATAAGAGCGCTCTATGCTCATTATCTAGCGCTCAGCGCTAAGCGTGGCACGTGCTCCTCACGTGGGCGCTTCTTGACATAGAGTGTTCTACACTCATCACACAGGACCCAGCGCCATAATAAGGACTGTCCAACACTCAATAAAAAGACAAAAAAAGAAGGGGTGTCAGAACCCAAAATTAATGCTCTGCATTATTGAACAAAAGGGCCTGAGCCCAAACAAATGTTAAAATTTTGTTCAAAAATGAATGGACCGAGTCCAAATAAGTGTTCAAACACTTTAACTGAATAGGATAAGCCCAAGTAGGCCATAAATCCTCCAATTCAGATAAACTGCGCCCATGTGCTCCCAATATTTTTAATTGGTCGTAATCCCAAACCTGACTATAGATCCCTCAACCAACATTAGTTCAAGGATACATCTCTTCACATCTCTGATATGTGTTGTTGTAATTCTTCAACGTCTTCAGAAAGGTGGCGGGTCCCGACAACTAGACACTTTATGGACCGCAACGTCCCTAAACTAAACTCTATGGACTATGATGTCCTTAAACTTATGGACCGCAATGTTCCTAAACTAAACCCCACAGACTATGAGGTCCTTAAACGCATGGACTATGATGTCCTTAAACTTTACAGACTATGAGGTCTTTAAACTAGACTATGATGTCTTTAAACTAGACTATAAGGTCCTTACACTCATGGACTATGATGTCCTTAAATTTTATGGACTATGACGTCCTTAAACTCCATGGAATATGATGTCCTTAAACTTATGGACCCCAATGTCTCTAAACTAAAACGATAGAATCCAAATACTCTTTCATTGGATCTAAGTGATCCAAAAATCCTGTTGAGTAGATCTTAGTCTAAAATTAGACTAACGTATCCTCAACAAACGTTTAAGTTGATCTTAATCTCAATGAGATTAACGATCCTTAAACACAAATCAAACCTAAATCTAAGAAAATACGGATTTTGACTAATCCACGCCCTACGGGCGACAACATAAATTAGTCTCCATATACAATCCACGGGCAACCAAAAATAAAATAAACACACATGACACGAAGTGACCATCTGGAGAAGGAGAAAGTTGTTACCGTGATGCGGTAGCGTAATTAACTGCAGGGGCTTGCGCCTGCAGGAAAGAGCGTCCCCACAATCAAAAACCCCTCAAATGAGGGGGAATCTAATGAAGTCTGCTACAACGGCCGCATCCATCTAAACCTCCGATACACGGTGCCATAAATCAACTTGGCATCTTCGGAGAGATGGATGGGTAAAACCAAATAGCATCTGCCCCCAAATTCAGGCAAGACGATCTTACGTTGTTCCGTCTCTGTATTCCGTCAGAGAACTGATTCTGGTACGTCCAGTGGGACCTTTTCCTCTTTTCACTGCACACTTCGTGTGTCATATTTCGCGAACAAATCACGGTCTGCTATGGTTGCCTATGGATTCAAGGTACTATGATTTGGTGTCTTGCTCCGTGCAGAAGAGAAAATGGCTTCCAACTGCACCAGCTGCAACAAAAACTCCCACTCCGTCCTCGCCGGAGTAGTGACCTATGAGCCCCAAGCGGCCTCCATTTTCGCAATGCTGGTGGAACAGGTGACTCATGACACCACTGGACTGTTCTTTAGGACCATGCTCCCACCAAGAAGCTTCAGCGCCCCACTGCCATCGTAAGAAGCTCCGAAGAAGTCTGTCTTTGATCGGCTTGCAACTACCGCGGCCCTGAGGGGGTTATCCCGAAACGGATAGCCATCCCTGTTCCAGTAAATGAAATCATCGGAGAGGATTCTCCTGCTAAGGGGTCGGTCTTCACAAGACTGGCCGTGCCAACTCCCACTCTAGGCGAAGTCACCAAAGCCGCTACCCCTGCTCGAAAGTCTGCCTTCGACAGGTTGACCATCCCCTCTCAATGGACGTCGGTCTTTGACAAGCTGACACCAACAGCGGTCTCTCATCAAAGCATGAAGCACGATGCAGCTACCCCAACAGCAGAGGTGGTCCCGGCCGCTCGACATGCTCGACGTCGCCACTGGCGCCAAGTGCGGAAAGCTGGGGGCAGTTTCCCTTCTGGACTTACCCCACCAGCTCCAATGATGGAAGTTGATGCTGCTGTTCCAACTGCGAATAGCTTTGAACCACTTAACAAGGTGCGCAGGAATTCGCCAACTGCCGTGCTGAAAAAGTCTCCTCCGCCTGCTGAAAAGATCATAAAGGCGAAGCCGGAGCAGCCCCCTCAGCGGCTGTCCTCTAAAATCCATAGGGTCTGGCGAAGGGTCCAAGACTCTGTGATTAACCAAGACTATTCCCGCCAACCAAAGAAAATGAAGGTTCGGCAAGAGAAGGTGTAACGTTTTAAAAATCGTTATGATAATTTGTCCGTTTTAGGGTAAGTTTGTCGGTATTTTCCGTTTTAACCCGACTGTGATCAAACGACCATATAGACTTGCCAGCACCTAGATTAGGTAAAATAAAGCTAGTGCACAAGCTTTGGGGGTATATGGGATGTTTTGGTTCAATTTGAATTTTTCCCAATTTTAATATTATTTTAATGCGGTATTCACATTTTGGGAAAATTTCTCTTTAGTGATCTTTTCTTCAATTTTTCTTGGTAAACCAAAGCCACATAATATCTAGATTCATTGTGTGGACTAGGATTAAGATTAAAAGAAAAGAAAAAGAAAAAGAAAAGAATGAGGTGCATGCATGTATTTATGAGTGTGTGAATGCATTAGCTTTGCATTTAATGGGAATTTGCTAGGTAATTCCTCACCAAACCCCCACCTCCTCTTATGGCCGAATCTATCTCTCTCTCTCTCTTCTGCCCTTAAACTTTTTCCTCTCATTTTTCTTCAATCATAACTCAAAACCTCTCCAAATATTTCCAAATATATCACAAAATTTCACCAAGTCCTTATTCTTGCTTCTTGGATCACTTGGAGCTAGGGAAAGCTTGGATCTTGTGAGCAAGATTGTTAGGTATAATCCCTATACTGTTAATTAGGAGTTTGTATGTTGTTTTGCTCGTTGGTTGTTGCGTAGAACGCTTTTTTATATCGATTAGTGCGATGTCGGGGTTTTAAAGTCTTTTTAGAGCTTTTATATCTGCTGTGACCTGGAATAATTAGTGTGTGACCAAACAAAATTATAGGGATGTACTAGTGAACCTGAGACACCACCTGAGTGACGGAGACCACCCCATCGGCCGGGGCCGGCGACCCCTATAGCGCGATCCGGCGACGCCGGCTAGGTAGGAAAGTGTTGGGGTTTGGGTTCTGTAGGTAGTTGTCTGCGGTTGGTTAGGGGTGTTTGGTACTGTTTACTTTTTTAGTAATTGCAGTATGCAAAATCTGGGATCATTTTCCTATAATTTAGTGTTTTGTGTTCACGCGATACGTTATACGACACGGACCTGCACTTTGTGTGTTTTTGCTCTTAGGTTGATTTCATCGTGTCGCTACGCACGTTAGCCACAATACGAACACTCGGGAGTAGGTTTGGGGTTGGTGTGTCGTTAAAACGTAGTTTGTGCATGCTTTTGGTCATTTGCTAATATATACTTGCTTTGTCGTGTTATGCTTTAGGTTCATAGGCGGGGACTTCGGACGCTGCGACGAAGGGGGAAACAGATGGTTGGCTTTGCTTAGCCAGGATGGTTGGTGAGTAGATTTAACATCTATAGGGGAATCGCCTGCATGGCGTTATGTGTCTGGGCTAGAGTTGTTATGTTTTGTCGCATATTCTATTGTATATATAGAATTGCGCATACACATATTACTACTTGGTTAGTGTTGTGCTTGGACTAGTATCCTTAGGACACTGCACTATTATTGACGGCTTATGTTGCACGAGCACTGATTGTAAGCCACACACACCGTCACTAATTGCCATGACACGCACAACACCTTTAAAGATATGACATATAGCATACCTGTATAATTATATGCTAGTTACCTATATACCTATATGGTATTGTACCATCGTGATAGGTATATACATATATGAGACTTAGCTACATGTACATCTGGCGTACATACATACATATACCTGGAGAGTATTATGGATAGGTATAGACACCTACCTTGCTACAGCTACTTTGACATCATACATACTTACATATGGACACACATATCTTGCTATACCGACATGGTTACGCATACCTTGCTATAGCTACATGTTCACCTGTTTATGATGTTGCATCTGATTTCGGGGAAATCAGGAACCGCGTGATATATTTAGTAAATTGTTGCGGTTAAATAGCTATTTTCCTTTATATGCTCATAATATTGTTTCATGTTGCATATATTACATTCATGGATTTCATATGATGTCTCTGATATTTTTACTCCTGTATATATAACAGTGGAATGGGACGCTGTTATATATGCATTTACACCAATATTAGTGGAATGGGACGCTAATATATGTGTATTGATTCATGCATTCATACGTATTCAATACTTGATGTTTTCTGGATTTGAGGACCTTGGTGGTTTCATGGAATTTTGCAAGTATTCTATTTCTTTACTTGATATTGGATGGATCTACATGAGATTCGTATATTACCGATACGGGGATCAAGAATGTCGGTGTTTGGCACTTAAGATTCGAGGACGTATATTACCGATACGGGGATCGAGAGTGTCGGTGTTTGGCACTTGAGATTCGAGAATGTATATTACCGATACGGGGATCGAAAGTGTCGGTGTTTGGCACTTAAGATTCGAGGACGTATATTACCGATACGGGGATCGAGAGTGTCGGTGTTTGGCACTTAAGATTCGAGGACGTATAAGCATGCATTTTGTGTTGATGCTAGACACTTATTTCATGAGATATGTGAGATATACTGATACTGGATATACAGGATATGTGAGATATATTGATATTGGACATAAAGGATATGTGAGACTTACATGATATAAGAGCCAATTTGGGGGCTGATTGTGGAAATTGGGAATTGGATTGTCTTATTGGATTTTGGTCCTACCACGAGGTTAGGATTTCCGTGGGAATGACATGTTTTATTCCATACTCCACATTTATTGTTTATGCACTGCTTCATGTATTATTTGTACCGGATAGAGTACTTTCCATGACTGTTGCATTTACATACTTTTATATGCATTGTTTCATGTATTATTTATACCTGATAGAGTACCTTACATGATTATCGCATACAGATTGTCATATTTTGCTTCATGTATTAGTAGTACATGCTAGTGTACTTTTCACGACTAATGCATTACATATGACCTTTTACTGCTGATAGTTTGCATTGGTTAGACTCGCGCTGTACGTGCATACTTGCGATTACCTGCATATGTTATTTACTATTCACGAGTTGGCAATTCACCCCTGTTGTGCCACAGTGTGTTGCAGGTGTTCTTCAGGATAGTCAGAAGCAGGGCTATTTCCATCCATCGTATCATCTTTTGCTGCGGATACCGCTTCGCCTGACAGTGTGCAGTTTTGCTTAGGTAGGTCTTGCGGTTATCCGATGTTGCTTGTTGTATATTCGTTGTATCCTGTACTCTCCATCTACCATTGTATTGTATGACTTAGAGACGTGATGTGAGGACGATACTGTACTTTATTTGTGACTCGGAGGTTTTTATGCAATTTTATTTATATCGTCTCTTTCTCCGCTACGGCGTCGTATATCTGTTGTGGTGATTGTTTTCCGTCGTTGGGCGTGGATTTACTCCCGTTTGGGATGCTTTTATTTATATTATGTTGTACCCATTTTGGGGGCTTGTTTTACAAAGGAGGTGCTGCCAAAATTTTATGGAATAAAAGCGAGACTTTAATGAATTTGGGTTGTGATTTCAAAGGTTTTAAAAATACTATTATCACTTTCTTGCAATTTTTGATGGTTTAGATTGTTGGGTTTTAGCTTTCTTTTACTACGTTACGCCTGTAGACGTTGCGTAGTATTAGGGCCGTCACGTACCAATTTCGGGTCGTGACAAAGTTGGTATCAGAGCGCTAGGTTTTACCTTTCGGAGTGTAGGATGACCTTGGTATGATGGAGTAGGTAGCTTAAAGTTAAGTAACATAGTGTGTGTATGTCTGCGGCATGCTCACGACACGATACTCCGCCTAAAGTGACCTAAGTACAAATTGCTTGAAATTTCTTCCTTGATGATACATATCCTTGTGATTCGATTTTCGTGTTCATATCGAATCCTTCTTCCGTTTATAGCCTTTGCCGCTAATGACTATGAAGACTTGAGTGATGCAGCGAGAGCCGAGGTCAGAGTGGACTCGCGTGGGACGAGAACTGACCAGGATGGCATGCTCGTTGCATCGGACTATATGGATCCGCTTTCGATAGATCATATTGTTAGGCTTGTGGCAAAGATGCAGGACTTGCGCCAAACGATGAGTTCTTTGGTTGAGGCCATTCGAGCGCAGCGACAGGAGGTTGTCACCCCTATTACCCAGTTGTTCCTTATAGTCAGCACTCAGCCTCGTGTTACTTATACAGTACCAGTGGACGCAGCCGTCTTGACAAGGAGCGTTTCTCCAAGACTTTAGGAGTTCCGGAACAGAGGAGGGCTCGTACAGGTGTACCAGCCCAGAGACAGAGGCTTAGGCGTCGAGAGAGAGATTTCGTGACTGTCGCGGGAGTAGCAGAGGCCTGGGACGAGGATAGTCGTCCAGCTCTTATCCCCAGGATGGTCAGCAGTTTTTCTTCTGGATATTATCGTGCGAGAGTTTTCCGACGTTGTTCCAGATGAGCCGTCGGAGCTTAGGGAGCTTAAGTATCAGCTGCAGAGTTGTGTGTTGGTGGACTTGTGCGTCCGAGTGTTTCGCCTTGGGGAGCTCCTTTTCTGTTCGTCTGGGAGAAGGACGGAAGTTTGTGGTTGTGTATTGATGGATCGTCAATTGAACCAAGTTACGGTGCGGATAGGTATCCTTTACCTCGCATTGACGATTTCTTCGATCAGCTCCAGAGTGCGAGACTCTTTCTGAGTTTGTTTGTGATCAGGTCATCATTGTTGAGGGTTCGGAGTGATGACATTCCGGAGACTGCTTTTGTGCGTGCTACGGGCTTTATATATTTTTGGTGGTGTCGTTGGACTCACCAGTGCCCTAGCAGCAATCGTGGATATGATGAACCAGATTTCTTCAAGCCGTTCCTCGACCAGTTGTTGTTGTGTCATTGATGACATTCTGGTCTATTCTAATGTGTCGTGAGGAACAGGAGCAGCACTTGAGGATTTGTTTTGCAGGCATTGGGAGAGCCCCAATTGTTTGCTAGATTCTCAGAGTGTTCCTTCAGGCTTGATTGTGTTGACTCCTAGGTCTAGTATTTGCTGGAGACGGCTTTGGTATGGACCTGAGGAGGATCGAGGCCGTACAAATTTGACCCATACTTATATCCGGGACAGAGGTCCGCAGATTTTGGGCTTAGCAGGTTTTTACCGCCGTTTCGTGCAGGATTGCTTGTGTATCGCTGCACCGTTGACTGAACTGACCGGGAAGGAGGTTCTTTTCTGTGGACTAAGGCTTGTGTGTGGTGTTTTCTGCGGTTGGAGATTTGGTTGACAACTGCACCAGTTCTTTCTTGCTTGCTGGTTCGGGCGACATTGTTGTTTAATTGTGATGTTTCGTGAGTGGGGCTCGATTTTGCGTTGTTATGGCACTATAGAGTTATCGCTTTTGCTTCGTGACAGTTGGAGGAAGTACGAGCAGGATATCCCACTCATGATCTGGAGATGGCCGCAGTGGTCGTGCGTTGAAGATCCGAGGACACTACTTTTTTAGAGAGTCGTGTCAGATTTTAACGGACCACCAGAGCTTAATGTACATCTTCCTGCAGCGGGTTATGATTGTTGAGACAGCGCCGTGGGATGGAACTTGTAGAGGATTATGTTTTATGAGATCCTTTGGTTACCCGTGGTAAGGCGATTGTGGTAGCTGATGCTTGAGTCGTAGGCCCGGGGTTAGCTTGTTCCAGTTGTGCGCAGTTCAGAGACAGTCTTCTGCAGATTTTTAGTTCTTGTGTGATCGTGGAGTACAGCTAGGTTCGCCTCTACGGAGGGGACAGCTTGCTCATGTCCGCGCCCAACCACTTTTCCTTAATCGTTTTTGTGAGGCACAGCCCACCAATGCTCGTTGTCTGTGATACTTGAGCATGTTCGGCTGGGTAAAGATTCAGAGTCCTTGATTTGTGACTAGAGCGTGCTATGTTTAGGGACGCGTTTGTGTGTACCTGATGTTGATAGGTAGAGACGCAAATCCTAGTGCAGGCGCATTAGTCAGCTTTCTGAGTTCATTCAAGTTCCACCAATTTGTGACGTGACTTGTGAGATAGTTACGGGTGAGTAGGAATGAAGAGTGAAGTTTTGGATTTCGTTTCAAGGTGCCTGTCTTGTTGTGAGCATAGGTTGAGCATTGAGACCGGCTGGAGAGTTGCAATCTTTAACCGTTCCGGAGAGGGAATGGGAGCAGATCTCCATGAATTTGGGTTGTGGCGTCTACCCAGGTTTAGTCAGGGTGTGACTCCATTTGGGGTGTTTGTTGTCCGGTTATTCTCAGTTTGCTCAGTTGTTCTTTGTTAAGTTTGTGCGCTGCACGGAGTTCCTTCATACGTTGTATCCAATTGGGGGCACCCTGTTCGCTAGCCGTAGTTGGAAGAAGCTTCAGGAAGCCTTGGGTACTGGTTGAGCTTTAGCTATGCTTTTCCGTCTGTGGGACGATGGTCAGTTGAGCGGACTATACAGACTCTGGAGGATATGCATGTGCGTACGTACTAAGTGTTTGTTGGCTGTTGGGATCGTCACTTGCCATTGTTTGGGTTCTCCTTCGATAGCGGTTATCAGGAGACATTCCAATTGACAACCTTTAGGTTGTGTTGTTAGGTTGTGTCGATCGCCATTCTGTTTTCTGACTCTGTGTGAGTAGGAATTTTGGACCCAGCTAGTCTAGAGACTTCGGAGATGATCCAGTTTGTTCAGGTCAAGATGATGACAGTCCTGAGCGGACAGAGGTCTTATGCCGACCATGGTGGTCGCAGACTTGAGTTCGCAGTGGGAGATCATGGATTCCTATGGATTTTTCCGATGAATGACGTGGTGAGTTTTGGGAAGCTTATCCCAGGATTGTGGGTCCTTTTGAGATCCTTTTAGCAAGTCAGTTCCGTTGCCTTTGATTTGGCACTCCCGCCCAGATTATTGAGTATTCACCCTGTATTCCTTGTGTCGATACTTTGCAATACCTTCATGACCTTTCTCACACGATTCAGCACCAGACCCTTTAGCTTGGACGCGATCTTTTCGTTCACCGGCAGCCATTTGTGTTAGTGGCTCGGAAGGTAGAGAAATTTCGGTCAAGGGTCTTGCAATCTGTGGAGGGTTTTCTATGGCGTAGCCCTACTAGTGAAGAGATCACTTGGGAGGCCGAGAGCGAGATGCGGAAGAAATTCCCTCATCTCTTTGAAGGTACGCTTATTATGAAATTTTAATTCGGGGACCAAATTTCTATAAGGGGGGAGATTGTAACATTTTAGAAATCGTTATGAGAATTTGTCCGTTTTAGGGTAAGTTTGTCGGTATTTTCCGTTTTAACCCGACTGTGATCAAATGACCATATAGACTTACCAGCACCTAGATTAGGTAAAATAAAGCTAGTGCACAAGCTTTGGGGGTATATGGGACGTTTTGGTTCAATTTGAATTTTTCCCAATTTTAATATTATTTTAATGCGGTATTCACATTTTGGGAAAATTTCTCTTTAGTGATCTTTTCTTCAATTTTTCTTGGTAAACCAAAACCACATAATATCTAGATTCATTGTGTGGACTAGGATTAAGATTTAAAGAAAAGAAAAAGAAAAAGAAAAGAATGAGGTGCATGCATGTATTTATGAGTGTGCGAATGCATTAACTTTGCATTTAATGGGAATTTGCTAGGTAATTCCTCACCATACCCCCACCTCCTCTTATGGCCGAATCCCTCTCTCTCTCTCTTCTGCCCTTAATCTTTTTCCTCTCATTTTTCTTCAATCCTAACTCAAAACTTCTCCAAATATTTCCAAATATATCACAAAATTTCTCCAAGTCCTTGTTCTTACTTCTTGGATCACTTGGAGCTAGGGAAAGCTTGGATCTTGTGAGCAAAATTGTTAGGTATAATCCCTCTACTGTTAATTAGGAGTTTGTATGTTGTTTTTCTCGTTGGTTGTTGCGTAGAACGCTTTTTTATATCGATTAGTGCGATATCGGGTTTTTAAAGTCTTTTTAGAGCTTTTATATTTGCTGTGACCTGGAATAATTAGTGTGTGACCAAACAAAATTATAGGAATGTACTAGTGAACCTGAGACACCACCTGAGTGATGGGGACCACCACATCGGCCGGAGCTGGCGACCCCTATAGCGCGATCCGGCGACGCCGGCTAGGTAGGAAAGTGTTGGGGTTTGGGTTCTGTGGGTAGTTGTCTGCTGTTGGCTAGGGGTGTTTGGTACTGTTTACTTTTTTAGTAATTGCAGTATACAAAATCTGGGATCATTTTCCTATAATTTAGTGTTTTGTGTCCGCACGATACGTTATACGACACGGACCGTGCACTTTGTGTGATTTTGCTCTTAGGTTGATTTCGTCGTGTCGCTATGCACGTTAGCCACAATACGAACACTCGGGAGTAGGTTTGGGATTGGTGTGTCGTTAAAACGTAGTTTGTGCATGCTTTTGGTCGTTTGCTAATATATACTTGCTTTGTCGTGTTATGCTTTAGGTTCGTAGGCGGGGACTTCGGACGCTGCGACGAAGGGGGAAACAGGTGGTTGGCTTTGCTTAGCCAGGATGGTTGGTGAGTAGATTTAACATCTACAGAGGAATCGCACGCATGACGTTATGCGTCTGGGCTAGAGTTGTTATGTTTTGTCGCATATTCTATTGCATATATAGAATTGCGCATACACATATTACTACTTGGTTAGTGTTGTGGTTGGACTAGTATCCTTAGGACACTGCAATATTATTGACGGCTTATATTGCACGAGCACTGATTGTATGTCACACACACCGTTACTAATTGCCATAACACGCACAATATCTTTATAGATATGACATATAGCATACCTGTATAATTATATGCTAGTTACCTATATACCTATATGGTATTGTACCATCGTGATAGGTATATACATATGAGACTTAGCTACATGTACATCTGGCGTACATACATACATATACCTGGAGGGTATTATGGATAGGTATAGACATCTATCTTGCTACAGCTACTTTGACATCATACATACTTACATATGGACACACATATCTTGCTATACCGACATGGTTACGCATACCTTGCTATAGCTACATGTTCACCTGTTTATGATGTTGCATCTGATTTCGGGGAAATCAGGAACCGCGTGATATATTTAGTAAATTGTTGCAGTTAAATAGCTGTTTTCCTTTATATGCTCATATTATTGTTTCATGTTGCATAAATTACATTCATGGATTTCATATGATGTCTCTGATATTTTTACTCCTGTATATATAACAGTGGAATTGGACGCTGTTATATATGCTTTTACTCCAATATTAGTGGAATGGGATGCTAATATATGTGTATTGATTCATGCATTCATACGTATTCACTACTTGATGTTTTCTGGATTTGAGGACCTTGGTGGTTTCATGGAATTTTGCAAGTATTCTATTTCTTTACTTGATATTCGATGGATCTACTTGAGATTCGTATATTACCGATACGGGGATCGAGAGTGTCGGTGTTTGGCACTTAAGATTCGAGGACGTATATTACCGATACGGGGATCGAGAGTGTCGGTGTTTGGCCCTTGAGATTCGAGGATGTATATTACCGATACGGGGATCGAAAGTGTCGGTGTTTGGCACTTAAGATTCGAGGACCTATATTACCGATACGGGGATCGAGAGTGTCGGTGTTTGGCACTTAAGATTCGAGGACGTATAAGCATGTATTTTGTGTCGATGCTAGACACTTATTTCATGAGATATGTGAGATATACTGATACTGGATATATAGGATATGTGAGATATATTGATATTGGACATACAGGATATGTGAGACTTACATGATATGAGAGCCAATTTGGGGGCTGATTGTGGAAATTGGGAATTGGATTGTCTTATTGGATTTTGGTCCTACCACGAGGTTAGGATTTCCGTGGGAATGACATGTTTTATTCCATACTCCACATTTATTGTTTATGCACTGCTTCATGTATTATTTGTACCGGATAGAGTACTTTCCATGACTGTTGCATTTACATACTTTTATATACATTGTTTCATGTATTATTTGTACCTGATAGAGTACCTTACATGATTATCACATACAGATTGTCATATTTTGCTTCATGTATTAGTAGTACCTGCTAGTGTACTTTTCACGACTAATGCATTATATATGACCTTTTACTGCTGATAGTTTGCATAGGTTAGATTCTCGTTGTACGTGCATACTTGCGATTACCTGCATATGTTAAGTTGGCAACTCACACCCGTTGTGCCACAGTGTGTTGCAGGTGTTCTTCAGGATAGTCAGAAGCAGGGCTATTTCCATCCATCGTATCATCTTTTGCTGCGGATACCGCTTCGCCTGACAGTGTGCAGTTTTGCTTAGGTAGGTTTTGCGGTTATCCGATATTGCTTGTTGTATATTCGTTGTATCATGTACTCTCCATCTACCATTGTATTGTATGACTTAAAGACGTGATGTGAGAACGATATTGTACTTTACTTGTGACTTGGAGGTTTTTATGCAATTTTATTTATATCGTCTCTTTCTCCGCTACGGCGTCGTATATCTGTTGTGGTGATTGTTTTCCGCCGTTGGGCATGGATTTTGCTCCCGTTTGGGATGCTTTTATTTATATTATGTTGTACCCATTTTGGGGGCTTGTTTTACAAAGGGGATGCTGCCAAAATTTTATGGAATAAAAGCGAGACTTTAATGAATTTGGGTTGTGATTTCAAAGGTTTTGAAAATACTATTATCACTTTCGTGCTACTTTTGATGGTTTAGATTGCTGGGTTTTGGCTTTCTTTTACTACGTTACGCCTGTAGACGTTGCGTAGTATTAGGGCCGTCATGTGCCAATTTCGAGTCGTGACAAAAGGACCACCCTGTCGTACCACAGAAGGTGTCATCTACTTGGGTGCCCGCTGCAACGGCCCCCTCAACTTCGACCGCCCACAAAAGAAGAAGGCCGGAGAAAATCCCCATGTCCACGACAAAGCTCAAAGGAACTAAATCCAAACGCCCCAAGTCTGGGGGCATGGTGGTGCACACCATTTACATGGCTTCCGGAAAGGAGGATATCCGTATCTCCATGGTCCATCGACCACTCACCCGATCAATAACAAAAGCTCAGAAGCAGCAACAGAAAAAGCTCCAGAAGATGCTAACGAAGATGGTCGCGCTCAATGGACGAAAAGAAAGCCCGTAGACGTCGTCGGAGCAGCATTAGGAACAAGAAACCGATGCCGAGTTCCTCCGCAGAATCCTCGAGAAGAAATACAAAGAGGCCGCGGAACAAGCGGCTAACATAAAACAAATGGCTCTTTTATCCCAAGATATGGTCGGAATGATAATACAGCCGAATCCTCCAGCTGAAGACCCTCCGATTGTCCTTGAAGACGACAGAGGGGAGATATCAAACCCTCTTCCTGCTTGTTCAGCAGCCAAGGAGGAGACCATCTCCAAAGCCGCCCTTGACGACTATATTGCTCAATAGATATGAGCTCATCAGGCGAGCGAAGCGGCTGGCCAAATCGTCAAGACTGGATGACCCTATCCGGGTTGGTACGACCAAATAAAGTACCCGCCAGGATACACGATCCATAAGTTCCATGTGTATAAAGGGACGGGCAATCCACACCAGCACGTTGCTCAATTCAGAGCCCTGTGCGGTAATACTGGGGGTGACAACAAACTGCTGCTTCGCCAGTTTGTTGGCAGCTTGTCGGAGACAGCATTTGAATGGTACTCTGAGCTCCCGAATGACTCCGTTAAGACATTTGCAGAAATGGAGCTAATGTTTACACAAAGGTTCGCAAGCGCCAGCAAACGCACCCCAATCACGGCGTTGATCAATGCCAGGGTGAAGCCGGGAGAAACATGGGTTCATTATGCAATCTGGTGGCGGAACCTATGGTCGAAATGCGAACAACGCATCGAAGAAGCTCCTGCAGTAGGCATGTTCGTGGGTACCCACGATCCACAGGCGACCATATCCCAGTTCATGATGTTTTTCAAGCCGACTACCTTCCAGGCCTTGATTGACAAGCTGGCCCAAATGGATCAAATGGGCCATAGACCGTCTTCCTCGAAAATGGAGCCTCGAAACGAAAAGGAGAAAGGGAAAGCGACCTTCGTCACCAATGCTCAGCAGCAGCCCAGCGGCCCAAAATCAGCTGATCGCCAAAACGATAGACAGCGATTCTTCAACGAGAAGCTAAAACGCCCTTATTCGTTTTCCCGGGATAAAACGAGGAGACATTTCGAGCTGGCGGTACGCAACAGGCTCATCAATCTGCCAGATCCAAGACGTCCACTGCAGCCCGGCGACGCCAACAATCCTAATTACTGCCCCTACCACCGAGCAGTAGGACATCCAATCGATGATTGCTTCATCTTCAAAGGCTGGATTGAGGACCAATACCAACAGGGCAAATTCGCGCTGTCTGAGAATTGGAAGATAAGCCCGCCCCAGCCATACGCTCCTAAAAAGGTGGACACGCCGGGGGCATCGTGCTCTTTTATAGAAGAAGCTCTATGGGAGGTCGCTCTTTCAGCCAAAACGAAAAGAATGCTGAAAGATCTCCAAGCATGTCCTGCGATTAGGTGGAAGAGCCCGCTGAAACCCGAGATTATTGACGGGATTCTGAAGCCGCGCCCAATGCTGAAAGTTGGTGAAGATGGACAAAACGTTCAGGCCAAGCCTCCAAAGTCTTTAAAGAAAAAGAAGAAGGCCAAGAAGCCCGTCCAATCCGAAGACAGCTGTACAGATCTACAGAAATATATCGATGCACTGGAAGAATATAACTAGAAGGCTCAGAACCCAATCACGTTGGATGAATTCTTTAAGCATGTGCTTGAGAATGAAGCCGATGACGCTGATGAAGAAGACAATTCTTCAGAAGAGCCCGAGGATCACGTGGCAAGCTGCCACATGATCTCTTACTCATCAATAAAGGGCAAAGAAGCTCCCGATGCAGAGAAACTAGGGGAGGATCCAGAACCGGAACCAAAATCCCTGAAGCCATCAGACGAATTGATTGACAGACTGCTGAGCGAAGCTCTTCAGAAAAGCAAATCTGACCGAGAGTGTGAAACGGCCATATATGAAAGGGCCAAACATTGGCGTCGCGTTGAAGAAGCTCCGGTATTGAGAAGTTATAGAGTACTCCAACCGGATAGAACTACTTCTGCCACCAGCGAAAGCAGGTTCAAGACAAAGAAGCAGTTCGCCAAAGCCCTGTCAATGGGAATGAAGTTGCCACCTTTCAAAAAAGACACTTCAGAAAATACGTTCCCTGACGAACTAGATGCACATCCAAACTACTGCTTATACCATCGAAGGATCACACACCCTACCGAGGAATGCGTGGCCTTTAAAAATTGGTGGCAGGGATACGTTGCTCATCGACAGCATTTCAAGCGGATGAAGGGCAAAACTCGTCGAGAGCAGAGAAACACGACAGAGGAGCGCAGAAGAACTGCCGGCGACTGTCACGTGGTTAATTCAGGGGAATCGCAAGTCCTCACCTTCGGGAGCGATTCTGATGAAGAAATAGCCCTTGGCCCTCTCTTCAAGGAATCCATCTCCGAAACAGAAGAGGTGAAGACCTGTGAGAACATTCAGCTGCATAATCACACGTTACCCGAAAAGAATCTCGGACCCACAAGCAAGGGAGTGAACAAAAAAGATAAGGGGAAAGAAAAAGTCCCCAAAGATATCGCCCTCAATGACCGAGTCGTCGAAGAGCTGGCAACCAAGAACCCGCCAAAGAAAAACAAGGTGGATTACAACGTTCTGGACACCTGAGAAAGATACCCTCGCAGCTAAGCATTCTCGATGCCCTTCTGCTATCTAAAGAGGCGAGAGATTCGTTGATCAAGGCACTACAAGAGCCCGAGCAGTTTCAAGCCTTCCTTGCCGAAGAAAATATGAAGGACGAGCTGGAAGAAGTGCACACAGCTGACATCGCTTTTGGCGATGAAGATCTCCTCCTCGGAACATGCGAGCACAACCATCCCTTGTATGTCACCGGATACTGCCATGACATCAAGATAGGGAAGATCTTAGTTGACAACGGGTCCTCTGTCAACCTCCTAAATATGAGAGTGCTAAAAGAAATCTGCATGAGTGTTCAACACCTCACTCGGGATAAAATCACTATCTCCGGGTTCGACTCCCAGTCATCACGGACGCTTGGGTCTGTGATACTGACATTACGCTTTGGGCTGCTCATCACTGACATCAAATTTCATGTCATTGACGCCAAGACTTGCTACAACGCTTTGCTCGGCAGGCCTTGGTTACACGAGTACAACATCATCTTTTCTACACAACATCAGTGTATGAAGTACTTCAAAGATGGTCTTGAATATACCGTGAAGGGGGAACTGAACCTATTCTCCGTAAATGAAGTCCGCAAGTATGAAGACGCAAAGTACGTTCTGCCAGACTTTGAAGACACGGAAAGATGCCATAAATCAGAGAATAAGCAAAAAGCTATCACCACTATTCCGGTCTTTGGGAGCGATACCGAGGAGGAGGAAGAGATAGTCTATTCAGGGCCGCTCCAATACAACAAACCCGGACCGTCTACCTCTATGTTGATCTTCGGCAGCGACTCTGAGGATAAGGTCAATGCAGTATTTTCTGTTCGGCCATCAATACAGGCCCTCATCGGAGATGATCAGAGTTTGAAAATCGCCATAGTTCCGCAAAAGCATTACAAAGAGCTCGACGCTCTTGATACCTATAGTGTGCAAGAACTGCAGACGTTCTACGTCCCTCCCAGGGGAAAAGATGAAAAGGCGATCCTCTTTTATCGATCCGCGGAAACCAAAGTGGAGAAAGAAATCTGGCAGCGTGCCGATTCTACGCTTGACAGGCTCCAGCCCATCCGTCTGCCCAGATACTACGCAGAAGGATTAAAAAGGCTGTTGAGGCGCCAGGGTGTACCCTTTAAACAGACTGCTCGACAAGCTCGGTTCTACAACAGGATCTGGAACGTCTTCGGATCTCAGCGAAAATTGCCCAATGGGAGAATGGAAACGATCGGGCTTGGATATGTTCAATCCAAGAAACGGGAGCGATTCCATGGTTGCTACGTTATACATGATTTCGATGAAGAAGGAGATGCTCTGTTAGAAGACACTGCAATTGAACCAAAACGAGATCCCGTTGTAAAAATTCCAAGTCCGTCGTTTGAAGAACAGATGGACAAGCTAATAAGGGAAGCGGATCAAAAGGCCCGGGATGACCACAACCGTGAAATGGCCATTTACGAGAAAGCCAGGACGCAACGCCTCCTTCAGCAGACTATGGAGAATGACGACGCCCTTCATCGCCAGCCCGTCGTACAGAAGACCCGAAGCGGGGGCAAAAACAAACTAAAGAATGGAAAAAACGTTCGACGGCGGCAAAGCGGGTCCAAGAAGCCACGCGATCAAGAATTAAGCAGCCGGGATCCGTCTCTTATTAAGAAGATGGGTCGAGCATATTCTTTTCCCCAAGAAAGGACAAGGAAGATATTCGATCTTGTCATGAAACATCAAATGATTATGCTCCCGGAGTCCAAACACCCCGAACAAGCAAACGAGGTCTCTCATCCGGATAATTGATCCAATCACCGAGCGATAGGACATCCTCTCGAAGAATGCTTCACATTCAAAAACTGGGTTGAAGACCAATATCAGCAAGGCAGGTTCGCTCTATCCAGTAGTTGGAGGGTAACCCCACCACAGAAGCATGCTCCAAAAGCAACGTACATACTGAGGGTAGAACCAGATCAACATCGGTCTTGGAAACGATCTCGTACCTGTCACGCGATAACGCTGTCAGAAGAAATAGTACGCGAGGATATGGATGACCTCTCCTGGTGCTTCGAAAATGAGGATGAAGATGAGTTGATCTTAAAACTTCCATCGGCGCCAAAAGAGCTGGAAGATGGGATAAATACTACTACGGACAACCTAAGGAAAATCGTCTTGGGGACGGCAAACGACCCGAGGCCTACGTTCGTCAGTGAGAGGCTGTCCGAAGAACAAGTAGCTACTCTAATAGACGTGCTTATGCAGTATAAAGACTACTTCGCATGGAACTACTCCGAGATGCCGGGGCTAGATCCAGAGATAGCTGTGCATAAATTGGCGATATTTCCGGACGTCAAGCTAGTCAAGCAAGCACCAAGAAGAATGCGGCTCGAACTTGAAATGAGCATCAACGCCGAAGTCAAGAAACTAATCGACTCCATCTTCATCCAAGAAGTTCAATACCCTGACTGGATCGCTAACATCGTCCCTGTGATGAAGAAAAATGGAACGGTGCGCATCTACATGGACTTTCGGGACCTCAACAAAGCATGTCCGAAGGATGACTTTCCCGTACCGGTTACTGAGCTGATGATAGACAACACGTCCATTCACGAAGTATTCTCCTTCATGGACGGATCATCAGGGTACAATCAAATAAAGATGCATCCTGAAGACCAGAAGCATACCGCTTTCCGGAATCCTCTGGGCATATTCTGCTACAAAGTGATGCCTTTCGGTCTGAAGAATGCCGGCGCTACCTATCAGAGGGCCATGACGAAGATCTTCGATGACCTCATACATGAAATCGTCGAATGCTATATCGACGACCTCGTGGTGAAAAGTAAATCGCACGGGGAGCATTAGGAGCATCTGGAGATAGTGTTCCAGCGCCTTCGGAAATACAACCTGAAGATGAACCCTCTCAAATGCGCATTCGGAGTTTCCTCGGGCAAATTCCTAGGATTCATCATACGACACCGGAGCATCGAAATAGACCCATCAAAGATCAAAGCGATCATGGAAATGTCTCCGCTAAGAACTCTCAAGCAACTGCGGTCTCTATAGGGAAAGCTCGCGTATATCTGGCGGTTCATAGCCAATCTCTCCGGAAAATGCCGCCCCTACAGCCATTTAATGAAGAAGGGGGCCTCTTTCGTCTGGGATCATAAATGCCAGAGCGCACTAGACGAAATCAAGCAATACCTGCAGAATCCGCCGGTACTGACCGCTCCAGTCAACGGAAAGCCTCTCATCCTGTACACAACCGCCCTTGAAGGTTCCTTAGGCGCACTATGGGCACAGGAAAATGACCAAGGGAAAGAGAGATCTCTCTACTATTTGAGTTGAGTTCTCCTTGGGGCAGAAAATAACTACTCCCCCATCAAAAGACACTACCTAGCGCTAATCTTCGCGATAACGAAGCTTCGGCACTATGCATTGGCGCATGAGGTCCACCTCATATAAAAAGTGGACCCTCTCAAATATTTGATGTCAAGAGCCATACTAACAGGACGGCTCGCTAAATGGGTCCTCCTCCTGATGGAGTTCTCGATAACATACCGACCCCTCAAAGTAATGAAAGGCCAGGCCATCGCCGACTTCCTCGCTGAGCATCCAATACCTGCCGATTCACCCCTAAATTGTGAATTGCCGGACGAGCACGCGTTTGACACGATCAACAGGGAGAGAGGAGGGAGTGATACCCGATGGGAACTCTACTTCGATGGGGCATCTTCCATGAAGAAGCGAAAGCACAGCTCCCCCATAATCAAATCTGGGGTAGGCCTTATCTTCGTGACTCCACAAGGAGGGATAATGCACTCTGCCTTTTCCTTAACAGAGCCGAGGAAAAACAATGAAGCCGAATATGAAGCTTTGATAGCAAGTCTTGAGATCGCTGTCGACATGGGAATAGAAAACCTCCTCATATACGGAGACTCCCAGCTGGTCGTTAGTCAAGTAAACGACGACTATCAAACGTGCAAGCCCGAGTTGGTAAAGTACGGTGAGAGAATACAACAGTTGCTGACTCAAATTCCTTCCTACGTTCTGGAAAGCATATCACGTACGGAAAATAGCAAAGCGGATGCGTTAGCCAAACTCGCTAAAGAACTGGCTGATGAAAACCTCGATGACGTAAGGATCGTTGTGCAAAGCCGTCAGGTTCTTGCACTAGCGGAAATATCTCCGAAGTCGTCTGAAGAAAAGGAAGCGACCGAGCAAATAGCCCTACAAATAGAGGACCAGGAGAAGGCCAAAGACTGGAGAGAACTCTTTATAGACTACTTCAAATCCCGCCAAACACCTGAAGATGCATCCTCAAGACATCAGCTCATGAAATGAGCTCTGTCTTTTGCCTTTGTCAATGACGCGCTGTATAAGAGATCGTTCGACTCTCTATTGCTGAGATGCCTGAGACCAGAAGAAGCAAGGAGAGTCGTCCAAGAAACTCACGATGGACTTTGCGGTTCTCATCAAGCCGGGCCAAAGATGAAGCTGAAGATCAAAAGGATGGGCTACTATTGGCCCACGATGATTCAGGACTGTCTCGAATACGCAATGCAGTTCCACTTGTGCCAAATTCATGGAGACTTCATCTACCAGAATCCAAATACGTTACACCCAACAGTGGCTAGCTGGCCGTTCGAAATGTGGGGAACCGACATAATTGGGCCCATAGAACCAGCATTGTCCAGAGGACATCGGTTCATATTGGCGACAACCGATTACTTCTCTAAGTGGGCAGAAGCAGTACCGCTAAGAAAAGTGAAAACAGAGAATATCCTCCATTTCTTCAAGACACACGTCATCTATCGGTTCGACACTCCGCGATGGATTATCTCTGATAACGGGCCAGCCTACAAAAGTCACAAAATCAGCCGCTTCACACAGCAGCATAATATAGACTGGAGATACTCTTCAGTCTATAATCCCCGAGCTAATGGTCTAGCTGAGGCTTTCAACAAGATCTTGACGAAGATCATAAAGAAGACGATGTCCAAAATAAAAAGGACTGGCACGAGAGACTGCATGAAGCTCCCTGGGCTTATCGGACCATGTTCAAAACGGCCACGAATACAACGCCGTATGCATTGGTATTCGACACTGAAGCAGTACTCCCCTTGGAGATAGAGCTACCCTCCCTACGAGTGGCAGTTCATTATGAGCTGACAGATGAAGAGAAAGCTCATCTCCGACTTGAGGAGCTCGATGCCCTCGATGAAACTCGTCTCATGGCGCAACAAAGACTAGAAGCTTACAAAGCAAAGATGACGTGCTCATACGAAAGATTGACTAGACCGAGGACATTTCGCCAAGGCGAACTCGTGCTTGTGGTCAAGAGACCTATGATCCCCAATCTTGCTAAATGGGGGAAGTTTGAGCCGAATTATGAGGGCCCGTACATCATAGACAAGGTCTACCAAGGTGGGGCTTACTTGCTCATGAATATGCATGGTGAAAGACCCTTCCGACCAATAAACAGCCGATTCCTTAAGAAGTACTATGCCTGACGATTCACGAACCAGGTTAATGATAGATGACGACGCCTATGTCCGCTCGCTATCTCCTTGAGTCCAGACTCTAAAAATAGTATCCAACGATACCCCGCCCCAAACACGGAGAACTATGGACCGAAACGTCCCTAAACTAATAGCGGACTGAGATGTCTTAAAACTAACAAAGGACAGAAATGTCCTAAAACTAACTACTGACCGAAACGTCTTTAAACTACTACAAACCCGCAGCATCCTTGGGCTGACGCGTAAAAGGAAAAAAAAGGTACGACCATAAGCAAAATGGGCATGGATGAAAACCCGAAAGGGCTCCGTGAGTAAAAACAGCAGGGCTACCAGCGAGTTTGTGAAAACCTACAAGGGCGCAGACTCGTAAAAAAAGAGGGTACAACCACAAGCAAAATGGGCACGGATGAAAACCCGAAAGGGCTCCGTGAGTAAAAACAGCAGGGTTACCGGCGAGTTTGTGAAAACCCGAAAGGGCGCAATCTCATTAAAAGACACTTGCAAGGTCTTTTCGACCTTGTAAGGAGAAAACTACCTGCGTGAGATCCTTACGACTCATAAAGGAGCAACACACTTAGGGATCCCCACGATTCCTAAGGAGAAATTACACTTACGAGATCCTTACGACTCGTAAGGAGAACCCTCTTATGAGACCCTCACGGCTCATAAGATTCAAAAGCCTTAAGCTACAGGGATCTGAACCTGTTCTTAAGCCATCACCTTTCCCAGATTTCCCTACAAGCGGTTCAATACTGACCCCTGTATACAATCCACGGGCACAAATAATCATTTCCTTGCCGAGTCCCACCAACGACAAGGAATACCCTCATTTGATGAACAAACACTTGTAGGTCCTCTCGATTTATAAGGAGAAAACACTCTTGCAAGATCCTTACGACTTACAAGAGAACATACACTTAGGAATCCTCACGATTCCTAAGGAGAAAAGACACTTATGAGATCCTCACGACTCGTAAAGAGAAACACCTTTATGAGACCCTTACGGCTCATGAAGTCAAAAGTCTTAGTCGACAGGATTTAACCCTGTTTGCTAAGCCACCTTTGTTCGAACCGACAAAGGCAGATGATGATTCGCTCCTGATAATATCCTAGTTGTAGCGATGCTGATACCTAAATCGGTATCAAATTCTAATCCTTTCATGGAAAATGATGATTCGCTCCTGGCAACATTCCAGTCGCAGCGATACTGATGCAAGATTGGTATCAGACCATGAGTTCCATACTCGAAAAAAATGCATATGAAATAGCCGAAATGTTTGGGCAACTCGCAATAAAAATCAGCGAGTAAAATATATGCATACAAAAATAGCCGAAATGATTGGGCAAATCGCAATAAAAACAGCGAGTAAAAAGAAAAAAACAGCCGAAATGATTGGGCACCGCGAAAAATAGCCGAAATGATTGGGCAATCGCGACTTTCGTGATATAAAAAGCTGAAATGATAGAGCATCGCGGAGAGAAATAAAAAAATAAAAAATAAGAAAAATGAAATGAAACTTTTTGCCTTACAGGCGAGTCCATACTGACCCCTGTATACAATCCATGTGCTTAAACGAAAAGGGAACCACATGTCCCAACGAACTCTGTTCCCCTCCGAACGGCGGCGCACAAGACTGCGAAGTCCTGACGCTGGGGTTCGGGGCAGATGCTATATGGTGCTATCCGTCCACCTCTCCGAAGATGCCAAGCTGATTTATGGCACCGTGTATCGGAGGTTTAGACGAATGCGGCCGATGTAGCAGACTTCGTCAGATTCCCCCTCGCTTGAGGGGTTTTTGATTGTGGGGACGCTCTTCCCTGCAGGCGCAAGCCCATGCAATTAATTACGCTACTGCATCGCGGTAACAACTTTCTCCTTCTCCAGAATTTCACTTCGTGTCGTGTGTGTTTGTTTTATTTGTGGTTTCCCGTGGATTGTATACGGAGACTGAGTAATGTCGTCGCCCGTAGGAAGTGGATTAGTCCAAATCCGTATTTACTTAGATTTGGGTTTGGTGTTTTTAGTTTAAGAATACGTTAGCCGTATTGAGGCTAAGATCAACTTAAACGTTCGTTAAGGATACGTTAGTCCTGTTTGAGACTAAAATCAACTTAACGTGGTGATCCGTTTAATATATGGCCGTCGGGACTCATCACCTCTCTGACGTCGTTGAAGGATTACAACGATAGGTGTCAGAGGAGTTCAGAGATATACCCTTGAACCAAAGTCGGTTGGGAGTTTTATAGTCCATTTAAATGTTTAAGGATACGTTAGCCATATTTGGGGCAAAGATCAACTTAAACGGGACCGTTTAGATCCGGCAAAAGAGCATTTGGAGGCTCTATTGTTCCAGTTTAGGGACGTAGTGGTCCATGTTCCAGTTTAGGGACGTGGTGGTCCATATTCCAGTTTACGGACGTAGTGGTCCATATTCCAGTTTAGGGACGTGATGGTCCATCACCAGTTTAGGGACGTAGTGGTCCATCATTAGTTTAAGGACGTTTCGGTCCGACATTAGTTTAAGGACATTTCGGTCCACGAGTTTAAGGACCCCGCGGTCCGTATTCATATATGGTCGTCGGGACCCGTCACCTCTCTGACGTCGTTGAAGGATTACAACGGCAGGTATCAGAGGAGTTCGGAGATGTACCCTCGAACCGGAGGTAAATTGATTTAAGAGAGCAATCTTGCTCAGTCAATTTAATTTGAGGACTTACGGCCAAAATTGGACTAAGTCCAGTTGAAAATGTTCAACATTTTATCTGCTTTTGCATTGCATTTCTTTTTATTTTTATTTGGGCTCTACCCATAAAAGATGCAGAGCATCAATTTGTTTGGGCTCTGCCCATTTATAAATGATGCAAAGCATCTACTTTGTTTGGGCTCTGCCCCTTTTAAAATGCATAGCATTTTTTATTATTTTGTTTGGGCTTTGCCCATTTATAAATGATGCAAAGTATCAATTCTGTTTGGGCTCTGCCCTTTTTATTGCTTTGCAATTTCATTAGGCCTGCTTGGTCTTTTTGATTTGGGCCTGACCCTTTAGCAAAAGAAATGCATTGCATTTCAGGCGCTTTGCGCCAATCAAAGAGCGCAAGCGCTTGTGGTGATGACACGTGTCATGCAGCGCAGTGCGCTGCGCTGGTGCGCTACGCTTGCGCTGCTGACACGTGGCGCGCTCTGGTGAGTTGCGCCAATTTCAGAGAGCAAAGCTCTATTTCAAGAGCGCATAGCGCAGATGGTTCAGATGCTGACATGTGACGCTCTCTGGTGGCTTGCGCCAACCCAAGAGTGCAACAGTGCAGATTTTCAAGTGTAAAGCACTATTAATTTGAGAATCTTTTAGATTCAAGAACGCATGGTTCATAAAAGAAGTGCCAAGCACTATTTGATTTCTTGATCTAATTTAGATCAAAGAAAAAACAAGTTTTTCTTATTTCAGGAACCAGAGGTTCATAAAAAGTGCAAAGCACTGTTTTTATTTTTTATTAAAGATCATTGATCTTGTTTTTAGATCAATGATCTGTTTTTAATAGAATTTTCTCTTCTTCTAAAGGTTTTTTACCTTTTTTTTCTTGTTCTTGTGGATTTCTCTCCAATTCTCCAGAGTTCTCTCTGTTTAATTTTTCACAAAATGTTGATGCCTTTGAATTGAGGTCTGGGTCCTTTTTATAGTGCCCATAAATTAGTTAAATTTGTTAAAGAGATCTTTCTCTGAGTGATTTGGGGAATTTTCCCCACCGTTGGATCTTTGATCCAAAGGCCTCTGTTTTACAGAAGAAAATCTTCTTGTTTTAACAAGAACAGAAAAGATTTCTTTAAAATCTCAATTCTGTTTTGTGCAAACGCCCCAGCGCGTGACACGTGTCAAGCAGCGCAAAGCGCAGCGCAACTGCGCTAGCGCATCTGCGCTGACACGTATCGCGGAGCGCAAATCGCAGCGCAACTGCGCTAGCGCATCTGTGCTGACACGTGTCGCACAGTGCAAGTGTTGCGTAGCGCAAAGCGCAGCGCAAGTGCACTAGCGCATCTGCGCTGACACGTGTCGCGCAGCGCAAAGCGCAGCGCATCTGCGCTGACACGTGTCGCGCAGCGCAGTGCTTGCGCAACTGAAGCGTTGCTTCTTTAATTTTAGTTTAAATAGAGCTTTGCTCTGATTGGGCGCGCCTTCTTGGGCGCTGCGCTGACGTATCAGCGCCTGACACGTGGCGGGTTGCGCCCGAGATTTGATGAGTTGCTTTAAAATTTGAATTTTGAATTTCAACAGAGCTTTGCTCTGATTGGGGAAACAAATGCCCCCTCCCACCGTTGCACTCACGTGGCGCGCACGTGAGTGCAACGGTGGCAAGCTCTTGACCGTTGGATCAAGGGGTGAGCTGAAGGGGCGCAAGCGCCAGGAAGAAGGCAGCTGGTGAGCAATTTCTCTTGAACCTCGGAATTCTTCTAATTCTCTTCAATAGGACCTATGGCCCTTAGGAAATCTTCATCATTTCAAGATTTTATTTTCCAGAGCTCTGCTCTTTTAAGAACTTTAGAGCCTTGCTCTCTTCTTTAAAGAACTTCAAAGTTCAAACTTTTAGAACATCTTAGGTAAAATTTAACTTAAATTTAATTAAATTAATTTTAATCAACAGAGCCTTGCTCGCATAGATCTTTGATCTAAAGAAAAACCCCTTTGGGGTTTCACCAACAGAGCCTTGCTCTCAAGAATCCATAGATCTAAAGAGATCTTGTTTCAGGGTTTTTACCCATTAACAGAGCTTTGCTTATGGACAAAATATAGATCTTTTTTATCTAAAAGGAAAATGAAGAACTGTAACCCTTCGAAAATCGTTTAGGCAGTTTTTCGGTAATCGGCTAATTTTTCGGCTTTTTCCGTAAAAAGTCAAATAGGTATTTTTCATTGTAGACATAATTATACAAAATTTAGATAAGATATTACTATAATTTTGTCACTAAAATGTCACTTATAATTTTCTAGTTAAATAAAAAAAATTCGTAATTAATTATTTTTTTTATTATTTTAAGCTTTTAAAAATACATTAAATTAGTGATAAATACAAATTTAATTAGGTAAATTTCATAATTAGGAATCTTTATAAACTAAAATAGAGTGTTAATAAATTGTAACATAACTTTATAAGATTTTAGTTTTAGGGTTTGAAATTTATGAAAAAAATGATGTAAAATGGGGTTTTTTTGTAAAATGTTGATGTGAAAAGCATTAAATGAGAACATAAAGGGTTTTTTGACCTAGAAACTTCCACAAAAATCCCACAACCTCCCTCCCTTGCTCCTGGCTGAGCCTAGCTGCTGTAGCTCCCCCTCTTTTCACCTCAATTCTTGCTTCAAAAATCATGAAAAAAATCAAGAAAAATCCATAAAAATTCACCATTTTCTTCATAAATTCAAACCACAACCCTAATCCACTCTCTCCTCAAACCAATTTAGTCCAAAACTTGAAGAAAGGACGCATCTTTGGTGGCTTGAGCAAACTAGGGTTCAATTAGTGAGGTGAAATTTCTAAACTAGTTTGTTAACTTGTAGTTTAAATGTGCTAAAATTGAATTTTGAAGTATTAATTTAGTTGTAATTACTTGTCCATGAAAATCAAGAGAGGGATTTGATTCCAAATTAGGGTTTGTAGTATGGTTGATGGAGTTAAGTAAGGGTTTGGTTATCTAATTAGTTAGAATGGTTAATTGTGCGATATTACGCTCGCTAGATCGATAAAATTTCGATATTTGCGTCGAATCGGTATGAAATTGCTTACTAGATTTTTATAAAAATTAGGATGCGATCTAATTGCGTTATATTAGCGATATAATTAGCTTCGTATACGACTATTAGAGTGCGTGAATGCGGGGTTTTGTCTGGTCGGGTTTTGGTTTTGTCGATTGCCCCGAAATAACGATTCTAGTTAAGATTTAGCGATTTTCGTGTGTTTTCCCGCGCACCGAGTGCACGTTATGTTTAATTCGAGAGCGTCGATATTTGTATATTGTGACTTGCATCATTTTAGGATATGTAATCTTATGCTTGGTGTTGTGCAAATATAGGATTGGTGGGGGAAATATCGGACACGGCGCGTAAAGGCAAGGCGGTGGTCGGATCGGATTAGCGAGGCATTCAGGTGAGTAGATGTATTCATCTATGGGGAAAATCGTCTGGATGGCGCGATGCGCCCCCTAATTAGGATTACCTTATTTCTTGCAAGATCTGTATTGTTAGTTAGCTTACCCCTTCAGTTACATTGCATACCCTTACAGCTAACCGTATACTAGATTGCATGGACATTCATATACACATATGCGATATCACTTCGTAGGACACAAACACCATTACCATTGGCATCTGTTGCACGCGCACTATTCATGTGACACACACGCCTTTGGTAATTGCCATGCCACGTGCACTATAGAACCTGTTTAACTTAGCATCGCCATTTGCATCATACATGATATATGAAATTGCATAGCTTGTATATACCTCGCATCATCATCGTACTTACATAGATTTCTAGCCAAAATTCACATCGCATACATTGATATCATAGACATTTATCATATACAACATGTTGGATATTATGATTTTCTTGAGGATTTCAGTATTGCTGCGATTTCTGGATTTTTGGGGAAACCGCAAGAATTTAACAAAAGCTTATATTTATCATTTTTAAAACAAAGTTGCGGTTTTCTCGTGGTGCATGTGTCGTCCACCATGAGTTTTCATGTTTTCTGTTGAATTTCGAGACCCGATTCGAGGAGTGGATGAACCGTCTCGGGTACATGGTGGGCCCGGTATGGTACCCCGGGGCAAGAAGATCGAGTTGTAGAAGATGAGCCTGGCAGGGGAAGACTACCTACCGGTGATGTCTGGCGCGGCGGATATCCGGAGGATACCGACCGTTGTCGTGAGATTTGATGACATGGGCCGATCCGGGCTGACGGAGCCCGATATTTTGAGACATTGATACAGTGAGACATTGAGACAGAGGTGATTTCATATTTGATGTCGATGCTTGACACGGTTTTCAGATGATTCTTGATGGTATTTAGCTATTATACAGATATTCCATTTCCTAAAGTTAAGAATGCAGAACTCTTAACATTTAAAACACTTAAAGATTTAGTAATGACATTCCATACATGTGCATGCATACTAGAGGTATTATATCACATCTGAACATACATGTTGTGACGCATTTGTGTGCATTCTTACGATTGCCTTATTAGATGTTATATTCTACTCACGAGCTGGCAACTCACCCCGTTGTGCCACAGTGTCTTGCAGGTCGGACCCGTCACCTTTGTAGCGGCGGGCTATCCTATCATCAGCTCCTTTTGCTCAGACTCGCGACATCGCCCGTAGGTGGGTTGCGAGCACACTTTATTTCTTTTTGCTCCATCATTGTATCTAGTATTCTCCATCTACCACTTTATATTGTATATGCGACCTAGTGATGAGACTGAGAGATTTGTATATTTGTAGTTTCTTTTGGGTCGAGCTCACTTGAGCCGACGTTGTGTTTTCTGATATTTGGCATTTCTTTTATGCTCTTTTTCTTGATATTACTTATATATTGCGTGTGGTTTTGATCCGCCTTGGGCGAAGAGCCAGCTCCCGCTTGGGGATGCCATTTTATAATTACAGGTTATATATATCTTTTTGTACCCATTTTGGGGGATAGAATTTACAGGGGAGACTCTGCCGAAATTTTCAGAAATTTTTGATGTTTTTAAAAAGAGGTTCAATGCAACTTAATTGATTTACAAATCGTTTTCATGTAAGGTTTTCCTTCACTCTCTTTGTTTTTGGTTTAGATTCTTCTGGGCTTTGGCTGACTTAGGTTACAGTACACCTTTAGACATCTCGTAATCTAAGTGTCAGTCACGTTCCGTACTTTCGGGTCGTGACAAGAACTCTTAAGAGTTTTCATGGATCTCTAAGATCCCCAAAAAAAAATTTTAACTTCTAATTTTTTTTTATTTAATGGATTCTCTCATCATTATTACAGAGCTAGGCTCTTCTAAGGAATTTTATTCCCTCGAGACCAGAGTTTGACAAGTGTCACTCTGTGACAGAGCTTTGCTCTGAAAGGGGAGATTCTCTCCTTGTCTCTAGGGATTTATCACTTAATGAGAGTATTCTTTTGGGGATCTCCTTATTAATTGACAGTCCCATCCAATGATGGGGCTGTCTTATTCATTGGCACATAGGCACATTGTCACCTGGATTTTGTGGGTACCTCTTTGGTCCCCCCTACACTGCATTGCAGTGTAGTATCAAGTGTCAGACTTTTAAAATTAAATTAAGACACTGACGGCTGAATTTCGTTTTTCTTTGCAGGCAATCATGTCTGCTGATCTGTCTTTCCCATTTGTTCGCTCAGAGGGGGGATTTCCCCAGGCACCAGTGGATCGAGTAGTGCTCGCTCTCATTAAGGATCATGACCCTGAGCATAAGAGTCTTCATCTGTGGGGTAGGTGGTACAATGAGATCATCCAGGGTCGCCGAAGTTTCAGTTCTGCCACGCCATCTGAGCCCATATCTTCACTCCCTTACGCAGATGAACCCCCAGTGAAGTATGCCGTGGAAGTTAAAAATTGAAACTCGGATGACCTCCTCCAACCTGCGATTGGTGCTATTCCCGTGCAGCCGCCGCCGGCAATAGATATTTTAGGGAGGCGAATCTGTCAGGGTGAAGCACGCCCATGGGGACAGGCTTATAACATCGGATTGATGCCGCGACCGCCCGCCGAATATTTGCAGTAGGCCCGGTATATCTTGTCAGCGAAGTGGACTCATCTGATGAAGATAGGCTTGTATTCGGCCATCTATGTCTCGCTCTTCGAGTATCCCTCTCCTCCAACGTGGTGGGTTAAGGCTTTTATTGAACAATGGAACATCCCTACCCACACCTTCCTGATGACAGACAGGGAAGTCTCTATCTCCTTAGAGGAGTTTGCTGAAGTCTCAGGCTTGCCGATGAGGGGGGAGCATTATGAGAAACTGCTTCCTCCTGATGAATATGTCTTTGCCACTAAGCCGTTGGTGTTCAACCTGACGCCGGAGAACGCCATTCAGCACCAGTTTCCGGGTCTGGTGAAGGTGCTGGAGATTTATGAAGGGCTCTATTTGGAATCGGGCACCCGGGGAGTTAGTTTCGCAGACTTCGTTGCCCGCTTCGTCTGACCGGAGTTTCTGTCGGAACAGTGCGAGAAGTTCGCCAAGCCTGACGACCCTTTCGGCTTCAGCCTGGACCGTCGACCAACATCGGAGGGTGATCAAAGGGATTTTTATCTCCCCAGCGCCGCCGTCACGCCGTTATCGGAGATCGCCGTTTCGGATATGGATGAAGAAACCTTTTTTATAGGGTTCCTAGGATTGTGGTTGTGCAGCTTTGCGCTCCCAATGCACCCGCGCTTCATGCGGCCATCCGTTTTCTACCCAGCGCATCGAATGGTGGCTGGCCTGCAGTTAACAATAGGAATTGCCGGGTTGGCTCACCTCTATAATGGACTTAGCGTGGCAGCGGACGCTAATGAACCCGGGGTGCAGCCTGCTAATTTCCCGATGCACTACTTCACCTCTTGGATGGAAATGCATGTGCATGGGGTGTTCGGCGTCCACAAGACCCCTCCGTTTTTTGAAAAGTGCAGACTCCAGAGAGTCATGCGGTTGGTCGGCGCCTTGATAGTGGTTGTGTCTCCACGAGAAGCAAGGGGGCTACTCCTTTGTCCACACCTGGTCGGAGCGAAGGTTTCTTTTTTGGACAAGGTCATAACCATAGGCTCAGAAACCACTAAGTCGGTGGTGCCGCTGCGCGATGATTTTAAGGACGGGGCCTCCATATTGAAAGCCCGAGAGATCCTCCACCTCTATTCCATTCGGCCGGGCTACCTGGTGTTCAGGCAGATTGAGATGGCGCTTTTCATGAGGTATAACCCTCACCGGTTCGCCCAACAATCCAGCTATCACCAGGGGATACCGCTGGAAGCCTTTTTGGAAGAGCCCACGGCCGGCCGGGAGGGGATAAGGAGTGCGATGCACCACTTCATGCGGCTTAACACGGGCTCTTATTTCTTCATCAGCGAGCCGAGCTGCATCCCCAAAGTCCTCAACACGTACGTGGCCTGGTACGCGCACGCAATGGGTCCAGTCATCCAAATGGAAAAGCGCATGCTGGTTGACCGCAAGGGTGCGCCTCCCGGCGGCGATCACAAGGCTCCCCTGAAGCCGAGGACCTCGGTCATTCCTCCATTGAAAGGTGCTGGAGTCGGACCTCCGCACATGTTAAGCCCTCCGCGCGGATTGCCGCTTCGTGATATTGTGGATGCGCCACCAGCCCCCCGTGCTCCAGCGAAGGTGGTAAATGTCGCTCCTCTCCCTCGACGCGATCCTCAGTTTAGAGCCTGAGGCCCCTCTTACCGAAGGAATAAGCGAATATGGCAGCAATAAGGGCTTCTCGGTAGACCCCGCAGACACCGATTTGGCGGCTGCTATTGCAGCTTCTGAGCGATCAGTGAAGCTCGAAGCGATGTTGTGTAAACTCGCTGAGTCAGGTAACCATTAGTTGCTTTCTTCGTCATTTTATCGCATTTTTTATCATTATTTTTGACTAATGCTTTCTCCTTTTTAAACAGGGGTCAATACCGAAGAGGCCATCGCTGCTTCTTTGAAAACCTTCCAGGAGGAAGAGAATAAGCGCGCTTTAATGGGCGTTGGTATGTATCGTCTTATCAGAATTTTTTTTCTTCTTTTCCAATGGCCAATCTAACTTTCTTCCTTTGTTTCTTTGCAGGGGCTGCGCCAGCTGATGTGGGGACTATCCCCGGGTTCTCTACTGAAGTCCCAGTTTCCTCGGGGCTGCCGCGGGGGCCTCAACTTGACAAAACGACGAGGGATGCCTTGAAAAATTTGGAGGCATCCCTATTCACGGACGAAGATGCCTCAATGAAAGAGGCTCTGGTGAGATCCGTCTCAACGGCTCGGGAGGAGAGGAAGTGGTTGAGGCGCGAGGCGAAGGCGCGCAGGGCCGCTTTGGCCACGGGAGCGGGCCCAAGCACCATTATTCTCTCTGCTTCTCCTTCTGAAGAGCTCTCGGCCGGTCTATCTACCGCACGCAGACAGGTAGCGCGTGCAGTTCGGGAATCTAATGATAAGTCCACTTCAGGTAATATTTCTCTCAGAATTTTGTCGTAAGAATTATAATGCCATCGGTTCTTATATATTTTATCTTGCAGGGCTAAGTCCGACCGAGGGGGAGGCGGAGACCGTTGAACCCAAGGAAACAGAGGAGGCGGCGCCTGCCGAACCCGAGACGACGGTGGGCAACGTCGCTAAGGCTTCGGAGCCTGAGATAGAGGTTGAGGGGTCTGCAGCCGAGAAGGTCATTGATGTCAAGCCTGAGGTGATGGCAAATGAGATGATCACTATTACTGAACCTGGGGTGGCGACGGATGAGACGCTTAAGACCGGCGACCTCATGGTGGCGGCGGATGAGACGGCAGCGACCGCCGAGCCCGAAGAAGTAGCGGGCGAGATGGGCACGACTCTTGGGGAAGAGTCAGCCACTCTTTCTCAAGAGTCTGGCAATACTCCGATCATTGCCCTCCCCATCTACGGTCTTCCGCCGTCTCCTGGCCACGCGAGTACGACGACAGCCCCCATTGAGTCGGGTGATGAGGCCACGGGCGGTGGCTTCATGTCGGTGGAGGAGGGAGTCGCCTCCGTTTCAGCCGGCAGCTCATCAGGTAAATCCCAAGTTGCTGTCTTTCTTTACCTTACAATCCTTTCTGACAAATTCACCTTTTTCGTAACGCAGGTGCAGCCAGCGCCGATGCCCCACTGCTCGAGGGAGCACCTTCAACGACTGCCTTGGCGGTGGTCACCTCTCAACCTTCTCTCATACCATCGAAGATGTTGGAAGTTATGGGTTTGCAATTTATTAATCTTATCTTTCAGACGTATAATTTGTGTACTAAAGTCGTACTGTTGTGTCTTTTCAAGAGTGCACTTTGATCATCTATATCAAGTGTTGCTCCCATACTTCTCCTTCCCATCTGAACTCGCTTCTCTCTCTGGCGGTGCTGGTGAGTATAGTTCCCGACTGATACCCTTTTTTTTCGGTGATAGAATTATTTCTAACTCTCTCTCGTCCTGACTGCAGTGTTACAAATTGAAGGGGGAGAAGAAAGATCGGTCGCGCCACCGGCCCTTCCGGCCTTGCCACCTGCTTCAATTGGTATAGTAAGCTATCTTATCAATGACTTTTTCTATATCTATTGAATCATCATCTAATCGCATTTGTCTTTTTATCTGTCGTTCCGGTCTTGGCGCCTTTTGAGTCTCATATTACAATGCCGGCCGGCCCTTCCCAGAGACGTCCGTCCTCAAAAGGTGTGGCGAATAGTCTGCGCATGTTGAGCGACCACATCGAGGAACTCGACGTCGAGACTCCTACGTCTGCTGCGGACTTCGCTACGACGGTTAACCCGATGTTGGTGATATTTGCCAATTTCCATGACGAGGTCATCGTCGCCTCTTGGGTTAATCACTGTCGGGAGATTGAGGCTCGCCTTCCTCAGCTGGAGTCGATGCGTCTCGCCCCCGAGACTTTAGCCGCGAGCAATGAAAAAGCAGCATGGATCAAGGAAAGCGCTTCTTACGTCCGCCACTTGGAACAAGAAGCAGCTTCAAAGCTACAGGAATGCCAAGAGACCTCGAGCGAGACGGCCCGTCTGCGTGCTGAGGTTGAGGCGAATGCTGTCCAAGTAAAGGCTATCTTTGAGGGTCTCCTAGAGCGCATCTCCCATGGGCTAAACTTGAAGCGAAAGCTTGATATTACCGAGCGTGACATCCCAGGCCGTGAAGCTGCTCATTAGGCCGTTAGGGAGCAGCTTGCATCTGTCTTGCAGCAGCGGGCTCAAATGGAGGCAGAAATGGCGGTGGTGGCCGATCAGGAGAGAGTGTGGAAGGAGGTGTGCGAACAATTGCAAGAGTTATGCAAGACACTTCCTTCCTAGTAGTTCTCCTTGTACCTATATACTAGTAAAATTTTCTCTTTTTCGAATAACATGTATCTATTCTTTATTCTTTTGTACGATTTACCTTGTACTTGATTGAATTAATAAATAAAGATACACATTTTTTCTCTGCAATGTCTTGTATGCTCTTTTGTTTTCTCCCTTCTCTTATTATCAGCATGCTGTCTTGATAAACATAATTGACAGATAACTTAGTTTTTTCCAAGAGATAGCGATGGCTTAGGCCGCAGGTTCAGATCTGCTGCCTAAGACTTTTCAACTCTATGAGCCGTGAGGGTCTCATAGAGACTTTTCTCCCTACGGATCGAGAGGATCTCATAGGTGGATTTTCTCCTTGGGAATCATGAGGATTCCTAAGTGCGTTTCCTCTTATAAGTCGTAAGGATCTTATAAGAGAATTTTCCCTCTTACGAGTTAGAGGACTCGTAAGTGTTTGGTGGGTTGACTTGTTTCCGGGTCGAAGTATTGCTCCGACGGGGAGGTCGTTGGCTGATTTGTTTTCGCGACGGAGGTTGTTGGTTGACTTGTTTCCGTGACGGAGGTCGTTGGTTGACTTGTTTCCGCGACAGAGGTCGTTTGTTGACTTGTTTCCGAGACGAAGGTCGTTTGTTGACTTGTTTCCACGACGGAGGTCATTGGCTGACTTGTTTCCGCGACGGAGGTCATTGGCGACTTGTTTCAGAGACGAAGGTCATTTGTTGACTTGTTTCCACGACGGAGGTCATTGGAAACTTGTTTTCGCGACGGAGGTCATTGGTTGACTTGTTTCCGCGACGGAGGTCATTGGATGACTTGTTTCCGCGACGGAGGTCATTGGCGACTTGTTTCCGCGATGGAGGTCGTTGGTTGACTTGTTTCCGCGACGGAGGCCGTTTGGCAACTTGTTTCCGCGACGGAGGTCGTTGGTTGACTTGTTTCCGCTATGGAGGTCATTGGCTGACTCTAGATTATCTGTGAACCGTAGAGTCTTGGAACTGGGGACTTTGCCGTAGCTCCGATTGGTGATGTTACGTCTATGTGCTGTTGGAATGAGGAGGGACGCCGCTGTTAGTATCCAGGCTGTAGATGCGGTCGTCGAGTTCTGACTTCCCTTTGACGCAGCCTGGTGGGGAAATGTAGTCCCCTTTCTTTTTTTCTTTTTTTTGTTTATGTTTATGGATTGTATACAGGGGGTCATTATGGACTTACCTGCAGGGAAAAAGTTTCATTCATTTTTATTATTTTATTTCCGCGATGCTCTATCATTTCAGCTTTTATATCGCGAAGGTCGCGATTGCCCAATCATTTCGGCTATTTTTCGCGGTGCCCAATCATTTCGGCTATTTATTTTATTTTACTCGCTGCTTTTTATTGCGAGTTGCCCAATCATTTCGGCTATTTTCCATGCACTCATTTTCTTTACTTGCTGCTTTTTATTGCAAGCTGCCCCATCATTTCGACTATTTCGTATGCATGTGCGGCCTACCGGATTTTCACCGTAAACCTGAAATTAGACACGGATTTCGGCATCAGCACCGCTACAACTGGGATATTGCCAAGAGAGAATCATCATTTGGCTCTGTCGATGTCGAACAAAGGTAGCTTAGCGAATAGGGTTAAGGTCCTGTCGGCTAAGGCTTTTGACTTCATGAGCCGTAAGGGTCCCACAAAGGTATTTCTCCCTACAAGTCGTGAGGATCTCGTAGGTGTATTTTCTCCTTAGGAGTCATGAGGATTCCTAAGTGTATATTCCTCTGTAAGTCGTAAGGATCCTACAAGAGGGTTTTCTCCTTGTAAGTCGAGAGGACTTATAAGGGTTGTTCATCATGCGTACATATCCCCAGTCATATATAGGACTTGGTTAGGGAAATGTTTATTCGCGCCCGTAGATTGTATACAAGGGTCAGTATTGAGCCACTTGTAGGGCATTATCGAAGATTGTGGGGGGTTGCTTAAGCACAGGTTGAGATCTCTGTAACTTAAGACTTTCAAATCCTATGAGCCGTGAGGGTCCCATAAGAGAGTTCTCCTTACGAGTCGTAAGGATCTCGCAAGTGTATTTTCTCCTTAGGAATCGTGGGGATCCCTAAGTGTGCTTCTCCCTTGTGAGTCGTAAGGATCTCACGCGGGTGGATTCTCCTAACAAAGTCGAGGGGACCCTGTAAGTGTCTTTTAACGAGGTTGCGCCCTTTCGGGTTTTCACAAACACTCGCCAGTAGTCCTGCTGTTTTTACTCACGGAACCTTTTCAAGTTTTCATCCGTGCCCATTTTGCTTATGGACATACCGTTTTTTTTTTATTCTTTTTATTCTTTTTTTTTACGAGGTCGCGCCCATTCGGGTTTTCACGAACACTCGCCGGTAGCCCTGCTGTTTTTACTCACGGAGCCCTTTTGAGTTTTCATCCGTGCCCATTTTGCTTATGGACATACCGTTTTTATATATATATTTTTATTTATTATTTTTTTTATTCATCTCGTCAGCCTGAAGATGCTGCGATAGTAGTTTAAGGACGTTTCGGTCCGTTGTTAGTTTAAGGACGTCCCGGTCCATCATTAGTTTAAGAACGTTTCGGTCCGTTATCCAGTTTTAGGACGTAGTGGTCCGTTGGGTTTCCTCCATGAATGAGCATGCTGCCCCCGGCATATCCATCTTCTTCGGAGCATGTGGTTGTGGCGGGCTCACTTTCCAGTTTTCGGACAGCGCGAGTTCACCTTGTTGGTACTGGTCTTCAACCCAGTTTTTGAAGATGAAGCAATCTTCGAGCGGATGACTTACTGCTCGATGGTAGGGGCAGTAATTAGGATCGTTTACATCTCCTAGTTGTAGTGGACATTTCGGAGTCGGCAGATTGACGAATCCGTTGCGCACTGCCAGTTCAAACAGTTTCCTCGTTTTATCCTGGGGAAACGAGTAAGGGCGTCCCAGTCTTTCCTCGAGTGATGGGCGTGGACGCATGTTGTTTTGGCGAACAATCGATTTCGAGTTGCTCGGCTGTTGTTGAGTGTTGGCGATGAAGGTCATTTTTTTCTTTCTTTTATCATTTTTTTTCGCTCCGTCATTCGCGGGTCCGAGATTCTTTCCGGGTAATATGCCCTTGCATGGATGAACGTTCTCATAATTCTTCAGTTCTTTAGAGGTGGATTCCTTGAAGAGAGGGTTGAAGGCTGTTTTTTCATCGGGGTCGTTCCTATGGCAATTGCCGGTGACTCTTTTATGCTCATCTGTCGTATTTTTCGGCCGTCTATGAGCTTCCCGCTTTGTTCTGTTGATGTAATGCTTGTGAGCGACATACCCCTGCCACCAACACTTAAAGGAGTCACAGTTTTCAGTAGCGTGTGCGATCTTCTGATGATATAGGCAATAATTAGGATGCATCTCTATTCCACCGAGAGTGTTTTCTTCAGAGGGTGGTACCTTCATTCCCAATGATAGGGCTTTGGCGAACCTTTTCCTCGTCTTGAATTTTTTTTTATCGGCAGCGGATGTCTTTTGACTTGATGAGAGTGCCTCGACTCTTTCGTCTAGTCGGCGGTGTTTGGCTCCTTCCAGTATGGCCATCTCACGCTCTTGATTGGCTTTTACTTTCAGACGAATCTCATTCAGGAAAGCATCGATCATGTCATCTGACGGTCGCAGAATTTCTGGTTCAGGGTCCGTCCCTAGCTTCCCAGCGCAAGGAATTTCTTCGTCGTCTGTAAACGAATGGGAAATCGTATGACAGCTCGCCACGTATTCTTCAAATTCATCCGACGAGCTGTCTCCCTCATCTTCTTCTTGAAAGGCGTGGTTGAGGAACTCTTGGAGTGTAATGGGAGTCCGCGCTTTCTGGTTGTATTCTTCCAGCGCGTCAATTTGTTTTTGCAAGTCCGTGCGCTTGTCGCCAGGCTTCACGGGCTTCTTGGATTTTTTCTTCTTCTTCTTTGAAGATTTTGACGGCTGGTTGTGAGTGCTTGGGCCACCACCATCGGTCTTTGGAGTTGGACGCGGCTTCAACACCCCCTCAATGACCTGCGGTTCCAACGGGTTCTTCCATTTGATCGCTGGGCATGCCTGAAGATCGTTCAGCATTCTCTTTGTCTTAGCTGACAACACAACCTCCCACGGGGCTTCTTCGACGAGAGAGCACGTTGCCCCCGGCACATTCATCCTCTTAGAAGCATAAGGTTGCGGCGGATTCACCTTCCGTCTATCGGATAACGCGAACTTGCCCTGTTGGTACTGGTCTTCAAGCCAATTTTTGAAGATGTAGTAATCTTCAATCGGATGACCCAGTACTCGGTGATAGGGACAGTAGTTGGGATCGTTGACATTATTTGGTTGCGACGGACGTTTTGGATCCGGCAGATTTATGAGTCGGTTACGCAACGCCAGCTCGAATAATCTTCGCGCCTTATCTCAGGGAAACGAGTAAGGACGTCCTAATCTCTCCCCAAGGGTACCTGCGAACACATATTATTCTGACGAACAACCGGCTTCGAGTTACTCGGCTGTTGTTGAGTATTAGCGACAACAATCGCTTTTCCCTTCCCTTTTTCATTTCGGGAGTCCGGCTTTGGAAGAGGAGGTCTATGGCCCATCTGATCCATTTGGACCAGCTTATCGATCAGGGTCTGGAAGGTAGTCGGTTTGAAGAACATCATAAATTGGGATATGGTTGCTTGCAGATCAAGGGTTCCCACAAACATACCCACTGCAGGAGCTTCTTCAATGCGTTGCTCGCACTTTGACCATAAGTTCCGCCATCGTATAGCATATTGAACCCATGTCTCGCTTGGCTTCACCCTGGCGTTAATCAATGCCGTCATCGGGGTGCGTTCACTGGCGCTCGCAAAACGCTGGGTAAACAACAGCTCCATCTCCGCGAAGGTTTTGATAGAGTCGTTCGGGAGCTCAGAGTACCATTCGAACGCTGTATCTGACAAGCTACCGACGAACTGGCGAAGCAACAGTTTGTCATCACCGCCGGTGTTGCCGCAGAGTGCTCTGAACTGGGCAACATGCTGATGGGGATTGCCCGTCCCCTTATAGACATGGAACTTGGGAATTGTCTAGCCCGTTGGATACTTGATCTGGTCGTACCAGCTCGGATGCGGTCGCACCAGCTCGGATACGGTCGCCCCGTTTTTACGACCTAACCCGCTACTTCAGTTGATTGATGAACCCGGATCTGCTGAGCTATATATTCGTCCAGGTCGGCTTTAGAGATCGCCTCCTCCTTGGCTGTTGACAGAGCCGGTGGAGGACTCGACGCTTCTCCCCTATCGTCTTCAAGGATGATCGGGGGATCTTCAGCAGAAGGATCTAGTTGGATCATCATCCCTACCATGTCTTGGAACAGGTGGCCCATACGCTGTATGTTGGCTGCTTGTTCAGCAGCCTCTTTATCCTTCTTCTCCAATATTCAACGAAGGAATTCGGCGTCGGTTTCTTGCTCCTGGCGAGGACGTTTCAAGGTTTTCTTTCGGCCCAGTAAGTGCTGCCATAGCGTTCATCATCTCTTGGAGCTTCTGCTGCTGCTTCTGCACTTGGTCACTGATCGCGTAAGCGGTCGATGACCCGTAGATATGCGCCTGTCCTCTTTACCGGATGTTACATAGACGGTGTGAACTCTAATGCCCCCTGACTTAGGGCGTTTGGGTCCACCACCTTGGATATTTGTCGTCGGCGTTGGCATTTTTTCTGGCCTTCTTCTCTTATGGGCCGTTGAAGTCGAGGGAGCCGTTACTTTGGGCACCCAAGTGGTCGTCACCTTCCGCTGCTTGATCGGGAAATTTTCTTCTTGCCAACCTTTCGACTTCTTGTGTTGGCGAGCGAAATTAGGATCAATCACAGACTCTCGGACCCGTCGCCATGTCTTGTAAATCCTGGAGGACAGCGATTGAGGAGGCTGCTCCGTTTTTTCTGCCTCCACGGCGGTCTCTACCGGTGGAGGAGATCTTTTAAGGACCGCAGTTGGTGAGTTTCTGTGTACTCTATTCAACAGCTCAAAGCTGTTCCCGGTTGGAACAGCAGCGTTAACTTCCACCGTCGGAGCTGGCGGAGTTATCCCAGAAGGGGAGTTGCCCCCAGTCTTCCTCACTCGTCGCCAATGGCGACGTCGAACATGATGAGCCGTTGGGACTGGCTCAGAGATTGAGACAGCTTCTTTTTGCCCCCTGTCTGAATGAGGCGCCGCTGGTGTTAACCTCTTAAAGACCGAGGTTGTCTTTTGAGGGATGATATTCAACCTGTCGAAGACGGATCCTCGAGTAGGGGCAGGAGCAGGAATCGTCAGTCTTGAAAAGACTGGCTCTTTGACAGGGGAAGCCGTCTTGACGACTTCTGGAGCAGCAGTTATTGCCTTCCTCGGGACAGCCAATTTAGAGTTCTGATCCAGCCTCGCGAAGACAGAGGCTGCTGGTTTAGTAGTGGGCGACCCGTTGACAGGGGCCGTCGTAGCAGTGAACCAGTCGAAGACCGACTTCTTGTTCACTTCCGGTGCGGGCACCTGGTCTACCGGCAGAGCGAGGAAGGAAGCCGCTTGGGGCCCATATGCTACACCTCCGGGGGAGGTGGAGCGTCCGTTGCAGTGGCACTTCGAGCAGTTGGTGCAGTTAGAGGCCATTGATGCTTGAGTTCTGTGCCAGACAAAAGACCAAATCTTAGTAACTTAAAATCTAAGGGCAACCATTAACAAACCGCGATTGGTTCGTGAAGACAACACACGAAGTATGGAGTGGAAAGAGGAAAAGGTCCCACCGGGCGTGCCAGAATCTGTTCCCTTCCGAACGGCGGCGCACAAGACTGCGAAGTCTTGACGTTGGGCTTCGGGGCAGATGCTATATGGTGCTATCCGTCCACCTCTCCGAAGATGCCAAGCTGATTTATGGCACCGTGTATCGGAGGTTTAGACGAATGCGGCCGACGTAGCAGACTTCATCAGATTCTCCCTCGCTTGAGGGGTTTTTGATTGTGGGGACGCTCTTCCCTGCAGGCGCAAGCCCCTGCAGTTAATTACACTACTGCATCGCGGTAACAACTTTCTCCTTCTCCAGAATTTCACTTCGTGTCGTGTGTGTTTGTTTTATTTGTGGTTGCCCGTGGATTGTATACGGAGACTGAGTAATGCCGTCGCCCGTAGGACGTGGATTAGTCCAAATCCGTATTTACTTAGATTTGGGTTTGGTGTTTTTAGTTTAAGGATACGTTAGCCGTATTGAGGCTAAGATGAACTTAAACATTCGTTAAGGATACGTTAGTCCTGTTTGAGACTAAGATCAACTTAACGTGGTGATCCGTTTAATATATGGCCGTCGGGACTCATCACCTCTCTGACGTCGTTGAAGGATTACAACGATAGGTGTCAGAGGAGTTCAGAGATGTACCCTTGAACCAAAGTCGGTAGGAGTTTTATAGTCCATTTAAATGTTTAAGGATACGTTAGCCGTATTTGGGGCTAAGATCAACTTAAACGGGACCGTTTAGATCCGGCAAAAGAGCATTTGGAGGCTCTATTGTTCCAGTTTAGGGACGTAGTGGTCCATGTTCCAGTTTACGGACGTAGTGGTCCATATTCCAGTTTAGGGACGTGATGGTCCATCGCCAGTTTAGGGACGTATTGGTCCATCATTAGTTTAAGGACGTTTCGGTCTGACATTAGTTTAAGGACGTTCCGGTCCACGAGTTTAAGGACCCCGCAGTCCGTATTCATATATGGTCGTCGGGACCCGTCACCTCTTTGACGTCGTTGAAGGATTACAACGGCAGGTGTCAGAGGAGTTCGGAGATGTACCCTCGAACCGGAGGTAAATTGATTTAAGAGAGCAATCTTGCTCAGTCAATTTAATATGAGGACTTACGGCCAAAATTGGACTAAGTCCAGTTGAAAATGTTCAACATTTTATCTGCTTTTGCATTGCATTTCTTTTTATTTTTATTTGGGCTCTACCCATAAAAGATGCAGAGCATCAATTTGTTTTGGGCTCTGCCCATTTATAAATGATGCAAAGCATCTACTTTGTTTGGGCTCTGCCCCTTTTAAAATGCATAGCATTTTTTATAATTTTGTTTGGGCTTTGCCCATTTATAAATGATGCAAAGCATCAATTCTGTTTGGGCTCTGCCCTTTTTATTGCTTGGCAATTTCATTAGGCCTGCTTGGTCTTTTTGATTTGGGCCTGGCTCTTTAGCAAAAGAAATGCATTGCATTTCAGGCGCTTTGCGTCAATCAAAGAGCGCAAACGCTTGTAGTGATGACACGTGTCATGCAGCGCAGTGCGCTGCGCTGGTGCGCTACGCTTGCGCTGCTGACACGTGGCGCGTGTTCACACCATAATATTGCATTATTATATTCCCCATTCTTATTCTTTTTATAAGTAAACAGGTGCTTTTGACGCATGTCTGCTACATGTTACAGGTTACAGGTTCTTGGACAGGAAACAGTGAAAACGATGTAAAGACGATAAAAATATGGACTTTTGACCAACAAATGGGAGGATCTTAGTCAAGCCTATATCGAAAGACAGTTCACAATTAACAAGGCAACGCAAGATCCCAAAATGTCAAGGCAAACGGTTAAAAAGCCATTGCAAATTGTTCACTGAAGATCTGGAACCAACCTAGAAGCCCAAATGGAAAAAGACATATAGAAACAGGAAGAAAAAGTCACCAGAAGACAACACAGAATTTTTCACAGCCCAAACCACCAGGATGGCCGCGGAACCGCGGCCAAACCCTGGCTGGGGCCGCGGTTCCGCGGTGGATAGAAGGAATTACGGGCGCAAAACTTTACCATAATTTGGTGGTGGCATTGACTGGTCTTCAAAGGGCTATTTTTGTAATTTCAGACATGCGAAACAAATGTAACCCTAGGGTTTCCTATTCTTTATAAATAGGAACTCTAATCATTGTAAACTTTATGCCTCCCTATGCCTCCTTTTAAATAATAAATTCAGATCTCTTTATGGAGAGCATCGGTGTTTCTTTTCAATTCATGAATTCAGATCTGACAAACCTGCGTTGATGACTGGAGAGATGCATCTGTAAGTAGATTTAATTCCTTGCTCTAGTTTAGATTTCAATTCTTTGCCCTAGGTAGATTTAAATTCTTGCCGTTGATAAATTGCTTAGAGTTAGCTTTGGGGAAGGATTTTGAGAGATGAGATCTCTCATCCCTTTCTTACCCATAATATATTTTCAATAGGACTCCATGCATACACGCACACACCGCGCCCTACGGCACCCTATCCCTCGAGGTAGCGGTGACACCGTAGTATAAAGGCCCGGTTGCGCCCGTTTTCCATGGAGGTTAGGGTAAGGATCTCTAAAGGAAGGACAAGAACCTAGAGGAAGGAACACCTTCCCGAATGGATCTAATCCCCTTTATTGATAATTTCCATAACTCCTCATAGATCTTCATTCGGGTATAGAAAGCGTTGAGATTTACTTGCATTTCCAAACCATCCCTAAACCTAACCCTAGCAGAACTAGATCTAGATAATCGTAGATAGTATAATTAGGTTTTTAGATTTAATAACCAATCCGAACACCCTTCGGAATTAACTCGTAAGCGCGAATCGGAAATTCACAACATCCCCGTGGACCGACCCGTACTCACCAGCTAGCTGCAAAGCGACGCCGTTCTTGATTGCGGTAATAGATATAGTTTTTGACCCGGGTTCGATCCCTGGCAACGGCGCCATTTGATTTGTGTCAAAAACTATCTATTACCGCAATCAAGAACGGCGTCGCATGAAGCTAGCCGGTGAGTACGGGTCGGTCCACAGGGATGTTGTGAATCTCCTATTTGCGCTAACGAGTTAATTCCGAAGGGTGTTCGGATTGATTATTAAATCTAAAAACCTAATTATTCTATACTACGATTATCTAGATCTATTCTTGCTAGGGTTAGGTTTAGGGATGGTTTGGAAATGCACGTAAATCTCAACACTTTCTATACCCAAATGAAGATCTGTGAGGAGTTATGGTAATTATCAATAAAGGGGATAAGATCCATTCGGGAAGGTGTTCCTTCCTCTAGGTTCTTGTCCTTCCTTTAGTGATCCTTACCCTAACCTCCATAGAAAACGCGCGCAACCGGGCCTTTATACTACGGTGTCACCGCTACCTCGAGGGGTAGGATGCCGTAAGGCGCGATGTGTGCGTGTATGCATGGAGTCCTATTCAAAATGTATTATGGGTAAGAAAGGGATGAGAGATCTCATCTCTCAAAATCCTTCCCCAAAGCTAACTCTAAACAAGTTCCTAGGGCATGAAATTAAATCTACCTAGGGCAAAGAATTGAAATCTAAACTAGAGCAAGGAATTAAATCTACTTACAGATGCATCTCTCCAATCATCAACGCAGGTTTGTCAGATCTGAATTTCTGAATCGAAAAGAAACACCGATGCTCTCCATAAAGAGATCTGAATTTATTATTTAAAAGGAGGCATAGGGAGGCATAAAGTTTACAATGATTAGAGTTCCTATTTATAAAGAATAGGAAACCCTAGGGTTACTATTGGGGTAAAAATTTACACCCCTGTTGACCGAGTCAAAGTCAAGGTCAACCCCCAAGCTAGGTGGGCCCAAGCCCAGGTCAAGCGGGCCCATGCCCAAGTCGAGCCCGCGGCCAGCCTCCCCATGCTAACAACAAAATCATGTAATAAATAATTTTTATGTAATTGTTTATGCATGAATGAAAACAAAATGGGCATAAAGCCAATATTTTGTAAGCCCATGGCTTATGTGCAAAAATGAAATAGCACATGAGCCATGGGATGGGCAAAATACCATTTTGTAAAGCCCCAAGAGGCTATATGTAAATATGTAAGCCTATAAAAGGCAACATGATGATGAATAAAAAAGAAGACTTTTTCATTCCCCCCAAAAACTAGGGTTCTTTGTGCCTCCTGCTCCTTCTCCAAGGTTCTAAACCTTCTCAATTCTTTTGAATTAAATCAAGAGTTTTACTCTTTCTTTTCCAAAACTAAGTAGTTTTCCACCACAAAACCCACAAAGGAAAACTCAGATCTCCTATCAGATCTCAAAAAGGAGTGATTTTTAAAATCTCCTACTTCTTGATCTTCAAGATCCGGCCAAACAACAAAAGGAAGAAGAAGAACCCCCTTCATCAGCTTCAAAACATCCCAGGAGTTTAACTCCATACATATATACATAACAAATATTTCCTTTCCGAAACATAGCTTCTATTTCTTAGGCTAAAAGCCACTTTTTCTCGCCGGCGCTCAAGCGTAGAGCGCCCACGTGCCAACACGTGGCGCGCTTGCGCTCAAGCGCAAGCGCCCGAGCGCAAGTCGCCCACGTGGCGCGCTTGTGCTCAAGCGCAAGTGCCCGAGCGCAAGTCGCCCCGGTGCCGACACGTGGCGCGCTTGCGTTCAAGCGCAAGCGCCCGAGCACAAGTCGCCCCGGTGCCGACACGTGGCGCGCATGCGTTCAAGCGCAAGCGCTCGAGCGCAAGTCGCCCCGGTGCCGACACGTGGCGCGCATGCGTTCAAGCGCAAGCGCTCGAGCGCAAGTCGTCCCGGTGCCGACACGTGGCGCGCTTGCACCCAAGCGCAAGCGCTCGAGCGCAAGTCTCCCCCGTGCCGACACGTGGCGCGCTTGCGCTCAAGCGCAAAGCGCCTACGTGCCGACACGTGGCGCGCTTGCGCTCAAGCGCCCAACGCTCAAGCGCAGAGCGCCCACGTGCCGATACGTGGCACTCTAGCGCCTGAGCGCACAGCACCTAGGCGCACAGCGCCCAAGGTGCTGCCCCCACACATCCTTTGGATGCCTTTTCCCCTTTCTTTCTTTTATATATATATATACATATATACATATATATATACATATGTATACATATTTGCACACACACGTGCTCCACGACACTGTCCCTATTAGAAAAAAATTTCTAACGGGGCGCTGCCCCGCACCCCGCAAGGGGGCTGCTAGCCCCCTTGACCCCCAGCCCGCTATCCGGGTAGCGGGACCCCCGTAAAAACTCTGCGTGGCTCCCGATATTTCCAAACCCCCCTTTCAAAACACAACACACGTACACTGCACATTGAGTTCGCATGACCAGTTTAACCCGTTAATCGGAGGTTCCCTCGTCCCAAAGGCGAGGGGTAATTAATGGAAGCTTAGTCCGCGGCTGCCGGAGATTCGGATCCCACAATCAATAAACCCCGGCCTGCCCTAGGCAGGGGGAATCTGTAGTACGCCTGACAAGCGCGCGCGTATTCCCATCTCAAAGGGGTGACGAAAAACACCCTACAGATTCTGGCACGCCCGGTGGGACTAATCTCTCCTCCCATATTTTTGGTTAAGCGTTCATGCAAACTCAATCTATATACATGTCTATACTTATACTAAAATAATGCTTTTTCATGCAGGTTTTCAAGCAATCACTTCCAACAATGTCTCCGATGATGAACTCAGCTCTCAGCACGGCTCCCGTCTCCTATACGATGAGGATAGACTCTAGGACGGTCCTCCCGGCCAGTCTCGGGCGACAATGGGAGGAGCCGCTGCTACTATTCGGCTCTATTATGTTCATACCAATTGGCGCCATCCCAGCTCCTCAAGCTCCAGCAACAGACAAACCGGTCTCGAAAGGTAGGAGACCAAATGTGGTGATCTCGAGGGCGTCCCAACCCAAACGCAAGTCGGTATCTGAACGACTTTCCTTGGCCCCAACTGGGGGCAAGGCCATCAACACCGACAAAGCAACAAGGCCTCTTGAGCAAGCTCCGACGGTGTCCTTGACAACTGCTCGATCGGGTATCTTCTCTAAGCTCCCTATCACTCGGCCTATGGCGGCTTCCCGGAGAGCAGAAGCCTGCCAAGCGCCCAAGGCAGAGAAACTGAGGAAGAAGCGGTTCGGACACAGAGCCAACAAAAGGGCCATGGCTCCGGCCATGTTAGAATTTATGAATTTCCGAAGCCCGGACCGCTCCGCGAAATCAGCCGCCAAAGATAAAGAGATGGCTGGGTACGTGGTCCACACTGTCTACATGGCCGGACAAGAAGAAACGAACCCTCCTCTTCTTCACAGCCATGGTGATGATATGGTTGACGCTACCCAGCATCGACTCGATCTAAATGATGAAGAGCCCGCTCACGCCGATAAGCCAGAGGAGCCCGTGGTTTCTACGGAATTGAGCTCAGGCAATAAAGATTACCCGGTTGTCATAGCCGGAACTACAGAACAAGCATTATTCCAATGGCTTCAAAGGCAATTTCAGGACAGGGATGAGAAGATGGTCGAGGTCTATTCCAAAGTCGACGAGCTGGCAAACGTCGTGGCAGATCTCGCGACCCAAGTCGCCCGGTTGCAATTACAGCAGAATCAAGTTTTGGTTCATGAGCCAGGGATTGATACCCGGGGGCAGCCAACTGATATCCCTTTCAACTTAAAAGTGGAGCGCCTTCGCGAAAAACGGCCGCAATCAGCCTCCTGTCCCTCCGATACATACGTCGGTGGGGAGTCGCCTCTGAAAGAGAAGCTGGAAAAGGTCTATTCCTTCAAGAGGGAAAAGGTCCACAAGATATTCAGGGACGCCCTAAGAAACGGTCTACAACTGCCAGAATCAAAGAGACCGCAAGAAGAGAATATGACCGTTGCCCCTATCATAGGGTGATAGGTCATGCCATTGAGGACTGCTTTGTCTTCAAAGATTGGGTCGAAAGGCAATACAAGATGGGAGAGATAGAACTGTCTAAAGGCGTGTTAGCGAACAGTCAAGCTACGATCGCCGATTTCATGCAAATGGAGACCGAAGCCTTTCGGGAACCTAATCCTCCCAGACATGTGCCTCGAGGACCAGCATCAGTAAAGGCACCTACTCCAATGGAGGGAAAGAGGAAGGTATACTCCTTCAGGAGGGATGAAGTCCACAAAATATTCATGGACGCCATGAACAGCGGTCTGCAACTGCCTGTTCCAAAGAGGCCACAGGAGATGAACATGACCATCAATCCCATATACTGCCCATATCATAGAGTGGTGGGTCATACCATCGAAGACTGCTATATTTTCAAAGATTGGGCAGAGGACCAATATAAGCTTGGAAAAACCTTACAATCCTCGGATGTATCGGCAAGCCACAGAGCTAGGTCGTCAACACAGCTCCGCCAAGATCAAAGTTCAAGGAGCTAGGATAAGCAAAAAGGACCACCACGTCGTTAAACTGGGAACAGATAACCCCCACGTCGTTAAACTGGGAACCGTCGACCTCTAAGTCGTTAAACTGGGAATGTAAAAAAAAAATATATATATATATGCATGTGTAAATAAAAAATGTGTAAATAAAAGAAAAAAATAAAAGCCGAAATGATGGGGCAACCGCGAATAAAAGCCGAAATGATAGGGCAATCGCGACCTTCGCGATAAGAAAAGCTGAAATGATAGAGCAATCGCGGTAAAACAAAAACAAAAAAATAACAACAAAAAAACGACGAATGATGAGTCGCTCCTGGTACTATATTCCAGTGCAGCGATGCGGACGCCGACCAAAGTCCAGTTTTCTAAAATTCTTCCGGCCCTACGGCCAGTCCCCAAATTGACTGCCGTATACAATCCACGGGCTCAAATAATTCTCATCATACCCATGCCCCACGGCAATTACCAGTCCAGCGGTTGGTCTCCGCCCTCGGAATTGTGCTCCATTGGGAAGACCCACTCATGTGTCCTGGTACATGTGCTTCAGTGTTAACAACGCTGATGTCGGCCCCTATCCCAAAATTCCAAATCAATCCAATAGACCTCTAAGTCTCTAAACTGGAAACAGATGACCTCCAAGTCATTAAACTGGAAATAGATGACCACCACGTCGTTAAACTGGAAACAGATGACCACCACGTCGTTAAACTGGAAACAGGTGACCACCAAGTCTTTAAACTGGAAACAGATGACCTCTATGTCTTTAAACTGGAAACAGATGACCTCTAAGTCTTTAAACTGGAAACATATGACCTCTACGTCTTTAAACAGGAAACAAATGACCTCTACGTCTTTAAACTGGAAACAGATGACCTCTAAGTCAATAAACTGGAAACAGATGACCTCCAAGTCGTTAAACTGGAAACAGATGACCTCTAAGTCGTTAAACTGGAAACAGATGACCACCAAGTCGTTAAACTGGAAACAGATGACCACCAAGTCTTTAATCTGGAAACAGATGACCTCTACGTCTTTAAACTGGAAACAGATGACCTCTAAGTCTTTAAACTGGAAACAGATGACCTCTACATCTTTAAACTGGAAACAGATGACCTCTACGTCTTTAAACTGGAAACACATGACCTCTAAGTCTTTAAACTGGAAACAGATGACCTCCAAGTCTTTAAACTAGAAACAGATGACCTCCAAGTCGTTAAACTGGAAACAGATGACCTCTAAGTCGTTAAACTGGAAACAGATGACCACCAAGTCGTTAAACTGGAAACAATAGACCTCTAAGTCTTTAAACTGGAAACAGATGACCTCCACGTCGTTAAACTGGAAACAGATGACCACCAAGTCGTTAAACTGGAAACAGATGACCTCTAAGTCATTAAACTGGAAACAGTAGACCTCTAAGTCTTTAAACTGGAAACAGATGACCTCTAAGTCATTAAACTGGAGACAGTAGACCTCTAAGTCTTTAAACTAGAAACAGATGACCTCTACGTCGTTAAACTGGAGACAGTAGACCTCTAAGTCTTTAAACTGGAAACAGATGACCTCTAAGTCATTAAACTGGAGACAGTAGACCTCTAAGTCTTTAAACTGGAAACAGATGACCTCTACGTCGTTAAACTGGAAACAGTAGACCTCTAAGTCTTTAAACTGGAAACAGATGACCTCTAAGTCATTAAACTGGAAACAGATGACCTCTAAGTCATTAAACTGGAAACAGTCAACCTCTAAGTCATTAAACTGGGAACGAGGGAAATCCAATCATGTGTCCTCACGATACATGAGGAGAACAAACCTTTGTGGGATCCTTACGACTCACGAAGGAAAAACACACTTAGGAGTCCCCACGACTCCTAAGGAGAAAATACACCTGCGGGATCCTTACGACTCACAGGGAGAAAATGCTTTTATGGGACCCTCACGGCCCATAAAATTGAAAAGTCTTAGGTGACAGGGATCTAAACCTGTTTCCTAAGCCATCGCTCTCCAACCCCCAAGTGGCGAATGATGAGTCGCTCCTGGTACCATATTCAAGTGCAGCGATGCACACGCCAGCCAAATTTCAAATCCAAATCCCCAAGTGATGAATGATGAGTCGCTCCTGGTACCATATTCCAGTGCAGCGATACAGACGCCAACAAAGTCCCAAAATTTTTACGGCCCTACGGTCCGGATCATACATCCTGTAAAACCGTATACAATCCATGGGCATAAAACGAACCCAACCTCTCCCAAGTCCTACTGGTGAGACCGCATTCAAAGTCCCACCGGCAGGGAAGATTCCAAAAAAAAAGGGAAAAGAAAAAAAAAAGAGAAGAAGAAAAAATAAAAAGAAAACAAAAAAAAGAAGAACGGTATGTCCACAAGCAAAATGGGCACGGATGAAAATCCGAAAGGGCTTCGTGAGTAAAAACAGCAGGACTGCCGGCGAGTTTGTGAAAACCCGAAAGGGCGCAAACTCGTAAAAAAAGAAGGAAATGAAATGCACTCGTAAGGTCCTCTCGACTTTGTGAGGAGAAAATTCCCTCGTGAGATCCCTACGACTCACAAAGGAGCAACACACTTAGGAGTCCCCACGACTCCTAAGGAGAAAATACACCTACGGGATCCTTACGACCCGTAGAGAGAAAATGCTTTGTGAGACCCTTACGGCTCACAAAATGGAAAAGCCTTAGGTGAAAGGGATCTAAACCTGTCTCCTAAGCCACCAATTCCCAAATCCTCTCAGGGCACATGATGAGTTGCTCCTGGCATTATTCCAGTGCAGCAATGCAGATGCCAAACAAAAAACCAAATCCAAGTCCTCCCGGGGCACATGATGAGTTGCTCCTGGCATTATTCCAGTGCAGCAATGCAGATGCCAAACAAAAACCAATTCCCAAATCCTCCCGGGGCACATGATGAGTTGCTCCTGGCATTATTCCAGTGCAGCAATGCAGATGCCGACAGAAAACCAATTCCCAAATCCTCTCATGACAAATGATGATTCGCTCTTGGTACCATATTCCAGTGTAGCGATGCTGATGTCAACCCAAATCAAATCAAACCAACAACCTCTATGGCGGAATCATGCTCCGTCCCAGAATTTACCCCGTGTCGAAATCATGCTTCGCCTCGGGATATCTACCTTCCCTGCCGGAATTATGCTCCGTCTCGGAATCAAGTCAACCCACGACACTCCGCGCCGGGGAAAAGTCGATCAGCGACACTCCGTGCCGGGGAAAAGTCAACCCGACACTCCGCGCCGGGGAAAAGTCGATCAGCGACACTCCGTGCCGGGGAAAAGTCAACCCGCGACACTCCACGCCGGGGAAAAGTCGATCAGCGACACTCCGTGCCGGGGACACGTCAACTAGCGACACTCTGCATCGGGGAAACGTCCAACACGGACACACCACATCTGGGAAAAGTCAACCACCGACACTTCGTGCCGGGGAAAAGTCCATCAGCGACACTCCGTGCCGGGGAAAAGTCAACCCGCCACTCCGCGCCGGGGAAAGTCCATCAGCGACACTCCGTGCCGGGGAAAAGTCAACCCGACACTCCGCGCCGGGGAAAAGTCCATCAGCGACACTCCGTGCCGGGGAAAAGTCAACCACTGACACTCCGCGCCGGGGAAAAGTCCATCAGCGACACTCCGTGCTGGGGAAAAGTCAACCCGACACTCCGCGCCGGGGAAAAGTCTATCAGCGACACTCCGTGCCGGGGAAAAGTCAACCACCGACACTTCGTGCCGGGGAAAAGTCGATCAGCGACACTCCGTGCCGGGGAAAAGTCAACCAGCGACACTCCGCGCCGGGGAAAAGTCCATCAGCGACACTCCGTGCCGGGGAAAGGTCAACCCGACACTCCGCGCCGGGGAAAAGTCCATCAGCGACACTCCGTGCTGGGGAAAAGTCAACCCGACACTCCGCGCCGGGGAAAAGTCCATCAGCGACACTCCGTGCCGGGGAAAAGTCAACCACCGACACTTCGCGCCGGGAAAAAGTCGATCAGCGACACTCCGTGCCGGGGAAAAGTCAACCAGCGACACTCCGCGCCGGGGAAAAGTCCATCAACGACACTCCGTGACGGGGAAAAGTCAACCCGACACTCCGCGCCGGGGAAAAGTCCATCAGCGACACTCCGTGCCGGGGAAAAGTCAACCCGACACTCCGCGCCGGGGAAAAGTCCATCAGCAACACTCTGTGCCGGGGAAAAGTCAACCCGACACTCCGCGCCGGGGAAAAGTCCATCAGCGACACTCCGTGCCGGGGAAAAGTCAACCACTGACACTCCGCGCCGGGGAAAAGTCCATCAGCGACACTCCGTGCTGGGGAAAAGTCAACCCGACACTCCGCGCCTGGGAAAAGTCCATCAGCGACACACCGTGCCGGGGAAAAGTCAACCACTGACACTCCGCGCCGGGGAAAAGTAGATCAGCGACACTCCGTGCCGGGGAAACGTCAACCAGCGACACTCTGCATCGGGGAAACATCCAACACGGACACTCTGCATCAGGGAAAAGTCAACCAGCCGATACTCTGCCTCGGGGAAACGTCAACCAGACACTCCGTGCCGGGGGCACATCGACAACAGACACTCTGTAACGGGGAAACGTCAAGCAGACACTCCGTCTCGGAGACGCGTTAAGCGTCGACCATCCACGTCGTAAAACGGGCAGTGCAGGCTCCCCACAAATCGGGAACCAAATCACTCCGGGTCAGGGAAACGTCTACCACGGACACTCCGTCTCGGAGACGCGTAAGGCGTCGACCGTCCATGTCGCAAAAAGGGCAGTGCAGGCTTCCTACAAAGCAGGAACCGGATCGCTCCGGGCAAGGGAAACGTCTACCACGAACACTCTGTCTCGGAGACGCATTAAGCGTCGACCGTCCATGTCGTAAAAAGGGCAGTGCATCCTTAAAAGTGGGAACCAAAGAAAGTCGCCTCCATGCAAAAGAAGATCCATCAATTTCATGCACACGACCCACATATGCTGTGTGCATTTATTGATGGGGGGCAATTTGTTGGGGTAAAAATTTACACCCCTGTTGACCGAGTCAAAGTCAAGGTCAACCCCCAAGCTAGATGGGCCCAAGCCCAGGTCAAGCGGGCCCATGCCCAAGTCGAGCCCGCGGCCAGCCTTCCCATGCCAACAACAAAATCATGTAATAAATAATTTTTATGTAATTGTTTATGCATGAATGAAAACAAAATGGGCATAAAGCCAATATTTTGTAAGCCCATGGCTTATGTGCAAAAATGAAATAGCACATGAGCCATGGGATGGGCAAAATGCCATTTTGTAAAGCCCCAAGAGGCTATATGTAAATATGTAAGCCTATAAAAGGCAACATGATGATGAATAAAAAAGAAGACTTTTTCATTCCCCCCAAAAACTAGGGTTCTTTGTGCCTCCTGCTCCTTCTCCAAGGTTCTAAACCTTCTCAATTCTTTTGAATTAAATCAAGAGTTTTACTCTTTCTTTTCCAAAACTAAGTAGTTTTCCACCACAAAACCCACAAAGGGAAACTCAGATCTCCCATTAGATCTCAAAAAGGAGTGATTTTTAAAATCTCCTACTTCTTGATCTTCAAGATCCGGCCAAACAACAAAAGGAAGAAGAAGAACCCCCTTCATCAGCTTCAAAACATCCCAGGAGTTTAACTCCATACATATATAGATAACAAATATTTCCTTTCCGAAGCATAGCTTCTGTTTCTTAGGCTAAAAGCCACTTTTTCTCGCCGGCGCTCAAGCGCAGAGTGCCCACGTGCCGACACGTGGCGCGCTTGCGCTCAAGCGCAAGCGCCCGAGCGCAAGTCGCCCACGTGCCGACACGTGGCGCGCTTGCGCTCAAGCGCAAGCGCCCGAGCGCAAGTCGCCCCGGTGCCGACACGTGGCGCGCATGCGTTCAAGCGCAAGCGCTCGAGCGCAAGTCGTCCCGGTGCCGACACGTGGCGCGCTTGCACCCAAGCGCAGGCGCTCGAGCGCAAGTCTCCCCCGTGCCGACACGTGGCGAGCTTGCGCTCAAGCGCAGGCGCTCGAGCGCAAGTCTCCCCCGTGCCGACACGTGGCGCGCTTGCGCTCAAGCGCAAAGCGCCTACGTGCCGACACGTGGCGCGCTTGTGCTCAAGCGCCCAATGCTCAGGCGCAGAGCGCCCACGTGCCGACACGTGGCACTCTAGCGCCTGAGCGCACAGCACCTAGGCGCACAGCGTCCAAGGTGCTGCCCCCACACATCTTTTGGATGCCTTTTCCCCATTTCTTTCTTTTATATATATATATATATACATATATACATATATATATACATATGTATACATATTTGCACACACACATGCTCCACGACACTGTCCCCGTAAAAACTCTGCGTGGCTCCCGATATATCTAAACCCCCCTTTCAAAACACAACACACGTACACTGCACATTGAGTTCGCATGACCAGTTTAACCCGTTAATCGGAGGTTCCCTCATCCCAAAGGCGAGGGGTAATTAACGGCAGCTTAGTCCGCGGCTGCCGGAGATTCGGATCCCCACAATCAATAAACCCCGGCCTGCCCTAGGCAGGGGGAATCTGTAGTACGCCTGACAAGCGCGCGCGTATTCCCATCTCAAAGGGATGACGAAAAACACCCTACAGTTACATTTGTTTTGCATGTCTGAAATTGCAAAAATAGCCCTTTGAAGACCAGTCAACGCCACCACCAAATTATGGTAAAGTTTTGCGCCCGTAATTCCTTCTATCCACGGATTAGGAAACTTGCTAGGATTAGGTTTAGGTAAAGTTTGGTAAATAAAGATCTACACCTCTTTTCAATGCCTTAATTTAGATATCCTATTAGGGGTTATGGTAAATTTTAATAAAGGGGATTAGGATGATTGGGAAGATACTTCTTCCTCTAGATCCTTGTCCTTCCTTTCTTAACCTTTACCCTAACCTCCATGGAAAACTTACAACTCCGGTCTTTTATACTATGGATCACCACTACCTCGAGGGTAGAGTGCCGTAGGGAGCGGAAGATGAAAGTATGCATGGAGTCCTAATGTTCATAATAGATTGGCAAAGAAAAGAGATGAGAGATCTTCATCTCTCAAACCCTTAGATCTAATTAAAAGACCAAACACCATTTGGATTTAACTCGTAAGAGCGATTAGGAAATTCACAACATCCCTGTGGACTGACCCGTACTCACCGGCTAGCTTCATGCGATGCCGTTCTTGATTGCGGTTATAGATAGTTTTTGACATACAAAATCAAATGGCGCCGTTGCCGGGGATGGCGTAAAATTTCCTTTTTGCAATTTCGGTTTAATCAAAATTAAAAAAATCATAAAAATCTGAAAAATAAAAAAACCATAAAAAATATATCATCTGTTATTTTTGGAAAGGGTATTTTTGTGTGAATTTTGCAGGATCTACGAACAAATTCGGATTTAGAAATCTACATAGATCAAAACAGCAAGTATCAAATTCGAACAAACAGAGGAATATCACAACAGAAAACAGAAGAAATTTGGAGGACCGAGTCAACAAGTCAACCGCGCGATCTGGAGAGCAAAAAAAAAAAACCTCGCGACCCCATTCCGGCCGCGGAACCGCCGCCAGATCCTACCTGCGACCGCGAAACTGCCGCGTTTTGGTCAGAAAAAAAGGGCAGAAGCGCGGTAAAAAAAACAGTTCCGCCACTGCAATTCTCTGTGAGTTTTCTCTCTCCTCCTCTGCAAATCTCCGATATATCTTCTGAAAATTCTCCTGCAGGATTCTTTACGCTTAAAAAAATCTTTCCCATTCCAAATAACAATCTTGTGTAGGATTCTTTGCGCCGTGCATAGAATAAAAATCTTTGATTGCAAGTGATTTACTGTTTTGCATATCTTTAATCGGACTTTAAGGGGCTTTTTGACCAATTCAGATTGGGTGGGGATTTCATCACCCTTCCCAGGACCCCAGAAATCACATAAGGCATTTGCATTGACCAATCTTAATTAAAAAATACTAGACTCGGCCCTAAGGACGTCGCGCTCAATAGGACAGAAGACTAGTTATAGGCATCGGCCGTTTATCCTAACCTGACTTTGCGGTGACTATGCAAGTGTGTCAAGACTAGTGGTTTTTAATTAGGCCCACTACTGCGGTTCCTTCCCACTTACCTGGCACTTATCTGGCCGCAATTGGCGGTGAAGAGGCGGTTTGAGGTCCTATTTCTAGCCTTTTGGAACAGTTAGGAGCTGTCTAGCTGACCTAGGTGACCCTAGATCTAGGCCTGATTGTGCATTTTTGGTGGATCGAAAGTGTGTCTTAGCCCTTTATCAAAAAAAAAAAAATCTTTTTTGCAAACAGTTCCAAATAAAAAATAAAAAAAGAGAAAAAGAAAAAAGGAAAATTTTTATTAGAAAACTTGCAACCTTTTGTCGCTAAGAAATCCTTGCACCACCTACTTTCTCTTCTCTTTCTTCTATCATGGGTACACCACATCATAAATCACTTTCCGAACTTTGGTATCCCGAACCTAATTTTGCGTCATACGTCAATTTGTTCGGTCAATTTAAAGACGATCCGTCCTTGCCTAAAAAATCTTTGAAAGACCAAATAGAGGCGTCTAGGAGAAACAGTTTGACTTTTCAACCCATTTTGTGTCAACCAAGTCAACCTTTACCACCTTCATATGTTGACACCACTTGGCAATGGCGCCATTTGATTGATCTCAAAAATATCTTGTAACCGCAATCAAGAACGGCGTCGCATGTAGCTAGACGGTGAGTACGGGTCGGTCCACAGGGATGTTGTGATTTTCCTAATCGCTCTTACAAGTTAATTCCAAACGGTGTGAATGGATTAATTAAATCTAAAAACTAAATTAATTTAGGGCAATTGAATTAAAGATCTAACTATCTAACTAGGGCAAGGAATTAAATTTAATTTAGGGCAGAGAATGAAAAATTACCTAGGGCAAGAATTGAAATTACCTACTTACTTTACAGATGGCTCTCTCCAAACATCAATACAAGACTTGTCAGATCTGAATTTCTGAAATGAAAAGAGGCATCGATGCTCTCCAAAACAAATCTAAATTTTATTGATAAAAAGAGGCATAGGGAGGTATAGCCTTTATAATGATTTAGAGTTCCTATTTATAGAGGATAGGAAACTCTAGGTTACAATTGATTCGCACGTCTATATTTACCAAAATATCCTTAGTAAGACCTAGTCAAAGTAGACTCCAAGTTTTGGTAAAATTTTATGTCTCTGTCTCTTTAAAAGGAAGTATTGGGCCTTGAAATTTCCTTTGTTGGCTCTTCTGTCTTTGGGCTTCCTTATTATTTGGTTCTTTTATTAAAATAGCTTCTATGTTTCTTCCAGATCTCCAGTGAATAATTGCGGTGGACTTTTAACCGTTTGCTTTGTAATCTTGGACCTTGCATTGCTTTGTACTTTGTGAATTTTATCTTTGATGTAGGCTTGATCAAGAGTCTTCTGTTTGTTGGTCAAAATCCACTTTTGCATCGTCTTTTCATCATTTTCACTATTTTCTGTCCAAGAACCTGTAACCTGTAATATGTAGCAGACATGCGTCAAAAGCACCTGTTTATTTATAAAACGAATAAGAATGGGGAATATAATAATACAATATTATGGTGTGAACAAATACCTCCAAACTTATCTTTTGCTCGTCCTCGAGCAAACTTATTTTATTCTCTACAAAAAACCTAACCGCACTTTCGCGGGGAAACGCGATTGCACTGAGCACGTGCAACAAGCCGTTAAACCTCTAGGTGTCCTTAGTAGGAGGAGTGTTGTCTCCTGAGGGTTTTCAGCGGATACTACCCATAAAATCCTATCAATTTGGCTTTTCGACTTTAATTCTCCAATTAGGTTTTCTAACAAGGAATTCTATTATCGTCGACTCGTAAATTATCCACCCATATTCTTCACACTTCCTCATCATCTAACTTAAGATTATATATGTTCTGCAGACCTACTTAGCTTTCGGCATCTCTTAAGTTTTCCTTCTAGGGTTCCTTCTCCACTTAGGAATTTCTATCAATTCTACTAAAGATACAAGTTCTATTCTTCACTCCTTTCTCTCATCTAAACTCCAATCGCATACCCCCCACGTGTGTGTATAAATCACCCCTACACTTGGAAATTCAAATCAAGCAATCATACCCTTGTCCGTTGTCCAAAGTAATTATTAGTAGGTGAATTTTAAATGAATTTTGCTTACACATCCTTCATGCGACCGTTAATACTTCTTGAGGTACCAACGACCGATTACAAAATGCGTTTGCACTTTAAAGCGTACTTCCTAGTCTTGCAACACCCAAGGCTTTTAGCAGTGACTCCCAAACCAGTTGGTCTAAGGCACTAGGTGATGAAGCACCCTCGCTAAATATTTTTCTATTTTTACAGCCTTAAGTAATCACAAAAACCAGTGTTCATTTTTTTCTTTATTCACTTTTTTTTCTTTTATTTTCTTCGTACTAAGGACTTTAGACAAGAGCATTTCAAGGTCTCTTCTACTATTCCAAGTTTCAAGATGCGTGATTGTGCAAATTGTAGGGTATACATTTTCAGAATCTAGACTTAAGCTAGGAATTATTTTTCAAACTTACACTTTAATAAAGAAAAAAAATGGACACTGGTTTTTGTGATTACTTAAGGCTGTAAAAATAGAAAAATATTTAGCGAGGGTGCTTCATCACCTTGTGCCTTAGACCAACTGGTTTGGGAGTCACTGCTAAAGCCTTGGGTGTTGCAAGACTAGGAATTACGCTTTAATGTGCAAGCACATCTTGTAATCGGTTGTTGGTACCTCAAGAAGTATTAACGGTCGCATGAAGGATGTGTAAGCGAAATTCAATTAAAAATTCACTAATTAATAAGTACTTTGGACAACGGACAAAGGGTATGATTGCTTGATTTGAATTTCCAAATGTAGGGGTGATCTATACACACACGTAGGGGTATGTAATTGGAGTTTAGATGAGAGAAAGGAATGAAGAATAGAACTTGTATCTTTAGTAAGGTTGATAGAAATTCCTAAGTGGAGATGGAACCGTAGAAGGAAAACTTAAGAGATGCCGAAAGCTAAGTAGATCTACATAACATATATAATCTTAAGTTAAATAATGAGAAAGTGTGAAGAATGTGGGTGGATAATTTACGGGTCAAAGATAATAGAATTCCTTGTTGGGAAAACCTAATTGGAAAACAAAAGTCAATGGGCCGAATTGATAGGATTTTGTAAGTGTAATCCGCTGAAAACCCTCAGGAGACAACACTCCTCCTACTAGGGACACCTAGAGGTTTAACGGCTTGTTGCACGTACTCAGTGCAATCACGTTTCCCTGCGAAAGTGTAGTTAGAATTTTAGTGAATAAAAATAAGTTTGCTCGAGGACGAGCAAAAGATAAGTTTGGGGGTATTTGTTCATAAAATAATATTGCATTTTGTATTCCCCATTCTTATGCATTTTACAATAAAAACAGGTGCTTTTGACCCATGTCTGCTACATGTTACAGGTTACAGGTTCTTGGAGCAAAAACAGTGAAAAACACAAAAGACGACACAAAAGAAGGACTTTTGACCAACAAATAAAAGGATCCTAGTCAAGCCTAGACGAAGAACAGTTCACAATCAACAAGGCAATGCAAGGTCCAAAATAACAAGGCAAAACGGTTAAAAGATCACTACAAATTTTCACTGAAAGATCTGGAGAAGACTCAGAAGCCAACTGGAGAAAAGAATGAAAGAAATAACAAACCCAAAGAACCAAGAAGCAGACCAGGAAAAATTATCAAATGAACTCATCAATGGGCCGCGGAACCGCGGCCCAAGCCTGCTATTACTGCGGTTCCGCGGCCGTATGGTGCCCGAGCTGCGTGAAAATTTTACCATAATTTGGGTGCTTCGCTTACTAGTAAACCTAAGGGCTATTTTGTAATTTCAGACACGCAAATCAATTGTAAACCTAGGGTTTCTATCTCCTTATAAATAGAACCCAAATCATTATAACTTCTTATGCCTCCCTTCATTAATAAATTTCAGCATTCTTTTGGAGAGCATCAAGTTGTAAGTTCTTTATTTTCTGCCTTAGGTTAATTTTCTATTTTTGCTCTAGATAAATTTAATTCCTTGCCCTAGTTAATCTTTTATTCTCTGCCCTAGATAAATGTATTTTAATTCCCTAATGAGTGAGTAGTTTCCTCGCTTGTTAGGGTTAGGAATAGGGAAGGGTTTGAGAGATGAAGATCTCTCATCTCTTTTCTCTGCCAATCTATTATGAACATTAGGACTCCATGCATACTTTCATCTTCCTCTCCCTACGGCACTCTACCCTCGAGGTAGCGGTGATCCGTAGTATAAAAGACCGGAGTTGTAAGTTTTCCGTGGAGATTAGGGTAAAGATTAAGAAAGGAAGGACAAGGATCTAGAGGAAGAAGTATCTTCCCAATCATTCTAATCCCCTTTATTAAAATTTACCATAACCCCTAATAGGATATCTAAATTAAGGCATTGAAAAGAGGTGTAGATCTTTATTTACCAAACTTTACCTAAACCTAATCCTAGCAAGTTTCCTAATCCTAATAGAACACAACTTCGTTTTTAGATCTAATTAAAATACCAAACATCATTTGGAATTAACTCGTAAGAGCGATTAGGAAATTCACAACATCCCTGTGGACCAACCCGTACTCACCGGCTAGTTTCATGCAACGCCGTTCTTGATTGCGGTTATAGATAGTTTTTGAGATCAATCAAATGGCGCCGTTGCCGGGGATGGCGTAGAAATTTCCTTTTTGCAATTTTGGGTTAATCAAAATTTAAAAAAAATCATAAAAATCTAAAAAAAATCCAAAACTTATAAAAATATATCAATTGTTATTTTTTGGAAAGGGTACTTTGTTGTGTGAATCTTGCAGGAACAATCGAAACAGATCTGGAGATTTCCAGAAAGCGAAACAGAAAACGGGATATCGGAACAGAAGAGATTTTAAACAACAGAACAGTGAAATTTTTTTGGAGCAGTAAACCGCCCAAAGCGCCGCCTTTCCGCGGCCAAACCTACCTTAGGCCGCGGAACCGCGTCCGTCTTGTCGAGTCAGAGCAACAGAAAAATTTTAGGGACTCGTGCTGACTAGACTGCCGCGAAAACGCGGCAGTAACGCGTTTATACCGCGGACACGCGGCCTTTTGGTGTCCTCTGTTCATGAAATTTGCTTTGTAAGCTTCCTCTGTTCCTCCTCTGTAATTTTTGAAATATCTTTTCTGGAAATGCCTGCAGGATTTTATGCACTTTAAAAATATATTCCCTTCCAAATAACGATTTTGTGCAGGATTTTTGGGCCCCGCTTAAATTAGAAATAGGTTGCAAGTAACATTTTTCTGTTGCATATCTTTTATCAAAAATTTTTTGCAACAATTTCCAAATAAAGAATAAAGAAAAAAAAGGGGACAATTTTTATTAGAAAACTTGCAAACTTTTGCCGCAAACAAATCCTTGCACCACTCAACTTTCTTTCTTTTCACCATTTTCTTCTAACATGGGGACCCCACATAATAAATCACTTGCCGAACTTTGGTATCCCGAACCTAATTTTGCGTCGTACGTCAATTTGTTCGGTCAATTTAAAGACGATACCTCCATGCCTAAAAAATCTTTGAAAGATCACATAGAGGCGTCTAGGAGAAACAGTTTGACTTTTCAACCCACTTTGTATCAACCAAGTCAACCTTTACCATCTACATATGTTGACACCACTTTTTCGAGTCCTTCTGTCACTCCTAAGCCGATGTCCATTGCTGAGCATATTGCTCAATCTCGCAGTCGATCTTTCACCCCTCTCCACTCATCTAGTTCTAGGGATCCGCACGATTATTCACCTTTTTATCCACATGTTGATCCTACCCCTGTCCAATCACCCACTTACTACCAGTCCTACCCGACCTTACCACCCTCACTAGACACTGTTTCCACATAGCCATTAGGGAGTTTTGCATATCCACACTATTTCGAATCTTTTACCGAAACCCCCTCACCACCTAAGTCTAGTTTGGAAGAGTCGTTGGAAGCTTATATTGCTGCAACAAACAAAATGACTAGGAATGTGGAAGCGTCTGTGGCCGCCCTTATGCAACCTAGTGAACCGGTAGCTAGTTTCCCGCTAGCTCAAAATTTTTTAATGTATAAAGAGGCGGTTGGGCAGAGTGAGAATGAGAGAGGATTTCCAAATCAAACCTACCCTTACCCAATTGAAGCCCACAACTCCAGTTTTCCATCGAATGTCCTAAATGATTCACAAGTTCAAAATAAAAACGAGTTGTGTGATTTTGTAGTGTTTGATTTGCCAAATTGTGAGGAACCCCTTTCGAGTGAAACCGCACCTAATCCTTTCGATCTTTACACCTCCTATCTAGAACCTAAATCGATAGATATCCATGCTTTTGATGAGGTGTCTAAGAAAATTATTTTCACTTGATTAAGGATATAGACGCCGGGAATATTTCGAATGATGAACCTGTCGATTTAATTGAGATTTTATGTTCAAATCATCATCCCGAGTTATTAAATGTTTCTCCCGAATCTCATATGCGTCTTGACTTTGATGATAATGGCATGGATGAGTTGAATCTTGAGGAGAATTATAAGGATAGTATTGAGGAGAGTTTTGAGGATCATATTGAGGTTGAACCATTTTTATTTGATGTGTCTGATTTTCCAATTCATCCTCTTGAACGTTTAACTAAATCATCATCCCTCCTTCACATCGTTCCGACCATGCCTCATATCATGCTTGAAGACTGTGACCTTGAAAAATTTTCCTTTGTATCTGACACAGTCCTCACAGACGATAACACTTACGAGTGTTTCACTTTTTCGGACGATGTTAATGACTCACCGCCCGAGTTTGAGTCATTTACATTTTCAGATGAGTTTATTGAACCATCAGACTAAGTTGCTTACAGTAGTTTCGAACTATTAATGGAATCTTTCAAGTTAGAGACAGTTTACTACGGTGAGAATGAGACTATCCCTGATTCACTTCCTTTCGTCCATTCTATTGTTCTGACCGTGCAAGTGACCGTTACGCTTTCATCTCCTATACCAAGTTCGGCGTACCCATGTTTTCTTGCGAATCTTGAGGGATTTGATCCCATTTCTCGACGAGTTGATAGGTTAGCGCAATCGCTTTTAACACATCTGTCATCACATATTGTAATTTATTCACTCGATTTACACCCTCAAGATCGTACTCCCCTTCTTTCTTCTTTCCGCCATTCTTCTCCCACACCGAGACCCTATTCTACCACCCTTCTTCTCATTCAGTCTCGTGTGTTTCTCATTTCTTTCACCCACACCCCATTCTTGCACCAACTATACCACTACCACGATAAGATCTTTGAATGGTTGGAGCTAACCTTTGGCTTGTGTAAGGCCAAGCTTAAGTTTGGGAGGAACCTTGTTGTATATATGTATATATTTTTGTTTTCTTTTTCTATAAAAAATAAAAAAAATTAAAAACATTAAAAAAATAAAAAAAATTGTAAATAAATAAACAGGGGAGTGCCGACATTTTGACCCTCTTGGTTTAGTATGACAGTGAGGACACTGTCAAGTTCAAGTTTGGGGGTATGCTCGGTACGTCTTTTTCCTTCGCATTCATTTGTACATATTTTTTCATTTGCATACTTATTTGAAAACCCATAAAAATTGAAAATTTTCAAAAATTATAAAAATAATTGTATTCAATTTTGGCTAATTGACTTGAGTTTGACTAATAGGTTAACTGGCTAGGAACAACTAGATCTTAGACTTAGTGAATTAAAAACCCTAAAAATAACATTCCTTAAAGTTTAACGGTAGAAAGTATATGCCTTGTAGTTTATTTAGAAATAGGCAAATTTTGGGTTCACTTCTTGGGTTAAGTCAAAATGAGGGAAGAGTATTGATGTTCTTATTAGAGTATGAGTTTGAAAAATAGTTCCTAACTTAAGTCTAGATTCTGAAGACGTATACTCTACAATTTGCACAATCACGCACCTTGAAACTTGGAATAGTAGAAGAGACCTTGAAATGCTCTTGTCTAAATTCCTTAGTACAAAGAAAATAAAAGAAAATAAAAAAAAGTGAATAAAGAAAAAAATGGACACTGGTTTTTGTGATTACTTAAGGCTGTAAAAATAGAAAAATATTTAGCGAGGGTGCTTCATCACCTAGTGCCTTAGACCAACTGGTTTGGGAGTCACTGCTAAAGCCTTGGGTGTTGCAAGACTAGGAATTATGCTTTAATGTGCAAGCACATCTTGTAATCAGTTGTTGGTACCTCAAGAAGTATTAACGGTCGCATGAAAGATGTGTAAGCGAAATTCAATTAAAAATTCACTAATTAATAAGTACTTTGGACAACGGACAAAGGGTATGATTGCTTGATTTGAATTTCCAAGTGTAGGGGTGATCTATACACACACGTAGGGGTATGTAATTGGAGTTTAGATGAGAGAAAGGAATGAAGAATAGAACTTGTATCTTTAGTAAGGTTGATAGAAATTCCTAAGTGGAGATGGAACCCTAGAAGGAAAACTTAAGAGATGCCGAAAGCTAAGTGGATCTACATAACATATATAATCTTAAGTTAAATAATGAGGAAGTGTGAAGAATGTGGGTGGATAATTTACGGGTCAAAGATAATAGAATTCCTTGTTGGGAAAACCTAATTGGAAAACAAAAGTCAATGGGCCGAATTGATAGGATTTTGTGAGTGTAATCCGCTGAAAACCCTCAGGAGACAACACTCCTCCTACTAGGGACACCTAGAGGTTTAACGGCTTGTTGCACGTGCTCAGTGCAATCACGTTTCCCTGCGAAAGTGTGGTTAGGATTTTAGTGAATAAAAATAAGTTTGCTCGAGGACGAGCAAAAGATAAGTTTTGGAGTATTTGTTCACACCATAATATTGCATTATTATATCCCCCATTCTTATTCTTTTTATAAATAAACAGGTGCTTTTGACGCATGTCTACTACATGTTACAGGTTACAGGTTCTTGGACAGGAAACAGTGAAAACGATGTAAAGACGATAAAAATATGGACTTTTGACCAACAAATGGGAGGATCTTAGTCAAGCCTATATCGAAAGACAGTTCACAATTAACAAGGCAACGCAAGATCCCAAAATGTCAAGGCAAACGGTTAAAAAGCCATTGCAAATTGTTCACTGAAGATCTAGAACCAACCTAGAAGCCCAAATGGAAAAAGACATATAGAAACAGGAAGAAAAAGTCACCAGAAGACAACACAGAATTTTTCACAGCCCAAACCACCAGGATGGCCGCGGAACCGCGGCCAAACCCTGCCTGGGGCCGCGGTTCCGCGGTGGATAGAAGGAATTACGGGCGCAAAACTTTACCATAATTTGGTGGTGGCGTTGACTGGTCTTCAAAGGGCTATTTTTGTAATTTCAGACTTGCGAAACAAATGTAACCCTAGGGTTTCCTATTCTTTATAAATAGGAACTCTAATCATTATAAACTTTATGCCTTCTTATGCCTCCTTTTAATAAAAATTCAGAAATCCTTTAAGGAGAGCATCGGTGCCTCTCTTCAATTCAGAAATTCAGATCTGACAACCCTATATTGATGATTGGAGAAATGCATCTGTAAGTAGATTTAATTCCTTGCCCTAGTTTAGATTTCAATTCTTTGCCCTAGGTAGATTTAAATTCTTACAGTAGATAAATTGTTAGAGTTAGCTTTGGGGAAGGATTTTGAGAGATGAGATCTCTCATCCCTTTCTTACCTATTATATATTTATAATAGGACTCCATGCATACGCGCACACACCGCGCCCTACGGCACCCTATCCCTCGAGGTAGCGGTGATACCGTAGTGTAAAGTCCCGGTTGCGCGCATTTTCCATGGAGGTTAGGGTAAGGATCTCTAAAGTAAGGACAAGAACCTAGAGGAAGGAACACCTTCCCGAATGGATCTAATCCCCTTTATTGATAATTACCATAACTCCTCATAGATCTTCATTCGGGTATAGAAAGCGTTGAGATTTACTTGCATTTCCAAACCATCCCTAAACCTACCCCTAGAAGGACTAGATCTAGATAATTGTCCTAGGTTAATTAGGTTTTTAGATTTAATAATTAATCCGAACACCCTTCGGAATTAACTCGTTAGTGCGATTAGGAGATTCACAACATCCCTGTAGACCGACCCATACTCACCGGCTAGCTTCAAGCGACGCCGTTCTTGATTGCGGTAATAGATAGTTTTTGAGATCAAATCAAATGGCGCCGTTGCCGGGGATCGAACCCGGGTCACCCGCGTGACAGGCGGGAATACTTATCTGCCCTAGTTATAACTTTCAATTAATTGCCCTAGGTAGAATAATTAGGTTTTTAAATTTAATAACCAATCCGAACACCCTTCGGAATTAACTCGTTAGCGTGATTTGGAGATTCACAACATCCCTGTGGACCGACCCGTACTCACCGGCTAGCTACATGCGACGCCGTTCTTGATTGCGGTAATAGATAGTTTTTGAGATCAATCAAATGGCGCCGTTGCCGGGGATGGCGTAAAATTTCCTTTTTGCAATTTCGGGTTAATCAAAATTAAAAAAATACACCTTAAGCCGCGGAACCGCGGCCTTCTTGTCGAATCAGAGCGTGAGAAAAATTCTGGGGACTCGTCTGACCGCGAAACCGCGGTGTAATCCCACATTATACCGCAGAAACGCGGCTACACAGTGTCTTCAGCGCAGGAAATTTGTTCTGTAAGTTTCTCTGTTTCCTTCTCTGTAAATTTCTGAAATTTCTTTTCTGAAAATTCCTGCAGGATTCCGTGAGCTATAAAATATATTCCCTTCCATATAACAAATCTTGTGCAGGATTTTTGCGCCTAGTTTAAATTAGAAGTAGATTGCAAGTAATCTTTTTTGTTGCATATCTTTTCTCGAATATCTTTTTGCAACAATTTTTCCAAATAAAGAGAAAAAGAAAAAAAATGGAAAATTTTTATAAAAAAAAAACTTCCAAACCTTTGCCGCAAATAAATCCTTGCACCACCACCCAAATTTCTTTCTTTCACCCTTTCTTCTTACAACATGGGTACCCCACATAATAAATCACTTGCCGAACTTTGGTATCCCAAACCTAATTTTGCGTCGTACGTCAATTTGTTCGGTCAATATAAAAATGATCCTTCCTTACCTAAAATATCTTTGAAAGATCAAATAGAGGCATCTAGGAGAAACAGTTTGACTTTTCAACCCACTTTGTGTCAACCGAGTCAACCTTTACCACCTACATATGTTGATACCACTTTTTCAAGTCCTTCTGTCACTCCTAAGCCGATGTCCTTTGCTGAGCATATTGCTAAATCTAGCAGCCGATCTTTCACCCCTCTCCACTCATCTACTTCTAGGGATCCACACGACTATGCACCTTTTTATCCACATGTTGACCCTACCCCTGCCCAACTACCCACTTCCTACCAGTCCTACCCGACTTTCCCACCTTCACTAGACACTGCTTCTACACAGCCTGTTGGGAGTTTTGCATATCCACACGATTTCAAATCTTTTACCGAAACTCCTTTACCACCCAAGTCTAGTTTGGAAGAGTCGTTGGAGGCGTATATCGCAGCAACAAACAAAATGACTAGGAATGTGGAAGCGTCCGTGGCCGCCCTTATGTAACCTGCTGAACAGGTAGCTAGTTTCCCGATAGCTTCAAATTTTTCAATGTATAAGGAAGCGGTTGGACAAAGTGAGAATGAGAGAGGATTTCCAAATCAAACCTACCCATACCCAATTGAATCCAACAACTCCAATTTTCAAACATATGTCCAAAATGATGAGTTGTGCGACTTTGTAGTGTTTGATTTGCCAAATTGTGAAGAACCCCTTTCGAGTGAAACCGCACTTAATCCTTTCGATCTTTACACCTCCAATCTAGAACCTAAATTGATAAATATCCATTCTTTTGATGAGGTGTCTAAAGAAATTGATTTTCACTTGATTGAGGATATAGACGCCGGGAATATTTCGGATGATGAACCTGTCGATTTGATTGAAATTTTATGTTCAACTCATCATCCTGAGTCATTAGATGTTTCTCCCGAACTTCATATGCGTCTGGATTTTGATGACAATGGCATGGATGAGTTGAATTTTGAGGAGAATTATAAGGATAGTATTGAGGAGAGTTTTGAGGACCATAATGAGGTTGAACCATTTTTGTTTGATGTGTCTGATTTTCCAATCCATCCTCTTGAACCTTTAACTAAATCACCCTCCCTCCTTTCCATCGTTCTGACCACGCTTGAAGACTGTGAGCTTGCAAAATTTTCCTTTGAATCTGACACAGTTCTCACAGATGAGTGTTTCACTTTTTCGGACGATGTTGATGACTCACCACCCGAGTTTGAGTCCTTTGAGTTTTCAGATGAGTTGGTTGAACCATCAGACTCGGTTGCTTACAGTAATTTCGAACCATTAATGGAATCTTTCAAGTTCGAGATAGTTTACTACGGTGAGAATGATACTATCCCTAATTCACATCCTTTCGTCCTTCCTATTGTTCCGACCGTACAAGTAACCGTTACGCTTTCATCTCCAATACCAAGTTCGGCATACCCATGTTTTCTTGCGAATCTTGAGGAATTTGACCCCATTTCACGACGGGTTGATAGGTTAGCGCAATCGCTTTTAACACATCGGTCATTACAAATTGCGCTAATTTATTCACTCGATTTACACCCTCAAGATCGCGCGGCCCTTCTTTCTCCTTTCCGCCACTCTTCTCCCCCACCGAGACCATATTCTACCATTCTTCTTTCCACACGGTCTCGCGTGTTTCTCATTTTTTTCCTCTACACCCCATTATTTCACCAACTCGGCCATTACCACGATAAGATTTTTGAATGGTTGGTGCTAACCTTTGCCTTGTGTAAGGCCAAGCTTAAGTTTGGGGGGAACCTTGTTGTATATATGTATATATATTTTTTGTTTTCTTTTTCTATAAAAAATAAAAAAAAAATTCAAACAATAAAATAAAAAAAATTATAAATAAATAAACAGGAGAGTGCCGGCATTTTGACCCTTTTGGTGTAGCATGACAGTGAGGACACTGTCAAGTTCAAGTTTGGGGGTATGCTCGGTACGTCTTCTTCCTTCGCATTCATTTGTACATATTTTTGCATTTGCATACTTATTTGAAAACCCATAAAAATTGAAAAAATTATAAAATTATAAAAATTATTGTATTCAATTTTGGCTAATTGAATTGAGTTTGACGAATAGGTCAATTGGCTAGGAACAACTAGATCTTAGACTTAGTGAATTAAAAACCCTAAAAATAACATTCCTTAAAGTTTAACGGTAGAAAGTATATGTCTTTGTAGTTTATTTAGAAATAGGCAAATTTTGGGTTCACTTCTTGGGCTAAGTCGAAACGAAGGAAAAGTATTGATGTTCTTATTAGAGTATAAGTTTGAAAAATAGTTCCTAGCTTAAGTCTAGATTCTGAAAATGTATACCCTACAATTTGCACAATCACGCACCTTGAAACTTGGAATAGTAGAAGAGGCCTTGAAATGCTCTTGTCTAAAGTCCTTAGTACGAAGAAAATAAAAGAAAAAAAGAGTGAATAAAGAAAAGAAAAAAATGAACACTGGTTTTTGTAATTACTTAAGGCTGTAAAAATAGAAAAATATTTAGCGAGGGTGCTTCATCACCTAGTGCCTTAGACCAACTGGTTTGGAAGTCACTGCTAAAAGCCTTGGATGTTGCAAGACTAGGAATTACGCTTTAAAGTGCAAACACATTTTGTAATCGGTTGTTGGTATCTCAAGAAGTATTAGCGATCGCATGAAAGATGTGTAAGCAAAAGTCATTAAAAATTCACCAATTAATAAGTACTTTGGACAACGGACAAGGGTATGATTGCTTGATTTGAACTTCCAAGTGTAGGGGTGATTTATACACACACGTGGGGATATGTGATTGGAATTTAGATGAGAGAAAGGAATGAAGAATAGAACTTGTATCTTTAGTAAGGTTGATAGAAATTCCTAAGTGGAGATGGAACCCTAGAAGGAAAACTTTAGAGATGCCGAAAGCTAAGTAGATCTACATAACATATATAATTTTAAGTTAAATAATGAGGAAGTGTGAAGAATGTGGGTGGATAATTTACGGGTCAAAGATAATAGAATTCCTTGTTGGGAAAACCTAATTGGAAAACAAAAGTCAATGGGCCGAATTGATAGGATTTTGTGGGTGTAATCCGCTGAAAACCCTCAGGAGACAACACTCCTCCTACTAGGGACACCTAAAGGTTTAACGGCTTGTTGCACGTGCTCAGTGCAATCGCGTTTCCCTGCGAAAGTGTGGTTAGGATTTTAGTGAATAAAAATAAGTTTGCTCGAGGACGATCAAAAGATAAGTTTAGGGGTATTGGTTCACACCATAATATTGCATTATTATATTCCCCATTCTTATTCTTTTTATAAATAAACAGGTGCTTTTGACGCATGTCTGCTACATGTTACAGGTTACAGGTTCTTAGACAGGAAACAGTGAAAACTGTTAGTGTATATGCCCTAGAGGCCATTACTGTATCATACTAGTATGTATATTACTTAATAGAAGCTTGGGATATTCACCTTGTATTGACAATCTTGCTCAATATAGTAGTATGCTACTTGGTTTGTTTCTACTTCAATGTGTACATGTGTTTATTTTAGTATATCGCCTTTACACATTAGTGGAGCCCTTAGGATCTTTGCTTGATTACCAGCGTTGTGATGGCAGTCACACTCGTGGGGGCTGGGTAATCTATAAGCACATCCTTATGCAGGTCCCTAGTCGCAGGACTATCGAGACAGGGCATCGATACTCCGTAGTAGACTAGCGTATGCGCTTCTCATCCCAGTATGGGAGACGGCCTGTCCCACAGCCGTCAGTACGTCGTACTTGAGATAGTATGCGGGTGCTCGTTAGGTTATGAGTACACTGGACAGGACTCGTCGGGAACTGAATGGTTGGTATTATACCTATCGTCAGTTATCAGTTCCCAGGTGACATGAGTACAGCTTAGTCCGCTGACTTGACACTGTTACTTCGCTTCGAGTGTGTTCCCACTGTACTTTGATTACTACCCTACCACGGCTCAAAGGAGTCATGCAAACAGGTAGTAGTTGGGTGCAGTCCCGAAGCACTTGGAGGCAGTGACGGTTAGACAAGATTCGTCTCTCTCGGTATTGGGGGTTGACATCACAATGTGTCTAGGAGAACCATTACACGAGTAGTCCCTGGCCAGGGCAAGCGAGATATACTGGTAGGTTTCCAGTGTTATCTCAGGGTGTTCTGGGCTACACTCCGGCACGACTTGTACCGCTATTAGAGGACTGGCATTTGCCGCCCTCTAAGCCCGCCATGTGATGTATCAGACGAACAGACCGGACTGTACGGAGATTGTCACATTCAGGCTCAGTAGGAGTTCAGATGGGTTTCACCTCGTCCGTCTTCTTGTCGGCATCTACCTGGGGACCGTTACGCACAGCTAGTGCCGCTTGCGGTCTGTGGTTAAACCCACTGCCAGCGTAGTGTCGAGTCTTTAGAGTCCCACACAGAAAGCTATTCGCCTTTAGGCAAAAGAGTAGAGGTCGCATGGTTTTGCGATAGGTCGCATGGTTTTGCGACAGGGTTCGGTCACATCCGTACACTTTTGCACGTTTAGTGTCCGGACAGTTAACACTAGCGGGCTTTGGTTTAAGCCAGATCCTAGTGTACGTTTTGGGATTGATTTTATCTCGTTTGTATTCGTGTTCCTCGGAACGCGGATGCGGGTATGTATGCACAGTTGACAGAGAGACAGAGACAGAGGATTCTCATTGGGGTTGTTGACTGTTGACTGTTGACCATTGACTTTTTGCTAAACCCTAATGAGAATAAGAAATATGATTAGCAATAATATTAATTAAGTATTATAGTGACATGGTTGTTGAGGGGTTGACTTTGTTGACTTGTTGACTTTGTTGACCGGTTGACTAGGTTGGACTAGTTGACCATCGTCATTACAATGGTTGTCATTTTTCATGCAAAGACTTTTGCTTGCTTGTTGTGGTTTGCAAAATGAGTGCATGAAAATGATATTGCCTTTGATATGATATGAACCATCACATAATACTTGATTATCATTATGGCTCATGATGCTTTTGGATTACGAGAGGTTGGATGAGAAAAGAGTTGCTCACTTTTGATTTTTCTTTCTCTCTCTTGAGCTCTCTCATTCTCGAGCTCTCCCTCTTCCTCTTGCTCTCTCTAGCTCAAGGTAAACCATTCTCATGTGTTGAGACTCATTGCCTTAGAGATAAAAAGACACCAAAACATTCCTCTACTCATTCTAGTTCACAAGGCCTAGCAAGCTAAGTGATCTAGTTTCTTCAAAGTTCGAAGAAGAAGCTAAAGGTAGAAGCTTTCGGGTGGATCCATCTTCGGCGCAAGGAGACGACGAGGTGAAGCCGATCCGTACACCGGGAGGAGTTGAAGACGAAGGAGTTCAAGAAAGGTATAGCCCCCCTAACCGAGTAGGTAAACTCAAGTTAGGTTGTTAGTTAGTCGTTTAACAAAGATCCGTATTGGTAGTCCATGTTACCACCCTCTTGAAAATCGTTTTTCACCACTTCCGCAACCCCGTAAGAACCGGGGAAGGGTAGCATGGACTTACAGTGGTATCAGAGCCTAGTTAAACACTACCTAACATGTTAGCATATAACTAGAAATTCGATCGGAGAAAAAGTCGCGAAATACACCCCGATATCAAGCTTGCTGTCGATTTTCAAAGTTCTGTAAAAATAATAAATCATGCTTCAAAAATCGACTCAGGGTTTTTATAGTGCACTGAAGAAAAACGATCAAGAGATCTCATCAAAGCGCCGCGGAAACGCGGCAAGAGCACTCATGCCGCAGTTCCGCGGCCGATTTAACTCTTCTGTAGATTTTCTTCACTGCAGTATACTTAGTGGGGTATTTTGGGATTTTTTGTATATGTTTTTTCAGCCCAGATTTTCCAGAAAGAAAAATTTGTTTTTGGGGCTTTAAAAACCGTATTTTGATCGAGTTTCTAAAGACTTAAGCTGACGGGTATATATCTGTGATGTGTTATTTGTATTGAACGTCTGCTAATCGCTATATGTCGATTAGTGGGGGTTATACAAATCTGTGATCTGTAATGTTGCTGGTATGTGTATATGAATTCATTGGATTGTCGCGGGTGAATAGCCGGGGGGTTGTGAGACGAGTGTTTTCTTTTCTTTCAATTCATGTAAATTTGTAAATTGATGTAATATTATTTGTATGGCCGCACAACCGGGTCGGGGTTGTAGCCGTCATTGTATAATTTCTTTTTACTGTTTTTGCTCCTAGGATAGACCCATGGTGGGGTGCACAAACTACCGGATATCTCGAAGTGCTGAGTGGCCTACTCACGTCGTTGAGGGAGGTTGCTCTGCTTCGGATATTTGGCGGGTAGTTTGCCGCACCCGTAGGGGTCTTGGGTGGGGTATTGGCTATTCACCGCGATCGTGTAATCCGCTTTTCGTTACAGGCTCGTACGAATTGCGGATTCCTAGTATATCCAATGTATTCATCTATGATCTGAAATGGCTATCATTGCAATATATATCTATATATGATATTATTTAGGCGTTACTTATGTTTTACAGCCGCGCTAGCCAAGCCCCCGCTCTGTCGTTAGTTAAGTAACCTAACGGGTAATGACGGGGCCCCGTGGCGAATGCGAATGGCATAAGCATACGTCATATTTTGGTTATTTTCTGCAATGGTAGGATTAAATGGTGGGACGCATTAAAAGAACTAATGCAAGAAAAATACGCATTAAAAGAACTAATGCAAGAAAATAAACCAAGTAAAAGTCGTTGGAACACTTTCAAAACCACTCGTTTCTTTTCAAAAACCAACTTTTAAATGCGGAGCTTGAGCCACTCCTTTTAAAAGCTATCAAGGTTCCTTCGATTATATCAAGTTCACTACGTTCAAGGTTTCGCCAAAACCATTCGTAGCCCTCCATCGTTTCGTATGAATATTCAATAGTATTCAAGCTATGTTTGTTGACCTTCGTCAAGGCATAGTGATTGGTAGCTGTTGGGTGTTCATATGTAGCATAGATAGATGCGTTGGTTTGGGACAGTCGTATTACCTTGTTGACCTTCGTCAAGGGTATATACGGATGGGTTCAAATTAACCTGGACAATGACGGGTAGAACTTGACATGTGACTTATAATTTATTGACCTTCGTCAAGGTCATAAGAGCATGGGGCAAAAATCCACATCGGGAGTTTCAAAAGAACTGAAACTTGCTAGCACTGCATACCATTTGGAGTGTGATGATTCTGGTAGGATTCCTTCAGTTTTGTCACGCGATGATATTTGGATCCCGATCCTACTGTGAGTATATGCTACTCCTCGGGAACTTTCTCACTTAACGATCAATGCTATAAACCAAGTAGGTGTCTAGAAAGGTGTTAGCGGGGCTACGCCCCTAGGAAAAAGAGGTTATTTAATTAAGGAACTTCGCGAAAGCATTGGAAAACCTCCCTCGAAGTACCGACACTAGCCTGGCTGAACGGTTAAGCAAGTATTGTACGGTGAGATTGATCCTGACTAATTCTTCCTTTTTGGTTTGAGGAGGGGTTCGAGAGACAGTGGGAGCCATCCTGTTTAGATAAATTAAAAACCAATCTAAACTTGCAAGAGCATCATGCTGAGTGTTTTCTTCTCTCTCTCTCTCTTAATTGCAGCGACCAAGTGACCACACATAGGTTACATCTAGATAATAAAATGACTGAACCTGACTGTTATGATTGGCAAAGGTCTGTCCAGATGTCCATTACCCATGACAAGTTGGGACACCTCTTAACAAATCAAACCCCTGCCGTCTCAGGACCAGTTTCCCCTGTCACGGATAGTGATATCCATAAGACATCGGAAAAAGACTGTGCGAAAGCCAAGTGCCTCGTATTAGCCTCAGTTGATGGTGCAAACCAGAGGCAGCACGAGAAGATGGACTCAGCTTCTATCTTCCTCCATAACAAAGATTTATATGGAGAGCAATCTTGTATCGCAAGATATGAGACCTCGAACGAATTGCTTCAAGCGAGGTTGGCTGTCGGGTCATCTGTAGGGGACAACGTCCTTACAGAGACCAGCTATTTTAAGCTCACGGACCTGGAGACCACGTTGGAGAATGGGTCAAGTACTGACTTAATTCTACAGTCCCTGCCCTCTGCTTATACCCTGAAGGAAACCAGGGAAGAAGAAGGAAAAGCAAGGGCAAAAGTTTTAGGACTGGATGTAGTTAAAGAGGGACGTTCCTATTGTAACGGGAATGAACATTGGTAGAAAGATTGCAGGGCTAGCAAAGCCAGTAGCCAGAATTCAAAGCATGTTGTGGCTTCGGCTTCGGGTGTGTTTATGATAGAGAACTATATGTCAGTTAACCCTACTTCCTGGGTATTGGATACCGGATCAGGATCTCACATTTGTAATTCATTACAGGCTCTGAGAAACCGTAGGGTTATCAGGAAAGGTGATATGACTCTCAGGGTTGCGAACGGAATAAGCATGGATGCTGAATTCGTAGGGGAATATCTTCTTGGACTGACAACTGGGCAGATATTGATTTTGCGTAACTGTTTGTATGTACCAGGTGCGACTTGTAATATCATATCTGTATCCTTACTTTCTAAGGAAGGATATGAATTTACTTTTGTAAGTGATGTAGTACACATCCACCTAAATCAAGTTCTGATTGGGTCAGGTACATTAAATAACGGATATACGTATTAAATCAAGCTCAGATATTCAGTGTTCAGAATACACTTAAAAGAAAGTCTCCGGAAACAAATCAGGCTTTCTTATGGCATTGTAGACTGGGTCACATTAATGAGACACGATTAACTAAGTTACATAAAGAGGGATTCTTGAATCCGTTCGAGTATCAGTCTTATGCCACTTGTGAATCTTGTCTCATGGGAAAGATGACAAAGACTCCGTTCACTGGACACGGAGTAAGAGCGAGCGAGCTCTTGGGACTCATACACAGTGATGTGTGTGGTCCAATGTCTACACATGCGCGAAGTGGTTATTCATACTTCATTACTTTCACAGATGATTTCTCTAGGTATGGACATGTCTTCTTAATGAAGCACAAATCCGAGGCCTTTGGGAAATTTCGGGAATACAAGAATGAAGTTGAAAAACAAACAGGCAAAAGTATAAAGACACTGAGATCTGATCGAGGTGGTGAATACTTGAGTGCCGAGTTTCTGGACTACTTAAAAGAGAATGGAATTCTCTCTCAGCGTACTCCTCCATACACACCACAACACAACGGTGTATCTGAAAGGCGGAATCGAACCCTATTGGATATGGTTCGTTCCATGATGAATAAGGCTGAATTACCGCAATCTTTCAGGGGTTATGCACTAGAAACAGCTGCATATCTCTTGAATAAGGCTCCAACCAAGACTGTGCCTACCACCCCATATCAGATGTGGAGTGGGAAGAAACCCTGTCTTAAGTATCTTAAGACATGGGGATGTCCAGCTTTTGTAAAAAAGCAGCATGCGGACAAGCTCGAGGCACGCTTAGTACTGTGTAAGTTTGTGGGATACCCAAAGAACTCAAGAGGGTATCTTTTTTATTCCGCAGAAGAACAAAAAGTTTTTGTTTCTCCGCATGCCCACTTCTTGGAAACTGAATTTTTGGAAAATCAGATAAGTGGGAGCGCAATAGAACTGGAAGAAATTCCAGAACCACAAGCTATTACTGAAAGCTTGGAAGAACCAGAAGTTTCAGGGGAACCGGACATTCCTGCGCCGCTCCGCAGGAGTAGTAGGCAGTCTCATCCGCCCGAGAGATACTACGGTTTTCTCATAGACGGGGATAGAGAGGATTGCGTCATTGATTATGACGAGCCTACTAGCTTCCAGCAACCATTCAGAGCGGTGACTCGGTAAAATGGCTGGATGCAATGCGGACCGAGATGGAGTCCATGTACACCAAAAAAGTTTGGACTTTGGACTTTGCTCCAGAAGGGGTAAAACCCATAGGCTGCAAATGGATCTTCAAAAAGAAGATTGGTGTAGATGGGCAGGTTGAAACCTATAAAGCTAGGCTTGATGTAAAGGGTTTTCGTCAAAGACCTGGTTTGGACTATGACGAGACCTTTTCTCCGGTAGCCATGCTTAAATCCATTCGGATCCTTCTTGCCATTGCTGCCTTCCATGATTATGAGATCTGGCAGATGGACGTAAAGACGGCTTTCCTAAATGGAAATTTGGAAGAGTGCGTCTATATGGATCAGCCAGAGAGATTCAATCAGAGTGGGAGCAGCGATAAAGTGTGCAAGTTGCTCAAGTCCATCTATAGACTGAAGCAGGCATCGCGGAGTTGGAACATCTGTTTTGATGATACTGTCAAAAAATTCGATTTTGTCAAAAACCCAGATGAACCATGCATTTACAGTAAGATTGTAGGGAGAAATGTGGTATTCCTCGTCTTGTACGTCGATGACATTCTCCTAATAGGAAATGATATTCCTATGCTACAGTCAGTCAAAGGATTCTTGTCACAGAGGTTCTCCATGAAGGACCTGGGCGATGCCAACTACATTCTGGGGATCCAGATCTATCGTGATAGATCTAAAAGGATGTTGGGACTTTCACGGTCAAGGTATATCGACACCATACTGAAACGATTCAGTATGGAAGATTCCAAGCGCGGTAATCTACCGGCTTGTCACGGGATCACCCTCTCCAAAGAGATGTCTCCCAAGACTGATTTGGAAAGGGCTCGCATGTCATCAATACCCTACGCATCTGCGGTAGGCTCTATTATGTATGCGATGTTGTGTACCAGACCAGATGTAGCATACGCATTGAGCGTTGTAAGCCGGTATCAGTCAGACCCAGGGGAGAAGCACTGGATAGCGGTAAAGAATATTCTCAAGTACCTGAGAAGGACTAAGGAGATGTTCTTGGTGTATGGCGGAAAAGACCTCCAGATCGAGGACTTTGTTGACTCCAGCTTCCAGAGTGACAAGGATGACTCCAAGTCCATGTCGGGTTATATCTTTACCCTCAATGGAGGGGAGGTTTGCTGGAAGAGTTCCAAGCAGGAGACCGTTGCTAACTCAACTATGGAAGCGGAGTACATAGCTGCTTGCGATGCCGCAAAGGAAGCTGTCTGGATGAAGAAGTTCCTCACGAAGCTTCAGGTGGTTCCTACCAGTGCTGATCCAATACTGCTGTATTGTGACAACAACGGCGCTATAGCTTTAGCGAAGGAACCCAGGTCCCATCAGAAGTCCAGGCACATTTTGAGGCGGTACCACCTGATCAGGGAGATCATATATCGCCAGGAGATCGAGGTGAAGAGAGTAAATTCAGAAGATAACACTGCTGATCCACTCACAAAGGCCTTAACCCAGACTCAGTTCGAGCGGCTGATCGAGATGATAGGTCTTCGATACGCCAGTACATGGCCTTAGTGCAAGTGGGAGATTGTTAGTGTATATGCCCTAGAGGCCATTACTGTATCATACTAGTATGTATATTACTTAATGGAAGCTTGGGATATTCACCTTGTATTGACAATCTTGCTCAATATAGTAGTATGCTACTTGGTTTGTTTCTACTTCAATGTGTACATGTGTTTATTTTAGTATATCGCCTTTACACATTAGTGGAGCCCTTAGGATCTTTGCTTGATTACCAGCGTTGTGATGGCAGTCACACTCGTGGGGGCTGGGTAATCTATAAGCACATCCTTATGCAGGTCTCTAGTCGCAGGACTATCGAGACAGGGCATCGATACTCCGGAGTAGATTAGCGTATGCGCTTCTCATCCCAGTATGGGAGACGGTCTGTCCCACAGCCGTCAGTACGTCGTACTTGAGATAGTATGCGGGTGCTCGTTAGGTTACGAATACACTGGACAGGACTTGTCGGGAACTGAATGGTTAGTATTATACCTATCTTCAGTTATCAGTTCCCAGGTGACATGAGTACAGCTTAGTCCGCTGACTTGACACTGTCACTTCGCCTCGAGTGTGTTCCCACTGTACTTTGATTACTACCTTACCACGGTTCAAAGGAGTCGTGCAAACAGGTAGTAGTTGGGTGCAGTCCCGAAGCACTTAGAGGCAGTGAAGGTTAGACAGGATTCGTCTCTCCCGGTATTGGGGGTTGACATCGCGCTGTGTCTAAAAGAGCCATTACACGAGTAGTCCCTGGCCAGGGCAAGCGAGATATACTGGTAGGTTTCCAGTGTTATCTCAGGGTGTTCTGGGCTACACTCCGGCATGACTTGTACCGCTATTAGGGGACTAACGTTTGCTGCCCCCTAGGCCCGCCATGTGATGTATCAGATGAACAGACCGGACTGTACGGAGATTGTCACATTCAGGCTCAGTAGGAGTTCAGATGGGTTTCACCTCGTCCGTCTTCTTGTCGGCATCTACCTGGGGACCGTTACGCACAGCTAGTGCTGCTTGCGGTCTGTGGTTAAACCCACTACCAGCGCAGTGTCGAGTCTTTAGAGTCCCACACAGAAAGCTATTCGCCTTTAGGCAAAAGAGTAGAGGTCGCATGGTTTTGCGACAAGGTTCGGTCACATCCGTACACTTGTGCACGTTTAGTGTCCGGACAGTTAACACTAGCGGGCTTTGGTTTAAGCCAGATCCTAGTGTACGTTTTGGGATTGATTTTATCTCGCTTGTATTCGTGTTCCTCAGAACGCGGATGCGGGTGTGTATGCACAGTTGACAGAGAGACAGAGGCAGAGGATTCTCATTGGGGTTGTTGACTGTTGACCATTGACTTTTTGCTAAACCCTAATGAGAATAAGAAATATGATTATCAATAATATTAATTAAATATTATAGTGACATGGTTGTTGAGGGGTTGACTTGTTGACTTTGTTGACCGGTTGACTAGGTTGGACTAGTTGACCATCATCATTACAATGGTTGTCATTTTTCATGCAAAGACTTTTGCTTGCTTATTGTGGTTTGCAAAATGAGTGCATGAAAATGATATTGCCTTTGATATGATATGAACCATCACATAATACTTGATTATCATTATGGCTCATGATGCTTTTGGATTATGAGAGGTTGGATGAGAAAAGAGTTGCTCACTTTTGATTTTGCTTTCTCTCTCTTGAGCTCTCTCATTCTCAAGCTCTCCCTCTTCCTCTTGCTCTCTCTAGCTCAAGGCAAACCATTCTCATGTGTTGAGACTCATTGCCTTAGAGATAAAAAGACACCAAAACATTCCTCTACTCATTCTAGTTCACAAGGCCTAGCAAGCCAAGTGATCTAGTTTCTTCAAAGTTCGAAGAAGAAGCCAAAGGTAGAAGCTTTCAGGTGGATCCATCTTCGGCTCAAGGAGACGACGAGGTGAAGCCGATCCGTACACCGGGAGAAGCTGAAGACGAAGGAGTTCAAGAAAGGTATAGCCCCCCTAACCGAGTAGGTAAACTCAAGCTAGGTTGTTAGTTAGTCGTTTAACAAAGATCCGTATTGGTGGTCCATGTTACCACCCTCTTGAAAATCGTTTTTCACCACTTCCGCAACCCCGTAAGAACCAGGGAAGGGTAGCATGGACTTACAAAAACGATGTAAAGACGATGAAAATATAGACTTTTGACCAACAAATTGGAGGATCTTAGTCAAACCTATATCGAAAGACAGTTCACAATTAACAAGGCAACGCAAGATCCCAAAATGTCAAGGCAAACGGTTAAAAAGCCATTGCAAATTGTTCACTGAAGATCTGGAACCAACCTAGAAGCCCAAATGGAAAAGGACATATAGAAACAGGAAGAAAAAGTCACCAGAAGACAACACAGAATTTTTCACAGCCTAAACCACCAGGATGGCCACGGAACCGCGGCCAAACCCTGGCTGGGGCCGCGGTTCCGCGGTGGATAGAAGGAATTACAGGCGCAAAACTTTACCATAATTTGGCGGTGGCGTTGAATGGTCTTCAAAGGGCTATTTTTGTAGTTTCGGACATGCGAAACAAATGTAACCCTAGAGTTTCCTATTCTTTATAAATAGGAACTCTAATCATTGTAAATTTAATGCCTCCCTATGCCTCCTTTTAAATAATAAATTCAGATCTCTTTATGGAGAGCATCGGTGTTTCTTTTCAATTCATGAATTCAGATCTGACAAACCTTATTTGATGATTGGAGAGATGCATCTGTAAGTAGATTTAATTCCTTGCTCTAGTTTAGATTTCAATTCTTTGCCCTAGGTAGATTTAAATTCTTGTCGTAGATAAATTGCTTAGAGTTAGCTTTGGGGAAGGATTTTGAGAGATGAGATCTCTCATCCCTTTCTTACCCATAATATATTTTCAATAGGACTCCATGCATACACGCACACACCGCGCCCTACGGCACCCTATCCGTCGAGGTAGCGGTGACACCGTAGTATAAAGGTCCGGTTGCGTGCGTTTTCCATGGAGGTTAGGGTAAGGATCTCTAAAGGAAGGACAAGAACCTAGAGGAAGGAACACCTTCCCGAATGGTTCTAATCCCCTTTATTGATAATTACCATAAATCCTCATAGATCTTCATTCGGGTATAGAAAGCGTTGAGATTTACTAGCATTTCCAAACCATCCCTAAACCTAACCCTAGCAAGAGTAGATAAATGATAGATTTAGATTTTAGATTTAATAATCAATCCGAACACCCTTCGGAATTAACTCGTAAGCGCGATCAGGAGATTCACAATATCCCTGTGGACCGACCCGTACTCACCGGCTAGCTGCAAAGCGACGCCGTTCTTGATTGCGGTTAATAGATATTTTTTGAGACAAATCAGCGCGCTCTGGTGAGTTGCGCCAATTTCAGAGAGCAAAGCTCTATTTCAAGAGCGCATAGCGCAGATGGTTCAGATGCTGACATGTGACGCTCTCTGGTGGCTTGCGCCAACCCAAGAGCGCAACAGTGCAGATTTTCAAGTGTAAAGCACTATTAATTTGAGAATCTTTTAGATTGAAGAACCCATGGTTCATAAAAGAAGTGCCAAGCACTATTTGATTTCTTGATCTAATTTAGATCAAAGAAAAAACAAGTTTTTCTTATTTCAGGAACCAGAGGTTCATAAAAAATGCAAAGCACTATTTTTATTTTTTATTAAAGATTATTGATCTTGTTTTTAGATCAATGATCTATTTTTAAGAGAATTTTCTCTTCTTCTAAAGGTTTTTTACCTTTTTTTTCTTGTTCTTGAGGATTTCTCTCCAATTCTCCAGAGTTCTTTCTGTTTAATTTTTCACAAAATGTTGATGCCTTTGAATTGAGGTCTGGGGTCCTTTTTATAGTGCCCATAAATTAGTTAAATTTGTTAAAGAGATTTTTCTCTTAGTGATTTGGGGAATTTTCCCCACCGTTGGATCTTTGATCCAAAGGCCTCTGTTTTACAGAAGAAAATCTTCTTGTTTTAACAAGAACAGAAAAGATTTCTTTAAAATCTCAATTCTTTTTTGCGCAAACGCATCTGCGCTGACACGTGTCGCGGAGCGCAAAGCGCAGCGCAACTGCGCTAGCGCATCTGCGCTGACACGTGTCGCGGAGCGCAAAGCGCAGCGCAAGCCTTCGAATTGAGGTCTGGGGCCCTTTTTATAGTGCACATAAGTTAGTTAAATTTGTTAAAGAGATCTTTCTCTGAGTGATTTGGGGAATTTTCCCCACCGTTGGATTTTTGATCCAAAGGCCTCTATTTTACAGAGGAAAATCTTCTTGTTTTAACAAGAACCGAAAAGATTTCTTTAAAATCTCAATTCTGTTTTGCGCGAACGCTCCAGCGCGTGACACGTGTCAAGCAGCGCAAAGCGCAGCGCAACTGCGCTAGCGCATCTGCGCTGACACGTGTCGCGGAGCGCAAAGCGCAGCGCAAGTGTCGCGCAACGTAAAGCGCAGCGCAAGTGCACTAGCGCATCTGCGCTGACACGTGTCGCGCAGCGCAACTGCGCTAGCGCATCTGCGCTGACACGTGTCGTGCAGCGTAGTGCTTGCGCAACTGAAGCGTTGCTTCTTTAAGTTTAGTTTAAATAGAGCTTTGCTCTGATTAGGCGCGCCTTCTTGGGCGCTCCGCTGACGTATCAGCACCTGACACGTGGCGGGTTGCGCCCGAGATTTGAAGCGTTACTTTAAAATTTGAATTTTGAATTTCAACAGAGCTTTGCCCTGATTGGGGAAACAAACTCTATCAAAGGGAGAGTTAGGTCTCAGCGGCAATATCTGCATCCTAGAAGACCAACAACGACGTTCCTCTTCATACCAGCAGGGCACAGACGCGACACCACCAAGCGGAGCCACGGCAAAGTCCCCAGTTCCAGGACTCTATGGTTCACAAATAACCTAGAGTCAACCCGATGTCAACTCTTGACCTCCATGTTGTCAACCAACGCGTCGACACAGATACATGTCAACTCCTGACCTCCTTGTTGTAAAGCAATGCTTCGACTCGGATACATGTCAATTCCTGACCACCTTGTCGTAAAGCAACGCTTCGACTTGGATACATGTCAACCTCTGACCTCCTTGTCGTCAAGCAACGCGTCGATACGGATACATGTCAACTCCTGACCTCCTTGTCGTAAAGCAACGCTTCGACTCGGATACATGTCAACTCCTGACCTCCTTGTCGTAAACCAACGCTTCGACTTGGATACATGTCAACCTCTAACCTCCCTGTCGTCAAGCAACGCTTCGACACGGATACATGTCAACTCCTGACCTCCTTGTCGTCAAGCAACGCTTGACCTCCTTGTCATAAAGAAACGCTTCGACTCGGATACTTGTCAACCTCTGACCTCCCTGTCGTAAAGCAACGCTTCGACACGGATACATGTCAACCCCGACCTCCTTGTCGTCAGGCAATGCTTCGACACGGATACATGTCAACCCTGACCTTCTTGTCGTCAAGCAACGCTTCGACTCAGATACATGTCAACTCCTGACCTCCTTGTCGTCAAGCAACGCTTCGACACGGATACATGTCAACCTCTGACCTCCCTGTCGTAAAGAAACGCTTCGACTCGGATAATGTCAACTCCTGACCTCCTTGTCGTAAAGCAACACTTCGACTCGGATACATGTCAACCTCTGACCTCCTTGTCGTAAAGCAACACTTCGACTCGGATACATGTCAACCTCTGACCTCCCTGTCGTAAAGCAACACTTCGACACAGATACATGTCAACCCCTGACCTCCCTGTCATCAAGCAACGCTTCGACTCGAATAAATGTCAACCCCTGATCTCCCTGTAGTAAAGCAATGCTTCGACTCAGGAACCAGTCAACTCATCAACCACTTACGAGTCCTCTCGACTTGTAAGGGAGAAAATTCTCTTGCGATATCCTTACGACTCTCAAGAGAAAGTACACTTAGGAATCCTCACGATTCCTAAGGAGAAAATGCATCTACGAGATCCTCTCAACTCATGGGGAGAAAATTCTTTATGAGACCCTCACAGCTCATAAAGTTGGAAAGTCTCAGGTGGCAAATCCTAACCCTGTCTCCTAAACCATCACTACCCTACAAAGAGTCCAAGACAAACTATTACTTATTATCTACAAGCCACACTTGCCAAAATTACATGCCGTCGAAATCGAGATGTTGCTCAAGAGTACGTAAACTGTTTTGCGCCAAGTCAAAACAAAAAGGCATAACTCATGGACGTTAATCACATATTATGCAAGGCAATAAGGAGAATATTTGATTTACATCCAATTGAGCGTCCGACGCGTACCCACTCATGTATGTGTGAAAAGGATAAAATAAACGTATGGAAAGGAAAAATTTGTTATTCATACCTCAGAAAGTTCTTACATTGATGAAAAACAAAAGCATCATTAAAATATTTACAATGGCAAAATATTGAATCCGGGACACGGATTAAGAAATTCAAAAGTGAGGTCATCTAAAGTGTTTCTGGCCTTTCTGACCATTCTTGTGTGCATCCTCTCACGATCACAAGCATCAGGATCTTCGCTGATATCCTCCACCCTCTGATAAGCAGCGATTATCGTCGTCTGTTGGAAAGTTTGATGCAAGATATCGATGAGATTATCTCGCCGCTTTTTCGAGATCAGGCCCGTCAGATACACTGAGTGTACCTTATCTTCAGCATCATCCAGTGCATTAAGCGGCATGGCTTCATAAAATCCAGGAAGTGCTTCCAAAATTGCTCTCACAATAATCTTCAAGAGAGCGAAGCGACGAGAAAGTTGCCGACCGTTGTGTGCATTGAGACGATTCATAATTTCAGCGCATTGGACATTTATAAACTCCTGGTTTTGAGAACGGCCTTATGCGCAAATGTTCTCATAAGAAATGATTTCGTCAAGACAGTACAGATGAGCGGCCATAGCGCCTGAAAATGAAAATCAGTGAGAGTTTAGTGGACTGACTGATCAAGAAAATGCTTATTAAAACAGACACGGGGATTTAAATAACTCTTGATATCCGCATGACGAAAACAAGTGCTAATTAAGACACTCAACAAATTCAAATTTGTGCAATTAAGGAGGGAATCCTAAAAGGATTCACATTTAATGAGAAATTCCTCGAGAGCAGCGCTCTGCAGATTGGAGTGACATCTGTCAACTCTAATTATGAGGGAATAAAAATTCCCTTAAAAATTCTGAAGAGCCATGCTCTGCAAAGAAGATGGAACAATCCATCAAAAACCCTAAAAGCAAAGCTTTTTACAGAAGTTAAAAACTTCAGGATCTTTAAAGATCTGTAAAGCGAACTCTAAGAGTTCTTCGTTAATGGGTTAAAGGAAACCCTAAAAAAGATTTCTTTTTCTGATCCATGATCTAGAAAGAGCAAAGCTCTGGTTTTTAATTAACGGGTTGAGAAACCCTAAAAATCTTTAAGATCTGTAATCTAAATAGAGCAAAGCTATGTTAATGGGTTCAAATCTTACCCAAAAATTTGACAGAGCCTTAACTTTAAAGGAGTTTTCTAAGACAGAGAGCTTGGCTCTAAAGGAGAATTAATTCTCAATAGAAAACAAGAAGATGAACAAGTAGTCATCTCAAGGGCCAAAGGCCCTATTTATAGGCACTGGAAGTCAGTTCAACTTCCAAGTTGATCCAATGGTAGAGATGTTGCCACCACTGCACTCACGTGTGAGCCACGTGAGCGCAACGGTGGGGGGCATTTGTTTCCCCCAATCAGATAGAAAAGCTCTATTTGAAATTTCAAAATTTGAAGTTTAAAATGAGGCAGCACCTTATAAGAGCGCTAGCGCTAGCAACGCCAGCACTAAGAGTCAAAGACTCCATGGCAGCGCTCATGTGTAAAACACGAGAGCGTTAGCGCCCATGTGTAAAGCACGAGAGTGCTAGCTCCAAGAGCACCAGTGCTAGGAGTCAAAGACTCTGATGCAGCTCTCACGTGAAAAACACGAGAGCGCTAGCACTAGGAGTCAAAGACTCTGATGCAGCGCTCACGTGCAAAACACGAAAGCGCTAGCGCTAAATGCGCTAGCACCAAGAGTCAAAGACTCTGATGTAGCGCTCACGTACAAAGCACGAGAGCGCTAGCGTTGGAACTAAATGTTCCCCACTCTTGGATCAAAGATCCAACAAAAATGATTAAAAATTATCAAATTACCAGAAAGAAAGTTCTGTTAAGGAAATACTCCTCCAATCTTTCCAAACAGGAAAGATTGTCCTCTGAAAATCAGAGCACCGTTGGATCAAAGATCCAAGGGTGATTAAAAATCACCAAGATACAGAAAAAGTTCTGTATGGGAAAATATTTTCCCAATCTTGTTAAAAACAAGAATATTACCTTCTGTAAAACAGAAGCTCTTGGATCAAAAATCCAACAGTAGGAAACATCCCCAAATCAATCAGAGAAAAGATTTCCGTAACTGATTCAACAAATCAGCCTCCCCTATATAAAGGACCCAAGACTTCAAGTCGTAGAGAGAAGAACCCCACCATAAGTTTCAAGTCCTCAAAAAAGAAAAAAGAGAAGAGCAAGCTCTCAGAAGAAGAAAATTTCTTCAAGGTAAACAAAAAAAAGAAGAAAGATCATAATATCTCCTTAATATTTGAGAGTTTTAACTCTCACATCATGAGAACTTAGTTCTCTTTCAAGATCACAGATCTACAAGACAAAGTCTTTCACAGAAACGAAGAGATCATAGCATCTCATCAAAAAGAGAAGAACACAATTCTTAGATCCATGAGACAAAGTCTTTTATAAACAGAGAATTTAATTCTCGGAGCACAGAACTCAGAACTAATCAGATCTGTTAAAGAAGAGCCTTAGCGCTCCAGCGCTCCAAGCCTGGCGCTCAGCGCCAAGCGCCCCACGTGCGCCCCACGTGAACGCTACTTCTAAAGAAGCGCTTCAGCGCTCCAGCGCTCCGAGTCTGGCGCCCAGCGCTTCAAGGGCTGTTCGATAAGAGCGCTCTGCGCTCGTTATCTGGCGCTCAGCGCCAAGCGCACCACGTGCTCCTCACGTGGGCGTTTCTTGACATAGAGTGTTCTACACTCATCACACAGGACCCAGCGCTATAATAAAGAGTGTCCAACACTCAATAAAAAGACAAAAAAGGGGTGTCAGAACCCAAAATTAATGCTCTGCATTATTGAACAAAAGGGCCTGAGCCCAAACAAATGTTAAAATTTTGTTCAAAAATGAATGGACCGAGTCCAAATAAGTATTCAAACACTTTAACTGAAAGGGATGAGCCCAAATAGGCCATAAATCCCCCAATTCAGATAAACTGAGCCCATGTGCTCCCAATATTTTTAATTGGTCGTAGTCCCAAACCTAACTATAGACCCCTCAACCAACATTGGTTCAAGGGTACATCTCTTCACACCTCTGATATGTGTTGTTGTAATTCTTCAACGTCTTCAGAGAGGTAGCGGGTCCCGACAACCAGACACTTTGTGGACCGCAACGTCCCTAAACTAAACTCTATGGACTATGATGTCCTTAAACTTATGGACCGCAACGTCCCTAAACTAAACCCCACAGACTATGAGGTCCTTAAACATATGGACTATGATGTCTTTAAACTGGACTACGAGATCCTTAACATGGACTATGATGTCCTTAAACTTTACAGACTATGAGGTCTTTAAACTAGACTATAATGTCTTTAAAATGGACTATGAGATCCTTAAACTCATGGACTATGATGTCCTTAAACTTTATGGACTATGACGTCCTTAAACTCCATGGACTATGATGTCTTATGGACCGCAATGTCCCTAAACTAAAACGATAGAGTCCAAATACTCTTTCGTTGGATCTAAATGATCCCAAAATCTTGTTGAGTAGATCTTAGTTTAAAATTAGACTAATGTATTCTCAACAAACGTTTAAGTTGATCTTAATCTCAATAAGATTAACGATCCTTAAACCCAAATCAAACCCAAATCTAAGAAAATACGGATTTGGACTAATCCACGCCCTACGGGCGACAACATAAATTATTCTCCGTATACAATCCATGAGCAACCAAAAATAAAATAAACACACACGACACGAAGTGACCATCTGGAGAAGAAGAAAGTTGTTATCGCGATGCGGTAGCGTAATTAACTGCAGGGTCTTGCGCCTGCAGGGAAGAGCGTCCCTACAATCAAAAACCCCTTAAATGAGGGGGAATCTGACGAAATCTGCTACAACGGCCGCATCCGTCTAAACCTCCGATATACGGTGCCATAAATCAACTTGGCATCTTCAGAGAGATGGACGGGTAAAACCAAATAGCATCTACCCCTAAATTCAGACAAGACGAACCTACGCGGTTCCGTCTGTTGGATATAGTGCCCTCAAAGTCAATTATTGGATCGCGGGCACGTGATTGCAATGATTGAGGGAGGACCTATACCGATATGACTTTCTTACTCGAGATAATAGTATGTTATCTGGTTTGTCTTTATCATCGTATATATGCTTTAGTTCACTATTGCATGATGATAGAGCCCATAGGATTCTTGCTTGACTGCCAGCAGTATGATGGCGATCATATATGTGGGAGCTGGGGGTCTGTAAGCACATCCTTAAAGTGTTCCTAGTCATGGGAGTTTCGAGACAGGGCATCGATACTCCAGAGTAGACTAGTGTATACAGTCGAGACCCCGATGAGGGACGGTGGCCGGTCTCACAATCCATTGGTGTCAGTTGGATCACCTAAGATGTATACAGGTGCTCATTAGGTTATGAGTACACCGGACAGGACTCGCCGGGAACCTGCTAGTTGGTATTATACCTAGCATCAGATAGCAGTTCCCTGGTGACATGTGTACAGGTTAGTTCATCGACCTAAGGTCGTCATTTGTCTCGTGTGAGTTTCCACTGTGCTTTGATTTCTACCCTACCACGGCTCAAAGGATTCGTGCAAACAGGTCTTTTTTGGGTACAGTCCCGAGCCACATGGAGGCAAGTGAGCGGATCGGCAGGGGATTCGTCTCTCCCGGTATTAGGGGTGAGATCGCGCTGTGTCTAGGAGAGCCATTACACAAAGCACTCGGCCGAGGCAGGAGATTTACTGGTAGGTACTCCAGTAGTATCTCAGGGTGTTCTGGGCTACTCTCTGACACGACTTATACCGCTATTGGGGGTCTGACGTTACCAGCCCCTAGGCCGATATGCGATACTCATAGACGAACGGACCAGACTGTATGTATATTGTCACTGTTAGGCTCAATAGGGTTTCTGGATGAGTTCGCTCGTCAGCTTCCCTTCCTATCAATACATAGGCAAACGTTACGTACAGCTTATACCTCTGACGGGCTAGAGGTTATACCCAGTGCCAGTGTGTTGATGAGTCATTAGAGTCCTCCACAGACAGTTTCCCAAGTTCGGGCGAAACGTTGTAGAGGCCGTATGGTTTTATGGCAGGGTTCGGAACATGCACGTGCGTTTACGCACGTGTCATATTTCGGGCGGATAATACCGGTGGGCTTTGGTTTAAGCCGGATCCGAGTATTATACTGTGTAGATATAATATCTTTGTCTCAGTTGCATTTGTATTCGGTCGTAATACAAATGCGGGTATATTTATACTGTTACGGGGTTATCCTAAAATTCGTTTCACGATCGCTTTTGGAAGTTGCCAGTTTCCAGTTTCCAGTTTTCTATCACCCGTCTTTAACATTCGGTTAAAAACGGATTTATCTTTTCTTGATGAGTATGGAAGGTTCTAGAAGCATCTAGATGGTGACTAGGATGATGAGGTGGCTAGTGACTCATTTGTGCTTTAAATGTTCATTTAATGTTTTTGATGACAAGGTTAAGTGATTCATTAGTTGATTAAATGTTTGTGCAAGGTGTTGTTATGACTCATTCATATCATTAAATGTTGTGGTCACCTCCCCCCTCCTACACTCACCCCTCCACCTCCTTTAGTGGCTGGCCATTCTTTTGGTCAAGCATTATAGGGTTGTTGATTGGAAAAAAGTTTATGTATTTGGTTCATGAAAATTAGTAAGCCAATTTCTCATTTACCCGATTCAAATGGCAACTTCATTAACCGTTCGTCCATGGCTTTGGACGAAGCGAGACAAAGTGTTCTACTCATTCTCTACATCAATCTTGGTCATCTCTTTTGGCAAACTTGATGATCGAGTTGCCTCGGTTCAGAGGCGAGAGCCCGCTTAAAGATCCGTCGACATGGTACCACCTGGACGAGAAGAATGGAGATTCAGGAGATCGGAGCAGCTGCAATAAAGCGTGGGATGATGGTTGAAGACCGAAATAATCGTATCATTCGGTATAACATTTCTACCCACTTTGTAGTTTGTTAGTTTAGCTTTAATGACAAATCCGGTTATAGAACGCGATAGCGCTAGTCAAAAAGTTTTTGTTCCGCGTTTGGCGTCTGTTAGACGGCCGGGACGCTACCGTGGACTTACAGTGGTATCAAAGCCTCACCATTAAGTTATACTAACTTATGCTAACACGTTTAAAATATCGATCGAACGGAATTTCGAAAATCACATTTTTCAGTGCAAAACTTTCTGTCGATTTTAAATCAAGTCTAAAAATTATTTTGCATATCACAGAAAACAAAGCAGGGTTTTTTAAGCAAACTGGGAAATTTTGAGCACGTGATCTCACGTGACTACCACGGATCCACGGTCAAACCTAGGGTTTGACCGCGGAACCGCGGCCAGTATGTGGGAACAGTGCATCAAAATTTTCCAGTAGGCTTTCCTTGGTAAATTGTGGTTTTTGGAATATTTTTTTGGGCCCAGATTTTATTACCGTATACCAGATGTACGTGGGGCCTGTAAGTCCATGTCACGCACCCCACGAACTTGCGGGGAGGCAGAATATATGAAAAACGATTATCAAAGCTTCGTAACACGGACTTGAGCGCATGAATCGTTATCTAAACCATTGCTAACTATATACTAGAGGTTTAACTACTCGGATTCGAAGTTATACCTCACGTTACATGTCCTTCGGGTCTTCATCACTGTCCTCCACTCCTTGTAGGCTCCTTGGAATATCGGCACCTCAACGGCCTCCTCAAGTCAAAGACGATCCACCTGAAAGCTCCTACGCCAAGTTTAATCTCTAAATTGAGATAACTAGGTTGTTTAAAGTGCTAATCTAAGCTACCTAGGGGATATAGAGTGAGGTTATAGATGTATTAGTCTAGCTAACCCTTGATCTCAACACATGAGAGGTTAGGGTTAGGGTTTGAAGAGAGAGTGAGCTTGAGGAGAGAGAAGGTGAAGATGAGAATGAAATGAGATAATGATCTATCATAATATTTATGAAGCATTATTATTTATCAAATAAATAAATAAATGATTAATCAACCATGCTTCATAAATGCATTTGAGTGATTCATCTCCATGAGTCATTAAGCATTTATGATGCATTAATGACATGGATGAATCACACAAATAAATCACTAATCTCATTTAATGCAATGCCATCTTACCCCCCCCAAGTCACCATGCTTCTAGAAGCTTCCCGACAAATTACGAGAACGCCCCTCCAATCCGTGAAAACACGAAAAAACTTTAGACTATATAAATCCAATAACCCGATACTAGAATCTAGCTTAAACCAAAGCCGGCTAGTAAAAACTGTCCGAAAAGTCGTACGTGCGTAAACACACGTACGCGTCCGAACCCTTGTCGTAAAACCGTACGACCTCTATATCGTTTCGCCTGAAGCAGGGAAACTCTCTGTGTGGGACTCTAAAGACTCGACACTACGCTTGCAGTGGGTTTAACCACAGACCGCAAGCGGTACTAGCTGTACGTAACGGTCCCCAGGTAGATGTCGATAAGAAGGCCGATGAGTAAACTCATCCGAACTCCCACTGAGCCTGATGTGACAATCTCCGTACAGTCCGGTCTGTTCTTCTAAGACTATCGCATATCAAGCTTAGGAGGCAGCAAGCGTCGGTCCTCTAATAGCTGTATAAGTCGTGTCGGAGCGAAGCCCATTACACCCTGAGAAGCTACTGGAACCTACCAGTATATCTCGCTTGCCCTGGCCAGAGACTTTGCGTAATGGCTCTCTGACACAGCGCGATATCATCTCCCAATACCGGGAGAGACGAATCCTATCTAACCACTACTGCCTTCAAGTGCTCGGGACTGCACCCAACTGCTACCTGTTTGCATGACTCCTTTGAGCCGTGGTAGGGTAGCAATCTAAGAACAGTGGGACACACTCGAGGCGAAGTAGCAGTGTCAAGTCTGCGGACTATGCTGTACTCATGTCACCTAGGAACTGTTAACTGACGACGGGTATAATACTATCTAACAATTCCCCTGCGAGTCCTGTCCGGTGTACCTGTAACCTAACGAGCACCTGTATACTATCTCCAGTACGACGTACTGATGGCTATGGGACAGACCATCTTCCCAACTGGGATGAGAAGCGTACACACTAGTCTACTCTGGAGTATCGATGCCCTGTCTCGATAATCCTACGACTAGGGACCTGTATAGAATGTTGCTTATAGACTACCCAGCCCCCACTAGTGTGACTGCCATCACAACGCTGGTAATCAAGCAAAGAACCTATAGGCTCTACTAATATGTATAAGTGATACGTTACAAGAAACATATGCACATATTAAAGTAGACGCAAACCAAGTAGCATACTACCATTTTTAGCAAGACTGTATATACAAATGTGAATACCCCAAGCTTCCATTAAGTAATATACAATCTAGTATGATACAATAATGGCCCCTAGGGCATATACACTAACAATCTCCCACCTGCACTAGGGCCATGAGCTGGCATATCGTAGACCTATCATCTCGAATAGCCTCTCGAACTGCGTCTGAAGAATGGTCTTTGTGAATGGATCAGCAATGTTATTCTCCGTCTCTACTCTTTTCACCTCGATCTCCCGGCGATCTACGATCTCCCTGATCAGCTGATACCGCCTTAAGATGTGTCTAGACTTCTAATGGGACCTGGGTTCCTTCGCTAAAGCTATAGCGTCGTTGTTATCACAATACATAGGTATTGGACCAACACTGGAAGGAACCACCTGAAGTTCTGTGAGGAACTTCTTCATCCAGACAGCTTCTTTTGCGGCATCGCAAGCAGCTATGTGCTCCACTTCCATTGTTGAGTCAGCAAAGGTCTCCTGCTTGGAACTCTTCCAACAGACCGCCCCTCCATTGAGGTTAAAGACATAATCCGACATGGACTTGAAGTCATCTTTGTCACTCTGGAAGCCGGAGTCGGCAAAGACCTCCATCTGGAGGTCTTTTCCACCATACACCAAGAACATCTCCTTAGTCCTCCTCAGGTACTTGAGAATGTTCTTTACGGCTATCCAGTGCTTCTCCCCTGGGTTTGCTTGATATTGGCTTACTACGCTTAATGCGTATGCTATATCTAGTCTGGTACATAACATCGCATACATTATAGAGCCTACCGCAGAAGCGTAGGGTATAATCGACATGCGATCCCTTTCCAAATCAGTCTTGGGAGACATCTCTTTGGAGAGGGTGATTCCGTGACAAGCCGGTAGGTTACCGCGCTTAGAATCATCCATACTGAATCTTTTCACTATGGTGTCTATGTACCTGGACTGTGAAAGTCCCAACATCCTTTTTGATCTATCACGATAGATCCGGATCCCCAGAATGTAGGTGGCATCACCCAGGTCTTTCATGGAGAATTTCTGTGACAAGAATCTTTTGACTGACTGTAACATAGGAATATCATTTTCTATTAGGAGAATGTCATCCACGTACAAGACGAGGAATACTACAGCTCTCCCTACAATCTTACTGTATATGCATGGTTCATCTGGATTTTTGATAAAGTCAAATTCTTTGACAGCATCATCAAAATAGATGTTCCAACTCCGCGATGCCTGCTTTAGTCCATAAATGGACTTAAGCAGCTTGCATACTTTACCGCTGCTCCCACTCTGAATGAATCCCTCTGGCTGATCCATATAGACGCTCTCTTCCAAATTACCATTTAGAAAGGCCATCTTTACGTCCATCTGCCAGATTTCATAATCGTGGAAGGCAGCAATAGCAAGAAGGACCCGAATAGATTTAAGCATAGCCACCGGAGAAAAGGTTTCGTCATAGTCCAAACCAGGTCTTTGACGGAAACCCTTTGCAACAAGTCTAGCCTTATAGGTTTCAACCTGTCTATCTACACCAATCTTCTTTTTGAAAATCCATTTGCATCCTACGGGTTTTACCCCATCTGGAGCAACGTCCAAAGTCCATACTTTGTTAGCGTACATGGACTCCATTTCGGTTCGCATTGCATCCATCCATTTTACTGAGTCACCGCTCTGAATGGCTTGCTGGAACCTAGTAGGGTCATCATAGTCAATAGTGCAATCCTCTCTATCCCCGTCTATGAGAAAACCGTAGTATCTCTCGGGCGGATGAGACTGCCTACTACTCCTGCGGAGTGGCATCGGGATGTCCCTTTCTTCTGAAATCTCTGGTTCTACCATACTTTCAGTAACAGCTTGTGGTTCTGGAATTTTTTCCAGTTCTACTGCGCTCCTATTCTTCTGATTTTCTAAAAATTCAGCTTCTAAGAAATGGGCATGATGAGAAACAAAAACCTTTTGTTACTCTGCGTAATAGAAATAATATCCCTTGGAGTGCTTTGGATATCCCACAAACTTACACTGCACCGAGCGTGCCTCGAGCTTGTCCGCATACTGCCTTTTTACAAAAGCTGGACATCCCCATGTCTTAAAATGTCTTAGACAGGGTTTCTTCCCACTCCACATCTGATATGGTGTGGTAGCCACAGTTTTGGTAGGAACCTGGTTCAAAAGATATGCAGCTGATTCTAGTGCATATCCCCAGAATGATCGTGGTAACTCAGCCTTACTCATCATGGAACGAACCATATCCAATAGGGTTCGATTCCTCCTTTCTGATACACCGTTGTGTTGTGGTGTGCATGGAGGAGTAAGCTGAGAGAGAATTCCTTTCTCTTTTAAGTAACCCAGGAACTCGGCACTTAAGTATTCATCACCTCGATCAGATCTCAGTGTCTTGATACTTTTGCCGGTTTGGTTTTCCACTTCATTCTTGAATTCTTGGAATTTCTCAAAGGCCTCGGATTTATGCTTCATTAAGAAGACATATCCATATCTAGAGAAATCATCCGTAAAAGTAATGAAGTAGGAATAACCTCCTCGCGCACGTGTAGACATTGGACCGCACACGTCACTGTGTACGAGTCCCAAGAGCTCGCTTGCTCTTACGCCGTGTCCAGTAAACGGAGTCTTTGTCATCTTTCCTATGAGATAAGATTCACAAGTAGCATAAGATTGATATTCGAACGGATTCAAATATCCTTCTCTATGTAGCTTAGTCAACCTTCTCTCATTGATGTGACCCAGTCTACAATGCCATAAGAAAGCCTGATTTAATTCCGGAGACTTTCTTTTAGGTGTGTTCTGGACACTGAAAATCTGAGCCTGATTTAATACGTATATTCCGTTTTCTAATGTACCTGACCCAATCATAACTTGATTTAGGTGGATGTGAGCCACATCGCTTATAAAAGTAAAATCATATCCTTCCTTAGAAAGTAAGGATACAGATATGATATTACAAGTTGTACCTGGTACATAAAAACAGTTACGCAGAATCAATATCTGCCCAGTTGTCAGTCCAAGATGATATTCCCCTACGGATTCAGCGTCCATGCTCATTCCGTTAGCAACCATGAGGGTCATATCACCTATCCCGATAACCCTACGGTTTCTCAGAGCCTGTAACGAATTACAGATGTGAGATCCTGACCCGGTATCCAATACCCAGGAAGTAGGGTTAACTGACATACAGTTCTCTATCACAAACACACCCAAAGCTGAAGCCACAACATGCTTCGAATCCTCGCTACTGGCTTTGCTAGCCTTGCAATCATTCTGCCAATGTTCATTCCTGTAACAATAGGAACGTCCCTCTTTTACTATATCCAGTCCCGAAACTTTTGCCCTTCTCTTTCCTTCTACTTCCCTGGTTTCCTTCAGAGTAGGAGGTAGAGACTGTAGAATCAAGTCAGTATCTGACTCGTTTCCCAACGCGGTCTCCAGGTCCTGGAGCTCATCAATGCCGCTAGTTATTGTAAGGACGTTGTCCCCTACAGATGACCCGTCAGCCAACCTCGCTTGAATTAATTCGTTCGAGGTCTCATATCTTGCGATATGAGATTGCTCTCCATATAAATCTTTGTTATGGAGAAAGATGGAAACTAAGTCCATCTTCTCATGCTGCTTCTGGTATACACCATCAACTGAAGCTAACATGAGGCACTTAGCTTTCGCTTTATCCTTTTCCCTTGTCTTACGGATATCCATATCCACGACGGTGGAAACTGGACCTGGGACGGCGGGATCTTGAGTAGTAATAGGGTGGTCCAGCTTGTCATAGGTTATGGACATCTGGACAGACCTTTGCCAGTCATATAAGTCAGATTCAGTCAATTTGTTATCTAGATGTAACCTATGTGTGGTCACAAGGTCGCTGCAATGAGAGAAAGAGAAGAAAACATTTTAGCATGATGTTGTTGCAAGTTTAGATTGGTTTTTAGTTTTATCTAAACTGGATGGCTCCCACTGTTTCTCGAATCCTTCCTCAAACCATAAAAGAAGAATTAGCCAGCAAAATTCTCACCGTACAATACTTGCTTAACCGTTCAGCCAGGCCAGTGTCGATATTTCGAGGGAGGTTTTCCAACGCTTTTGCGAAGTTCCTTAATTAAATAACCTCTTTTCTCTGGGGGCATAGCCCCGCTGACACCTTTCTCGTCACCTACTTGGTTTATAGCATTGATCGTTAAGTGACGAATCTCCTGATAAGTAGCATATACTCACAGTAGGATCAGGATCCAAAATATCATCATATGATAATGTTGAAGGAATCCTACCAACATTCATCAAACTCCAAAATGGTATGCTCTCTCTGCAAATTTCAGTTTCTTTAGAAATTCCCGATATGGATTTTTGCCCCATGCTCTTATGACCTTGACTTTGGCCAACAAATCATAAGTCACATGTCAAGTTCTACCCGTCAATATCCAGGTTAATTTGAACCCATCCATACATACCCTTGACTTTGGCCAACAAAGCAGTACGACTGTCCCAAACCAACGCATCTATCTATGCTGCATATGAATATTCAATAGCTACCAAACACTGTGCCTTGATTTTGGCCAACAAACACAGCTTGAATACTATTGACTATCCATATGAAATGACGGAGGGCTACGACTGGTTTTGGCAAAACCGTGAACGTAGTGAACTTGATATAATCGAAGGAACCTGATACTTTTTAAAAGGAGTGGTTAAAGCTCCGCAATTTAAAAAATTCTGATCTTTTAAAATAACCGAGTGGTTTCTTTTAAATTTGTTCCAACGATTCAACTTTGGTTTATTTTCTTTGCATTATAATAATGCGTCCCATCTTTTATCCTATCATTGCAGAAAACAACGAAAATACCGCGTCCTCTTATGCCATCCGCATTCGCCACTGGGTCCCGTCATCACCCGTTAGGTTACTTAACTAACGACAGAGCGGGGGCTGGGCTAGCGCGGGTGTAAAACATAAGTGGCGTCTAATAGCTATCATATATAGATATTGTACATTCGTCAGACGCAATAATAAGCATTCCAGATCACAGATGAACTTTATTGGATTTACTAGCAACCCGCATTTGCTAAAAGACGGATTACACAGTTGTGATGAATAGCCATTACCCCACCCTAGACCCCTACGGGTACGGCAAACTACCCGCCAACTACCCGAAGTGAAGCGGTCTCCCTCAACAACGTGAGTAGGCCACTAAACACTTCAACGTACCCGGTAGTTTGTGTACCCCGTCTTGGGTCTATCCTAGGAGCAAAAAACAATAAAAAGAAATAATACAACGGTGGCTACAACCGCAACCTGGATGTGCCCCGCAAAAGAATATTACATCATATTATATTTACATCGAATGAACGAATATTAAACCCATCTCAAACCCCGGCTAATCATCACAACAGTCCAATTCAGTTCATATACACAAACAGTAAACATTACAGAAATATGCAATCCCCTGCCAACCGATATACTAGCAGTTAGGGGAGGTTTACGAACACATTAAACATTACAGATAATAATCCGATTAGCAATTAGTTTAGAACATCGATCGACAACCTTTATCCGTGTCTACCCCAAAAGCAAACCTGTACTGAAGCAACCTGGGTAGAAAACAGAATATACAGGAAAACAAAAAACCAGAAAACATGAATAACAGAGCAAATCCGAGTCAACTCGGAGTTGACTCGGCGGCGGATCCGCGGCAGAAGCACTCTATTGCCGCGGATCCGCGGCCATAAAACCGAGTTGGAACTTCGTATTTTCCCAGTATTCTTGTTTTTCCTTGCTGTGAATTTTAAGGCATATCAAATAATTTTTCAGACATGTTTAAAATTAACAGAAACTGTTAGGGGGTTAGGGTTTCTTTTTCGTGTTCTCCATCGATTCGAACTTCTAATTAGTTGCTAACAAGCTAGTAATGGTTTAGTAGGCTCTGATACCACTGTAAGTCCATGTCACACACCCCACGAACTTGCGGGGAGGCGGAATATATGAAAAACGATTATCAAAGCTTCGTAACACGGACTTGAGCGCATGAATCGTTATCTAAACCATTGCTAACTATATACTAGAGGTTTAACTACTCGGATTCGAAGTTATACCTCACGTTACATGTCCTTCGGGTCTTCATCACTGTCCTCCACTCCTTGTAGGCTCCTTAGAACATCGGCACCTCAACGGCCTCCTCAAGTCAAAGACGATCCACCCGAAAGCTCCTACGCCAAGCTTAATCTCTAAATTGAGATAACTAGGTTGCTTAAAGTGCTAATCTAAGATACCTAGGGGATATAGAGTGAGGTTATGGATGTATTAGTCTAGCCAACCCTTGATCTCAACACATGAGAGGTTAGGGTTAGGGTTTGAAGAGAAAGTGAGCTTGAGGAGGGAGAAAGTGAAGATGAGAATGAAATGAGATAATGATCTATCATAATATTTATGAAGCATTATTATTTATCAAATAAATAAATAAATGATTAATCAACCATGCTTCATAAATGCATTTGAGTGATTCATCTCCATGAGTCATTAAGCATTTATGATGTATTAATGACATGGATGAATCACACAAATGAGTCACTAATCTCATTTAATGCAATGCCACCTTACCCCCCCAAGTCACCATGCTTCTAGAAGCTTCCCGACAAATTACGAGAACGCCCCTCCAATCCGTGAAAACACGAAAAAACTTTAGACTGTATAAATCCAATAACCCGATACTAGAATCTGGCTTAAACCAAAGCCGGCTAGTAAAAACTGTCCGAAAAGTCGTACGTGCGTAAACACACGTACGCGTCCGAACCCTTGTCGTAAAACCGTACGACCTCTATATCGTTTCTCCTGGAGCAGGGAAACTCTCTGTGTGGGACTCTAAAGACTCGACACTACGCTTGCAGTGGGTTTAACCACAGACCGCAAGCGGCACTAGCTGTACGTAACGGTCCCCGGGTAGATGTCGATAAGAAGGCCGATGCGTAAACTCATCCGAACTCCCACTGAGCCTGATGTGACAATCTCCGTACAGTCCAGCCTGTTCGTCTAAGACTATCGCATATCAAGCCTAGGGGGCGGCAAGCGTCAGTCCCTTAATAGCTGTATAAGTCGTGTCGGGGAGAAGCCCATTACACCCTGAGAAGCTACTGAAACCTACCAGTATATCTTGCTTGCCCTGGCCAGGGACTTTGCATAATGGCTCTCTGACACAGCGCAATATCATCTCCCAATACCGGGAAAGACGAATCCTATCTAACCACTACTGCCTCCAAGTGCTCGGGACTGCACCCAACTGCTACCTGTTTGCACGACTCCTTTGAGCCGTGGTAGGGTAGCAATCTAAGAACAGTGGGACACACTTGAGGCGAAGTAGCAGTGTCAAGTCTGCGGACTATGCTGTACTCATGTTACCTGGGAACTGTTAACTGACGACGGGTATAATACCATCTAACAGTTCCCCTGCGAGTCCTGTCCGGTGTACCCGTAACCTAACGAGCACCTGTATACTATCTCCAGTACGACGTACTGATGGCTATGGGGCAGACCATCTCCCCAACTGGGATGAGAAGCGTACACACTAGTCTACTCTGGAGTATCGATGTCCTGTCTCGATAATCCTACGACTAGGGACCTGTATAGGATATTGCTTATAGACTACCCAGCCCCCACTAGTGTGACTGCCATCACAACGCTGGTAATCAAGCAAAGAACCTATGGGCTCTACTAATATGTATAAGTGATACGTTACAAGAAACATATGCACATATTAAAGTAGACACAAACCAAGTAGCATACTACAATTTTTAGCAAGACTGTATATACAAATGTTAATATCCCAAGCTTCCATTAAGTAATATACAATCTAGTATGATACAATAATGGCCCCTAGGGCATATACACTAACAGGGACCACTTCGGGAAGTTTTGTCGATCGAAATTTTAAACTTGTTAGTATGCAGTATTAACATTATATCTCCGACCGGGAATGTCATTCGAGCGGTAAATTGCGTCTAATTGCTATAGCTCTTTTAGACGGATTTGCGAACGTGACATTCGCGTTGATGTCCTGTGTAGTGCTGTGATGTTGCGGATTTGTCGTGGTGGATAGCAGTATGCAATGGTAGTGCAGTTTGGATTTATTTGTACATTTGATATTGCGGGGCGAGCGTCCAACATGTGGGCTGCCTTCACTGCCTGTTTGTATAATATTCTTTTGGGGCACGACCGGGCTGAGGTCGATGTACCCGTTGTACATATTTTTATTTCTGTACTAGGTTTACCCCGCGACGGAGTGCACGGATAGCCGGGTTCTGGAGGGCAACGGGTCTGTATCTCATGGCTTTGAAAGGCAGAGGAGCCTTGCTCTAGAATTGGCAGACTATTCGCCGCACTCGTAAGGGGTACAGCTTGACCCAAGGAGGGGTGCTCAAGTTACCGGATTCCATGAAGTGCTGGGTGGTCCATTCATTTTGCTGTAAGGGACTGGCTCGCTTCAGGTTTTGGCGGGTAACTTACCGCACCCGTAGGGGTCTAGGGTTTCATTGCACAGGCTATCCACACGACCAGAGGAACGTCGGGTTTCAGTAGCGGCTCTGTGAAACCCGGGGATCCCAGATTATCTGTATTGTTCTGTGATGCTTATTACTTTTCTGTAATGTTGCATATTATCACGCCTGGAGCGATTATTGTATATTGGTATATATACTATTAGATGTTGTATATGTTTTACACCCACGCTAGTCCAGTCCCCGCTCTGTCGTTAGTTAATTAACCTAACGGGTGATGACGGGACCCAGTGGCGAATGCGGATGGCATATACGTACATTATATTTTCGTTCTTTTCTGGTGTGATTGATTGATGGGACTGTGTTGATTCTGATCAATGCAAGGATAAAACAAACCTATATTTGATGTTGTTGGAACAGTTTTAAAAAGTGTTATTACAAAGACGTTTCCTTTTGTTTTGCACTGTGATATTCTGTTGGAATATCCTGCACCTCATTCGACGAGGCAAGGGCCGAGATCCCTTCACCGGGAGTGACCTCTTGGGCAAAAGTTTACGTCAGGGTAATAACTTCACTATAGTCGATTAAAAGTTGCTTTGCATCGCGGTATTCAGTTGGAATTTCCTGCACCTCATTCCACGAGGAAAGAGCCAAGATCCTTTCACCGGGAGTGACCTCTTTAGTAAAAGGTTTTCGTCACTATATCTTTATAAAAAGCTATCAGGTTCCATCAACGAGATCAAGTTCATTACGTTAAAGGTTTTTTGCCAAAAACCAGCCGTAGCCCTCTGTCATTTCTTATGGATAGTCAGTAGTATTCAAGCTATATTTGTTGGTCAAAGTCAAGGCATAGTGTTTGGTAGCTGCTAAATATTCATTTGTTGCATAGATAGATGTGTTGGTTTGGGAAAGTCGTATAGCCTTGTTGACCTTCGTCAAGGGCTTGTACGGGTGGGTTCAAATTGACCTGGACAATGATGGGTAGAACTTGACATGTGACTTATGATTTGTTGACCTTCGTCAAGGTCATAAGACCATGGGGTAAAAATTACATCGGGAGTTTCAAACATACAGGAAACTTGCCAGGTATGCGCATACCATCTGGAGTGTGATAACTTGAGTGGCTTCCATCAAGTTATCATGCGATGATAGTTGGATCCCGATTCTCACTGATGAGTTGGTTTACTCTTCGGATGATCCCGACTAATTCTTCTTTCAGGTTTGGATGAGAATTTGAGGTTACAGTGGGAGGTTTTCTGATTAGATAAATTGATAACCATTCTGATCTAGGTTAGAGTGCACGCAGATTGTTTCTTTTCTCTCTCTATCTTTGGCAGCGAATTTTGACCGACCCTAGACTATGACTCAGTGACCAAGTTGACCGAACCTTCTTAAAATACTGGCGTTTGTATTGTCTGAGTTGCATAAGTCATTACCGCTCCTTCTTTTACCCTTTGTATTTCTCAGAACACCCCGTATTACTACGGACATCCACTTCCATTGGATAGATCCATCGTATGGTTATATACGAACTCGAAGGGACTTCTTCGAGGATGGATCCAGCTTCAGGAGAAATAGAATTAGTTTATTCAGTTGTCTTTTATTATCACCTTCTCTCAGGTTGCGAGGGCTCCTTAGTTTAGGAGAGTACACCTATTATACTTATTGGATAGTCTTATTCCAAACCATAGGCAGGTGCTGAAAGGTAGGGAATAAAGAAAACCAATTAGCCTAAGTAGGGTGTACAGAAGGTAATAACTAAAGACAAAATAAAGGGATTAGAAAGAGGGCAAAGTAAATTGCGACTGTTATCATTCATGACCAAACTGCGCACTTCATCGCCACTCCTATTTCACCTTTAATAGAATAAGCTATTATTCAGTTGTCTTTTATCATCACCTTCTCTCAAGTTACGAGTACTCATAGGATTAGGAGAGTACACCTATTATGCTTACTGGATAGTCTTCTTCCAAACCATAGGCTGGTGCCGAACGGTAGGAAAGGAAGAAAACCATTTAGCCCAACGAAGGTGTACAGAAAGTAACGAATAAAGACAAATAAAGGGATTTGGAGAGATGAAAAAGAAATATACGGTTGAAGTCATGAATTGGATTATGGAAGAAGCATTACTAGGAATACCAGGATACCCCTACGAAACATTTTCATATTTCAGTGCATTGTTGAAGCAAAACTGATTTCCCGATTAGATACTTACTCCAGGGTATGTATTTACCAGGTATGATTCTCACATCTGTATGGTTTTACAGATGATGAGTGGGAGTAAGTTATTGGGAATTAGGTGATCATCCTCATTATATCGGAATTCGTTGTAATTGGTGATATTTGAGGAAATCGCCTGGGTACAGTTTTTAACCTACGACGCATATGTTTTGAGTTATTTAACTCAGCGGACTTATACAGAGTATTGTATGTTGTCCAGTGTCCATCAGGACAAAGGGGTAGGTTCTCGTACTCTGTTCTGTTTACTTGTAACTTCTCTAGTTTTTAGACAAGTGTTTCGTAGAAATACAATGTCTAAGTTTTGAGAAGTTGTGGGTATAAGAATAAAGTAGAGAACCAGATGTCGCAAGTATCGGGATTCTTCAAAGAAATCGAAGATGTAGATTCTTATGATTGGTATTCAGATGATAGTAATGGTTTTGAGAAACTTGTTTCTCTTTCAGGTTACTCATAATTGGATATATTCCTAAGTTGAGTAATACTGATTAGCTTCTTTCCATTAAGTTGATATGCACTGGAGACAGATGCATGATTAGAATGTGGTTCCAATTAAATAAGTGACAAATGTTTCTATATTGGATATAGAATGGTTTATATCTTAACGATGTTAAGGTATGGTGAGTTGTCCAGCTTATGCTTAAAACCAGACACTGGATAACTCAAGGCACGTTTCTGTAATGGCAGTTTGTGGGTTGACCCGGGCTATGTCGAGGGTTAATTTTCTACCATCTGGAAGATCAATAGTGATATTGTTCTTGACTCGCCACAGTTTTAGTAAAATGGATTTTTTTTTCAGAAAACAGTAGTGGGAGTATGGTAGAACTAGAAGTGATTCCAGAACCGCAAACGATTATGGAAAATTTAATAGGACCTATATATTCAATCAGGTTTGACATTCCAATAGCCACTCCGCAGATATGGTAGGTAACCTCAGATACCCGAGAGGTACTCCGGTAGCCTCAAGGACGGTGACAGGGAGGTTCTTGTTTACCCAGACTTGACACTACTGTTGTTCCAAGCTATGAGACCCGGCAGGAGGATAAGTATAGCGTCGTTCTAAACTAGCTTTAGAAGTGCACGTATATATTATTCTGCCACAGGGTTGTCGTAGTCAGTGAGAGCAGCGGAAGCATAGCGGGCAAGATGCTTATGTCTATTTATAGATTTAAGCAGTTATAGCGGAGATAGATCATCTAGTTTTGATATGACAGTCATAGGTTTGACTTCATCAGAATAGGGGATGGATCTGTTAAGAAGGTAGTAGGGTATGATGTCCTGGTATTTGGATGACATACACAGAGTAGGAAGTAAAATTCCTATACAATGATCGGTTGTACTATGGTCGTCACACAGTTGTTTCTCCATAAAAGATATGGATATAATTTCAGACATTCTGGTTTCTAGATCTATGGTTTTAGATCTTGATTTGGGTAGTTTCCCAATGTGGGTACTTTGACAGTATTCTAAAAGTATTTAGAATAGATGACTCCTGGCATGGTGGTGTACCTGCAGGTGATGGAGTCACCCTCTCTAAAGGTGTCTTACAGACTAAAGGGGAGAGGGATGTGCATGATTGGCAGATCACTTGCTTAGGCAATTGAGTCAATCATGAGATGTCAAGTACCACACCGGATGTTGTTTTTGCACTAGATGCAATAAGTTTGTATTAATCCAATCCTGGAGAAACATAAGGAAGCGGTTTTAAAATATAAGTACATGTTCTGCGGATTTGATGACGGCAGCCTCCTTCGGGAGACGGTTATCATTCCAGGCTTCAAAGGTGACATGTATGACAGAGTGATTGTCAGAGTTATAGTTTTCCCTCTGACGAGGGACAGTATTATGGACAGGAGGTCCAAGAGGATACTGTGGGAGGCATGGTGCTGGATACTGATTAGATTCAGTTATCGATACAGTCTAAGAAGTTTGGATTTGGAGTTCATTTATGAACTAGGTCCCATCATATATCCAGACATATTCTAAGACAGGTATTACTCGATTCGGGAGATGGATTTCTCCGCGAACTTAAGATTAAGAGAGACATAGAAAGAAACATCAGGGCGGATCCACTCACTGAGGCTATTTCTCAAACGCAATAGTTTTACAAGGGCTTTGTGAAACTGATTAGTAGAGGAATTGGATGTTCGGTATCACACGGGCTGTGAGTATGCGACATCGCAATAATTAGCCTTAAGTGCAAGTGGGAGATTGTTGGATACAGTGCCCTTAAAGTCAATTATTGGATCGCAGGCACGTGATTGCAATGATTGAGGGAGGACCTATACCGATATGACTTTCTTACTCGAGATGATATTATGCTATCTGGTTTGTATTTATCATCGTATATATGCTTTAGTTCACTATTGCATGATGATAGAGCCCAAAGGATTCTTGCTTGACTGCCAGTAGTATGATGGCGATCATATACGTGGGAGCTGGGAGTCTGTAAGCACATCCTCAAAGTGTCCCTAGTCGTGGGAGCTTCGAGATAGGGCATCGATACTCCAGAGTAGACTAGTGTATACAGTCGAGACCCCGACGAGGGGCGGTGGCCGGTCTCACAAGCCATTAGTGTCAGTTGGATCACCTAAGATGTATACAGGTGCTCACTAGGTTATGAGTACACCGGACAGGACTCGCCGGGAACCTGCTAGTTGGTATTATACCTAGCATCAGATAGCAGTTCCCTGGTAACATGTGTACAGATTAGTTCATCGACCTGAGGTCGTCATTTGTCTCGTGTGAGTTCCCACTGTGCTTTGATTTCTATCCTACCACGGCTCAAAAGAGTCGTGCAAACAGGTCTTTTTTGGATACAGTCCCGAGCCACATGGAGGCAAGTGAGCGGATCGGCAGGGGATTCATCTCTCCTGGTATTGGGGGTGAGATCGCGCTGTGTCTAGGAGAGCCATTATACAAAGCCCTCGGCCGAGACAGGAGATTTACTGTTAGGTACTCCAGTAGTATCTCAGGGTGTTCTGGGCTACTCTCTGACATGACTTATACCGCTATTGGGGGTCTGACGTTACCAACCCCTAGGCCGATATGCGATACTCATAGACGAACGGACCGGACTGTATGTATATTGTCACTGTTAGGCTCAGTAGAGTTTCTGGATAAGTTCGCTCGTCAGCTTCCCTTCCTATCAATACATAGGCAAACGTTACGTACAGCTTGTACCTCTGACGGACTAGAGGTTATACCCAGTGCCAGTGTGTTGATGAGTCATTAGAGTCTTTCACAGACAGTTTTCCAAGTTCGGGCGAAACGTTGTAGAGGCCGTATGGTTTTATGGCAGGGTTCGGAAAATGCACGTGCGTTTACGCACGTGTCATATTTCGGGCGGATAATACCCGTGGGCTTTGGTTTAAGCCGGATCCGAGTATTATACTGTGTAGATATAATATCTTTGTCTCAGTTGCATTTGTATTCGGTCGTAATACAAATGCGGGTATGTTTATACTGTTACGGGGTTCTCCTGAAATTCGCTTTTGGAAATTGCCAGTTTCCAGTTTCCAGTTTTCTATCACCCGTCTTTAACATTCGGTTAAAAACGGATTTATCTTTTCTTGATGAGTGTGGAAGATTCTAGAAGCATCTAGATGGTGACTAGGATGATGAGGTGGCTAGTGACTCATATGTGCTTTAAATGTTCATTTAATGTTTTTGATGACAAGGTTAAGTGATTCATTAGTTGATTAAATGTTTGTGCAAGGTGTTGTTATGACTCATTCATATCATTAAATGTTGTGGTCACCTCCCCCCTCCTACACTCACCCCCATACCTCCTTTAGTGTTCGGCCATTCTTTTGGTCAAGCATTATAGGGCTGTTGATTGGAAAAAAGTTTATGTATTTGGTTCATGAAAATTAGTAAGCCAATTTCTCATTTACCCGATTCAAATGGCAATTTCATTAACCGTTTGTCCATGGCTTTGGACGAAGCGAGACAAAGTGTTCTACTCATTCTCTATATCAATCTTGGTCATCTCTTTTGGCAAACTTGATGATCGAGTTGCCTCGGTTCAGAGGCGGGGGCCCGTTTAAACATCCGTCGACGTGGTGCCACCTGGACAAGATGACTAGAGATTCAGGAGATCGGAGCAGCCGCAACAAAGCGTGGGATGATGGTTGAAAACCGAAGGACTCGGATTATTTGGTATAACATTTCTACCCACTTTGTAGTTTGTTAGTTTAGCTTTAATGGCAGATCCGGGTTATAGTACGCGATAGCGCCAATCAAAAAGTTTTTGTTCCGCATTTGGCGTCTGTTAGACGGCCGGGGCGCTACCGTGGACTTACACCGTCTCTGTATTCCGGCGGAGAACAGTACTCACGGACTACCTTTGTCCCACTAGTATGATCCGCATCATAATCCAGGTAGTCAAGTATTAAGGGCTTTATCAACATGTAACAGAGAGGCAATCAGTGTACATGTTAAGATAAAGAATAACTAGATAGCATACTATCATGTCGAGGAAGAAAGTCCTCCCTATGTATGTCCAAGCATTCACTATAATATACATCATATGTACAATAATGGTCTCTAGGGTATACATATAACTAACACATATATCACTCTCATAATCACACACATACACAATCATACTCTCTTCCCTCTACCCACCTTGGCCAACCATCCTCTCAAGGCCGAGCTCTTTCTCGTGCTGCCTTTGACCGATCAACCACCCTGTTCTCATCGTCAAAAACAGTAGTAGAAGCCGCAAACAGTAAGCAACAAAAACCGAGATTTCAAACCAAATCCTCGATCTTCAACAGCCCGTACGACGCGACCTGGACAGAGAACCAAGGCTCCAAAACAAGGCCCGTATCCGTGTGAGCGCCACGATCGTTTCGCTGCCTCCGGATCTCTGTTCGGTCGAAGTTTCAAATTTATGCGCGTGGGTGTTCGATGAAATGGCCCCAATGAGTTTTCCTTCATTTCTCGAGAGCAAGTCCCATCTCTTTCCATTTCTTTTTGTGTTTCCTTCTTGAATCGAATCCGCTGTTCTCGTCATGCCGTAAGTCCCATATTAAAACAACATAGATCATGATATAATAAATATTTAGAAGGGCGATCAACTACCAATAAAACATATAAAAAAAATTGCTATTGTTGGTGGTTATAAGTGCAAGCAGTGTGTTATTTGAACTAAAATGGACGATGTTCTATTCTAATTTGATTCTTTGGCTTAGACTATGTCTTGAAAGTGAACAGAATGCCTTAGAAAGTGATGTTGGTGGAGATTAGTTGCATTAGATTGATCTTTGTGGCTGCTAATGAAGTTAGTTAAGGTGAATATCACTAAAATTGTTTATTGCTCAAAATCTTTAATGACCCATGTGAAATAAATGCTTCCTAATATGAGCTTACAGCATCATTAGGGATTACAGTGATTAAATACTGTTGATAGTGGTTATTGTTTACAATTTGGATTAGTAGAAAGCATTGTTAGGAGTACTGGACAGCATTAGGATTGCAGTCATAGGTGATGATACATGGTAGATCATTTATAACATCATTGATGGATGATATTCGTCAACGGTTAGTTAGTTATATTGGCACAGATGTTAGATATTTATAAGTGTTCACAGTGTGTTGAAATACATGTATTAGAGTAGTATTAAATAAGGTGGCCATGAAAGTTTATATAGTAATATAATATTAAAAGGAAAACTGCTACAAATAAATACCATGTTTATCATTTTCAAATATTATTCTGCTGGTAGTTTATTGGTAAACAATTTTAGAATGCAACATAACGAATAAATACGGTTAATTATTTTTGTTTAAATACTTGTTTTTGTCACATGTTAATGTAGATAGCATACGGAGTAATGACCTATCCTACACGCATACTTGGAATCATAGTACGATCATATATTTGTCACAATAGAATCAATTTTCACTAAAATGCCATCATAACCTAAAAATTGAAATTAATTGATATTCTTATTTCTTAGCAATTTCGTCCTTACAACTCTCTTTAACGAGCTCTGTTGAAAATAGTGCGGATTATCGCACGTTTTAGATCAAGTGAATGAGATCGGAGCACTTCATGGAGCAAAATCTAGAAGGAAAAGACAATGCGAAATTTTAAAACAAAGTTAAAAATAACTTAAATGTAATATTTTTAACTTCAAAGAAAATAAACAATTTTCAAATTAGACTTTAAATGGAAAATCCCAAAATGAAAAGATTAAGTTTTTGTTAAAATATCTTAATGTTTTCAAAAGATAGATTTTTCATTAAAATATCATAAACTTTTAAAGGCTAGGTTTATCTCTAAAATACCATAAAATTTAAAATATATTTTAATCAAAACCCTCAACAATATAAATAATATATTTTTACCATAAACACCATTGAGATTATTTTCAAAATAGAATATTTTACATAAAACCCGCTCGAGAATTAAAATGTTTATTTTACATAAAACCACTAAGTTATAAATGATATCTTTCACATAAATACCTTAGAAATAAAAAAAAACTAGTCTATGTTACATATTTTAGGTTGCAAACTGGTTTGAGTGGCGTCTTCTCTCTAGACATCGGGAAACCAGAGATAATGATACACCACTTGTCTCTCCCTAAATGTAGATTGTAATTTTGGAGAAATCAAATCATATAGAACAAGAACTCGAACTCGAACTGAATTCTTGAATTGATATGACCTGTACTAAACTATCATGCTTGAAACCAACTTGACTCGAACCATGAATACAATTGGCATGACTTACACTTGACATGACCACATGATTCTTGACATGAACTCAATCTTGAAAACTTGATACTATACATCACCTTTTGTAATTCGTGAAAATTTAAAAAATATTCAACAATATTTATAATAGTCCCAAAAATGATAACTAAATACAGTTCGAAAATTCAAAAAACTAAGAATGAAAAATAGCTTTGAACCAAAAATATGTTTATTGAAAAGGAAAACTAGAGCTAGGCCTGACTTGAAAGATATTGACTGCTCTCTTCGGTTGATACCACCTCGTATCTAACCTCGTCATCTGTCCCAAAGTTGTCTGACGACATTCCCAAGAAAAGAAAACATGAAAATAGAAATGCCGTCAACGAACTAAAGTTCAGTAAGTCCCCATTTTATTATAAAACAATATTTTTCTATGTTAACAGTATTTCCAATGAAATGTGATATTTTGGCTACAATTTAGTCATTAATGTTTATAATCTAATAAGTTTAATACATGGTTTCAATCAGTTGGAACAAGTATAACACAATAATAATATTTGTTTAATTTATAGAAAATAGTAATGATAATTTTTTGTAATTTTGGAATAACAATATGCATAGGGTTACTATTAATATCATCAAAAGGTCACAAGGTACAAAGATTCATGATTATAAAAATATGTAAGGTTTATTTTATTTTAGAATTATTTGATAATAAATTAGTTTATTAAAGTATCATGTCATATTAATAAGAATGCAGTGTATAATTATTTTTGGTATACTAGTTAAATTATGGTGTATTAATATATTCATTAAACGATATTTGATACAAAACATGATATACATAATAATAGACATGAGAATAACTGCGAACTGTAAACGCTAGTGTGCATGTCAAATAAATAGCATGTATTAATCACTGCAATATAACTAACATATCACGATATTTGATATTTCGGTGCTAGTAAATATAAGTATAAGCTCGATTGTACGAGTTTTATTATATAACCAGAATTTTCTATAATGCCACGGAATAACGGCAACACGAGATTCATGAGATTCAAGATATATATAATGCAATATACCGTTTTTCTCCGGTACCACGAGGAACAAGACATGATCCTCCATTACACATAAATACCACCATTTTAGAGCTACCCCATCCCCATGATATATATATATATATATATATATATATATATATATATGTGTACGTATATGTATGTATATGTATATGTATATATATATATATATCAAATAAATAGTGTACATGTCATATTCATGAGATTCAAGATATTCATTAGATTCATGATGTTCACGATATTCAAGATTTACGGATTCAATTCGAATTCATGTCAAAACAGTATAATCTAACGCAGCAGTATTCACAGATCCAAGGCTATTATTCAGAAGTAAGAAAACACAGGACCACTCATGAGTAATGAGACTCCAACCACCGCTAGAGTATTCACATACCCAAGGCTATCATTCAGGGGTAAGGAAATACGAGCCCGTCCATGAGTTAGTAATGGAACTCCTGAGTTACCGTAGAGTGTGAGTATCAATTACCAGAAGTATTCACAGACCCAAGGCTATCATCCAGAGGTAAGGAAGCACGAGCCCACTCATGAGTAATAGAACTCCAACCACCGCCGGGGTATTCACAGACCTAAGGCTATCATCTAAGGGCCAGAAAATACGGGCCCATTCATGAGTTGGTCATTGGACTCCTGAGAATACAAGTCAAGTCCTAAATATAATTCTAAATCTCTATGTATATATAACAAGCGTGTGATAATAGATAAGTTTAAGCCCAGAAATAATCATAATTTTGCATGCATAAATCTATGGGTTTGGTTTAGAATTAAGGGATTTTACGCAAAGAACAAATTGTAGTTCATAGCGTCGTGTAAATAAAGAGACTGCGTTTGCCTCGATCGGGTTCCTGGTGAAAGAGTTACGGAAGTTTCCGTAACGCTGTGTAGATCAGGCTTGTGCAGATTTCAGAATACAGACACTGATGGTATTTTGCATTTTCGAGAATGTTACGTTTAGTTTATGGTTTCTAAATTCGAACAATAATTAAACTTTTTGATGTTGTGAACGATTTACAATAAAGAAATCCATATTACGATAAGTGAATATGGAGTTATGCCTATTTTAATACAGTCGCGCAGATAGTTTCTGCTGCAGTTCAGATTCGTCACATTTTATTAAACCCAGATGTTCATGAAGTTCCATTAGTTTGAAGATAAATTTCCGTAGGAAAAATATGTAACTATCTTCCATAAAATATTCCAACAACTTGAGTTTGCTTAATTTTGGAATTCAGAGGTAGAATTTATGTCTATTATAAGTCAGGTGTAATCAGTTTCATCAGTTCCAGAAAATCAGATTTCATACAAAAGAAAAACAATACAACAATCCGACTTAATCTAAACTATGAACTTCGTACTGACCACGGAGAGACGTCATCGCTCGTAGGTTAGGTAACTATGATAGAACGGTCGCTGGATCATTACGAAAATATGGTTATAGTTCCTATATAGAAATATAGGGTATATATATATATATATATATATATATATATATATATATATAATTACTTATATATACAAATATACATAAATATCCTACTTCCCTAAACCATTTAAAAACAAACTACACATATGAACACAGTCATCCACAACGCGTCTGCAATCTCAACTCACAAATAACATAGGATGGTAACATACAGAGTAAACTATATTTACATGAATATAAAAATAATATAATGTTTATAATATGACAATATAAAAAATTTGATGAAACTCAATAATGAATTAAATAACACCGACCTTTAAAAACACATGTGATGAATATATAATAAAAATGTTGATACTAACAATATCTTGTATTGAAACAAACTGCGTAAAAAATTGTGAATGAAATCCGCATCAAGCATTCATTAAAAAACACTAACATATAAAATGAAAAACAATTCATGAAAGTATTAAATATATTTAATATAATATACAGTTAATTCTGACCATAAGACTATATAACATATATCGTTATATGAGCACTTATACTTGAGATCAATATACTATTAGTCATCGAGCTGTATGATTTGATTTCGAAATTGAACATCAAAGATATATAAATTTTCATCACATAGATATATTATAATTATTATAATTTATTTCTGTACTCTACTGCAATACTTAGACCAAAAAATAGTATAGATCTATAAGATACACAAAATGAAAATATAGATGAAATTAATAACTATAATTTATATAAATATAATGATTTGATTTTAAAATAGAAGCGGAGAGGAACTTACGATTAGGGAAGATCATGATCTTCCCTAACAATGGAGATCGATAATGCCCCGATCTAATCGAGACGGTGAAGAGGACGCATGAAAGGACTTCTTCTCCAAATATTTTCGTTGCTCTAGATTTAAGCTCTCGACAAAAGGTGGGAGCAAAATACTGATGAAGGCAAAAGAGGAGAAAAAATTTGGGGTTTGGATAGGCTGGGGTTTATATGTAGAAATAAGGATTAGAGCTTCTAGAGATCAATAGTTAAGATAGCACAAGAGTAGATCTAACGGCTTGGAAGGAGATAAATAAATAAAAATTTCAATTAAAAACAAATAAAATCTATTTCTTTATTTGTTAAAAATAAACAAACAAAAACAAATAAAATATATTTTAAGAATAGTTTAAACAAGTTTTTAAATAATTTAAGATCTAATAAATTCTTTTTCTTCAAACATTAATAAAAATTTATATTTAAAAGAAATTCTAGAAACTTAATATATTATTTTATTTTAAATTCGGAATATATATATATATATATTTCTTTTTATAAAAATTATTTAAAATATTTAAAGACAGAAAAATATAAAAAATCATAGAAAATTCTAATTTATTTATTTCCTCACTTTATAACAATATTTCTCAAATATAATTCTTTTTATAAATATTCCTTTTCAAATAAATCTTAGAAAATTATTTCTTTTTAAATCATTTTGTTCATTTAAAAATTATGCCAACCATTTAAAATTCCAAGAAATCTCTTTGCATGATATTTTTCGTTCAAAAAACAAAAAACAAAAAATTAAACAAAATATCGGAAGCAGAAGGAATCGAACTCATAACTAATGAAATGGCTATGCAAGCAGGTAACCAGTAGGGACTATTAGTAATTTTGTATATAAATCACAAGAATATCAACAAATTCCTACTTGATTCAAAGAAAAGATTTAATTACAAAAAGAATTTTAAAGGAAAAGAATACGAAATTTACGGTTGTTACAATCTACTCTCCTTAAAATGAATTTCGTCCTTGAAATTCGTAAGGAAGATGTTGTAACAAAGCAAACAGTCAGGATAACACTGTTATGTATTGCCGGTAGACACGTCAACTAATCAGAAGAGGCAAGCCAAAAAAATATTATATAAGAAGCTACCTTCGACTCAAAGAAATAGAAAGTGAAGACAAGACTTTTAGAATGAAACGTTCAAGGATAAAAACAATGAAACCAATTGAGAGTTAAGGAATCAAGAAGGAATTGCACAATTTACAAGAACGGGACAAGATGGTGATAAAAAAACTCATACTTCCGTTTCCTTCGCATTGAGACGGTATCACCATAGATAGCAGAAGAAAAATTTAGATGGATTTAGAAAGAAAACTTCAAGGAGTACAATAAACGATAGGATACAAAAATCAACTTCTGTACTCAAAGAAAAATGCGAGGCGAACCAGGTCCCTCCTTTGACGGCGGTAAAGCGTGTCAAAGAAAACGCTAACACGAACTAGGAAGTCATGTAATCAGGATTGCGCTTCCTTATAGAAAAATCTGAAAACTGAAACCGGACAAGATTTTGGGAATCAAGGATTCTAGAAGTGATCTTCAAGAAAATCTAACCAAAGAATCGCAATGGATTCAGCGAATAAGATTCAAGAAATCAAAAACGAATTAGAAAGATTACTAAGAGCTCAAAAAGAGATGAAGAAAAGTATAGTAAGTATCTTCCGACAGGGAGTAATCGCTATTGGACAAGGTAACTTACAACGTCATCGTATATGTGTTCCATCAACTGGCATTCTAACAAGTAAGAAGATGATTGGTAGCGTAGAATGTGTTTGGAACGGGTTTAGATGAACCAATAGTCATAAGTCAAAAAGATTCAACTACTGGTACGAACTTTCTAGAATGATTCCTAAGTTGAAGTAAAAGTTTCAGTAACATATGCAAAAAGAAAATCAAAGTGATAAGAAGCTGTTGATTGGGAATTTAAGAAATCAAGCCGCTTATAAGAAGGATGGAGACAAAGATCTAGAGCTCGCACTTCTGTTCCCCTTTCTCTTTACGTCCAAATACAGTCGTCAACTCAAGAAAATATTCAAGTAATCACTAAGATTTAAGAAGGAAGCTGTAGTGCAGTTCTTACAATCTACCGTTCTTAAAAGAATTTCTTCCCCGAAATTCTATTAAGGAATATATTGAAATAGCGTAAGAAAAAGAAGATGTCTGTTCACCGCCGAAAACAGAGACGAACTGTGATTGAACGTCTTGCCTGAATTTGGGGGCAGATACTATTTGGACATATCCGTCCACCTTTCCGAAAATACCAAGTTAATTTATGCCACCGTATATCGGAGGTTTGGACAGATGCGACCGTTGTAGCAGACTTCATCAGATTCCCCTCGTTTGTGAGGGGTTTTTAATTGTGGGGATGCTTTTCCCTGCAGGTGTATACCCCTGCAGTTAATTACGTTATCGTGTTGCGATAACCACTCTCTCTTCCTCCAGTAGTTCATTTCGTGTCGTGTTTATTTTGGTTACCCGTGGATTGTATATGGAGACTATTTTATGTCGTCGCTTGTAGGGCGCAGATTAGTCCAAATCCGTATATTTTAGATTTAGGTTTATTTTATTTAAGGACCATTGATCTAGTTTGAAATTAAGGTCAACTTAAATATATGAGCATTTAGGCTCAATTTATTTTAGCTAAGAATACGTTAGTCTTATTTGAGACTAAGATCAACTCAATAAAGTTTTAAGAATCATTTTTATTTAAGATCCAACAACAGAGCATTTGGGCTCAGCTGTAAGAAAACTTTTCAGAGAGACTTAACCAATTTGGGCTTAATCAGCTCAGTCCTTCTTTTTTCAAAAGTGCTAAGTGCTTATTTGGGCTCTACTTGTTCAGCCCTCTTTTTTTATGCAAAAGTGCTAAGCACTTGTTTGAAGCTCTGGCGCTTACATGGGTATCACATGAAGCTTTCAGTTAATCAGTGCTAAGCACTCAATTATTTTAACTGAATATATGGTGCTAAGCACTTTTTTTATACGACGTCCACGTGAGGAGCACGTGCGGCACTGGGCCCTGCCCAATCAGTGCTAAGCACTTAGCTGTTTTGGCTGTATATGAAGTGCTAAGTACTTCTCTATGGCGTCCACGTAAGGAGCACGTGCGGCGCTGGGCACTTCCCAATCAGTGCTAAGCACTCAGCCGTTTTGGTTATATATGAAGTGTTAAGCACTTTTATTCAGCGCTCACGTCTATTTCACGTGAGGCGCTGGCCTTCTACTTTGGGCGTCCATGTGTCTTTCACGTGAGGGGCTGGACGCTGTTGGGAGGGCGCCCATGTGGGAAACACGTGAGGCACTAAGTTTTTTTTCTTCTTCAGAGATTGAATCACTGTTAATTGCATTTTGACCATTAATGATCACCAAGATCTTTGTTTTGAAGATACGAGATCAGGTTTTCTTTAAAAACTAAGTTCTTTTATAAGAATTAAGTTTCTTTTAGGGTTAAACCCTATTTTATGAGAAATTAAATTCCCATAGGATAGCTTCTTTTTCCTTTTTTATTCTTTTTTAAGCTAGTTCTTTCTGAATTTTTGATTCTTAAGAACAAGATCTTCCCGATGAGAATTAAATTCTCAACTTGTGAGAGACTTGTCTTGTGGATCTCAGATCCAGAGAAAAAACTAAGTTCTTGAGAAGGGTTAAACCCTTGGGTATGATATGATAGGTAAAGAAGATATTTTGATCTCTGTGGTTTTTTTACCTAGGGTTTTAAAGGAGGGAGATCTTCTTCTCTATTAAGAATTAAATTCTTTGTTATTTTTGAGAGCCTTCTGTATTTTTGCAGAAATTTATGGGGTGTTCTCTCTATCTGTCTGTGTGTTGAGACCTGAAGTCTCATGTCCTTTATATGGTGGCGGCAAATTGTTAATTACTTTTTGAGAAAATCTCTTATTGAGATATTTCAATTGATCTAATTGGTCTCAAAATTTGTTTGGGGAATTTTACCTACCGTTGGATCTTTGATCCAAGAATTTCTGTTTTACAGAATATATCTTCTTGTTTTTAATAAGATTAGGGAAATATTTTTCCCATATACAAAATTTTATTTTGTCAAACGGTGATTTTTAAGCACTATTGGATTTTTAATCCAAGAGCTCTCTGTTATACAGGGCACGTCTTTTTTTGTTTAGAAAGATATAGGGAAATATTTTCCCATCTTATTGGATTTTTGATCCAATAATTTTCTATTCATTAGAAAGATTAGAAGAATATTTTCCCTTAATAGAATTCTATTCTATTATTTGATAATTTATCATCACCATTGGATCTTTGGTCCAACGGTTTTGTTTAACAAAGAGTATCCCAATTTTTAGGGAAATATCCCCATGTAAAATTTCATTCTACTTGATTTTACTTAAGTGCTGGCGCTCATGTGTTGTGCACGTGTGCGTCACTTAAGAATTTAATTCTTATTTATGATAGGCGCTCATGTGCTTTACACATTGACATCCATGTGAGCTTCACGTGCGGCGCCATCAGAGGATTCAACTCTAAAGGGTTGGCGCTGGCGCTCTTGTGGGCAACACGTGAGGCGCTGCCTCATTAAATTTGACAGAGCTTAGCTCTTTTATTATGTTTAAATATTAGGGGAATGATGTCGTGCTAGTTATTTTCGCGCTCCCAATTGTCACTTCATCATTGATGCTTCGTCCAAAAATACGATTGGAACAAAATAAAACGCTAAGAATTGAGAAGACAAGAGAAATAATAAATTCACGAAAATATGATGAAAAATAGACGCTAATGTTAAGGATTTGAAATATAAGAAAGGGATCAAGAGGGGTTCAAGAATAAAATTCAAGAAGAGTAATAAATTTTATTAGACTTTTAAATTTTTGTAATAGCTGCTTTCAACGGTCATGATGAATGACCTGTATGGCCACCAAATAAAACTTGCCACGCCCCATTTTCCAAAAACGAGAAATGAGGGAGACAAACCCGTAATATATTCATATCGATAAGTATTCTTTCTCAACATAAATACGCTACGCGTTTATATAAGCAGTAAAGAAAATTATAATACAAGAATTTTAAAACTTATAAAATATCCAACAATATTTATAATAGTCTCAAAAACGATAACTGAATATGGTTCGAAAATTCAAGAAATTAAGTCCTGAACAAAAGACATGCATACTAAAAAGAAAAACTAGAGCTCGGTCTGACTTGAAAAATATTGACTATCCTTCTCGATTGGTACCACCTCGTACCCAATCTCGTCACATGTCCCAAAATCGTCTGACGACATTCCCAAGAAAAGAACACATAAAAACAGGAATGCTGTCAGCGAACTAAACTTCAGTAAGTCCCCATTTTATTAGAAAACAATATTTTTCTATTTTAATGGTATATACAATGAAACAAGATATTTTGGCTACAATTTAGTAATTAATGTTTATAATCTAGCAGGTTTAATATAGGGTTTCAATCAGTTGGAACAAATATAACACAATAATAATATTTGTTTAATTTATAGAAAATAGTAATAATAAATTTTTGTAATTTTGGCATAACAATTGTTTACCGCCGAAAACAGAGATGAAACCGCGCAGGTCGTCTTGCCTGAATTTGGGGGCAGATGCTATTTGGGTTTATCCGTCCACCTCTCCGAATATGCCAAGTTGATTTATGGCACCGTATATCGGAGGTTTAGATAGATGCGGCCGTTGTAGCAGACTCCGTCAGATTTCCCCTCATGTATGAGGGATTTTTGATTGTGGGGACGCTCTTCCCTGCAGGCGCAAGCCCCTGCAGTTAATTACGCTACCGTATAACGGTAACCACTTTCTCCTTCTCCAGATGGTCACTTTGTGTCGTGTGTGTTTATTTTATTTTTGGTTGCCCGTGGATTGTATATGGAGACTAATTTATGTTGTCGCCCATAGGGTGTGGATTAGTCCAAATCTGTATTTTCTTAGATTTGGGTTTGGGTTGGTTTAAGAATCGTTAATCTTGTTTTAGATTAAGATCAACTCAAACTTTTGTTGAGGATACGTTAGTCTAATTTTAGACTAAGATCTACTCAATAAGGTTCAGGATCATTTTTGATCCAACGAAAGAGCATTTGGGCTCTGTCATCTTAGTTTAGGGACGTTGCGGTCCATTGGGTTTAAGGACATCATAGTCCGTGGAGTTTAAGGACATCATAGTCCGTGGAGTTTAAGAATATCATAGTCCATAGAGTTTAGTTTAAGGACGTTGCGGTCCATGGTTTAAGGACATCATAGTCCATGGAGTTTAAGGACATCATAGTCCACGAAGATTAGTTTAAGGGCATTACGGTCTATAGTTAGTTTAAGAATATTACGGTCCATTAGGGTGTATCCATGGGTTTGGAAATGTACCAAAAAATTGTTGGTTATCGGGACTCGCTACCTCTCTGAAGACGTTGAAGAATTATAACGACATGTATCAGAGATGTGAAGAGATGTACCCTTGAACCAAATGTCAGATTGAGAAGGAATGGGATAACATTACTTTGAATGCCATCTGAGATCAATTTTGAAAGACCTGAGTATAATTGAGGCTCAGTTGAAAAAGAGTTTTGGCTTTGGGAGATTTAGCTAATTTGGGCTAAGGTTGGATCATGGTGTTAAACTGTAACGTTTTAAAAATAATTAAATAAATAATTAAATGAATAAAATTGTTTAAGTGAATTTTATGATTTTCGGCAAAGTAAAATGTATTTTTCGTAAAACCTAACCGTAATTGTTTTTCATTATAATTTCAAAAATACCTATTTTAATTATGTAATTACTAGTAAATGGTGTTTATTTAGCCACTTATAAATTTTTAGTTTAATTAAATATTTTTCCTAAACTAATTATTTTAAATATTAACATAAGCTTTATTTTCATACTAAATTAGTGTAAATTACAAATTTGAATTGTTTTAATTTATAAAAGTGAGCCATGACATATTATAATTTAGTGAGTATCATGTAAAATTCATTTGCAAATTTTTCCAATTTTCTAGAGTTTTCTTGAGTTGCTATAGTAAAGAATTAAAAGAAAATTTAATAAAAGCATGAAAAGACATAATGATATGATATTTTGGTGGAACTTTCTACATCTTTCTTCACTTTTCTCATTCTCCACCCCCTTCTCCTAATTGTGGCCGGCCTCAACAACCCCATGGCAGCCCCCCCCCCCATTTCCCACTTCATTTTTATTCAAAATTCATCAAAAATACTTCAAAAATTCAATTAAAATTCCACAAAATCATATTTATTTGATACCCTTTATTCCTTGCTCATTTTTACATGGATTTTGGAGATGGAAAGCATGCATTTTTAAGGCTCATTTTCATGTTTGGACTTGAGGTTGTGAAGGTATAAATCTATCTCTTTTGTTTTATTTCCATTAGATGTTTCTTTTAAAGCATAAATAGTTTTATTAGATTAATTCTATGTTCAATTTTTAAAATTTAAGTTAGGGTTTGTAAATTCAAGTTATGATTTTTATTAATTAATTAGGGTTATAATAACTAGTCTACCATTTTTAGAAGTGGAAAAATCTTGCATGGTTATTATATAATAATTTGTGTATTCAAATTGATTTAATAATGTTATTTTGCTAACTAGTTTTTAGAAAATGTATTTGTGGATAAAATAAAATTCCAATTAAGGTTGTTATCATTATATTGTAGTTTTAGTGAGAATCTTATCGTGTTAATAGAAAGAAAAACTTAGTTTGATCACTAGTTTCTTGTGATAATTGGAAATATACTAATAAAAGGCTATTTTTGTAAACTAGATTTTGGGAAATCCTAAATAAATGAGATTAAAAATATAATTATGGTTTCATCATATCATTATCATCATGAATTGTAGTTTAATACATTAATTCATGCAACATCATGTTTTGTGGTGGAATTGTGGTATTTTGCTTGAAAAATGTTGAAAATTGTTAAAGGTTGCAAACTAGAAATTTCAAAGTAATACAAATTTGTGTAATAAAAATGTAGTAATGGTTTGTATAGTCTAGTTATGCTATTTAATGAGTTTTATAACCATTGGTTTCATCTAAATGTCAAGTTTTGATGAAAAACGGTAAATTGGCATTTTCGGTTTTTACGAAATTGGACGGTTTGATGGATTTTAGGGTTTCGATGGATTTAATCATGTTTTATAATATAAGTAATGTGTTTTAAAACTACGAGTTATTTGTTGATGTTTATCTCGATCCATCGGAGTTTGTACGCCGATATCGAGCGAAATTTGGTTCTTTTGCGTGGACGGGACATAGGTTTTAACCTATGCTTGTTCCTTGCGTCGTTTTGACTTTTGTATGTGATTCAGTTACGATGCTATTTATATGTTTGCGTTTAGGTACCCCTCACGTGGACTGCGGGCGATGAAGAGGAGGATGGCGACACCGTCTTCGGCAGATATGGACCAGGTGAGTAGATGTATATCTACGGGGGGAAGTCGGGTGGATGGCGTTTAGCACCCCCGCAACGTAGAATAGGAATAGTACTTATTGACATTAGGAAACCAGATGTGACCCTAAATTTTTAATGAGTAGGACCCTAGTAATGACCCTAGGCTGGACTAGACTGATTTAGGAAAACCATACCAGAAGATGAATACCTTGGAAGAGGTACGTAGGTTTCAGGTTGAAACACACACACGCACACACTGAAACTCGACATGGTGTATACGTGCATGTGTGTGTATATATATATATATAGGACGAGGTATAGGTATATATATATATACACAACACGTATATGGGATACATTGATGTGATATGATATCCGAGGTATGATGAAACAGTGTAACTGGGCTTGATGCCATGATTCTTGGCCATACAGTCGTATTAAGTGTTAGCGGATCATTAGAGAGTGAGATAATGAACATGTATACTTAAATTATAATGGGTGGTGATGATATTGAGGTACATGGGACTCTAAAATAGTACCCGGACTGTAACTTGTGATTGATCACGATATGGGATATGTAGGACTTGATTACGACATCATATAGGTGTGACCTGATGTCGATATCATAGAGGTGTGACTTGAGGACGATATGATACATATGACATGATATTTCTGAGGATAAACTAATGATGCTTATTATGATGGCAATGATATATGACTGATGTATGCGATCACAGTTTAGCACCTTGATCATGAGATGTGTTGATGATGACATTATACTAATGATGAGACACCTAGGAGATACTTGACCCGTACCCTGATATTGGGATGCCGTACGATGGATTTTACCGTACGAGGCATAAATATGATGATTGATCCGCACTCTTGATTCGAGGAAGCCGTACTACGTACGTGACGCTATTGAGACCGGATCGCCGACTATTAGAGATATTGATTCAGACCTTAGGTAGACTCTTGTTTCTTATTGACTAGTTTCTTAGGTTTTGTTCCTTAGGAGGTTAGATGGACACTAGGTTAGGTTCGAGTCATATAGTGGTAGTGGTAATGGTATATCATGAGTAGATAACACACATCCGTCTTTACTTTCACACTGGAATCATAATGACGCATGTTCTTACATATGTTGCTATAATCAGTATAAACCTTACCTGTTAGGACACTAGCACCATTACCGATGATGCGTATATTCCACGCACACTTATTTGCCGGCTCACACACATCATCATCGGTAATTGCTATGTCACGTACACTTTAGATTATATTATCTTTTATTGATAGAATCAGTTAACAACTTGACCGATATAATATTGTGATTACTCTCTGATGTTAGTATAGACATGATAATTATTACTTAGACATTCATGCATTCATGTTTTCATGTTATCATGCAGTATTATGGGCATATGCCGACACTTATCATATACTTACTCATGATTTTGAGATTTCGGTTTCTATGAGATTTCTGGATTTTTGGGGAAAACCGCAAGAATATATAAAAAACTTCTCTCTCTCTCTCTCCTCCTCTCTTTTTAAAATAAGATGCGGTTTTCTCGTGATGTATGTGTCGTCCACCATGAGATTTCATGTTTTCTGTTGGATTTCGAGACCCGATTCGAGGAGTGGATGAACCGTCTCGGGTATATGGTGGGCCCGGTATGGTACCCCGGGGCAAGAAGATCGAGTTGTAGACGATGAGCCTGGCAGGGGAAGGCTACCTACCGGTGATGTCTGGCGCGGCGGATATCCGGAGGATACCGACCGTTGTCGTGAGATTTAGTGATATGGGCCGATCCGGACTGACGGAGCCCGAGGTATTGAGACTATGAGACTTGAGATTTACATATTTGTGTCGATGCTTGACACGGATTTCTATGGATTTCATTATTGAGATTTCAGGTTCCTATACACATTTTACTATGATAACAGTTAAAGATTTCTTATACAGATATATCTGGATTTCAGGATTGATTGTTTTAATTCATGGTGCATGCATATCCATTCATATGACATAGTACTATATGAGGCACTGACACGAGCACGGAGTATCTGCACTTACACGTAGTATTACCCTGTTATTACTAGATGATTGGCACTTAGTAGTGTATTATTATGACCTAGGATAACGTCGTGCATTCGATTTCTTTTTGTAGATGTCTTCTACTCACGAGTTGGCAACTCACCCCCGTTGTGCCAAATTTTATTACAGGTTCGATGTACAGGTTTCCCTGGCAGCTTGCTGGCACATCTATTCTTTCAGGGTGATTTGCACGGTAGGTTTGTTCACTTGTATCCGAACCACCATTGTATTTTTATTCTTTCATTTGTATCTAGTAAGCTCCATCAACCATACTTGTATTACTTGATAAGTTTATTGGACCAGTCATTTATTTTGACCTTAGAGTCGCGCATGTATTATTCTGATTTGGTGGTTTTGTTTTCTTTGAGTTTTGAGCCTCGCCCTTTGGCGTTGTATATTATTGTGCTTATTGTGGTTGTTTCCGCCTGTTGGCGTTGAACTAGCTCCCGTTGGGGATGCTTTTTATTGTTTATGTATATTATACTTGTTGTACCCATTTGGGGGCCAGTTTTTATAGAGGAGACTCTGCCGAAATTTTTGAGAAAATTTGCTGATGCTTTTAAACTTGTTTTCTTTTTCTTATTCTTCTTTTATGGTTTAGATTTCTGGGCTTCGGCTTACTTAGGTTACGTGGCGCCTCTTGACGCTTCGTAATCTAAGTGCCGGTCACGTTCCGTACTTTCGGGTCGTGACAAAGTTGGTATCAGAGCGCTAGGTTTAACCTTGTATAAGTCTAGGTGACCCTTGGTTGATGGAGTAGGTGATTTAGGTAGAGTAACGTACCGTGGGTATGGTCCGCGGCATACTTACGATACGCTACTCTGCTTAAGGAGCCCTAGGATGTACATTGTTTGCACCGTATTTCATTCGTTCCTTTGATCTATCTTCGTCGATGTCGGAGGGTGATTCTGTTACCACGGGCGCACTGGCAGAGGGAGCTGCGGCTCGAATGCTATAACCATTAGAGTATTGGTTATTCTTGAGGATTGAAGCATTGCTTAGCGTGCGGACGAAGGGTATTCACATGCCGTCCGGATGAAGTTAAAGGGTTCGAACGATTATCAGAAAACCATTTTCCCAAGTTTAAAGTATTCGGAAGAACATGCAGGTATTTCAATGGACCCTCTAGAAGAATGAAACCCTAACTCGACAAAATGACCACGAAAACGCCCTTGAACCTTAGGGTTTACGGCAGTTCCGCGGTGCCATTAGTGAGGCTTGGATTTGCCCTTCTACGGCTGGATCATCGATGCTGGGGTATGTACCGGATATTTTTAAGCTGTACTTGAGTGTTGAGCTCTCGGGGAATTATGGGATTTTGATGGATCGATCGAAAAGTTTAATGTAGTCCGGATATCAAGTGAAGGGATCGACTACGTGGGAGACTCTAGATATGAGTATTGCCGTTAGTAGCACAGTCAGCACAGCTACGAAGAGACGAGTTTGAAGCAGCCGACATCCGAGGAAAGAGGCGCATATTGACGATAGTGTTTACGATTGTGATTTGGTGATCCGAATTTCATATTTCTGTTATTGGATTTTGGTATTTCTTATGTGTACCTTCATTATATTCTATTTGTGTTTTATATATCTGTTGTATTGATGTTGTTAGTATACACCCAGTACACTTGATTTGGTTTTATATATTTTGAGATTTTTGATTTGATTTCGTGCATATGGGTTACACATGATTTTGATATATGTTTCGACTTAGTTTTCATGCATTTGTACTGTGATTTCGATTTTTATAATTGATGTATGTTTCCGTGCACCATGTGCACCTGATTAGGATTCTTGCGCATACTTGGCGTACTTGATGCGATTTTTTGCACACCAGATGCACTAAATCGGGGTTTTGTGCAGATTAGATGCACCTGATATTGAGTCGTGCACGCCCGTTGCACTTGAAAGATATTTTTGGTGCACTCCTGTTGCACTAAATTTTGTTTTTGGGTGTAGTCGTGGTATCTGTATTTGGTTTCGATTTCAGTGCGCACCGGACACACATGGTATTTTATTGATGTGATTGGGATTGATTTCAGTTTGAGCAGTGTTTTTTTTTATAATCATTATTATTTTATTTAGTAACCAGGCGGGACGTGTATGTTAAATAAAAGGTGTATATATATATAGCTATTTTTTAAAAAATAAACGTCCGCTACTTATGCCGTGACACGTGCATTGCACGGCGATTTTCAAAAGAGGTTTTTGCATATTTCTTTATCCAGATATTTGGAAGGTTTACTATGATGCGCACTATATATATAAGTTGTAGATTGATGTATATTATGTTGGTTTTCATATTGGGTTTTGATATTTTATTCTCACCATAACTCCGATGATTGCGTTATGCTTGACGGAGTTGATTTTTGTTATGTATTGATGATTTCGGAGCGCCGATGATTTGAGTGTTTTGTTAAATGTTTTAGTATTTGGAAGGGAAGTTTTAATTTAAATTCGGGGACCGAATTTCTTAAAGGAGGGAAGATTGTAACGTTTTAAAAATAATTAAATAAATAAATAAATGAATAAAATTGTTTAAGTGAATTTTATGATTTTCGGCAAAGTAAAATGTATTTTTCGTAAAACCTAACCGTGATTGTTTTTCATTATAATTTCAAAAATACCTATTTTAATTATGTAATTACTAGTAAATGGTGTTTATTTAGCCACTTATAAATTTTTAGTTTAATTAAATATTTTTCCTAAACTAATTATTTTAAATATTAACATAAGCTTTATTTTTACACTAAATTAGTGTAAATTACAAATTTGAATTGTTTTAATTTGTAAAAGTGAGCCATGACATATTATAATTTAGTGAGTATCATGTAAAATTCATTTGCAAATTTTTTCAATTTTCTAGAGTTTTCTTGAGTTGCTATAGTAAAGAATTAAAAAAAAATTTAATAAAAGCATGAAAAGACATAATGATATGATATTTTGGTGGAACTTTCTACATATTTCTTCACTTTTCTCATTCTCCACCCCCTTCTCCTAATTGTGGCCGGCCTCAACAACCTCATGGCAGCTCCCCCCCCCCCCCCATTTCCCACTTCATTTTTATTCAAAATTCATCAAAAATACTTCAAAAATTCAATTAAAATTCCACAAAATCATATTTATTTGATACCCTTTATTCCTTGCTCATTTTTACATGGATTTTGGAGATGGAAAGCATGCATTTTTTAGGCTCATTTTCATGTTTGGACTTGAGGTTGTGAAGGTATAAATCTATCTCTTTTGTTTTATTTCCATTAGATGTTTCTTTTAAAGCATAAATAGTTTTATTAGATTAATTCTATGTTCAATTTTTAAAATTTAAGTTAGGGTTTGTAAATTCAAGTTATGATTTTTATTAATTAATTAGGGTTATAATAACTAGTCTACAATTTTTAGAAGTGGAAAAATCTTGCATGGTTATTATATAATAATTTGTGTATTCAAATTGATTTAATAATGTTATTTTGCTAACTAGTTTTTAGAAAATGTATTTGTGGATAAAATAAAATTCCAATTAAGGTTGTTATCATTATATTGTAGTTTTAGTGAGAATCTTATCATGTTAATAGAAAGAAAAACTTAGTTTGATCACTAGTTTCTTGTGATAATTGGAAATATACTAATAAAAGGCTATTTTTGTAAACTAGATTTTGGGAAATCCTAAATAAATGAGATTAAAAATATAATTATGGTTTCATCATATCATTATCATCATGAATTGTAGTTTAGTACATTAATTCATGCAACATCATGTTTTGTGGTGGAATTGTGGTATTTTGCTTGAAAAATGTTGAAAATTGTTAAAGGTTGCAAACTAGAAATTTCAAATTAATACAAATTTATGTAATAAAAATGTAGTAATGGTTTGTATAGTCTAGTTAAGCTATTTAATGAGTTTTATAACCATTGGTTTCATCTAAATGTCAAGTTTTGATGAAAAACGGTAAATTGGCATTTTCGGTTTTTACGAAATTGGACGGTTTGATGGATTTTAGGGTTTCGATGGATTTAATCATGTTTTATAATATAAGTAATGTGTTTTAAAACTAAGAGTTATTTGTTGATGTTTATCTCGATCCATCGGAGTTTGTACGCCGATATCGAGCGAAATTTGGTTCTTTTGCGTGGACGGGACAGAAGTTTTAACCTATGCTTGTTCCTTGCGTCGTTTTGACTTTTGTATGTGATTCAGTTACGATGCTATTTATATGTTTGCGTTTAGGTACCCCTCACGTGGACTGCGGGCGATGAAGAGGAGGATGGCGACACCGTCTTCGGCAGACATGGACCAGGTGAGTAGATATATATCTACGGGGGGAAGTCGGGTGGATGGCGTTTAGCACCCCCGCAACGTAGAATAGGAATAGTACTTATTGACATTAGGAAACTAGATGTGACCCTAAATTCTTAATGAGTAGGACCCTAGTAATGACCCTAGGCTGGACTAGACTGATTTAGGAAAACCATACCAGAAGATGAATACCTTGGAAGAGGTACGTAGGTTTCAGGTTGAAACACACACACGCACACACTGAAACTCGACATGGTGTATACGTGCATGTGTATATATATATATAGGACGAGGTATAGGTATATATATATACACAACACGTATATGGGATACATTGATGTGATATGATATCCGAGGTATGATGAAACAGTGTAACTGGGCTTGATGCCATGATTCTTGGCTATACAGTCGTATTAAGTGTTAGCGGATCATTAGAGAGTGAGATAATGAACATGTATACTTAAATTATAATGGGTGGTGATGATATTGAGGTACATGGGACTCTAAAATAGTACCCGGACAGTAACTTGTGATTGATCACGATATGGGATATGTAGGACTTGATTACGACATCATATAGATGTGACCTGATGTCGATATCATAGAGGTGTGACTTGAGGACGATATGATACATATGACATGATATTTCTGAGGATAAACTAATGATGCTTATTATGATGGCAATGATATATGACTGATGTATGCGATCACAGTTTAGAACCTTGATCATGAGATGTGTTGATGATGACATTATACTAATGATGAGACACCTAGGAGATACTTGACCCGTACCCTGATATTGGGATGCCGTACGATGGATTTTACCGTACGAGGCATAAATATTATGATTGATCCGCACTCTTGATTCGAGGAAGCCGTACTACGTACGTGACGCTATTGAGGCCGGATCGCCGACTATTAGAGATATTGATTCAGACCTTAGGTAGACTCTTGTTTCTTATTGACTAGTTTCTTAGGTTTTGTTCCTTAGGAGGTTAGATGGACACTAGGTTAGGTTCGAGTCATATAGTGGTAGTGGTAATGGTATATCATGAGTAGATAACACACATCCGTCTTTACTTTCACACTGGAATCATAATGACGCATGTTCTTACATATGTTGCTATAATCAGTATAAACCTTACCTGTTAGGACACTAGCACCATTACCGATGATGCGTATATTCCACGCACACTTATTTGCCGGCTCACACACATCATCATCGGTAATTGCTATGTCACGTACACTTTAGATTATATTATCTTTTATTGATAGAATCAGTTAACAACTTGACCGATATAATATTGTGATTACTCTCTGATGTTAGTATAGACATGATAATTATTACTTAGACATTCATGCATTCATGTTTTCATGTTATCATGCAGTATTATGGGCATATGCCGACACTTATCATATACTTACTCATGATTTTGAGATTTCGGTTTCTATGAGATTTCTGGATTTTTGGGGAAAACCGCAAGAATATATAAAAAAAAACTTCTCTCTCTCTCCTCCTCTCTTTTTAAAATAAGATGCGGTTTTCTCGTGATGTATGTGTCGTCCACCATGAGATTTCATGTTTTCTGTTGGATTTCGAGACCCGATTCGAGGAGTGGATGAACCGTCTCGGGTATATGGTGGGCCCGGTATGGTATCCCGGGGCAAGAAGATCGAGTTGTAGACGATGAGCCTGGCAGGGGAAGGCTACCTACCGGTGATGTCTGGCGCGGCGGATATCCGGAGGATACCGACCGTTGTCGTGAGATTTAGTGATATGGGCCGATCCGGACTGACGGAGCCCGAGGTATTGAGACTATGAGACTTGAGATTTACATATTTGTGTCGATGCTTGACACGGATTTCCATGGATTTCATTATTGAGATTTCAGGTTCCTATACACATTTTACTATGATAACAGTTAAAGATTTCTTATACAGATATATCTGGATTTCAGGATTGATTGTTTTAATTCATGGTGCATGCATATCCATTCATATGACATAGTACTATATGAGGCACTGACACGAGCACGGAGTATCTGCACTTACACGTAGTATTACCCTGCTATTACTAGATGATTGGCACTTAGTAGTGTATTATTATGACCTAGAATAACGTCGTGCATTCGATTTCTTTTTGTAGATGTCTTCTACTCACGAGTTGGCAACTCACCCCCGTTGTGCCAAATTTTATTACAGGTTCGATGTACAGGTTTCCCTGGCAGCTTGCTGGCACATCTATTCTTTCAGGGTGATTTGCACGGTAGGTTTGTTCACTTGTATCCGAACCACCATTGTATTTTTATTTTTTCATTTGTATCTAGTAAGCTCCATCAACCATACTTGTATTACTTGATAAGTTTATTGGACCAGTCATTTATTTTGACCTTAGAGTCGCGCGTGTATTATTCTGATTTGGTGGTTTTGTTTTCTTTGAGTTTTGAGCCTCGCCCTTTGGCGTTGTATATTATTATGCTTATTGTGGTTGTTTCCGCCTGTTGGCGTTGAGCTAGCTCCCGTTGGGGATGCTTTTTATTGTTTATGTATATTATACTTGTTGTACTCATTTGGGGGCCAGTTTTTATAGAGGAGACTCTGCCGAAATTTTTGAGAAAATTTGCTAATGCTTTTAAACTTGTTTTCTTTTTCTTCTTCTTCTTTTATGGTTTAGATTTCTGGGCTTCGGCTTACTTAGGTTACGTGGCGCCTCTTGACGCTTCGTAATCTAAGTGCCGGTCACGTTCCGTACTTTCGGGTCGTGACATAAACACTAGCGTATGTTCGGCGCTCACGTGCTCCCACGTGAGGACTTAAAGTATTGTTTAAATACTGAAGATCTGAAGCGCTCACATGGGGTCACGTGAGGCGCTTGAAGTAGCGTTAAACGCTGAGAGTCTGAGGCGCTCACGTGGGGTCATGTGTGGCGCTTGAAGTAGTGTTAAACACTAAGAATTTGAGGCGCTCACGTGGGGTCACGTGAGGCACTTAAAATTGGGTGTTACCTCTTTTATTCTCTTATTCTAGTGCTAAGCACTGTTAGGGGGTCACGTGGGATCACGTTAGGCACCCCAAAACTAGGGTTCATTCCCTTTTCTCTTTTATAAGTGCTGAGCACTTCTCAGGGGTCACGTGAGGCGCCTCAAGTGGAAACTGCCTTTTGATTTACTCCCTTTCTATAAGTGCTAAGCACTACTTGCGGGGTCACGTGGGATCACGTGAGCCAGTCTCAGTCGTCCTCTTTTGTTCATCAAGGGTGTTCACGTGGGAGCATGTGATCGGTCGTTGTCATGTTGGATGCCAATCCTTTTACGTGCATGGAGATCCTTAGTTTCGAGACTTTCAAACCTAATGTTTTGTAAGAATTAAATTCTTAGATCTTAGTTTTTCTCTTAGGTTTGGGATCTGTATGGCAGAATCTCCTCAATGAGAATTAAATTCTCAACTTGTGAGGAGATCTGCTTCTGCAGATTTTTCACCATAAGGAAGAACTAAGTTCTCATATGAAGGGTTAAACCCTTGTTTTATCAAAAGAATTAAATTCCTATATACTTTTTGGGAGAATTAAATTCTCTAAACTTATATCTTCCCCTAGGTTTTGGATCTACATAGAGGATCTCCCCGATGAGAATTAAATTCTCATCTTGTGGGGAGATCTGCTTCTGCAAATCTCAACCAAAGGAAGAACTAAGTCCTTTTTAGAAGAGTTAAACTCTTATGGAGGTGAAAAGGAGATGAGATATTCTCTATGTTTCGTTCCTTCTCTTATCTAGAGTTTCTTTTTTTCTCTTTTTCTCTCTGGAGAATTAAATTCTCTCTTTTTTTCCAGCTTACGAGGGGGTTTCTCTCTCTCCTTCTCCTTCCTTTTTTTTCTGTGTCTCTTAGCTCCTATTTATAAGAGAAAGAAAAAAATCAATTTGTTCAGAAAATCTCTTATTGAGGGATTTTAACTGATTTTATAATCAACCAAAATGATCTTTTAAATCAATCGGTGAATTTTATTCACCGTTGGATTTTTAATCCAAGGACTTCTGATTTACAGAAGATATTTCTCACAAGATTGGGAAAATATTTTCCTATACAGAATCTTCTTCTGTAAATTGGTGATTTTTAATCACCATTAGATTTTTAATCCAACGGTACTCTGCTTTACAGAGCGCAATCTTTCTTGTTTAGAAAGATCTAAAGAAATATTTTCCAAATAGGGCTTTGATCCCTTTTATTTAGAACTTAATTACATTGGTTCAGAAGGCATAGGATTCCATCACGTGTAGCACGTGACCCTACGAAGCTAAGTCCATCAAATAGCGTCACGCGCTACCACGTGGCCTTTTCTGGCCAATTGTTTGTTTTAAGAAACCGCCTATATATTTTGTATATAGGAGGTCATGTATCTGCACGTGAGGCTCAGTTTTAGCCTCAATTTCAGCCTTGCTTTATCAAGCGCAGTGCCTTATCACGTGTGGGCACGTGATGCTCCGTTTGGGAAATTTTCCTATTGCTTTTATATTTATTATTCAGTTTTCATGAGGGAACAACAATATGTATAGGGTTACTATTAACATCATCAAAAGGTAAAAAGGTACAAAAATTCATGATTATAAAAATATTTAAGGTATATTTTATTTTAGAACTATTTGATAATAAATTAGTTTAGTAAAGTATCATGTTATACTAATAAGAATGTAGTGTAAAATTATTTTTGGTATATTGGTTAAATTATGGTGTATTAATATAATCATTAAACGATATTTGATACGAAATATGGTATATATAATAATAGGCATGAGAATAACTGTGTACGGTAAACTATAGTGTGCATGTCAAATAAATAGCACGTGTTAATTAGTGCAATGTAACTAGTGTATCACGATATTCGAAATTTAAGTGCTAGTAACTATAAATATAAGCTCGATTTTGGGAGTTTTATTATGTAACCAAGATATTCCGTAATGTCACAGAACAACAGCAATACGAGATTCACGAGATTCAAGATATATATAATGCAATGTACTGTTTTTCTCCGGTACCACGAGGAACAAGATATGATCCTCCATTACACATAAATACCCCCATTTTCAAGCTACCCCATCCCCATGATATATATATAGGTACATGTCATCTTCACGAGATTCAATATATTCATTAGATTCACGATATTCACGAGATTCAAGATTTACGGATTCATGTCAAGATAGTATAATCTAACGCAGGAGTATTCACAGACCCAAGCTTATCATCCATGAATAAAGAAGCACGGGCCAACTCATGAGTAGTGGGACTCCAACCACCGCCGGAGTATTCACAGACCCAAGGCTATCATCTAAAGGCAAGGAAACACAGGCTCATCCATGAGTTAGTAATGGAACTCCTGAGTTACCGTTGAGTATGAGTGTCAACTACTAGGAGTTTTCACAGACCGAAGGTTATCATCAAGGGACAAGGAAACACGGGCCTGCTCAGGAGTAATAGGACCCCAACTACCACCGAAGTATTCACAAACCCAAGGCTATCATCCAGGGACCAGGAAAAATGGACCCATTCATTAGTTGGTCATGGGACTCCTGAGGATACAGGTTAAGTCCTAGATATAATTCCAAGTCTCTATGTATATATAACAAGCGTGTGATAATAGATCAGTTTAAGGTCAGAAATAATCATAAGTTCGCATGTAGAAATCTATAGGTTTGATTTAGAGCCAGGGGATCTTACATAAGGAATAAATTGTAGTTCATAGTGTCGTGTAAATAAAGAGACTGGGTTTGCCTCAATCGGGTTCCTGGTGAAAAAGTTATGGAAGTTTCCGTAACGCTGCGCAAAGCAGGCCAAGGCAGATTTCAGAATACGTACATTGATAGTATTTTGTATTTTCAAGAATCTTACGTTCAGTTTATGGTTTCCAAATTCAAACAAGAATTGAACTTCGTGATATTGTGAACGATTTACAATAATTATTACGATAAGTGAATAGGGAGTTATGCCTATTTTAATACAACCGCGCAGATAGTTTCTAGTGCAGTCCAGATTCGTCATATTTTGTTAGACCCAGATGTTCATGAAGTTCCATTAGTTTGAAGGTAAATTTCCCTAAGTAGAATATGTAGCTATCTTTCTGTAGATGTTCCAACAACTTGAGTTTGCTCAATTTGGAATATAGAGCTAGGAGTTATGCCTATTCTAAATCAGGTGTAATCAGTTTCAGCAGTTCCAGAAATTCCGATTTCATACAAAAGAAAAACAATACAACAATCCGACTTAACTTAAATTATGAATTTCATACTGACCATGGGGAGACGTCATCGCTCGTAGGTTAGATAACTACGACAGAGCGGTCGCTGGATCATTACGAAAACATGGTTATAGCTAAGTCTTCCCTATATAGAAATATAGAGTGTGTATATATGTATATAATTACTTATATATACAAATATACATAAATATTCTATTTTCCTAAACCATTTACAAACAAACCACACATATGAACACAGTCATCCACAACGCGTCCGTAATCTCAACTCATCGATAACATGGGGTGGTAACATACAAGTAAACTACATGTACGTGAATATAAAAATAATATAATGTTTATAATATGACAGTATAAAAAAATATGATGAAACTTAATAATAAATTAACTAACACCGACCTTTAAAAAAACATGTGATGAATATATAATAAAAATGTTGATACTAACAATATCTGGTATTGAAACAAACTGTGTAAAAAAATCGTGAATGAAATTCGCATCAAGCATTCATTAAAAACAACAGTAACATATAAAATGGGAAAAAATGTATAGAAGTATTAAAATATATTTAATATAATATATAGTTATTTCTGACCATAAGACTATATAACATTTATCGTTATATGAGCACTTATACTTGAGATCAATACACTATTAGTCACTGAGCCGGATGATTTGATTTCGAAATTGAACATCAAATATATATATATATTCATCACATAGATATCATATAATTATTATAATTTATTTCTGTACTCTACTGCAATACTTAAACCTAAGAATGTTATAGATGTATAAGATACACAAAATGAAAAATATAGATGAACTTAATGACCGTAATTTATGTAAATATAATGATTTGATTTTAAAATAAAAGAGGAGAGAACCTTATGATTAGGGAAGATCAATGATCTTCCCTAATGATGGAGATCAACAATATCCCGATCTAATCGAGACGATGAAGAGGACGCATGAAAGAGCTTCTTCTCCAAAGATCTTTGTTGCCCAATGATGATGCTCGATATCGGCGATCTCCCAGATCAGGACACGTGGCAGATGATGTGTCCCAGGGCTCACAAGAAAGGACCTACAGTGGCCGACCAGACCGCTCATATGCCCGTCCTACAAGCAAACACTGGCTCACCTCCGAGCCCCCAGCACAATTGGCCTCCTCGGCCCCGCAGCTCGTCTCCAAGCTATCACAAGCCAGAGCCTCCTCGGCCCTCTCAGCTCGCCTCCGGGCTCAAGCAGAACCAAGATACCTCGGCTCTCCCGCTCCTCCGTGAGCTCTCCCGCCGAGGTCATCTTCCTCGGTCTCATCGGCCAACCAACAGCACCGCTTGCAGGCGTAACCGCCATCCCGCGAATCTCGCCATGCGCGAGATCTCCGCCGGCCACATCCCACGTTCCACGCCACCACGATCCCCCATTAACGAGTCTGTCTCGCCATTAATGGGAGGTCCCGCTCATCACGCGGGCGTGACGTCGGGAGCATAACGGCCAACGTGATTCTCGCGCCTACCTCTCCTGTTGCCACCGCTATATAAACCCCTACTTCAGACGATTCAAGTAAGCCATTTTTACTCAACTAAGCCGTTACTCTGCTCGGATCTCTAGTCTAACTTGACCGTCGGAGGGTCCTCGGTGGTACAACCACCCCGGGACTTCCTTGCAGGTAGCTCGGCAATCACAACCTCAAACCCATTAAGATCCACACGCTTCAGGAGCGACAGCCTCTAGATCCAATCTCAGCCACCCATCGCCGCCATCAGCAGATCAACGGAAGGTAACATCTTGGCGCGATCCAGGTCGCGTTAGCTGGCACCGTCAGTAGGAAATCCTTGATTCCACAAAAACAAAAGTTCACTTTCCGATCTCAACCCAATGGCGAGCGATCATAACGACGATCCAAGCACCAGCCACCGCCTCCCCCTCAACGGAGGCGCGGACGAACCTCCTCCGCCGAATGCCATCAACGCCCTCGCCGGCCGGATAGACCGACTCGCGTCCATCGTGGAAGCACTCGTCCGCGTCCAAACGGCAGGGCAAGATCACCAAGTCGTCGCTCCCCCACCTCAGGACCAGGACCCCTACAGGGGGAGAGAAGACTCTGCTCGCGTCGGTTCAGTCGACCACCGCCTTGTTACCTCCCATGGCCCCTCCGGCGCTAGGGGCCAAAGCCCTCACCAAGAGGCAGCCGAGCGGCTACCCTGCTCGGCTATCCCTAGCTGGTAGCTTCCCTACCCCACAACGCCAGGGATCAAAGCCCTCACCAAGAAGCAGCCCTACAGCTACCCTGCTCGGTTATCCCTGGCTGGTAGCTTCCCTACCCTACAACTCCAGGGATCTAAGCCCTCACCAAGAGGTAGCCCAGCAGCTACCCTGCTTGGCTATCCCTGGCTGGTAACTTCCCTACCCCACAATGCAGGGATCAAAGCCCTCACCAAGAGGCAGCCCAGCAGCTCCCCTGCTCGGCTATCCCTGGCTGGTAGCATCCTTACCCCACAATGCCAGGGATTAAAGCCCTCGCCAAGAGGCAGCCCAGCAGCTACCCTGCTTGGCTATCCCTGGCTAGTAGCTTCCCTACCCCACAACGCCAGGGATCAAAGCCCTCACCAAGAGGAAGCCCTGCAGCTATCCTGCTCGGCTATCCCTGGCTGGTAGCTCCCCTACCACACAACGCCAGAGATCAAAGCCCTCGCTAAGAGGCACCGGGCAGCAACCCTGTTCGGCCATCCTTAAGGAAAAAAGCCCTCTCCAAGAGGCACCGGGTAGTAACCCTGCTCGGCCATCCTTAGTAGGCCACTTACGGCCCCTCCCGCGCTAAGGATGAAAAGCCCTCGCAAGAGGCAACCAAACCCGCCCTTGTTCGGTTATCCCTGGCTGGTAGCTCCCTACCCCAACAAACCAGGGATCAAAGTCCTTACAGAGGCAACTGGACCCGCCCTTGTTCGGTTATCCCTGGATGGTAGCCCCCTACCAAACTAGGGGTCAAAACCCTCGCCAAGAGGCACCGGGAAGTAACCCTGCTCGGCCCGTCCTTAAGGATCAAAGCCCTCACAAGAGGCAACCGAGCCCACCCTTGCTCGGTTATCCCTGGCTGGTAGCTCCCTACCCCAAAAAACCAGGGATCAAAGCCCTCGCCAAGAGGTACCGGCAGCTACCCTGCTCGGACATCCTTAGTAGGCCACTCACGGCCCCTCCTGCACTAAGGATCAAACCCCTCGCCAAGAGGCACCGAGCAGCTACCTTGCTCGGCCATCCTTAGTAGGCCACTCACGGCCCCTCCCGCGCTAAGGATCAAAGCCCTCGCCAAGAGGCACCGAGCAGGTACCCTGCTCGGCTATCCTTAGTAGGCCACTCACGGCCCTTCCCGTGCTAAGGATCAAAGCCCTCGCCAAGAGTCACCGAGCAGCTACCCTTTTCGGCCCCATCCTTAGCAGGCCACTCACGGCCTCTCCCGCGCTAAGGATCAAAGCCCTCGCCAGGAGGCCACCGAGCGGCTACCCTGCTCGGCGCATCCCCAGCGGGAAACCTCCTGTCCATCCGACGCTGAGGATCTGAAGCCCTCATCGCGAGGCCGCCGAGTCCCTTCCTGCTCGGTGCATCCCCAGCGGGCATCCTCCTGCCCATCAGACGCTGAGGATCTGAAGCCCTCATCATGAGGCCGTCAAGTCCCTCCCTGCTCGACGCATCCCCAGCAGGCATCCTCCTACCCATCAAACGCTAAGGATCTGAAGCCCTCATCGCAAGGCCGACGGGTCCCTTCCTGCTCGGTGCATCCCCAGCGGGCATCCTCCTGCCTATCAGATGCTGAGGATCTGAAGCCCTCATCATGAGGTCGTCGAGTCCTTCCCTGCTCAGTGCATCCCCAGCGGGCATCCTCCTGCCCATCAGATGCTGAAGATCTGAAGTCCTCATCGCAAGGCCGTCGAGTCTCGTCCTGCTCGACGCATCCCCAGCAGGCATCCTCCTACCCATCAAATGCTGAGGATCTGAAGCCCTCATCGTGAGGCCATCAAGTCCCTTCCTTCTCGGTGCATCCTCAGCAGGCATCCTCCTGCCCATCAGACGCTGAGGATCTGAAGCCCTCATCGTGAGGCCGCCGAGCCCCTTCCCGCTCGACACATCCCCGGCGGGCATCCTCCTGCCCATACGACGCTGAGGATCTGAAGCCCTCATCGTGAGGCCGCCGAGCCCCTTCCTGCTCGACACATCCCCGGCGGGCATCCTCCTGCCCATCCGACGCTGAGGATCTGAAGCCCTCATCATGAGGCCGCCGAGTCCCTTCCTTCTCGGCGCATCCCCAGTGGGCATCCTCCTGCCCATCAGACGCTGAGGATCTGAAACCCTCATCGTGAGACCGCCGAGTCTCTTCCTATTCGACGCATCCCCAGCGGGCATCCTCCTGCCCATCAGACGCTGAGGATCTGAAGCCCTCATCGCGAGGCCACCGAGTCCCTTCCTACTCGGTGCATCCCAAGCGGGCATCCTCCTGCCCATCAAACGCTGAGGATCTGAAGCCTTCATCATGAGGCTGCCGAGCCCCTTCTTGCTCGATGCATTCCCAGCAGGCATCCTCCAGCCCATCCGACGCTGAGGATCTGAAGCCCTCATCGTGAGGCCGCCGAGTCCCTTCCTGCTCGGCGCATCCCCAGTGGGCATCCTCCTGCCCATCAGACGCTGAGGATCTGAAGCCCTCATCGCGAGGCCACCGAGCAGCTACCCTGCTCGGTGCACCCCCAGCGGGCAACCTCCTGCCTATCCACGCTAAGGATCTATGCCCTCGCCAAGAGGCACCGAACAGCTACCCTACTCGGCCCAATCCTTAATAAGCCACGCACGGCCCCTCCCACGCTAAGGATCTATGCCTTTGCCAAGAGGCACCGAGCAGCTGCCCTGCTCGGCCCAATCCTTAATAGGCCCCTCACGGCCCCACCCGCGCTAAGGATCAAAGCCCTCGCCAAGAGGCACCGAGCAACTACCCTGCTTGACCCCATCCTTAATAGGCCACTCACGGCCCTTCCCGCGCTAAGAATCTATGCCCTCGCCATGAGGCACCAAGCAGCTACCCTGCTCGACGCCATCCTTAGTAGGCCACTCATGGCCCTTCCAATAACTAAGGAAATCAACTCAACAAGAGGCATCCGGTCTATCAACGTATTAGCGATCTCCACATCGACTTCGGGGCCATGGGGATACCGTCTTCCCGCCGGTCCTCGCACACTCGGCAAGTGATCATATTTAAGTCAACGAGTAATCGCTAGACGAGGAACGTGCCGATCATGAAAGCAGTACTGTGCAAATACAGGTGTCTACCAACAAAAGGGAATACAAGCACAAAGTACAAACACTACTGCAAGAACAAAAAATCTTTATTCAAAAAGCCAAGAGTCTTTACAAGGATATTATGAGCTCCCCAGCCTTACTAAATGCCCGAAGGCCTACAAAATACCCGACGCGACAAAAGAAAAGACAAAGAAAAGACGAGGGGCTTAACGCCCCATGGCCGGGCGCGATATCGATGAGCTCGACGTCCACCATGACTGGGGATGCGTCCGTCATAGGAGCCTCGGCGTCGCCATCGCCGAGAGTCCCTCCCCCGGCAGTGCTCCCGGAGGCATCCCCCTGCTCGTCATCCCCGCGGGGATATTCTGCTCGGAGCTCTTCATCAGCAAACTCTGGCACCCGGGCCTTGACGGCGTCGAGAGCCTCGTGCCAGATGAGGGTGGTGGCCGAGGCTAGGACGGTGTAGAACTGCTCCGACATCTGGAAGTTCTCAACTGCCTCTGCCGCCCTGAGGTCGGCTCTCTTCGCTGCCTCTACCGCAGCCCCCAACTCTTTTCGGAGGGTGCTCGTTGACTTCTTCATGGTGCCGATGAGCACCTCGAAGCCCTGAAGCTTGGCCTCGGTGATCTGGGCAGCCTCGCGGAACCTGGCCACCTCTTGCTTCGAGGCCGCCACATCCTGCTTCGCGGCCGCTGCCTCCTGCCTCCCGACAGCCACCTTATCCTCTAGGGCAGAGACCCTCGCCATCGCTGCCTCCAGCTCCCGCTTCGAGCTCTCCCCCAGCAAAGAGAGCTCGCCCGGGGCTCGCATCATTGGGGCTATCTCCTCCTCCATCCGGGCGACGATAGCGACGTGCTGGAGGACCTGAAGAAATCGGAGGGGGGGTCAGAAAGAAAAAGGGGCACCAAATCTCCTAAGCAATGAGACGATATACGAGCGCTAACCTGCAGGGCCTCTTGGGCGATGGACGCCATTTGTGCCTTCAGCGTCCCCCCAGCGACCCGGCCCCCGACCGACCTCTCCATGTCGTGCAACAAGCTGTCAGCGACGGAAAGCCCCGAGGGCACCTCAAAGCGGAGCTCCCCCTCGTCCACCAAGATCGGAGAGGCCGGGGTCCACGGAACTACTCGGGGGAACCTCTTGAGGGACGACGGCGGAGAGCTCGTCTCCACCTCCGAAGCTCGAGCGTCCTCTCTTCGAGTCCTTTTTCTGCTCGGCACCTGGCTCGGCCCTGGGGCTCGATCCGCACTTATGCGCTGGGGCGGGACAGCCGCTGGGGAAGCTGGGACCGGTGTCTGACGGGAAGAGCTGGCCCCTCCAACCTTCGAACCTTTCTTCGGCTTGCGTATGGCTGCTCGGAGGAGGTCAACGTCCATGGTTTCTGCACAAGACAAGATATAATGGAATCAGTGACACAAACAGAAACAAAAACAAATACAAGCTCCTAACTTACCGACGAACTGGGAGGGGCTGAGCCCGACTTAACTGAGGGCCCACTCAGAAAGCAGCACATCAGCCCGAGGAATAGTCTCCCACGCCGCCACTCTCGCCGCGTCGGGGTCATTGGACGGATTTCCCTACCAACACCTATCCCTAGACCACTGGACGGGTACGGGCCAGTCCTCACCCTCTGGCGGCCCGACGAAGAAAAACTTCTTATTCCAATCATAGATGGAAGAAGGCAGGACGATAACCCTGACCTGGCTACACTCCCCCGCTGCTTCCTAAAGGAGAGGTAAACCCACCTCGGGTGGCCCGCGTGAGTCCCGGGGAGACTTTTGTAAATAATGGAGGAGGTAAGGATGGATAGACTAAAGGGGATCATCTGCAACTTCAACCGGACCAGGAACCCAAGGAGAATTCTCAAGGAGTTCGGCACTAGCTGGCCTGGGGCTAACCTAAAGTAATTTAATGCAGCTACAAGCTCGGGAGAGAAAGGCAGGCGCATTCCGGCCCAAAGGGCTTCCAAGTACAAGGCGATCTCTCTACCTCTCATCTGATCTGCCCTCTCTCCTTCCTCGACCAATCGTAGCGTGTAGCCGGAGGAAATATGGAAACGAGCCCGAGAGTTGACAAGCTCGTCCTCATATCTTACTGAGGACGACGCACCAGGGGTGTCCGCCGCTACCGCTCCAGAAACCGCCCCAGACGCGCGACCCCGGGAAGAGGATCTGACCCCAACTTCGTGAAGGGGCTCCAACCCGAGGGAAGAATCCCTAGTATCTACCCCTACGACATCTACAAACTCCTCAAAGCAAGACATCTAACCTGATGAGAGAAAATCCATGAGAAGAGAAAACGCTGAGATCCGACCTAAAGGGAAGGGCGTCGACCTAACAAGACTCGGAATAAGGAAAGTGGGAAGAGAGAGAGACCCCGAATCAGGCCACCCCTCGATTTATACAGCCGGCGTCCTCATCCAGCGGCGACGGTTGACTCCCGCCAAAACGATTCAGTACACTCGACAGCCACAATCACTCCACCTGTTGCAAGCTCATTGGCAGCAACCCATTGGACGCCAGAAGCCTATGGCATGTCACATCAGCCAACCGGCACCCAACACGTGGCTTGTCGCTTCAGCAAAAGGGAATACGATCCGGCGCACCGTCTTTAATGCGAAGATCTCGCCCTGATCCGCTGACATCACCCGGAAAAACAACCGATCGCCCAAGGACACGCCCGACGATATCTTCGAAAAGAAACTCACCTCGGGTGACACGGCAAACTACTCTCGACCCGACCCGTCAGCTGGTCGGGACGAGAGTAGGGGGCTAATGATGATGCTCGATATCGGTGATCTCCCAGATCATGACACGTGGCAGATGACGTGTCCCAGGGCTCACAAGAAAGGACCTACAGTGGCCGACTAGACCACTCATGTGCCCGTTCTACAAGCAAACGCTAGCTCACCTCCGAGCCCCCAGCTCAATTGGCCTCATCGTCCCCGCAACTCGCCTCCGGGCTCGAGCAGAACCAAGATACCTCGGCTCTCCCGCTCCTCCGTGAGCTCTCCCGCCGAGGTCATCGGCCGACCAACAGCACCGCTTGCAGGCATAACCGCCATCCCGCGAATCTCTCCATGGGCGAGATCTCCGCCGGCCACATCCTACGTTCCACGCCACTACGATCCCCCATTAACGAGTCTGTCTCGCCATTAATGGGAGGTCCCGCTCATCACGCGGGCGTGACGTCGGGAGCGTAACGGCCGGCGTGATTCTCGCGCCTGCCTCGCCTGTTGTCACTGCTATATAAACCCCTTTGTTTCCCCCAATCAGAGCAAAGCTCTGTTTGAAATTTAAAATTTGAAATGAAGCAACGCTTCAGATGCAGCGCCAAGTGCGCTGCGCCCTAAGTAGCGCATCACGTGCAAAGCACGTGGGTGCTAGCGCTGGGTACGCTGCACTCTAAGCAGCACACCATGTGTGCGCTAACGCTAGGTGCGCTGCGCTCCAAGCAGCGCACCACGTGTCAAGCACAGGTGCGCTGCCCTTTAAGCAGCGCATCACGTGCAAAGTACGGGTGCGCTAGCGCTGGAACTAAAAGCTCCCCACCGTCAGATCAAAGATCTAATAATAATGATAAATCATTAATTAATCATAATTAAATTCTGTTAAGGAAAGATTCCTCAAAATCTTTCCAAATAACAAAATTGTGCTCTGTAAATCAGAGCACCGTTGGATCAATGATCCAATGGTAAATAAAAATTACCAAAAGACAGAATAAATTCTCTATGGGAAGATTTATCAATCTTTTTAAAAACAAGAAGATTGCCTTCTGTAAATCAGAAGCCCTTGGATCAAAAATCCAACGATGGGAAATTCCCCAAATCAATTGGAGAAAAGATCTCCTTAACTGATTGAACTGATCAACTTGCCCTATATAAAGGTCCCTAGACTTCAAGTCTCGGATATAGAAGCATAGAGAGAAACCTCCTCAAAAACTTTGAGAAATTCAAAGAAAGAGAGCTCAGAAGAAGAAAACTTTCTTCTAGGTAAAGAAATGAATGATGATGAGCACAGAGATAAAATCATCTCAAAATTAAAAAAGAAGAAGAACCCACTTCTTTAAAGATCATAGATCTACAAAGACCAAAGTATTTTCAAAAAGAGATCAAAAGTTCTCATCATAGAATAAAAGAAGAATTTACTTCTTTCTTACAGATCATAGATCCATAAAGGCAAAGCCTTTCATCAACATAAGAGATTGAAGAACTTTTGTTCTTAGAATCTTGAGACAAAGTCTCTTTTTAGATCACAAAATTGATCATATGCGCCTTTGCACTCTGGAACTGCGCTTTGCGCTTTTGAACTGCACTTCTGCGCTCTTAGACTGGCGTTCAACGCCGAGCGCGACACGTTTCGCTTTGCGCTTTTGAAATAGCGCACTGCGCTCATGGGCTGGCGCTCAGCGCCAGGCGCACCACGTGTCAATTATGTGTGCGCCACTAAACTACTAGCGCAACGCGCTCATAAACTGGTGCAATGCGCCCATCATCTGGCGCTTAGCGCCAAGCGCGACACGTGTCCCTCACGTGTGCGCTACTCTGCAGAAGCGCACTGCGCTCTTTGACTGGCGCAAAGGGCCAAGCGCGCCATGTGTCGCGCTAATAGAACATAAATTGTTCTGTAATAAGCCTAAGGCTATGAGGAATGCTCAGCATTCAGGAAAGACAAAAACACTATCAGAATTCAAGCATTGTTAAAAAAGCCAAGCCCAAATAAAGGCTCAACAGCCCAAAATAAAATGTTAAACATTTTAACCTGATTGGACTTAGCCTAAGATTGGCCATAAGTCCCCAACTCATATTAATTGAGAACATCTGCTCATAAATATTTTAACAGATCTTAGCCCCAAATTGGACTACAGATCTTTCAACCAACTCACACCGGTTCAAAGGTACATCTCTGAACCCCTCTGATATATGTCGTTGTAATCCTTCAACGTCTTCAGAGAGGTAACGGGTCCCGACAACCATACATTTCATAGACTATGACGTCTTTAAACTACAGACTGTGGGGTCCTTTAAAACCCATGGACTATGATGTCCTTAACCTCGGACTGTGGCGTCCTTTAAACCGCATGGACTATGATTTCTTTAATCTCGGACTGTGGGGTCCTTTAAAACCCATGGACTATGATGTCCTTAACCTTGGACCGACATGTCCTTAAACTAACATTGGATCTTAATGTCCTTAAACCGCATGTTCTTAAACTAATCGACCGCAATGTCCCTAAACTAATCGACCGCAATGTCCCTAAACTAAGCAATAGAGCCCAAATGCTCTCTTGTTAGATCTAAATGATCCCGTTAAGTTGATCTTAGTCTAAAATTGGACTAACGTATCCTTAACAAATGTTTAAGTTGATCTTAGTCTCAAATGAGGCTAACATATCCTTAAACCCAACCCCCAAACCCAAATCTAAGAAGATACGGATTTGGACTAATCCACGCCCTACGGGCGACAACATAAATTAGTCTCCATATACAATCCATGGGCAACCAAAAACAAAACAAACACCCACAACACGAAGTGACCATCTGGAGAAGGAGAAAGTGGTTACCGCGATGCGGTAGCGTAATTAACTTCAGGGGCTTGCGCCTGCAGGGAAGAGCGTCCCCACAATCAAAAACCCCTCGACGAGGGGGAATCTGACGAAGTCTGCTATATCGGCCGCATCCATTTAAACCTTCGATACATGGTGCCATAAATCAACTTGGCATCTTCGGAGAGGTGGACGAATAGCACCAATTAGCATCTGTCCCGAAATTCAGGCAAGACGGACCCGCGCGGTCGCGTCTCCGTGTTTCGGCGGGGAATAGATTCTGGCACGCCCGGTAGGATGTTTTCCTCTTTCCACTCCACACTTCGTGTGACGTGTTCGCGAATGAATCGCGGTTTAATATGGTTTCCCTTGGGTTCGAGGTACTAAGATTTGGTGTCTTGCTCCGTGCAGAAAACAGAAGATCAATAGCTTCAACCTGCACTAACTGCAACTGCAACTCTTGCTCCGTCCCATCCGGGGGAGTGACTTATGGGCCCCAAGTGGCCTCCCTGTTCAAAATGCCAGTGGAGCAAGTAACTCAGGCCACCACTGGGCTATTCTTTGGAACCATGATCCCACCTATGAGCTTCAGTACCCCGCTGCTGTCACAAGAAGCCCCAAAGAAGTCGGTCTTTGATCGGCTTACCACTGCCGCGGCCCCTTTCAACGGGTCGCCCTTTATGTCATAGTACAACCATCCTCTTTATGTCTCCGGATACTGTCACGATATCAAGATAGGCAAAATCCTGGTTGACAATGGGTCTTCCGTCAATCTTCTCAACGTGCGAGTGTTAAAAGAAATCTGCTTGAGCGTTCAGCACCTCGCTCGTAATAAAATCACCATCTCCGGTTTTGACTCTCAGTCATCACGGACTCTCGGGTCTGTGATACCGACGCTGCGCTTCGGGCTACTTGTCACGGATATTAAATTTCACGTCATTGACGCTAAGACCTGCTATAATGCTTTGCTCGGCAGGCCTTGGTTATACGAGTACAACATTATCCCTTCTACACAACACCAGTGTATGAAGTATTTCAAGGATGGTCTCGAGTACACTGTGACAGAGAAGTTGAACCCATTCTCCGTGAACGAAGTCCGAAACAACGGACCGAAATGTCCTTAAACTAACAACGGACCGAAACGTCCTTAAACTAACAACGGACCGAAACGTCTTTAAACTAATAACGGACCACTACGTCCTAAAACTAGCCGTTGACCGAGATGTCAGTAAACTACGGTGGATTGCGGCTTCTCAAAGCTAGTAAAAAAAAGAAGGAAAAAAAAAAGAAAAAAAAGAAAACGGTATGTTCATAAGCAAAATGGGCACGAATGAAAACCCGAAAGGGCTCCGTGAGTAAAAACAGCAGGGCTACCGGCGAGTGTTTGTGAAAACCCGAAAGGGCGCAACCTTGTTAAAAGACACTTGCAAGGTCCTCTCGACCTTGTAAGGAGAAATCGCCTTCGTGAGATCCTTACGACTCACAAGGGAGCAACACACTTAGAGATCCTCACGATCTCTAAGGAGAAATTACACTTGCGAGATCATCACGACTCGTAAGGAGAACCCTTTTATGAGACCCTCACGGCTCATAAGATTTGAAAGTCTTAAGCTACAGGGATCTGAACCTGTTCTTAAGTAGCCCCCACAACCTCCAATACTTCCCTACAAGCGGCTCAATGCTGACCCTTGTATACAATCCACGGGCACGAATAAACATTTCCCTAACGAAGTCCCATCCGTGACTAGGGATATGTCTATACGGTGAACAGCCCTTATAAGTCCTCTCGACTTAGAAGGAGAAAATAATCTTATGATATCCTTACGACTTATAAGAAACTGTACACTTAGGAGTCCTCACGATTCCTAAGGAGAAAACGCACCTACGAGATTCTCACGACTCGCAGGGAGAAATATCTTTATGAGACCCTTACGGCTCATGAAGTCAAAAGCCTTAGTCGACAGGATCTTAACCCTGTTTACTAAGCCACCTTTATTCGACACCGACAGAGGCAAATGATGATTCACTCCTGGAAATATCCCAGTTATAGCGATGCTGATGCCAAAACCAGTGTCTAATTCCAAGCTTGCAGCAAAAAGCTAGCGAGCCACACATGCATACGAAATAGCCGAAATGATGGGGCAACTTGCAAAAAAAAATCAGCAAGTAAAAATATATGTATGCAAAATAGCCGAAATGATTGGGCAACTCGCAATAAAAAGCAGCAAGTAAAAAATAAAACAAGTAGCCGAAATGATTGGGCACCGTGAAAAGTAGCCGAAATGATTGGGCAATCGCGACCTTCGCAATATAAAAGCTGAAATGATAGAGTATCGCGGAAAGAAATAAAATAAAATGAAATTTATTCCCTACAGGTGATATCACAGCAATCCCTGTATACAATCCAGGGGCGCAAACAAAGAAGGAATCACACTTTTCCTCCCCAGGTTTCATCAGAAGAAGAAGCCAAATCTCAACAGTTCACAGATAGCCTGGAGATCATCTCAACATTCGTCTCATTACAACAGACACAACATCAAGCAAAGCGGAACAGCGGCAACCTCCAGTTCCATGACTCGGCGGTGCACAAATGATCGAGAGTCAAACCCGACTCCGTGAAATACGGATAAAGTCAAAAATTCCTGGCTACGTGGAACACGGCTTACGTCAATCCTGACCCCATGGGAAACGTCCAGAGCGGATCCTGGTCCTCGCAGAGCACGGCAATGACCCCGTGTGAAGCATCCAGAGCGGAGCCTGGCCCTCGCAGAACACGGCAGTGAACCCGTGGGAAGTATCCAGAGCAAAATTCCTGGCTATGTGGAACGCGGCTTACGTCAATCCTGACCCCGTGGAAAACGTCCAGAGCGGATCCTGGTCCTCGCAGAGAATGGCAATGATCCCGTATGAAGCATCCAGAGTGGAGCCTAGTCCTCGCAGAACATGGAAGTGAACCCGTGGGAAAAATCCAAAGCAAAATTCCTGGCTACGTGGAACGCGGCTTATGTCAATCCTGACCCCGTGGGAAACGTCCAGAGCAGATCCTGGTCCTCGCAAAGCACGACAATGACCCCGTATGAAGTATCCAGAGCGGAGCTTGGTCCTCGCAGAATACGGCAGTGAACCCGTGGGAAGCATCCAGAGCAAAATTCCTGGCTACGTAGAATGCGGCTTACGTCAATCCTGACCCCGTGGGAAACGGCCAGAGCGGATCCTGGTCTACGCAGAGCACAGCACTGACCCCGTGTGAAGCATCCAGAGTGGAGACTGGTCCTCGCAGAACACAGCAGTGAACCCATGGGAATCATCCAGAGCAAAATTCTTGGCTACGTGGAACGCAGCTTACGTCAATCCTGACCCCGTGGGAAACGTCCAGAGCGGATCCTGGTCCTCGCAGAGCATGGCAATGACCCCGTGTGAAGCATCCAGAGCAGAGCCTGGTCCTCGCAGAACACGGCAGTGAACCCGTAGGAAGCATCCAGAGCAAATTGCTGGTTACGTGGAAAGCGGCTTACGTCAATCCTGACCCCGTGGGAAACGTCCAGAGTGGATCCTGGTCCTCGCAGAGCACGGAAATGACCCCATGTGAAGCATCCAGAGTGAAGCCTGGTCCTCACAGAACACGGCAGTGAACCCGTGGAAAGCATCCAGAGCAAAATTCCTGGCTACATGGAACGCGGCTTACGTCAATCCTGACCCCGTGGGAAACGTCCAGAGCGGATCCTGGTCCTCGCAGAGCACGGCAATGACCCCGTGTGAAGCATCCAGAGCGGAGCCTGGTCCTTGCAGAACACGGCAATGAACCCGTAAGAAGCATCCAGAGCAAAATTCCTGGCTACGTGGAACGCGGCTTACGTCAATCCTGACCCCATGGGAAACGTCCAGAGCGGATCCTGGTCCTCACAGAGCATGGCAATGACCCCATGTGAAGCATCCAGAGCAGAGTCTGGTCCTCGCAGAATACGGCTGTGAACCCGTCGGAAGCATCCAGAGCAAAATTCCTGGCTACGTGGAACGCGGCTTACGTCAATCCTGACCCCGTAGGAAACGTCCAGAGCGGATCCTGGTCCCTGCAGAGCACGGCAATGACCCCGTGTGAAGCATCCAGAGCGGAGCCTGGTCCTTGCAGAACACGGCAATGAACCCGTAGGAAGCATCCAGAGCAAAATTCCTGGCTACGTGGAACGCGGCTTACGTCAATCCTGACCCCATGGGAAACGTCCAGAGCGGATCCTGGTCCTCACAGAGCATGGCAATGACCCCGTGTGAAGCATCCAGAGCGGAGCCTGGTCCTCGCAGAACATGGCAGTGAACCCGTGGGAAGCATCCAGAGCAAAATTCCTGGTCACGTGGAACGCAGATAATGTCAATTCTGACCCTGTGGGAAACGTCCAGAGCGGAGCCTGGTCCTCTCAGAACACGGCAGTGAACCCGTGGGAAGCATTCAGAGCAACTCCTGATTCCGTAAAATGCAGATGATGATAACCTCACCCATCACTTACGGGTCCTCACGACTCGTAAGGGAGCAAACTCTCTTGTGAGATCTTTACGACTTACAAGAGAAAACACACTCAGGAACCCTCACGATTCTTAAGGAGAAATTACACCTACGGGATCCTCTCGACCGGTAGGGAGAAAATTCTTTATGAGACCCTCACGGCTCATAAAATTGAAAAGTCTTGGGAGGCAGATCTTAACCCTGAATCCTAAGCCATCGTTGCCCTGCAAAGAAATCGAGATAACACCATCTACAGAATACATTTGATAAAAGGGACACACCATCTGGAGGAAAAATATATCTTTTATTCATAAATCAAAATGAATACAAAGTACAATTTGTGAAACAAAAAAATATATATATACTCTCATTAAGGAGTATGTAAAAAGGAAGAATGAAAATATATATACAATTCTTCAAGTCGGCGGGCGATTTAGCAGATTTTCCAGTTCATCCCTCTTTCGCTGGGCCTCGCCTTCATGATTCAGTATCGCCAAAAGACGGGCCTCCGCCTGAGCTTGTTGGACCTGGTACGAGGCAAGTCGGCCTTCAAGCTCTTTCTCAGTAGCCTTATGGGCCTCAACCATTTCACGAGTGAACACGGCGGCTTTATCGATGGCTACCACCTCCTTGATGGCCTCTTGAAGTACTCGCCATAGTTCATATGCTTTATTGGCCTTGGCCGTAAGGTTGGCCTGAAACTCCCTCAGCGCTTTCGAAACCAGCTCCCTCTCTGAAAACTTACGGCCAAGCCTCTTCTCGCATGATACCATATTCGCCGCACACCGCTCAATTAGGCCCCGTAAACTCGCTTTCGCGGCCACAACCTCCGAAGAAAGGCGTGTACATTCTAGCACATGCAAGCAAGCCTCCACCTGCCGATAAAACTCAACCCAGACTTGCACCACTGCTTCACTATGATAGGTGGCAAGAAAGGGAAAAGAGCCGTTAGCTTCGGCAGCAAATGCTTCGGCCGTGATTAGACTGCCAGCGCGAAGTTCCTCGATTAGGGATGACAGAGAGGTGAGGCTTAGCTTGGCCATCCGTTCCGAGGCACGCAAAGCATAGGGACCGGGTGGCATGGCGATACGAGACTCCAGCGCGGTGAGAACTGGCAGAGCTGTTCATATTTATAAACAGTCGGCGAAACTTGTAAGCAGAGAACTAGTGGAACAATGTTGGTACTTTACTTACCCACAGTCATGCAAGAGTATCTGAAGGCTCCCCAGGCCCTTCAAGAATCTCAACTTCGTCGTCGGCCTCCAGAACTGTAAAAGACATCAATGTCATTTTATGAAATAGTGATAATGTTGTGAAAAGAAGGTAAACAATACTAACCTTGCCCGGAAGAGAGGACGATGCGCTGAGGAGATATCGCTTACGGAGTAGCCATCTCCAACAGGCGCTGGAAAGACTGCCTGGGAGACAGATCAGCAATAGAGGCCGCCAATCCGCGCAATTCTGAAAATACAAAAGGGTTCAGATAATGGAAAGATTACTAATTTAAAATATAAAAAGCTACCTTCGACGCTCCTCCCATTCTGAGCTGGAGGGATAGCAGCTTCAACGGCCTCCGCCGTGGCCTCGGACACATCATCGGGGACGCGTGCTGGTGTAGCGGCCTCTGAGGAAGGAACAGCGGCTGCCGCTGTGGGCTCCAGCGAAAGGACGGTAGCCTCGGTTACCTGCACCATAGCCTCCGAGTCGCCCTCAGGAAGATCCGTAGGAACGGCGACTGCCGAAGGTGCATCCCCCGAGGGAGCAAGTGCTTTGGGAGCAGGAACCACCGCAGGAGACTCTATCACAAGAACAACAGTCGCATCAACCCCCTCCATACTGATTGGTGCTTCACTGGGGATATCGGCAGACTCTATGGTCAAAACACGACTTCCGCCGCCGCCGAAGTCCCTGCAAAGTTTGTATGAGGATAAGGATACATATATATGTATGCAAGCAATATGAAATATTACAAAGAAATACAGGAACATACCGATGCGCAAAGGAGCTTCCAGTATGGCTTGTTCAAGCCGACGCTCCTTCCTAAGGGGATGTGCTCGCCGAGGTCCGAGGGTGGACTCATGACCGCCGGTCCATAGTGAAAGCGCGTCCTCGGCGTCGACCGAACCAGCCTGTTTAAGGGCCCTTTCGCCCCATTTTTCCAAAGAGCCGATGAATCGTCGCCAGATCCACGGAGGGTCTTCGTAAAAGATGACGGCGGGGTAGGGCTTCTTCGGAATCCTTACGTTCTCCGATTCATCTTGCGAACGTCGTATAGCCTCAGCCAATTGTGTGGCTTCCTCGGCAGATGAACTCGGGAAAAGTAGGCCGCCATCCGATGCTTGCATAGCCAACGGCTCATCCTGAAGAATAGGCTCAGACTCTATTAAAGAGACGAGCAGATTAGTAGCCGTTTTCCTATGCCGCTTGGATCCAGAACCGACCCCCGAAGACGACCATTTCCTCCCCCGTGGAGCTCTAGCACGGCGCTGACCCACTTCACCTTCAACGCCCTCGCCTCCAACGCCCTCGCTTAGCGGTGCTGCCGAGGACGACACGGCCATTGTCGACGCCGCGGATGATGATACTGATACCGGCGCCCTATTAGCCCTCGATTGAGCCCGAGTACCCAGTGGCATACCAGCTGTGGGAGTGAAGTCCACTTCTGCCGCCCCCGGAATAAGCACAACACTGGTGTCCCTCAAAGGAAAGCGAACCGTTGCACCCGGTCGTGGCGGAACTCCAGTAGCTTGAGCTGGAATAGGAGCGCTGTATCCAAGAAGCGCCCTCTTCTCCTCAGCAATAATCGGACTGACCCGATGAAGATACCAGCCCGTGAAGGACCCCACACATCGGGGAATATGATCAACTTCAGGGATCATGAAGTGAGAACCAGTGTTCAGCCTCACGAAATGATGAGCAGCGTCACGAACAACTTCAGGTGATAGGACGGGCGCAACTATAAATGCCTCGAAGGGGACGCCCTGATCATACCCAAGTTGCCGGGCAAAGCGGTGCGGGTTGTACCACATGAAATGGGCCGCACTGTTCTGACGAAACACTAGGTAACCTGGTCTGATCGCGTACAGGTGCATGGCTTCCCTGGGCCTCAGAGAGGGTACCTCCTCTTTCGACGAATCGCAGAGTTGTTGAATCGGACCTGAAAGAGCAGATAGAACCCGATCAACTAATACCAATCCGCCTGTACTAGCATAGGGAGCGATCAACACGCAAATGGCCCCGGACTGAGTCGGGTCAGGAGCAGAAGCACCCACCAGCCGCATGAGTCGCGGAAAAGTGTAGGCATAGTAAAATTTGAGTCTCTGGTGCGCAGCAAAGGCCCCCAACACGTGCATCTATATCCAAGATATGAAGTAATGAAGAGAGAAATTTACCACATCTACACCTGGAGTTGAGATATTAGTCGCGGCGCCTAACCCATGATAAAGATGTGCTAGCGCTGGCATGCCCACAGCTAGCCGTGTTCCCTCAGCAATACGATGAGAAGGGTAGATAACCGAAGCTCTCATGAAACGGCGATGCATGGGAATGACGAAGCAGCTAAGCCAAACGCTGATGAAGCCCACAAAGAAAGTCTCCTCATCTATGCCAGGAGCTGCAATCGATTCGAAAGATACCGCCGACATGATAGGAATGTAATGCTGCGGAAAGTCCTCTTCCTTAGTAGGCCGCTTGGTTAAACCAAACCCAAAGGGGTCATTAATGTTCGCGAACTTCGAAGCCGTCTTTGATAGGACACCCTCGCGAAGGAAGTAAGCGATAAAACTTTTAAAAGTGTTGCCCTGCTCCTCTGACTCTGTGAACAGTTTGTTAAAAATGTCCAGGGTCTTGATCAGACTCGGGCGCTTATGGCGAACGGCGTTCTCGGTAGACAGGCAATCAAGCATTGCAGGCTCGGTTTCAAAGACATGCTCATCGGGAGGCAGCAATTCTTCATAAAGTGTCCCCCTAATCGGCAGCCCCGAGATCTCGCGAAATTCTTCCACGGAAATCGAAACTTCGCGGTCCCCTAGAAGGAAGGTGTTTGTGGGAAGATTCCATTGGTTCAAGAAAGCCTTAACCCACCAGACATGAGGAGATTGGTAGTGGGAGAGGGACGCATATATCGCCTGATAAAGCCCAACCTTCTGCAGTCGCGCGCGATGGGCGGACAAGATGTAACGAGCCCAAAGAAGGTAGCCCATGGGGTGTCGAGGGGTAAGCCCTATCTTATAAATTTTTCTCCATGGCTGGGCTTCGCCCTGGCAAATGCGGCGCCCCAAAATATCTATAGCCGGTACCGGATGGTTCGGAATACCAGTTGTTGAAGGCTCAAGCCGTCCCATAGGGGTCTAATTGGCATCTCCACAGCAAAGGCAGTCTGTGGAGGATCCATCGGCAGGAATGGATAGGTAGGCTATGTCGGCATCTCGCAAAAGAAACTGCGATGGCCGCGGATGATGTGACCATACCAGGTCCCCCACAAAAGCAAGTTGGTGCGATTCGGGTCATGAGCCCTAATCATAGCCATTACTTCCTCGTCAGATGGTGACTGAGGAAAAGCAGCTTCCGAGCGAGTGAAAGGGAAGTATGGAACAGAAGTCATTGTGCCTGAAATAAAAGAAAGGGAAACTGTTAAAGCGAAGCCAACAGTGTATATATATATGTTTATAAATGTATATACATAAAAAGACAGTGGAAGAAAGCGACAAGGGACTCATTTTATAGGACCATTGGTTACAAAACACATGGGTCCCACAAAATCAAGATGGCGGCTCGCTAATGATGAGACAAAGCAATTACAATGAGACAAAAAGAAGATTCTCAATAAATGGACAGTGGATTTTAAATGATCCTACACATTACTCAAAAAGAAATACATCTTGGACTCTGCAAAAATCAAGCAGAGCAGGGGGATTAAATTCCCAGAAAACCCTACTGCAAATCTTTTCTTTTGTTGCAAAGAGACAACTCAGGGCAGGAAAACCCCAAGAAGCTCTCTGGGAAGAACTAAGTTCTTCATAGGAATTAAGTTCCTTTTTAAAAAGGGAATTAAATTCCCAGAAACTTTTTTCAGAGCCAAAGCTTTTTGAGATGGAATTAAATTCCATGGAAAAGACAAGCATCGTCGTCGATCCCTCAAGATCAGAGAAACCCTAAAGAGTCTGTTGATTAAAGAATGAGTGGTTTTCTTTTTAAAGAACTTAAGAAAAAATGGGTTCTTGTTAAAGGGGAAAACCCTTGGTGTGGATTTAAAATCCAATAAAGAGTTCTGTGAAAGTTCTTCGGTCGTTCAAAGCCATTACTTGAAGAAAAGGGTCTTTCTTGAACAGAGTTAAACTCTGGAAATTTTCAAAGCAGAGAACTAAGCTCTGGAAAAGAGAATTAAATTCTCAAAGGAAAGAAAAGTTAACAAGGAAGGAGATGAAAGAGTGGAGGCGCTTCTGAAGAGACCCCGGCATTTATAAGATGTGATGGGAAACGTTTCATCTCCCCTATTCCCTAGACAGATCCAACGGTCACAAAGGTGACAGCGTTGCACTCAGTGCAGACACATGAGAGCAACGCTGTGGGGGCATTTGTTCCCTGATTAAAAAATCAGGAATTACCTCAATGAGGTATCACGTGTTCACACGTGACCAAAGGTCACGTGTTGACACGTGATCTCTTTTACAGAATTAAATTCTAAGCAAGCAGAAGTGTAAACAAATGGCTAAGGAAAGACTCTAATGGGGCATCACGTGCTCACACGTGACCAAGGGTCACGTGCTGACACGTGATAGTCTTTAGCCCAGTTAAAATACAGAATTAAATTCTGAATGAAGAGAAGTCACGTGCCAACACGTGATAGGCTTTGAAAGCCTTATAAATTGATAGAATTAAATTCTAATTAAAGGGAAATCAGAAACCCTAAATGGGAAAGTATTTCTTTAAATCTTTCCAAACAAAAAAGGATTATGGGGGACCGTTAGATTAAAAATCCAAGGGTGATTAAGAATCACCAATTTATGGAAAGATTTTAGACAAGGAAAGATTTCCCTAAAATTCACCAAAAATTACAAACAGAATATCTTTTGGATTAAAAACCCAATGGTGAATAAAATTCACTAAAAAATCTAAAAGATCATATTAGTTATGAAAAACAAACAAAATCTTTCAATGAAAGATTTACTAAACAAATTGATTCTTTTCCTTCTCCTATAAATATGAGCCAAGAAGAGAAGAAAAAAAAAAGAAAAGAGAATTTTTGGGGAGATAGAATTTTGAGATCTTGAAATTTCTGAAGGCAAATAGCAGAGAGAAAAGAAAGGAGAATTTAATTCTCAAGAAAGAAAACCCTAGGTGAGAAAAGGAAAGGGATCAAAACTTCAAAAAGAGAATTTAATTCTTAATCTAAGAGTTTAACTCTTCTGCAAAAAGAACTTAGTTCTTCCTCTTGTTGAAGATCTGCAGAACCAAATCTCCCCATAAGTTGAGAATTTAATTCTCATCGGGTTGAGATTCTACTATGCAGATCCAAAACTTAGAGGGGGAATTGAGTTTAGAAAATTTAATTCTCCCAAACATTAAACTAGGGTTTAACCCTATATAAGAATTTAATTCTCCCAAAGTTATAGGAATTTAATTCCTCAAAGATAAAACTTGGGTTCAACCCTATATGAGAATTTAATTCTCCTAAATTTATAGGGATTTAATTCCTCCAAATAAAATTAGGGTTCAACCCTGCATGAGAATTCAATTCTCCCAAAATCATAGAAATTTAATTCCTTCAAGACAGAATTGAGGTTTAACCCTATATAAGAATTTAATTCTTTCACATGCATAGGAATTTAATTCCTCTAAAACATAATTAGGGTTTAACCCTACAAAGAATTTAATTCTTAAAATAAAGAGACTTGAAAGATCTCCATGCACGTAAAGAACATGGGTCACGTGATGACGCGTGACCCCAATCCGCAGTGATCAGAAATAAAGAATAAAGCCAGGTCACGTACTCTCATGTGACCTCTAACAGATCCCCCAAAAATGAGAAGGAAAAGCTTTGAGGCAATGCCTCACGTGCCCCTACGTGACCCTCATAATATAGGGAACAAAAGAAAAGGCAGTATTGGCTTTGGGCGCCCTCACGTGTTACCACATGACCCCTAATAAATGTTTTAATAATCAGCGTACAAATCTCCATCACGTGCCAACATGTGATGGCCAGAAAATCAAAAGTGTTTAACACTGTTTTCCTCTAGTGTTTAACACTAATCTGAGAGTTTTATTTCCAGTGTTTAACACTGCTGTCATTTAGTGTTTAACACTAATTTAAGAGTTTTATTTCCAGTGTTTAACACTATTTCTAGCCAAATTGGCTAATTTTCCCGAGGCAAAAGCCTCCCCTTCAACTGAATCTCAGAATTGAGTAAAATTCAGGGCTATAATGTTTAATGCTCAGTCAAAAATAAAAATGTTACCAAAGCCATCAAACTCTTGTTTAAGCATTGCTGAATGATGAGGGGCTTAACTCAGACAAATGTCTAATGGTCCAACAAAAGGCCAATATTTCAAACTTAATTGGACTCAGCCCAAGTTGGCCATAAGTCCTCAATTTAGACTTAACTGAGCCAATGTGCTCATAATATAATTAATTGATCTTAGTTCCAAATTGGACTACAGATCACTTAATCCGCTTTAGTTCGAGGGTACATCTCTTAACTCCTCTGATATTTGTCGTTGTAATCCTTCAACGTCTTCAGAGAGGTGACGGGTCCCGACAACCACCCATTTCATGGACTGTGGGGTCCTTAAACCCATGGACTATGATGTCCTTAACCTCGACCGTAATGTCTTTAAACTAACATTGGACTGTGGGGTCCTAAAACCCATAGACTATGATGTCCTTAACCTCGACCGTAATGTCTTTAAACTAACATTGGACTGTGGGGTCCTTAAACCCATTGACTATGATGTCCTTAACCTTGACCGTGATGTCTTTAAACTAACATTGGACTGTGGGGTCCTTAAACTCATGGACTATGATGTCCTTAACCTCGACCGTGATGTCTTTAAACTAACATTGGACTATGGGGTCCTTAAACCCACGGACTATGATGTTCTTAACCTCGACCATGATGTCTGTAAACTAACATTGGACTGTAGGGTCCTTAAACCCATGTACTATGATGTCCTTAACCTCGACCGTGATGTCTTTAAAGTAACAATGGACCGTAATGTTTTTAAACTAATCGACCGCAATGTCACTAAACTAAACAATAGAGTCCAAATGCTCTTTTGTTGGATCTAAACGATCCCGTTAAGTTGATCTTAGTCTAAAATGAGACTAATGTATCCTTAACAAACGTTTAAGTTGATCTTAGTCTCAAATGAGGCTAACGTATCTTTAAACCCAACCTCCCAAACCCAAATCTAAGAAAGATACGGATTTGGACTAGTCCACGCCCTGCGGGCGACAACATAAATTAGTCTCCGTATACAATCCATGGGCAACCAAACACAAAACAAACATCCACGACACGAAGTGACCATCTGGAGACGGAGAAAGTTGTTACCGCGATGCGGTAGCGTAATTAACTGCAGGGGCTTGCGCCTGCAGGGAAGAGCGTCCCCACAATCAAAAACCCCTCAAATAAGGGAGAATCTGACGAAGTTTATTACATCGGCCGCATCCGTTTAAACCTTCGATACATGGTGCCATAAATCAACTTGGCATCTTCGGAGAGGTGGAAGGATAGCACCAATTAGCATCTGCCCCGAAATTCTGGCAAGACGTCTATCACGTCTTATCGCGTCTTTCGGTGGGGAAAAGATTCTGGCACGCCCGGTGGGAGCTTTTCCTCTTTCCACTCCACACTTCGTGTGTCGTGTTCGCGAACGAATCGCGGTTTGATAAGGTTACCCTTGGGTTCGAGGTAGTAAGATTTGGCTTCTTGCTTGGCGCAGAAAGCGAAACATCAATGGCATCTACTTGCGTGAAGTGTTCCAACCGCAATTGCAACTCACGCTCTACCTCATCTGGAGGCATAGATTATGGGCCCCAAGCGGCCTCTCTGTTCACGATGCCGGTGGAACAGGTCACTCAGACCACCACTGGATTGTTTTTCGGGACCATGCTCCCGCCAACGAGCTTCAGCGCTCCTATACCAACACCAGAAGCTCCCAAGAAGTCGGTCTTTGATCGGCTTACAACTACTGCGGCCCCTCTCAACGGGTCGTCCAACTCCAGCGCCTCAGTCTTCGCCAGATTGGGCCAAAGTTCATGTGGGCCCATGATGAATCCTGCAATTCCAGAAAAGGTTATTCCAAAGAGGATAGCCATCCCTGCTCCCGAAGTCGTTGATTAATGCAAAAATATATGTTAACCGTAATCAGAATCGGCATCGCTTTGCAGCTAGCCGGTGAATACGGGTCGATCCACAGGGATGTGTAATTTTCTTACGTGTTTTTACGAGTTGATTCCAAAGGTGGTTTGATTTTGCTGATTGAGTCTAAAAACTAAGTTGTATGATATTAAGGAACTTGTTAGGGTTAGGTCTAAAGTAGGGTTTGATAAGATTTGTATTAACACCTCTTTCAATGCACTCGATTAAAACTTTTTAGAAGTCATAACAATTATTAGTAAAGGGGATTAGGATGATTGGGAAGAAACGAAGTTTCTTCCTCTAGATCCTTGTCCGTCCTTTCCTACTAATTGCTATAACTTTCATGGACGTCATGCATGTCCGATCTTTTATACTACGGTTTCACCGTTACCTCATGGGTAAGGTGCCGTAGGGAGCGGATCATGCATGCGTACATGAAGTTCTACTTATAACAAATTATTCGCATTGAAAAAGATGAGAGATATTCATCTCTCAATCCCTCCTTTATTCCTAACCCTAACAAGCGAGGAAATTACTCGCTCATTAGAGGATCTTCTAAAAGTAACATTTTGAAAGCACTTACCGATTGCATTTAAAAAACTACACTAAATTAAACTAGGGCAATGGTATGATTAATCTAAGGCAAGAATTAAACTAGAGAGCTAGGACAATAATTAAATTAACACTAAGGCAGAAAGTAAAAATAAAAACTTACAGAAAAATGATGCTCTTTTTCTCCCAAGAATTCTGAAATTTTATTGATTGAAAAGAGGCATAGGGTTTACAATATTTTGATTACAATTTATAAGTAAACAGGGAAAACTAGGGTTACAGATTCTCGCGCATATGATTTTACAGATATACCCACGAAAAATCCCAACCCTCGCACCGACGTACCGACACCCGAAATTTCCACCGACACGGGCACTAAGCGGCCGCGGAACCTCGGCATTGGTTGGCTTGGGCCACGGTTCCGCGGCCCTTTGGTGAGTTCAGATCACCAAATTTTCTGGGCTGCATACTGGGTATTTGGGCTTCTTTATTCTTCACTACTTTTCTCTGTTTGGCTTCTTATTCTTCTCCAGATCTTCAGTGAAAATTTGTATTGGTCTTTTAACCGTTTCACTTTGACATGTTTGGACCTTGCGTTGCCTTGTACCTATGTGAACTGTTATTAGTCTAGGCTTGACTAGGATCCGTCTACTTGTTGGTCAAAAGTCCCTTTTTGTGTCTTCTTCTGTCTCTTTTACTGTCTTCGCTCCAAGAACCTATATCCTGTAATATGCAGCAGACATGCATCAAAAGCACCTGTTTATTTATAAAACGAATAAGAATGGGGACTGTAAAAAGCAATATTATGGTCTGAACAAATCCCCCAAACTTATCTTTTACTCATCCTCGAGCAAACTTATTATTTTATTCTCGATAAAACCTAACCTAGCCGCACTTTCGCAGGGAAACGCGATTGCACTGAGCACGTGCAACAAGCCGTTAAACCTCTAAGTGTCCCTAGTAGGAGGAGTGTTATCTCCTGAGGGTTTTCAGCGGATTACACCCACAAAATCCTATCAATTTGGCTTTTTCGACAATAATTCTCCAATTAGGTTTTCTAACACAAAATTCTATTATCATCGACTCATAAATTATCCACCCATATTCTTCACACTTCCTCATCATTTAACTTAAGATTACATATGTTCTATAGAATCACTCAGCTTTCGGCATTTCTTAGGTTTTCCTTTTAGGGTTCCATCTCCACTTAGGAATTTTTCTATCAACTCTACTAAATATACAAGTTTTATTCTTCATTCCTTTCTCTTATCTAAACTCTAATCACATATCCCCACGTGTGTGTATAGATCACCCCTACACTTGGAAATTCAAATTAAGCAATCATACCCTTGTCCTTTGTCCAAAGCACTTATTAATTGGTGAATTTTTAATTGAATTTCGCTTACACATCCTTCATGTGATCGTTAATACTTCTTGAGGTACCAACAACTGATTACAAGATGCGTTAGCACTTTAAAGCGTACTTCCTAGTTTTGCAACACCCAAGGCTTTAGCAGTGACTCCCAAACCAGTTGGTCTAAGGCACTAAGTGATGAAGCACCCTCGCTAAATATTTTTTTATTTTTACAGCCTTAAGTAATCACAAAAACCAGTGTCCATTTTTTTTTCTTTATTCACTTTTTTTTCTTTTATTTTCATTGTACTAAAGACTTTAGACAAGAGCATTTCAAGGTCTCTTCTACTAATCCAAGTTTCAAGGTGCGTGATTGTGCATTTTGTAGGGTATACATTTTCAGAATCCATACTTAAGCCAGGAATTATTTTTCAAACTTATACTCTAATAAGAATATCAATATTTTTCCTTAATTTCAACTTAGCCCAAAAAGTGAACTCAAAATTTGCCTATTTCTAAATAAACTACAAAGACATATACTTTCTACCGTTAATCTTTAAAGAAGGTTATTTTTAGGGTTTTTAATTTACCAAGTCTAAGATCTAGTTGTTCGCAGCTAGTTAACCTATTTGTCAAACTCAAGTTAAATATGGCCAAAATTGAATACAATAATTTTTTTTTATATAAATTTTTTTGAAATTTTTCATTTTTTATGGGTTTTCAAATAAATATGCAAATGCAAAAATATGTACAAATGAATGCGAAGGAAGAAGACGTACCGAGCATACCCCCAAACTTGAACTTGACAGTGTCCTCACTGTCATGCTGCACCAATAGGGTGAAAATGTCGGCACTCCCCTGTTTATTTATTTATTTATTTTTTTTATTGTTAAAAGAAAAACAAAAATATATACAGAAAGGCCCCCCCAAACTTCAGTGAAACAATGTTAAACATTACTGCCAGACTTTGCACAGACCAAACATCAACACCAACCAGTCGAAAAATTTATCTGTAAAGAGTGTCGGTTGGTGGAAGAACATGTTGTACCGATCCAAAAAGAGTTGGGGAAGATAGGAGTGATGGTAGTGAAAATGTGGAAGTGAATAAATATGATGTGGTGATGAATCAAAACGAGAATGAGAATGATTAGCAGTCAGTGGAATATTGGCATTCTCATAACTTATTAAAAGAAATGGGGGTGGTTCAACTTCTAAAGGAGGAGGTTGACTCACCACAATACCCCCAAAATGTTTCTGTGAGTCCTTTGTTGACTTGGCATCATCCATCAATCGCATATGATATTCAATTATGAGGGAACTAATCTCCTCGATGTCCGCCATTGTCCAACCGAAAACTTGCCGCCTATCTTGTAAAACCTTTAAAATAGCGTTCTCTTACTCGAAGGCTAAAGAGGCTAATATTATAATGGGAAAGGTCTCATCCTCACCTATGTAAGCATATTTAAGGTGAGACGGCAAGGGCATGAGCTCGAGTTTCTGAGGCGAAAGAATCATAGGTAAAATTGGGGAATCTACCTCGAACTCGAAGGACTCTAGCACAGGTTCGAAATCACTGTAAACAACCGATTCGGATGGTTCAACTAACTCATCCAAAAATTCAAAAGACTCATATTCGGGCTGTGAGTCGCCATCATCCGAAAAAGTGAAACATTCATAATCAATATCGGTTGTGTCAACTGTGGTAGGTTTAAGAAGGGACGCACTAGTGGAGTCAAAACTGTTCTCATCAAACAAGAAACTTTCAAACTCGCAGTCCTCCTGCGTGATTTCGTGAATAGAGCAAACTTCTCGTGTACTAGCATTAGGCACGGGGGGCAGACTTCCTAACTTGTAAATATTGAACTCACTAGACGTCTTCCCGAAGGATAGAGTCATGGAGCCATTGCGATAGTTTATTACGGCATTGGAAGTGGCCAAAAATGGTCGACCGAGGATTACCGGAATTTGGTTCCGTGAGTTGGCAACAGGTTGTGTGTCCATAACAATAAAATCAATGGGGAATATGAACTCCCCAACTTTGATCAACACATTCTCTAGCTCACCCCTTGGATGGGTGATTGATCGATCAGCCATTTGGAGAGTACAGTGAGTGGGCTTAAGCTCTCCAATGCCTAATTGCTCGTACACAGAATAAGGTAGCAAATTGACACTAGCACCAAGATCAAGTAGTGCTCTATTGATGTTCTTGTCCCCAGTTGTTATCGAAATGGTAGGACAACCGGGGTCCTTTTGCTTTTGGGGTAAGGAATTGACAAGAGCATCGCTAATAGCACTAGCCACAAAAACTTTCTTTGGTACTTGTGACTTCCTCTTTTTGGTGCATAAGTCCTTTAAGATTTTTGCATATAAAGGAACTTGTTGGATTGCATCCAAAAGAGGGATATTTATGCTAACCTGCTTGAACAGCTCAACAATCTTCTCCATTTGTGGAGTTGGTTTATTTGATCTCAACCGATTTGGAAAAGGAACATTTTGAAAGGTTGTTGAGTCCAATTTTTGTGGATCGGATTGTTGAGCTGGAACGGAGTCCCGTGTAGATGTGTTCGTGTTGTGAGAAGTGGGTCCGTTTGAGCTAGAAGGGGTAGAGCCTTGTGAATGATGGAGAACAGGCTCTAACAAAGAAGAAGAAGGTGAAGAAGAACCACCGGCAGGGGTGTCATTGTGAATACCCACATTGTTTTGCAACATTTTTCCCGATCTCAACGTGGTCACAGCGTTAACGTTATGAGTTTGCTGTTGATTTGCAGCATGTGCGTGACCAGGATTGGGCAGTGGTTGAGATGGGAGCTTTCCTTTTTCGCGCTCGCTCAATGCTGCATTGAGTTGTGCAATTTGTGCCTCAATAGATTTGATACTTTGATCGTGTGAGGCACTGTTTTGCACCAAAGATTGAATAGAAGTCTCTAGTCTTGCTGTAGACTGTGTAGATTGCTTTAGGAACGCATCTAGACTTCTTTCGAGCGAGCTAACCTTGTCATTGTTAGGTTGAATAAAATTGTTTGGCACGTAAGAATTGGTAGGCACAAAATTGTTCACTTGATTAGGGTAAGGTTGCTGTTGGAAAGGTTGCTGTTGAAATTGAGTTTGTGGAGGTGCTTGTTGTTGCTGTTGAGGAGGCCCTTGAAAATTGTTATTTCCTTGAAATTGTTGATTTTGGTTCCAAGCGAAATTTGGGTGACTCCTCCACCCCGGATTGTATGTCGAAGAGTATGGATCGTTTCTCTGTCGTTGCTGAAAGGCAGCATTGACTTGATCATGTCCTTGAGTAGATGCATTGTAAGGACACTCTTCGGTGAGATGTGATGGAGCCGAACAACAAGCACAAACAGTTCGTGGAGGCACAACAGGGGCAGGAGAAGACGATGAAATTTTGGTCTCAATCGCTTCTAGCTTTTTCGTAAGAGCGGCCATCTCGGCCTTCATAGCAATCGACATCTCTACTTGATGTATGCCTGCCCTAGATTGACCACTAGAAGAAGATGATGTGGTCTTGGTACTCTCCCACTGAACTGTTTGCTCACTAAGATCCTCAAGAAACTGCCACGCTTCGTCACTAGACTTGGAGAGAAAGTGACCTTGACAGATAGTTTCTAGCAACAGCTTCATTGCCGAGTTCAATCCCTCGTATAATGTTTGGCACAGTTGCCAACTTTCGATCCCATGATGAGGGCATTGAACGGGTAGGTCTTTAAATCTCTCGAAACACTTCCAAAATGGTTCGGAAGGAAGCTGTGAAAATTGTATAATTTCATTACGGATTCTAGCAGTTTTGTGATGAGGATAGAACTTTTTAAGAAAAGCTTTCACAAACTCGTCCCAATTTCTAATAGAATGTGATGCGGTGCTATATAGCCACTTCTCGGCTAGGTCACATAAGGTAAAAAGAATGACCCTTAGCCTTATAGCGTCATCACTTAATTGGGTCGTTTTCATCATAGCGCACACATTTTGGAATTTATTGATAAAGATATAAGCATCTTCAGATTCCAAACCATGAAATTTTGGCAGCATATTGATGAAATGTGGTTTTATTTCAAAATTGTCCCCATTTGCCGGTGGGGGTGAAAGACAGGTGGGTAAAGAAGTGCGGACAGGGTAGAAGAGATCCTGGAGCGCGACTCGTGCGGGCGCTTCAACAGGCGGTTGATTCGGGTTATTCGCACCTAACGGAGGTGGAATCATTCCCATCGGTAAGGTATTGTTGGGGTTGAATCCCGACATGACTTCGGAAGAAGAATTTGAAGGTGGAGGTAAGAAAGTGGACGGAATGTCGACTTCGGTGCCGAAGGGTTCGACGGTCGGTACCAACGAAACACGGACTAATCGGGCGTTAGTATCCCTAGTCCAAAATGACATACACTAAAGGGGTAGTGTAGTTAGAAAAAAAATGAAAGACAGAATGTGGAGGTAAGATACGTCAATGAAGGGAAGTGGTGTAAGTGAGTTGCAAGTTTTCTTTAGCGACAAGTTGCAAGGTTTGAAAAGATTTTTCTTTTTTTTTATGTGAGAATGTTTGCAAAGAGATTTTTTGAAAAGAGACTCGTGACACAATTGCTATCAACCACACATGCACAATCAGGCCTAGATCTAGGGTCACCTAGGTCTGCTAGACAGCTCCTAACTAGGGCTAGAAATAGGACCTCAAACCGCCTCTTCACCGCCAATTGTGGCCAGGTAAGTGCCAGGTAAGTGGGAAGGAACCACCGTAGTGGGCCCAATTAATAACCACTAGCCTAGACACACTTGCCTAGACACCGCAAAGTCAGGTTAGGATAAACGGTCGATGCCTACACTAGTCCTTTTCCTATTGAGCTCGATGTTCTTAGGGCTGAGTCTAGTATTTTTTAATTAATTGTGGTCAATGCAAATGCTTTAAGTGTTTTCTGGGGTCCTGGGAAGGGTGATGAAATCCCCACCCAATCTGAGTTTGGTCAATTAGCCCCTTAAAGTCCGATTAAATTATGCAAAACATTAAATTCACTTGCAATCAATTTTTTTAGCGCGGCGCAAAGAAACCTGCAGAAAATCTGTTATTTAGAAGGGGGAAGAAGAATTTTTAGCGCAAAAAATTCCTGCAGAAAATTTTCACAGTGGATATATTGTAGGTTACAGAGGGGAGAATGAGGGATCAAACCATGCAATTTTCACGCAGAGAAGAGGTTAAACCACCGCGGTTCCGCGATTCTATGCGCCAAATGGCCGCGGTTTCGCTGTCTGGTGACGGGATCAGCTCCTGAAAAAAATTGTACTGCTCTGTTATGAACTTTCCCCTCTGTTCTGATGTGCACTTTTCTGTTTAGCCTTCTATAAATTTCCAGATTCGCGATTCTTCGCTATTCCTGCAAGATTCAAACAATAAAACCCTTCAAACAGATAAAAATTGATAAAAAATTTTGTACTTTTTTATATTTTCAGATTTTTATAATTTTTAAAATTTATATCAACCCGAAATCACACAAAAGAAATTTTACGCCATCCCCCGGCAACGGCGCCATTTGATTAATGCAAAAATATATGTTAACCGTAATCAGAAACGGTGTCGCTTTGCAGCTAGCCGGTGAATACGGGTCGATCCATAGAGATGTGTAATTTTCTTACGTGTTTTTACGAGTTGATTCCAAAGGTGGTTTGATTTTGCTGATTAAGTCTAAAACTAAGTTGTATGATATTAAGGAACTTGCTAGGGTTAGGTCTAAAGTAGGGTTTGATAAGATTTGTATTAACACCTCTTTCAATGCACTCGATTAAAACTTTTTAGAAGTCATAACAATTATTAGTAAAGGGGATTAGGATGATTGGGAAGAAATGAAGTTTCTTCCTCTAGATCCTTGTCCGTCCTTTCCTACTAATTGCTATAACCTTCATGGACGTCATGCATGTCCGGTCTTTTATACTACGGTTTCACTATTACCTCGTGGGTAAGGTGCCGTAGGGAGCGGATCATGCATGCGTGCATGAAGTTCTACTTATAACAAATTATTCGCATTGAAAAAGATGAGAGATATTCATCTCTCAATCCCTCCTTTATTCCTAACCCTAACAAGCGAGGAAATTACTCGCTCATTAGGGGATCTTCTAAAGTAACATTTTGAAAGCACTTACCGATTGAATTTAAAAAACTACACTAAATTAAACTAGGGCAATGGTGTTAGTGTATATGCCCTAGAGGCCATTACTGTATCATACTAGTATGTATATTACTTAATGGAAGCTTGGGATATTCACCTTGTATTGACAATCTTGCTCAAAATAGTAGTATGCTACTTGGTTTGTTTCTACTTCAATGTATACATGTGTTTATTTTTGTATATCGCCTATACACATTAGTAGAGCCCTTAGGATCTTTGCTTGATTACCAGCGATGTGATGGCCGTCACACTAGTGGGGCTGGGTAATCTATAAGCACATCCTTATGCAGGTCCCTGGTCGCAGGACTATCGAGACAGGGCATCGATACTCCGGAGTAGACCAGCGCATGCGCTTCTCATCCCAGTGTGGGAGACGGTCTGTCCCACAGCCGTCAGTACGTCGTACTTGAGATAGTATGCGGGTGCTCGTTAGGTTACGGGTACACTGGACAGGACTCGTCGGGAACTGACTAGTTGGTATTATACCTATCGTCAGTTATCAGTTCCCAGGTGACATGAGTACAGCTTAGTCCGCTGACTTGACACTGTCACTTCGCCTCGAATGTATTCCCACTGTACTTTGATCACTACCCTACCACGGCTCAAAGGAGTCGTGCAAACAGGTAGTGGTTGGGTGCAGTCCCGAAGCACTTGGAGGCAGTGACGGTTAGACAGGATTCGTCTCTCCCGGTATTGGGGGTTGACATCGCGCTGTGTCTAGGAGAGCCATTACACGAGTAGTCCCTGGCCAGGGCAATCGAGATATACTGGTAGGTTTCCAGTGTTATCTCAGGGTGTTTTGGGCTTCGCTCCGGCACAACTTGTACCGTTATTGGGGGACTGACGCTTACCACCCCCTAGGCCCGCCATGCGATGTATCAGACGAACAGACCGGACTGTACGGAGAATGTCACACTCAGGCTCAGTAGGAGTTCAGATGGGTTTCGCCTCGTCGGTCTTCTTGTCGGCATTACCTGGGGACCGTTACGCACAGCTAGTGCCGCTTGCGGTCTGTGGTTAAACCCACTGCCAGCGTAGTGTCGAGTCTTTAGAGTCCCACACAGAAAGCTTTTCGCCTTTAGGCAAAAGAGTAGAGGTCGCATGGTATTGCGACAGGTCGCATGGTTTTGCGACAGGGTTCGGTCACATCCGTGCACTTGTGCACGTACAGTGTCCGGATAGTTTACACTAGTGGGCTTTGGTTTAAGCCAGATCCTAGTGTACCTTATGGGATTGGATTCATCCAGTTTGCATTCGTGTTCCTCGGAACGCGGATGCGGGTGTGTATGCACAGTTGACAGGGAGACAGAGGCAGTGGATTCTCATTAGGGTTGTTGACAGTTGACCGTTGACTATTTGACTTTTTGCTCAACCCTAATGAGAATATGATATGTGATTAACTATTATATTAATTAAGTATTATGGTGATATGGTTGTTGACTTTGTTGACTTGTTGACTTTTGTTGACTTGTTGACTTTGTTGACTTGTTGACTTTTATTGACTTGTTGACCGGTTGACTAGGCTTGACTAGTTGACCATCATGATAACCATAGCCATCATTTCAAGACTTTTGTTTGCTTGCTCATTTGTGCAAAATGAGTGCATGAAATGATATGGTTATGGTTGCTTCAACCATCACATAAGACTTTTTTTTGATATGATGAGTTATGATCACTTTGGATTATGAGAGGGTGAAAGACAAAAGAGAGCCTCATTCTTTCTTGCTCATTCTCTCTCTTGTTCTTTAGCTCTCCTTGTGCTCTCACCCTCAACCTCTTGCTCCCTCTCTTGATCCTATGGTTCTATTGTCTCATGAGTTGAGAATCAAGAACCATAGATAAAATCCCATTCTATTTCTTCTCTACTCATTCTAGTTCACTAGGTTTAGCAAACCAAGTGAACTAGTTTCTTCAAAGAACGAAGAAGGAGCTAAAGGTTGGAGCTTTCAGGTGGATCTATCTTCGGCGTACGGAGACGACGAGAAGAAGCCATCGGACCACCATCGGAGCTTTGAAGACAAAGGAGTTCAAGACAAGCAAGGTATAACCCCCTAACCGAGTAGCTAGAAACTCATAGTTAGGATGTTAGATAGATGTTTAACCAAGATCCGGGTTTTTAGGTCCATGTTACCACCTCCGTAAAAATCGTTTTTTACCAAATTCCGCATTCCCGAAAGTACCGGGAAAGGTAGCATGGACTTACAGTGGTATCAGAGCCTAGTTAAACTCTATCTAACAAGTTAGCAAGTAACTAGAAGATCGATCAAAGAAAAAGTCCAAAAAACAAAACCCCAAAAATTCGAGTTTCTGTCGATTTTTATACTGTTCAAAAGTTGATTATTTTAACACCTAAAATCGGCTCAGGGTTTTTTATTGCTACTGTAGAAAAATCACCAGGTGATTCCCCTAAACGAGCGCGGAAACGCGGCAATAGCTTGCTATTGCCGCGGTTCCGCGGCCTCCTTGCCCCCTCTCTGGTTCATTTTTGCTACAGTATGCTTCTGGGGGTATTTTGGGAATTTTGGTACATATATTTTCAACCCAGATTTTCCAGAACGAAAATTTTATTTTGGGGTCCCGAAAATCCGTATTTTTGATCGAACTTCTAAAAGACTTTAGCTAACGGGTTTTTCTGTTATGTGATATTTGTATTGAACGTCTACTAATCGCTATATGTCGATTAGTGGGGGTTATATAAATCTGTGATCTGTAATGTTGATGGAATGTGTATATGAATATGTTGGATTGTCGCGGGTGAATAGCCGAGGGTTGTGAGACGAGAGTTTTCTTATCTTTCAATTCATGTAAATTTGTAAATTGATGTAATAATTATTTGTATGGCCGCACAACCGGGTCGGGGTTGTAGCCGTCATTGTATAATTTCTTTTTACTGTTTTTGCTCCTAGGATAGACCCATGGAGGGGGTGCACAAACTACCGGGTATGCCGAAGTGTCGAGTGGCCTACTCATGGAGATGAGGGAGGTTGCTACGCTTCGGGTACTTGGCGGGTAGTTTGCCGCACCCGTAGGGGTCTTGGGTGGGGTTTTGGCTATTCACCGCAACCGTGTAATTTGTCTTTCGTTACAGGCTCGTACGAATTACAGATTCCTAGTATATCCAATGTATTCATCTGTGATTTAAAATGTTTATCATTGCAGTATATCTATATATGATATTATTTAGGCGTTGCTTATGTTTTACAGACGCGCTAGCCCAGCCCCCGCTCTGTCGTTAGTTAAGTAACCTAACGGGTAATGACGGGGCCCCGTGGCGAATGCGAATGGCATAAGCGTACGTCATATTTTGGTTGTTTTCTGCAATGGTAGGATTAAATGATGGGACGCATTAAAAGAACTAATGCAAGAATATCACGCATTAAAAGAACTAATGCAAGCAAAACATGCATTAAAAGAACTAATGCAAGAAAATAAACCAAGTATAAGTCGTTGGAACACTTTCGAAAAACCACTCGGTTCTTTTCAAAAACAAACTTTTAAAATGCGGAGTTTGAGCCACTCCATTTAAAAGCTATCTCGTTCCATCGACTAAATCAAGTTCACTACGTTCACGGTTTCGCCAAAACCATTCGTAGCCCTCCGTCGTTTCATATGAATATTCAACAGTATTCAAGCTGTGTTTGTTGGCCTTAGTCAAGGCACAGTGATTGGTAGCTGGTGGACATTCATATGTTGCATAGATAGATGCGTTGGTTTGGGACAGTCATATTACCTTGTTGGCCTTAGTCAAGGGTATATACGGATGGGTTCAAATTAACCTGGACAACGACGGGTAGAACTTGACATGTGACTTATGATTTGTTGGCCTTAGTCAAGGTCATAAGAGCATGGGGCAAAAATCCACATCGGGAGTTTCATAAGTACTGAAACTTGCTAGATTTGCATACCATTTGGAGTGTGATGATTCTGGTAGGATTCCTTCAGTTTCGTCACGCGATGATATTTGGATCCCGATCCTACTGTGAGTATATGCTACTCCTCGGGAAATTTCTCACTTAACGATCAATGCTATAAACCTAGTAGGTGCCTAGAAAGGTGTTAGCGGGGCTACGCCCCCAGGGAAAAGAGGTTCTCTAATTAAGGAACTTCGCGAAAGCGTTGGAAAACCTCCCTCGAAGTACCGACACCGGCCTGGCTGAACGGTTAAGCAAGTATTGTACGGTGGGATTGATCCTGACTAATTCTTCCTTTATGGTTTGAGGAGGGATTCGAGAAACAGTGGGAGCCATCCTGTTTAGACAAACTAAAAACCACTCTAAACTTGCAAGAGCATCATGCTGAGTGTTTCTTCTTCTCTCTCTTAATTGCAGCGACCCTGTGACCACGCCTAGGTTACATCTAGATAAAAACATGACTGAACCTGACTGTTATGACTGGCAAAGGTCTGTCCAGATGTCCATTGCCCATGACAAGCTGGGACACCTCTTAACTAATCAAAACCCTGCTGTCTCAGGTCCAGTTTCCCCTGTCACGGATGTTCACATCCGCAGGACATCGGAAAAGGATTGTGCGAAAGCCAAGTGCCTCGTGTTAGCCTCAGTTGATGGTACAAACCAGAGGCAGCACGAGAAGATGGACTCAGTTTCTATCTTCCTCCATAACAAAGTTTTATATGGAGAGCAATCTCGTATCGCAAGATATGAGACCTCGAACGAATTGCTTCAAGCGAGGTTGGCAGTCGGGTCATCTGTAAGGGGCAACGTCCTTACAGAGACCAGCTATATTGAGCTCACGGACCTGGAGACCACGTTGGAGAATGGGTCAAGTACTGACCTAATTCTACAGTCCCTGCCCTCTGCTTATACCCTGAAAGAAACCAGGGAAGAAAAAGGAAAAACAAGGGCAAAAGTTTCAGGACTGGATATAGTAAAAGAGGGACGTTCCTATTGTAACGGGAATGAACTATGGCAGAAAGATTGCAGGGCTTGTAAAGCCAGTAGCCAGAATTCGAAGCATGTTGTGGCTTCGGCTTCGAGTGTGTTTGTAATTGAGAACTGTTTGTCAGTTAACCCTACTTCCTGGGTATTGGATACCGGATCAGGATCTCATATCTGTAATTCGTTACAGGGTCTGAGAAACCGTAGGGTTATCAGGAAAGGTGATATGACTCTCAGGATTGCTAACGGAATGAGCATGGATGCTGTATCCGTAGGGGAATATCACCTAGGACTGACAACTGGGCAGATATTGATTCTGCGTAACTGTTTGTATGTACCAGGTGTGACTTGCAATATCATATCTGTATCCTTACTTTCTAAGGAAGGATATGATTTTGCTTTTGTAAGCGATGTAGTAAACATCCACCTAAATCAAGCACTGATTGGGTCAGGTACATTAAATAACGGTATATACGTATTGAATCAAGCTCAGATATTCAGTGTCCAGAACACACTTAAAAGAAAGTCTCCAGAATTAAATCAGGCTTTCTTATGGCATTGTAGACTGGGTCACATCAATGAGACACGGTTGACTAAGTTACATAAAGAAGGATACTTGGATCCGTTCGAGTACCAGTCTTATGCCACTTGTGAATCTTGTCTCATGGGAAAGATGACAAAGACTCCGTTCACTGGACACGGAGTAAGAGCGAGCGAGCTCTTGGGACTTATACACAGTGACGTGTGTGGTCCAATGTCTACACATGCGCGAAGCGGTTATTCATACTTCATTACTTTCACAGATGATTTCTCTAGGTATGGACATGTCTTCTTAATGAAGCACAAATCCGAGGCCTTTGAGAAATTTCGGGAATATAAGAATGAAGTAGAAAAACAAACAGGCAAAAGTATCAAGATCCTAAGATCGGATCGAGGTGGTGAATACTTGAGTGCCGAGTTTCTGGACTACTTAAAAGAGAATGGAATTCTCTCTCAGCGTACTCCTCCATACACACCACAACACAACGGTGTATCGGAAAGAAGGAATCGAACCCTATTAGATATGGTCCGTTCCATGATGAGTAAGGCTGAGTTGCCGCGATCTTTCTGGGGTTATGCACTGGAAACAGCTGCACATCTCTTGAACCAAGTTCCTACTAAGACAGTGCCTACCACACCATATCAGATGTGGAGTGGGAAGAAACCCTGTCTTAAATCCTTTAAGACATGGGGATGTCCGGCTTTTGTAAAAAAGCAGCATGCGGACAAGCTCGAGGCACGCTCAGTACAGTGCAAGTTTGTGGGATACCCAAAGAACTCCAAGGGGTATCTTTTCTATTACGCAGAGGAGCAAAAAGTCCTTGTTTCTCGTCATGCCCGCTTCTTGGAAACTGAGTTTTTAGAAAATCAGATAAGTGGGAGCGCAATAGAACTGGAAGAAATTCCAGAACCGCAAGCTATTACTGAAACCTTAGTAGAACCAGCAGGTTCAGGGGAACCGGACATTCCTACGCCGCTCCGCAGAAGTAGTAGGCAGTCTCATCCGCCCGAGAGATACTACGGTTTTCTCATAGACGGGGATAGAGAGGATTGCATCATAGATTATGATGAGCCTACTAGCTTCCAGCAAGCCATTCAGAGCGGTGACTCGGTAAAATGGCTGGATGCAATGCGGACCGAGATGGAGTCCATGTACACCAACAAAGTTTGGACTTTGGACTTTGCTCCAGAAGGGGTAAAACCCGTAGGCTGCAAATGGATCTTCAGAAAGAAGATTGGTGTAGATGGGCAGGTTGAAACCTATAAAGCTAGGCTCGTTGCAAAGGGTTTTCGTCAAAGACCTGGTTTGGACTATGACGAGACTTTTTCTCCGGTAGCCATGCTTAAATCCATTCGGATCCTTCTTGCCATTGCTGCCTTCCACGATTATGAGATCTGGCAGATGGACGTTAAGACGGCTTTCCTAAATGGAAATTTGGAAGAGTGCGTCTATATGGATCAGCCAGAGGGATTCAATCAGAGTGGGAGCAGCGGTAAAGTGTGCAAGTTGCTCAAGTCCATCTATGGACTTAAGCAGGCATCGTGGAGTTGGAACATCTGCTTTGATGATACTGTCAAAGAATTCGACTTTGTCAAAAACCCAGATGAACCATGCATTTACAGTAAGATTGTAGGGAGAAATGTGGTATTCCTCGTCTTGTACGTCGATGACATTCTCCTAATAGGAAATGATATTCCTATGCTACAGTCAGTCAAAGGATTCTTGTCACAGAGGTTCTCCATGAAGGACCTAGGCGATGCCAACTACATTCTGGGGATCCAGATCTATCGTGATAGATCTAAAAGGATGTTGGGACTTTCACAGTCAAGGTACATCGACACCATACTAAAACGATTCAGTATGGAAGATTCCAAGCGCGGTAATCTACCGGCTTGTCACGGAATCACCCTCTCCAAAGAGATGTCTCCCAAGACTGATTTGGAAAGGGCTCGCATGTCAACAATACCCTACGCATCTGCGGTAGGCTCTATTATGTATGCGATGTTATGTACCAGACCAGATGTAGCATACGCATTGAGCGTTGTAAGCCGGTATCAGTCGGACCCAGGGGAGAAACACTGGATAGCAGTAAAGAACATTCTCAAGTACCTGAGAAGGACTAAGGAGATGTTCTTGGTGTATGGCGGAAAAGACCTCCAGATTGAGGCCTTTGCTGACTCCAGCTTCCAGAGTGACAAGGATGACTCCAAGTCCATGTCGGGTTATGTCTTTACCCTCAATGGAGGGGCGGTTTGCTGGAAGAGTTCCAAGCAGGAAACCGTTGCTGACTCAACCATGGAAGCGGAGTACATAGCTGCTTGCGATGCCGCAAAGGAAGCTGTCTGGATGAAGAAGTTCCTCACGGAACTTCAGGTGGTTCCTACCAGTGTTGATCCAATACCGCTGTATTATGACAACAACGGCGCTATAGCTTTAGCGAAGGAACCCAGGTCCCATCAGAAGTCCAGGCACATTTTGAGGCGGTTCCACCTGATCAGGGAGATCATTGATCGCCGGGAGATCGAGGTAAAGAGAGTAAAATCAGAAGATAACACTGCAGATCCATTCACCAAGGCCTTGCCCCAGACTCAGTTCGAGCGGCTGATCGAGATGATAGGTCTTCGATACGCCAGTACATGGCCTTAGTGCAAGTGGGAGATTGTTAGTGTATATGCCCTAGAGGCCATTACTGTATCATACTAGTATGTATATTATTTAATGGAAGCTTGGGATATTCACCTTGTATTGACAATCTTGCTCAAAATAGTAGTATGCTACTTGGTTTGTTTCTACTTCAATGTGTACATGTGTTTATTTTTGTATATCGCCTATACACATTAGTAGAGCCCTTAGGATCTTTGCTTGATTACCAGCGATGTGATGGCCGTCACACTAGTGGGGCTGGGTAATCTATAAGCACATCCTTATGCAGGTCCCTGGTCGCAGGACTATCGAGACAGGGCATCGATACTCCAGAGTAGACCAGCGCATGCGCTTCTCATCCCAGTGTGGGAGACGGTCTGTCCCACAGCCGTCAGTACGTCGTACTTGAGATAGTATGCGGGTGCTCGTTAGATTACGGGTACACTGGACAGGACTCGTCGGGAACTGACTAGTTGGTATTATACCTATCGTCAGTTATCAGTTCCCAGGTGACATGAGTACAGCTTAGTCCGCTGACTTGACACTGTCACTTCGCCTCGAGTGTGTTCCCACTGTACTTCGATCACTACCCTACCACGGCTCAAAGGAGTCGTGCAAACAGGTAGTGGTTGGGTGCAGTCCCGAAGCACTTGGAGGCAGTGACGGTTAGACAGGATTCGTCTCTCCCGGTATTGGGGGTTGACATCGCGCTGTGTCTAGGAGAGCCATTACACGAGTAGTCCCTGGCCAGGGCAATCGAGATATACTGGTAGGTTTCCAGTGTTATCTCAAGGTGTTTTGGGCTTCGCTCCGGCACGACTTGTACCGCTATTGGGGGACTGACGCTTACCACCCCCTAGGCCCGCCATGCGATGTATCAGACGAACAGACCGGACTGTACGGAGAATGTCACACTCAGGCTTAGTAGGAGTTCAGATGGGTTTCGCCTCGTCGGTCTTCTTGTCGGCATTACCTGGGGACCGTTACGCACAGCTAGTGCCGCTTGCGGTCTGTGGTTAAACCCACTGCCAGCGTAGTGTCGAGTCTTTAGAGTCCCACACAGAAAGCTTTTCGCCTTTAGGCAAAAGAGTAGAGGTCGCATGGTATTGCGACAGGTCGCATGGTTTTGCGACAGGGTTCGGTCACATCCGTGCACTTGTGCACGTACAGTGTCCGGACAGTTTACACTAGCGGGCTTTGGTTTAAGCCAGATCCTAGTGTACCTTATGGGATTGGATTCATCCAGTTTGCATTCGTGTTCCTCAGAACGCGGATGCGGGTGTGTATGCACAGTTGACAGGGAGACAGATGCAGTGGATTCTCATTAGGGTTGTTGACAGTTGACCGTTGACTATTTGACTTTTTGCTCAACCCTAATGAGAATATGATATGTGATTAACTATTATATTAATTAAGTATTATGGTGATATGGTTGTTGACTTTGTTGACTTGTTGACTTTTGTTGACTTGTTGACTTTGTTGACTTGTTGACTTTTGTTGACTTGTTGACCGGTTGACTAGGCTTGACTAGTTGACCATCATGATAACCATAGCCATCATTTCATAGCAAAGACTTTTGTTTGCTTGCTCATTTGTGCAAAATGAGTGCATGAAATGATATGGTTATGGTTGCTTCAACCATCACATAAGACTTTTTTTTGATATGATGAGTTATGATCACTTTGGATTATGAGAGGGTGAAAGACAAAAGAGAGCCTCATTCTTTCTTGCTCATTCTCTGTCTTGTTCTTGAGCTCTCCTTTTGCTCTCACCCTCAACCTCTTGCTCCCTCTCTTGATCCTATGGTTCTATTGTCTCATGAGTTGAGAATCAAGAACCATAGATAAAATCCCATTCTATTTCTTCTCTACTCATTCTAGTTCACTAGGTTTAGCAAACCAAGTGAACTAGTTTCTTCAAAGAACGAAGAAGGAGCTAAAGGTTGGAGCTTTCAGGTGGATCTATCTTCGGCGTACGGAGACGACGAGAAGAAGCCATCGGACCACCATCGGAGCTTTGAAGACAAAGGAGTTCAAGACAAGCAAGGTATAACCCCCTAACCGAGTAGTTAGAAACTCATAGTTAGGATGTTAGATAGATGTTTAACCAAGATCCGGGTTTTTAGGTCCATGTTACCACCTCCGTAAAAATCGTTTTTTACCAAATTCCGCATTCCCGAAAGTACCGGGAGAGGTAGCATGGACTTACAAATGGTATGATTAATCTAAGGCAAGAATTAAACTAGAGAGCTAGGGCAATAATTAAATTAACACTAAGGCAGAAAGTAAAAATAAAAACTTACAGAAAAATGATGCTCTTTTTCTCCCAAGAATTCTGAAATTTTATTGATTGAAAAGAGGCATAGGGTTTACAATATTTTGATTACAATTTATAAATAAACAGGAAAAACTAGGGTTACAGATTCTCGCGCATGTGATTTTACAGATATGCCCACGAAAAATCCCAACCTTCGCACCGACGCACCGACGCACGAAATTTCCACCGACACGGGCACTAAGCGGCCGCGGAACCTCGGCATTGGTTGGCTTGGGCCGCGGTTCCGCGGCCCTTTGGTGAGTTCAGATCACCAAATTTTCTGGGCTGCATACTGGGTATTTGGGCTTCTTTATTCATCACTACTTTTCTCTGTTTGGCTTCTTATTCTTTTCCAGATCTTCAGTGAAAATTTGTATTAGTCTTTTAACCGTTTCACTTTGACATGTTTGGACCTTCCGTTGCCTTGTACCTATGTGAACTGTTATTAGTCTAGGCTTGACTAGGATCCATCTACTTGTTGGTCAAAAGTCCCTTTTTGTGTCTTCTTCTGTTTCTTTCACTGTCTTCGCTCCAAGAACCTGTATCCTGTAATATGCAGCAGACATGCGTCAAAAGCACCTGTTTATTTATAAAACGAATAAGAATGGGGACTGTAAAATGCAATATTATGGTCTGAACAGTCGTCAAGACGACTTCTCTTGCCAAAGGGTCGGTTTTCACAAGACTAACTGTTCTGGCTCCCACTCCGGCCTTCGTTCCTGCTTAAAAGTCTGTCTTTGATAGATTAGACACCACCGTTCAACGAACGTCGGTCTTCAAGAAGCCGGCACTAGCAGCGCCTCACTTGAACAGGGGGCATGATGAAGTCACCCCTCAAGCTGAAACAATCCCGACGGCTCAACACGCTCGACATCGCCACTGGCGCCGAGTAAGGAAAGCTGGGGGCAACTCCCCCTCCGGACTAACTCCACCAGCCCTAATGATGGAAGTCAATGCTGCTGTTCCAACCGGGAATAATTTTGAACTGCTAAACAAGGTGCATGGGAACTCTCCTACCACCGTACTGAAAAGATCTCCTCCACCGGTGGAGACTGTCACAGAAATAAAGCCGGAGCAACCCCCTCAGCGGCTGTCCTCCAAAATTTACAAAGTCTGGCGACGGGTTCAGGACTCAGTAATTGATCAAGATTACTCTCACCGGCAGAAAAAAGTGAAGGTTCAGCAGGAAGAGAACCGTCCTGTCAAGCCACAAAGGACGATAACCACTTGGGTGCCCGCTGCAACGGCCCCCTCCACGTCAACTGTTCAAAAGAGAAGGAGGCCAGAAAAAGCCCTTGTGGCTACAGCAGATCGCAAAAACGCTGAGCCCAAACGCCCTAAGTCTGGGGGCATAGCGGTGCATACTATTTACATGGCTTCCGGAAAAGAGGAAAGCCGCACTTCGACGAGCCACCGACCGCTCACCCGATCAATAACAAGGGCTCAGGAACAACAACAGCAGAAGGTTCAAGAGATGCTGACTGCAATGGCCGCACTCACCGAACCAAAAGAAAGCCCGGAGGCGTCATCGGAGCAGCGTCACGAACAAGAAACCGATGCTGACTTCCTACGCAGAGTCCTCGAAAAGAAGGACAGAGAAACTGCAGAACAAGCTGCCAACATAAAACGAATGGCGCTTCTCTTCCAAGACAAGATCGGGATGATGTTACAGCCGGATCCCCCAGCTGAAGATCCTCCGATTATTATTGACGACGACAGAGGGGAGACGTCGAATCCTCCTCCTGCTCTTTCGGCAGCCAAAGAGGAAACTATTTCCAAGGCCGCTCTGGATGACTATATTGCTCAGCAAATACGAGCTCACCAGGCAAATGAAGCAGCTGGCCAAGTTGTCAAAACTGGGCGACCATATCCAGGCTGGTACGACCAGATAAAGTACCCGCCAGGATACACAATCCCCAAATTCCATATGTACAACGGGACAGGCAATCCCCATCAACATGTAGCTCAGTTCAGGGCTCTTTGCGGCAACACCGGTGGTGATGATAAGCTTTTGCTCCGCCAATTCATCGGCAGCTTGTCGGAAACAGCATTTGAGTGGTACTCCGAACTTCCAAACGACTCCATCAAGACTTTCGCAGAAATGGAGTTGTTATTCACCCAGCGATTCGTGAGTGCTAGTGAACACACCCCAATAACGGCATTGATCAATGTCAGGGTGAAGCCAGGCGAGACGTGGGTTCAATACGCAATCCGATGGCGGAATCTGTGGTCGAAATGCGAACAGCGCATCGAAGAAGCACCAGCGGTGGGCATGTTTGTGGGCACCCTAGACCCTCACGCAACTATTTCACAATTCATGATGTTCTTCAAACCGACCATGTTCCAAGATTTAATCGACAAGCTAGCCCAGATGGACCAGATGGGTCATAGACCGTCTCCTCCGAAGCCGGAGCCGCGGAACGAAAAGGGTAAAGGGAAGGCGACCTTCATTGCGAATACCCAACAACAGCCCAGTGCCCCAAAAATAGAGGATCGGCTGGAAGAGAGACGGCGATACTACAATGAGAAAATGAAGCGTCATTATTCGTTCCCTCGGGACAAAATGAAGAGACTGTTCGAACTGGCGATGCGCAACAGGCTCATCAATCTGCCAAATCCTAAGCGACCATTGCAACCTGGCGAGGCTAATAGTCCCAATTATTGCCCTTACCACCAAACGGTAAGCCATCCAATCGAAAATTGCTTCATCTTTAAGGGATGGATCGAGGATCGGTACCAACAGGGCAAGTTTACGCTGTCTGAGAAGTGGAAAGTAAGCCCACCACAACCGCACACTCCTAAGAAGACGGACACACCGGGGGCATCGTGCTCTTTTGTTGAAGAAGCTCCATGGGAGGTAGCTCTTTCAGCCAAAACTAAGAGAATGTTGAACGATCTCCAGACATGCCCGGCAATCAGGTGGAAGAATCCGTTGGAACCTGAGATCGTCGAAGGGATGCTGAAGCCGCGTCCAACTCCAAAAATTGGTAGTGACATTCAGAACACTCACACCCAGCCGTCAAAGTCTTCGAAGAAGAAGAAGAAATTCAAGAAACCCGTGAAGCCTGGTGACAAGCGCACGGACCCACAAAAGCAGATTGACGTGCTGGAAGAGTATAACCAGAAGGCTCGGACTCCAATCACCCTCCAAGAATTTCTCGGTCATGTCCTTGAAGACAGACGTGATGGAGAAGATTCGTCAGATGAATCTGAGGGTTACGTAGCAAACTGCCATATGATCTCTCACTCGTCAATAAACGATGAAGAAGTTCCTTACACAGAGAAACTGGGGGCAGGTCCTGAGCCGAAACTTCTAGGGCCATCAGACGAAATGATTGATGCATTACTGAATGAAGTGCTGCTTAAAAGCAAAGCTGCCCGAGAGCGTGAGATGGCCATATTTGAAAAAGCCAAGCGCCGGCGACTGGACGAAGGGGTTGCAACGCTCCCACCAAATCAAAGTGCCTCCGTTGCAAATAAAAACAGGTTCAAGACGAGGAAGAGGTTCGCCAAAGCCGTATCTGTAGGGTTACTAGGAATACGCACAAGGGTCTATAAGGCATCAACCATGCCCGATTTAAAATTTAGCCGTGCCGAACAACCCTAAACCAAGATCTTAGACTAGAGATTAGGCGAAAACAAGCATGTTAAACACTTTAACACTAAGTGAGAGGGATTACAACCTTTGTAGATCCGGTCATTCACTTCTTAAGCTCCGTATTGAGGTCCCTTCGCTGCGATCATCAAGTTCCGGACTCTCGAGAGGCTCCACGAAGAGAAAGATGCAAGCTTGCTTCCGATCTTCGATAACAAAGATGATCTACCTTGAAGTTTCATTAACACAAGCTCTCACTCACTAAATGAGGTGAACACCCTCATCTAAATGGCAAGGATAGATGAGGATGGTGAAGTAGGATTTTAGCTCTCATTTTTTTTCTTATTCTCACTCATTTTCATCACCTTTGAAAAAGCTAGAAAGCTTTTCCATGAAGAACTCAAGGAAGAAGATGAAGAAGAATAGTGAATCCTTTTGTGATGAATAATGAAAGTTATGATAAGGTTAGAAATGCAACCATGGTCAATGTAACCTTTTTAGAGATTTAACTAAGGTTAGGGTTTGGGTTGAGTTAAAGATGAGTCACTTAAAAATATCAACACAAATATCTTTTTCTTGACAAAAGAAAAACCTTCTAGAATGTTCATGAAAGAACTAACCCAATTCAAACCCTAACCTTGTTTAATCTCCACTAAACATGTTGCATTAGTAATCATATCATGTTACAATAATATATATCACATATATAATATTTATTGTAACAAAATAAAATAATACAATTAACATATATCGCATATATATCAATGTATTACCCGAGTGAGAAAAAGAATCTTTTAGTGAGCTAATATTAGTTAATGTAATTTAATATATCATATATATTATTATATATTAAATTATCGAATCAACACTTGATCCGACAATCCGGCTATATCGCATATAACCGACTAATATATCATTTACCGATTCAACGAATCAACACTTGATCCGATGACCCGGCTAATATCAAATATCACGATAATATAATACGGTATCTCATATCGCATTATCCTCGGTCCTGCACATATCACATATGTGCCCCTACTCCATTTTGCCTGAGTCAAGAAACCTCTGTGTAAGACTCTAAAGAATCGTCAATACGCCGGCAGTAGGTGATGATCATATCAAACACCCACAAGCTGCAAGCGGTCAGCTAAACGTAATAGCCACCCAGGTATTGAGTGATCAGAATATCAACAAGCAAGCCTGTACATTCTCCTACGAATCCAATCAGTAACACTCCCGTACAGTCCGGTCTCGTCGTCTGATATGTTGCATATCTCGCCTAGGGGTGGTAAACGTCAGATTCCAGTAGCTCGATAAGTCGTGTCGATATGAGGTCTATAACAATTCGAGAAACTACTGATAACACTTACCAGTAAATCTTAGCAACCTTGGCCAGGGATTTCTAGTTATAGCCAATCGAACACAGCGCAACATCAACTCCCTATACCGGGAGAGACGAATCCCCTCCTATCGCTCATTGCCTCCATGTGATTCGGGACTGTACCCAAAAGCCACCTTTTTGTACGCCCTCTTGGACGTGGTATGATGGAAATCAAAGCACAGTGGGAATCATACAAGACTCTATGACGATCTCGGGTCTACAGACTAACCTGTACCAGTGTCACCGGAGAACTGCCATCTGACGTGAGGTACAATACCATCTGGGAGTTCTCGGCGAGTCCGTCCAGTGTATCCAGTCTCCACTGAGCACCCGTACACCATCTTTGATGTCAAACACCGATGGATATGGGATCATCCATCGCCCATCATATGGGTCAAGATGCGTATACGCTAGTCTACTCTGGTGTATCGATGCCCTGTCTCGATACACCCTCGACTAGGAACAGTTATAGGATGTACTCATTGACTACCGTGGCCCCACTAGTATGATCTCATCATAGCCCCAGTGGTCGAGTACATATCCTAAGGGCTTTATCAACATATAACATAGAGACAACCAGAGTACATGTTAAGATAAAGTACAACCAGATAGCATACTATCATGTCGAGCAAGAAAGTCCTCCCTATATATGTCCAAGCATCCATTACAATATACATCATATGTACAGTAATGGCCTCTAGGGCATACATATAACTAACAATTTCCCACTTGCACTGGGGCTATCTGTTGTGGTATGACATACCCAACAATTAGCTGTGGTTGAAGTATCTCATACTCAACCATCCCATAAAAGTCTCTACTGGGAAAAAGGCCTTTATGAGTGGATCCGCGCTGTTGTCCTCTGTGTCTACTCTCCTAACCTCGATCTCCCTGGAGATCAACCATCTCTATGATCAGGTGATACTGCCTAAGAATTATATCTGGATTTCTGATGGGACGGGGGTTCCTTGGCTAAAGCCACAACTCCATTGTCATACAATGGCAGGAACTGAGTTCATCTCATGAACTTTTATCTATATCCAGACTGCCTCTTTGGTAGCATCCTTGGTAACGATGTATCTTACCTTTAATCGTCTAGTAAGTCACGGTATTTAGCTTAGAACTCTTCCAACATACCGTCCCTCCACTGAGGGTAAATACAATGCCTGCGACTGACATTCAGTCGTTCTCATCACCCTGGAACCTTTCCAGTGATTCTCCTCAGGATCGATTGATACCATCTCACTACAACTAGTGAGTATCCTAACATCCAATTAGATCTATCTCATAGATCCAAAACCCAGGATTTAGGAGGTATCACTTTGATCCTATATGGAGAATCCTTGTGATAAGCGGAGATTGACCGAGTGTAGCATAGGAAACTCCTTTCCTATCAAGAGTATGTCATCCACGTACTCTACGAGGATCACCACCATACTCTCTACTACCTTTTTGTATATACAAGGTTCATCTACCATTTTGATGAAGTCAAACTCTTTGACTACCACATCAAAACAGACGTTCCAACTCCGCGATGCCTGCTTTATCAACATAAAACATCTTGCACACGTTTCCGCTGCTCCCACTATCTACGAAGCTCTTTGGCTGTGTACTTATAGACGCTCTCTTCCAAATCATCATTTAGAAAAAGCAGTCATGACATCCAACCACCAGATATCGTAGTCATGGTATGTAGCTGTGGCAAGTAGGATCTGGGTGGACTTAAGCATAGCTTTGAAAGTCTCAACTTTTCCATGTACACCAAGTAATCTTCTCAAGATATACTTGCTCCTGATGGGGATTTAACCCTTCAGATAAAGCATCCAAAGTCCATACTTTGTTGGTGTATAAGGATTCCATCTCAGATCGCTTAGCATCCAGCCATTCTTACAGAGTCCCACTCCTGATGGCCATCTCGAAACTAGTTGGGTCATCATCTCATGATGCAATCCTCGCTCCCACTGTCATAGAGAAACTGAAGTATCTCTCAGGTGGGTGAGGAACCCTATCAAGATCGGCGGAGAGGCTGAGGTTCGTTAGAATCTATTGAATCCTTTGGTTCTACCAAATCATCTGCTGTGGTTTGTATAGCTGGAACTACTTCCAGTTCTACCTCATGACCACTAATTTCTTCACAAGAAATTCCCTTTCACAAAGGTGGCATGTTGAGAAACAAAACATATTTTGTTCCTCTGTTAGGTAGAAGATATTCCCTTGCGAATGCTTGGGATATCCAACAAACTTTCACAGATCTGACTTTGCCTCGAGCTTGTCCGGATTTTGCTTTTAGACATAGGCTGGACAACCCTAAATCTTAACAAACTTAAGATATGGGCTCTTCCCATTCCATATCACATATGAAGTGGTAAGCAACTGATTTGATTTGAATGCTATTCAGTAGGTATGCAACTTCTCAAGTGCACAACTCCCAAAAGGAAATAGGAAACTCAGTAGTACTCATTATAGAGCACACCATATCACATAGAGTGCTATTGCTCCGCCCCGATATACCATCGTGCTATGGTGTATACGAAGGAGTAATGCTGAGAGAGAATCTCATTCTCCTTTAGAATAGTCCATGAATTCCGTGCTCTAGTATTCTCCTCCTTGATCTCATCAAAGGACATAATACTTATATCCGTTTTTGGTTCTCTACTTCTAACTTATATTCTGTGATTATCTCAAAAGTTTCGGACTTGTGTTTCAACAGGAACATGTGTCTGAATCTTGAGAGATAATCAGTGAATGTAATGAAGTACAAAGAACCGGTCCTGGCATGTGTAGACAGGGGACCTCATACATCAACATGTATCAATCCCAAGAGTTCACTAACTTTCTCTGTTTCTAATAAACGGAGTTGTGTTCATCTTATCTCTATGACATGACCGGCAAGTTTCACAAGATGTAAATTCAAACTAATTTATATATGCATCTAGATGTAATTTCAGCTAGTCGGGTCGCATTGATATGACCTAGTCTACAATGCCTCAAGAAGGATTCGTTCATTTCTGAACTCTTCCTCTTGTGTGTGTTCTGTATACTAAGAACTGTAGTTTGATTTAGAACGTCAATGCTTTTAGATAACGTGCCTGAACTGATCAACTCTTGATATAGGAAATGTTCAAAACATTATCCAACAATACAAAATTATATCCTTCTTTACTAATAAAGAGACTGATATGATGTTGTATATCAGGTTCGGTATCTAATAACATTCATTCAGAATCAATGTATTTGCTAATACAGGGTGATAACTACCAACAGACTTGGCTGCAACACTTGCACCGTTTCTATCTCATGAAATTTATCACCCGTTCTCAGTTCTCTACCTTTCTGTAGCCCATGTAACAAATTACATATGTGGGATCCTGATCCGGTATCACATACCCAGGACGTAAAGGATATTGAGAAATAGTTCTCTGTAATGAACACACCCGAAGATGATGCATCAACATGCACTTTCTTGGTTTGGGCGGCACGGGAATTCTGGTAATCCCCGATTTTCTGTTCTGTCTTATAACAATTATAAGTTGGAGCGGGACCAACGTTCCCCAGCTCAGTATAACAAGCGGGTTCAGTCAATACATCCGTATTATTATCTTGATTAAGGCGTGAAATGGTCGCTACCTGGAGAGAGAGAGAAGAAAACACTCAGCGTATGCTCTTGCAAGATTAGATTGGTTATCTAATATATCTAATCAGGATGTCTCCCACTGTTTTAGTCAAATCTTCCTTCAAACCCTAAAAGGAAATACTAGCCGGGATTAATTACACGCCACAAGTTTGCCAATCTTTCAGCCAGGCCAGTGCCGGTACTTTGAGGGAGGTTCCCCGTGCTTTCGCACGAACCTAATTAAAGTAAACCTCGTTTTCCCAGAGACGTAAGCCTGTTAACACCTTTCTAGACACCTACTTGATCGGCTAATTATAATGTGTAAAACTCTCCCAGGAGTAACTCTTATTCGCAGCGGGTATCGGGATCCAACTATCTCATAGAAGGTATGCAATCTCATTGCAAATTTCAACACTTGAAATTCCCGATAATATTTTGCCCCTAGCAACTTATGACCTTGGCTAAGGTCAACAAATCATAAGTGCTAGCCAAGTTCAACCCGTCATTTCCCGATTGAATTAAACCCACCCGCACGACCCTTGGCTAAGGTCAACAAAGTCGCACGACTACGCTAACTCAATCGCATCATATGCTTATATAGATAAGCACTAATTAGCCACCGCACACTACGCCTTGGCTAAGGTCAACAAACGCAGCACGAATACTAAGTAGTAGTTATCTGAAATGACGGAGGGCTACGACGGGTTTTTAAGAAAACCCTTTGCGTAATGAACTTGATATCATTGTAGAATTGAGTGATTTTAAATGGAATGTTTTTTAGGCCTTTTCTAGTTTTGCTAAAGAGGTCACTCCCGGTGAAGGGATCGTCGGCTCTTTCCTCATCGAATAAGGTGCAGGATATTTCACAAATATCACTATGCAAAGCAAAAACTATATAAGCAATCAAAAGACAAACCGTGTTTGTAGCATCTGCTAGTTTCGCTAAAGAGGTCACTCCCGGTGAAGGGATCTCGGCTCTTTCCTTATCGAATAAGGTGCTGGATGTTCTACAAGGAACACCGCTATGCAAAGCAAGAACTAGAGCTACCAGTTTTTAAACAAGTTTCTATAACATCTTTAGGTTTCTTTTAGTTTCATTAATCTCATTAATGAAGTCCCATTTTAATTGTGCTTCACAAGCATCACATTTGAAACGAAATCTGCAATATAACATAGATACATTCGTCTCAGGCAGTAATATGATCTCATCACAGAACATTGCAGCAGAAGAACATATATGAAATATTGGATATACTAGGAGGTCCGTGTTTTCAATACGAGCCTGTATAAAACACGGATTCCACAGTCATGATGAATAGCCAAACCCACATCCCTAGACCCCTACGAGAGCGGCAAGCAACACTGCCAATTCTAGGGTTAGGAGACACGGTCGCGACTCCTCGATATGGTCTCCCACTGGACCCTAGAACCCGGTTACTTGTGCTCCCCGCCTTGGGTCTACCTAATGCGGAAAAGTAAATAATATACAATGGTGACATCATCCTCAGCCCGGAAGTGCCCCAATAAAAGAATATTACATACAAATGAATTTTACATGAATGAAAAAGAAAAACTCTCATCTCACATAAAACCCCCGGCTATTCAAAACACGACGATCCAATATAACATATCACAGCAACACATAATATTTCATATCATCAACGTAAGCAAGTATGCGTATCCCGATTATCGTTGATGTATAGTAACGAAACCGGCGATACACCACATACTACGCTTACGGTCACAGAAAAGAAAGTGCAAAACTACAACAGTTGGAATCCGCAACCTCTTTAGACATCGCATGCCTAACCAAATGAATTCCTTAGACATCGCATGCCTAACAATTATAAACCCCGCATTTTAGTCTCATTATCGAAAACTCTTTTCAATATCAAGTCGGGCAATTCAACAAGATTCCCGACATCCTGATCGAATGCTCGTCGCAAACTTTAGTAGACGGCCGCACCCCCGGATGCCGTCGACAAAGTGCACTAAGGCGGAACACCGCTGCCGCGAGCACCCGAACGGATGCTTTTGGCGACGAGGTTCTCCTACATTCACTTGGTCGGGGCTATGGGGCATGGCTGTCTATTAATTTTACCCAGCGAGTATCCGCGTACACTACGTGATTGCAACGGACTTTTGATCACATCAAAATTCCGTGGCAACCGATCATCTGAGACTGAACTGCTGGATTTATAACATTCAAATTGGTTATCTCATAACTACATGTGGATTCTAAATATTGTATCACATTCCAGATAAATAGACAATGTTAAACTTTTCGATCGAATAAACAAACACCCAAGATTTCCCAAATAGCTCAACACTTGAGTGAAGTTCAAAAAATATCCATCACATGCCACAGTACCAATGGTCCAGCCGTAGAAGGGTCAAGCCAACGCCTCACATGTGGCACGCCGTACTGTCCCAAACCCTAAGGTTCAGAGCCGGTTCAGACGGTCACATAATCGAGTTAAGGTTTGTTGTCTTCTAGAGGGTCCACCGCGTTACATGCACGACTTAGAACGTTCTTAAATTACGGAAAAATCCAACACTTGAAAATTTTCCGGCAGGGGAAAAAGTGAGTTATTGATATCCGGTCGAACTTTTTAACACGTTCTAAAAAATTACCCGGACAAAATAAATGAAGTTATATTTTCCGATCGAATCAACGAGCTCCTAAAATAACCCAGAAAACTCAACACTTGAGTAGAATAAAAATATCCCAGAACAATCAGGAAAATAATACGGACATTACTGTGGAAACAGAACACAACAAGCGCACTGTAGCGCCGCGGAACCACCGTGCCAGGCATGGTCCTGCCGCGGTTCCGCGGCGCTTTAAGCGTATCAGTGGATCGTTTTTCACAGAGGTCTATAGAATTCCCTGCTGATTTTTTTGAGTATTTTTAATACGAAAAAATCAACAGTTTTGAAAAATTTCCAGAAACTAGGTTTAAACGGGTATTCGGAGTTCGATCGGACTTTAAACTTCGCTCGAACTTCGCCTAAAGCTCTAGCTTGGCTCTGATACCACTGTAGGAATACTAGACACACGCACAAGGGTCTATAAGGCATCAACCATGCTTGATTTAAAATTTAGCCGTGCCGAACAACCCTAAACCAAGATCTTAGACTAGAGATTAGGCGAAAACAAGCATGTTAAACACTTTAACACTAAGTGAGAGGGATTACAACCTTTGTAGATCCAGTCCTTCACTTCTTAAGCTCCGTGTTGAGGTCCCTTCGCTGCGATCATCAAGTTCCGAACTCTCGAGAGGCTCCACGAAGAGAAAGATGCAAGCTTGTTTCCGATCTTCGATAACAAAGATGATCTACCTTGAAGTTTCATTAACACAAGCTCTCACTCACTAAATGAGGCGAACACCCTCATCTAAATGGCAAGGATAGATGAGGATGGTGAGTAGGATTTTAGCTCTCATTTGTTTTCTTATTCTCACTCATTTTTATCACCTTTGAAAAAGCTAGAAAGCTTTTCCATAAAGAACTCAAGGAAGAAGATGAAGAAGAATAGTGAATCCTTTTGTGATGAATAATGAAAGTTATGATAAGGTTAGAAATGTAACCATGGTCAATGTAACCTTTTTAGAGATTTAACTAGAGTTAGGGTTTGGGCTGAGTTAAAGATGAGTCACTAAAAAATATCAACACAAATATCTTTTTCATGACAAAAGAAAAACCTTCTAGAATGTTCATGAAAGAACTAACCCAATTCAAACCCTAACCTTGTTTAAACTCCACTAAACATATTGCATTAGTAATCATATCATGTTACAATAATATATATCACATATATAATATTTATTGTAACAAAATAAAATAATACAATTAACATATATCGCATATATATCAATGTATTACCCGAGTGAGAAAAAGAATCTTTTAGTGAGCTAATATTAGTTAATGTAATTTAATATATCATATATATTATTATACATTAAATTATCGAATCAACACTTGATCCGACAATCCGGCTATATCGCATATAACCGACTAATATATCATTTACCGATTCATCGAATCAACACTTGATCCGATGACCCGGCTGATATCAAATATCACGATAATATAATACGGTATCTCATATCACATTATTCTCGGTCCTACATATATCACATATGTGCCCCTACTCCGTTTTGCCTGAGTCAAGAAACCTCTGTGTAGGACTCTAAAGAATCGTCAATACGCCGGCAGTAGGTGATGATCATATCAAACACCCACAAGCTGCAAGCGGTCAGCTAAACGTAACAGCCATCCAGGTATTGAGCGATCAGAAGATCAACAAGCAAGCCTGTACATTCTCCTGCGAATCCAATCAGTAAAACTCCCGTACAGTCCGGTCTCGTCGTCTGATATATTGCATATCTCGCCTAGGGGTGGTAAACGTCAGACCCCAGTAGCTCGATAAGTCGTGTCGATATGAGGTCTATAACAATTCGAGAAACTACCGATAACATTTACCAGTAAATCTCAGCAACCCTGGCCAGGGATTTCTAGTTATAGCCAATCGAACACAGCGCAACATCAACTCCCTATACCGGGAGAGACGAATCCCCTCCTATCGCTCATTGCCTCCATGTGATTCGGGACTGTACCCAAAAGCCACCTTTTTGCACGCTCTCTTGGACGTGGTATGATGGAAATCAAAGCACAGTGGGAATCACACAAGACTCTATGACGATCTCGGGTCTACAGACTAACCTGTACCAGTGTCACCGGAGAACTACCATCTGACGTGAGGTACAATACCATCTGGGAGTTCTCGGCGAGTCCGTCCAGTGTACCCAGTCTCCACTGAGCACCCGTACACCATCCTTGATGTCAAACACCGATGGATATGGGATCATCCATCGCCCATCATATGGGTCAAGATGCGTATACGCTAGTCTACTCTGGTGTATCGATGCCCTGTTTCGATACACTCTCGACTAGGAACAGTTATAGGATGTACTCATTGACTACCGTGGCCCCACTAGTATGATCTCATCATAGCCCCAGTAGTCGAGTACATATCATAAGGGCTTTATCAACATGTAACATAGAGATAACCAGAGTACATGTTAAGATAAAGTACAACCAGATAGCATACTATCATGTCGAGCAAGAAAGTCCTCCCTATATATGTCCAAGCATCCATTACAATATACATCATATGTACATTAATGGCCTCTAGGGCATACATATAACTAACAGTATCAATGGGAATGAAGCTGCCGCCCTCCGAAGGAAACATTCTTAGTGAAGCACAAATGCATCCTAGTTACTGTTTATATCATTGAAAGATTGGGCACCCTACCGAAGAATGCAACGCTTTTAAAAGATGGTGGCAAGGATATGTTGCTTACCGGCAACATTTTAAGCGGATGAAACGCAAAACTCGTCGGGAGCGAAGAATTACGACCGAGGGGTTCAGAGGAACTACCGGCGACTGTCGCATGGTTAACGCTGAAGGATCGCAAGTTCTCACCTTCAGGAGAGACTCTGACGAAGAGATGACTCTTGGACCTCTCTTCAAAGAATCCACCTTGGGAAAAGAGGAAGAGCCAAAGACCTGTGAGAATATTCAGCTACGCAATCGTACGCTGCCCGAAAAGAATCTCGGACCCACGAATAGAAAAGATAAGGGAAAAGAAAAAGTCCCTGAGGATATCGCCCTAGATGACCAAGTCGTCAAAGAGCTGACCGCCAAAGACCCGCCAAAGAAAAGTAAGGTAGACTACAACATTCTGGCACACTTAAGAAAGTTACCCTCGCAGCTCAGCATTCTCGACGCCTTTCTGCTATCAAAACAAGCAAGAGATTCTTTGATCAAGGCGCTGCAGGAGCCCAAGCAATTTCAGGCTTTCCTCGCCGAAGAAAAGATGAAGGGCGAGCTGGAAGAAGTGCACACAGCCGATATCACCTTCGGTGATGAAGATCTCCTCCTCGGGACGTGCGAGCACAACCGTCCCCTTTATGTCTCCGGATACTGTCACGATATCAAGATAGGCAAAATCCTGGTTGACAATGGGTCTTCCGTCAATCTCCTCAACGTGCGAGTGTTAAAAGAAATCTGCATGAGCGTTCAGCACCTCGCTCGTGATAAAATCACCATCTCCGGTTTCGACTCCCAGTCATCACGGACTCTCGGGTCTGTGATACCGACGCTGCGCTTCGGGCTACTTATCACGGATATTAAATTTCACGTCATTGACGCTAAGACCTGCTATAATGCTTTGCTCGGCAGGCCTTGGTTATACGAGTACAATATTATCCCTTCTACACAACACCAGTGTATGAAGTATTTCAAGGATGGTCTCGAGTACACTATGACAGAGGAGTTGAACCCATTCTCCGTGAACGAAGTCCGAAAGTACGAGGATGCGAAATACTTCTTACCTGATTTTGAAGACACGGAAAGATGTCACAAACCGAAGAACAAAGCTATCACCACTATTCCAGTCTTCGGGAGTGATACTAAGGAAGAAGAGATAGTTTATTCAAGGCCGCATCAACGCAACAACCCGGGACCGTCCTCTCCCATGTTGATCTTCGGAAGCGACTCGGAAGACGAGGTTAACGATGTATTTTCTGCTCGGCCATCAATACAAGCCTTCGTTGGCGATAATCAGAGTTTGCAAATCACTATGGTTCCATAAGAGCATTACAAAGAGCTCGATGCACTTAAAACTTATAGTGTGCAAGAACTGCAGACATTTTACGTCCCTCCAAGGCGAAAAGGTGAAGCGGCGATCCTATTCTACCGATCTGGGGAAACCAAAGTGGAAAAAGAAATCTGGCATGGCGCCGATTCTACGCTCGACAGGCTCCAGCCCATCCATCTGCCTAGATATTACACGGAATGCTTGAAAAGGCTACTGAAGCATCAAGGGGTACCCTTCAGGCAGACTACTCGACAAACTCGATTCTACAACAGGATTTGGGATGTCCCTGGAACCCAGCGCAAGTTTCCCAACGGGAGAATGGAAACAATCGGGTTTGGATATGTACAATCCAAAAAACGGGAGCGAGTCCATAGCAGCTGCGTTATACATGACTTCGATGAAGAAGGAGACATTCTGTTAAAAGAGGCCGATCCTAAACCAAAACAAGGTCCTGTCATCAAAATGTCAAGTCCGTCGTTTGAAGAACGAATGGACAAACTAGTAAGGGAAGCGGGTCAAAAGATCCGGGATGACCATAACCATGAGATGGCCATTTACGAGAAAGCCAGGACATAGCGCTTCCTTCAACAGGCCGCGGAGAATGACAATGCTCTTCCTCATCAACCCGTCATAAAAAAGGCCCGACGCAGAGGCAAAAATAAATCAAAGAGCGGGAAAAGCGTTCGAGGGCGACAAAGCGGGACCAAGAAGTCACGCGGTCGGGAATCGAGCAATCCGGATTCGTCCCTTATAAAGAAAATGGGTCGAGCATACTCTTTTCCTCAGAACAAAATGCGGAAGATACATGATCATGCCATAAAACATCAAATGATTACACTTCCAGAGTCCAAGCACCCCGAGCAAGCGAATGAGATCTCCCACCCAGACTATTGTTCCTATCACCGATCAATAGGACATCCTCTTGAAGATTTCTTCACATTTAAAGACTGGGTTGAAGACCAATATCAGCTCGGCAAGTTCGCTTTATCCAACAGCTGGAGGGTAAATCCACCACAGAAGCATGAATCGAAAGCCGCGCATACAACAAGAGTAGAACCAGATCAACATCGGTCTTAGAAGCGAGATCGTACCTGCCATATGATAACGCAATCAAAAGAAGAGCCCGAGAATATGGATGACCTCCCTTGGTGCCTCGAAAACAATGATGATGAGGTGATCTCAGAGTTTTCACCGGAGCCAAAAGAGCTGGAAGATGGAATACATACTACTGCAGATAACCTCAAGAAAATTGATTTGGGGACGGCGAGTGACCCGCGACCGACATTCGTCAGTGAGCTGTTGTCTGAAGAAAAGGTGACTACACTAAAAGACGTGCTTATGCAGCATAAAGATTGCTTCTCATGAAACTATTCCGAGATGCCAGGACTAGATCCGGAGATTGCTGTACATAAATTGGCAATATCTCTAGACATCAAACCGGTCAAACAAGCACCAAGAAGAATGCGGCTCGAGCTTGAGATGAGCATCAATGCCGAGGTCAAGAAACTAATCGACTCTGGCTTCATCCAAGAGGTTCAGTATCCTGACTGGATCGCTAACATCGTCCCGGTGATGAAGAAAAATGGAATGGTACGTATATGTGTGGACTTTCGGGATCTCAATAAAGCCTGCCCGAAAGACGACATCCCAGTACCGGTCACCGAGCTGATGATAAACAATACATCCACTCATGAAGTTTTCTCCTTCATGGACGGCTCGTCAGGATACAATCAGATAAAGATGCATCCCGGGGACCAGAAACATACCGCTTTCCGGACCCCTTTAGGCATATTCTGCTACAAGGTGATGCCTTTCGGTCTAAAGAACGCCGGTGCCACCTATCAGAGGGCCATGACGAAGATCTTCGATGACCTCATACATGAGATCGTCGAATGCTATATCGACGACCTCATGGTGAAAAGCAAATCATACGAGGAACATTTAGAGCATCTGAGAATCGTGTTTCAACGCCTTCGGCAATACGACTTGAAGATGAACCCTCTCAAATGCGCGTTCAGAGTTTCCTCGGGCAAATTTCTAGGATTCATCGTCCGACACCGGGGCATCGAGATAGATCCGTCAAAGATCAAGGCGATCATGGAAATACCTCCCGCCAAGGACTCTCAACCAATTGCGGTCTCTCCAAGAGAAGCTCGCGTATATCCTGCGATTTATAGCCAATCTCTCAGGCAAGTGCCGTCCTTACAGCCACCTGATGAAGAAGGGAACCCCTTTCGTTTGGGACCACAAATGCCAAAGCGCGCTGGACGAAATCAAGCAGTACCTGCAGAATCTGCACGTACTGGCCACTCCGGTCAAGGGAAAGCCTCTCATTCTTTATACAACAGCCCTCGAAGGTTCTTTAGGCGCGCTATGGGCACAAGAGAACGACCAAGGGAAGGAGAGGGCCCTCTACTACTTGAGTCGAGTTCTATTGGGGGCAAAAAGCAATTATTCTCCCATCGAAAAGCACTGCCTGGCATTGATCTTCGCGATAACGAAGCTCAGGCACTATGCGTTGGCACATGAAGTCCATCTCAAATCGAAGGTGGATCCTCTCAAATATTTGATGTCGAAGGCCATATTAACAGGGCGGCTCGCTAAATGGGCCTTGCTCTTGATGGAATTCTCGATAACTTATCGACCTCTTAAGGCAGTGAAAGGCCAGGCCATCGCCGACTTTCTCGCTGAGCATCCGATACCTGCCGAATCTCCCTTGAACTGCGAATTGCTAGACGAACATGCGTTTGACACGATCGACGGGGATGATACCTGGTGAGAACTTTACTTCGATGGGGCATCCTCCATGAAGAAGCGCAAACAAAACACCCCCGTAATCAAATCAGGGGTAGGTATCATCTTCATAACTCCACAAGGAGGGATAATGCGCTTTGCCTTCTCCTTAACAGAGCTGAGGACAAACAACGAAGCCGAATATGAAGCTTTGATAGCAGGTCTTGAGATCGCTATGGATATGGGAATCGAAAACCTCCTCATATACGGAGACTCCCAATTGGTCGTCAGTCAAATAAACGGCGACTACCAAACGTGCAAGCCAGAGTTGATGAAGTACGGCGAGAGAGTACAGCAACTACTAACTCAAATACCTTCCTACACCTTGGAAAGCATACCGCGTGCGGAAAATAGCAAGGTGGATGCATTAGCCAAGCTTGCTAATGAATTGGCCGATGAGAACCTCGATGATGTAAGAATCGTGATACAAAGCCGTCGGGTTCTTGCACCGGCAGAAATATCTCCGGAATCGTCCGAGGAAAAGGGAACGACCGAGCAAATGGCTCTACAAGTAAAAGACCAAGAAAAGGTTGAGGATTGGAGAGAAGTCTTTATAGACTACTTTAAATCCCGTCGAACACCTGAAGATGCGTCCTCAAAACATCAGCTCATGAAGCGAGCCCTATCTTTCGCATTCGTTAACGATACTCTGTACAAGAGGTCATTTGATTCTCTGTGGTTAAGATGCCTGGGACCTGAAGAAGCAAAAAGAGTCGTCCAAGAAACTCACGACGGACTCTGCGGTTCTCATCAAGCCTGCCCGAAGATGAAGCCGAAGATCAAACGGATGGGCTACTATTGGCCCACGATGATCCAAGACTGCCTTGAGTATGCGAAGCAATGCCACTCGTGCCAGATCCATGGGGACTTCATCCATCAGCATCCAAATCCTCTACATCCAACGGTGGCTAGCTGGCCGTTCAAAATGTGGGGGAATGATATAATCGGCCCCATCGAACCAGCATCGTCCAGAGGACATCGATTCATTTTGGCGACAACTGATTACTTCTCTAAATGGGCAGAAGCAGTACCGCTGAGGGAAGTGAAGACGGAGAACATCCTCCATTTCTTCAAGACACACGTCATTTATCGGTTTGGAACTCCACGACGGATCATCTCCGATAACGGGCCAGCCTACAGAAGCCACAAAATCAGCCGCTTCGCACAACAGCATAACATAGACTAGAGATACTCCTCAGTCTATAATTCCCGATCTAACGGTCTAGCTGAGGCTTTTAACAAGATCTTGACGAAGATCGTGAAAAAGAAAGTGTCCCGAAATAAGAAGGACTGGTACGAGAGACTGCATGAAGCTCTTCGGGCGTATCGAACTACGTTCAAAACGGCCACGAACACAACGCCGTACGCGTTGGTATTCGGTATAGAAGCGGTACTCCCCCTCGAGATAGAGCTGCCCTCTTTACGAGTGGCAGTTCATTACGAGCTAACGGACGAAGAGAATGCTCACCTTCGGCTTGAGGAACTTGATGCCCTTGATGAAACCCGGCTCATAGCGCAACAAAATCTGGAGGCTTATAAAGCAAAGGTGACGCGCTCATATGAAAGATTGACAAGGCCGAGGACATTCCGCCAAGGCGAACTCGTGCTGGTGGTCAAAAGACCTATGATCCTTAATCGCGCCAAACGAGGGAAATTTGAGCCGAACTATGAAGGCTCGTATATCATAGACAAGGTCTACCAGGGTGGAGCCTACCTACTCATGGACAGCATGGTGAAAAGACCTTTCAGGCCAATAAACAGTCGCTTCTTGAAGAAATACTATGCCTGACGAGTCACGGCCTAGGTCAATGATAGATGACGACGCCTATGTCCGCTCGCTGTCTTCCTAAGCCTAAACTCTATAAGTAGTAACCGGTTAACAGACCGAAATGTCCTTAAACTAACAACGAACTGAAATGTCCTAAAACTAACCACGGACCGAAACGTCCTTAAAGTAACAACGGACCGAAACGTCCTTAAACTAACAACGGACCACTACGTCCTAAAACTAGCCGTTGACCGAGATGTCGGTAAACTACGGTGGATTGCGGCTTCTCAAAGCTAGTAAAAAAATAGAAGAATAAAAAAAGATAAAAAAAAGAAAACGGTATGTCCATAAGCAAAATGGGCACGGATGAAAACCCGAAAGGGCTCCGTGAGTAAAAACAGCAGGGCTACCGGCGGGTGTTTGTGAAAACCCGAAAAGGCGCAACCTCGTTAAAAGACACTTGCAAGGTCCTCTCGACCTTGTAAGGAGAAATCGCCTGCGTGAGATCCTTACGACTCACAAGGGAGCAACACACTTAGAGATCCCCACGATCTCTAAGGAGAAATTACACTTGCGTGATCCTCACGACTCGTAAGGAGAACCCTCTTATGAGACCCTCACGACTCATAAGATTTGAAAGTCTTGAGCTACAGGGATCTGAACCTGTTCTTAAGCAGCCCCCACAACCTCCAATACTGCCCTACAAGCGGCTCAATGCTGACCCTTGTATACAATCCACGGGCGCGAATAAACATTTCCCTAACGAAGTCCCATCCGTGACTAGGGATATGTCTATACGGTGAACAGCCCTTATAAGTCCTCTCGACTTAGAAGGAGAAAATAATCTTGTGAGATCCTTATGACTTATAAGAAACTATACACTTAGGAGTCCTCACGATTCCTAAAGAGAAAATGCACCTACGAGATCCTCACGACTCGCAGGGAGAAATACCTTTATGAGACCCTTACGGCTCATGAAGTCAAAAGCCTTAGTCGACAGGATCTTAACCCTATTTACTAAGCCACCTTTGTTCGACACCGACAGAGGCAAATGATGATTCGCTCCTGGCAATATCCCAGTTATAGCGATGCTGATGCCGAAACCAGTGTCTAATTCCAAGCTTGCAGCAAAAAGCTAGCGAGCCATACATGCATACGAAATAGCCGAAATGATAGGGCAACATGCAAAAAAAATCAGCGGGTAAAAATATATGTATGCAAAATAGCTGAAATGATTGGGCAACTCGCAATAAAAAGCAGCGACTAAAAAATAAAACAAATAGCCGAAATGATTGGGCACCGCGAAAAGTAGCCGAAAAGATTGGGCAATCGCGACCTTCGCGATATAAAAGCTGAAATGATAGAGCATCGCGGAAAAAAATAAAATTAAATTAAATTTATTCCCCACAGGTGATATCACAGCAATCCCTGTATACAATCCAGGGGCGCAAACAAAGAAGGAAGCACACTTTTCCTCCCCGGATTTCATCAGAAGAAGAAGCCGAATCTCAACGGTTCACAGATAGCCTGGAGATCATCTCAACATTCATCTCATTACAATAAACACAACATCAAGCAAAGCGGAACAGCGGCAACCCCCAGTTCCATGACTCGGTGGTGCATAGATGACCGAGAGTCGAACCCCGACTCCGTGAAATACGGATAAAGTCAAAAATTCGTGGCTGCGTAGAACGCGGCTTATGTCAATCCTGACCCCATGGGAAACGTCCAGAGCGGATCCTGGTCCTCGCATAGCACGGCAATAAACCCGTGTGAAGCATCCAGAGCGGAGCCTGGTCCTCATAGAACACGGCAGTGAACCCGTGGGAAGCATCCAGAGCAAAATTCCTGGCTACGTGGAATGCGGCTTACGTCAATCCTGACCCCATGGAAAACGTCCAGAGCAGATCCTGGTCCTCGGAGAGCACGGCATTGACCCCGTGAGAAGCATCCAGAGTGGAGCCTGGTCCTCGCAGAACACGACAGTGAACCCATAGGAAGCATCCAGAGAAAAATTCCTGGCTACGTGGAACGCGGCTTACGTCAATCCTGACCCCGTGGGAAACGTCCAGAGCGGATCCTGGTCCTCGCAGAGCACGGCAATGACCCCATGTGAAACATCCAGAGCAGAGCCTGGTCCTCGCAGAACACGGCAGTGAACCCGTAGGAAGCATCCAGAGCAAATTCCTGGTTACGTGGAATGCGGCTTACGTCAATCCTGACCCCGTGGGAAACGTCCAGAGCAGATCCTGATCCTCACAAAGCATGGCAATGACCCCGTGTGAAGCATCCAGAGCGGAGCCTGGTCCTCGCAGAACACGGAAGTGAACCCGTGGGAAGCATCCAGAGCAAAATTCCTGGCTACGTGGAACGCGGCTTACGTCAATCCTGACCCCGTGGGAAACGTCCAGAGCGGATCCTGGTCCTCGCAGAGCACGGCAATGACCCCATATGAAGCATCCAGAGCGGAGCCCGGTCCTCGCAGAACACGGCAGTGAACCCGTGGGAAGCATCCAGAGCAAAATTCCTGGCTACGTGGAACGCGGCTTACGTCAATCCTGACCCCATGGGAAACGTCCAGAACGGATCCTGGTCCTCGCAGAGCATGGAAATGACCCCGTGTGAAGCATCTAGAGCAAAGCCTGGTCCTCGTAGAACACGGCAGTGAACCCGTGGGAAGCATTCAGAGCAAAATTCCTGGCTACGTGGAACGCGGCTTACGTCAATCCTGACCCCGTGGGAAACGTCCAGAGCAGATCCTGGTCCTCGCAGAGCACGGCAATGACCCCGTATGAAGCATCCAGAGCGGAGCCTGTTCCTCGCAGAACACGACAGTGAACCCATGGGAAGCATCCAGAGCAAAATTCCTGGCTACGTGGAACGCGGCTTACGTCAATCCTGACCCCGTAGGAAACGTCCAGAGCGGATCCTGGTCCTCGCAGAGCATGGCAATGACCCCGTGTGAAGCATCTAGAGCGGAGCCTGGTCCTCGCAGAACACAGCAGTGAACCCGTGGGAAGCATCCAGAGCAAAATTCCTGGCTACGTGGAACGCGGCTTACGTCAATCCTGACCCTGTGGGAAACGTCCAGAGCGGATCCTTGTCCTTGCAGAGCACGGTAATGATCCCGTGTGAAGCATCCAGAGCGGAGCCTGGTCCTCGCAGAACACAGCAGTGAACCCGTGGGAAGCATCCAGAGCAAAATTCCTGGTCACATGGAACGCGGATAATGTCAATTCTGACCTTGTGGGAAACGTCCAGAACGGAGCCTGGTCCTCGCAGAACACGGCAGTGAACTCGTGGGAAGCATCCAGAGCAACTCTTGATTCCGCGAAATGCAGATGATGATAACCTCACCCATCACTTACGGGTCCTCACGACTCGTAAGGGAGCAAACTCTCTTGTGAGATCCTTACGACTTACAAGAGAAAACACACTTAGGAATCCTCACGATTCTTAAGGAGAAATTACACCTACGGGATCCTCTCGACCGGTAGGGAGAAAATTCTTTTTGAGACCCTCACGGCTCATAAAGTTGAAAAGTCTTGGGAGGCAGATCTTAACCCTGAATCCTAAGCCATCGTTGCCCTGCAAAGAAATCGAGATAACACCATCTACAGAATGCATTTGATAAAAAGGACACACCATCATGGAGGAAAAATATATCTTTTATTCATAAATCAAAATGAATACAAAGCACAATTCGTGAGACAAAAAATATATATACTCTCATTAAGGAGTATGTACAAAGGAAGAATGAAAATATATATACAATTCTTCATGTCGGCGGGCGATTTAGCAGATTTGCCAGTTCATCCCTCTTTCGCTGGGCCTCGCCTTCATGATTCAGTATCGCCAAAAGACGGGCCTCCGCCTGAGCTTGTTGGACCTGGTACAAGGCAAGTCGGCCTTCAAGCTCTTTCTCAGTAGCCTTATGGGCCTCAACCATTTCACGAGTGAATACGGCGGCTTTATCGATGGCTACCACCTCCTTGATGGCCTCTTGAAACATTCGCCATAGTTCATACGCTTTATTGGCCTTGGCCGTATGGTTGGCCTGAAGCTCCCTCAGCGCTTTCGAAGCCAGCTCCCTCTCTGAAAACTTGCGGCCGAGCTTCTTCTCGCATGATACCATATTCGCCGCACACCGCTCAATTAGGCCCCGTAAATTCGCTTTCGCGGCCACAACCTCCGAAGAAAGGCGTGTACATTCTAGCACATGCAAGCAAACCTCCACCTGCCGACAAAACTTAACCCAGACTTGAACCACTGCTTCACTATGATTGGTAACAAGAAAGGGAAGAGAGTCGTTAGCTTCAGCAGCAAACGCTTCGGCCGTGATTAGACTGCCAGCGCGAAGTTCTTCGATTAGGGATGATAGAGAGGCGAGGCTTAGCTTGGCCATCCGTTCCGAGGCACGCAGAGCATTGGGACCGGGTGGCATGGCGATGCGAGACTCTACCGCGGTGAGAACTGGCAGAGCTGTTCAGATTTATAAACAGTCGGCGAAACTTGTAAGCAGAAATAAGTGGAACAATGTTGGGACTTTACTTACCCACAGTCATGCAAGAGGGATCTGAAGGCTCCCCAGGCCCTTCAAGAATCTCAACTTCGTCGTCGGCCTCCAGAACTGTAAAAGACATCAATGTCATTTTATGAAATAGTGATAATGCTGTGAAAAGAAGGTAAACAACACTAACCTTGCCCGGAGGAGAGGACGATGCACTGAGGGGATATCGCTTGCGGAGCAGCCATCTCCAACAGGCGCTAGAAAGACTGCCTGGGAGACAGATCAGCAAATGAGGAAGGAAAAGCGGCTGCCGTTGCGGGCTCCGAGGAAGGAACAGCGGCTGCCGCTGCGGGCTCCAGCGAAAGGACGGTAGCCTCAGTTACCTGCACCCTAGCCTCCGAGTCGCCCTCAGGAAGATCCGTAGGAACGGCGACTGCCGAAGGTGCCTCCCTCGAGGGAGCAAGTGCTTTGGGAGCAGGAACCACCGCAGGAGACTCTATCGCAAGAACAACAGTCGCATCAACCCCCTCAACACTAATTGGTGCTTCACTGGGGATATCAGCAGACTCTATGGTCAAAACACGACTTAGAGCCTCCACCGCCACCGAAGTCCCTGCAAAGTTTGTACGAGGATAAGGATACATATATATGTATGCAAGCAATATGAAATATTACAAAGAAATACAGGAACATACCGATGCGCAAAGGAGCTTCCAGTATGGCTTGTTCAAGCCGACGCTCCTTCCAAAGGAGATGTGCTCGCCGAGGTCCGAGGGTGGACTCATGGCCGCCGGTCCATAATGAAAGCGCGTCCTCGGCGTCGGCCAAAACAGCCTGTTTAAGGGCCCTTTCGCCCCATTCTTCCAAAGGGCCGATGAATCGTCGCCGGATCCACGGAGGGTCTTCGTAAAAGATGACGGAAGGGTAGGGCTTCTTCGGAATCCTTATGTTCTTCGATTCATCTTGCGAACGTCGTATAGGCTCAGCCAATTGTGCGGCTTCCTCGGCAGATGAACTCGGGAAAAGTTGGCCGCCATCCGATGCTTGCATAGCCAATGGCTCATCCTGAAGAATAGGCTCAGACTCTATTAAAGAGTCGAGCAGATTAGTAGCCGTCTTCCTCCGCCGCTTGGATCCAGAACCGACCCCCGAAGACGACCGTTTCCTCCCCCGTGGAGCTCTAGCACGGCGCTGACCCACTTCACCTTCAACGCCCTTGCCTCCAACGCCCTCGCTTGGCGGTGCTGCCGAGGACGACACGGCCATTGTCAACGCCGCGGACGATAATACTGATACCGGGGCCCTATTAGCCCTCGATTGAGCCCGAGTACCCAGTGGCATACCAGCTGTGGGAGTGAAGTCCACTTCCGCCGCCCCCGGAATAAGCACAACACTGGTGTCTCTCAAAGGAAAGTGAACCGGTGCACGCGGTCGTGGCGGAACTCCAGTTGCTTGAGCTGGAATAGGAGCACTGAATCCAAGAAGCACCCTCTTCTCCTCAGCAATAATCGGACTGACCCGATGAAGATACCAGCCCATGAAGGACCCCACACATCGGGGAATATGATCAGCTTCAGGGATCATGAAGCGAGAACCAGTGTTCAGCCTCACGAAATGATGAGCAGCGTCACAAACAGCGTCAGGTGATGGAACAGGCGCAACTGTAAATGCCTCGAAGGGGACGCCCTGATCATACCCAAGTTGCCGGGCAAAGCGGTGTGGGTTGTACCGCATGAAAAGGGCCGCACTGTTCTGACGAAACACGAGGTAACCTGGTCTGATCGCGTACAGGTGCATGGCTTCCTTGGGCCTTAGAGAGGGTACCTCCTCTTTCGACGAATCGCAGAGTTGTTGAATTGGACCTGAAGAAGCAGATAGAACCCGATCAATGAATACCAATCCGCCCGTACTAGCATAGGGAGCGATCAACACGCAAATGGCCCCGGACTGAGTCGGGTCAGGAGCAGAAGCACCCACCAGCCGCATGAGTCACGGAAAAGTGTAGGCGTCATAAAATGTGGGTCTCTGGTGCGCAGCAAAGGCCCCCAACACGTGCATCTCAATCCAAAATGTAAAGTAATGAAGAGAGAAATTTACCACATCTACACCTGGAGTTGAGGTATTAGCCGCGGCGCCTAACCCATGATAAAGATGTGTTAGCGCTGGCATGCCCACAGCTAGCCGTGTTCCCTCAGCAATACAATGAGCAGGGTAGATAACCGAAGCTCTCATGAAATGGCGATGCATGGGAATGACGAACCAGCTAAGCCAAACGCTGATGAAGCCCACAAAGAAAGTCTCATCATCCATGCCAGGAGCTGCAATCGATTCAAAAGATATCACCGACATGATAGGAATGTAATACTGCGGCAAGTCCTCTTCCTTAGTAGGCCGCTTGGTTAAACCAAACCCAAAGGGGTCATTAATGTTCGCGAACTTCGGAGCCGTCTTCAATAGGACACGCTCGCGAAGGAAGCAAGCGATAAAACTTTTAAAAGTGACGCCCTGCTCCTCTGACTCTGTGAACAGTTTGTCAAAAATGCCCAGGGTCTTGATCAGACTCGGGCACTTGTGACGAACGGCGTTCTCGGTAGACAGGCCGTCAAGCATTGCAGGCTCGGTTTCAAAGACATACTCATCGGGAGGCAGCAATTCTTCATAAAGTGTCCCCCTGATCGGTAGCCCCGAGATCTTGCGAAATTCTTCCAAGAAAACCGAAACTTCGTGGTCCCCTAGATGGAAGGTGTTGGTGGGAAGATTCCATTGGTTCAAGAAAGCCTTAACCCACCAGATATAAGGAGATTGGTAGTGGAAGAGGGACGCATATATCGCCTGATAAAGCCCAACCATCTGCAGTCGCGCGATGGGCGGACAAGATGTAACGAGCCCAAAGAAGGTAGCCCATGGGGTGTCAAGGGGTAAGCCCTATCTTATAAATTTGCCCCCATGGCTGGGCTTCGCCCTAGCAAATGCGGCGCCCCAAAATATCTATAGCCGGTACCGGATGGTTCAGAATACCAGTTGTTGAAGGCTCAAGACGTCCCATAGGGGTCCAATTCGGCATCTCCACAGCGAAAACAGTCCTAGGAGGATCCATCGGCAGGAATGGATAGGCAGGCTCCGTCGGTATCTCACAAAGAAAACTGCGGCGACCGCGGATGATGTGACCGTACCAGGTCCCCCATAACAGCAAGTTGGTGCGACTCGGGTCATGAGCCATGATCATCTCCATCACTTTCTCGTCAGACGGTGACTGAGGAAAAGCAGCCTCCGAGCGAGTGAAAGGGAAGTATGGATTAGAAGTCATTGCGCTTGAAATAAAAAAGGGGGGAAACTGTTAAGCAAAGCTAACACGTATTTATAAAGGCATATATGAAAAGACAGTGGAAGAAAGCAACAGGGGACTCATTTTATGGGACCATTGATTACAAAACACATGGGTCCCACAAAATCAAGATGGCGGCTTACTAATGATGAGGCAAAGCAATCACTATGAGAACAAAAGGAAGAGTCTCAATAAATGAACAGTGGATTTCAAATGACCCTACAAATTCCCCAAAAAGAAATCCATCTTGGGCTCTGTAATAAATCAAACAAAAGCTAGGGAATTAAATTCCCAGAAAACACCACTGCAAACCTCCTCTTCTTGGTTGCAAAGAGACAATTCAGGGCAAGAAAACCCCAAGAAGCTCTCTGGGAAGAACTAAGTTCTTCATAGGAATTAAATTCCTTTTGAAAAAGGGGAATTAAATTCCCAGAAACATTTTTTCAGAGCCAAAGCTCTTTGAGATGGAATTAAGTTCCATGGAAAAGACAAACACCACCATCGACCCCTGAAGACCAGAGAAACCCTAGCGAGATCTGTTGTTTAAGGATTGAATGGATTTTTTTTAAGAGAACTTAAAAAAAGAATGGGTTCTTGATTAAAGGGAAAAACCCTTGGTGTGGATTTAAAATCCAAAGAGTTTTTATATGTATGGAAGTTCTTCGATCGTTCAAAGCCATTACCTGAAAAAAAGATTCTTTCTTGAACAGAGTTAAACTCTGAAGATTTTGGAATAGAGAACTAAGCTCTGAGAAAGAGAATTAAATTCTCAAAAGGAAAAATTAGCAAATAAGGAGATGAAAGAGTGGAGGCGCTTCTGAAGAGACCCCGGCATTTACAGGATGTGATGGGAAACGTTCCATCTCCCCTATTCCCTAGACAGATCCAACGGTCACAAAGGTGACAGCGTTGCACTCACGTGCAGACACGTGAGAGCAACGCTGTGGGGGCATTTGTTCCCTGATTAGAAAATCAGGAATTACCTCAATGAGGTATCACGTGTTCACACGTGACCAAGGGTCACGTGTTGACACGTGATCTCTTTTACAGAATTAAATTCTAAGCAAACAGAAGTGTAAACAAATGGATAAGGAAAGACTCCAATGGGGCGTCACGTGCTCACACGTGACCAAGGGTCACGTGCTGACACGTGATGGTCTTTAGCCCAGTTAAAATACAGAATTAAATTCTGAACGAAGAGGAGTCACGTGCCAACACGTGATAGGCTTTGAAAGCCTTATAAATTGATAGAATTAAATTCTAATTAAAGGGAAATCAGAAACCCTAAATGGGAAAGTATTTCTTTAAATCTTTCCAAACAAAAAAAGATTATGGGGGACCGTTGGATTAAAAATCCAAGGGTGATTAAGAATCACCAATTTATGGAAAGATTTTAGACAAAGAAAGATTTCCCTAAAATTCACCAAAAATAACAAACAGAATATCTTTTGGATTAAAAACCCAATGGTGAATAAAATTCACTAAGAAATCTAAAAGATCGTATTAGTTATGAAAAACAAATAAAATCTTTCAATGAAAGATTTACTAAACAAATTGATTCTTTTCCTTTTCCTATAAATAGGAGCTAAGAAGAGAAGGAAAAAAAAGAAAAGAGAATTTTTGGGGAGATAGAATTTTGAGATCTTGAAATTTCTGAAGGCAAATAGCATAGAGAAAAGAAAGGAGAATTTAATTCTCAAGAAAGAAAACCCTAGATGAGAAAAGAAAAGGGATCAAAACTTCAAAAAGAGAATTTAATTCTCAATCTAAGAGTTTAACTCTTCTGCAAAAAGAACTTAGTTCTTCCTCTGGTTGAAGATCTGCAGAAGCAAATCTCCCCATAGGTTGAGAATTTAATTCTCATCGGGTTGAGATTCTGCCATGTAGATCCAAAACTTAGAGGGGGAATTGAGTTTAGAGAATTTAATTCTCCCAAAGATTAAACTAGGGTTTAACCCTATATGAGAATTTAATTCTCCCAAAATTATAGGAATTTAATTCCTCAAAAATAAAACTAGGGTTCAACCCTATATGAGAATTTAATTCTCCTAAATTTATAGGAATTTAATTCCTCCAAATAAAATTAGGGTTCAACCCTGCATGAGAATTCAATTCTCCCAAAATCATAGAAATTTAATTCCTTCAAGACAGAACTGGGGTTTAACCCTATATAAGAATTTAATTCTTTCACATGCATAGGAATTTAATTCCTCTAAAACATAATTAGGGTTTAACCCTACAGAGAATTTAATTCTTAAAATAAAGAGACTTGAAAGATCTCCATGCATGTAAAGAACATGGGTCACTTGATGACGTGTGACCCCAATCCGCAGTGATCAGAAAGAAAGAATAAAGCCAGGTCACGTGCCCCCATGTGACCTCTAACAGATCCCCCAAAAATGAGAAGGAAAAGCTTTGAGGCAATGCCTCACGTGACCCCACGTGACCCTCATAATATAGGGAACAAAAGCAAAGGCAGTATTGGCTTTGGGCGCCCTCAAGTGTTACCACGTGACCCCTAATAAATGTTTTAATAATCAGCGCACAAATCTCCATCACGTGCCAACACGTGATGGCCAGAAAATCAAAAGTGTTTAACACTGTTTTCCTCTAGCGTTTAACACTAATCTGAGAGTTTTATTTCCAGTGTGTAACACTGCTGTCATTTAGTGTTTAACACTGATTTAAGATTTTTATTTTCAGTGTTTAACACTGTTGTTCTTTAGTGTTTAACACTATTTCTAGCCAAATTGCTAATTTTCCCGAAGCAAAAGCCTCCCCTTCAACTGAATCTCAGAATTGAGTAAAATTTAGGGCTATAATGTTTAATGCTCAGTCAAAGATAAAAATGTTACCAAAGCCATCAAACTCTTGTTTAAGCATTGCTGAATGATGAGGGGCTGAACTTAGACAAATGTCTAATGGTCCAACAAAGGGCCAATATTTCAAACTTAATTGGACTCAGCCCAAGTTGGCCATAAGTCCTCAATTCAGACTTAACTGAGCCAATGTGCTCATAATATAATTAATTGATCTTAGTTCCAAATTGGACTACAGATCACTTAATCCGCTTTGGTTCGAGGGTACATCTCTTAACTCCTCTGATATTTGTCGTTGTAATCCTTCAACGTCTTCAGAGACTTGATGGGTCCCGACAACCACCCATTTCATGTACTGTGGGGTCCTTAAACCCATGGACTATGGTGTTCTTAACCTCGACCGTAATGTCTTTAAACTAACATTGGACTGTGGGGTCCTTATACCCATGGACTATGATGTCCTTAACCTCGACCGTGATGTCTTTAAACTAACATTGGACTGTGGGGTCCTTAAACTCATGGACTATGATGTCCTTAACCTCGACCGTGATGTCATTAAACTAACATTAGACTGTGGGGTCCTTAAACTCACAGACTATGATGTCCTTACCTCGACCGTGATGTCTTTAAACTAACATTGGACTGTGGGGTCCTTAAACCCATGGACTATGATGTCCTTAACCTCGACCGTGATGTCTTTAAACTAACAATGGACCGTAATGTCTTTAAACTAATCGACCGCAATGTCACTAAACTAAACAATAGAGTCCAAATGCTCTTTTGTTGGATCTAAACGATCCCGTTAAGTTGATCTTAGTCTAAAATGAGACTAACGTATCCTTAACAAACGTTTAAGTTGATCTTAGTCTCAAATGAGGCTAACGTATCCTTAAACCCAACCCCCTAAACCCAAATCTAAGAAAGATACGGATTTGGACTAGTCTACGCCCTACGGGCGACAACATAAATTAGTCTCCGTATACAATCCACGGGCAACCAAACACAAAACAAACACCCATGACACGAAGTGACCATATGGAGAAGGAGGAAGTTGTTACCGCGATGCGGTAATGTAATTAACTGCAGGGGCTTGCGCCTGCAGGGAAGAGCATCCCCACAATCAAAAACCCCTCAAACGAGAGAGAATCTGATGAAGTCTGCTACATCGTCCGCATCCGTTTAAACCTTCGATACATGGTGCCATAAATAAACTTAGCATCTTCGGAGAGGTGGACGGATAGCACCAATTATCATATGCCCCGAAATTCAGGCAAGACGTCTATCGCGTCTTATCGCGTCTTTCGGCGGGGAACAACCCAACTTCGCTGCCTCAGTTTTCAACAGACTGGGCCAGAACGCTAACAAGCCCGTGATACCCGAAGAAGCCATCCCAAAGCGGATAGCCATCCCGGCTCAAGCGGACGAAATTATTAGAGAAGCTTCTTCTGCTCAGAAGTCAGTCTTCACAAGGCTGGCCGTTCTGACTCCCGCTCCAGGCGAAGTCATCAAAGCTGCTTCCCCCGCCCAGAGGTCTGTCTTTGACAGATTGGACATTGCTTCTCAACGGAAATCGGTCTTCAAGAGGCTGACGCCGGCGACAACCCTTCGCCAAAACAGGGGGCATAAGGAAGTCACCCCTACAGCTGAACCAACTCCATCCGCACGACATGCTCGCCGTCGTCACTGGCGCCGAGTAAGAAAGGCTGGGGGCAGCTCCCTTTCTGAGCTAACTCCGCCAGCTCTCATGGTGGAAATCAATGCTATTGTTAACTGGGAACAGCTTTGAACCGCTTAGGAGGGTTCGCAAGAACTCTCCGACTGCCGTGCTGAAGAGATCTCCTCCACCTATGGAGATTACTGCAGAAAAGAAGCCGGAGCAGCCCCCTCAGCGGCTGTCCTCCAAAATTTATAAAGTCTGGAGACAGGTTCAGGAATCGGTGATTAACCAGTACTACTCTCGCCGGCCAAAGAAGCTTAGAGCTCAGCAAGAAAAGAGCCATCCCATGGTACCACAGAAGATGTCATCCGTCTGGGTGCCCGCTGCAACGGCTCCCTCGACTTCAACTGCTCACAAGAGAAGGAGGCCAGAGAAAGCCCATGTATCCGCGACGAACCGCAAAGACACCGAACCTAAACGCCCCAAATCTGGGGGCATGATGGTGCATACTGTTTATATGGCTTCCGGAAAAGAGGAAAGCCGTGCTTCTATGGGTCATCGACCGCTTACCCGATCAATAACGAAGGCTCAGGAACAGCAGCAGCAGAAACTTCAGGAGATGCTGGCTGCAATGGCCGCATTTACTGGGCCAAAAGAAAATCCAGAGACCTCAAAGCAGCGTCGGGAACAAGAAACTGATGCTGAATTCCTCCGAAGAATGCTTGAAAGGAAAGAGAAAGAGGCCGCGGAATAGGCAGCCAACATCAAACGAATGGCTCTTTTGTTCTAAGACATGGCTGGGATGATGTTACAGCCGAAACCTCTAGCTGAAGACCCCCCATCATCATTGAAGACGACAAAGGGGAGACATCGAACCCCCCCTCCGGCTCTTTCAGCAGCCAAAGAAGAGACAATCTCTGAGGCCGCCTTAGACGACTACATCGCTCAACAAATACGAGCTCACCAGGCGAATGAAGCGGCCGGCCAAATTGTTAAAACTGGGCGACCATATCCAGGATGGTACGATCAGATCAAGTATCCACCAGGATACACGATCCCCAAATTCCATGTTTATAAAGGGACGGGAAATCCGCATCAGCATGTTGCCCAGTTTAGAGCTCTATGTGGCAACACCGGAGGCGACGATAAACTACTACTTCGCCAATTCGTCGGCAGCTTGTCGGAGACAGCGTTCGAATAGTACTCTGAACTCCCGAATGACTCTGTCAAGACATTTGCAGAGATGGAGGTACTATTCACCCAGCGTTTCGCGAGTGCTAGTGAACGCACCCCAATAACGGCATTGATCAATGCCAAGGTGAAACCTGACGAGACATGGGTTCAATACGCAATACGATTGCGGAATTTGTGGTCAAAATGTGAGCAGCGCATTGAAGAAGCGCCGGCAGTGGGCATGTTTGTGGACACTCTTGACCCTCAAGAGACCATCTCACAATTCATGATGTTTTTTAAGACAACCACGTTCCAGGTCCTGATTGACAAACTGGCCCAAATGGACCAGATGGGTCATAGACCGTCTCCTTCAAAGCCGGAGCCATGGAACGAAAAGGGAAAGGGAAAGCGACATTCGTCGCCAATGCTCAACAGCAGCCCAGTGGTCCAAAATTAACGGACCGACTAGACGAGAGACGGCGATACTATAATGAGAAGATGAAGCGCCCTTATTCGTTTCCCCGGGACAAAACGAAGAGATTATTTGAGCTAGCAGTGCGCAACAGACTCATCAATTTGCCAAATCCAAAATGCTCATTGCAACCCGGCGAGGCTAATAGTCCCAATTATTGCCCCTACCATCAAACGGTAAGCCATCCAATTGAAGATTGCTTCGTCTTTAAAGGCTGGATCGAAGACCAATACCAACAGAGCAAGTTTGCGCTGTCCGAGAATTAGAAGGTGAACCCTCCACAGCCACACGCTCCCAAGAAGACGGACACACCGGGGGCATCGTATTCTTTCATAGAAGAAGCTCCATGGGAGGTCGTTCTTTCAGCCAAAACAAAAAGAATGCTGAAGGATCTCTACACATGCCCGGCAATCAGGTGGAAGAATCCACTGGAACCCGAGATCATCGAGGGAATGCTGAAGCCGCGCCCAACTCCAAAAATTGGTGGTGATAGTCAAAGCACTCACACCCAGCTGTCAAAGTCTTCGAAGAAGAAGAAGACCAAAAATCCCGTGAAGCCTGGTGACAAGCGCACGGACCTGCAAAAACAGATTTACGCGCTGGAAGAATATAACCAGAAGGCGCGGACCCCAGTCACACTCCAAGAATTTCTCAACCACGTCCTTGAGGATGGAGATGACGACAATGGAGAAGACTCGTCGGATGAATCTGAATATTACGTGTCAAGTTTCCATGTGATCTCTCACTCGTCGATAAACGATGAAGAAGCTCCTTACGTAGAGAAACTGGGGGCAGATCCTGAGCCTGAATTTCCAGGACCATCAGACGAAATGATTGATGCATTCCTGAACGAAGCTCTTTCAAAAAGCAAAGCTGATCGGGAGCGCGAGATGGTCATATTTGAAAAAGCCAAACGCCGGCGACTGGACGAAAGGGTCGAAGCACTTTCACCATATCAAATTACACCCGCCGCAAATAAGAACAGGTTCAAGACGAGAAAAAGGTTCGCCAAAGACATATCGATGGGAATGAAGCTGCCACCCTCCGAAGAAAACACTCCTGATGAAGCGGGTATACATCCAAGCTACTGCTTATATCATCGAAATATTGCGCACCCCACCGAAGAGTGCAACGCTTTTAAAAGCTGGTGGCAGGGGTATGTTGCTCACCGACAACATTTCAAGCAGATGAAACGAAAAACTCATCGGGAGCAAAGAAACACGGCCGAGGAGCACAAAAGAACTACCAGCAACTGTCGCATGGTTAACGTTGGGGGATCGTAAGTTCTCACCTTTGGGAGCGATTCTGATGAAGAAATAGCTCTTGGCCCTCTCTTCAAAGAACCCACCTCGGGAAAAGAGGAGGAACCAAAAAGCTGCGAGAACATTCAGCTGCGCAATCGCATATTACCTGAAAAGAATTTCGGACCTGTGAACAAAGGTTCAAACAAAAAGGATAAGGGGAAAGAAAAGGTCCCTGAGGATATCGCCCTCGATGATCGAGTCGTCGAAGAGCTGGCAGCCAAGGACCCGCCCAAGAAAAGTATGGTGGATTACAACGTTCTGGCACACCTGAGGAAGATACCCTCGCAGCTCAGCATTCTCGACGCCCTTCTGCTATCAAAAGAAGCAAGAGATTCTTTGATCAAGGCATTACAAGAGCCTGAACAGTTCCAAGCTTTCCTCGCCGAAGAAAAGATGAAGGACGAGCTGGAAGAAGTGCACACAGCCGATATCACCTTCGGCGATGAAGATCTCCTCCTCGGGACGTGCGAGCATAACCGTCCCCTTTATGTCTCCGGATACTGTCATGATATAAAGATAGGCAAAATCCTGGTTGACAATAGGTCCTCCGTTAACCTCCTCAATGTAAGAGTGTTGAAGGAGATATGCATGAGCGTTCAACACCTCGCTCGGGATAAGATCACCATCTCCGGATTCGACTCTCAGTCATCACGGACGCTTGGGTCCGTGATACTGACGTTACGCTTTGGGCTGCTCGTCACTGATATCAAGTTCCACGTCATTGATGCCAAGACATGTTATAACGCTTTGCTCGGCCGGCCTTGGTTACACGAGTACAACATCATCCCCTCTACACAACATCAGTGTATGAAATATTTCAAGGATGGTCTCGAGTATACCGTAACAGGGGAGCTTAACCCGTTCTCCATAAACGAAGTTTGCAAATATGAGGATGCAAAGTATTTCTTGCCGGACTTTGAAGACACGGAGAGATGCTATAAACCAAAGAACAAAGCTATCACCACTATTCCAGTCTTCGGGAGTGATACCGAGGAGGAAGAAGAAATAGTTTATTCAGGTCCGCCCTAGTGCAACAAGCCGGGACCGTCCACCCCTATGTTGATCTTCGGCAGCGACTCGGAAGATGAAGTCAATGCCGTATTTTCTGTTCGGCCGTCAATTCAAGCCTTTGCTGATGATGATCGGAGTTTGCAAATCACCATGGTTCCACGGGAGCATTATAAAGAGCTCGATGCACTTAATGCCTATAGTGTGCAGGAACTGCAGACATTTTACGTCCCTACCAAGCGAAAGGGTGAAAAGGCGATCCTATTCTACCAATCTGGGGAAACCAAAGTGGAGAAAGAAATCTGGCATGGCGCGGATTCTACACTTGACAGGCTCCAGCCCATCCGTCTGCCCAGATATTACACAGACGGATTAAAAAGACTGTTGAGGCGCCAAGGCGTACCCCTTAAGCAGACTGCTCGACAAGCTCGGTTCTACAACAGGATCTGGAGCATCCCCGGAACTCAACGAAAGTTGCCCAACGGGAGAATGGAAACGATCGGGCTTGGATATGTTCAATCCAGGAAACAGGAGCGATTCCGCAGCTGCTACGTCATTCATGACTTTGATGAAGAAGGAGATGCTCTGTCGGAAGATGTTAACCCTGAACCAAAACGAGCTCCCGTCGTGAAAATGCCAAGCCCATCGTTCGAAGAACAAATAGACAAGCTTATAAGGGAAGCGGGTCAAAAGGTTCGAGACGACCATAATCCCGAAATGGCCATCTACGAGAAAGCCAGAACGCAACGCCTCCTTCAGCAGGCTGCGAAAAATGAAAATGCTCTTCCTCATCAACCCGTCATACAAAAGGCCCGACGCAGAGGCAAAAATAAATCAAAGAACGGGAAAGGCGTTCGACAGCGACAAAGCGGGACCAAGAAGCCACGCGATCGAGAATCGAGCAACCAGGATTCGTCTCTTATTAAGAAGATGGGTCGAGCGTACTCTTTTTCCCAAGACAAGACAAGGAAGATACTTGATCTTGCCGTAAAACATCAAATGATTACCCTCCCGGAGTCCAACCACCCCGAGCAAGCAGGCGAAGTCTCTCACCCGGACTATTGCTCCTACCATCGAGCAATAGGACATCCTCTCGAAGACTGCTTCACATTCAAAGACTGGGTAGAAGACCAGTATCAGCAAGACAGGTTCACTCTATCCAGCAGCTGGAGGGTAATCCCGCTGTAGAAGCATGAACCGAAAGCCATGTATGCAGCGAGAATGGAACCAGATCAATATCGGTCTTGGAAGCGATCCCATACCTGCCACGTGATAACGCTGTCAGAAGAAGAGCCGGAGAATATGGATAACCTCCCCTGGTGCTTCGAAAACGATGATAGCGAGGTGATCTCAGAGTTTCCACCGGCGCAAAAAGAGCTGGAAGATGGAATACATACTACTGCAAATAACCTCAAGAAAATTGATTTGGGGACGGCAAGTGACCCGCGGCCGACATTCATCAGTGAGCTATTTTCTGAAGAAAGGGTGGCTACGCTAAAGGACGTGCTCATGCAGCATAAAGATTACTTCGCATGGAACTATTCCGAGATGCCAAGACTAGATCCAGAGATTGCTGTACACAAATTGACAATATCCCCGGATGTCAAACCAATCAAACAAGCACCGAGAAGAATGCGGCTCGAGCTTGAGATGAGCATCAACGCCGAGGTCAAGAAGCTAATCGACTCCGGCTTCATCCAAGAGGTTCAATATCCTGACTGGATCGCCAACATCGTCCCAGTGATGAAGAAAAATGGGACGGTGCGCATATGTGTGGACTTTCGGGATCTCAACAAAGCTTGCCCAAACGACGACTTTCCAGTACCGGTCACTGAGCTGATGATAGATAATACGTCCACTCACGAAGTTTTCTCCTTCATGGATGGCTCATCAGGATACAATCAGATAAAGATGCATCCCGAAGACCAGAAGCATACCACTTTCTGGACTCCTTTGGGCATATTCTGCTACAAGGTGATGCCTTTCGGTCTGGAGAACGCCGGCGCTACCTATCAGAGGGCCATGACGAAGATTTTCGATGACCTCATACATGAAATCGTCGAATGCTATATCGAAGACCTTGTAGTTAAAAGCAAATCATACAAGGAACATTTAGAGCATTTGAAGATCGTGTTTCAGCGCCTTCCGAAATACAACTTGAAGATGAACCCTCTCAAATGCGCATTCGGAGTTTCCTCGGGCAAATTCCTAATATTCATCGTCCGACATCGACGCATCGAGATAGACCCGTCGAAGATCAAGGCGATTATGGAAATGCCTCCGCCAAGAACACTCAAGCAGCTACGGTCTCTCTAAGGAAAGCTCGTATATATCCGGCGATTCATAGCCAATCTTTCCGGCAAATGCCGTCCTTACAGTCGCCTAATGAAGAAGGGAACTCCGTTCGTCTGGGATCGCAAATGCCAAAGCGCACTAGACGAAATCAAGCAATACCTGCAGAATCCTCCGGTGTTGACTGCTCCAATCAAAGGAAAACCTCTCATTCTGTATACAACAGCCCTCGAAGGTTCTCTAGGCGTATTATGGGCACAAGAGAATGACTAAGGAAAGGAGAGAGCCCTCTACTATTTGAGTCGAGTTCTCCTGGGGGCAGAAAATAATTACTCTCCCATCAAAAAACACTGCCTGGCGTTGATCTTCGCGATAACGAAGCTCAGACACTACACGTTGGCACATAAGGTCCATCTCATATCAAAGGTGGATCCTCTCAAATATTTGATGTCAAAGGCTATATTAACGGGACGACTCGCTAAATGGGCCCTACTCTTGATGGAGTTCTCGATAACTTATCATCCCCTCAAGGCAGTGAAAGGTTAGGCCATCGCCGACTTCCTTGCTGAGCATCCGATACCCGCCGATTCTCCTTTGAACTGCGTGTTGCCCAACGAGCACGCGTTTGACACGATCGACGGTGAGAGAAGAGAGAATGATACCCGGTGGGAACTTTATTTCGATGGAGCATCTTCCATGAAGAAGCGCAAACAAAGCACCCCCATAATCAAATCTGGGGTGGGCCTCATCTTCGTGACTCCACAAGGAGGGATAATGCGCTTTGCTTTCTCCTTAACCGAACCAAGGACAAACAATGAAGCTGAGTACGAAGCTTTGATAGCAGGTCTTGAAATCGTCGTCGACATGGGAATTGAGAATCTCCTCATATACGGAGACTCCCAGCTGATTGTTAGTCAAGTAAACGGTGACTATCAAACATGCAAACCAGAGTTGGTGAAATACGGCGAGAGAGTGCAGCAATTTCTGACTCAAATCCCTGCCTATGCCCTGGAGAGCATACCGCGTGCGGAAAATAGCAAAGTGGACGCATTAGCCAAGCTCGCTAAAGAATTGGCCGACGAGAACCTCGATGATGTAAGAATCGTGGTACAAAGCCGTCGGGTTCTTGCACCGGCAGAAATATCTCCAGAGTCGTCCGAGGAGAAGGGAGTGACCGAGCAAACGGCCCTACAAATAAAGGACCAGGAAAAGGCTAAGGATTGGAGAGAAGTATTTATAGACTACTTCAAATCTCGTCGAACACCTGAAGATGCGTCGTCAAGACATCAGCTTATGAAACGAGCTCTGTCTTTTGCCTTTGTCAATGATACTCTGTATAAAAGGTCATTTGATTCTCTGTGGTTAAGATGCCTGGGACCTGAAGAGGCAAAGAGAGTCGTCCAAGAAACTCACGACGGACTCTGTGGTTCTCACCAAGCCGGGCCGAAGATGAAGCTGAAGATCAAATGGATGGGCTACTATTGGCCCACGATGATCCAGGACTGCCTCGAATACGCAAAGCAATTCCATTCGTGCAAGATTCACGGGGACTTTATCTATCAACATCCAAATCCGCTATATCCGACAGTGGCTAGCTGGTCGTTCGAAATGTGGGGGAATGATGATTGAACCATTTTCTGACGTGTATATGTAAAAAGTAACGACAATCAAAAAATTATATTGACCGCAATCAAACCACGGTGTCGGATGTAGTTAATGAATGAGTGCGGATTGTCCACAGGGATTGTGCAATTCAATTGTATTTTGATACGTTTGAAATGAAATGTTAAGCAACAATAAACGAAAACATGATTCAAGATGTGATTTGTATGCGAGTGTCACTATTCTTTACTCAAGAATCAAGAAACTATAAACAATCAAGAATCGGTTGTTTTGATAATATTTCCAATCAACAATCAAGAATATAAGAGAGGCTCGTAGGAATCGATCGGATCTTTAGACGTGATGCAATCTATAGGGTTTCGTGTTCTTGTCCTTCGAAGAATTGATACTAGATCAATGGTGATCAACGAGAGTTAGGGTTTTCTTGATGAAATTAGGGTTTCATCTCTTAACCCTTGTTCTTTCGAGGATACCATTTATATTCTAGCCTCTAGCAATTTCGAGAAACGATCGGAACTCCCCAATCTCGAGCGATGTCGATCAAGAAAGCATCGCAACGAATTGGGTCGTCGATTCTTGAACTTGCTAGGGTTTACAAACTCGTGGGATTCAAGAATCGATTACAAATTTGTTACATCATCATACTAAAGATCGTTTCGACTCCTCGACGAGCGGAGTTTTATTCACACATCACCACAAAGACAATATTCAAGAATAGTAATGATAACATGATGCGGAATTTAAAGAAAACAAGATAAAAGAATATCACCTTTTATTTAATCAACAATTTCAATACATTCTTTCAAGAATCTACAAGAAGAAGAAATCGATCGTTGACTCGGCTTCGCTCGTCTCCGTGGATCGTGGATCTACTTTGATCTCTTGCCCGATTGAAGATCAGCTCGGCTCATAAAAGGGTTGAAGGCATCTTGCTTGGCTTGCACTCAAGATCTTGAATTGTGGTTGGATTTAGGGTTAGGGTTTCCTACAAGCTCTCTCACTAAACTTGAGGAAGAGGGGATGAAGAAAGAGATTAATTTTCTAAACTTCAATCAAGGTTGACAAGATTGAATCCTTTTTTACAATGAGCCTAGGGTCTTATTTATAGAACTCCCAAACCCTAGGTTTAGGTTTGAATTAGAACTTTCCCTCCCAAAGTTTGTTGAAGAGTTTCTAGAAGGAGTTTGTTAGGAGTTAGCTTAGGGTTTAAGCTAGGGTTTAGGGAAAGTTCTAGAAAGATTAGGCTAGTTTAGGTGTTTGCTGATCTGGAGGAAGTATCTGGAATATTCTGGAAGTTTGTGAGCATTATTGAGCTGTAGCCACTGAAACAGGAGTTTTGGTGCAATTTGAGGAGCTGAGTCCCTGGGCCCGCCGCGCAACCGCCGCACAATGTGCCTATATGCCGCGCTTCCGCCGCGCATTGTTGGCCTTGGGATCTGTGCCTTCTTCTGCTGCTTGGTACTTCTGTTTGGGATTTTCTCTGATGTTTAGAATTTCAGTTTCCCTTCTGTGTTGATACCAGATTTGAGTTGAGTGAGTTTACGAGCAATTGTAATGGTCGAGCGATGTAATGATCGAGCAAGCATCTCTTTTCCTGCATAGACTTCGAAACAGGGGTTGCAAGATATGGAAAATATGCTATGTAATGTAATGCAGTCAATTTCCCTAGAAATGCCGGTTTTAAGGTCGAATACATGTAATCTGATATTTTGCGACCGATTTGCTAATATGTGAATTATGAATACCGTACACTTCTATATGGATGCAAATGATAAGGAAATTGCCGGTTAAAATATGCAATATTTTCGACTGATCAAATACCCCCAAACTTAATTTCGATCGTCTCGAGCGAATGTTTTATTAAAAAGAGAAGGAGAAAATAAAGAAAGAGAAAAACTAACTAGCACACTTTCGTAGGCAACACAATTACACTGAGCACGTGCAACAAGCCTTTAAACCTCTAGGTGTCCCTAGTAGGAGGAGTGTTGTCTCCTGAGGGTTTTCAGCGGATTGCACCCACAAAATCCAATAATAAAAGCAAGATCATGAATATTACATTTAAAGAAAAGAATCGTAAAAGAAAGACTTTGAAAATTAGGGTTTCCAACTAAGCTAGCTTTTCGGTTGTCATGAGCCCTATCTTAATGGTCATGAAAAGATGTTAGAAATCACGTCCTCCCTCAATAAAACATCATCTTATTCTTCATTCCTATCTGTATTCCAAACATCGATCATATAACCCTGCGTGTGTGTAAAGACATCCCTACACCCGGAGAATTCAATTCAAGCTATCATACTCTTGCCCATCAACCTCAGTACTCTTTTTTTTTTTTTTTTTTCGATGAGCTCACACACTTTCATGCGACCGTTAATACTTCTTGAGGTACTAACCGACCGATTACTCATGTGCTTGCTTATTTGGTGTATTTTCCTCGTCTTGCACCACCTCAAGCATAGCAGTGACTCCCAGACCAGTTGGCCTTAGGGCACTAGGTGAAGAGGCACCCTTGCTATATATTTTTTATTGCCCTTGGTGATAACAAAACCAGTGTCCATTTTTCTCACCACTTTATATTTTCTTCATTTTTTTTTATTTCCTTCGTACTTTTGGCTTTAAGACAAGAGCATTTCAAGGTATCCTCTACTATCCAAGGCTTCAAGACGTGTGTAAGTGCGAATAGCAGGGTATCAACGTTCAAAATGTTTGGCTTCCAGAATAGAAACTATTTTTCAGACTTATTTTTATCCTCAGATTAGTGACGTCCTTCATCTTACTAACCCTTGGGACAACGGCTCATAACTACTTATTACTAGTTCGTATAAGAAAACTTCTAATTTTCTTAGTTTTCTAAAAAATTTCTAATCTCATGGATGCAATTTTTCACTATCTAAACTTTCATTATCTTATTTATATACAAAAAAGTGTAAATATTAAAATTATTTTTATATTTGAAAATTTTTAAATTTTTATGGGTTTTGAAAATTTTTCAATTTTTATAGATTTTTAAAAGAAATGTTTTGTGCTTATGCAGATGATATGCAAATGATGAGAAAATAAGCACAAACCTCCCCCAAACTTGTTTTCAACAGTGTCCTCACTGTTGCCGATAGTTATATCTACAAAACCTGTAAATCTGGGGGGAATTATTAGTGGGGGCAAAATATATAAGTGAAGAACTTCCCCCAAACTTATCATTCACTCACCTTCATTCAAAAAATGATGCAATGATATACTGGATATGAAGGTGAGACGGATGAATTTTAATCCAAATAAACTGGCTCTTGTAAGAACAAGAGCTCCTCCGTGGGGTCAGTGGAAAAATACGGCTTTAGTCTATGTCCATTTACTTTGAAAACTGTGCCGTTTTTAACATTTTCTACTTCTACTGTCCCGTGCGGGTATACAGACCGCACAACAAAAGGTCCCTTCCAACGAGATCGGAGCTTACCCGCATGAAGGTGTAAACGTGAATCATAAAGAAGAACTTGTTGACCAGGTAAAAATGTTTTCCTTAAAATGCTTTTATCGTGAAAAACCTTAGTCCTATTCTTTGTGATTACAGCATTATCATAAGCTTCATCGCGGAGTTCGCTTAGCTCGTTAAGTTGCAGCTTCCGAAAGTTGCAAGCAAGGTTTAAATCAAAATTTATTTCTTTTATAGCCCACAATGCTTTATGTTCTATCTCAACAGGTAGATGACATGCTTTACCAAAAACTATCCTATATGGAGACATTCCTAGGTCGGTCTTATATGCAGTCCTGAATGCCCAAAGAGCATCCGTCAATTTGGTCGACCAGTCTTTTCTATTCTTAGCAACAGTTTTCTCCAGGATAAGTTTGATTTGTCTGTTTGAGATCTCAGCCTGCCCGCTTGTTTGGGGATGATAGGGTGTAGAAAGACGGTGGTTGATTGAGTATTTTCGCATCAGAGTCTCGAAAGATCTGTTGCAGAAGTGTGTCCCATTATCGCTAATGATAGCGCGTGGGTGTCCAAATCGCGAAAAGATATTCTCTTTTAAGAACTTAATGACAACTTTCCTGTCATTAGTGCGACATGGAATGGCTTCTACCCACTTGGAGACATAATCAACCGCCAGCAAAATGTACAGATTCCCAAAGGAGTTGGGAAAAGGACCCATAAAATCAATGCCCCAAACATCAAACATTTCAACAACCAGAATGGGTTGCTGAGGCATTTCATTCCTCTGGGATATTCTACCCGTATACTGACATTGTGTACAGGTTTTGCAATACTCAAATGCGTCCTTGAATAAGGTCGGCCAATAAAATCCACATTGCAAAACCTTTTCCGCTGTCTTTCTAGGACCAAAGTGACCCCCACAAGCCTGATCATGACAAAATGAAAGAACACTCTTGAACTCTTCATTTGGGACGCACCGGCGAATGATCTGATCAGGACAATATTTAAACAAATAGGGCTCGTCCCAGTAAAAGTGTTTTACTTGGGAAAGAAAACGATATTTGTCCTGTTTTGACCAATCGCTCGGTATAAGTCCCGTGGCATGATAGTTCACAATATCCCTGAACCATGGTTCAGCGGATATGCTCAAGAGTTGTTCATCAGGGAATGAATCATTGATCGGCAGGGTCACAGGGGAAGAAACGATGCATGAAAGGTGGTCAGCTACTACGTTTTCACATCCTTTCTTATCTTTGATAACAAGATCAAATTCTTGTAACAGTAGGATCCAACGTATTAGTCGACCTTTTGCATCTTTCTTCGCCAGAAGATGTTTCAAAGCGGAATGGTCAGTATATACAACTATAGGTGAGCCGATTAAGTAAGGCCTGAACTTTTCTAATGCGAATACAACTGCTAAAAGCTCTTTCTCGGTGGTTGTATAATTGATTTGCGCATCATTCAGGGTCTTACTAGCATAGTAAATCACGTGTGGCATCTTATCGATGTGCTGTCCTAAGACTGCACCTACTGCAAAATCAGATGCGTCACACATCAGCTCAAAGGGGTAGTCCCAATTTGGTGATGATAAAACGGGGGCTGTGGTGAGTGAGTGTTTAAGTGAGTCGAAAGCTGTCTCGCAATCCGAGTCAAAGTGGAAGGTCGTATCCTTGGCCAGGAGTAGTGTTAAAGGTCTAGCAATTTTGCTAAAGTCCTTTATGAATCTCCTATAAAAGCCTGCATGGCCAAGGAAAGAGCGAATATCTTTGACGCTTTTGGGATGAGGCAGGTTTTGAATGACATCTACTTTAGCTCTGTCAACCTCAATGCCTTTCTGTGAAATGACATGTCCAAGGACTATTCCTTCTTGGACCATAAAGTGGCATTTTTCCCAGTTTAATGTCAAGTTCTTCTCTTTGCAACGAGTAAGAACAGCGTCTAGATTCGCTAGGCAATCAAAAAAAGAGTCTCCAAAAATCGAGAAGTCGTCCATAAAGATCTCCAAAAAATTCTCTACCATATCAGAGAATATCCCCATCATACACCGCTGAAAGGTAGCGGGAGCATTGCATAACCCAAAGGGCATGCGACTGTAAGCAAAGGTACCAAAAGGACAAGTAAAAGTGGTTTTATCTTGATCCTTTTTGGCGATGGGGACCTGATTGTAGCCTGAGTAACCGTCCATAAAACAATAAAACTCTCGTCCCGCTAAGCGTTCCAGCATTTGATCAATAAATGGTAGAGGAAAATGATCTTTCCTCGTAGCAGCGTTGAGTTTTCTATAATCGATGCATACACGCCACCCAGTTTGGGCGCGTGTCTGAATCAACTCATTCGCTTCATTTGTGATAACTGTGATGCCGGATTTCTTAGGAACGACATGTATAGGACTCACCCACTGGCTATCGGAGATTGGGTATATAATACCACTATCTAAGCACTTGACGATTTCTTTCATGACAGCTTCCTTCATGACGGGATTCAACCGTCTCTGTGGTTCTCGGGTCGGTCTGGCATCATCCATCACATGTATATGATGTTCAACTATCAAGGGACTAATCCCTTTGATGTCCGCCATACTCCAACCAAACGCCTCTTTATTAGATTTCAATACCGATAAAAGGGCATTCTCTTGCTCTGATGCAAGAGAAGCGGAAATGATAACCGGTAATGACTCGTTCTCACCAAGATATGCATATTTCAGGTGAGAAGGTAAAACTTTGAGATCTAACTCAGGCGGAGAAATGATAGAAGGAAGGGTCATAGATTGATTTTTGGATCTACAAAGAAGCTCAGAGCCTGTGAAAGATACAGACTCGGGTGGAGAAAAGTCAGAAGTGCAGGACTCATGTGTAGCTAAAGTGTCCTCACTAAGATCTTGTGCTAAGTCAAACAGAGATGTGCTAGTGTCATCGAGATCAGTAAAGCAAAAATCCTCAGCTCCACAACTATCGGGAGCGATCTCATGGACAGAGCACACATCTAAAATATGAGCAGAGGGTTCTGACGGCTGACTTCCAACTTTATAGATATTTAGTTCAATGGTCATATTTCCAAATGATAAATTCATTGAACCATTTCTACAGTTTATAACAGCGTTGGAAGTGGCAAGGAAAGGACGACCTAGAATCACCGGAATTTGGCCCCGGGGGTTTGCTACAGGATGTGTGTCGAGCACAATGAAGTCTACGGGGAAAACAAATTCCCCGACCTTTATCAGCACATCCTCTAATTCACCCCTTGGTTTGGTGATAGATCGGTCTGCCATCTGGAGAGTGCAATGAGCAGGTTTCAGCTCTCCAATCCCTAATTGCTCATAGACAGAATAAGGTAACAGGTTAACACTCGCGCCAAGGTCTAACAGAGCACGATTTATGTTTTTACCCCCAATCGAAATCGAAATTGTAGGACAACCTGGGTCCTTTCTTTTCTTTGGAAGCTGGGGTATAAAAGCAGTGCTAATGTTATTAGACATAAAGACCTTCTTCGGCACTTGGGTCTTCCTCTTCCTAGTGCACAAGTCCTTTAGAATCTTCGCATAAGCGGGGACTTGCTGAATCGCATCTAAGAGAGGGATATTGATGTTAACCTGTTTGAACATCTCTAAAATTTTCTCCATATGAGGACTCGTTCTATTAGCCCTTAGCCGGTTCGGGTAAGGTGCTTTCGCAATAAGCGCGGGGTCCATCACAGGAGAAGGAAAGGGGGGTAGACGAGGTCCCAAAGGAGGTGTGGGGACCGTCTGTGGAGAACTATAAGGGTTGGGTGAAGGTGTTGAGCCTAAGGGGAAATGGAGAATAGGCTCGTGCGAAGGTGGTTTGGTAGAAGAAGAAGGATCAGAAGGTGAAGTGTGTGTATGTGGGAAAGACTCAGCCGGGGCGTTGATATGATTTTCAGTATCATCAATACCTTCCCCGACATGATTGTTCAGCACTCTTCCCGATCTCAACGTGGTAATGGCATTTACATTGTAATGCCCAGGATTCTGTAGGGGTTGAGAGGGAAGTTTCCCTTTCTCTCTCGCACTCATTTCGGCTTTTAAGCGTGCGATTTCAGCTTCCATCGTGCGAATACTCTCAGCTTGGGATGCTGAGTTTTTCTTTATTTCACTGACGGAAGATCTAACCTCAGTCGAAACATCCATGAAATTTGATAAAAGTGATTTCATGGTTTGAGTGAATTGAGAGAACTCGTCAGAACAGGGCTGCATAGGATTAGACTGTGCAGGAGTGTTGCCCTGATTTTGGAAATTTTGTGACGGGTAGGGGTGCTGAGTGAGTTGTAGGGGTTGCTGTTGTGGTGGAGGAAGAGCCCGTTGAAATTGATTCGTGTTTGGAACCGTGTTTTGAGATTGTGATTGGTTCCAAGCAAAATTCGGGTGGTTCCTCCAACCCTGATTGTAACTGGAAGAATATGGATCGTTTCGAGGTCGTTGAAATGCGGCATTAGAATGCTCGTGACCTTGAAACGCAGAGTTTAATGGACATTCTTCCGTTAAATGTGACGGATCAGAACAGCACCCGCAAACAGTTTTGGGGAGCGACATTGGGTTTAGGGAGGCTGCTGCAAATTTGTGTTCCATAGCGTCGAGCTTCTTTTGCATTGCTGCCATTTCAGCTCGGACACCTATGGACACATCTATTTGGTGTACGCCACCCCTATTCAATGGTTGTGTTCCACTCTCCCAAATTAGTGACTTTTCAGCGAACTCTTCTAAGTATCGCCAAGCTTCCCCGTCATCTTTGGTCATAAATGTACCTTGACACATGTTTTCAAGGCTCTGTTTAGTGCTAGGGTTACTGCCCTCATATATGATTCGGCAAAGCTCCCATCTCGGGATGCCGTGATGAGGACATTGAACCAATAGATCCTTGAAACGTTCAAAGTATTTTGAAAAGGTTCGGCAGGGAGCTGGGCAAATTGGTTCAGTTCGCTACGGATTCGAGCCGTCTTTTGGACTGGGTAAAATTTCTTAAGGAATGCAGCGACAAATTCTTCCCAATTCGTAATAGAGTGTGCGGTGGTGTTATATAGCCACTTCTCGGCTATATCGCACAAAGTAAATGGAAGAAGTCGTAGACGCATCGCATCCACTGAAAGTTGAGACGTACCCATCATTGCGCATACGTTTTCAAATTTGGTAATGAAAACGTAAGCGTCCTCGGTCTCGAGTCCGTGGTATTTGGGTAAAAGATTGATATACTGGGGCTTAATCTCAAAATTATCCCCATTGGCTGGTGGTGTGGATAAGCAGGTCGAAAGTGGACCTCTATGTGGATAACATCTTTCCTGGAGAGAAATGTGGGGTGGAGTAGGATTCTGCGCACCAACGGACGGTGGCAGATTAGGGTTAAAGAAGTTTGATGGATTCGGATCCATCGGTGTGGGTGTGGTAGTAGGTAAAGAAAAGGTAAATGGAGAATTACCGACTTCGGAGTCGATAGGAGGTACGCGGACTAAACGGGCACTAGAATCCCATGTCCAGCCTATCTTGTACTAAAAAGGGTTAGTACAAGTGGCAGCGTTGACTTATAATTAGGGGTAAAATGAATGCGGTGCTTGCTTTAAAAAGGGACGGATTTTGAAAAAATGATGCGACAAAACAAATGCAGCACACAAACCCTAGAATCTAATGGTCACCTAGGTCCGATCTCTAGACCGCTCCTAACTGCCAAAAGACAAGCCGCAGGATAGAATCCTCCACTGCCTCTTTGTTCCCCTGTGGCCGGATAAGTGCCAGGTAAGTGGGAAGGAACCACCACTACAGTGGACCTAATTAATAACCACTAGCCTTAGACACACTCGCCTTAGGCACCACAAGAAAACGCGGATAAGCAATGAATTACCCACGACCTTCTCTTGTCCTATTGAGCGCGACAGTCCTTAGAGTCTTCTCTAGATTTCTTTTAGTTAATGGGGGTAATGCGGATGCAAGTTTGACGATTTTCGGGGCCTAGGAAGGGTAATGAAATCCCCACCTAATTTGGATTTGGCCGTGCCCCTTAAATTTCCGTATTAGAATGCAAACAACCAAGAAATCAAAATCACACACAATTTTATTTTTGCTTTTGCGCGCTGCGATTTATTTGCAAAGAATCCTGCAGCAAAGGGTTAATTGGAGCTAAAAAGGGTGAGAGGAGAGAGACAGAAATCACCTGCAGAAAAATACCACAGAGAACTCCCAATACTGCGGCGCTTCCGCCGCAAAATGCATGTATATGCGGCTCTTCCGCGTCTGGATGATGGGAACAGTGTACAAGTTTTCTTCAGCAAGCTCCTGTTGCTGTCTATAGCTCTCTGGTATATTCAAAAAAAAATTTCCACAGAACAGAATGCTCCAGATCACCTTGCAATCAAATCACAACACACGTGTAAGAGTTTGTACGAATTTTGAATTCAAGAAGTAGAACGTAATAATTCTTTCACTTCAAACTATAAATGCAAATGAATTAGCGCGATCCCCGGCAACGGCGCCATTTTGATTGAACCATTTTCTGACGTGTATATGTAAAAAGTAACGACAATCAAAAAATTATATTGACCGCAATCAAACCACGGTGTCGGATGTAGTTAATGAATGAGTGCGGATTGTCCACAGGGATTGTGCAATTCAATTGTATTTTGATACGTTTGAAATGAAATGTTAAGCAACAATAAACGAAAACATGATTCAAGATGTGATTTGTATGCGAGTGTCACTATTCTTTACTCAAGAATCAAGAAACTATAAACAATCAAGAATCGGTTGTTTTGATAATATTTCCAATCAACAATCAAGAATATAAGAGAGGCTCGTAGGAATCGATCGGATCTTTAGACGTGATGCAATCTATAGGGTTTCGTGTTCTTGTCCTTCGAAGAATTGATACTAGATCAATGGTGATCAACGAGAGTTAGGGTTTTCTTGATGAAATTAGGGTTTCATCTCTTAACCCTTGTTCTTTCGAGGATACCATTTATATTCTAGCCTCTAGCAATTTCGAGAAACGATCGGAACTCCCCAATCTCGAGCGATGTCGATCAAGAAAGCATCGCAACGAATTGGGTCGTCGATTCTTGAACTTGCTAGGGTTTACAAACTCGTGGGATTCAAGAATCGATTACAAATTTGTTACATCATCATACTAAAGATCGTTTCGACTCCTCGACGAGCGGAGTTTTATTCACACATCACCACAAAGACAATATTCAAGAATAGTAATGATAACATGATGCGGAATTTAAAGAAAACAAGATAAAAGAATATCACCTTTTATTTAATCAACAATTTCAATACATTCTTTCAAGAATCTACAAGAAGAAGAAATCGATCGTTGACTCGGCTTCGCTCGTCTCCGTGGATCGTGGATCTACTTTGATCTCTTGCCCGATTGAAGATCGGCTCGGCTCATAAAAGGGTTGAAGGCATCTTGCTTGGCTTGCACTCAAGATCTTGAATTGTGGTTGGATTTAGGGTTAGGGTTTCCTACAAGCTCTCTCACTAAACTTGAGGAAGAGGGGATGAAGAAAGAGATTAATTTTCTAAACTTCAATCAAGGTTGACAAGATTGAATCCTTTTTTACAATGAGCCTAGGGTCTTATTTATAGAACTCCCAAACCCTAGGTTTAGGTTTGAATTAGAACTTTCCCTCCCAAAGTTTGTTGAAGAGTTTCTAGAAGGAGTTTGTTAGGAGTTAGCTTAGGGTTTAAGCTAGGGTTTAGGGAAAGTTCTAGAAAGATTAGGCTAGTTTAGGTGTTTGCTGATCTGGAGGAAGTATCTGGAATATTCTGGAAGTTTGTGAGCATTATTGAGCTGTAGCCACTGAAACAGGAGTTTTGGTGCAATTTGAGGAGCTGAGTCCCTGGGCCCGCCGCGCAACCGCCGCACAATGTGCCTATATGCCGCGCTTCCGCCGCGCATTGTTGGCCTTGGGATCTGTGCCTTCTTCTGCTGCTTGGTACTTCTGTTTGGGATTTTCTCTGATGTTTAGAATTTCAGTTTCCCTTCTGTGTTGATACCAGATTTGAGTTGAGTGAGTTTACGAGCAATTGTAATGGTCGAGCGATGTAATGATCGAGCAAGCATCTCTTTTCCTGCATAGACTTCGAAACAGGGGTTGCAAGATATGGAAAATATGCTATGTAATGTAATGCAGTCAATTTCCCTAGAAATGCCGGTTTTAAGGTCGAATACATGTAATCTGATATTTTGCGACCGATTTGCTAATATGTGAATTATGAATACCGTACACTTCTATATGGATGCAAATGATAAGGAAATTGCCGGTTAAAATATGCAATATTTTCGACTGATCAAATGACATAATCGGCCCCATCGAACCAGCATCGTCCAAAGGACATCGATTCATTTTGGCGACAACTGATTATTTTTCCAAATGGGCAGAAGCAGTACCACTGAGGGAAGTGAAGACGGAGAATATCCTCCATTTCTTCAAGACGTACGTCATTTATCGGCTTGGAACTCCGCGACGGATCATCTCCGATAACGGGCCGGCCTACAGAAGCCACAAGATCAGCCGCTTCGCACAACAGCATAACATAGACTGGAGACACTCTTCAGTCTATAATCTCCGAGCTAACGGTCTAGCTGAAGCTTTCAACAAGACCTTGACGAAGATCGTGAAAAAGACGGTGTCTCAAAATAAGAAAGACCGGCACGAGAGACTGCATGAAGCTCTTTGGGCGTATCGAACTACATTCAAAACAGCCACAAACACAACGCCGTATGCATTTTTATTCGGCACAGAAGCGGTACTCCCCCTTGAGATAGAGTTGCCCTCTCTACGAGTGGCGGTTCACTACGAGCTAACAGACGAAGAAAATGCTCACCTTTGGCTTGAGGAGCTCGATGCCCTTGATGAAACCAGGATCATGGCGCAACAAAATCTGGAGGCTTATAAAGCAAAGATGATGCGCTCATATGAGAGATTGACTAGTCCGAGAACATTCCGCCAAGGCGAACTCATGCTAGTGGTCAAAAGGCCTATGATCCCCAATTGTGCCAAGCGGGGGAAATTCGAGCCGAACTATGAAGGCCCGTATATCATAGAAAACGTTTACCAAGGTGGAGCATATATCTACTCATGGACATGCATGGTGAAAGACCTTCAAGGCCAATAAACGGTCGCTTCCTAAAGAAATACTACGCCTGACGAGTCACGGTCTAGGTAAACGATAGATGACGACGCCTATGTCCGCTCGCTATCTTCCTAAGCCTAAACTCTGTAAGTAGTAGCCGGATTCCTTTTCTCGGACCGAAATGTCCTTAAACTAACGATGGACCACTATGTCCTAAAACTGGCGTTGGACCGAAACGTCCTTAAACTAACAATGGACCACTATGTCCTAAAACTGGCTGTTGACCGAGACGTCGATAAACTACTACGGACTGCAGCATCCCAAGGCTGACAAAAAAAAATAAAACAAAAAAAAAGAAAACGGTATGTCCATAAGCAAAATGGGCACAAATGAAAACCCGAAAGGGCTCCGTGAGTAAAAACAGCAGGGCTACCGGCGAGTTTTTGTGAAAACCCGAAAGGGCGCAACCTCGTTAAAAGACACTTACAAGGTCCTCTCGACCTTGTGAGGAGAAACCACCTGCGTGAGATCCTTACGACTCACAAGGGAGCAACACACTTAGGGATCCCCAGGATTCCTAAGGAGAAATTACACTTGCGAGATCCTCACGACTCGTAAGGAGAACCCTCCTATGAGACCCTCACGGCTCATAAGATTCAAAAGTCTTAAGCTACAGGGATCTGAACCTGTTCTTAAGCCATCACAACCTCCAATTCTGCCCTACAAGCGTCTCGACCCTTGTATACAATCCACGGGCGCGAATAAACATTTCCCTAACAAAGTCCCATCTGTGACTAGGGATATGTTTGCACAGTGAACAGCCCTTGTAAGAACTCTCGACTTATAAGGAGAAAGCACTCTTGTAAGATCCTTACGACTTATAAGAGACCACGCACTTAGGAATCCTCACGATTCCTAAGGAGAAAACACACCTACGAGATCCTCACGACTCGTAAGGAGAAATACCTTTATGAGACCCTTACGGCTCATGAAGTCAAAAGCCTTAGTCGACGGGATCTTAACCCTGTTTGCTAAGCCACCTTTGTTCAATATCGACAGAGGCAAATGATGATTCGCTCCTGGCAATATCCCAGTTGTAGCAGTGCTGATGCTGAAATCAGTGTCTAATTCCAAAATCGCAGCGAGAAGCCAGCGAGCCACAAATGCATACGAAATAGCCGAAATGATGGGGCAACTTGCAACAAAATCAGCAAGTAAAAATGTATGCGTACAAAATAGCTGAAATGATTGAGCAACTCGCAATAAAAAGAAGCGAGTAAAAATAAAATAAATAGCCGAAATGATTGGGCACCACGAGAAATAGTCGAAATAATTGGGCGATCGCGACTTTCGCGATATAAAAGCTGAAATGATAGAGCATCGCGGAAAGAAAAATATATAAAATGAAACTTTTGCCCTACATGTGAGATCACATCGATCCCTGTATACAATCCAGGGGCACAAACAAAGAGGGAACCATACCTTCCCCCTAGGCTTCATCCGAAAGAGAGCCAAGTCTCAACGGTTCATAAATAGCCTGGAGATCATCTCAACATTCGTCTCATTGCAACAGACGCTACATCAACAAATTGAAGCTGCGGCGAAGTTCCCAATTCTATGACTCGACGATGCACAGACAACCGAGAGTCAACAAAATCCTGGTTTCATGGAACACGGCCTATGTCAATCCTGACCCCGTGGGAAACGTCCAGAGCGGAGCCTGGTCCTCGCAGAACACGGCTATGTCAAACCGACCCCGTAGGAAGCATCCAGAGCAAATTCCTGGTCATGTGGAACACGGCCTATGTCAATCCTCACCCTATAGGAAACGTCCAGAGCGGAGCCTGGTCCTCGCAGAACACGACTATGTCAAACCGACCCCATGGGAAGCATCCAGAGCAAATTCCTGGTCATGTGGAACACGGCCTATGTCAATCCTGACCCCGTGGGAAACGTCCAGAGCGGATCCTGGTCCTCGCAGAACATGGCTATATCAATCCGACCCCGTGGGAAGCATCCAGAGCAAAATCCTGGTTTCGTGGAACGCGACCTATGTCAATCCTAACCCCGTGGGAAACGTCCATAGTGGATCCTGGTCCTCGCAGAACACGGCTATGTCAATCCTGACCCTGTGGGAAGCATCTAGAGCGGAGCCTGGTCCTCGTAGAACGCGGCTAGGTCAATCCGACCCCGTGGGAAGCATCCAGAGCAAAATTCCTGGTCACGTCCTGACCCCGTGGGAAACGTCCAGAGCGGAGCCTGGTCCTCGCAGAACACGGCTATGTCAAACCGACCCCGTGGGAAGCATCCAGAGAAAAATCCTGGTTTCGTGGAACGCGGCCTATGTCAATCCTGACCCCGTGGGAAACGTCAAGAGCGGATCCTGATCCTCGCAGAACACGGTTATGTCAATCCTGACCCCGTGGGAAGCATCCAAAGTAGAGCCTGGTCCTCGCAGAACACGGCTAGGTCAATCCGACCCCGTGGAAAGCATCCAGAGCAAAATTCCTGGTCACGTGGAACACGGCCTATGTCAATCCTGACCCCGTGGGAAACGTCCAGAGCTGAGCCTAGTCCTCGCAGAGCACGGCTATGTCTAACCGACCCCGTGGGAAGCGTCCAGAGTAAATTCCTGGTCACGTGGAATACGGCCTATGTCAATCCTGACCCCGTGGGAAGCGTCCAAAGCGGATCCTGGTCCTCGCAAAACACGGCTATGTCAATCCGACCCCGTGGGAAGCATCTAGAGAAAAATCCTGGTTTCGTGGAACGCGGCCTATGTCATTCCTGACCCTGTGGGAAACGTCCAGAGCGGATCCTGGTCCTCGCAGAACACGGCTATGTCAATCCTGACCCCGTGGGAAGCATCCAGAGCGGAGCCTGGTCCTCGCAGAACGCGGCTAGGTCAATCCGACCCCGTGGGAAGCATCCAGAGCAAAATTCCTGGTCACGTGGAACACGGCCTATGTCAATCCTGGCCCCGTGGGAAACGTCCAGAGCGGAGCCTGGTCCTCACAGAACACGGCTATGTCAAACCGACCCCGTGGGAAGCACCCAAAGCAAAGTCCTGGTTATGTGGAACACGGCCTATGTCAATCCTGACCCCGTGGGAAACGTCCAGAGAGGAGCCTGGTCCTCGCAGAAGACGGCTATGTCAAACCGACCCCGTGGGAAGCATCCAGAGCAAAATCCTGGTTTCATGGAATGCGGCCTATGTCAATCCTGACCCCGTGGGAAATGTCCATAGCAGATCCTGGTCCTCGCAGAACACGGCTATATCAAACCGACCCCGTGGGAAGCATCCAGAGCAAAATCCTGGTTTCGTGGAACACGGCCTATGTCAATCTTGACCCCATGGGAAACGTCCAGAGCGGAGCCTGGTCCTCGCACAACACGGCTATATCAAACCGACCCCGTGGGAAGCATCCAGAGCAAATTCCTGGTCATGTGGAACACGGCCTATGTCAATCCTGACCCCGTGGGAAACGTCCAGAGCGGAGCCTAGTCCTCGCAGAACACGGCTATGTCAAACCGACCACGTAGGAAGCATCCAGAGCAAATTCCTGGTCACGTGGAACATGGCCTATGTCAATTCTGACCCCGTGGGAAACGTCCAGAGCTGAGCCTGGTCCTCGCAGAACACGTCTATGTCAATCCTGACCCCATGGGAAGCATCCAGAGCAAATTCCTGGTCACGTGGAACACAACCTATGTCAATCCTGACCCTGTGAGAAACGTCCAGAGCGGATCCTGGTCCTCACAGAACATGGCTATGTCAATCCCGACCCCGTGGGAAGCATCCAGAGCAAAATCCTGGTTTTGTGGAACACGGCCTATATCAATCCTGACCCCGTGGGAAACGTCCAGAGCGGAGCCTGGTCCTCGCAGAACACGGTTATGTCAATCCGACCCTGTGGGAAGCATCCAGAGCAAAATCCTGGTCACGTGGAACACGGCCTATGTCAATCCTGACCCCGTGGGAAACGTCCAGAGCGGATCCTGGTCCTCGCAGAACACGGCTATGTCAATCCGACCCCGTGGGAAGCATCCAGAGCAAATTCCTGGTCACGTAGAACACGGCCTATATCAATCCTGACCCCGTGGAAAACGTCCAGAGCGGAGCCTGGTCCTCGCACAATACGGCTATGTCAAACCGACCCCGTAGGAAGCATCCAGAGCAAATTCCTGGTCATGTGGAACACGGCCTATGTCAATCCTGACCCCGTGGGAAACGTACAGAGCGGAGCCTGGTCCTCGCAGAACACGGCTATGTCAAACCGACCCCGTGGGAAGCATCCAGAGCAAATTCCTGGTCACGTGGAACACGGCCTATGTCAATTCTGACCCCGTGGGAAACGTCCAGAGCGGAGCCTGGTCCTCGCAGAACACGTCTATGTCAATCCTGACCCCGTGGGAAGTATCCAGAGCAAATTCCTGGTCACGTGGAACACGGCCTATGTCAATCCTGACCCCGTGGGAAACGTCCAGAGCGAAGCCTGGTCCTCACAGAACACAGCTATGTCAATCCTGACCCCTTGGGAAGCATCCAGAGCAAATTCCTGATCATGTGGAACATGGCCTATGTCAATCCTGACCCCGTGGGAAATGTCCAGAGTGGATCCTGGTCCTCGCAGAACACGGCTATGTCAATCCCGACCCAGTGAGAAGCATCTAGAGCAAATCCCGGTCATGTGGAACACGGCTAGAGTCAATCTCGACCCCGTGGGAAACACCCAGAGCAACCCCTGACTATGTGAAATGCGGATAATGGCAACCCCATCAATCACTTACGGGTCCTCTCGACCCGTAAGGAAGAAAACTCTCTTGTAAGATCCTTATGACTTATGAGAGAAAACGCACTTAGGAATCCTCCCGATTCCGAAGGAGAAAATACACCTATGAGATCCTCTCGATTCGTAGGGAGAAAGGTCTTTATGAGACCCTCATGGCTTATGAAGTTGAAAAGCCTTAGGCAGTAAATCTGAACCTGCTTCCTGAGCCATCGCTATCTCTCGAAAAATTCAAAACGGAATGCTCTATCTCTATCATCTGCGGGCTGCGCTTACTAAAGTGACATGCCGGTAACAAAGAAAAGAAAAAAGCAAGAGATGACACAAGATATTACGAAATAAATGTATCTTTTATTCATAAATTCAATTGGGTACAAAATACATCATATGAAAGAATAAAAAAATGAATACATTTTATTCAAAATTACAAATGGTGCAAAAACAATTATTGGGAGGGAAGCATTTTCAATAGACCAATCAGTCGCTCGTGCACTCCCCTCAGCCTCTTTTCACGGTCAGCTGCCGCGGCCAACTCCGCTTCAACTTGAGCCCGTTGCTGTAAGTAGGATGAAAGTTGCTCATCAATGACCTGTTGAGCCACTCCACGACTCTGCGCATCCCGTTCAATGAGGTTGAGCTTCTGCCTCAGCGTCAGCCCGTCAGAAATACATCGTAGAAGGCTTTCGAAGATAACTTTCAGCTGTGCAGCGTTTGCGTCAACTTGAGCATGCAATCGAGCAGATTCGCTTGAAGCTTCTTTGCACTCCTTACGCTTTAAGGCCGCTTCCTGTTCAAGATGGCGGAAGTAGGGAGTGCTCTCCTCGACCCATGCAGCCCGTTGAGAGTTCACAGCCAAGACCTCGGGAGCAGGATGTCCGAACTCGAGCTCATGTAGACAAGCCTCAATTTTCCTACAGTGATTAACCCAAGACTCAACGACGCCCTCGCTGTGAAAGTGCACGAGCGTCGCCAGCAAGGGATTAACCTCAGCAGCAAAATCTGCAGCAAGGGAAGGAGTCTCCGCGTCAAGCTCCTCGAGATGATCACTTAGCATACGCAGACTATTCACAGCGCCTTTTGAAGATAGACGTCTGGAAAAGGGGCCCGCTGGCATTATGATTCTAGACTCGAATGAAGCTGAAGTCGATGTTACAGCTGCAAAGCAAATCACAGTCAAATAACGGTTCAGGAAATAAAGGAGGTTCATGAACAACGGAGTTTACTATATCGGCTGCAACAGGTGGCAAGATCGGAAGTACCAGTGGTGCAACTGTTCTTTCGTCTCCTCCTTCGATCTGTAGGGTTGCAATCAAAACAAAGAAGAATTAGAAACGATTTGACTGCCCGTAAAAGAAAAGAAAAGACGTTAGCTAAAGGCTGTACTCACCAGCTCCGCTAGAAGAGGCAATCTCTGACTAGAAGGAGAAATGCGAGTGCAGCACCTGATACAGGTGATCAAAAAGGACTCCCGCAAGGATGTAATAATACAATGTCAGTACATAAGGTATATTTCCCACAATGAAACCGATGGGTCACAAGTCTGTACCTTCCAGCATTTGAGAGGATACGAGAGAAGGTAAAGGGACGGTCACCGTCAAAGCAGCAACTGGAGATACTTCCTCGGGTGGCACAACTTCAACACTCATCACACCTGCATTAGAAATAAGAGAAACACTGTCAAAAGAGATTGAAAGGGATTGCAGAATAAAGGAGAAAGCAATAACCCAAAATCTACCTGGTGAATCGCCAGTTGAAACCACGACAAGGGCGTCACTGGGTGCAGCGGCTGCTTCACCCTCTCCCATCGAAATGGTCTCGCCGCCCATAGCTTCATCCCCCAACTCCACAAGAATTGTCATGACACTCGCAGCGCCCGGCAGCGGCAAGGAGCCGCAAAGGGAAGAGTGGCGATTGGGGCAGTGCCAGACTCTTGAGAAAGAGTGGCTACCTCAGGCTCGACGATTGCAGCTGTCTTGCCTACCGCTACCTCAGGCTCGGTGATTGCAGCCATCTCACCTACCGCTACTTCATCAAGACTCGGCCCTGCAGGATAGGACATATGAGAATCTTAAAATTAAAACTTTGACAAAAAGAACTCAATATCACGTTACCTTGGGTCAGTCTTTCGACTGCTTCCCGAGCCGCACGTGCTGCCTGTCTGTGGGCGGTAGACAAAGCGGCCGAAGCATCCTCTGAAGGAGTAGGGGCAGGGGTAGCAGCGCTTGAACCTGCACCCGCGGCGAAGGCAGCGTTACGCTCCCTTGCCGCGCGCATTCTACACTTCCTTTCTGCCCAGACCATGAGAGCGGATCTTCTCAAGACCTCCGTCAGCAGGATGTCATCGTCCGCACAAATAGTTACCTCTGGAGCCGTTATGGCATCTGTCATCGGTCTTTTGAGTAAAGCCTCTTTCGGCAGTACTGAGGAGGACGGGACTTCGATGGCTGGCCGTGGAAGTATCTCCGCATCACCCTGCGGGATTGGCATTGTAGTCCCTGTGATAAGATAGGAAGGGGTCAGATTGTCCATAAGAAAGGAGGATGAAGGCGCAATGAGCCGAAATACACCAACGCCCAGCGAACCGCGAATCCTCTCCTCCTCCTCGAAAGTCTTGAGGGAAACCGCTAGAGCCTCTTCAGTGGAAATGCCTGTTAAAGATGAGGTGTTAGTCAAGGCATGATAATAGAAAAATATGTAACGACAAAAAAGATGCAACTAAAGATTACCTGACTCAGCAAGGATGATCATTCCTGCTTTGTGGCTTGCTGATCATACAGAAGCTGCAATAGCAGCCTCCAGATCCGTATCATCCGGCGCTACGAATAGGTCCTCTTTGGCCCATATTCGCCCAAGCCCTCACTATAAGGAGCATGAGGCTCCTGACCAAATACAACGTCGGCAGAGAGAATCGACTTTTTCTTCCTCTTCTACGAGCGAGCACCGGTCGCCGCTAGCACAAGATTACGCTTGGTGGGTACCTTGGGACGACGAGTCCCGATATCTAAACCCACGCCAGACTCGGGGGACGCTACGGTCACCGCTTCCACTGGAGCACGGGGTATCGGCAGCTCAGGCCTGTCATGCGGGACTTCGATCACGGCAGCTTCTCTTAAGGGAGGTTGGACAATGGTCCGTCGCTTCAGAGGGACGTTTGGATCACCGGCAGGGGGTGCACCCTTGCGATCGAGCAACAATCTCTTTTCCTCCCTGATGATGGCACCCATTGCATGTTGATACCACGCCACATATACGTTTAGGGCCCTAGGAATACAACTTGGTTCGCTAATAAAGAAATTGGACCCTATGTTTAGGCGCATGAAATGGTGCAAAGCGCTCCGGATACCCTCCTCGGTATAAACTGGTTCCGCCAGGAATGCCTCGAGCGGGACGCCCTGATTATAACTTGATTGCTGAGCAAAACGGTGGGGATTGTATCTCATGAATAGAGCCGAATTGTTCTGCCTGAACACCAAATACCCCGGCCTGATGGAATATAGATAGAGAATTTCCCGAGCTTTCAGGGTAGAAGCTCCATCCTTAAAAGTGTCCCGCAACGGCCGCACCGTCTTAGCAGACTCCTTACCAATGGTCATGACCTTATCAACAAAGGTCATGTTGTCCCCGACGGTACATGGGCGAAGGATTACACCTCGAGCCTCTCGCTGACTTGGCTCCACAATAGAAGTGTTGACCAGCCGCATGATCCGGGGAAAATTGCAAGTTTCATAGAAATGAGGCCGCTTGTGCATTCCAAAGGCACCGAGCACATGCAATTCAAGCCATGAGGTAAAATAATGAATCGGGAAGTTCACGGGCTGCACCCCCGGCTGAGCGGTATCGGCCGCCAAACTAAGGTCGTGATACAAATGAGCCAGCCCGGCAATACCAAAGGCAACTTGTCTCCCTTCAACCATCCGATGAGCTGGGTAAAAGACTGACAGCCTCATGTAACAAGGGTGCATGGGAAGCACGAACCAGCTTAACCACAAACCAAGGAACCCTAAAAAGAATGCTTCCTCATCAATGTCCGGAGCAGTAATTTCTGAAAAAAGGACGATCGCGACGTTTGGAAGAAAGAATCCTTTTTGATCAGCTTCCAGTATTGGTCGGCGATCCAATCCAAAGCCGAAAGGATCATCGAGTGTGGAAAACTTTTTGCCTTGTTTCGATAGAACTTCTGAGCGAAGAAAACGGGCGATGAAATCCGCAAAGCTAACCCCATGGCTTCCAGATTTAAGAAATAGGCCTTCGTAAATGTTTAGCACCTTGATTAAGCTAGAGAATCGGTGCTGAATGGCATTCTCTGGTTTTAAACCCGTCATCACCAGTCGGGTAGCAAAAACATATTCATCATGGGGAAAGATCTCCTCATAATGCTCCCCTCTGACAGGCAAGCCGGAGATGTCCGCAAACTCTTCCAGAGAGATGGAAACTTCCCGATCTAGCATAAGGAAAGTATGAGTTGGAACGTTTCATTGTTCCAAGAAGGCTTTAACCCACCATGCAGGAGGTGTGGAGTACTGGAACAGAGAAGCATAAATCGCAGGATACAACCTAAGCTTCAGCAGTTCTGACTTCTTTGCCGATAGGATATATCGAGCCCACTGCAGGTACCCAGCTGAGTAACGGGGAGTCAGACCTATATTGTAGAGCTGTCCCCAAGGACGCGACTCACCTTGGCATATACGCCGCCTTAGAATGTCCAAAGCCATCGGCGGTTGTACAGGTATTGCAGCCATAGAGGGCTGAAGACAACCCTCCGAAGTCCAATTAACCACCTCCACAACATAGTTCACCGGGGGTGCGTCAGCATAGTGGATCGCCGAGATAGCCTCTGAAGGTGTTGCGCAAGAGAAGCTGCGTCGACCCATGATGATCTGGTTATACCATGTTCCCCACAAATGAAGATTCTTGTGTTCTGGGTCATGGTCTTTGATCAGCGCAATAACCTCCCGGTCTACGGGCGCATCAGGAAATCCGCCTTCTGAGCGGACGAATGGAAAAGAAGTATCGAAAGACATGTCACCTGCGCGAAAAAGAACAAAAGTCAATTGTCAGTGCTATAATTTAAATGCTGACACTTGGTACTTTAAAATTCATACCGCACTGCAATGCAGTAGAGAGGGACCAAAGGGGGCCCATAAAATCTAGATGACAGTTCATCGATTAATAAAACAGCCTCATCATTTGATGAGACTGTTAATTAAATGAGAAAATCCTCAAGTGATTCTCATTTAATAAGAAATCCCTAGGCATAAGGAGTAAATCTCCCCTTGAGAGCAGTGCTCTGTGACAGAATGACACCTTTCAAGTTCTAATGATGAAGGAATAAAAATTCCTCAAGAGCCTGGCTCTGTAAAAATGATGGAAAAATCCATCAGAAAAAAATTGAAATCAATTTTTTATATGAATTAAAATTCTGAGATCTTCAAGATCTATGAACAAACTCTGTGAGTTCTTCATAAGAGATTAACAAATCTTCGTTATTTAAAAGAGCAAAGCTCTGTTAATGGGTGAAGAACCCCTCAAAAGGTTTTCTTTAGATCTAAGATCTATGAAGAGCAAAGCTCTGTTATGGGTAAAACCCTAATAACATTTTTTTAGATCTAAGATCTATGAAGAGCAAAGCTCTGTTAATGGGTGAAACCCTAAATTATTAAAAGTTTTAAACTTTACCTAAATTTTGACAGAGTTCTGTCCTTAAGAAAGTTCTTAAGCCAAAGAGCTATGCTCTGCAAAAGAATAATAATTCTCAGAAGGAAGAAGATGAACAATGGTCATCTCAGAGGGCCAAGGGTCCTATTTATAGGCACTGAGATGCATTTTCAACTTCTGAGTTGATCCAAGGGCGCAGATACTGCCGCCGCCGCACTCACATGTGGGCCACATGAGCGCAACGGTGGGGGGCATTTGTTTCCCCAATCATAGCAAAACTCTGTTTGAAATTTAAAATTTGAAATGAAGCAACGCTTCAGATGTAGTGCCAAGTGCGCTGCGCCCTAAATAGCGCATCATGTGCAAAGCACGTGGACGCTGGCACTGGGTGCGCTGCGCTCTAAGCAGCATACCATGTGTGCGCTAGCGCTAGGTGCGCTGCGCTCCAAGCAGCGCACCACGTGTCAAGCACAGGTGCGCTAGCGCAATGTGCACTGTCCTTTAAGCAGCGCACCACATGCAAAGCACGGGTGCGCTAGCGCTAGAACTAAAAGCTCCCCACCGTCAGATCAAAAATCTAATAATAATGATAAATCATTAATTAATCAGAATTAAATTCTGTTAAGGAAAGATTCCTCAAAATCTTTCTAAATAACAAAATTGTGCTCTGTAAATCATAGCACCGTTGGATCAATGATCCAATGGTAAATAAAAATTACCAAAAGACAGAATAAATTCTGTATGGAAAGATTTATCATTCTTGTTAAAAACAAGAAGATTGCCTTCTGTAAATCAGAAGCCCTTGGATCAAAGATCCAACGATGAGAAATTCCCCAAATCAATTGGAGAAAAGATCTTTTTAACTGATTGAACTGATCAGCTTGCCCTATATAAAGACCCCTAGACTTCAAGTCTCAGATACAGAAGCATGGAGAGAAACCTCCTCAAAAACTTTGAGAAATTCAAAGAAAGAGAGTAAGCTCTCAGAAGAAGAAAACTTTCTTCAAGGTAAAGAAATGAATGATGATAAGCACAGAGATAAAATCATCTCATAATTAAAAAAGAAGAAGAACCCACTTCTTTAAAGATCATAGATTTACAAAGACCAAAGTCTTTTCAAAAAGAGATCAAAAGATCTCATCATAGAATAAAAGAAGAATTTACTTCTTTCTCACAGATCATAGATCCATAAAGGCAAAGCCTTTCATTAACATAAGAGATTGAAGAACTTTTGTTCTTAGAATGTTGAGACAAAATCTCTTTTTAGATCACAAAATTGATCATATGCGCCTTTGTGCTCTGGAACTGCGCTTTGCGCTCTTGAACTGCGCTTCTGCGCTCTTAGACTGGCGCTCAGCGCCGAGCGCGACACGTATCACTTTGCGCTCTTGAAATAGCGCACTGCGCTCATGGGCTGGCGCTCAGCATCAGGCGCACCACGTGTCAATTACATGTGCGCCACTAAACTACTAGCGCAACGCCCTCATAAACTGGCGCAATGCGCCCATCATCTGGCGCTTAGCGCCAAGCGTGACACGTGTCCCCCACGTGTGCACTACTCGGTAGAAGCGCACTGCACTCTTTGACTAGCGCAAAGCGCCAAGTGGGTCACGTGTCGCGCTAATAGAACATAAATTGTTCTGTAATAAGCCTAAGGCTATGAGGAATGCTCAGCATTCAGTAAGGACAAAAACACTATCAGAATTCAAGCATTGTTAAAAGGGCCAAGCCCAAATAAAGGCTCAACAGCCCAAAATAAAATGTTAAACATTTTAACCTGATTGGACTTAGCCTAAGATTGGCCATAAGTCCCCAACTTATATTAATTGAGCCCATCTGCTCATAAATATTTTAACATATCTTAGCCCCAAATTGGACTACAGATCTTTCAACCAACTCACATCGGTTCAAGGGTACATCTCTGAACCCCTCTGATATACGTCGTTGTAATCCTTCAACGTCTTCAGAGAGGTAACGGGTCCCGATAACCATACATTTCATAGACTATGACTCTTTAAACTACGGACTGTGGGGTCCTTAAACCCATGGACTATGATGTCCTTAATCTCGGACTGTGGGGTCCTTTAAAACCCATGGACTATAATGTCCTTAACCTCGGACTGTGGGGTCCTTTAAAACCCATGGACTATGATGTCTTTAACCTTGGACCGAGATGTCCTTAAACTAACATTGGACCGTAATGTCCTTAAACTAATCGACCGCAATGTCCATAAACTAAGCAATAGAGCCCAAATACTCTCTTGTTGGATCTAAATGATCCCGTTAAGTTGATCTTAGTCTAAAATTAGACTAACGTATCCTTAACAAACGTTTAAGTTGATCTTAGTCTCAAATGAGGCTAACGTATCCTTAAAACCAACCCCCAAACCCAAATCTAAGAAGATACGGATTTTGACTAATTCACGCCCTACGGGCGACAACATAAATTAGTCTCCGTATACAATCCACGGGCAATCAAAAACAAAACAAACACCCACGACACGAAGTGACCATATGGAGAAGGAGAAAGTGGTTACCGCGATGCGGTAGCGTAATTAACTGCAGGGGCTTGCGCCTGCAGGGAAGAGCGTCCCCACAATCAAAAACCCCTCGACGAGGGGGAATCTGATGAAGTTTTCTACATCGGCCGCATCTGTTTAAACCTTCGATATATGGTGCCATAAATCAACTTGGCATCTTCGAAGAGGTGGACGGATAGCACTAATTAGCATCTGCCCCAAAATTCAGGCAAGATGGATCCGCGCGGTCACGTCCCCGTGTTTCGGCGGGTAACACCCTTCTTCAGACGGTTCAAGTAAGCCATTTTTACTCAACTAAGTCGTTACTCTGCTCGGATCTCTAGTCTAACTTGACCGTCGGAGGGTCCTCGGTGGTACAACCACCCCGGGACTTCCTTGCAGGTAGCTCGGCAACCACAACCTCAAACCCATTGAGATCCACACGCTTCAGGAGCGACAGCCTCCAGATCCAATCTCAGTCATCCATCGCCGCCATCAGCAGATCAACGGAAGGTAACATCTTGGTGCGATCCAGATCGCGCCACTCAAGATCTAGGTTCTTGACAGAAGGTGGGTGTAAAATATTGATGGAGGTTAAGGAGGAGAAAAGATTTAAGGTTTGGATAGGCTAGGGTTTATATGTAGAAATAGGGATTAGAGATTTTAGGGATCAACGGTTAAGATAGCACAGAGTAGATATAACGGTTTAGAAGGAGATAAATAAATAAAATTTTCAATTAAAGACAAATAAAATCTATTCCTTTATTTGTTAAAAACAAATAAATAAAAACAAATAAAATATATTTTTAGAATAGTTTAAACAAGTTTTTAAATAATATAAGATCTAATAAAATCTTTTTCTTCAAATATTAATAAAAATTTATATTTAAAAGAAATTCTAGAAACTTAAAATATTATTTTATTTTAAATTCGGAATTTATTTAAATATATATTTTTTTTCTTTTTATAAAAATTAATTAAAGTATTTAAAGACAGAAAAATATCAAAAAATCATACAAAATTCTAATTTATTTATTTCCTCACTTTGTAACAATATTTCTCAGAAACAATTCTTTTTATAAATATTCATTTTCAAATAAACCTTGAAAAATTATTTCTTTTTAAATCAATTTGTTCATTTAAAAATTATGCCAACCATTTTAAATTCCAAGAAATCTCTTTGTATAATTTTTTTCATTCAAAAAACAAAAACAAAAAATTAAACAAAATATTGGAAACAGAAGGACTCAAACTCACAACCTATGAGAAGGCAATGTAAGCAGGTAACCAGTAGAGACTATTGGTAATCTTGCATATAAATCACAAGAATATTAACAAATAGCTACTTGATTCAAAGAAAAAATTTAATCATGAAAAGAATTTTAAAGGAAAAGAATATGAAATTTACGGTTGTTACATCCTTTGAAGGGGCCACCTACGCATTCTAGGATCCGACGACTCGAGCACTCCTCTACGGGGAAAACTAAAATGAATATATACATCAGGTGGCAACTATGACCACAACCCAGCCGTGTCCCAAATTAAAAATATACATTTATCATCGAATGAATACATGATTTATACATAATGATTACATACAATCACATTACAAGAGCAGCTATTCATCACGAAGATCCATCTAAACCGCTTCACACCAAAAATCACAATAACAATTGTGTAATCTCGTCTAATTGATCACATATCAATTAGGCAACGTTTGCTAACGCATATCAATATAAACAAAACATAGATGACGCGACAATAACAACCAAAACTTTCATGATCTTGCCCAAAAACACAGAGTATATCAAATGAAACCTGGGCAAAAATGGACCATGCCAATTTTCTAATTTCCATGATTTAAAGCCTTTGTTGAAACACAGAGGCTAAACACCTTGCTCTTGCCGACCCAGGCGGCCAGGAGGCTGGCACAGACGGCCATGGCAGGGTGTTTGGGCCTCGTGTTCCTAGTACAACACTCCTGTAACATTTGTAATTCAAAAAATTATTTTAAAAAATTATAGAAAGCTAAAACGAAATATATAGAGACTTTAAACTTGAAACTAATTCGGGAAAATTCCAATTTGAAAACTACCTCATTATATATACAAGTTTGAGTCTTTGGGTTGGCTCTGGTTCCATTGTAGGATATTTTGCTCACCATGAATAACACCCGAGTTCATTTATACCAATTCCAGTTCTCGTATTTCTTATTCGTGGTATTTCTTGATTTAACGTATTTTTGGGTGCGAATGGTATTTTTACATTTTACATTGCATTCGACCCGACCCGCTTGCTTAAAACTTGTTTGATTCATATTTATGAATCACCCTGACTTGTTACGTAGACCTGTGCATTTTCAACTTTATCGCATACTGGCATTTTTTACCATATAACATTTTAGTCATGTAAAATATTTTTTTTAAAAATACATTTCATAGCCTGCATGATACCCCTAACCCCGTGGTAGCATCCGCGCATCTTGTTCTCGTCCCGATCAGTGAAACGGACGTGTTTGGATGGCTACGCGCACGTACGTGCATCTGTTCTTGGGGGTATGCATTTTTGTTATCTGGACGTTCATTTTGAAATTTGGACGTTGCATATATTTTTCATATTTTAAATCTGAATTTTTTGACCCGACCCGGACGTGTTTTGAAGTAAGTTTGTATTTGCCAAAATCTCAAAACGGACAAATATTATATCCTTATTATATTCTACTGTTATAAGTTTTATATTTTAAACTAAAAATATTTTTTAAAATATACTATCCTTTTTTCACTCTACGTAACCTCCCTCTCTCTCTAGCTGCATATTTTTTATATTCGAATATATTTTTTTAATAATCAAATCCTAACCTCACCCTCTCTCTAAGCTGCATATATACTATATTTATATATCTTTTCACCTCTTAAATATTTCCTCATGTGCACGTTCTTCTCTCTCTCTTCCTCTTCTTCATCTCCTACTTTTCCCGCCTCGCGCGCTTGAACCCACGCCCTCGCCGCTTCGCTCGTCGCATCCCCTCTCGACGCTCTCATCGTCCCCTCCGAAGACAACCATCAGAGCGAGTACGTTTCGGCGAGGGATGATGAAAGGCGAGAGTTTGTCTCTAATTTCACTGGAAGTGCCGGTCTGGCTCTCATAACAATGAATGATGCATTGTTGTGGACCGATGGCCGATATTTCTTGCAGGCGACACATCAGCTGAGTGAACGGTGGAAGCTCATGCGAATTGGAGAAGATGCAGCTGTCGAGACCTGGATAGCTGATATACTGCTCAAAGATGGGAGCATGCTTTCTCAAGGAACAAACAAAAATTAATACAATTGTCTGCCAACTTGGTGGATGAAATATGGAAAGATCGCCCCCAGCTGAAATCCTACCTGTAGTTGTACATCCGTTGGAGTTCACAGGCCATTCTGTAGCAGAAAAGTTGAAGGATCTGAGAGAAAAACTTCTACAAGAGAAAGCTTATGGTATTATTATAGCTGCACTTGACGAGGTTGCCTGGTTGTATAATGTTCGCGGAGATGATGTAGCTTATTCTCCAGTTGTTCACGCATATGCAATAGTAACAGTTGACTCAGCTTTCTTTTATGTGGATAAGAAAAAGGTCGATTCAGAGGTACAGGCATATTTGATCGAAAATGGGATTGAAGTCCATGAGTACACAGTTGTTGATTCAGATGTAGGCTTGCTTGCATCTGGGCAGTTAATTGGTTCAGGTGCCAGTAAAGATTCTGAGGATGATGTCCAGAAAGCTGGGGAAAATGGTAGAATATGGATTGACCCAGCCTCATGCTGCCTTGCACTGTACTCTAATCTGGCCCTCAATTGGGTTCTCATGCAACCATCACCTTTGGTGCTTGCAAAAGCTATCAAGAATCCTACCGAATTGAATGGATTGAGGAAGGCACACATTCGAGATGGTGCAGCCATCGTGCAATATCTCGTTTGGTTAGACAGCCAGGTGCAAGATATTTATGGATCTGCCGGTTACTTTGTGGAGCCTGAGGGAACCAATAAAAGAAAATATCCTTAAGTTTTATTATACCCGTTTCCTGATCTGTCGAGGCAAGTGAAACTTGCTACATGCTATTTTATAGTATTCCATATATATATATATATATATATATATATATATATATATATATATATATATATATATATATATATATATATATATATATATATATATATATATATTTTAAAAACATGAAGTTTGAATTGATGCCTATATTTTTATAACATAGTTCTTGGTCGCATAGCCATAGTACCCTTTAAATAGTTCATAACTGTGCAACACCCGTTTGCATCCATCTAACCTGTTTTATATATATTATTGCATCCATTTAACCCTTTTATATATAACTGCATCTAGCGGCCTTTTAATACATGATAGTGTGATTGTAATATTCTATGTTCATGTAAGGTATGATACTTCATGTTGGAACTATAACCCTGACTCGAATTGATGACTGTACATCCATATAGTTTAGTCTGTACCTATTTGCATATCATATTACATGTTTCAGTTTGTTGTTTTATTAGTACTCATGCTTGTTCTGTATACCCATGATTATGTTAGTTTGATTATGAGCACCCACATGATATCTTGTACACCCTGACATGACTTGCTACACATATATTAGTTGACCCGACATGGTACCGTACACTATTTGACTTGACCTGTTGTACCATGGCTTGACCTGTTATCTGATCTTGTGTCTAATGCCAACAAACCTGACATGTAGTCCTCACGGACCGTTCCGGTTGTCTATCCAGACAAACCTGCTCTTACCTGATCATGTGTTGGCATTAGTTCTTAATTACTGAATACCTGACTTGACATACACAAGTTGGGGGTAAGGGGAAATTAAAAGTGTAAACTAAAGTGTAACTTAAAAGGGTATTACTTGATCCGTGGTCCCGGGGGGTAACGGGACAGAGCCATTCGTGACTCTTACATATTCCTGATCCGTGGTCCCGGGGGGTAACGGGACAGAACCACTCTTGGTTCACATATTCCTGATCCGTGGTCCCGGGGGGTAACGGGACATATCCTTTGAGTTACATGGAGGATTACTCAAATTGATTTCAAAGACTTTAGAATAGATAACGCAATAGAACAGTTTAGTTTACTCACTGTACACTACCCTTCACTGCCCTGATTTACATTACTGTTACACCTGCTTTTCATTCATGATTGTATTTGCATTGCCTGTTACCCTGTTTGTATTTTATTACTTGATGACATGACGCGCTGACGTCTGGGTTTTGCATGGCCCAGATTCTTCTACCTTGTTGCAGACTGATCAGGAGTATTATCGCTGTTAGACTGTTAGACTGAGCGGTGAAGTTCCTGTCAGTACGTAGTCTTACTTCCAGGTTTCATTATTGTACCTCTGGCTTCCGCACATTGTTATTTCTTGACTCTTTTGCTCTGGCTTATGGACATGTACTAGATAGTTGGTTTACTTTCCTGTTCTTGATATCTCTACAACCGTAATGTGACTGTGGAGGGATTTTTCCTATCTACAGACAGCATGGTTGGCTATGTCACGTGCCCATCTTAGCGTACTCTGGGAAGCGGGGCGTGACACCATGCAACAATAAAATGCAACGCGGAAGGTAAAATCAAAATTTTCAAATGAGCAAAGCATTGAAACCCTAGAATTCATCCAAAAGACTAAAACTTGAAGCAAATAGAGAGCAAAAAAGAAGCAAGTGAAGGGTTTTTGTGACTACAACCTTTGTAAGGTGTTTGAAACCCCGTAGTAGACTCTTCTTAAGCTCCTAATCATCAATAATGAGCTTGAAGGCCGATCTTTGCTTGCCGAAGAAGATCCACCAGAAGGAGCCCTACCCAAGCTTTAGCTTCTCTTGATGATGATCTTTAAAGAAGCAACTAGGTCTCTAAATTTGCCAAGAGGAGAGATTTAGTGATTTAGTAAGGATATTAGCTCTGTTTTTTCTTCTCTTCCTTTTCTTTTTAGAGAGCTCTTCAAAAACTAGGAGAGAGAATAATGAGATAGGAATCAAATTAAGCATATCTCCTTTTCTTTCTTTTATGTGGAAAAGGAGGATGTTTGCAAATGACTCATCAAGTGAGTCATAAGCATACATTTTTCTCATGCTTTCTTAAAAAACAAAAGAGATAATACACACACACATGTATGTATTTATATCTGTTAGTGTATATGCCCTAGAGGCCATTACTGTATCATACTAGTTTGTGAATTACTTAATGGAAGCTTGGGATATTCACCTTGTATATACAATCTTGCTCAAAATAGCAGTATGCTACTTGGTTTGTTTCTACTTCAATGTGTACATGTGTTTATTTTATTATATCACTTATACACGTTAGTGGAGCCCTTAGGATCTTTGCTTGATTACCAGCGTTGTGATGGCAGTCACACTAGTGGGGCTGGGTAATCTATAAGCACATCCTTATGCAGGTCCCTAGTCGCAGGACTATCGAGACAGGGCATCGATACTCCGGAGTAGACTAGCGCACGCGCTTCTCATCCCAGAGTGGGAGATGGTCTGTCCCACAACCATCAGTATGTCGTACTGGAGATAGTATGCGGGTGCTCGTTGGGTTACGAGTACACTGGACAGGACTCGTCGGGAACTGACCGGTTGGTATTATACCTATCGTCAGTTATCAGTTCCCAGGTGACATGAGTACAGCTTAGTCCGCTGACTTGACACTATCACTTCGCCTCGAGTGTGTTCCCACTGTACTTTGATTACCACCCTACCACGGCTCAAAGGAGTCGTGCAAACAGGTAGTAGTTGGGTGCAGTCCCGAAGCACTTGGAGGCAGTGACAGTTAGACAGGATTCTTCTCTCCCGGTATTGGGGGTTGACGTCGCGCTGTGTCTAGGAGAGCCATTACACGAGTAGTCCCTGGCCAGGGCAAGCGGGATATACTGGTAGGCTTCCAGTGTTATCTCAGGGTGTATTGGGCTTCACTCCGACACGACTTGTACCGCTATTAGGGGACTGACATTTACCGCCCCCCTAGGCCCGCCATGCGATGTATCAGACGAACAGACCGGACTGTACGGAGATTGTCACATTCATGCTCAGTAGGAGTTCAGATGGGTTTCACCTCGTCAGTCTTCTTGTCGGCATCTACCTGGGGACCGTTACGTACAGCTAGTGCCGCTTGCGGTCTGTGGTTAAACCCACTGCCAGCGTAGTGTCGAGTCTTTAGAGTCCCACACAGAAAGTTATTCGCCTTTTGGCAAAAGAGTAGAGGTCGCATGGTTTTGCGACAGGTCGCATGGTTTTGCGACAGGGTCCGGTCACATCCGTGCACTTGTGCACGTACAGTGTCCGGACAGTTAACACTAGCAGGCTTTGGTTTAAACCGGATCCTAGTGTACGTTTTGGGATTGATTTTATCTCGTTTGTATTCGTGTTCCTCTGGACGCGGATGCGGGTGTGTATGCACAGTTGACAGAGAGACAGAGGCAGAGTATTCTCATTGGGGTTGTTGACTGTTGACTGTTGACAGTTGACTGTTGACCATTGACTTTTGCTTAACCCTAATGAGAATAAGATATATGATTAACATTAATATTAATTAAGTATTGTAGTGACATGGTTGTTGAGGGGTTGACTTTGTTGACTTGTTGACTTTGTTGACCGGTTGACTAGGTTGGACTAGTTGACCATCATCATGACAATGGCTATCATTCCATGGCAAAGACTTTTGCTTACTTGTTTATTTATGCAAAATGAGTGCATGAAATGATATAGCCATTTTGACTTAAACCATTTTACACAATACTTGATTACTATTTTTGTGATGATGACTTTTGGATTATGAGAGGTGAGAATGAGATGAGTATGGTTCATTTCTATCATTTTTGCTTTTCTCTCTTGAGCTCTCTCATTCTCAAGCTCTCCCTCTTCCTCTTGCTCTCTCTACCTCAAGGCAAACCATTCTCATGTGTTGAGACTCATTGCCTTAGAGATAAAAAGACACCAAAACATTCTTCTACTCATTCTAGTTCACAAGGCCTAGCAAGCCAAGTGATCTAGTTTCTTCAAAGTTCGAAGAAGAAGCCAAAGGTAGAACCTTTCGGGTGGATCCATCTTCGGCGCAAGGAGACGACGAGGTGAGGCCGATCCGTACACCGGAAGGAGTCAAAGACGAAGGAGTTCAAGAAAGGTATAGCCCCCTAACCGAGTAGGTAAACTCTTGTTAGGTTGTTTAGTTAGTAGTTTAACAAAGATCCGGTTTTTGAGTCCATGTTACCGCCTCTTGAAAATTGTTTTTCACCAAATTCCGCATGCCCGAAAGTACCGGGAGAGATAGCATGTACTTACAGTGGTATCAGAGCCTAGTTAAACTCTATCTAACATGTTAGCAAAGTAATTAGAAATTCGATCGGAGAAAAAGTCGCGAAATACACCCGAAATTCAAAGTTGCTGTCGATTTTTAAAGTTCTGTAAAAGTGATAAATCATTCTTCAAAAATCGACTCAGGGTTTTTAGAGTATACTGTAGAAAGACGGTCCTCTGATCTCATCAAAGCGCCGTGGAAACGCGGCAATAGCTTTGCTATTGCCGCGGTTCCGCGGCCGTCTTGGCTCCTCTCTGGGTCTTCTTTGCTACAGTATGTTCATAGGGGTATTTTGGGATTTTTGGAATATGTTTTTTCTGCCCAGATTTTCCAGAACGAAAATTTTGTATTTGGGGCCTATAAATCCGTATTTTTGATCGAACTTCTAAAAGACTTAAGCTGACGGGTTTTTCTGTGATGTGATATTTGTATTGAACGTCTGCTAATCGCTATATGTCGATTAGTGGGGGTTATACAAATCTGTGATCTGTAATGTTATTGAAATGTGTATATGAATTCATTGGATTGTCGCGGGTGAATAGCCGGGGGTTGTGAGACGAGAGTTTTCTTTTCTTTCAATTCATGTAAATTTGTAAATTGATGTAATAATTATTTGTATGGCCGCACAACCGGGTCGGGGTTGTAACCGTCATTGTATAATTTCTTTTTACTGTTTTTGCTCCTAGGATAGACCCATGGAGGGGGTGCACAAACTACCGGGTATGCTGAAGTGCCGAGTGGCCTACTCAAGGAGTTGAGGGAGGTTGCTTCGCTTTGGGTACTTGGCGGGTAGTTTGCCGCACCCGTAGGGGTCTTGGGTGGGGTATTGGCTATTCACCGCGGCCGTGTAATCTGCTTTTCGTTACAGGCTCGTACGAATTGCGGATTTCTGGTATATCCAATGTGTTCATCTGTGATCTGAAATGGCTATCATTGCAGTATATCTATATATGATACTATTTAGGCGTTGCTTATGTTTTACAGCCGCGCTAGCCCAGCCCCCGCTCTGTCGTTAGTTAAGTAACCTAACGGGTAATGACGGGGCCCCGTGGCGAATGCGAATGGCATAAGCGTACGTCATATTTTGGTTGTTTTCTGCAATGGTAGGATTAAATGATGGGACGCATTAAAAGAACTAATGCAAGAATATCACGCATTAAAAGAACTAATGCAAGAAAAACAAACCAAGTAAAAGTCGTTGGAACACTTTCGAAAAACCACTCGGTTCTTTTCAAAACTAACTTTTAAATGCGGAGCTTGAGCCACTCCTTTTAAAAGCTATCTCATTCCATCGATCATATCAAGTTCACTACGTTCACGGTTTAGCCAAAACCATTCGTAGCCCTCCGTCGTTTCACATGGATGGTCAATAGTATTCAAGCTATGTTTGTTGGCCAAAGTCAAGGCATAGTGATTGGTAGCTGTTGAGTATTCATGTGCAGCATAGATAGATGCGTTAGTTTGGAACAGTCGTACTGCCTTGTTGGCCAAAGTCAAGGGTAGGTGCGGGTGGATTCAAATTAACCTGGAGAACGACGGGTAGAACTTGACATGTGACTTATGATTTGTTGGCCAAAGTCAAGGTCATAAGAGCATGGGGCAAAAAAAATCCACATCGGGAGTTTCAAAAGAACTGAAACTTGCTAGTGTTGCATACCATTTGGAGTGTGATGATTCTGGTAGGATTCCTTCAGTTTCGTCACGCGATGATATTTGGATCCCGATCCTACTGTGAGTATATGCTACTCCTCGGGAAATTTCTCACTTAACGATCAATGCTACAAACCAAGTAGGTGTCTAGAAAGGTGTTAGCGGGGCTACGCCCCCAGGGAAAAGAGGTTATTTAATTAAGGAACTTCGCGAAAGCGTTGGAAAACCTCCCTCGAAGTACCGACACTGGCCTGGCTGAACGGTTAAGCAAGTATTGTACGGTGAGATTGATCCTGACTAATTCTTCCTTTTTGGTTTGAGGAGGGATTCGAGAAACAGTGGGAGCCATCCTGTTTAGACAAACTAAAAACCATTCTAAACTTGCAAGAGCATCAAGCTGAGTGTTTCTTCTCTCTCCTAATTGCAGCGACCAATCGACATGACTGGACTTAAGTTACTCCTAGATAAAAACATACTGACAGGGCCAAACTACAAAGATTGGCTCAGGAATGTCAAGATGGCAATCACTTACGACAAGCTCGGGTATCTCCTTACCACCAAAGCTCCCCCTGTCCCAAGTCCCACCTCCAGCGTCGCGGATAAGGAAATCCGTAAGACTTGGGAGATTGATAGCGCGAAGGCCAAGTGCCTCGTGCTTGCCTCTATGGACAACGAACATCAGAGGAGGCACGAGAATATGGACCTTGAATCCATATTTCTCCATACAAAAGAACTGTATGGAGAGCAGTCTCGTATCGCAAGATACGAAGTGTCGAAGAAGTTATTTTCGGCAAGGTTGGCCGTCGGATCATCGGTAGCGGAACACGTGCTTAAGATGATTGGCTTCATTGAGGAGCTCGCGGAACTTGGGACCACGTTGGAGAATGAGCTCTATACTGACTTGATTCTCCAGTCTCTTCCTTCCACTTACGCCCAGTTTATACTGAATTTCAACTTACAAGAAAAAGAAGTTGAACTTTCAGAACTCCTCAACATGCTGAGGAGTGCAGAGGGCACCCTACAGAAAGGTAGGGAAACATCCACTTTGTTTGTAGGAGGATCTTCCTCTTCTAGGTCCAAGGTGAAAGCCAAGGGAAAGAAGAAGAAAGCCCCCGCCAAACCAAGGGGCGGTGTTAGTAAAGTGGATACGAAGGGAAAAGCAAAAGCAACAAAGAAAGCGGGGCAGCTTGTGGATAAAGAAGAATGCTTCTATTGTCATAAGAAAGGACACTGGAAGAATGATTCCAGGGCTTGGAAAGCCAGGACACAGGAATTGAAGCAGGTTGCGGCTTCAGCTTCAGGTGTGTATGTTATTGAAAACTGTCTTTCAATAAACTCTACTTCCTGGGTATTGGATACCGGATCAGGATCTCATATCTGTAATTCTTTGCAGGCGTTGAGAAACCGTAGGGTTTTGAAGGCAGGTGACATGACCCTCAGAGTTGCAAACGGAGCTAGCATGGATGCTAAGGCCGTGGGGGACTATCACCTGGGAATGTCAGATGGACATGTTTTGGTTTTGCGTAATTGCTTTTTTGTACCCAACGCAACTTGTAATATCATTTCTGTATCTTTGGTTTCTAAAGAAGGTTATGAATTTGCGTTTGTAAGCAATGTTGTAAACATTCACCTTAATCAAGTTCTGATTGGGTCAGGTACACTAAGCAATGGTATATACGTATTAAACCAACCACAGATTTTCAATGTCCAGAATACACACAAAAGAAAGTCTCCGGAAATAAATCAGACTTTCTTATGGCATTGTAGACTAGGTCACATCAATGAGAGAAGGTTGATGAAGTTACATACAGAAGGATATTTGAATCCGTTCGAATATCAATCGTATGCCACTTGTCAATCCTGTCTCAAAGGAAAGATGACAAAGACTCCGTTTACTGGACACGGAGTAAGGGCGAGCGAGCTCTTGGGACTCGTACACAGCGATGTGTGCGGTCCAATGTCTACACATGCGCGAAGCGGTTATTCTTACTTCATTACTTTTACGGATGACTTTTCAAAGTACGGTTATGTCTTCTTAATGAAACATAAGTCCGAAGCCTTTGGAAAATTCCAGGAATATAAGAATGAAGTAGAAAAACAAACCGGCAAAAGTATCAAGATCCTAAGATCGGATCGAGGTGGTGAATACTTAAGTGCCGAGTTCCTGGACTATTTAAAAGAGAACAGAATTTTCTCTCAGCTTACTCCTCCGTACACTCCGCAACATAACGGTGTATCGGAGAGACGGAACCGAACCCTATTGAATATGGTACGGTCCATGATGAGTAACGCTGAGTTACCGCGATCATTCTGGGGGTATGCGCTAGAATCAGCTGCATACCTTTTGAACCGAGTTCCCACTAAGACAGTGCCTACTACACCATATGAGATGTGGTGTGGGAAGAGACCCTATCTTAATCACATTAAGACATGGGGAAGTCCAGCTTTTGTCAAAAAGCAGCATGCGGACAAGCTCGAGGCACGCTCAGTACAGTGCAAGTTCGTATGATATCCAAAGAACTCCAAAGGATATTTCTTCTACTGCGAAGAGGAACAAAAGGTTTTTGTTTCTCGCCATGCCTACTTCTTGGAAACTGAGTTTTTGGAAACCCAGATAAGTGGGAGCACAGTAGAACTGGAAGAAATTCCAGAACCACGAACTATTACCGAAAGCTTAGTGGAACCAGAGGGTTCAAAAGAACAAGACATTCCTACGCCGCTCCGCAGGAGTAGTAGGCAGTCTCATCCGCCCGAGAGATACTACGGTTTTCTCATAGACGGGGATAGAGAGGATTGCATCATAGATTATGATGAGCCTACTAGCTTCCAGCAGGCCGTTCAGAGCGTCGACTCGGTAAAATGGCTGGATGCAATGCGGACCGAAATGGAGTCCATGTACACCAACAAGGTATGGACGTTGGACATTGCTCCAGACGGGGTAAAACCCGTAGGATGCAAGTGGATCTTCAAAAGGAAGATTGGTGTAGATGGACAGGTTGAGACCTATAAAGCTAGACTTGTTGCAAAGGGTTTTCGTCAAAGACCTGGTTTGGACTATGACGAAACCTTTTCTCCAGTGGCTATGCTGAAATCCATTCGGATCCTTCTTGCCATTGCTGCCTTCCACGATTATGAGATCTGGCAAATGGACGTAAAGACCGCTTTTCTAAATGGAAATTTAGAGGAGTGTGTCTATATGGACCAACCAGAGGGTTTCATTCAGAGTAGGAGCAGCGGAAAGGTGTGCAAGTTGCTTAAGTCCATCTATGGACTAAAGCAGGCATCGCGGAGTTGGAACATCTGTTTTGATGAGACGGTCAAGAAATTTGGCTTTATCAAAAATCCAGATGAACCATGCATCTATAGTAGATTTGTAGCGAGAACTGTAGTATTCCTTGTTTTATACGTAGATGACATTCTCTTAATAGGAAATGACATTCCTATGCTACAATCTGTCAAGGGGTTCTTGTCACACAGGTTCTCCATGAAAGACCTGGGTGATGCCTCATACATCCTGGGGATCTGGATCCATCGTGATAGATCCAAGAGGATATTAGGACTTTCACAGTCCAGGTACATCGACACCATACTGAAAAGATTCAGTATGGAAGATTCCAAGCGCGGTAACCTGCCGGCTTGTCATGGGATCACCCTCTCTAAAGAGATGTCTCCCAAGACTGATTTGGAGAGGGATCGCATGTCTATTATACCCTACGCTTCTGCGGTAGGATCTATAATGTATGCGATATTGTGTACCAGACCGGATGTAGCTTATGCACTGAGTGTGGTAAGCCGGTATCAGTCAAACCCTGGGGAGAAACACTGGATAGCGGTAAAGAACATTCTCAAATACCTAAGAAGGACTAAGGAGATGTTCTTGGTGTATGGCGGAAAAGACCTCCATATCGAGGCCTTTGCTGACTCCAGCTTCCAGAGTGACAAGGATGATTCCAAGTCCATGTCGGGTTTTGTCTTTACCCTCAATGGAGGGGCGGTGTGTTGGAAGAGTTCCAAACAGGAAACCGTTGCAGACTCGACGATGGAAGCGGAATACATCGCTGCATCTGATGCCGCAAAAGAAGCTGTCTGGATGAGGAAGTTCTTGAAAGAACTTCAGGTGGTTCCGTCCATTGTTGATCCAATACCTCTGTATTGCGACAACAACGGGGCTATAGCTTTAGCGAAGGAACCCAGGTCCCATCAGAGATCCAGACACATCTTAAGGCGGTATCACCTGATCAGGGAGATCGTGGATCGCCAGGAGATCGAGGTTCGGAGGGTTGCTTCAGAAGATAACACTGCAGATCCATTCACCAAGGCCTTGCCCCAGACTCAGTTCGAGCGGCTGATCGAGATGATAGGTCTTCGATACGCCAGTACATGGCCTTAGTGCAAGTGGGAGATTGTTAGTGTATATGCCCTAGAGGCCATTACTGTATCATACTAGTTTGTGTATTACTTAATGGAAGCTTGGAATATTCACCTTGTATATACAATCTTGCTCAAAATAGCAGTATGCTACTTGGTTTGTTTCTACTTCAATGTGTACGTGTGTTTATTTTATTATATCACCTATACACGTTAGTGGAGCCCTTAGGATCTTTGCTTGATTACCAGCGTTGTGATGGCAGTCACACTAGTGGGGCTGGATAATCTATAAGCACATCCTTATGCAGGTCCCTAGTCGCAGGACTATCGAGACAGGGCATCGATACTCCGGAGTAGACTAGCGCACGCGCTTCTCATCCCAGAGTGGGAGATGGTCTGTCCCACAGCCATCAGTACGTCGTACTGGAGATAGTATGCGGGTGCTCGTTGGGTTACGAGTACACTGGACAGGACTCGTCGGGAACTGACCGGTTGGTATTATACCTATCGTCAATTATCAGTTCCCAGGTGACATGAGTACAGCTTAGTCCGCTGACTTGACACTATCACTTCGCCTCGAGTGTGTTCCCACTGTACTTTGATTACCACCCTACCATGGCTCAAAGGAGTCGTGCAAACAGGTAGTAGTTGGGTGCAGTCCCGAAGCACTTGGAGGCAGTGACGGTTAGACAGGATTCGTCTCTCCCGGTATTGGGGGTTGACATCGCGCTGTGTCTAGGAGAGCCATTACACGAGTAGTCCCTGGCCAGGGCAAGCGGGATATACTGGTAGGCTTCCAGTGTTATCTCAGGGTGTATTGGGCTTCACTCCGACACGACTTGTACCGCTATTAGGGGACTGACGTTTACCGCCCCCCTAGGCCCGCCATGCGATGTATCAGACGAACAGACCGGACTGTACAGAGATTGTCACATTCAGGCTCAGTAGGAGTTCAGATGGGTTTCACCTCGTCAGTCTTCTTGTCGGCATCTACCTGGGGACCGTTACGCACAGCTAGTGCCGCTTGCGGTCTGTGGTTAAACCCACTGCCAGCGTAGTGTCGAGTCTTTAGAGTCCCACACAGAAAGCTATTCGCCTTTTGGCAAAATAGTAGAGGTCGCATGGTCGCATGGTTTTGCGACAGGGTCCGGTCGCATCCGTGCACTTGTGCACGTACAGTGTCCGGACAGTTAACACTAGCAGGCTTTGGTTTAAGCCGGATCCTAGTGTACGTTTTGGGATTGATTTTATCTCGTTTGTATTCGTGTTCCTATGGACGCGGATGCGGGTGTGTATGCACAGTTGACAGAGAGACAGAGGCAGAATATTCTCATTGGGGTTGTTGACTGTTGACTGTTGACAGTTGACTGTTGACCATTGACTTTTGCTTAACCCTAATGAGAATAAGATATATGATTAACATTAATATTAATTAAGTATTGTAGTGACATGGTTGTTGAGGGGTTGACTTTGTTGACTTGTTGACTTTGTTGACCGGTTGACTAGGTTGGACTAGTTGACCATCATCATGACAATGGCTATCATTCCATGGCAAAGACTTTTGCTTGCTTGTTTATTTATGCAAAATGAGTGCATGAAATGATATAGCCATTTTGAATTAAACCATTTTACACAATACTTGATTACTATTTTTGTGATGATGACTTTTGGATTATGAGAGGTGAGAATGAGATGAGTATGGTTCATTTCTATCATTTTTGCTTTCTCTTGAGCTCTCTCATTCTCAAGCTCTCCCTCTTCCTCTTGCTCTCTCTACCTCAAGGCAAACTATTCTCATGTGTTGAGACTCATTGCCTTAGAGATAAAAAGACACCAAAACATTCTTCTACTCATTCTAGTTCACAAGGCCTAGCAAGCCAAATGATCTAGTTTCTTCAAAGTTCGTAGAAGAAGCCAAAGGTAGAAGCTTTCGGGTGGATCCATCTTCGGCGCAAGGAGACGACGAGGTGAGGCCGATACGTACACCGGAAGGAGTCAAAGACGAAGGAGTTCAAGAAAGGTATAGCCCCCTAACCGAGTAGGTAAACTCTTGTTAGGTTGTTTAGTTAGTAGTTTAACAAAGATCCGGTTTTTGAGTCCATGTTACCGCCTCTTGAAAATTGTTTTTCGCCAAATTCCGCATGCCCGAAAGTACCGGGAGAGATAGCATGGACTTACAGTGGTATCAGAGCCTAGTTAAACTCTATCTAACATGTTAGCAAAGTAATTAGAAATTCGATCGGAGAAAAAGTCGCGAAATACACCCGAAATTCAAAGTTGCTGTCGATTTTTAAAGTTCTGTAAAAGTGATAAATCATGCTTCAAAAATCGACTCAGGGTTTTTAGAGTATACTGTAGAAAGACGGTCCTCTGATCTCATCAAAGCGCCGTGGAAACGCGGCAATAGCTTGCTATTGCCGCGGTTCCGCGGCCGTCTTGGCTCCTCTCTGGGTCTTCTTTGCTACAGTATGTTCATAGGGGTATTTTGGGATTTTTGGAATATGTTTTTTCTGCCCAGATTTTCCAGAACGAAAATTTTGTATTTGGGGCCTATAAATCCGTATTTTTGATCGAACTTCTAAAAGACTTAAGCTGACGGGTTTTTCTGTGATGTGATATTTGTATTGAACGTCTGCTAATCGCTATATGTCGATTAGTGGGGGTTATACAAATCTGTGATCTGTAATGTTATTGGAATGTGTATATGAATTCATTGGATTGTCGCGGGTGAATAGCCGGGGGTTGTGAGACGAGAGTTTTCTTTTCTTTCAATTCATGTAAATTTGTAAATTGATGTAATAATTATTTGTATGGCCGCACAACCGGGTCGGGGTTGTAACCGTCATTGTATAATTTCTTTTTACTGTTTTTGCTCCTAGGATAGACCCATGGAGGGGGTGCACAAACTACCGGGTATGCCGAAGTGCCGAGTGTAAGTGCACGGCGGCGCCCCGGCCGTCAATCCGACGCCGGAATGCGGAAACGGTGAATAACTTAAATTTTGCGGACTTTGCAAACCGGCACCACCGCGCACTAAACTCCGGATCGTAACCATTAACAAGTCTACGCTACAAAAAGAAAAGGAAAGAGATGTATACCAACGATCCAAGTCCTCCGGTCTTCATCTCCACTCCGATCTCCTCGCGGGATCTCCGTCCATCTCCTCCTCGTCGGAAAGGGCACCACGAAGCCGGGTACTTTTACGGGCTCCCGCCTCTATACCGAGGCAACTCGCGCATGAAGCCGGCAACTCGACATGCCCAAGGCTTGCTGTAGGATGTGTAGGGTTTATGTCTCATTGGGGTTTTGGTTGCCTTTTGAAGATGGAGGAATGAAGGTATGAAAAATGGTGCTTTCATTTTTCTTGGCATGAAAAGAGATCAAGAATCACTCTCAAGGATGAAGCTCTCTCCTTCTCTTTTCTTCTTCTTTCTTTTTCTCAACCATGAATAAAACTCTCTTCTAGTGAGAATGAGAATGGTGGAGGAATGAACACATATTGCAAAGGGAGGTGAGTGTAGGAGCATAAGAAAGGTGACCATATCCAAGGGACAAAGAAACATGCACCATGCTTGCACTTTTTCAAACCATACCCTCATCAAATCACAAGTCAAAGCAAGTTATGGTGCAAAGAAAAGAAAGCTATCATAATCAATATATATTCAAGAAACCCCCCCCACAAATGTTATTTGCACAATTGCAAATAACCCCCTCCATCGGGAAAGTCCGGCCGGGAAAGAACAAAGGAAAACCGGCCGGAACGGAATGCAAACTGGCAACTCCAGAAAACTGGTCCCGTAATAAATTACAGGAAAACCCCAATACTGTGCATACACACCCGCATCTGTATTCCGTCCGGATACAAATGCAATGAGACGAAATCTACACTGTACTAAACTAGGACCGGCTTAAACCAAAGCCGGCTAGTAAAATCTGTTCGATCCTGATCCGTGCAATACCGCACGTATCTGATCGAACCCTGCCATATACCTATACGGCTACTAGTACAAACCGTCCGATCCTGATCCGTGCAATACCGCACGTATCTGATCGGACCCTGCCATATCTCCATACGGCCTCTACAGCGTTTCGCCCGAAAGCTTGAGTAACTGAAAGTGTGGTGGACTCTAAAGACTCGTCAATACTATGGCTGTGGATTTAACCACTAGCACGTCAGAGGTATAAGCCAATACGTAACGGGCCACCAGCTATTGACTAAAAGGGACGTCGATGAGCGAACTCATCTTGACACCCTACTGAGCCTGTCAGTGACAATATCCGTGCAGTCCGGTCCGTTCGTCTATGAGTATCGCATGGCGGGCCTAGGGAGTTGGTAAAAGTCAGACCCCCAAAAGCGGTACAAGTCGTGTCGGAGTGTAGCCCAGAACACCCTGAGATACTACTGGAATACCTACCAGTAAATCTCCTTGCCTTGGCCAAGGACTTTGTGTAATGGCTCTCCTAGACACAGCACGACCTCACCCCCAATACCGGGAGAGACGAACCCCTGAAGATACGCTCACTGCCTCCATGTGGCTCGGGACTGTACCCAACTAAAACCTGTTTGCACGACTCCTTTGAGCCGTGGTAGGGTAGCAATCAAAGTACAGTGGGAACTCACACGAGACAAATGACGATCCCCAGGTCGATGAACTAACCTGCACACATGTCACCAGGGAACTGCCATCTGACGTCTGGTATATGACCAACTAGCATGTTCCCGGCGAGTCCTGTCCGGTGTACTCATAACCCAATGAGCACCTGTATACATCTTAGGTGATCCAACTGACACCAGTGGCTTGTGAGACCGGCCACCGCCCCTCGTCGGGGTCTCGACTGTATACACTAGTCTACTAATGGAGTATCGATGCCCGGTCTCGAAACTCCCACGACTAGGGACCTTTTAAGGATATGCTTGTAGACCCCCAGCTCCCACTTATATGATCGCCCTCATACTGCTGGTGGTCAAGCAAGAATCCTAGGGGCTCTATCAACGTGTAATAGCGACGTGTCATGTCACCTAAAGCAGTACACGATGATAAAGGTAAACCAGATAGCATACTATCATCTCGAGTAAGACTGTCCTACCGGGATAGGTCCTCCCTCAATCATTACAATCACGTACCTGTGACCTAATAATTGACTCTGAGGGCACTATCTCCAACAATCTCCCACTTGCACTCAAGGCTAATTATTGCGATGTCGCATACTCACAGCCCGTGTGATACCGAACATCCAACTCCTCTACTAGTCAGTCTCACAAAGCTCGTTTGCGGAACTATTGCGTTCGAGGAATAGCCTCAGTGAGTGGATCCGCTTAGTTGTTTCTTTCTATGTCTCTCTATATCTCAAGTTCGTGGAGAAAACCATCTCCCGAAATGAGCAAAATCAGTCTTAGAATATGTCTGGATGTCTGATGGGACCTAGCTCATAAATGAACTCCAAATCCAAACTTCTTAGACTGTATCGTCAACTGAACTTAATCAGTATCCTGCGCGCCATGCCTCCCTCAGTATTGCCTTGGATCACCTGTCCAAAATACTGCCCCTCGTCAGAGGGAAAACTATAACTCTGACAACCTCCTTGTCGTCCATGTCACCTTGGAAGCCTGGAACGATAACCGTCTCCTGAATGAGGCTGTCGTTATCATATCCCTAGAACATCCACTTATGTTCTAAAACTGCTTCCGACTGTTTCTCCAGGATTGGATTAATGTCAACTTATTGCATCTAGTGCAAGAACAACATCTGGTGTGGTACTTGACATCTCATGATTGACTCAATTGTCTAAGCAAGTGATCTGCCAATCATACACGTCCCTCTCCCCTTTAGTCTGTAAGACACCTTTAGAGAGGGTGACTCCATTACCTGCAGGTACACTACCGTGCCAGGAGTCGTCCATCCTAAATACTCTTAGAATGCTGTCAAGTACCCTGATTGGGAAACCACCCAAATCTAGATCTAAAACCATAGATCTAGTAACCAGTATGTCTGATATAATGTCCAAGTCCTTTGTGGAGAAACCACTGTGTGACGACCAAAGTATAACCGATCGTAGTGTAGGAGTTTCTTTTCCTACTCTGTGTATATCATCCAAATACCAGGATATCACACCCTACTACCTTCTCAACAGATCCATCCCCTATTCTGATGAAGTCAAACCCATGACTGTCACGTCAGAAATAGATGATCTATCTCCGCTACATCTGCTCTAGTCTATAAATAGACATAAGCAACCTGTCCACCAATGCTTCCGCTGCTCCCACTGACTACGACAACCCTCTGGCAGAGTCATATACACGTACACTTCTGAAGCGAGTTCAGAACGACGCTATACTCATCCTCCCGCCGGGTCTCGCAGCCTGGAACAACAGCATTGGTAATTGTGGGTAAACAAGAACTTCCCCGTCACCGTCCTTGAGGCTACCGTAGTACCTCTCGGGTGCCTGAAGTTACCCACCATATCTGCGGAGTGGCCAATGGAATGTCAATCCAGATTGAATCTTTAGGTTCCTTATCAAATCTTCAGTAATCGTTTGTGGTTCTGGAATCACTTCCAGTTCTACCATACTCCCACTACTGTTTTCTGAAAAAAAATCCATTTTTAATAAAACTGTGGCGAGTCTAGAACAATATCGCTATTGTTCATCCAGATGGTAGAAAGTCAACCCTCGTCATAGCCTGGGTCAACCCACAAACAGCCATTACAGAAACGTGCCTAGAGTTGTCCAATATCTGGTTTTAAGCATAAACCGGACAACTCCCCGTACCTTAACATCATTAAGATACGAACTGTTCTATATCCAATATAGAATCAGAGGCACTGATTTATTTGAACCAGATTCACATCATGCAGCTGTCTCCAGTGCATGTCAACTAAATGGAAAGAGGCCGATCAGCGTTACTCAACTTAGGAATACTTCCAATTATGAGTAACCTGAAAGAGAAGCAAGATCTCTTTATCATTACTATCAACTGAATACCATTCACAAGTATCTACATCTTCGATCTCTTTGAAGAATCCCGATACTTGCTACACTTGGTTCTCTACTCTATTCAAATACCTGTAACTTCTCAAAATTCGGACCCTGTGTTTCCACGAAACACCGGTCTAAAAACTAGAGAAGTCATAAGTAAACCGAATATAGTACGAGGACCTACCCCTCTGTCCTGATGGACCCTGGACAACATACAATACTCTGTATAAGTCCCTTGAGTCTGATAACTCATTCACTGTGTGCCGTAGGTTGAAAACTGTACTTATGGTTAAGAAGAATTACACCGCTGTTTAATGCTCCTTACCTAACCATCCACTGATATAGGTAAATGTCGTAGACATAATTTCAGAAAGGTATATCTCACTCTATAAAAATAGACGTACAGATATATCAATTTGAAATTGGTGCATAACTGCGGATATTCAAAACCAAATATTTGCCGACCGGCAAACAGCCCAGGTGATTTCCTCAAATATCACTGATTACAACGAATCCCGATATAATGAGGATGATCACCCAATTCCCAATAACCTACTCCCTCTCATCATCTGTAAAACCATACAGATGTGAGAATCATACCTAGTAAATACATACCCTGGAGTAAGTATCTAATCGGGAAATCAGTTTTCTTTTAACAGTACACAGTGAAACTGAAACATTGAAATGTTTCGGTGGGGTATCCCGGTATTCTTAGTAATGCCTCTTCCATTATCCAAATTCACAACTATAACCGTATAATTCTTTGCCACCTCTCCAAATCCCTTCATATGTCTTTAGTCTTTACCTTCTGCACACCCCTTTAGGCCAAATGGTTTTCTTCCTTCCCTACCATTCGGCACCAGCCTATGGTTTGGAAGAAGACTATCCAATAAGCATAATGGGTGTACTGTCCCAATCCTAGGAACACTCGCAACGCGAGAGAAGGTGAAGATAAAAGACACCTGAATGTACTTTATTCCTATTTCTCCTGGACCAGAATCCATCCCCGAACTGGAACAAGTTCCATTCGAGTTCGTATATAACCATACGATGGAGTATCCAAATAAACTGTGGATCTTCGTAGTGATACGGAGTGTCCTGGAGAAATACAAAGGTGATGTGGGAGTGGTAACGAAATATTTGGTTTGGTCGTGAATATCTGTTGCAATTTACTTTGCCCTCTTACTAATCCCTTGCTTTGTCTGAACTTAATACCTTCTGCACACCATCGTTATGCTAATTGGTTTTCTTCATTCCCTACCGGTCGGCACCAGCCTAAGGTTTGGAAGAAGACAATCCAATTTGCATAATAGGTATGCTACCCCTAAACCAAGGAGTACTCGTAACCTGAGAGAGGGTAGAAGGAAAAGACAACTGAATAATCCTATCCGTTTTCTCCAGAACCGGAAACCATCCTCGAATCCCTTCGAGTTCGTATCTAACCATACGATGGTTTTGTCCAATGGAAGTGGACGTTCGTAGTAATACGGGGTGTCCTGGAGAAAAGGGTAAAAGTAGGAGTGGCAATGAGGTCTGCAACTAGGACAATCCAAAAGCTAGTGTTTAAGAAGGTTCGGTCAACTTGGTCACTGAGTCATAGTCTTAGGGTCGGGTCAATGGTCGCTGCCAAAGAGAGAGAGAAAAGAAACACTCAGCGTGCACTCTAACCTAGATCAGAATGGTCACCAATTTATCTAATCTGGAATCCTCCCACTGTACCTCAAATTCTCCTCCAAACCTAAAAGAAGAATTAGTCGGGGTCACCCGAGGAGTAAACTAACTCATCAGTGGGAATCGGGATCCAACTCTCATCGCATGACAACGTGACGGAATCCGCTCACGGTATCACACTCCAGAAGGTATGCGCATATCTGGCAAGTTTCAGTACTTTTGAAACTCCCGATGTAATTTCTGCCCCATGCTCTTATGACCTTGACTTTGGCCAACATATCATAAGTCACATGTCAAGTTCTACCCGTCATTCTCCAGGTTAATTTGAATCCACCCGTACATACCCTTGACTTTGGCCAAAATGGCAGCACGACTGTCCCAAACCAACGCATCTATCTATGCTGCATATGAATACCCCAATAGCTACCAATCACTGTGCCTTGACTTTGGCCAACATACACAGCTTGAATACTATTGACCACCCATATGAAACGACGGAGGGCTACGAATGGTTTCTGGCGAAAACCTTTAACGTAAAGAACTTGATATCGTTGAAGGAACGGATAGCTTTTTAGAAAATATAGTGACGAAAACCTTTGCTAAAGAGGTCACTCCCGGTGAAGGGATCTCGGCTCTTTCCCCGTAGAATGGGGTGCAGGATATTCCAACTGAATACCACGGTGCAAAACAAAAGTGAACGTCCTTGCAATAACAGCTTTTTGAAAAGTGTTCCAACAACATCAGATTAGGTTTGTTTTTAACTTGCATTGATCCGAATCAACGCAGTCCCATCAATTGATCACACCAAAAAGAACGAAAATATACTGATGTACGTATATGCCATCCGCATTCGCCACTGGGTCCCGTCATTACCCGTTAGGTTAGCTAACTAACGACAGAGCGGGGACTGGACTAGCGCGGATGTAAAACATATACAACATCTACTAATATATATACCAATATATTATATTCGCTCAAGGCGTGAATAAAATGCAACATCACAGAGAATGAACAGCATCACAGAAACAATACAGATATCTGGGATCCCCGGGTTTCACAGAGCCGCTGAAACCCGACGTTCCCCTGGTCGTGTGGATAGCCTGCGCAATGAAAATCCTAGACCCCTACGGGCGCGGCAAGTCACCCGCCAAAACCTGAAGCGAGGCAGCCCCCTTCAGCACCGTGAATGGACCACCCAGCACTTCACGGAATCCGGTAACTTGGGCACCCCTCCTGGGTCAAACCTGTACCCCCTACGAGTGCGGCGAATAGCTCGACAATCCTAGAGTGAAGCCCCCTCCGTCTCAATGCCATGAGATGCGGGCTTGTTGCCCTCCAGAACCCGGCTATCCGTGCACCCCTCCGCGGGGTAACCCTAGTACAGAAAGTAAAATATACATACAACGGGTACATCGACCGCAACCAGGTCGTGCCCCAAAAGAATAATACAAACAGGCAGTGACGGCAGTCCACATGTCGGACGCTCGCCCCGCAATATCAAATGTACATAATACAACAGCACAGTACTAGCATTGCATCCAGGCTATCCCCCACGACCGATCCGCAACATCACAGCAAATACATAGAACATCAACGTGAAAGTCATGTTCGCAAATCCGTCTAACCGGGCTATAGCAGTTAGACCGGATTTACCGATCGAGTGACATTCACGGTCGCAGATATAATGTAAACACTGTGAAAAATGTGTTTAAAATTTTCCGATTGATCAAACATTAACAAGTGGGCCCCCAAACAAAACTGTAGCAACCACAGAAAACCTGGGCCCAATTTTAATATTCCAAAAACCACATTTACAACTCAGGAACATTATGCAAACTTTTGGGAGAATGAACAGTCAAACTTGCCGCGGAAGCGCGGCCAAAGTAGGGTTTTGGCCGCCCTTCCGCGGTGCTACAGTGGGTTCATCATACCAAATTTTTACAGTAAGCTTAGAATTCCCTGCACATCACTCTGAGACAACCTGAAAAATTTTTGGACTCAAAAAAAAATTCGACAGAAACTGATGTGCTAAAAATACGGGTTTTCGGGATTTTGTTCGATCGGAAACGTAAAACACATTACACAAAAGCTAGACGAAGTTAATGGCGAGGCTCTGATACCACTGTAAGTGCACGGCGGCGCCCCGGCCGTCAATCCGACGCCGGAATGCGGAAACGGTGAATAACTTAAATTTTGCGGACTTTGCAAACCGGCACCACCGCGCACTAAACTCCGGATCGTAACCATTAACAAGTCTACGCTACAAAAAGAAAAGGAAAGAGATGTATACCAACGATCCAAGTCCTCCGGTCTTCATCTCCACTCCGATCTCCTCGCGGGATCTCCGTCCATCTCCTCCTCGTCGGAAAGGGCACCACGAAGCCGGGTACTTTTACGGGCTCCCGCCTCTATACCGAGGCAACTCGCGCATGAAGCCGGCAACTCGACATGCCCAAGGCTTGCTGTAGGATGTGTAGGGTTTATGTCTCATTGGGGTTTTGGTTGCCTTTTGAAGATGGAGGAATGAAGGTATGAAAAATGGTGCTTTCATTTTTCTTGGCATGAAAAGAGATCAAGAATCACTCTCAAGGATGAAGCTCTCTCCTTCTCTTTTCTTCTTCTTTCTTTTTCTCAACCATGAATAAAACTCTCTTCTAGTGAGAATGAGAATGGTGGAGGAATGAACACATATTGCAAAGGGAGGTGAGTGTAGGAGCATAAGAAAGGTGACCATATCCAAGGGACAAAGAAACATGCACCATGCTTGCACTTTTTCAAACCATACCCTCATCAAATCACAAGTCAAAGCAAGTTATGGTGCAAAGAAAAGAAAGCTATCATAATCAATATATATTCAAGAAACCCCCTCCACAAATGTTATTTGCACAATTGCAAATAACCCCCTCCATCGGGAAAGTCCGGCCGGGAAAGAACAAAGGAAAACCGGCCGGAACGGAATGCAAACTGGCAACTCCAGAAAACTGGTCCCGTAATAAATTACAGGAAAACCCCAATACTGTGCATACACACCCGCATCTGTATTCCGTCCGGATACAAATGCAATGAGACGAAATCTACACTGTACTAAACTAGGACCGGCTTAAACCAAAGCCGGCTAGTAAAATCCGTTCGATCCTGATCCGTGCAATACCGCACGTATCTGATCGAACCCTGCCATATACCTATACGGCTACTAGTACAAACCGTCCGATCCTGATCCGTGCAATACCGCACGTATCTGATCGGACCCTGCCATATCTCCATACGGCCTCTACAGCGTTTCGCCCGAAAGCTTGAGTAACTGAAAGTGTGGTGGACTCTAAAGACTCGTCAATACTATGGCTGTGGATTTAACCACTAGCACGTCAGAGGTATAAGCCAATACGTAACGGGCCACCAGCTATTGACTAAAAGGGACGTCGATGAGCGAACTCATCTTGACACCCTACTGAGCCTGTCAGTGACAATATCCGTGCAGTCCGGTCCGTTCGTCTATGAGTATCGCATGGCGGGCCTAGGGAGTTGGTAAAAGTCAGACCCCCAAAAGCGGTACAAGTCGTGTCGGAGTGTAGCCCAGAACACCCTGAGATACTACTGGAATACCTACCAGTAAATCTCCTTGCCTTGGCCAAGGACTTTGTGTAATGGCTCTCCTAGACACAGCACGACCTCACCCCCAATACCGGGAGAGACGAACCCCTGAAGATACGCTCACTGCCTCCATGTGGCTCGGGACTGTACCCAACTAAAACCTGTTTGCACGACTCCTTTGAGCCGTGGTAGGGTAGCAATCAAAGTACAGTGGGAACTCACACGAGACAAATGACGATCCCCAGGTCGATGAACTAACCTGCACACATGTCACCAGGGAACTGCCATCTGACGTCTGGTATATGACCAACTAGCATGTTCCCGGCGAGTCCTGTCCGGTGTACTCATAACCCAATGAGCACCTGTATACATCTTAGGTGATCCAACTGACACCAGTGGCTTGTGAGACCGGCCACCGCCCCTCGTCGGGGTCTCGACTGTATACACTAGTCTACTAATGGAGTATCGATGCCCGGTCTCGAAACTCCCACGACTAGGGACCTTTTAAGGATATGCTTGTAGACCCCCAGCTCCCACTTATATGATCGCCCTCATACTGCTGGTGGTCAAGCAAGAATCCTAGGGGCTCTATCAACGTGTAATAGCGACGTGTCATGTCACCTAAAGCAGTACACGATGATAAAGGTAAACCAGATAGCATACTATCATCTCGAGTAAGACTGTCCTACCGGGATAGGTCCTCCCTCAATCATTACAATCACGTACCTGTGACCTAATAATTGACTCTGAGGGCACTATCTCCAACACCGAGTGGCCTACTCAAGGAGTTGAGGGAGGTTGCTTCGCTTTGGGTACTTGGCGGGTAGTTTGCCGCACCCGTAGGGGTCTTGGGTGGGGTATTGGCTATTCACCGCGGCCGTGTAATCTGCTTTTCGTTACAGGCTCGTACGAATTGCGGATTTCTAGTATATCCAATGTGTTCATCTGTGATCTGAAATGGCTATCATTGCAATATATCTATATATGATACTATTTAGGCGTTGCTTATGTTTTACAGCCGCGCTAGCCCAGCCCCCGCTCTGTCGTTAGTTAAGTAACCTAACGGGTAATGACGGGGCCCCGTGGCGAATACGAATGGCATAAGCGTACGTCATATTTTGGTTGTTTTCTGCAATGGTAGGATTAAATGATGGGACGCATTAAAAGAACTAATGCAAGAATATCACGCATTAAAAGAACTAATGCAAGAAAAACAAACCAAGTAAAAGTCGTTGGAACACTTTCGAAAAACCACTCGGTTCTTTTCAAAACTAACTTTTAAATGCGGAGCTTGAGCCACTCCTTTTAAAAGCTATCTCGTTCCATCGATCATATCAAGTTCACTACGTTCACGGTTTAGCCAAAACCATTCGTAGCCTTCCGTCGTTTCACTTGGATGGTCAATAGTATTCAAGCTATGTTTGTTGGCCAAAGTCAAGGCATAGTGATTGGTAGCTGTTGAGTATTCATGTGCAGCATAGATAGATGCGTTAGTTTGGAACAGTCGTACTGCCTTGTTGGCCAAAGTCAAGGGTAGGTGCGGGTGGATTCAAATTAACCTGGAGAACGACGGGTAGAACTTGACATGTGACTTATGATTTGTTGGCCAAAGTCAAGGTCATAAGAGCATGGGGCAAAAAAAATCCACATCGGGAGTTTCAAAAGAACTGAAACTTGCTAGTGTTGCATACCATTTGGAGTGTGATGATTCTGGTAGGATTCCTTCAGTTTCGTTACGCGATGATATTTGGATCCCGATTCTACTGTGAGTATATGCTACTCCTCGGGAAATTTCTCACTTAACGATCAATGCTACAAACCAAGTAGGTGTCTAGAAAAGTGTTAGCGGGGCTACGCCCCCAGGGAAAAGAGGTTATTTAATTAAGGAACTTCGCGAAAGCGTTGGAAAACCTCCCTCGAAGTACCGACACTGGCCTGGCTGAACGGTTAAGCAAGTATTGTACGGTGAGATTGATCCTGACTAATTCTTCCTTTTTGGTTTGAGGAGGGATTCGAGAAACAGTGGGAGCCATCCTGTTTAGACAAACTAAAAACCATTCTAAACTTGCAAGAGCATCAAGCTGAGTGTTTCTTCTCTCTCCTAATTGCAGCGACCAATCGACATGACTGGACTTAAGTTACTCCTAGATAAAAACATACTGACAGGGCCAAACTACAAAGATTGGCTCAGGAATGTCAAGATGGCAATCACTTACGACAAGCTCGGGTATCTCCTTACCACCAAAGCTCCCCCTGTCCCAAGTCCCACCTCCAGCGTCGCGGATAAGGAAATCCGTAAGACTTGGGAGATTGATAGCACGAAGGACAAGTGCCTCGTGCTTGCCTCTATGGACAACGAACATCAGAGGAGGCATGAGAATATGGACCTTGAATCCATATTTCTCCATACAAAAGAACTGTATGGAGAGCAGTCTCGTATCGCAAGATACGAAGTGTCGAAGAAGTTATTTTCGGCAAGGTTGGCCGTCGGATCATCGGTAGCGGAACACGTGCTTAAGATGATTGGCTTCATTGAGGAGCTCGCGGAACTTGGGACCACGTTGGAGAATGAGCTCTATACTGACTTGATTCTCCAGTCCCTTTCTTCCACTTACGCCCAGTTTATACTGAATTTCAACTTACAAGAAAAAGAAGTTGAACTTTCAGAACTCCTCAACATGCTGAGGAGTGCAGAGGGCACCCTACAGAAAGGTAGGGAAACATCCACTTTGTTTGTAGGAGGATCTTCCTCTTCTAGGTCCAAGGCGAAAGCCAAGGGAAAGAAGAAGAAAGCCCCCGCCAAACCAAGGGGCGGTGTTAGTAAAGTGGATACGAAGGGAAAAGCAAAAGCAACAAAGAAAGCGGGGCAGCTTGTGGATAAAGAAGAATGCTTCTATTGTCATAAGAAAGGACACTGGAAGAATGATTGCAGGGCTTGGAAAGCCAGGACACAGGAATTGAAGCAGGTTGCGGCTTCAGCTTCAGGTGTGTATGTTATTGAAAACTGTCTTTCAATAAACTCTACTTCCTGGGTATTGGATACCGGATCAGGATCTCATATCTGTAATTCTTTGCAGGCGTTGAGAAACCGTAGGGTTTTGAAGGCAGGTGACATGACCCTCAGAGTTGCAAACGGAGCTAGCATGGATGCTAAGGCCGTGGGGGACTATCACCTGGGAATGTCAGATGGACATGTTTTGGTTTTGCGTAATTGCTTTTTTGTACCCAACGCAACTTGTAATATCATTTCTGTATCTTTGGTTTCTAAAGAAGGTTATGAATTTGCGTTTGTAAGCAATGTTGTAAACATTCACCTTAATCAAGTTCTAATTGGGTCAGGTACACTAAGCAATGGTATATACGTATTAAACCAACCACAGATTTTCAATGTCCAGAATACACACAAAAGAAAGTCTCCGGAAATAAATCAGACTTTCTTGTGGCATTGTAGACTAGGTCACATCAATGAGAGAAGGTTGACGAAGTTACATACAGAAGGATATTTGAATCCGTTCGAATATCAATCGTATGCCACTTGTCAATCCTGTCTCAAAGGAATGATGACAAAGACTCCGTTTACTGGACACGGAGTAAGGGCGAGCGAGCTCTTGGGACTCGTACACAGCGACGTGTGCGGTCCAATGTCTACACATGCGCGAAGCGGTTATTCTTACTTCATTACTTTTACGGATGACTTTTCAAGGTACGGTTATGTCTTCTTAATGAAACATAAGTCCGAAGCCTTTGGAAAATTCCAGGAATATAAGAATGAAGTAGAAAAACAAACCGGCAAAAGTATCAAGATCCTAAGATCGGATCGAGGTGGTGAATACTTAAGTGCCGAGTTCCTGGACTATTTAAAAGAGAACGGAATTCTCTCTCAGCTTACTCCTCCGTACACTCCGCAACATAACGGTGTATCGGAGAGACGGAACCGAACCCTATTGGATATGGTACGGTCCATGATGAGTAACGCTGAGTTACCGCGATCATTCTGGGGGTATGCGCTAGAATCAGCTGCATACCTTTTGAACCGAGTTCCCACTAAGACAGTGCCTACTACACCATATGAGATGTGGTGTAGGAAGAGACCCTATCTTAATCACATTAAGACATGGGGAAGTCCAGCTTTTGTCAAAAAGCAGCATGCGGACAAGCTCGAGGCACGCTCAGTACAGTGCAAGTTCGTGGGATATCCAAAGAACTCCAAAGGATATTTCTTCTACCGCGAAGAGGAACAAAAGGTTTTTGTTTCTCGCCATGCCTACTTCTTGGAAACTGGGTTTTTGGAAACCCAGATAAGTGGGAGCACAGTAGAACTGGAAGAAATTCCAGAACCACGAACTATTACTGAAAGCTTAGTGGAACCAGAGGGTTCAAAAGAACAAGACATTCCTACGCCGCTCCGCAGGAGTAGTAGGCAGTCTCATCCGCCCGAGAGATACTACGGTTTTCTCATAGACGGGGATAGAGAGGATTGCATCATAGATTATGATGAGCCTACTAGCTTCCAGCAGGCCGTTAAGAGCGTCGACTCGGTAAAACGGCTGGATGCAATGCGGACCGAAATGGAGTCCATGTACACCAACAAGGTATGGACGTTGGACATTGCTCCAGACGGGGTAAAACCCGTAGGATGCAAGTGGATCTTCAAAAGGAAGATTGGTGTAGATGGACAGGTTGAGACCTATAAAGCTAGACTTGTTGCAAAGGGTTTTCGTCAAAGACCTGGTTTGGACTATGACGAAACCTTTTCTCCAGTGGCTATGCTGAAATCCATTCGGATCCTTCTTGCCATTGCTGCCTTCCACGATTATGAGATCTGGCAAATGGACGTAAAGACCGCTTTTCTAAATGGAAATTTAGAGGAGTGTGTCTATATGGACCAACCAGAGGGTTTCATTCAGAGTGGGAGCAGCGGAAAGGTGTGCAAGTTGCTTAAGTCCATCTATGGACTAAAGCAGGCATCGCGGAGTTGGAACATCTGTTTTGATGAGACGGTCAAGGAATTTGGCTTTATCAAAAATCCAGATGAACCATGCATCTATAGTAGATTTGTAGCGAGAACTGTAGTATTCCTCGTTTTATACGTAGATGACATTCTCTTAATAGGAAATGACATTCATATGCTACAATCTGTCAAGGGGTTCTTGTCACACAGGTTCTCCATGAAAGACCTGGGTGATGCCTCATACATCCTGGGGATCTGGATCCATCGTGATAGATCCAAGAGGATATTAGGACTTTCACAGTCCAGGTACATCGACACCATACTGAAAAGATTCAGTATGGAAGATTCCAAGCGCGGTAACCTGCCGGCTTGTCACGGGATCACCCTTTCTAAAGAGATGTCTCCCAAGACTGATTTGGAGAGGGATCGCATGTCTATTATACCCTACGCTTCTGCGGTAGGCTCTATAATGTATGCGATGTTGTGTACCAGACCGGATGTAGCTTATGCACTGAGTGTGGTAAGCCGGTATCAGTCAAACCCTGGGGAGAAACACTGGATAGCGGTAAAGAACATTCTCAAATACCTAAGAAGGACTAAGGAGATGTTCTTGGTGTATGGCGGAAAAGACCTCCATATCGAGGCCTTTGCTGACTCCAGCTTCCAGAGTGACAAGGATGATTCCAAGTCCATGTCGGGTTTTGTCTTTACCCTCAATGGAGGGGCGGTGTGTTGGAAGAGTTCCAAACAGGAAACCGTTGCAGACTCGACGATGGAAGCGGAATACATCGCTGCATCTGATGCCGCAAAAGAAGCTGTCTGGATGAGGAAGTTCTTGAAAGAACTTCAGGTGGTTCCGTCCATTGTTGATCCAATACCTCTGTATTGCGACAACAACGAGGCTATAGCTTTAGCGAAGGAACCCAGGTCCCATCAGAGATCCAGACACATCTTAAGGCGGTATCACCTGATCAGGGAGATCGTGGATCGCCAGGAGATCGAGGTTCGGAGGGTTGCTTCAGAAGATAACACTGCAGATCCATTCACCAAGGCCTTGCCCCAGACTCAGTTCGAGCGGCTGATCGAGATGATAGGTCTTCGATACGCCAGTACATGGCCTTAGTGCAAGTGGGAGATTGTTAGTGTATATGCCCTAGAGGCCATTACTGTATCATACTAGTTTGTGTATTACTTAATGGAAGCTTGGAATATTCACCTTGTATATACAATCTTGCTCAAAATAGCAGTATGCTACTTGGTTTGTTTCTACTTCAATGTGTACGTGTGTTTATTTTATTATATCACCTATACACGTTAGTGGAGCCCTTAGGATCTTTGCTTGATTACCAGCGTTGTGATGGCAGTCACACTAGTGGGGCTGGGTAATCTATAAGCACATCCTTATGCAGGTCCCTAGTCGCAGGACTATCGAGACAGGGCATCGATACTCCGGAGTAGACTAGCGCACGCGCTTCTCATCCCAGAGTGGGAGATGGTCTGTCCCACAGCCATCAGTACGTCGTACTGGAGATAGTATGCGGGTGCTCGTTGGGTTACGAGTACACTGGACAGGACTCGTCGGGAACTGACCGGTTGGTATTATACCTATCGTCAGTTATCAGTTCCCAGGTGACATGAGTACAGCTTAGTCCGCTGACTTGACACTATCACTTCGCCTCGAGTGTGTTCCTACTGTACTTTGATTACCACCCTACCACGGCTCAAAGGAGTCGTGCAAACAGGTAGTAGTTGGGTGCAGTCCCGAAGCACTTGGAGGCAGTGACGGTTAGACAGGATTCGTCTCTCCCGGTATTGGGGGTTGACATCGCGCTGTGTCTAGGAGAGCCATTACACGAGTAGTCCCTGGCCAGGGTAAGCGGGATATACTGGTAGGCTTCCAGTGTTATCTCAGGTTGTATTGGGCTTCACTCCGACACGACTTGTACCGCTATTAGGGGACTGACGTTTACCGCCCCCCTAGGCCCGCCATGCGATGTATCAGATGAACAGACCGGACTGTACGGAGATTGTCACATTCAGGCTCAGTAGGAGTTCAGATGGGTTTCACCTCGTCAGTCTTCTTGTCGGCGTCTACCTGGGGACCGTTACGCACAGCTAGTGCCGCTTGCGTTCTGTGGTTAAACCCACTGCCAGCGTAGTGTCGAGTCTTTAGAGTCCCACACAGAAAGCTATTCGCCTTTTGGCAAAAGAGTAGAGGTCGCATGGTCGCATGGTTTTGCGACAGGGTCCAGTCACATCCGTGCACTTGTGCACGTACAGTGTCCGGACAGTTAACACTAGCAGGCTTTGGTTTAAGCCGGATCCTAGTGTACGTTTTGGGATTGATTTTATCTCGTTTGTATTCGTGTTCCTCTGGACGCGGATGCGGGTGTGTATGCACAGTTGACAGAGAGACAGAGGCAGAATATTCTCATTGGGGTTGTTGACTGTTGACTGTTGACAGTTGACTGTTGACCATTGACTTTTGCTTAACCCTAATGAGAATAAGATATATGATTAACATTAATATTAATTAAGTATTGTAGTGACATGGTTGTTGAGGGGTTGACTTTGTTGACTTGTTGACTTTGTTGACCGGTTGACTAGGTTGGACTAGTTGACCATCATCATGACAATGGCTATCATTCCATGGCAAAGACTTTTGCTTGCTTGTTTATTTATGCAAAATGAGTGCATGAAATGATATAGCCATTTTGACTTAAACCATTTTACACAATACTTGATTACTATTTTTGTGATGATGACTTTTGGATTATGAGAGGTGAGAATGAGATGAGTATGGTTCATTTCTATCATTTTTGCTTTTCTCTCTTGAGCTCTCTCATTCTCAAGCTCTCCCTCTTCCTCTTGCTCTCTCTACCTCAAGGCAAACCATTCTCATGTGTTGAGACTCATTGCCTTAGAGATAAAAAGACACCAAAACATTCCTCTACTCATTCTAGTTCACAAGGCCTAGCAAGCCAAGTGATCTAGTTTCTTCAAAGTTCGAAGAAGAAGCCAAAGGTAGAAGCTTTCGGGTGGATCCATCTTCGGCGCAAGAAGACGACGAGGTGAGGCCGATCCGTACACCGGAAGGAGTCAAAGACGAAGGAGTTCAAGAAAGGTATAGCCCCCTAACCGAGTAGGTAAACTCTTGTTAGGTTGTTTAGTTAGTAGTTTAACAAAGATCCGGTTTTTGAGTCCATGTTACCGCCTCTTGAAAATTGTTTTTCACCAAATTCCGCATGCCCGAAAGTACCGGGAGAGGTTGCATGGACTTACAATATCTAATATAAATACTAAAAGAGAAGAGTAAAAAGAATATATCATAATACTAGTTTACATATCATATATGTAATATTAAATCAACACTTGATTTAATAATCCGGCAATTTTTCAAACCGGCTTGTATTATTAAAAGTCTGATTAACGTACGTGTATCAAATACAGGCGTTTAATCAAACTCCTGCATGTATCATCATACGCACCCTATATCGTTTTACCTGAGCCGGGAAACCCTCCGTGTGGGATTTTAAAGACTCAACAATACGCTGGCAGTGAGTTACTGGATCAAATCCATAACTCATAAGCACGTCAGTGGTACTAGCTGTACGTAATGGCTACCTAACTATCTTTCGAAAGAAAGGTCGACAAGCAAGCTTATCTGGACCTCACAGAGCCTATCAGTGGCATTCACCATATAGTTCGGTCTCATCATCTGAGAGTATCGTATACCGAATCTGGGAGATGGAAACTGTCAGACCCCCAATAACCTGATAAATCGTACTGATGTCTGACTCATAACCACCTGAGATACAACCGATAACACTTATCAGTTTATCTCAATCGCCCTGACCAAGAACTTATGGCTATAGCCAATCAAGCACAGCGTGACATCAACTCCCTATACCGGGGAGAAACAAATCCCTTCGACCGTTCACTGCCTTCATGTGCTTTGAGACTGTACCCAACTAAAACATGTATGCACGGCTCTTTAAAACCATGGTTGGGTAGTAATCAAAATACAGTGGGAACACACACAAGACACTATGCCGATCTAAGGTCTACAGACTACCATATACTCGTGTCACCGGAGAACTGCTATCTGACAATAGGTATAATACCATCTAGGAGTTCTCGGTGGGTCCGTTCGGTGTACTCATTCTCTAATGAGCACCTACATACAATCTTCGGTGTCAAATACCAATGGCTATAAGATCAACCATCGTCCCGGTCGGGATCAAGAAATATATATACCGGTCTACTCTGAAGTATCTACGCCCAGTCTCGATACTCCCATGACTAGGAACATTTAAGGATATGCTTATGAACTACCTAGGCCCCACTAGTATGATTGCATCACAGTCCTGGTAATCAAGTAAAGATCTTACGGGCTTTATCAACATGTATTAGCGATACGTAATAACAAGTAAAACATATACACATGAATGATAAATCCAAACCAGATAGTATACTATCATATCGAGCAACACTGTTTTGTACATATATATGTCCATCAATTACAATAATTTCCTCTCGGGCATACATATCTAACATGAGGCAACCGAAATACGTACACGCCAACAAACCAGGCCTATGTGGGTGGGGATTCAGTATCACTTTGAGAATGATAGGATTGGAGAAGGCTATGAAGAGAAAGATGTCCACTTTTATGCCGAAAGAGGACGTTGATGCGTCGAAAAGAATTAGGGCTTCTGAATTTGTAGGTGGCACAGGCGATGTGCATGAGAAGAGCAGTGGAGATTATCACGCCCCGCTTCCCAATAGATGGAAACGGTGACATGGCAAGCCCGCAGTATATTTATCCAGAAAAGGTCATTCCCTAAATAAATATACTAAGCGTATTGAAACAATAATACACAATGCAAGAATAAATTGAGACGGTAAATTTTTTAACAAACATCTTTATCTACATTCAAATTAAAATATGTAAAAGTACAAGAGTTTATGCTGGAAAGTAAATACAATAAGGAAAATGCCTAAACAAGTGGCATATATAAACTGAAGGAAAAAAAAGAAGCTGAGGTAGCCCTGAGTAGCGATCTGGTTGTAGTCCTCATCTGTGGCTTCAACCTCCTCCGTCTCGACCGTATCTGACGAACATTCCAAGAGAAGAAAAGTGGGTGGAATGCCCGTCAGCGAACTAGCGCTCGGTAAGTCCTAAAGATAGATAAGGGTAAAGAAAATGATAAGAGTAGAATATATGTATGATGAGTAAGATTATATGATCATGGGTAAGTATATACTATAGGTCTCTAGATGGTCATTATGTTAACGTTAAGTTCCAAGTGTGAATGTCAACGCGGCCGTAGAAGTATTCACGAGCTCAAGAGTGGGATGCCAGGAGTAAGGAAAACACGGGTCATTTCATGTGTTGGTATCGGGGCTCTAGACTGTGGATGAGTCAACCCGACTGATATTCGAGTAAAATAAAAAAGAGGTTAATACAGGACTCTTGAAACCCCGTTGGATTCACACAAGAAACTATCCCAAACACCCCATGTATAATATATTATAACTGGTTAATATACTTATTTGATTTGATTGATTGATTGACATGTCTTGATTGAAACCCTAGATTGCAAAAGGTGTAGAATGTATTCGAATGAGTCGAGTAATGTGCGAGTCATGGCAATTGCAATCTGGATTCGAGTCAAGTTGGTTCGAGTAGATTGGATTCGAGTTCATATTCGAGTTTAGATTCGAGTTAGATTAGAGTTCGAGTTAAGTTTAGATTTGAGTTCATGTCTTTTCATATGAATTGATGTAAATTGTTAAAATCTTATGTTCGAGAGAAATCGGCAACTGTTGTACATGGACGGCGGGATTTGTGACTTTTTCCAAGATAATTGCCATTTGATAACTCCGTTAAGTTGTCTAATCTGAATAAACAAGCACTCACTTTCTCCGGCTCCCTGGGGCTCAAGAGAATTGATCCCGCTTAAACCTATATTAATATAGAGTCTTTAAAATATTGTTTGCATATCTCGAGAGGGTTTTATGAAAAATATATATTAATATTGTTTAAAAATAAATCTCGAGGGTGATTTATAATATTTAGGGTTTTCATGAAAATGTATTTTATTTGTTGTGGTGTTTTGGTGATAAAACCTAGCTTTTTGAAAGTTTGTAGTATTTTTATGAAAACTACTACTTTTGGAAACTTGGTGGTATTTTATTAACAAATTCTAATCTTTCATTTTAAAAATATAGTTTCTTAATTTTTTTTTATTGAAAATACGGATTTCATAATTTTATATAATTTTTCCAAAAATTAGTTTTTATTAGAAAAAGTCTCGTTTCTTAAAAACCGTATTTTTTTATTCTTTTCGAGACCGAATACTCCGTGAGAAGTTCTGCATCTCACTCTACTGTTCCAAGGATGTGCGATAATCCACACCATCTATTAGTGGGCCCCTGACGAAGGTTGTAGAGGCGTAATTGCCAAGGATTTTGAAATACCGATTTAAATAAACCCGTTTTGAAACGGTGCTGTATTTTAATGAAAAAGCTTTTACCTTGAATTACCCATATGCCTAGAATACCGTGCTATGAAACTATAGTGTGCGTATGGGGTAGGTCATTACCTCATGAAGGTTCTAAGGTTTGGATATACTAGATATCGAAAAGAGGTTACACTAAAGTTCATGATATTTTAATGAAAAAAGTTCCTTATATGTTTGTTTCATATGAAAATTTGTTACAACTAAAAACTAATTGAGGTGAATAAGATTAGGATTAGTGTAGCATATTAGTTTGATCTCATTTGCTTATCATATGGCTTACAAATGTTAAAAAGAAAACTATATCGGAGATAACGCCTCTTTTGTCGGTTTGTTTTAAAAATAAGTTTTGAGATAGAAAGAGAGAGAGATGAAGGGACTTACAGTATTTAGAAGGTTAAGAAAAGGTTGAAGAAGCTCTCATGGGTCGTGGTTTCGTCGAAGATGCTCCGATCGTCGAGTTTGGCTCGTTACTCCACTTGAGAGGCTTAACTCCACTTGGCACTTAGAAAGTTTTGAGAAAATTTTTGCTAGAAATTTCAGAATAGGGGAAAGCTATGGCATGGAGTGGTATTTATAATGAAGAATTAGAGTTTGGGAATTAAAATTTTGGATTAAAAAGCATTAAAAAGATGCTAAATGGTGAAATGAAGGGTCTCTGTTTGATTGTAAGGAAATCAAGCAATGCAGAGGAGTTAAGGGGAGTCGAAGGGGTGTGTGTGCAAAGCACGGAGCCAATTAGGGCATTCTGGACCATCGGTGCCGGCCTATATGGGAATGGGCGGTCGGATTTGAGGCAATCGCCTCGAGATTCGTGCCACATGGGTTTTGGGGTGTGTACACCTCATTGCGCCTGTTTGATTTTGGGCGCCCTCACGTGTCCCCATGTGACCCCTAATAAACACTTTAATAATTAATACATGGATACCCATCACGTGCCAACACGTGATAGCCTGAAGACCAAAAGTGTTTAACACTTATTTGAATATTCTGAGAATAAAATAAAGGAAGCTTAGCCCAATCCTAGGGCGCCTCACGTGAGCGCTTCATCTTTTCAGTGTTTAACACTATTTTGAGTGTTCTGTCCCTAGTGTTTAACACTATTTAAGTGCATCACGTGGGAACACGTGATCGTCAAATATATGTTAGTGTTTAACACTATTCTCAAACCAGTCTTAGCTCAAATTGGCTAAGTCTTTCTGAGTCAAGACTCCCCTTTGATTAAACCCCGACTACATTCTTTCAAACTTGATCATTTCATATGACATTCAAAGAAAACTTCAGAGCCATGATGAATGGTCAATGTCCAATAAAAGACAAAATGTTGTCAGATCCTCAAACCCTTGTTTAGCATTGCTAAATAATGGGAGTCTGAACCCAGACAAATGTTCAACAACCCAAACCAAGGTCTAACATTTTAAACCTTAAAATGGACTTAGCCCAAGTTGGCCATAAGTCCTCAATTCAGATTTAACTGAGGCAATATGCTCATAATCTAATTAATTGATCTTAGTTCCAAATTGGACTACAGATCTCCCAATCAACTTTGGTTCAAGGGTACATCTCTTCACTCCTTTGATATCTGTCGTTGTAATCCTTCAACGTCTTCAGAGAGGTGACGGGTCCCGATAACCAATCATTCCACGGACTGTGGGGTCCTTAAGCCCATAGACTATGATGTCCTTAACCTCGGACTGTAGGGTCCCTTTAAACCCATGGACTATGATGTCCTTAACCTTGGACTGTGGGGTCCTTTAAACCCATGGACTATGATGTCCTTAAACTAACACTGGACCGAGATGTCCTTAAACTAACCCTGGACCGAGATGTCCTTAAACTAACCTTGGACCACCATGTATTTAAACTGGTAATCGACCGCAATATCCCTAAACTAAACAATAGAGCCCAAATGCTCTTTGTTGGATCTAAACGATCCCGTTAAGTTGATCTTAGTCTAAAATTAGACTAACATATCCTTAACAAACGTTTAAGTTAATCTTAGTCTCAAATGAGACTAATGTATCCTTAAACTCAACCCCAAACCCAAATCTAAGAAGATACGGATTTGGACTAATCCACGCTCTACGGGCGACAACATAAATTAGTCTCCATATACAATCCACGGGCAACCAAAAACAAAACAAACACAAACGACACGAAGTGACCATCTGGAGAAGGAGAAAGTGGTTACTGCGATGCAGTAGCGTAATTAACTGCAGGTGCTTGCGCCTGCAGGGAAGAGCGTCCCCACAATCAAAAACCCTTCAAATGAGGGGGAATCTAACGAAGTCTGCTATATCGGCCGCATCCGTTTAAATCTTCGATACATGATCCAAGTCAGGATTAATCTTCTTTGATCGGCGAGAGTAATCCTGATCAATCACCGATTCCTGGACCTGTCGCCAGACTTTGTAAATTTTGGAGGACAACCGCTGAGGGGGCTGCTCCGGCTTCTTTTTTGTAGCAATCTCCATAGGTGGAGGAAATCTTTTCAGCACGACAGTCGGAGAGTTCTTGCGAACCCTCCTAAGCGGTTCAAAGCTGTTCCCAGTCGGAACAGCAGTATTGATTTCCACCATGGGAGCTGGCGGAGTCAGTCCGGAAAGGGAATGTTCCCCTCCGAATGACGGCGCGACAGGGACGTCTTGCCTGAGATTCGGGGCAGATGCTAATTGGTGCTATCCGTCCACCTCTCCGAAGATGCCAAGTTGATTTATGGCACCGTTTATCGAAGGTTTAAACGGATGCGTCCGATGTAGCAGACTTTGTCAGATTCCCCTCGCTTGAGGGGTTTTTGATTGTGGGGACGCTCTTCCCTGCGGCGCAAGCCCCTGCAGTTAATTACGCTACCGCATCGCGGTAACCACTTTCTCCTTCTCCAGATGGTCACTTCGTGTCGTGTGTGTTTATTTTGTGTTTAGTTGCCCGTAGATTGTATACGGAGACTGAGTTATGTCGTCGCCCGTAGGGCGTGGACTAGTCCAAATCTGTATTATCTTAGATTTTGGTTTGAGGTTTGGGTTTAAGGATACATTAACCTCATTGAGGACTAAGATCAACTTAAACGTTTGTTAAGGATACGTTAGCCTAGTTTTTAGACTAAGATCGACTTAACGGGATCGTTTAGATCCAACAATAGGACAATTAAGGGAGCCCTGTTGTTTAGTTTAGTGATATTGCGGTCAATAGGTAGTTTAAGGACATTGCGGTCCAATGTTAGTTTTAAGACGTTGCGGTCAAGGTTAAGGACATCATAGTCCGTGGATTTAAGGACTCCACAGTCCGATATTAGTTTTAAGACATCCCGGTCAAGGTTAAGGACGTTATAGTCCGTTGTTAGTTTTACGACATTCCGGTCAAGGTTAAGGACGTCATAGTCCATGGGTTTAAGGACCCCACAGTCCGATGTTAGTTTTAAGACATCCCGGTCAAGGTTAAGGACGTCATAGTCCATGGATTTAAGGACTCCAGAGTCCGTGTCAATGTGTGGTTATCGGGACCCGTCACCTCTTTGAAGACGTTGAGGAATTACAACACCAAGTTTCAAAGGAATGAAGAGATGTACCCTTGAACCAAGGTAGATTAAACAGTCTTTGACCCGGTTTGGGACCGAGACCAATTAATTATGTTATGAGCCCATTGGCCCAGTTGAATTTGAATTGAGGACTTATGGCCATTTTGGGCTGAGTCTAATCATGTTTAGCATATTGACTTTTTGTTGGTCCATTAAAGGAGAGGCTTTGCCTCTAGACACTTAGCCAATGGGGCTAAAGTTAGTGTTAAACACTAAAGACCAATCAGTGTTGAACACTGAGAATGAGATTGATAAGTTAATGTTTAACACTAAAAGATAGTTAGTGTTAAACACCAGCAACAGGGCTTTCAAATTAGTGTTTATGCCCTAACGCAAATCAGTGTTAAACACTAGCAGTGGAGATTTCAAATTAGTGTTTAACACTAAGGCAGATCAGTGTTAAACACTGGAAACAGGGTTTTCCAAGTTGGTGTTCAACACTAAGAAAGTCAGTGTTAAACACTGGATATAGAGATTTCAACTTTAGTGTTAAACACTAAGGCAAGAGGGGTCACGTGGTAGCACGTGAGAGCGCCCTCAATTCATTTTATTCTGCCAAAAGTATTGAATACTTTAGAGCATCACGTGCTGTCACGTGATGGGCATTTAAATGTTTGTCTGTTAGAGCTTCTGCCAAGGGGTCACGTGGTAGCACGTGAGGCGCCCCTAGCTTCTGTTTCTTCTGCTTTCCCCTAATGTGCTTCTGGGGTCACATGGGACACGTGAGGCATTTCCTTGAGGTTCTTCTTTGTGGATCTTTACAAGGGTCACGTGGTAACACGTGACTCTGGTTCTTTTTAAAGATCTGTTAATCTTTTAAGAATTAAATTCTTCGTAGGGTTAAACCCTAGCAATAAACTTTAGAGGAATTAAATTCCTATTTCCTTCTTTTTGAAGAATTATATTCTTGAATAGGGTTAAACCCTAATTTCTTTTCTTTTAAAGGAATTAAATTCCTGTGATTTTTAGAGAATTGAGTTCTCAATTAGGGTTAAACCCTGGTTCTGTCCATTTTGAAGGAATTAAATTTCTATAACATAGGGTTAAACCCTAATTTTACCTCAAAGGAATTAAATTCCTATAGTTCTGTGAGAATTAAATTCTCAAACTTCCATTCCCCTTCTATACTTTGGATCTGCATGGCAGGATCTCAACCCAATGAGAATTAAATTCTCAATTCATGGGGAGATGTGCACTTTGCAGATCCTCCGCTAGAGAAAGAACTAAGTTCTTCTTTTTAATATCAGAGTTAAACTCTTTGAGAATTAAATTCTCTTTTTTAAAAGCCTCTCCTTTCTTACCTAAGGTTTTCTTTTGCAGAAGATCAAATTCTTCCAAAGTCTCGAGGCTCTATTTCTCTCTCTCTATGTCCCTGTATCTCTCTCTATATATCTCTCCCCTTTTTTTTGTATATCTCTTGGCTCCTATTTATAGGAGAAGGAGCAGAATCAATTAGTTTTAGTGAATCTTTCATTGAGAGATTTGATTTGCATTCATCATTCATCTGGACCTTTGGATTATTAGGTGAATTTTATTCACCATTGGATTTCAAATCCAAAGATATTCCTTTGTTATTTCGGTTAGATTTTAAGGGGAAATCTTTCCAAGTTCAAGATTTTTCCATAAATAGGTGATCTTTAATCACCTTTAGATTTTTAATCCAACGGTTCCAAATAATTCTTTTCCACTTTGGAAAGACTTGAGAGATCTTTTCACAGAATTTAACTCTGTCATAAAAATAAGGCTCTTGAAGCTGGTCACGTGTGGCCACGTGACCGTTGGTCACGTGTGCGCACGTGACCCCTGGTCACGTGTAGGCACGTGACCCCCCTGGAATGGGCTTCCCTTCCTTCTGCGCTCTGTTCTTTGCCGTTGCTTGGTCATCACGTGCCAACACGTGACCACTGGTCACGTGTGCACACGTGATGCCTTTTCTAGAGCTTTTTTTCTTGATTTACTCAGGGAACGAATGTGCCTTGTGCCGCCGCTTTTACATGTCACGTGTCAACACGTGACCGCTGGTCACGTGCTAGCACGTGATGCCTCCTTCGTAGGTTTTTCCTGATTTTAAATCAGGAAACAAATGCCCCCACAGCGTTGTTCTCGCGTGTCAGCACGTGAGTGCAACGCTGTCACTTTTGTGACCGTTGGATCCATCTAGGGAATCAGGGAGATGAAGTGTTTCCATCACATCATATAAATGCCCATGTCCTTTTCGGAAGAGCCTTCACTTTGCTCATCTTCTTCCTTTGAGAACTTTTTCCCTTGAGAATTTAATTCTCGTTTCCAGAGCTTAGTTCTCTGTCTCAAACATTTTCCAGAGTTTAACTCTGTTGAAGGATCCTTTTTCCTCAGGTAATTATGTTGAACGGTCGAAGCACCTTCATTTTAAAAGAACTCTCTGGATTTTAAATCCACATTAGGGGTTTTACCTACCCAATTTTTTTTCGAATTTATCAACGAAAATAGAGAACCATTTAATCTTCGAACAATGGATCTCCTAGGGTTCACTTGATGCTTTTAGGGAGATGATGAGATCCGTTGCCTCTTTTTAAGGAATTTAATTCCGTTTGAAGAAAATGTTTCTGGGAATTTAATTCCCTTCTCTTAATAAGGAATTTAATTCCTATGAAGAACTCAGTTTCTTCACATGGAGGCTTCTTAGGGTTTCCTTGCCCTAGGTTGTCCTTCTGTACTCAACGGAGAAGACGCTTGCAATGATGTCTTGTCTGGGAATTTAATTCTCTTGATCCTGTGTGATTTGTTGCAGAGTCCAAGGTGGATTTTTATTAGGAGAATGTGTAGGGTCATTTAAGGTCCACTGTTTATTTAATTAGAATATCCCTCTTGTCTCACTATAATTGCTGTGTCTCATCATCAACCAGCCGTCATCTTGATTTCGTGAGACCCCCATGTTTTGTAACTAATGGTCCTACCAAACAAGTCCTCTGTCGCTTTCTTCAACTGTCTTCATATATCTATGCTCATATATGTGTGTGGATATATATATATATGTATATATATACACATATATATACATATTGCTGGCTCCACTTTTAACAGTTTTCCTATACTTTGTTTCAGGTGCGATGGCTTCTGTTCCGTGCTTTCCCTTCACTCGCTCGGAGGCTGCTTTTCCTCAGTCACCATCTGATGAGGAAGCGATGGCGATGATCCGGGCTCATGACCCGAACTGCACCAACTTACTTCTATGGGAAACTTGGTACAGCCATATTATCCGGGGTCGCCGGAGTTTCCTCTGTGAAGTGCCGACAGAGCCCACTTTCCCATTTTCGCCGATGGATCCTCCGAGGACGGTTTTTGCTGTGGAGACGCCAAATTGTACTCCGACTGGACGGCTTGAGCCTTCGATGACCGGTATTCCGAACCATCCAATCCCCGCTATAGATATCTTGGGACGACGCATTTGCCAGGGTGAGGCCCACCCATGGGGACAAATTTATAAGATAGGGCTCACTCCTCGGCACCCTACGGGCTACCTCCTCTGGACTCGCTATATCCTTGCTACCCATCGTGCGTGGCTGCAGAAGGTCGGGCTTCACCAAGCGATATATGCGTCACTCTTCCATTATCAATCCCCGCATGTCTAGTGGGTTAAGGCGTTCTTGAATCAATGGAATCTCCCCACCAACACTTTTCTTCTGGGGTCAGAGAAGTCTCGATCTCTTTGGGAGAGTTCTATGAGATCTCGGGACTGCCAATCCGAGGGACGCTTTATGAGGAGTTGCTGCCCTCTGATGAATACGTCTTTGAGCCCGAGTCTGCACCGGTTGACGGCTTGTCTGCTGAGAACGCCGTCCGCCACAAGCGTCCCAGCTTAATCAAGGTGCTGGGTATCTTTGATCGTTTGTTCACCGAATCTGAAGAGCAGGGTGTTACTTTCAAGAGCTTCATTTCCTGCTTCCTTCGCGAGGACGTTGTATCGAAGACAGCTCCGAAGTTCGCCAATATCAAGGATCCCTTTGGGTTTGGTCCGAAGAAGCTGCCAACCACTGAATCGGATCTTCCACAGTATTACATCCCCATTATGTCACCGATGTATTTTGAATCCATTGCAGCTGCCGGCATGGATGAGGAAACATTCTTCATGGGGTTTATCAGTGTATGGCTTAGTTGGTTTGTTATTCCCATGCATCGCCACTTCATGAGAGCCTCGGTTATCTACCCGGCTCATTGTATCGCTGAAGGGATGCGGTTGGCTATCGGCATCCCGGCGCTGGTGCATCTTTACCACGGGTTGGGCGCTGCGGCTAACACTTCCAGCCCTGGCGTAGACGTGGTGAATTTTTCGCTTCATTACTTCACATCTTGGATCGAAATGCACGTGTTGGGGGCTTTTGCTATGTATCAGAGGCCCACATTTTACGATGCCTATACCTTCCCGCGGCTTATGCGATTGGTGGATGCATCTGCTGCTGACGCGACTCAATTCGGGGCTATTCGGACGTTGATTTCTCCTTACGCTACTGCTGGCGGATTGGTATTTAATGATCGGGTGTTATCTTCTTCCACGGGTTCAGCCCAGCCGCTTTGGGATCGGTCGATAGACAACGCGCCCTCTTTGAAGCCTCGGGAAGCCGCACGCTTATACGCAATCAGACCGGGTTACTTGGTGTTCCGTCAGGACAGTGCGGCTCTCTTCATGCCGTACAATCCGCATCGCTTTGCCCGGCAGTTTGGCTATGATCAGGGCGTCCCGTTTGAAGCTTTCATAGTCGCGCCGGTTCCTTCGCTCGAGGCCGTCCGAGATGCCGCCCACCACTTTGTGAGGCTGAACACCGGTTCTCAGTTCATGATCCCCGATGGTGATTACATTCCCCGATGCGTGGGGTTGTTCACGGGCTGGTATCTCCATCGGGTGAACCCGATTATTATTGAGGAGAGAAGGGTGCTTCTTGGCCACGGTGCCCCTATTCAGGTTCCGGCCACGGGAGCTGCACTGTGACCGCGTGCCCCGATCCGCTTTCCCCTGAGGGATACCGGCGCTGTGCTTATTCCTGGAGAGTCGGGAGTAGATCTTACTCCAATAGCTGGTATGCCCCTGGGTACTCGATCGCGGGGTAGACGGGCTCCGGTAATAGTACTACCACCCGAGGCAGCACCACTCTCCGTGGTGTCGACGACGGCAATGTCATCTCCAGTTGTGGCGCCGAGTGTGGGTGGCAGGGCTGAGGTTGTTGAGGGTGTTGAGGGCGATGTGGGTCGTCGCCGTACTAAGGCTTCGTGGGGAAAGAAGCGGTCGTCCTCGGCGACCGGATCTGGGTCCAAGCGTCGAAGGAAGGTTGCTACTAACTTGCTCGACTCTTTAATAAAGTCTGAGCACATTCTTGAAGATGAGCCATTGGCCTTGCAAGAGTCAGACGCTGGACTTCTTTTCCCGAGTTCGGCCGATGAGGAAGCCGCACAGTTGGCCGAGGTCATACGGCGTTCCAAAGACGCGTCTCATAATGCCAAGGTTCCGAAGAAGCCCTATCCCGCTGTAATCTTTTACGAAGACCCTTCGTGGATTCGGCGGCGGTTTATCGGTCCTTTGGAGGAATGCGGGGAAAGGGCCCTGAAGCAGGCCGCTTCAGAGGACACAGCGGACGCGCTTTCTTTATGGACCGACGGCCATGAGTCTACCCTCGAACCCCGGCGGGCACGCCTTCTTGAGAAGGAGCATCGGCTTGAAGAAGCCATATTGAAGGCCTCCCTGCGCATCGGTACGTTTTTGTTCTTCTTTGTAGCTTTTCAGATTATTTACGCTTGTATATATGTATCCTTATTCTTGTGTGAATCGTGCAGAATCTTCGACGCTGGGGGAGCTCCCTACGGGCTCGTTGAAGCTAAAGCCTGTCGAAATTCCCGATGAAGCATTGCTCGATGTGGAGGGGGCTGATGAGGCTGCTCCTCTTATGGTAGAGCTTCCAGTGGCGGTTCTTGATCAGGGAGTGCTTGCCCCTTTTGGGGAGGCTCTTTTGGAGGTTACCGTTCCAACGGCTCTTCCCGAAGGCGGCTCAGAGGCTGAGATGGAGGTAGTCGGGACTACCCTCCCTTTGTTAGAGCCTGCGATTCCAGCAGAGGCTGTCGAAGCCGCTATTCCCCTGACTCAGAATGGGAGGAGTGTTGAAGGTAACCCTCTGCATTTTAAATTAGCAACCCTTCCATGGTCTGAACTCTTTTGTCTTTCCCAGAATTGCGCGGTTTGGCGGCTTCTATCGCTGATTTGTCGTCTCGACAATCATTTCAGCGTTTATTGGAGATGGCAGCTCCGCAGGCGATATCTCCCCAACGCATCGTCCTCTCATCCGGACAAGGTTGGTGTCGTCCATCATTTCTCATAGCATCATTGTTATTTTGCGTATTGACATTGATGTTTTCTACAGTTTTGGAGGCCGATGACGAGGTTGAGGTCCTCGAAGGGCCAGGGGAACCTTCAGCTCCTACTTGCATGACCGTAGGTGAGTGACATTTCGGTATAATCTGACTTGTTCCTTTGCTTAAGAGTTTTACTGACATTTTTCAAATCTGAACAGCCTTGCCAGCCCCTATAGCGTTGGAATCATGTATCGCCATGCCGCCCGGTCCTTATGCTCTGCGAGCTTCAGCACGCTTGGCCCAATTGAGCCTTGTCTCCTTGTCATCTTTAATTGAGGAGCTTCGTGCTGGCAGCGCAACCACAGCTGAAGCATTTGCCGCCGAAGCTAACGGTTCTCTTCCTTTTCTTGCCACCTACCACGGCGAAGAGGTGGTGCGAGTTTGGGTGGAGTTCTGTCGGTAGGTGGAGGCTTGCTTGCACGCCCTAGAGTGTTCTCGCCTTTCCTCGGAGGCCATGGCTGCAAAGGCGGACTTGCGGAGGCTGATAAAGCGGTGCGCGGCAAACATGGTATCATGCGAGAAGAGGCTCGGTCGCAAATTCTCAAAGAGGGAGCCGGCCTCTAAGGCGTTGAACGAGCTTCAAGCCAGCCTCACAGCCAAGGCCAACAAAGCATATGAACTCTGGCGGGTGCTTCAGGAGTCCATCAAAGAGGTGGTGGCTCTCGATAAAGCTGCCACGTTCACTCGTGAAAGGGTCGAGGCCCATAAAGCCACCGAGAAAGAGCTTGAAGTTCGGCTTGCTTCGTATCAGGCCCAGCAGGCTCAGGCGGAGGCTCGTCTTCTGGCGATCTTGAATCATGAAGCTATGGCCCAGCAAAAGCAAGACGAACTGGCAAAATTGCTAAATCGCCCGCCGGCTTAAAAACTTGTATCTTTTCCTTTCTTTTTTGTACATACTCCTGAATGAGAGTATTTTCTTTTTGTTCCTTCATGAATTATACTTTGTATCCATTTTGGTCTATGAATAAAGACACATTTTCTTCTCAATGGTGCGTCTCCTTTTTATTGAATATGTTCTGCGGACAATTTATCTCGGTCTCTTTGCAGGGCAGCGATGGCTTAGGATTCAGGGTTAAGGTCTGCCTCCCAAGACTTTTGAGCTTTACGAGCCGTGAGGATCTCATAAAGAGTTTTTCTCCCTACAGGTCGAGAGGATCCTGTAGGTGTAAGTTCTTCTTAAGAATCATGAGGATTCTTAAGCGAGTTTTCCCTTGAGAGTCGTAAGGATCTCACAAGAGAGTTTTCTTCCTTACAGGTCGTGAGGACCTGCAAGTGCTGGATGTGGTCGCCCTTATCCGTGTTTCACGGGGTCAGGGGTTGCTCAAAGTATCGTAGTTTAAAGACGTTACGGTCAAGGTCAAGGACGTCATAGTCCGTGGATTTAAGGACTCCACAGTCCAATATTAGTTTTAAGACATCACGGTCAAGGTTAAGGACGTCATAGTCCGTGGATTTAGGGACTCCACAGTCCGATGTTAGTTTTAAGACATCACGGTCAAGGTTAAGGACGTCATAGTCCATGGATTTAAGGACTCCACAGTCCGATGTTAGTTTTAAGACATCACGGTCAAGGTTAAGGACGTCATAGTCCGTGGATTTAAGGACCCCACAGTCCGATGTTAGTTTTAAGACATCACGGTCAAAGTTAAGGACGTCATAGTCCGTGGATTTAAGGACTCCACAGTCCGATGTGTGGTTGCGGGGACCCGTCACCTCTTTGAAGACGTTGAGGAATTACAGCGCCAGGTATCAAAGGAGTGAAGAGATGTACCCCTAAACCAAAATGGAATCAATACAGAATCAGGGTGGTTGATTGTTAGTTTTAAGACATTACAGTCGAGGTTAAGGACATCATAGTCCGTGGATTTAAGGACTCCACAGTCCGGTGTTTGCTCTGGATGCTTCATATGGGTTCACTGCCGTGCTTGGCGAGGACCAGGCTCCGCTCTGGGCGTTTTCCGCGGGGTCAAAGAGTGACATTATCTGCGTTCCACATGACCAGGAATTTTGCACTAGATGCTTCACACGGGTTCACTGCCGTGTTCGGCGAGGACTAGGCTCCGCTCTGGATGCTTTACAGGGTTCACTGCCGTGCTCTGCGAGGACCAGGATCCGCTCTGGACGTTTTCCACGGGGTCAAAGAGTGACGTTATCCGCGTTCCACGTAACCAGGAATTTTGCACTAGATGCTTCACACGGGTTCACTGCCGTGTTCGGCGAGGACTAGGCTCCACTCTGGACGTTTTCCACGGGGTCAAAGAGTGACGTTATCCGCGTTCTACGTAACCAGGAATTTTGCTGATTGTATCCGCATTTCACGGAATGGAGGTTTGGCTGTTGGTGACATGTATATCGCCGAGCCATGGAACTAGGGGTTGCCGCTGCTCCGCTTTGTCTGAAGTTGTGTCCGTTGTTACGAGACGAGTGTTGGGATGATCTCTAGGTCGCTTGCGGTCCGTCGAGACTTAGCTTCTTTCTTTGATGAAACCTGAGGGAGGAGTATGATCACTTCTTTGTTTATGCCCTTGGATTGTATACAGGGTGCGATGTAACATCACCTGTAGGGCACAAATTTAAAACTTTTTATTTTATTTTATTTCTTCTTTTTTTCCGCGATGCTCTATCATTTCAGCTTTTATATCGCGGAGGTCGCGATTGCCCTATCATTTCGGCTATTTTTCGTGGTGCCCAATCATTTCGGCTATTTATTTCATTTTTACTCGCTGCTTTTTATTGCGAGTTGCCCCATCATTTCGGATATTTTGCGTGCATACATTTTTACTTGCTTCTTTTTATTGCAAGTTGCCCCATCATTTCGGCTATCTCGTATGCACGTGTGGCCTACTGGCTTTTCGCCATAAACCTGAAATTAGACACCGATTTCGGCATCAGCACCGCTACAACTGGGATATGGCCAGGAGCGAATCATCATCTGTCTCTGTCGATATTGAACAAAGGTGGCTTAGCAACAGGGTTAGGGTCCTGTCGACTAAGGCTTTTGACTTCATGAGCCGTAAGGGTCTCACGAAGGTATTTCTCCCTACAAGTCGTGAGGATCTCGTAGGTGTATTTTCTCCCTAGGAATCGTGAGAATTCCTAAGTGTATGTTCCTCTGTAATTCGTAAGGATCTTACAAGAGGGCTTTCTCCTTATAAGTCGAGAGGACTTATAAGGGTTGTTCACCATAGGGACATACCCCTAGTCACGGGTGGGACTTTGCTGGGGAAATGTTTATTCGCGCCCGTGGATTGTATACAAGGGTCAGTATGAGCTGCTTGTAGGGCATTGTCGAAGGTTATGGGGGATTTTGCTTAAGCACAGGTTTAGGTCTCTGTAACTTAAGACTTTCAAGTCTTATGAGCCGTGAGGGTCCCATAAAAGAGTTCTCCTTGCGAGTCGTGAGGATCTCGCGAGTGTATTTTCTCCTTAGGAGTCGCGAGGATCCCTAAGTGTATTGCTTCCTTGTGAGTCGTAAGGATCTCACGCGGGTGGTTTCTCCTTACAAGGTCGTGAGGACCCTGCAAGTGTCCTTTAACGAGATTGCGCCCTTTCGGGTTTTCACAAACACTCGCCGGTAGTCCTGCTGTTTTTACTCACGGGGCCCTTTCGGGTTTTCATCCGTGCCCATTTTGCTTATGGACATACCTTTATTATTTTTATTTTTTATTTTTTATTTTTTATTTTTACGAGGTCGCGCCCTTTCGGGTTTTCACGAACACTCGCCGGTAGCCCTGCTGTTTTTACTCACGGAGCCCTTTCGGGTTTTCATCCGTGCCCTTTTTGCTTATGGACATACCGTTTTTTTTTTGTTTTTTTTATTATTATTTATTTTATTTTATTTTTTTTATTCATCTCATCAGCCTAAGGATGCTGCGGTAGTAGTTTTAAGGACATTTCGGTCCGTCATTAGTTTAAGAACGTTTCGGTCCGTCTTTAGTTTAAAGACGTTTCGGTCCGTCGTTAGTTTAAGAACGTTTCGGTCCGTCACTGAGAGAGGGCCGGCTACTACTTATAGAGCTTTAGCTTAGGAAGATAGCGAGCGGACATAGTCCTCGTCATCTACCATTGACCTAGGCTGTGGCCCATTAAGCGTAGTATTTCTTGAGGAAGCGGCCGTTTATTGGCCTGAAAGGCCTTTCACCGTGCATATCCATGAGTAGATAGGCTCCACCCTGGTAGACCTTGTCTATGATGTACGGGCCTTCATAGTTCGGCTCGAATTTTCCCCGCTTGGCGCAATTGGGGATCGTAGGACTTTTAACCACTAGCACGAGTTCGCCTTGGCAGAATGTCCTCGGCCTGGTCAATCTTTCATACAAGCGTGTCATTTTTGCTTTGTAAGCCTCCAAGTTTTATTATGCTACGAGCCGTGTTTCATCTAGGGCATCAAGCTCTTCTAGCCGAAGGTGAGCATTTTCTTCGCTCGTCAACTCGCAGTGGACTGCCACTCGTAGAGAAGGTAGCTCTATCTCGAGGGGGAGTACTGCTTCCGTACCGAATACCAATGCGTATGGCGTCGTGTTCGTGGCCGTCTTGAACGTAGTTCGATATGCCCAGAGAGCTTCTTGCAGTCTCTCGTGCCAGTCCTTCTTATTTCGGGACACCGTCTTCTTCATGATCTTTGTCAAGGTCTTGTTGAAGGCTTCAGCTCGACCGTTAGCTCGTGGATTATAAACTGAGGAATATCTCCAGTCTATACTATACTGTTACGCGAAGCGGCTGATCTTGTGGCTTCTGTAAGCCGGCCCGTTATCAGAAATGATCCGTCACGGAGTTCCAAACTGATAAATGACATGCGTCTTGAAAAAGTGGAGGATATTCTCCGTCTTCACTTCCCTCAGTGGTACTGCTTCTGCCCATTTGGAGAAGTAATCAGTCGTCGCCAAGATGAAACGATGTCCCCTGGACGATGCTGGTTCGATGGGGCCGACTATGTCAGTTCCCCACATTTCGAATGGCCAGCTAGCCACCGTTGGATGTAGTGGATTCGGATGCTGGTGGATGAAATCCCCATGGATTTGGCATGAGTGGCATTGCTTCGCATATTCGAGGCAGTCCTGGATCATCGTGGGCCAGTAGTAACCTATCCGTTTAATTTTTAACTTCATCTTCGGGCCTGCTTGATGAGAACCACAGATCCCGTCATGAACTTCCTGAACGACTCTTTCTGCTTCGTCAGGTCCTAAGCATCTCAGCCACAGAGAATCAAACGATCTCTTGTATAGAGTATCGTTGACGAAAGCGAAAGATAGAGCTCGTTTCATGAGCTGATGTCTTGAGGACGCTTCTTCGGGCATTCGGCGGGATTTAAAGTAGTCTATGAAGACTTCCCTCCAGTCCTCGACCTTCTTACGGTCTTTTATTTGTAGGGCCGTTTGCTCAACTGCTTCCTTTTCCTCGAATGATTCCGGAGATATTTCTGCTGGGGCGAGCACTCGACGGCTTTGTACCACGATTCTGACATCATCGAGGTTCTCGTCAGCCAGTTCTTTAGCGAGCTTAGCTAACGCGTCCGCTTTGCTATTTTCCGCGCGTGGTATGCTTTCTAAAGTGTAGGAGGGAATTTGGGTCAACAGTTGTTGCACCTTTTCACCGTACTTTACCAACTCCGGTTTGCACGTCTGGTAGTCGCCGTTTACTTGACTAACGACCAGTTGAGAATCCCCGTATATGAGGAGGTTTTCAATTCCCATGTCAATGGCGATCTCGAGGCCTGCTATCAAAGCTTCGTATTCGGTTTCATTGTTCGTCCTCGGTTCTGTTAAGGAGAAAGCGAAGCGCATTATCCCTCCTTGTGGAGTTACGAAGATGAGGCCTACCCCCGATTTGATCATTGGCGTACTTTGTTTGTGCATCTTTACGGAGGACGCTCCATCGAAATAAAGTTCCCATCGGGTATCACCACCGTCGATCGCGTCAAACGCATGTTCATCCGGCAAGTCGCAATTTAGAGGAGAACCGGGAGGTACTGGATGCTCGGCAAGGAAGTCGGCGATGGCTTGGCCTTTCACTGCCTTAAGCGGCTGATAGGTTATTGAAAACTCCATCAAGAGCAGGGCCCATTTAGCGAGTCTCCCTGTCAATATGGCCTTTGACATTAGATATTTTAGGGGGTCCACCTTTGATATAAGACGGACTTCATGTGCCAATGCATAGTGCCGGAGTTTTGTTATCGCAAAGATTAACGCCAGGCAATGTTTTTCGATAGGGGAGTAATTGCTTTCTGCCCCCAGAAGAACTCGGCTTAAATAGTAGAGCGCTCTCTCCTTCCCTTGGTCGTTTTCCTGTGCCCATAATGCGCCTAAGGAATCCTCAAGGGCTGTTGTATAAAGAATAAGGGGCTTTCCCTTGACTGGAGCAGCTAACACCGGCGGGTTCTGCAGGTACTGCTTGATCTCATCTAGCGCGCTTTGGCATTTTTGGTCCCAGACGAACAGGGTTCCCTTCTTCATCAGGTGGCTGTAAGGACGGCACTTGCCTGACAGGTTGGCGATAAACCGCCGGATATACGCGAGCTTCCCTTGGAGAGACCGCAACTGTTTGAGAGTTCTCGGCGGAGGCATTTCCATGATCGCCTTGATCTTAGATGGATCTATTTCGATACCTGATGAATCCCAGGAATTTACCCGAGGAGACTCCGAACGCGCATTTGAGGGGATTCATCTTCAAATTATATTGCCGAAGGCGTTGAAATACGGTCTTCAGATGCTCTAAATGCTCTTCATATGACATGCTCTTCACTACGAGGTCGTCGATATAGCACTCGACAATTTCATGTATGAGATCATCGAAGATCTTTGTCATGGCCCTTTGATAGGTAGCACCGGCGTTCTTTAAACCGAAGGACATAACTTTGTAGCAGAATATACCCAAAGGAGTCCGGAAAGCGGTGTGCTTCTGGTCGTTGGGATGCATCTTTATCTGATTGTACCCTGATGAACCGTCCATAAAGGAGAAAACCTCGTGAGTGGGCGTATTGTCTATCATCAGCTCGGTGACCGGCACTGGGAAATCGTCCTTCGGGCAGGCTTTAGTGAGATCTCGGAAGTCCACACATATGTGGACTGTCCCATTTTTCTTCATTACCGGGATGATGTTGGCGACCCAGTCAGGATACTGTACCTCCTAGATAAACCCAGAATCGATCGGTTTCTTGACTTCGGCGTTAATGCTCATCTCAAGCTCGAGCCGCATCCTTCTCAGCGCCTGCTTGACGGGCTTGATATCCGGGGATATTGCTAATTTATGCACAGCAACCTCTGGATCTAATCCTGGCATCTCGGAATAGTTCCACGCGAAGCAATCTCTGTGTTGTAGAAGCACGTCCTTTAACGCATCCACCCTTTCTTCAGACAGCAGCTCGCTGACGAATGTCGGTCGCGGATCATCTGCCGACCCCAACTCAATCTTCTTGAGGTTATCTGCAGTAGTATGTATGCCATCTTCTAGTTCTTTCGGAGCTGGTGGAAATTCTGAGATCACCTCGTCGTTGCTGTTCTCAAAGCACTAGGGAAGGTCATCCATGTTCTCGGGCTCTTGTTTTAATATTGTTATCATGTGACAAGTGCGAATCCGCTTCCAAGACCGATGTGGATCTGGTTCTGCTCTTGTGGCTTTGGGTTCGTGCTTTTGTGGCGGCATTACCTTCCAGCTGCTGGATAAAGCAAATCCGCTTCGCTGGTACTGGTCTTCGACCCAGTTCTTGAAGGTAAAACAGTCTTCGAGGGGGTGTCCTATGGCTCGGTGATAAGAGCAATAGCCCGGATGAGAAACTTTGTTAGCTTGCTCAGGGTGCTTAGACTCCGGAAGTGCGATCATTTGATATTTTATAGCGAGCTCGAGTAACTTCTTCGTCTTGTCTCGAGGGAAGGAATACGCTCGACTCATCTTCTTCATGAGGGACAAATCAGGACCGCGCAATGCCCGATCACATGACTCTCTAATCCTGCGTCGTTGTTGTCGACTCCTTTTTCCGCTTCTTGACTCACTTCTGCCTCTGCGTCGGGCCTTTTGCACATCGGGTTGACAGGGAGGAGCATCTTCGTCTTTTGCAGTCTGTTGAAACAGATGTTGCATCCTGGCCCTCTCGTAGATGGCCATCTCACGATTATGGTCTTCCCGAGCTTTCTGACCCGCTTTCCTGATAAGCTTGTCCATTCGTTCTTCAAACGATGGACTCAGCACTTCGCTCGCGGGATCCAGTTTTGACGAGGGGTTAGCATCTCTCGACAGGGCGTCCTCTTCCTCATCGAAGTTATATATGACGTAGCTACCGTGGACTCGTCCCCGTTCCCCGGATCTCGCATATCCAAGCCCGAGCGTTTCCATTCTCCTGTTGGGCAATTTGCGCTGAATTCCAGGGACATCCCAAATCCTGTTGTAGAATCGAGTTTGTCGAACAGTCTGTTTTAAAGGTACCCCTTGGCGCTTCAATAGCCTCTTTAGACCGTTTGTGTAATATCTGGGCAAACGGATGGGTTGGAGCCTGTCGAGTGTAGAATCCGCGCCATGCCAGATCTCTTTCTCTACTCTCGTTTTCGAGGATCGATAGAATAGGATCACCTTCTCACCCTTTCGCCTAGGAGGGACGTAAAACGTCTGCAGGTCCTGCACATTGTAAGCTTGAAGTGTGTCGAGATCCTTGTAGTGTTCCCGCAGCACCATGGTGATTTGCAAACTCTGATCATCGCCAGGGGATGCTTGTATTGACGGCCGACTGGAGAACACGGCATTAACCTCATCTTCCGAGTCACTTCCGAAGATCAACATAGGGCGGACGGTCCCGGGTTGTTGTGTCGGGACGGACCAGCGTAAATTATCTCTTCTTCTTCTTCGGTATCGCTCCCGAAAACAGGGATGGTGGCGGCGGCTTTGTCCTCCGGCTTGCGACACCTTTTTGTATCCTCGAAATATGGCAAAAAGTACTTTGCATCTTCGTACTTGCGGACTTCGTTCACGGAAAATGGGTTCGGCTCACCTGTTACGGTATACTCGAAACCATCCTTAAAATACTTCATACACTGATGCTGTGTAGAAGGGATGATGTTGTACTCGTGTAACCAAGGGCGACCGAGCAAGGCGTTGTAGCAGGTCTTGGCGTCAATGACGTGAAACTTGATGTCCGTGACAAGCAGCCCGAAGCGTAGTGTTAATATCACAGATCCGAGAGTCCGTGATGACTGGGAGTCGAAACCGGAGATGGTAATTTTGTCACGAGCGAGGTGTTGCACGCTCATGCAGATTTCCTTCAACACCTGAACATTAAGGAGATTGAGGGAGGATCCATTATCCACGAGGATCTTGCCTATCTTGATATCGTGGCAATATCCGGAGACGTATAGGGGACGGTTGTGGTCGCACGTCCCGAGGAGAAGGTCTTCGTCACCGAAAGTGACATCGGCCGTGTGCACTTCCTCCAATTCATCCTTCATCTTTTCTTCAGCCAGGAAAGCTTGGAACTGCTCAGGTTCTTGTAACGCCTTGATTAATGAATCTCGCGCTTCTTTTGATAATAGGAGGGCATCGAGAATGCTGAGCTGAGAAGGTAGCTTCCTTTGGTGCGCTAGGATGTTGTAGTCCACCTTACCCTTCCTAGGAGGGTCCTTGGCAGTCAGCTCTTTCGTGACTTGGTCATCTAAGGCGATATCCTCAGTGACCTTTTCCTTACCCTTATCTTTTCTATTCGTGGGCCTGAGATTCTTTTCCGGGAGCGTGCGATTGCGCAGCTGAATGTTTTCGCAGGCCTCTGATTCTTCCTCTTTCCCTAAAAAGGATTCTTTAAAGAGAGGACCTAGAGCCATTTCTTCGTCAGAGTCGCTCCCAAAGGTGAGAACTTGCGATCCTCCGGCGTCGACCATGTAACAGTTGCCGGTAGTTCTTTTGTGCCTGTCGGTAGTATTTCTTTGTTCTCGGTGAGTTTTGCGTTTCATGCGCTTAAAATGTTGTCGGTGAGCAACATATCCCTGCCACCACATCTTAAAAGCGTCGCACTCTTCAGTGGGGTGCGAAATCTTCTGATGATATGCGCAATAATTAGGGTGCCTCTCCGCCCCATCGAACGTATTTTCTTCCGAGGGTGGCAGCTTCATTCCCATCGACATGGCTTTGGCAAACCTTTTCCTCGTCTTGAATATATTTTTATCCACATCGAGTGTCTTTTGATCTGGCGGGAGTGCTTTGACTCTTTCGTTTAGCCGCTTGCGTTTCGCTCCTTCCGATGCAGCCATCTCACGCTCCTGATCGGCTTTACTTTTCAAACGAATCTCGTCTAGAAAGGCGTCGATCATTTCATCTGTTGGCCATACAAGTCCTGGCTCAGGCTGTGCCCCCGGTTTCTCAGTGCCAGGAATTCTCTCATCGTCCTTAGGCGAATGGGAAATCACATGACAACTCGCTACATATCCCTCGGCTCTTCTTTTAATATTGTAATCATGTAACAGGTGCGAATCCGCTTCCAAAATTGATGTGGATCTGGTTCTGCTCTTGCGGCTTTGGGTTCGTGCTTTTGTGGCGGCGTTACCCTCCAGCTGCTGGATAAAGCAAATCTGCCTTGCTGGTACTGGTCTTCGACCCAGTTCTTGAAGGTGAAGCAGTCTTCGATAGGGTGTCCTATGGCTCGGTGATAAGAGCAATAGCCCGGATAAGAAACTTTGTTAGCTTGCTCAGGGTGCTTAGACTCTGGAAGTGCGATCATTTGATATTTTATAGCGAGCTCGAGTAACTTCTTCGTCTTGTCTCGGGGGAAGGAATACGCTCGACTCATCTTCTTCATGAGGGACAAATCCGGGCCGCGCAATACCCGATCACATAACTCTCTAATCCTGCGTCATTGTTGTCGGCTCCTCTTTCCGCTTCTTGATTTACTTTTGCCTCTGCGTCGGGCCTTTTGTACAACGGGTTGACAGGGAGGAGCATCTTTGTCTTTTGCAGCCTGTTGAAACAGACGTTGCGTCCTGGCCTTCTCGTAGATGGCCATCTCGCGGTTGTGGTGTCCCCGAGCCTTTTGACCTGCTTTCCTGATAAGCTTGTCCACCTGTTCTTCAAATGACGGACTCGGCACTTCACTCGCGGGACCCAGTTTTGACGAGGGGTTAGCATTCCCCGACAGGGTGTCCTCCTCCTCATCGAAGTTATATATGGCGTAGCTGCCGTGGACTTGCTCCCGTTTCCCGGATCTCATATATCCAAGCCCAAGCGTTTCCATTCTCCCGTTGGGCAATTTGCGCTGAGTCCCAGGGACATTCCAAATCCTGTTGTAGAACCGAGCTTGTCGAACAGTCTGTTTTAAGGGTACTCCTTGGCGCTTCAATAGCCTCTTTAGTCCATTTGTGTAATATCTGGGCAAACGGATGGGTTGGAGCCTGTCGAGTGTAGCATCCGCGCCATGCCATATCTCTTTCTCCACTCTCGTTTCTGTGGATTGGTAGAATAGGATCACCTTTTCACCCTTTCGCTTGGGAGGGACGTAAAACGTCTGCAGGTCCTGCACATTGTAAGCTTGAAGTGCGTCGAGATCCTTGTAGTGTTTCCGCGGCACCATGGTGATTTGCAAACTCTGATCATCGCTAGGAGATGCTTGTATTGACGGCCGACTGGAGAACACGGCATTAACCTCATCTTCCGAGTCACTTCCGAAGATCAACATGGGGGCGGACGTTTCCGGGTTGTTGCGTTGAGACGGCCCAGCATAAACTATCTCTTCTTCTTCTTCGGTATCGCTCCCGAAAACAGGGATGGTGGCGGCGACTTTGTTCTCCGGCTTGCGACTCTTTTCTGTATCCTCGAAGTCTGGCAAAAAGTATTTTGCATCTTCGTACTTGCGGACTTCGTTCACGGAGAATGGGTTCAGCTCACCTGTTACGATATACTCGAAACCATCCTTAAAGTACTTCATACACTGATGTTGTGTAGAAGGGATGATGTTGTACTCGTGTAACCAAGGACGACCGAGCAAGGCGTCATAGCAGGTCTTGGCGTCAATGACGTGAAACTTGATATCCGTGACAAGCAGTCCGAAGCGTAATGTTAGTATTACAGATCCGAGAGTCCGTGATGACTGCGAGTCGAAATCGGAGATGGTAATTTTGTCACGAGCGAGGTGCTGTACGCTCATGCAGATTTCCTTCAACACCCGAACATTAAGGAGATTGACGGAGGATCCATTATCCACCAGGATCTTGCCTATCTTGATATCATGGCAGTATCCAGAGACATATAGGGGACGGTTGTGGTCGCACGTCCCGAGGAGGAGGTCTTCGTCACCGAAAGTATGTCGGCCGTATGCACTTCTTCCAGTTCATTCTTCATCCTTTCTTCGGCGAGGAAGGCTTGGAATTGCTCGGGTTCTTGTAACGCCTTGATTAATGAATCTCGCGCTTCTTTTGATAATAAGAGGGCATCGAGAATGCTGAGCTGAGAAGGTAGCTTCCTTAGGTGCGCTAGGATGTTGTAGTCCACCTTACCCTTCCTGGGAGGGTCCTTGGCAGTCAGCTCTTTCATGACTTGGTCATCTAAGGCGATATCCCCAGTGACCTTCTCCTTTCCCTTATCTTTTCTATTTGCGGGCCCGAGATTCTTTTCCGGGAGCGTGCGATTGCGCAGCTGAATGTTTTCGCAGGCCTCTGGTTCTTCCTCTTTCCCTAAAACGGATTCTTTAAAGAGAGGGCCCAGAACCATTTCCTCATCAGAGTCGCTCCCAAAGGTGAGAACTTGTGATCCTCCGGCGTCGACCACGTAACAGCTGCCGGTAGTTCTTTTGTGCCTGTCGGTTGTATTTCTTTGCTCCCGACGAGTTCTGCGTTTCATGCGCTTAAAATGTTGCCGGTGAGCAACATATCCCTGCCACCATATCCTAAAGGCGTCGCACTCCTCCGTAGGGTGTGAAATTTTCCGATGATATGAGCAATAATTAGGGTGCCTCTCGCGTTCTCTTCCGAAGGTGGTAGCTTCATCCCTACTGACATGGCTCTGGCGAACCTCTTCCTCGTCTTGTACTTGTTTTTATTCGTATCAGATGTCTTTTGATCTGGCGGGAGTGCTTCGACTCTTTCGTTTAGTCGCCTGCGCTTGGCTCCTTCCGATGCAGCCATCTCACGCTCCTGATCGGCTTTACTCTTCAAACGAATCCCGTCTAGAAAGGCGTCGATCATTTCATCTGTTGGCCATACAAGTTCTGGCTCAGGCTGTGCCCCCAGTTTCTCAGTGCCAGGAGTTTTCTCATCTTCCAAGTGGGAAATCACAAGAAAACTCGCCACATATCCCTCGGATTCATCCGATGAGCTCTCTCCATCTCCTTCCTCCTGAAAGACGTGGTTGAGGAACTCTTGCAGCGTGACGGGAGTCCGCGTCTTTTGATTGTACTCCTCCAGCGCGTCAATCTGTTTCTGCAAATCCGTGCGCTTGTCTCCAGGCTTCACGGGCTTTTTGGATTTCTTCTTCTTTTTCTTCGAAGATTTTGACGGTTGGGTGTGAGTATTTAGACCATCACCACGAATCTTTGTAGTTGGGCGCGGCTTCAACATCCCTTCGATGATTTGAGGTTCAAGCGGGTTCTTCCATTCGACCACCGGGCACGCATGAAGGTCCCTCAGCATTCTTTTGGTTTTAGTTGATAGCACGACCTCCCATGGAGCTTCTTCAATAAAGGAGCAAGTTGCTCCCGATGCGTTCGTCTTCTTAGGAGTATGCGGCTGTGGCGGGTTCACCTTCCACTTTTCGGATAGTGCAAACTTCTCCTGGAGGTATTGATCTTCAATCCATCCTTTGAAAACAAAGCAATCCTCAATCGGATGGCTTACCGTTTGATGGGAAGGGCAATAGTTGGGGTTATTCGTCTCAGTGGGTTGTTGCGGTCGCCTTGGATTTGGCAAGTTTATAAGTCTGTTGCGTACTGCCAGCTCGAATAACCGTTTCGTCTTGTCCCGTGGGAACGAGTAGGGGTGCTTCATCTTCTCGTTGTAATACCGCCGCCTTTCTTCCAGCTGATCCGCCAGCTTTGGGGCACTGGGTTGTTGCTGTGTGTTCGCAACGAAGGTTGCCTTCCCTTTACCCTTGTCATTCCGAGGTTCTGATTTCGGGGGAGGCGGCCTGTGACCCATCTGGTCCATCCGGGCCAACTTGTCGATTAGAGCCTGGAATGTGGTTGGCTTAAAGAACATCATAAACTGGGAGATAGCTGCATGAGGGTCTAGGGTACCCACGAACATGCCCACCGCGGGCGCTTCCTCAATGCGTTGCTCGCATTTCGACCACAAATTTCGCCAGCGTATAGCATAATGGACCCACGTTTCGCCTGGTTTCACTCTGGCATTAATCAACGCCGTTATTGGAGTGCGTTCGCTGGCGCTTGCGAATCGCTGAGTGAATAGCAACTCCATTTCAGCGAACGTCTTGACGGAATCGTTCGGGAGTTCCGAATACCATTCGAACGCTGTTTCTGATAAGCTGCCCACGAACTGGCGAAGCAACAGTTTATCATCACCGCCGGTGTTACCGCAAAGGGCCCTGAACTGGGCAACATGTTGGTGGGGATTGCCGGTCCCCTTATACACGTGGAATTTTGGTATTGTATAACCCGGCGGATATTGAATTTGGTCGTACCAGCTCAGATATGGTCGCCCCGTTTTTACGACTTGACCAGCTGCTTCAGTCGCATGATGAACTCGGATCTGCTGGGCTATATAGTCCTCCAAGTCAGCCTTGGAGATTGTCTCCTCCTTGGCTGTTGAAAGAGCCGGTGGTGGATTCGATGTTTCTCCTCTATCATCTTCGAGGACGATCGGGGGATCTTCCGCGGGAGGATCTTCCGCGGGAGGATCATCATCCCAACCATGTCTTGAAATAAGTAGGCTATTTGCTTTATATTGGCCGCTTGTTCCGCAGCCTCTTTGTCTTTCTTTTCCAACATCCTCCGGAGGAACTCAGCGTCGGTTTCCTGTTCTTGTTGTTGATTCGAGGACGCCTCGAGGCTTTCTTTCGGCCCAGTAAGCGTGGCCATTGCGATCATCATTTCCTGGAGCTTTTGCTGTTGCTCCTGAGCTTTGGTCACCGACCGTGTAAGCGGTCTATGACCTGCAAACGCACGGCTGTCTTCCTTCCCCGATGCCATGTATACAGTATGGACCATCCTGCCCCCAGACTTAGGGTGTCTGGGCTCAGCACCTTTAGCCCTCGTCGCCGGCCCGAGGGTCTTCTCCGGCTTCCTCTTTTTATGAGCAGTGGAAGTTGAGGGGGCCGTTGAGGTGGGCGCCCAGACTGCTTTTCGTGGCTTAGCCTGGTGACTGACTTCCTGTTGGATTTTCAGCTTCTTATGCTGGCGGGAGAAATTTGGATCGATCATCAAGTCTCGGGCCTGCCGCCAGACTTTATAGATTCGGGAGGACAGCCGTTGAGGAGATTGGGGCTGTTCTGGCTTTACTTCTATAGCCCTTTTCAGCGGATGGGGAGACTTCTTTAGCGTCGCGGTAGGAGAATTCTTACGCGCCTTATTTAGCATCTCAAAGCTGTTCCCAGTTGGAACAGCAGCATTAACTTCTACCATCGGGGCTGGAGGAGTTAGCCCAGAAGGGGAGTTGCCTCCGGTCTTCCTCACTCGGCGCCAGTAACAACGTCGAGCGCGTCATGCTGATGGAACCGGCTTGGTGAGGGCGATAGTCTCGTCTTGCCCCCTGTGTAGGTGGGGGGTCATTGCTAGTGCCAGCCTGTTAAAGACTGATGTCCTTTGGGTAGCGGGAGTGCGAGCTGGAACAGGCAATCTTGTAAATACCGACTTTTTGGAAGGAGAAGCCGCCTTGACGACTTCAGGAGCGGGACTGATTATTTTCTTAGGAGCAGCCTTCTCTGGGATTGCAGGCCCCATTGCGGTTCCACAGGAGCTCTGGCCCAGTCTGGAGAAGACCGAGACACTGGTGTTGGGCGACCCGTTGAGAGGGGCCGCAGCAGGGGTAAGACGATCAAAGACCAACTTCTTGGGAGCTTCCGTTGTCAGCACCGGAACGGTGAAGCTTGTCGGCGGGAGCATGGTCCCAAAAAACAATCCTGTGGTGGCTCGAGTGACCTGTTCCACGGGCATTGTGAATAGCGAAGCAGTTTGGGGTCCGTAGGCTATACCTCCTGGCGAGGCAGAGCGTTGGTTGATGTTGCAGTCCGAGCATGTCGCACAAGTGGAGGCCATTGATTCTTTGCTTTCTGCAGCAAACGAAACACTAAATCTTAGTACTTCGAAACCCAAGGGCAACCATTAGCGAACCGCATTTGGTTCGCGAACACGACACACGAAGTGTGGAGTGGAAAGAGGAAAAGGTCCCACCGGGCAAGCCAGAATCTGTTCCCCTCCGAACGACGGCGTGACGGTGGGGTCGTCTCGCCTGAGGTTCGGGGCAGATGCTAATTGGTGCTATCCGTCTACCTCTCCGAAGATGCCAAGTTGATTTATGGCACCGTATATCGAAGGTTTAAACGGATGCGTCCGATGTAGCAGACTTCGTCAGATTCCCCCTCGCTTGAGGGGTTTTTGATTGTGGGGACGCTCCTCCCTGCAGGCGCAAGCCCCTGCAGTTAATTACGCTACCGCATCGCGGTAACCACTTTCTCCTTCTCCAGATGGTCACTTCGTGCCGTGTGTGTTTATTTTATGTTTGGTTGCCCGTGGATTGTATACGGAGACTGAGTTATGTCGTCGCCCATAGGGCGTGGACTAGTCCAAATCCGTATTATCTTAGATTTGGGTTTGGGGGTTTGGGTTTAAGGATACATTAGCCTCATTCAAGACTAAGATCGACTTAAACATTTGTTAAGGATACGTTAGTCCAATTTTCAGACTAAGATCAACTTAACGGGATCGTTTAGATCCAACAATAGAGCAATTAAGGGAGCCCTGTTATTTAGTTTAGTAACATTGCGGTCAATAGGTAGTTTAAGGACGTTGCGGTCCATAGGTAGTTTAAGGACATTGCGGTCCAATGTTAGTTTTAAGACGTTGCGGTCAAGGTTAAGGACCTCATAGTCCGTGGATTTAAGGACTCCACAGTCCAAAGTTAATTTTAAGACATCTCGGTCAAGGTTAAGGACGTCATAGTCCATGGATTTAAGGACTCCACAGTCCAAAGTTAGTTTTAAGATATCTCGGTCAAGGTTAAGGACCTCATAGTCCATGGGTTTAAGGACCCCACAGTCCGTCGTTACTTTTAAGACATCACGGTCAAGATTAAGGACCTCATAGTCCATGAGTTTAAGGACCCCACAGTCCGTATCAATATGTGGTCATCGGGACCTGTCACCTCTTTGAAAACGTTGAGGAATTACAACGCCGAGTATCAAAGGAGTGAAGAGATGTACCCTTAAACCGAGGTAGATTAAATAATTTTTGACCCAATTTGGAACCAAGACCAATTAATTATATTATGAGCCCATTGGCTCAGTTGAATTTGAATTGAGGACTTATTGCCAGCTTGGGCTAAGTCCAATCATATTTAGGATATTGGCCCTCTGTCGGTCCATTAGAGGAGAGGCTTTGCCTCTAGACACTTAGCCAATTGGGCTAAAGTTAGTGTTTAAACACTAGCAACAGGGGGTTCAAATTAGTGTTAAACACTAAAACAAATCAGTGTCAAACACTAGCAACAGAGATCTCAAATTAGTGTCAAACACTAAGATAATCAGTGTTAAACACTGGTGACAGAGATTTTAATTTAGTGTCGAACACTAAGAAAATTAATGTTAAACTCTGTTAACAGAGATTTAATTTAGTGTTAAACATTAAGAAATTCAGTGTTAAACACTGCAAGAAAGGCTCTTCGGTTAGTGTTGAACACTAAGGCAAAACAGTGTTAAACACTGGATTCAGAGGGTCCAATTTAGCGTTAAGCACTAAGGTAAGAGGGGTCACGTGGTAGCACGTGAGGGCGCCCTCCTCTTTATTTGTTCTCCCGAGAGTGGTGAATACTTTAGAACATCACATGCTGTCAGATGATGGGCATTTAATTGTTTGTGTGCTAAAGCTTCTGCCAAGGGTCACGTGGGTCACGTGAGGCATTGCCTCGAAAGCCCTTCTCTGTGGATCTTTCTAGGGGTCACATGGTAGCACGTGACCCTGCCTCTTTGCAATTTCTGATTAAATTCTTCATTAAATCCTATTGTCTTCTGCAGAATTATATTCTCTGATAGAGTTGAACTCTGATTTTCCTGTAGGAATTAAATTCCTCATATATGTGAAGAATTGAGTTCTGTCATCGGGTTAAACCCTAATAATAACTTTAAAAGAACTAAATTCCCTCTTTCTTTAGAGAATTACTCTTAGATAGGGTTGAACCCTAATTTATATTCTGAGAGATTAGATTCTGTCATAGGGTGAAACCCTAATTTCTTCTTTCTTAAGGGAATTAGATTCCTGTTATTTTAACAAAACTAAGTTCTTAAATAGGGTTAAACCCTGATTCTGTTCATTCTGAAGGAATTATATTCCTACAACATAGGGTTAAACCCTAATTCATCTCAAAGGAATTAAATTCCTATAATTCTGCGAGGATTAAATCCTCGAACTTTCATTCCCTCTCTATGCTTTGGATCTGCATGGCAGGATCTCAACCCAATGAGAATTAAATTCTCTATTCATGGGGAGATGTGCACTTTGCAGATCCTCTACTAAAAAGAGAACTAAGTTCTTCTTTTTAATATCAGAGTTAAACTCTTTTGAGAATTAAATTCTCTTTTTTCTTGAAAGCCTCCCCCTTCTTACCTAAGGTTTTCTTTTGCAGAAGATCCAAATTCCTCCAAAGTCTCAAGGCTCTATTTCTCTCTCTCTCTATGTATCGATCTCTGTATATCTCTCCCCCTCTGTGTGTCTCTTGGCTCCTATTTATAGGAGAAGAAGCAGAATCAATTAGTTTTGATGAATCTTTTATTGAGAGATTTGATTTGTATTCACCATTCGTTTGGACCTTTGGATTATTATGTGAATTTTATTCACCATTGGATTTTAAATCCAAAGATTTTCCTTTGTTATTTTGATTAGATTTTAAAGGGAAATCTTTCCAAGTTCAAGATTTTTCCATAGATAGGTGATATTTAATCACCTTTAAATCTTTAGTTCAATCGGTTCCAAATAATCATTTTCCTTTGGAAAGATTTGAATGATCTCTTCAGAATTTGATTCTGTTAAATAAATAGGCTTTGAAAGCCTGTCACGTATGGCCACGTGACCCCTGGTCACGTGTAGGCACGTGACCCCTGGTCACGTGTAGGCACGCGACCCCTGGTCACGTGTAGGCACGCGACCCCTTGGAACGAGCTTTCCTCTGCTTTCTGCGCTTTGTCTCCTAGCCGCTGTTCAGCCGTCACGTGCCAACACGTGACCCCTGGTCACGTGTGAGCACGTGACCTTTTCTGAAGCCTTTTCCTTGATTTGATCAGGGAACTGATGTGCCTTTGCCGCTGCTTTTAAATGTCACGTGCCAACACGTGACTGCTGGTCACGTGCTAGCACGTGATGCTTCTTCCGTAGGCTTTCCTGATTTTAAATCAGGAAACAAGCGGGTTCTTCCACCTGATCGCCGGGCATGTCTGGAGCTCATTCAGCATTCTTTTGGTTTTTGCTGAAAGCACGATTTCCCATGGAGCTTCTTCAAGAAAGGAACAAGTTGCCCCCGGTGTATCTGCTTTCTTGGGAGTATGCGGCTGTGGCGGGTCCACCTTCCACTTTTCGGACAGCGCAAACTTTCCCTGGAGGTATTGATCCTCAATCCATCCTTTGAAGATGAAGCAATCCTCAATCGGATGGCTTACCGTTTGATGGTACGGGCAATAATTAGGGTTATTCACCTCAGTGGGTTGCGGCGGCCGCCTCGGGTTTGGCAAGTTGATAAGCTTGTTGCGTATCGCCAGCTCAAATAGCCTCTTTGTCTTATCCCGCGGGAATGAGTAGGGGCGCTTCATTTTCTCGTTGTAATACCGACGTCTTTCTTCCAGCTGATCCGCCAGCTTTGGGGCACTGGGTTGCTGCTGTGCGTTCGCAACGAAGGTTGCCTTCCCTTTACCCTTGTCACTCCGAGGTTCTGGCTTCGGGGGAGGCGGCCTGTGACCCATCTGGTCCATCTGGGCCAACTTGTCGATCAAAGCCTGGAACGTGGTTGGTTTAAAGAATATCATGAACTGTGAGATGGTTGCGTGAGGATCTAGTGTACCCATGAACATGCCCACCGCGGGCGCTTCCTCAATGCTTTGTTCGCATTTCGACCACAAATTTTGCCAGCGTATAGCGTACTGAACCCACGTTTCGCCTGGTTTCACCCTGGCATTAATTAATGCTGTTATCGGAGTGCGTTCACTGGCGCTTGCGAATCGCTGAGTGAATAGCAATTCCATTTCAGGGAACGTCTTGATGGAATCGTTCGGGAGTTCTGAATACCATTCGAACGCCGTTTCTGATAAGCTGCCCACAAACTGGCGAAGCAACAGTTTATCGTCGCCACCAGTGTTGCCACAAAGCGCCCTGAACTGGGCCACATGCTGATGGGGATTGCCTGTCCCCTTATAGACATGGAATTTTGGTATTGTGTAACCCGGCGGGTATTTGATCTGGTCATACCAGGTCGGATACGGTCTTCCTGTCCTGACAACTTGACCAGCTGCCTCAGCCGCCTGGTGAACGCGTATCTGTTGGGCTATGTATTCGTCTAGGTCAGCCTTAGAGATTGTCTCCTCCTTAGCCGTTGACAGAGCGGGTGGGGATTTGACGTTTCTCCCCTGTCGTCTTCAAGAATGAATGGAGGATCTTCAGTAGAGGGTTCTTGTTGGATCATCATACTCACCATGTCCTAAAACAGAAGGGCCATTCGTTGTATATTGGCTGCTTGTTCAGCAGCCTCTTTATCCTTCTTCTCCAGTATCCTACGAAGGAACTCAGCGTCAGTTTCTTCCTCCTGGCGTTGATCAGATGGCGCTTCAGGGCTTTCTTTCGGCCCAGTAAGTGCCGCCATCGCGTTCATCATTTCTTAGAGCTTCTGCTGTTGCTCCTGAGCTTTGGTCACCGACCGTGTGAGCGGTCTATGCCCCGTAAACGTACGGCTATCTTCCTTCCCCGACGCTATGTATACAGTATGGACCATCATGCCCCCAGACTTAGGGTGTCTGGGCTCAGCGCCTTTAGCTCTCGTCGCCAGCCCGGGGATCTTCTCCGGCCTCCTCTTTTTATGAGCAGTGGAAGTTGAGGGGACCATTGAGGTGGGCACCCAGACAGCTTTTCGTGGCTTAACGTGATGACTGACTTCCTATTGAATTTTCAGCTTCTTGTGCTGGCGGGAGAAATTTGGATCGATCACCGAGTCTTGGGTCTGCCGCCAGACTTTATAGATTTTGGAAGACAGCCGTTGAGGAGATTGGGGCTGTTCTGGCTTTATTTCCGCAGCCCTTTTTAGCGGAGGGGAAGACCTCTTTAGCGCCGCGATAGGAGAATTCCTACGCACCTTATTCAGCATCTCAAAGCTGTTCTTAGTTGGAACAGCAGCATTAACTTCTGTCGTCAGGGCTGGAGGAGTTAGCCCAGAAGGGGAGTTGCCTCCGGCCTTCCTCACTCGGCGCCAGTAGCGACGTCGAGCGTGTCGTGCTGATGGAATCGGTTCGGTAGGGACGATAGCCTCGTCTTGCCCCCTGTGTAGGTGGGGGATCGCTGCTGGTGTCAGCCTGTTGAATACTGATGTCCTTTGAGAAGCAGTATCCAATCGGTTGAAAACAGTCTTCTGAGCAGGGACAGGAACCGTAGCGGGAGCCAGAACCGTTAATCTTGTAAAGACTGACCCTTTGGTAGGAGAAGCCACCCTGACGACTTCAGGAGCAGGGATGGTTATCCTCTTCGGAATAACCTTCTTTGGGATTGCAAGCTTCATTGTGGGCCCACAGGAATTTTGGCCCAGTCTGGAAAAGACCGAGGAGCTGGAGTTGGACGACCCGTTGAGAGGGGCCGCATTAGCTGTAAGCCGATCGAAGACCGACTTCTTAGGAGCTTCCAGTGTTGGCACAGGAGCGGTGAAGCTCATTAACGGGAGCATGGTCCCGAAAAACAATCCTGTGGTGGCTTGAGTGACCTGTTCCATAGGCATTGTGAACAGCGAAGCAGCTTGGGGCCCGTAGGCTATACCTCCTGGCGAGGCGGAGCGCCGGTTGCAGTTGCAGTTGGAGCATTTCGCACAAGTGGAAGCCATTGACTCTTTGCTTTCTGCAATAAGCAAAACGCCAAATCTTAGTACCTTGAAACCCAAGGGCAACCATTAGCGAGCCGTGTTTGGTTCGCGAACACGACACACGAAGTGTGGAGTGGAAAGAGGAAAAGGTCCCACCGGGCATGCCAGAATCTTTTCCCCTCCGAATGACGGCGCGACAGGGACGTCTTGCCTGAGATTCGGGGCAGATGCTAATTGGTGCTATCCGTCCACCTCTCCGAAGATGCCAAGTTGATTTATGGCACCGTGTATCGAAGGTTTAAACGGATGCGTCCGATGTAGCAGACTTCGTCAGATTCCCCCTCGCTTGAGTGGTTTTTGATTGTGGGGACGCTCTTCCCTGCAGGCGCAAGCCCCTGCAGTTAATTACGCTACCGCATCGCGGTAACCACTTTCTCCTTCTCCAGATGGTCACTTCGTGTCGTGTGTGTTTATTTTATGTTTAGTTGCTCGTGGATTGTATACGGAGACTGAGTTATGTCGTCGCCCGTAGGGCGTGGACTAGTCCAAATCCGTATTATCTTAGATTTGGGTTTGGGGGTTTGGGTTTAAGGATACATTAGCCTCATTGAGGACTAAGATCAACTTAAACGTTTGTTAAGGATACATTAGCCCAGTTTTTAGACTAAGATCGACTTAACGGGATCGTTTAGATCCAACAATAGGACAATTAAGGGAGCCCTGTTGTTTAGTTTAGTGACATTGCGGTCAATAGGTAGTTTAAGGACATTGCGGTCCAATGTTAGTTTTAAGACGTTGCGGTCAAGGTTAAGGACATCATAGTCCGTGGATTTAAGGACTTCACAGTCCGATGTTAGTTTTAAGACATCTCGGTCAAGGTTAAGGACGTCATAATCCGTTGTTAGTTTTAAGACATTCCGGTCAAGGTTAAGGACGTCATAGTCCATGGGTTTAAGGACCCCACAGTCCGATGTTAGTTTTAAGACATCCCGGTCAAGGTTAAGGACGTCATAGTTCATGGATTTAAGGACTCCAGAGTCCGTGTCAATGTGTGGTTATCGGGACCCGTCACCTCTTTGAAGACGTTGAGGAATTACAACGCCAAGTTTCAAAGGAATGAAGAGATGTACCTTTGAACCAAGGTAGATTAAACAGTCTTTGACCCAGTTTAGGACCGAGACCAATTAATTATGTTATGAGCCCATTGGCCCAGTTGAATTTGAATTGAGGACTTGTGGCCATTTTGGGTTGAGTCCAATCATGTTTAGCATATTGACTTTCTGTTGGTCCATTAAAGGAGAGGCTTTGCCTCTAGACACTTAGCCAATGGGGCTAAAGTTAGTGTTAAACACTAAAGACCAATCAATGTTGAACACTGAGAATGAGATTGATAAGTTAATGTTTAACACTAAAAGATAGTTAGTGTTAAACACCAGCAACAGGGCTTTCAAATTAGTGTTTATGCCCTAATGCAAATCAGTGTTAAACACTGGCAGTGGAGATTTCAAATTAGTGTTTAACACTAAGGCAGATCAGTGTTAAACACTGGAAACAGGGTTTTCCAAGTTGGTGTTCAACACTAAGAAAGTCAGTGTTTGGATATAGAGGTTTCAACTTTAGTGTTAAACACTAAGGCAAAAGGGGTCACGTGGTAGAACGTGAGAGCGCCCTCAATTCATTTTATTCTGCCAAAAGTATTGAATACTTTGGAGCATCACGTGCTGTCACGTGATGGGCATTTAAATGTTTGTCTGTTAGAGCTTCTGCCAAGGGGTCACGTGGTAGCACGTGAGGGCGCCCTAGCTTCTGTTTCTTCTGCTTTCCCCTAATGTGCTTCTGGGGTCACATGGGACACGTGAGGCATTGCCTTGAGGTTCTTCTTTGTGGATCTTTACAAGGGTCACGTGGTAACACGTGACTCTGGTTCTTTTTAAAGATCTGTTAATCTTTTAAGAATTAAATTCTTCGTAGGGTTAAACCCTAGCAATAAACTTTAGAGAAATTAAATTCCTATTTCCTTCTTTTTGAAGAATTATATTCTTGAATAGGGTTAAACCCTAATTTCTTTTCTTTTAAGGGAATTAAATTCCTGTGATTTTGAGAGAATTGAGTTCTCAATTAGGGTTAAACCCTGGTTCTGTCCATTTTGAAGGAATTAAATTCCTATAACATAGGGTTAAACCCTAATTTTACCTCAAAGGAATTAAATTCCTATAGTTCTGTGAGAATTAAATTCTCAAACTTCCATTCCCCTTCTATGCTTTGGATCTACATGGCAGGATCTCAACCCAATGAGAATTAAATTCTCAATTCATGGAGAGATGTGCACTTTGCAGATCATCCGCTAGAGAAAGAACTAAGTTCTTCTTTTTAATATCAGAGTTAAACTCTATGAGAATTAAATTCTCTTTTTTAAAAGCCTCTCCTTTCTTACCTAAGGTTTTCTTTTGCAGAAGATCAAATTCTTCCAAAGTCTCGAGGCTCTATTTCCCTCTCTCTCTCTCTATGTCCCTGTATCTCTCTCTATATATCTCTCCCCTTTTTTTTGTATATCTCTTGGCTCCTATTTATAGGAGAAGGAGCAGAATCAATTAGTTTTAGTGAATCTTTCATTGAGAGATTTGATTTGCATTCATCATTCATCTGGACCTTTGGATTATTAGGTGAATTTTATTCACCATTGGATTTCAAATCCAAAGATATTCCTTTGTTATTTCGGTTAGATTTTAAGGGGAAATCTTTCCAAGTTCAAGATTTTTCCATAAATAGGTGATATTTAATCACCTTTAGATTTTTAATCCAACGGTTCCAAATAATTCTTTTCCACTTTGGAAAGACTTGAGAGATCTTTTCACAGAATTTAACTCTGTCATAAAAATAAGGCTCTTGAAGCTGGTCACGTGTAGGCACGTGACCCCCCTGGAATGGGCTTCCCTTCCTTCTGCACTCTGTTCTTTGCCGCTGCTTGGTCATCACATGCCAACACGTGACCACTGGTCACGTGTGCACACGTGATGCTTTTTCTGGAGCTTTTTTTCTTGATTTACTCAGGGAACGAATATGCCTTGTGCCACCGCTTTTACATGTCATGTGTCAACACGTGACCGCTGGTCACGTGCTAGCACATGATGCCTCCTTCGTAGGTTTTTCCTGATTTTAAATCAGGAAACAGGGAATTGCCCCCATCCTTCCTTACTCGGCGCCAGTGGCAACGTCGAGCGTGTCGAGCCGTTGGGATTGTCTCAGCTGCAGGGGTGACTTCCTCATGTCCCCTGTGTTGGCGAAGGGTTGTCACCGGCGTCAGCCTCTTAAAGACCGATGCCCGTTGAGAAGCGATGTCCAATCTATCGAAGATAGATCTCTGGGCAGGGGAAGCAGCTTTGAGGACTTCGCCTGGAGCGGGAGCCGGAATGGCCAGCCTTGTGAAGACTGACTTCTTGGCAGGAGAAGCATCTCCGATGATTTCGTCCGCTTGAGCCATGATGGCTATCCGCTTCGGGATGGCTGCTTCAGGTATCGCGGGCTTGTTGACGTTCTGGCCCAGTTTGTTGAAAACTGAGGCATTGAAGTTGGGCGACCCGTTGAGAGGGGCCGCGGCAGTGGTAAGTCGATCAAAGACCGACTTCTTTGGGGCTTCTTGCGATAACAGCGGGGCATTAAAACTCACCGGTGGGATCATAGTCCCAAAGAACAGCCCCGTGGTGGCCTGAGTTACTTGCTCCACTGGCATCTTGAACAAGGAGGCCGCTTGGGGCCCGTAGGTTACACCTCCAGATGAGGAGGAACGGGAGTTGCAGTTGCAGCTGGAACAGTTAGAGGCCATTAATGTTCTTTTTTCTGCACGGGAGTAAAACCAAATCTTAGTACCTCGAACCCAAGGGCAACCATGTCAAACTGTGATTCGTTCGCGAAACACGACACACGGAGTATGGAGTGGAAAGAGGACAAGGTCCCACCGGGCGTGCCAGAATCTGTCCTCCTCCGAAACATAGAGACGCGACCGCGTAGGAGACGGTCTATAACCCATCTAGTCCGGCTTTGAAGGAGACAGTCTATGACCCATCTGGTCCATGACCCATCTGGCGTTTGAAGGATGGGTGTGTACACCTCATTGCGCCTGTTTGATTTTTCTGAAACTTTTCATTTCTCCGTGTATTGCACGTGCAACTCTTGAGCTTCCAAAAATTAGAAAGAAAAATCAGAAAAATAATTATGTCTGATAGGAATCGAACACGCAGGCTATGTCACAGTAGTGCAGAGGCTTTACCAGTAAGCTATAAGTTGTTTCCTTACTTTTATTTAACAAAAATAACTTTTAACTCTTATACATGCTGTAATACTCTTTTCTGTACAATAATAAGAAAATTTATGTACAGTGATTTCAGAGTCGTTACAGAAATGATGACGTACCAATTGCGTCTGTAAGTTGTATATTCTCTATTTACATTCAAAAACCATCTTGTATGTGTATATGTTTATGTGTGTGTGTGTGTGTGTATTTGTATTTGTATTTGTATTTGTATGTATATATATTTAGGTACTTGCCAGTGACTTCTAAGCAGTTGCCTATAACTTGTAATAAGTTGCCTATGCCTTATAATAAGTTGCATGTAACCTCTAATAAGTTGTCGGTAACTTCTAAGCAGTTACCAGTAACTTCTAATATATTGCATGTAATCTCTAAGCAGTTGTCTGGAATCTCTAATAAGTTGCATGTAACCTCTAATGCAAGCAACTACTTATATGTTATATATATATATATATATGTCAATCATGTTCATAAACCAAATCACGTGTATTGAGGAGCAAGAATTGAGATTGTATCTTATTCCAGAAAAGTAACAATTAGCTCAATATTGAGAATTGTAATATTCAACCAATGCGTTGTACGCAAACATCGATTCCTTCTTCAATAGGTCCATCTTCCCCCAAGAACTTAACCATCGTGTACTGGTAACACGTCTCTCCATGAGATGCGCACAAGTTTCGGCCTCCGAATTTTTCATACCAAGCCTCTTGAGCCTATTTTTAAAATTCTGTTTCAAGTGAAGAATGAAAAATGAATGCAATGCAGTGGAAAAACACATCCTAACCGCTTCTTTGATTCCCTTGTCGGAGTTGGATACAAATATAAGGGTATGCAGTGGGTGGTAGGGGCCAGGACCTTCAAACAATATGGCTCTCAACTGACCTAAAAATCATGTCTGATTTGTGATGTTCTCTTCATTACAAATAGTGAAAGCTAACAGAAACAAACCATTGTTTCCGTCATAAGTAGTCGTCATCAGTAGAAGGTCTTTTGTCCTGTTCTTGATGAATGTTCCGTCAAGAAATATTGTAACGACCCTGTTTTTACTATAATACTTTTTTAATAAATAAAAATATACTTATTTCGAAATGACATGTTTTATAAAAAGAAAACGTTTTGAAAGATTTTTAAAAGATTTAGTTGATCTCTTTAATATAAAGAATTTATTCGATTTTGTTTTGAAAGGAAAATTTTGGAAAGGGAATTTGTTTTGTTTGAAAGAAAAAAAATTAGCTTAAGAAAAAGATTTATTTTTCATTTAACTTTTAAATTGTTCTCTTTTGAATCTCTGCATATATTTATTTCTATTTAATTCTATGCAAAAGTAACCTTGTTACCCATTGGTTAAGTCTTTGCATTGCTAGTCTATAGGCTATAGGTTCCAAACTTGTGTTTTACAATTATTTTTATCAATTTTTTTCCCTTCTCATAACCTACAAATAAGCTTTCATTTCATCTTTTTTTTAACTTCCAAAATAATGAGAATGGTTATGAATATAATTAAGTGGAATTATGGTAGCCATAAACCACTTTTTATATGTCACTCTTCTCATTCTTTTCTTCCACACACATATCAATCACCTCCCTCTTCATCTAGAGTTCTAAAGTTCTCGAAGTAGAATGTGGAGAAACTTCTCAAAAGGTCTCGCTAGTAATGCGAGACTATCGGTGAATAGACGAGCCCAGTGACGATACCAGTTTTTGCATGTAAGTCTCATATTCCTTCCCTCTTTATTTTCTTGTATCCCTTCTTGTATATTGCCCTCCCTTTGCCATGTTTCCACCATGTCTAACTCATGTTAAGTCCAAAATTAAATAATATTTCTTTTATATTTAAAAATATTTAACACGAAAAAAATAAATGCTTACTTATAATTTGTTGATATTTCATGTTGAATTGCTCACTGTTATTTATCATTTATATTTAGTTAAAAGAAAATAAAGTTTCATATTAATACCATAGTCTTTTCAATATCAAATATCACTTTGAAGAAATACGTTTACCTTCAAAATAATTTTGAGAAAATCAATCTTGACTTTTAGACATTTTAGAAAATTAGATTATATACTAGATAAAATCTTAAATCTATAATAAAAATTTCAGTTTTGATTGATTAACGGTTTAGGAGTTACATTATTTTTATTCACTGTTTTTCAAAACAGAAAACTGTTTTTATCGGTCAACTTCTAGGATACATAATTTAGTCTACTGATATTCAAATTGAGCAAACTCAGGTGTTCTGGACATTTAGATAGAAATACCTAGCTTTTCTTAGTTATAATGTTTCCTGAAACTTGATCAAAATTATAGAAATCCGCGTTACAAAATTAAGTGACAAATCTGGACAGAATTTGTCCTGATTCGCACACTTTTTTTAAATACGGCATAACTTGAGTTTTCGATGTCGGTTCGGAACAAACTTTAGATGTATAGATGCGTAATTAACAGACTTATAATTTTCTATATACCCGGTGACCCCAAAATGAATATAATGACCCGATATATGCCTGGCAAGACACCCCAGAGTTGCTGTTCAGAAATCCAAATTTCTGTTTGAAACCCCGTATCTTTCAAAAGTTGAATTCATCTATAAAACCCCATCGACTTTCCAAAACAACATTTTAAAATAAAATATCAGTATTTAATTCAAGGTTAGATTTTCAAGAAAACACCATTATTTTTATCATAATTAATTTTTCACAAAAATACCCTCAAGGTTTTAATAATAGAAATAACTTTTATCCTTTTCCTTTATGAATTTCACCTCTACAACACTTTTTAGGGGGATCCAGTTGTAGATGGTGCTGGTTATAGCACGTCTTGGGGTTTAATAGAGTAAGACACAGAGTTTCTCACAGAGCGCGGTCGTGAAAGGGAAAGTGGATTTATAAAATTGGTAAGTTTAAAGTAATTAGGTAGCAGATGGGTTTAAGTGACATATTCTCTCTTGAGCCTCGGCGAGCCGGAGACAATTAGCGTTATCACTTTCCTACTCCCTAAATATAATTTCTAACTCCACGGAAATCAAATCACATTGAAACTTGACTTGAACCTGAACTTGACTTGAATTTGAACTTGACTTGACCTGAACCATGAATATGTAATGACTTGATATGAATACTTGACATGAATACTTGAACTTGACTTGACTCTTGAACTTATACTCGTCTTATGTATTCATGGATCCAGGAAAGACTTGTAACCTTAACTATAAATTTAGATACGCGAGGTGTTGGGGTAGTTTGAGTATGAATCCAACGAAATCTCAGAAGTCCCGTTACTAAAATAACGTTGTTGTGGTACCGGACTAAAATGGTACATCACGAATTCATGAACGAAGGCCCGTGTTTCTAAGCCTCTAGGGCCTTACTCTTGGGTTTGGAATAGTTCGACGACAGTTGGAGTCGCGTTACTTTTGGGTTTGTGTTTCCTTGCTCTTGGGGCCCTATCCTTGAGTTTTGGAATACTTTTGAGATTGGTTGATATTCATACCTGAACTCACGTTAGTTAGCTTACTCTTTTAGTGATCTCTTTAGGACACATTGTTATTCATTACATGTTCAGCGCTTTTACTTGTTACATGCTCACAATACTTACACTACACGGTCATGATATACTTGTTTACTATGCTTATGTTACATTACCATACTTATATACATATTGCCATACTCATGATACCTGACCATGTGCATATAGTTGTTAGGTTTAATTGATACCCATATATAACCAACCACATTAGAATTTGTGCCGTTCTTTACCACATTCATAATCCTATTCTTTTTGGGGACTTACTGAGCGCAAGTTCGCTAACGGGAATTCCACCCTATTTATTTTTCTATCCTTGGAATGTTCGTCAGGTGGCGTAGGGACGGAAGAGATCGAGTCGAGTCAAGAAGAGTACAACCAGGTTACACCACAAGCCGACTACTAGTTCTTTCAGCTTTTCTTTTTGTTTGCCAGCTGTTTAGGCACTTTCATTTTATGTTTCTTATTTAGACATCTTGTATTAGTTTAACTTTGTAAAGTTTGGAATGTAAATATATAAAATTGGATTTCATTTATCATGTCATTTCTTGTCATTTTTATATTGCTTACATACGCTTAGTGTATTTGTTTCGAGAAATGACTTTCTCGAAATAAATACGTCGCGGGTCTCGTCACGTACCCGTTACCGTTCTTTTGGGAAGCGGGGCATGACAAATATGAGAGACCGGCAACCATATAAAAACTCGTCAATACAAGCACCATGACTAATAAATAGCCTCATGAATCTGTCATCTGTTGATTTGTCAATGCCAATTACGCTTCTGGGATTGGTTTTCATACACTTGCTTTGATACCATCTCAAAGAGTCATAAGAATGCCAATAATTGCCGAAGAGGGTCTCTTGTGCCAATTCTCTTGCATGGCACGCAACATCATACGAAATCTTCATCTCGTACCTTTGATGGAAGTCCCTCTTAGCCTCGATTGGCCGATAGCCCAGTTATGATATCAAAACATGTACAAGCACGTCAGCTACTAATTTCTTATTAGCCCGGAAATGTTCGTCGTTTGAAATTCCTCAGGCACATGTGTGCATCGAGTAGAAATTCTTTATAGCGCATAGAGAATTGCTCAAACATGATAAATATATAAACATTAGCGTACCTTAACACTTAAAACAATCAACAATTTGAAAAAACGATAATTACATTTTTATATAAACAACGTATATGTTAACTCTATACCTCAAAATATAAGGCGAAGTATGCAATCTCCATTGGAATCTTTTATCCTTTTAGGAACATTCCACTGTTACCCTCGAGCCATCATTTTTAACGTAGTCGAAGTTGAATTGTTTCACAATAGTAAATTGGCAAAGAGCCACCCTAACTTCGTAAGCACCCTTGAATTTTTGAGATGTCCCCTCGATTGTGTCATGCCACGCAACCGGGATATTGTTCCTCATCATTTGATCATCTTACCTCACCGGTAGTAAGCTTGACTCTAATTTATATACTCGGTCATGCGCAATTGTTGGAGCGGAAGAAGATGATGCGTGTTAACTGTTACATAGAAAACTCATTTGTTAACATATTATTATTTGCATCTATGTAGATATTATAAGCAACTTATTAGATATTACAGACGAATCTTCTTAGATGTTAAGAAAATGCAACAGTTTAGACAGTACATGCGACTTTTATAGATATTACAGGCAACTGCTTAGAAGTTACAGGTAAGTGGTCAGAAGTTATAAACAACTTTTTTAGAAGTTACATGCAACTGCTTAGATGTCACACGCAAGTGTTTATATGTCGCAGGAAACTATCTTGTATATTCCTCTAAACAAAAATCAAGTTTGTAATGACCATAATTTTTATATAATAAATAAAATCCTATTTTAATTTTGAACTTAAATATGTCTTTCGTGGTATTTTAATGTTAATATTTTTCAATAAAGGAGATTTTAAATTTATATGGAAGGAAATGATTAGTTAAAACTTTAACTTTTTATTTTTATTTTTTGTTGAAATATTTGGTATCATTTTATTTTAGAAGATAAAAAGAAGGATTTATTAAATATTTTGTTGGAGAAAAAATAATATATTTAAAAAATAAAAGAATCATGGTTTTATATTTTATTAGATTTGGTAAGAGGGAATATTATTTAGAAAAGAATTTTTGGAAAAGATAAAATTAATTTGTTATTATTTTAAAAGGGGAGAAAAGAATTTTAAAGAATTTATTAGATTTTATTGTTTTGTTTTTAAAGAAAAGAGAAGAGAAATTGTTTTAAAAAGAACTCTGATTTTTAAGATTTGAGTTGAAAAGAATATTATTTATTTTTGAAAGAATAGAATTAACGTATTAAAAAATTTATTATATTTTAGGAAAAAAAATTGTTATAGAAAAGAATGTTAAATAATAATTTATTTGTTTTGATATGTTTGATTTGATTTTGAGGGATTGATAGTATCATATATTTTATCTCCAATCTTTCTACATCAAACTGAGGTACCAGACGCCTATATAACCCTTCGCAAATCCTAAATTCTCTTTCTTTAGACAGTCGTTTTCCGCTGCTTCGAAATTTTAACATCTCCCTCTGCTTTTCCTTCTTTTTTACTGTTTTGTCTCAAGATCTGAAGACCTGACGAGAAGGAAGAAGATCATTGAAGGAGAAGCCCTGCCATCACCATCAAATCTCAATTAAATTGAGGTTTTCTCTACCTGAGTAGACGATCATAGATCGACTAGATTGTAAGCCATCTCTAAACCCTAGATCGTTCTTTCGATCTTTCCTCTTAGACATCTATAATCTATGTTATTGGTCTTTCAAAATAGGAATAGAAGAAATAACAAAAGGTGGTATTTTTAATGAAAAGAGAAGTCGATGTAGGGTTTTCAATAATTGTTTGGTTTCATAATATTTGATCAATGCTATATATATGCTTTGTGTTAACTTTTGATATGCTTTATGTGATTTTTGCTCGCTGATCGCGGTGTTAACACATTAGGGTTTATGGTGTTGACCGCTAGAGTTGCCAAGCTTTGTTTTTATATACATGTAACCTACGATGTTTATTATTAGGATAGATTTAACCCTAATTCCACATGTCATGATTAATTCAGCGACCGCTATGCCATAGTTAAATAACCTACGGTGTATCAAAATCTCCCCGTGGTTGCCATGGCGGTGTAGTTTAGGTTAAATCATGATAGGACGTTGTATTACCAATTCTGGAATTTTCTGTTACTGTTTGTAAACTTTAAACGCACGTATCTTACTGTTTCTGTAACCAAACGACTTGTTTCTTCCTTTTAAAAATAACATCAGATAAATATCATACAACTTTTATATTTTAAGTTTTGGATAATTTTGAACATAAATCGTAGTTTTATGCAATTTAGTTTTGTTGTGCAGTTCTGGACTGCTGCTGAATTTCAGCGATAAGCTTTCACTTTAAATTTTTTATAAAAATAACCCGACCATATTTTGTAATTCCGTCTATTGGTAATTATATTATATTCATGCTTTTATCTCTGTAAATTTATTTTGGACTAGATAATTTCGTTTGGGCCACGACTTAGTGGTTACCGTCTTTGTCATGGTTGCTGTTTTTCAGAAAAACTGCAGTAGAACTTGTTGTTTAAAATGCCATAACTCTCATCTTGGGATTCCAAACTGAGCAAACTCTTAGGTTTTTCGTAAGTACTCTAAGTGGCGCACCTTTCCCCAGTATATCTCGACCCGTAATTCTACACGTAAACACATCGAAACTATACTTTAATATCGGCATTGCTTTCTGAAACTGTGGCTGAAATATACGTGTAACCTAAATTAAAATCTTCATAACTCAAGTTCCCAATACCTGAATTGGGATATTATTTTTGTAGGATCTCCATAACAGAAAACCCTAACTTTCTTGTTTATATTTTGACGCTTGAATCTGATAGTTGACATGTCTTATTTGCGCTTAAAGTTTATGAAATTACCGTTATTGATTGTAAATGATAACATGCTATATTGTATGGTCAAGTATTCAACCGAAAACTTGTAAAGGGTCTTGTTAATGAGTGATATCGTATGACTCATGTTATGAGTGGCTCGTTGTAATGGTTCACCCTCAATGTATACTCTTGCAAGTCCAATATCGTCGGTTAAGTGCATGAACGATTAGCGCGGAGTTGGGGTAGTTTGGCGAAAATAACGGTCAGGGTTTCAGGAGTCCCCTATCATGTTTACCGCGAATTTCGGATGGTTTTACAAAATGCTATATATATAATCATTCTTATTGATGTTATTCCGTGGGACAAACATAATGCTCTTGAAATTCAGTCCAACACCCTCACTTGACTAAGACGGACAATAGATGGGTTATACCCTACAAACAAGATACCTTTATATGCACACTCATTCATGTTCAAGTACTATTAATTTTATATGCTTACGTGTTGTTCCTTACCATTGATAGATATTCCATTAATATATGCTTACTGTCCTTGTACTTGCTTTTTTATTATTTATACTTTTATTTTCACATTACCTGAGAGACTTACGAGAGACTCATATGAGCTCCAGCTCTCTGACAGCATTTCTGTTTGATTGAAATGTAGTTAGGGTTAGAAGTCGATCAAAATTTTCGAGGAGAACATGAGCTTTCTGCGGAAGACTCAGAGCTTTTCGCAAACCAGTCAGAGTGATCGGCAGATTCTGTAATACCCAGGTCTCTTGTAAATATTTTTCCGTATTTGTAAATATATGTTTCCCAAATTTTCTCAATTTAAATATTTCCTATAAATATTTCCTATATTTTTATAATAATAATTTCGATTTTTAAACCCAAACCCTTTCCCTAAACCCTCAACCCAAAACCAAACTCTCCTTTTCGTTCTCTTTTTCTTTTCGAGCCCGGCCCACAAACCTACACCCGACCCGACCCGCACTCCCCACACTCCCTCCTTCTTCTTCTCCTTTTCGCTTCTTTTTCCCGCTTTTTTCCTCGCCTCCGCGTAACGAGCCCCACTCCCGCGAGACCCGCTCCCCAACGGCCACGACGACCGTACCCACTCCCTCAACTACTCCCACGATCTCCTCCCCTGAATCCTCACCCGCTCCTCCCCACGACTTCGTCCTCGTCTCCACGTTTTCCCCCACGTCTTCTCCCTCCCTCACGCTCCCCCGAGATCCCTACAACCGCCCTCGACCCTCTCGCCTGCCTCACCTCCTTCTCTCTTCACCCCCTCTCTTCATCCCTCTCACGATCTCTCTGCCTCACACTTTTCTCACAACCGACTCTCTCTCTCTCTATCTCACTCTTTCCCTCTCAAACTCACCCTCAACCCATTGCAAACCCCTATCGCCGGCAGCTCCATCTCCAACACTTCGTCGGCGGCCGTCGCCACGAGCACCAACGACTCCCTTACGAAAATTGTCGTCTTTTCCACCGACCTCGTCACCGCAATCCCACTCCCTCCTCCCAAACCTGAGCAGCCCCACCACCTCCTCTACCACCGCGACCACCACTCGACCATCGCGGCATCTTCCTCCTTCCTGCAGCCGGACCCCAGCACTACCACCCTCCTCGACTTCTCCAACACCCGTCTCCAACTATACATCCCCTTCCTCCTCGACCCCACTGCCCTCTACATAAACGACCACCTTGCAACCACCGTCGGCGCCCACACATCCACGACGACCATCCACCAGAGCCCAACGAATGCCACTCACGTTGCCAACATCCTCCACCGCCGCCATTCTGCATCAACAGCTCGCATCCTCGACCTCGTGGCCACACTCGCCGCCACGAGCACCGATCACCACCATCGTCGTCGGCTCACCCAGCACCGCCTGAGCACCCGCACGACCGCCTCCACGTTGCCAACAGCCGCAGCTCGTCACTAACCTCCAAGCCCTGTACCCGAGCTCCTCTTGCTCCCTCCACCTACTCCGGCCATGACCAGAACTGCGCGACGACCACTCCGCCATCGACAGCCTCATCTCTGCGAACTCGGAGCCTTTAAGTACCGCCACCCATGTCGATCTGTGCAAGTTGTAGCCAATCAAAAGCAAGGATTCGAGGCTACGCCATTGCGATTCCAAGGCTCGCGAACTCCGGTTTTGTCGCAACGACCGTTTTCGCATCCGTGGCGTGCATTGCAGAGTCCGACCGATCCATCATCTCCGTGATATCGTCAACAAGTCCATTGAATCCATTCACTTGTTTTCATGCTATAGTTAGGACATTTTGTGTATGAATACAACGCTTTTAATATTAACTGAACCGAAATTGAAACTTTAGTGTAAAATACCCATTAATGTTTGCGGAACATGTAACCAATAAATTCTATACATGAGATGAACAACATATTGAAAATTGGCACCAATCAGATAATGTTTGACCACGGATTCGATACCCCCAAGTTGAGTATCGAAACAGACTAATGCGACTCTCTTTAGATCCCCATCTTTACGCCTTGATGGCGGTACCACTGATATTTATGGTTGTTTAATAATAGATAGCGACACATTAAAAGTTTCGTAGCAAAGAACGCAATTACACACCTAAAGTGATGCCCCTAATGTCTATACCGAAACTTGTGTTTTACCGAATACTTGACACCGTTAAACTCATGATTAATTCCCGAAAAATCCAATCACAGCGTGTCTAGGTTCGTTGCAAAGGGTACTGCATGATCTTTAAAACGACGTGTAGCTTTACTGTTACATATATCCTATGAATATCGAAATCAAAGAACTTACCCGGCCTTGGACCACAGTCCAGTGCAGGAACTTAACCCTTGACATGCTTTTTTACACCTGAAACCGTTGTGAAAGTGTGCAGAGCCAATTACCGCTGCGTAGACAATTGTTTTAGTTTTCCAATGGTACTATTTTCACTAAATTCCAGTATCATTTGGTATTTAAATCATATTTTAAACGGATAACATGTACGGCAGATTTCTGTCGTTTCAGCTTGCACCCTTCATCAGTAATCGGATCATAACTCCTAAACCAAGATGACTATTGTTAATCTGTATGATGCTTTGGAAACATAACAGATAAACCTAAATATTATCTAATGGTAATGTTGCCTAATTATGCTCCCAACAGGGAGTAAAACATGTTACGAAATAGATTTCCAGTTCTGAAATTGGATTTCCAGCAGTAAACACTTAAAATGAAATGACTGTAACTCGCAAACCTGAAATCCGTTTAACTTGAAACAAATTTCAATGCCTATAAAAACAAGTATACTTCATATGCCTTTTATATTGTTTTGCCAAATTATGCACGTGTGATTTTATATGATTTTTCTAATCCAACCGACACCGGCTGCTCATATGTTTTTAACAGTGCATTTACTGTATTCCCATCATGTTGCATGACTGTTATACTCTAGTAAATAGCGTTCATTTGCATCAATATCCTAGTGACCGGATTACATTACCAAGTGATAAATATTAGTGATTGGATTGTGGCAGGTACGTTAGTGTAAAAACGTGATTGAATAGTGAAAGTGACACGTACTTGTACACAATCAGCGGAACCAGTTAATTATTGCATTGTCGACGCCTATGGAGCATATATAAGTATAACTATAACTGGTATGAGACGGTTATGGAAGAACTTATATTAGTGTCATATGTAAGATATCGAGCACTGTCCATTTATCTTGGATACCAGTCGAGACATGCTTGATAGAGATCCTGTCTCCAGTTCTCTCATAAACTTGTCATGGAGCGACTAGTATTTGGGTTCAATGTCGGTGTTCGATGTAGACCGCGGGTGTAGGGTAGTTTGAGTGTGAGTTCGATCAACGGAATCTCAGAAGTCCCACTGCCGGCATATACAGTGATTTCGGGAGTCGTATGGATCGTATTGCTGATTATTAGCGAGCGTGATTCGGGCCCGTGTTCCCTTGTTCCTGGGGCCTACCCTTGGGTCGGGGATACTCCTGCGGTGGTTGACGCTCACACTTGGACTGACGATAGGTTTAGTGACTTGTACGGTAAGACTCAGAGACTGATTGCTTAGTGACATGGATATTGCATTGATTACTGATCTGATAACTTGCTTTATCGTTACATGTACCGATTATTTCATGCTCGCGTCATTACTCTATCTTACCGCTTCATGTTTATCATCATTGCACATATTACATATTCATATATATTGCTATTGTGTCACTCTGGCGACCTGTGTATGCATGCTCAGCGTGAGGAGTGGATTTAGCTCGGATCAGGACCTGCCTTACCTCGAGAATATTGTGGACATCTAGATCAGCGACGCCAGCGCTATCTTTCCCTTGATCTCTATCTGATTGGTTTTATATCTGTTTTGCTAGAATTAGTGACCGCTTTTCCATTACCTGTGCTATGATTACTGATTACCTCGTAATGCTAGAAACCGAAGTATGACTACGATAGGATATTTTATTGACCGTAGGAGCATGGATGGCCTTATCACCCATTGTATTCCTTATTTTAGGAAGTGGGGTGTGACAGATTCTGAGCCATGCCTTTTAAGTCTTTGTTATTTTCTTTCCTATTGAACTTTCATTTTGAAAATAATGTCTTATTTGTTTCAAGACTTTCTATGTAACTTGTTATTGAATTATTGGTAATGTTATAACGTTGGATTGCTTATTTATTTTTATTTCGAAAAAAATATTTTTTGCTTCATGTGATATTATTGCCAGACGCTTAGTGTATCTACACCGAGAGGGTGTATTTCTCGATGTAGATACGTCGTGGGCCTTGTTGTCGACTCTGTTTCCGTATATTTTGGAAAGTGGGACGTGACAAAGTCAAATAAAGGCAAATCTGCTCATAATGACAGTCATCTTCAGTTATCATCCTAACCATATAATCTCCATATTTCTCCATTTTGTATGAAAGTATCAGTTTATCAACCGGCATATCAAGTTGAAACGAGATTGTTCCTTTCAATTTGAACCATGTTGTCGCCTCCGAAATGGTCAAGACCGCACTTTCCGATTGGAGTTACTCACAAAACACATTAATGTCCAAGTTATGACCATCATCAATGAGCAGGATAATAAATGTAGATTTAGTTTGTTGGGTAGTAAATGAGAGTGGAGTAATGAGTAAATGAAAGAAGATAATGGAGAAAATGAAAAGGTTATTTCTTGTTCTATTGGCAAATTGGGTTTTTTTAGGGGGGAAATAGTGAATTAGGAGAGAAAATGGATTGGTTGAAGCATTTAATGCCCAGTTCTTTAAGCAAAAATCAACAAAAATCAATTCAGAATAAAAGTTACAGGCAAGCCGATAGAAATTACATGCAATTAAAATATCAGCATTATTACAAAAATTGGCAGTTGCCATCCTTGTACTTGCGCACATGGGTTCTACGGGGCATTTCTGGGATATACCATGCTGTTAGTATTTGATGGAATCATTGATGGACTTAGGGTTTTTTCACATGTTGAAAAAGTCCAGGGAGTTTTTCACAGGTTTTATAGGGGGCCAGGGGTTTTTCAACAATTTACTCTTAAATTTATATACACTAATAAAAGATTATTTTGTACAATTATATTTATTCCCTCCGTGGCTTCACATATTGCCCAACTTTTGAGAAATTTGCATCCCAATTCATAAAAAATGGTCCCTCCTCCAAATAACCTCAATCAATGGGCAATTTTGTAAAAATACCCTCTCCTAATTATCAAACTTCACTTCAACATAAGGGACTGTTTGGTTGCAGGATTATTTGTGATTTGGATTGTGAAATTCTAGGATTACATAATTTTGTGTTTGGTTGGTGTATTTGGATTTCTAGAATTTCTTTGTTTTTTATGGAGGGCCCCACCACAAAACATGGATGCTTGAATTCTAAATTTTTTTAAGGATTTGCAAGGATTAGGCACTATTTATTGTACTTTTAGATAAGACCCGTGGTACTTTATTTATTTAATAATCCTCTCTCTGTATCTCTCTCTAAAATCCTCAAATCCAAATCCCATTTTCTTTTCACCAAGGTGGCATGAAATAGTGTTTCCGGAAAAATTACAAGAATCTACAAATCCAATAGTAGGAATCCAAAACGAACCAAACAACAAATTACCAAATCCAGAATTTTCAACCGTACTATTTTGGAATCCAAATTTCTAAATCCTACAACCAAATAGGCCCTAAGGGGCTGTTTGGTTGCAGGATTATGGAATTTGGATTCCAAAAATAGTACGGTTGAAATTTCTGGATTTGGTAATTTGTTGTTTGGTTGGTTTTGGATTCCTAGTATTGGATTTGTAGATCCTTGTAATCTTTGTTTGGATGGTGGAAAAAAATGGGATTTGGATTTGAGGATTTTAGAGAGAGATAGAGAGAGAGGATTGTTAAATAAATAAAGTACATGGGCCCCATCTAAAAGTACATTGAATAATGCCAAATCCTTGAGAATTCTTGTAAATTTTTAGGATTCATGAATACTTCTTTTATGGTGGGCCCCCATACAAAACAAAGGAATTCTAAAAATCCTAATCTTGCAGCCAAACACAAAATTGTGGAATCCTAAGATTCCACAATCCAAAATCCAAATCCAAACTAATAATCCTGCAACCAAACAGGCCCTAACCATCATCATTCCATCAGTTTCCTCAAACTTAGAGAGAGAGGGACGGAGGGAGAGGGAGAGTCCCCAATTTTCCCGCGCAATTTCAAATCTGCCACCAATGCGCTTCCCGCCGGTCCAACTCCGGCCGAACCCAACGCCGGCTATCCTTGCCGCTAACCGCCTCATCACCCGCCATGCCCGCCTCGGCAAAATCCAACTCGCCCGCCAAGTATTCGACGAAATGCCCGAAAGAACCGTCACCTCTTTCAACTCCCTCATCGCCGCCTATTTCCTCAACAACCAATCCCAGAAAGCCCACAGCCTCTTCACCTCAATGCCCCAACGCAACACAACTACATACAACACTGTAATCTCCGGCCTTATTAATACGAACCAATTCCCATCGGCTTTGGCCCTTTTCAAGACAATGCCGAGCCCAAATGTCGTAACATGGACCTCGATCTTGAATGGGTAGGTGCAAAGTGATGACTTCAAACGGATTGCTAATGCACCACACCTCCGAAGATGTGATGAGGGTTGATGGATGTAATTTTATATTATTACATTCCCCCACAGGTTGAGTGCCCTTTTTAATCCGCTGAAACCTGGTCTTTGTGCATGGCAGTGTTCTTTTTTTATTAATCCGCTTCTAAATATGCGGCTGGTTGGAATTGAACTTGGGTTACTCTAATACCATATCCCAGCCACTGCAGCACAACTCCGAAGTTGTGATGAGAGTTGAAGGATATGATTTCATATTCTAACATCTGACATGTGTTGAATGTGGCACTTGCCCCGACACATCTTGACACACCGTGTACATGTCGGGCACAATGTATACATGTTGTATGTGTGTTATGTGTTCCCTGTATGTGTCTTAATGTGTGTATCTTACATGTCTTTAATAAATAGCATGTTATTGTCGTACTTTGTTCAAACTTGATTCATGTATAAGTGTAGCCGGTGTTTCTTTATTTAGATATGTGCGAAATGGGTTTATTACGGAGGCAGAGACGTTTTTTCATAAAATGCCAGAGAAGAATGTGGTGTCATGGACAGTGATGCTTGGAATGTTGATTGGGGAAGATAGGGTGGAGGATGCGAGGCTGTTGTTCGATGAAATGCCGGAGAAGGATGTGGTGGCGAGGACGAGCATGGTTTGTGGGTATTGTGGGGTCGGGATGACGAGGGAGGCGAGGGAGGTGTTTGATGAGATGCCAAAGAGGAATGTGGTGTCATGGACTGCGATGGTTTCGGGGTACGCACATAATGGGCAGGTATAAATTTACATAACCTTTTTATTTTTTGCCATAACAGCCATAAATGTTCACAGTAATAGAAGCATACCACAAACTAATTTCATTGCATTCGAATACCATAAGTTATCAGCAATTGGTTTAATATGACCAGAATGCCCTTTAGTAATGGGCACCTAAGATACAACCTTAGATGGTGTGCCCTTTAGTCACGTGAATGGATAGTTTAAGCTAAGTAATTGGATGTCCAGGAGCATGTCGGACCTCATATATCGGTTTATGCACATGATCTTGGAGATTAAAAGGTCAGACTCACATTTATATATAGCTTATGCATGTTATTTGTTATTATCATATATGGTTTGTGTTGGATGGGAGTTTGCTCATATTGGGCTCCTTGCTTATTCTATGCCTTAGAGTCGAACGTAATTTTCTAATCAATACTTTTTCTACCCACCTCTTCACCTACACCCAGATATTAGTGTCCCACAAGGGCCTCATCTGGTCATCTTGGTTGTTTCTTGCTAGACATGCAGGTAGAAAGAAATGGGTAGATTTTTGGATAATTTCATATAGATTTTCCCCAAATGTAAGATAATTTGATGGGCCCAAACTGGTTAGTAAGGATCATGGCAATTTCTCTCTTGTCCATTGTTTTCCCTGACCAGAAATTTGACAAGGGTTGACTGTGTTCAGCTCAAAAACCGACGTAAAACTTCAACTGTTTCATGCAGCCTTACTTCGTAGCCTATCTCATTGTAATAGACGATTGATAGTGAATTGTAAAATCATAGCCATAAGAGTATACTAGCGCATATATAATGAGACCTATGTCGTACCTTCCCCTTGCAGGTTGATCTTGCAAGAAAACTCTTTGAGGTGATGCCAGAGAAGAACGAAGTTTCGTGGACAGCGATGCTGACTGGATACACACAAGCTGGGCGAATCGAAGAGGCAGCAGAAATCTTCAAGCATATGCCACATAAATATTTGATTGCTTGCAATGCAATGATTACTGGATTCGGACTAAATGGAAATGTCATCGAAGCAAAATTAATTTTTCATCAAATGTCAGAAAGAGACGATGCCACATGGAGCGCAATGATCAAAATTTACGAGCAAAATGGTTTACATGTTGAAGCATTGAATTCTTTCCGATCCATGCAGATGGCTAGATTTCGTCCAAACTACCCTTCTGTAATTAGTATCCTTACCGCTTGTGCTGGCCTTGCTGTTCTTGATCGTGGCAGGGAAGTTCATGGACTAATATTGAAACAACATTTTGATTCAGATGTGTTTGTTGTCTCAGCTCTAATCACAATGTATATAAAGTGTGGCGATCTCCCTAAGGCTAAGAGACTTTTTGATATGTTTCATGCAAAGGATGTTGTGATGTGGAACTCAATGATCACTGGCTATTCTCAACATGGACTAGGAGAAGATGCTTTAAAGGTCTTTACCAATATGCTCTCTTTAGAAATTTCCCCTGATGAGATAACTTTTATCGGCGTTCTTTCAGCTTGTAGCTATACAGGAAAAGTTAAAGAAGGGAGAGATATTTTCAAATCGATGAGCTTGAGATACTCTTTAGAACCAAAAGCAGAGCACTATGCTTGTATGGTTGATTTGCTTGGCCGAGCTGGGTTTGTTGATGAAGCAATTGATTTGATCAACAAAATGCCAGCACAAGCCGATGCAGTTGTATGGGGGGCTTTATTAGGTGCGTGTAGAATCCACAAAAATTTGGAAATTGCTGAAATTTGCGCTGAAAAGCTTTCTCACTTGGAACCTGGGAATTCTGGGCCTTATATTTTGCTTTCTAATATCTATGCTTCTAGTGGAAGATGGAAAGATGTTGCGAAACTAAGAAAAAATATGAATTTGAGAAATGTAAGTAAATCTCCGGGTTGTAGCTGGATCGCTATCGAAAAGAGAGTGCATATGTTTACCGGCGGCGATAGTTTAGCTCATCCCGAGCATAAAATAATCAGCAATATGTTAGAAAAATTGGACGGGTTATTGAAAGAGGCAGGGTATTGCCCTGATGGTAGTTTCGTGCTTCATGATGTCGACGAGGAGCAAAAATCTCATGATTTGAGATATCACAGTGAAAGACAGGCTGTAGCTTTGGGAATTCTTAAAGTCCCTGAAGGCTTACCCATTCGAGTGATGAAGAATTTGAGAGTGTGTGGGGATTGTCACTCGGCAATCAAGTTGATAGCAAAGATCACTGGACGAGAGGTTATTTTGAGAGACGCTAATAGGTTTCATCATTTCAAGGGTGGGTCTTGTTCTTGTGGGGATTATTGGTAAACGGGATTAGCCTGGGAGTAATCTATTGGTTTGTCTTCTGGTAAGGTAAACCCCTAACACCCCCCCTCCCCCTGGCATGCTGATATTGGTATTTTCAATTGGTTGATTAATCTATGCAGTATTCATTTTCTTTAGAGTATACAGGTGAGAAATCTTGTTGATTCATGATTTAAAAAAAAACCATCTTGGTATATTCTGCCTTTGCACAAATAAATTCTTTAACTTCATGCTTTCGGTTTAAGAACTCAATAAGAATTGTTCCAGTGCTTTATATTTGAAATGTGTTCTTTAATTAAGGTCAAGTATTTCAATCTAAATGAAGGCTAGGATCTGAAGACTTTTAACTAAAATGCGAAGTTGAAGAAAGTTTCTACACTTAGAGAGTGAATCTCTTATTCTAAAGTCAAAGAATGCTTAGATTATGTTTACCTAGAGAGTAAATGGCTACATGCAGACCTAGAGAATAAATATAGAGTTAGGATCCTCTAGTCCCGGGCCTAAACTAAGAAATTCATGTACCACTCGAAAGTCAATTTTTTTTGAACATTTTCGATGATCTGAATCGTTCATCTTGATCTATACGGTGAAATACACGGGTATGCCGAAATTCATGCGGTTTCGAAATCGTTTGCATGTTGATCTAATATCAACCGACCATGTATTTCGAAACCGCACGAATTTTGGCATACCCATGTATTTCACCGTTTAGATCAAGATGAATGGTTCGGATCGTCGAAAATGTTCAAAAAATTTCAATTTTGGAGTAGTGCGTGAATTCCTTAGTTTAGGCTGGGCCTAGAGGATCCTCTCTCTCTCTCTCTCTGTGTGTGTGTGTGTGTGTGTGTAGAGCATCACAGTAGAATCCTAGGATTCATGCCTTTTGAAATTTAACTCTTTACACAAGAATGGGCATCAAGATCAAATATGACACTAATTTCAATTTTCATTTTAATTGACATGGGTCATCAAAATACATAATTTATATCTCTTGCTATCCTCACAAAATTACAAGCATGTTGATTCCTACCACTTGGTCTAAATTAAGGACTCATAGAGAAGCCCAGAGACAATTCAATGCTGGTCTTGCATTCATCCAATTCTGAAAAGTCTTCTGCTCACATGATATAAAACAAATCTAGAGATTGGAGCCCTTAAAATATCAGAATTTAAATCGACCATCACTGCTTGAACAGAAAGAACCTAACTACTAAGCTATATGATTATACTTTGCTTTAAGTCATCATCTTATGATATGAAATGGGTTCAGATTTAAGATCTAAATCTGATACTAGTATGGAAAAACTCAAACTTTGCCTACGATGTCATTTACCTATTTCTATATTTTCAGTAATGAAGCCTGCACGCTACCTTATCCTTCATGTTATACAATTCTCAAGTGGCCTACCAGCATGTGACTCCATGCACACTTGCGCTAAAAATATTGATATAAATGGAATTTACTCAAGGTTGTGAGTATAAATATTTTGAATGAACTATCAAGAGCAGTATTGTTAAAATCAAATATATTGGCAATAAGCATGAGTAAAAAAAAGCATGAGAAAAAAATGCATGGAGGTCCTCCGTTTCTTCTCACTCTTCATGCCATCTTTATACTCTTCTCTTTGCAAAATGCCAATTCCAAATGCGTTCTTTTTAATTTTGGGGACTCGAATTCCGACACTGGAGCATTGACAGCTGGTCTAGGGCTATACCTTGGCCCACCAGCTGGTCGCCAGTTCTTCAATAGGACCACCGGGCGCTTTTGTGATGGCCGGCTTTACATTGATTTCCTTTGTATGTGTAGCTAGTTTATATTTTCAATTGAATTTAGCTTTTCCCTAGATTTCTATAGCAACCCAATGGTTTTTAACATTCAAGTGATTTAAATATACTTGTCACTGTTTGTAGAGACTGATCTAAGACCAGAGGGGAGGAGGCACGTGCCCCCTCTGAATTTTGGAAAGTTAAACTAATATCATTGCGTTTGAGTGTTGGGACTTGCGAAATAAATGCTATATATTTATTTCATGGAGATACAAGAAATAATCTTTAGCACAATTGGTAGTTTAGCTGGTTCCATAGGAAAAGGTTCCCTTAGCCTACTGAATTAACTTTTAATTTATTTAAATGGATATAAATTTAAAAAGATTGTTGTAATGCATGCAAAGAGCCTTTAGCCTTCCAAAATGATATTGTAAACAAATTTTATTTTATTTAATCAATGATCAAATTCATTTCAAATTTTATCATTCAGTTTTTAGTTTGATTTTTGAGGAAAACTTGTTATGTCAAAAACTCCAATGTCTGCCTTTTCGGCGGTTGCTTTATAAGGTATGGGTTTTTGATGGAGCTCCTTTTCGGGCCTCCGTCAGATATTGTCTTCCTTTGATCTCGAGGTGAACTGAGTTGATTATCCTTTGAGGCGTGTGGGTCTCAATGGGTAGTAAGAGGACAAAATGGGATGAGAAGACTGCCGCCGTGTACCTGCAAACAAGTCCCGGGGTGGTTTGGTACCACCGAAGACCCTCCGACGCTCAAGTTAGTGACTATATCCGAGCAGAGTAACGGCGTAAGTGAAAAAAGAATGGCTTACTTGACCCTTATGTGATGGGGGTTTATATAGCGGCGGCAGCACGCGGCAGCAGGCGCGAGAATCTTGCTGGCAGTTACGTTCCCGACGTCACGCCCGCGTGATAAGCGGATCGCCAGTTAATGGGGATCGCAATGGCGTGGAACGTGGGATGCTGCCGGCGGAGAATTTGCGCATGGCGAGATTCGCAGAGCGGCGGTTACGCCTGTGAGCGGTGGAGCTGGTCGGTCGGAGGGACCGAGGAAGATGCCCTCGGTAGGCGAGTTCGGGAAAGAGCGGGAGGGCCGAGGCATCTTGGTCTTACGGCAGCTCGGGGGGAGCTGAGTGGCCGAGGAGGCACATTCGCAGAGGGCCCCGAGGTGGGCCAGTTTGTGCTCGCAGGTTGGGCGCCGGGTGGCCTGGTTGGCCCTTGTGAGCCCTTTCTTCTGAGCCTTGGGACACGTCATCTGCCATGTGTCCCGATCTTGGAGGTCGTCAATATCGAGTATTATCATTAGCCCTCCACTCTTGTCCCGACCAGCTAGCGGGTCGGGTCAGGAGTGGACAGCCGGGCCTCCGAGGCGAGATCCCTTCTAGGGTTTCATCGGGGCTAGTTCTCGGGCTGTCGGTCGTTTTTTCCGCTAACGAATCAGGGCGAGATCTTCGCATTTAAAGAAGGTGCGCCGGTTCGTGCACTCTGCAGCTGAAACGACGGTCCACGTGTCAGGCGCCGATCGGCTGACGTGACGAGTGCAGGTCTGCGGCGTCTGATGGGACGCAATCAATCGCGGGGCCGCCATGTGGAATGATCTGAGCCGCTGGGCGCAATGGGCCGTTTCGGCGGGAGACGACGGGTGCCGTTGGATGAGGTCGCAGGTGGTGATAAATGGGGTGGGGCCCAGGCTAGGGTCCCTACTCCTTCATATTTTCTTTCCTCAGGCCCCAGCTACTCGGCGCTTGTCTCTCTTCCTTTACTCCAACCCCCTGCAGAATTTCTTTTCCAAGGTTAGATGTCTTCTTCTCCTGTAGAATTGGTAGATGTTGTGAGGGTAGGTACTAGGGTTCCTTTAGATGTGCCCGAGTCTTCCAGGGGAGCAGGGGCTGGCTCCTCTCCTCGGGGTCGCGAGGCGGGGGCTGCCTTCAGGGAGGAGGCGGCAGGTGTGGCCCCCAGCACCCCGTGCTTGGTGAGGCATGAGGACGAGCTCGCCAACGCTCGGGCTCGCTTTCACATCCCCCCGCATTTCACGCTTCGTCTGGCCAAGGAGGGAGAGAGGGCCGATCAGGTGCGGGGCAGGGAGATTGCCCTGTACCTGGAAGCTTTTTGGGACGGAATGCGCCTGCCCTTCTCTCCCGAGGTCATCGCCGCTCTAAACTTCTTCGGTCTGGCCCCCGGCCAGTTAGTGCCGAATTCATGGAGGATTCTCCTCGGGTTCTTGATCCGCCTGAGGCTGCAGGCGGTTCCCTTTAGTCTTTCCCTCCTAGATTCCTCCCTTATATTCAAAAGTCACCCCGGCGGTCGAGCGGGCGACCCCAAGTGGGTGTACTTTGCCTTTAGAAAACGGCCCGGGGTTGCTGTCGGGACCGGTGTCGTGGCCTTGCCCTCCTCCATTCATGATTGGAAAAAGAATTTTTTCTTCGTTTTCCCTCCCGAGGGCGAGGACTGGCCAGTGCCCACCAAATGGTCGAGGGAGAAGTGCCTGCCCGGGAACCTGTCCAACGACCCCGCTGCGGTGAGAGTGGCGTCATGGGAGCCCATCCCCCGTTATGATGTGTTGCTGTCCGAGAGGGTCTTGAGCTGGGCCGGGCTCAGCCCCGTCGAGTTCGTCGGTAAGTTAGGCTTACTTCCTGGGTTTATGTTTTACTCGCATTGCTGATAAGTGGGGTGTTTGTTTTGTGCAGGATCCATGGACTTCGGCGTTCTCCGAGATGTTATGCGCCAACCGAGGCAGCCTGCCGGGGGTGCCAGCTCTTCCCGGGCGCAGGCAGCCCCCGCCACGGTGGCGGTCCCCCGAGGGCGCTCGGCGGTGGATCCCGCCCCGGGCCCCAGCAGGGTGTCGGGCCGGAAGCGGGCCCTGATCGTGGACGACACGGCCTCCGAAGAGGAGATCGGCTCCCCGCCGGAACCGCTTAGGAGGAGTCATCGGAGAATCTCCCGGGGTCGGTCTTCGCCGACCGTGGTAGAGGAAGGGGGGCTTCAGTTCATGGTGCCATCTGGGCTGTCGGTCGCGGACAGCCTTCTCCACGAGATAGAGACCTCGGCGGGAGGTCGTGTTCCAGGGGGAACCTTCAAGGCCCAGCTGGCGTCGATCGCCCAAGATGCCGTGCAGGTAAGCCCCCAGTGCGCGGTATGATTTTAGTGTCCTCCATATTCCTTATCTTTTCCCTTTTTGTGTCTTCCCAGACTCTCCAGCACGTGGCCCTCGCCCTTCGCATGGAGACCGAGGTGGTAGCCCCGGCGATGGGGGCCGTGGGCCAGCTCGCCGCGTTGAAGGAGAGCTCCAGGAGGGAGCAGGAGGCGATGTCGGCGAGGATCGCCGCCTTGGAGGGCGAGGTGGCCGCCCGAAAAAGGGAGGCCCCCGGCATCGCCGAGGGCAAGCTCGAGAACTCTCAGGTGCTCGTCGGCAACCTGAAGAAGACGATGAAGACCCTCCGGAAGGAGCTGGGGGCGTCGGCCGAGGCGGTTAAGTCTGCCGAGTTGAGGGCGGTGGCGTCCTACAAGGGGTCGAAGGATTTTTACCACGACCTGGCCGTGGCCACCACCCGTATTTGGCACGACGCTCTTGATGCCGTCAAGTCCCGGATGCCAGAGTTCGACGACGCGGACCTGCGGGCTGAGTTCCCCCTCGTGGGCGCCGACGAGCAAGGGGGAGAAGTCCCCGGCGAGGAGATGCCTGAGGACCCGGCGCCCCCGGTGGTGGAGATCGAGAACCTCGAGGTCATGCCCGGCCCCGAGGCGTAGAGCTCCCGCTCTCGTGTCTTTGTTTTGTTTTCGTTTGAATTTTGTAAGGCCTGGGAGCCGGAAAATACCCTTTGTAAACAATCAAAAACTGTTTTTGTTGGTAGCGATGAAGTTTTTCTTTAGCTTCCATGTTCTGCCCGTTTGTGAAGAATGCTACTTATTCTTGCCTGCACCATCGTGCTTTCCTGTCCGGTCGATCCTCTGTCTAACGATCGTCCGTCGAGTTGACTGCAATCGCTTGCCGACGAGCGTTTCCGAGGAGGTATCTCTATGGGCCCCGGAGTCGAGGGGAGATCGTTTAGATTAGAACTGCCATGTCCTCGGTTTTAGATAGCGTGTCTGCCGTCGTCTGGGGTTGGCCGGGCAGGGTAGCTGCGCGGTCGGGGTAGTTGTTCTGATGCTTCTTGTGGGGCCTTCCGATCCCTTACGGGCGCCCCACGGTGGGCGCCCTGTTGTTTGACCGAGCAGGGTAGCTGCTCGGGGGCCTCAGTATGAGGGCTTTTTGATCCCGGCGTTTTGGCAGGGTAGCTGCCCGCGGGGGATAGTCGAGCGAGGGAACCTCGTTCCTCGACTGTCTTTGGGAGGGCTTTCTGATCCTTCAGGACGGGGACCGAGCAGGATTATTGCCCAGTGCCTCATGGCGAGGACTTTGATCCCTGTCGGTTGTGGTAAGGAGCTACCAGCCGGGGATAGTGACCCGACTGCCTCTGGGAGGACTTTGGCCCTTGGCGCTAGGAAAGCTATACGGCTGTAGGGAGCCACCAAGGACCCTTGGCCGAGCAGGGTTACTGCCCGGTGCCTCTTGGCGAGGGCTTTTGTCCTGAAGGATAGCCGAGTGAGGGAACCTCGTGCCTCGACTGCCTCTGGGAGGGCTTGTTTGATCCACGGCGTTGTGGCAGGGAAGCTGTCCGCCGGGGATAGCCGAGTGAGGGAACCTCGTGCCTCGACTGCCTCTGGGAGGACTTGTTTGATCCCCGGCGTTGCGGTGCCCGCTGGGGATAGCCGAGCGAGGGAACCTCGCACCCGACTGCCTCTGGAAAGGCTTTCCGGTTCCTCTTTTTCCTTTTCTTTGATTGATCGAGCAGGGTAGCTGCTCGGGGCCTCAGTATGAGTGCTTTCTGATCTCCGTCCTTGCGGCAGTGAAGCTGCCCGGGGTGTCTGCTGAGTCGAATCTTCTACGAGGTGCGGCCTGGTTGTCTGGCTGCAGGCGTGGGGAATGGGGATGGGCGAGGCAACGGCGCATGCATCCATCGCATTGAACGCCGAGGGAGGTGAAGCGGCAGGAATGCGTCGTTTCGTTTCCCCCGGGTAACCAGCGTTGGACGCCATGTGGCGCGCCGCTTTGTTTCGTCCGGGGGACGCTCGAGGGGCGCCGCGTGGCGGCCGTTGGGCTGCACAGCGGGCTATATAAGGGGCACCGTTGATTTCCTTTCGCAGGTAGGCCATTAAAATGGAAGATTTCCCATTCACTATCGCCAAGATCATTAATTCCGCTGACGTGTATCTCTATGACCGCGGCCGTACCGAGGACACGGTGCAGTTGGTGGTTGCCCGCATTGAGGAGCACTTCGGCCGGCTGCTCCCTAGGCGTTCCTCCCTGCTGCAGTTGCTGCTGTATTCCATCTGGAAGGCGTCGCCGGGGCTTTACAACCCCCTGTCAGAGCAGCTCTTCGACGAGGCCGTGGGCAAGCTGAGGTCCTTGAGGCGCTTCGGCTTGATTTCTGCACACCGACTGGCGCGCTCGGAGGCGCTCATCTGGGAATGCTACGAGCTAAGGCTCGCGGTAGACGCCCGTGGGGGAATCGGGAGCAGAGGCTGGAATTTGCGCGTCCCCGGTTGGTGGAGATCTTCGCCGAGTATCACGAGCAGTGCTCGGCACACCCCTTGCCCCCATTATTGTGACCCCCCTTTTTCTTTTATATATTTTTTGTATGGCCGGGGGGCGCCCATAATACCCTTTGAATGAACAAATATCTTTCTTTTTCGCAATGTTCACTCGATCTTTTTATTCATTCAACAGTATATCCTAGGATAAACTTACATTGTTTTAGAAAAAGAGAAATAGGAAGGATAAGTACAGATTAAAGGATGGCTTGGTCGGCCTGAGTCGAGTTTCTCGAAGGACTGTCGGCCCCTTTGGCCCCGGGACGGCTGCTCCCCGAGACGAGCATGATCTGGCTGACACTCTGGCCGACGGAAGGGTGGGGCAGCTCTCGCTCGCGGTCGGCCCGCCGCTTGTCCCTTAGGTAGGTGGTGAGGTGCCCGGACCGGATGAGCTCCTCGATATAGTCCCTCAGTTGCTTGCAGTCCTCCGTGGCGTGGCCCAGTGCCCGGTGGAAAGCACAGTAGGGGCCCCGGGTTCTTTTAGCGGCCTGGCGTGGGACCGGCGGGAACTTGAATAACTCTTCATTCTGGGACGCCTCCGGCAACACCGCAAGGGAGACGTTGAGGGGGGCGTACTCTTGGAACTTCGGGTGGTAGGGCTGCTGACGCTCCGGCCTGTCCTCCCGGATCCTTTTCTTCTGGTCGGTCCGATCCGTCCAGGGTAGGTTGGCATTTACTTCGGATTCTAGCTGGACCTCGCGCTCGGTCCACGCTTCGACTTCGGCCATGGTCTTAGGCTGGGCCAGCGCGAAGGAACGCAACCACTCTTTGTGCCTCAGACCTGATCGGAGTGCCGTTATGACGGTCTCGTCCCGGTGCTCGGGCACTTCGAGGAGGGCGTTGTAGAAACGGGTAATATAGGCCTTGAAGGTTTCTTTGTCCCCGCTCTTGACCGTGAAGAGATAGTCGATCGTGCGCTTCTGTCGACGGTTCCCCACGAAATGGCCGAGGAACTGGGTGGCCAGCTCGCCGAAGGTTGAGATTGAGCGGGGCTCGAGCCCCCGGAACCAGTCCCGACCCGCGTGGATGAGGGTGGCCGGAAAGGCCCTGCACTTGGCGGCGTCAGAGTGATCTTGGAAGCTCATTCCAGCGGTGAAAGCGTCCAAGTGGTCCTTCGGGTCAGTTTTCCCTTCGAATGGGGAGACCTTCGGTGGCTTGTTGCGTGAGGAGACGCGTGCAGCGAGTAGTTCCTCGGTGAATGGCCTCGTGAGCAAGTCAGAGACGTACTTGGCTCCGTCGCTCGGGGGTGGGCTTTCCGGCGCATGCCCTCAATCTTCTTTTCGAGGGCGTTGAGCCGACCGTGGTACCTTGAGGAGTCGGCACCTTGTGACTCCCGGGCCCCGCTCTGGGCGGGCTGCGCATGGGAGCGGTCCCGGTTTCTCCTGATGAGGTGCCTCAGGTCCCGGGACGGGGAAGCCTTCGAGCTGTCAGGATGAGCCCCTTCCGTGCGTTCCTGCCAACCACGATGGGGTCGGCCACGCTCGCTGTTAGGAGAGGTGATCGACATTTCCTCAGGAGGGTAGGGGTGGCGAGGAGGCTCGGGACGGGGATCCCTGGCGGCGGATCTCGGCGTGGAGCCCTGGGGCGCCCAACGGGCCTCCAGGAGCACCGGTTCGAGGGACCGGTGGCGAGGGGATGCAGCTTGCTGGTGGTTGGCCGTCCAGACAGGGGCGGGGCCTTCTTGCGGCGGAGGTGCAGCGATCCGGGGCCCGGGCGCAGTCGTTTGGACACGGGCGAGGGCTTCTACGAGGGATTGCAGGCGATCTATCCGGCCTGCGAGGGCGTTGATTACGGTCATGGGGGAAGGTTCGTCCTCGTCTTCGGTGAGCGGAAGGCGGCGGCTGGTACCGGGATCCCCAGGATGGCCGTCCGACATGAGAGAGGAGATATGAAGGTCAACTTTGTATTTTGGGGAATTGGTTCCCACAGACGGCGTCAACTGATGGAGCTCCTTTTCGGGCCTCCGTCAGATGTTGTTTTCCTTTGATCTCGAGGTGAACTGGGTTGATTGTCCTTTGAGGCGTGTGGGTCTCAATGGATAGTAAGTGGACAAAATGGGATGAGAAGGCCGCCGCCGTGTACCTGCAAACAAGTCCCGGGGTGGTTTGGTACCACCGAGGACCCTTCGACGCTCAAATTAGTGACTATATCCGAGCAGAGTAACAACGTAAGTGAAAAAAGAATGGCTTACTTGACCCCTCTGTGATGGGGGTTTATATAGCAGCGGCAGCACGCAGTAGCAGGCGTGAGAATCTCGCCGGCAGTTAAGTTCCTGACGTCACGCCCGCGTGATAAGCGGATCGCCAGTTAATGGAGATCGCAATGGCGTGGAACGTGAGATGCTGCCGGTGGAGAATCTGCGCATGGTGAGATTCACGGAGCGGCGGTTACGCCTGTGAGCGGTGGAGCTGGTCGGTCGGAGGGACCGAGGAAGATGCCCTCGGTAGGCGAGCTCGGGAAAGAGCGGGAGGGCCGAGGCATCTTGGTCTTACGGCAGCTCGGGGGAGCTGAGTGGCCGAGGAGACACATTTGCAGAGGGTCCCGAGGTGGGCCATTTTGTGCTCGCAGGTTGGTCGCCGGGTGGCCTGGTCGGCCCTTGTGGGCCCTTTCTTCTGAGCCTTGAGACACGTCATCTGCCACGTGTCCCGTTCTTGGAGGTCGTCAATATCGAGTATTATCAGTTTTTCTCCTTTCTTACAAGCTTTGATAGCTTTTCCTTGGGTCCACATAAATAGATTTAGCGAAGTCTAATTTGCAAGGGTTACCTATCTTTATATAGCATTCGCAATAGCATAATACAGCCATATCTTTCGAAAGCGTATTTTTCTTTGATATAGTTACAAAAGTGTACTTTGCCCCTTATATTAAACTTTTTGTTTCGTAAATACGCTTCAGTGAATAAATGGCATAGCAGGCACAAAGTGAATGTTTTTTTTTGGAATAAAAAGTTAAAGAAAATCCCAAAATAGGGATAATGTCTCTGAAAATGCAGGGTAAAATGCAGTTATTGAAAGAGAGGGTACTGTTCTGCAATGTAGCCTTTTGTGAACTGCTCCAGTGATAGACTAATCTTGTTTTTCAAATTTTATAGGTGAAAGCTTAAAGATCAACTATCTGAGCCCTTATTTGGAATCATCAGGCTCAGATTTCACGCATGGTGTGAATTTCGCAGTAGCTGGTTCAGCCACTGAAACAACTGCAGTTAATTTTCCTTTGTCTACTCAAGTAGTGCAATTTCTTCACTTCAAAAACCGTACAAGGGAGCTGAGGCCTCAAGGTATTAACACGCAATACGGTTTAAAAATCAATTTGCTAGATTTCTTTATTTTCTAGTTGCAAATTTATGTGACAGTGTGCCTATATGATGCTGACAGGCAAAGGATCGATGATCAGCGAAAATGAGTTCAAAACTGCTGTATATTCATTTGACATGGGGCAGAATGATATCAGCATTGCTTTTACTGCGAACTTGACATATCCACAAGTCCTTGAAAAAATACCAACCGTCCTTTCTAGGATCAGAGATTCTATCGAGGCAAGTATTGCTTATATAGACAGCAATTTTTTGCCATTAATTTTCGTCCTTTCTCCTCATGATAAATCTTCTTAAATTTTCGGGGACTTTTCATCGTTCTTCTGTGAAATGAACTACTTTGCTCGTGTTTGAATGCAAACATGCCCTTGTCATAGTTCAGAGCTTATATAAACTAGTGTTTTTGCACATGTGGTGCATATATACTTATGTTAGAATTATAAAAGATTTTTAGTTAATAGTTTTTAATTTTGAGATACTTCAACAATTAGATGATAAAGTATTTTGAATTTTCTTTTAATTCTCAAAATTATGTATATTTTTCTTGCCACATATTAGGCTCACAATGAAACTGGAAATTGGGAATTGAGTTTGATCTCCTTTCCATTAAAATATTAGAGATGTTTTCACCTGTTAATCATTAGCAAGATATCAATCTAAAATTTATCATTCTTAATTTAACTTGTCTATTTATGAAAAAAAAAATCTGAATACTAATTTTTCAATGGCCTAGATTGATAATCATAGTGAGAAGAACAGAAATCTTTTCGTCCTTGTAAATGCAGATGATATATGAAAATGGTGGCAGAAAGTTTTGGATATACAACACCGGGCCAATTGGTTGTTTGCCTCAGACGCTAGCGTTGCGAAAGCAAAATGATAGCGTGCTCGATTCATTTGGATGCATGGCAGATTACAACAATGCGGCTAAAGCTTTTAATTCCGGGTTGAGTGAACTTTGTGATGAGATGAGCTCTGACTTCAAGAACACCACGATTGTTTGCACCGATAAATATACAATCAGATACGACCTTGTTGCAAATCACACCAAATATGGTGAGTTTCAAAGTTAACATGGCATAATGTTGTACGAGAAAAAATGGGGATTTCATGCAATTTAGCCTTTTCATTATGCTGATGAGTTGATGTTTTATTTTTCCATTTTCTTAGGTTTTGAGAATCCATTGATGGCGTGTTGCGGCCATGGCGGCCCCCCGTACAACTACAAGAACAGGATGACTTGTGGCCAACCGACGGCGTCGCCTTGCCCCATGGGGTCCAGATACGTAAGCTGGGATGGAGTTCACAACACCGAAGCCGCCAATGCTATAATTGCTTCAAAGATCCTTTCGATGAAATACTCCAAGCCTCAAATTAAGCTCAAGAGTCTTTGCAGATCTAAAATGCTATGATTTGTGTTGTATGGTTTGAATGAAATGCTTGAGGTTGATATTTGTTATTGTAAGTTCATATTTTGGAAACAATAATAGTAAAAATATTGTAATCTCTATCCTTAGAAGTTCGAACTTTAGATTGAATTCTCTCCATTTTCGGCTTTTATGTATTACTTTATGAGATGTTTTCTTTTTCTTTCCTCTTTTCGTTTTGGGCCAAATTATGCCAATAATGTTCATTGAGAAGTATTCATGTTGCTTTATAAAGGAAATTAATATTTGAGTGAGTTAGTGACCTAACAATTTAGGCTTCATCAAAGTACAAATGATGGATCCTGTTAATAAAATCTCATTGTTTATTTAACACAAAAAATACACACCCACACACACACACACACACACACATATAATGTTTTTATGTACTTGAAATATAACACCTCAATTTAATACCATTGTACAAGCTTAATTTACCATAAAAGGGCAATGTATATGTTAAAGATGCAAGTAGTTTACTGCAAAGTCTCTTGAATCTTTTGCAATTTCCTTAAATTCTATTTCCATACCTACTCTTTCCCTAATATTTGTCCTCTTTCTCATTTATGGTTAGCCGTTTGTTTATGCATATTACATCTCACTGAAATCTTTCTTTTTTTTTGAGCAAAAGGTAAAAAATTTAATGAGCAATAAATAAAGGATACGATAGATATAACAACATTAAAGAAAACAATGAGAGTAAATTACATTCAACCATGTCAATCGTTTTTTATTTTACATTTAACAAAAAGAAGCAAATTGAACCACCATTCCGTTTGCAGACATGAGTCGGGCTAACTTAATGATGCTCATGTGTCTTTTTTTTATTTATTATAAAAGCCCAAACTACCCTTCTGCCAAAAAAAATATATTGCATCCTAAACACAGAATAATTTTTAGCAATTTGAGGGGGTCCAGACCCACCACACTCACGAGCAGCGTGCGCCAAGGTCCGATCCCTTTCGTCCCCAAAATCTAGGGTTAGGGTATTTCTTTTTTTCCTTTTCTTCGATTATTATAGGGCTCGGGTTTTCTCGTGGTTAGGGTTTCGAGAATGTCGTTGATTTGTTCTGTTCGATGTACCATCGATTGAAATTTCTGGGCTTTTCTATAACCCTAGATGACGATTCGTCCTCCTCCAAATTTTGGGAAAAAGTTGAAGTTTTTTTTCTTCTTTTTCGTTTTTGAGTGGAAATGTTCAGATGTGAGATGGATAAGATCGAAAAAGCCTTAAAAGTTCCATTTGTTATGATAGAAAAAAAAAATCAATTTTTTCATTAATAGAAAATTATGTTCAAGTCTAACATAACACATTCTAATTGATAATATGTTATGAATTATTCTGAATCCTAAGTGAACTGTGATTTCACTGACACTTGGGGCTCAGTATTAACTAATCAATTTTTTTGCAATTTGTTGGTGGAAAATTAGTATCTTGGTTGTTTTTTTTCCAGTATGAGATTAGCTAAACTAATGTGGATAGTCTCCAACAGTGTATTGAACAAGCGAGCATAAAGGAGGAGAATTGTGCCTGCAACCGATAGAAAGAATGATCATTGAGATGATTTGAACATTGCGACTTAGGCTAATAAATGTTCCGGTTGGGAGCGAAAATGTCCTAGTTAATGGAGCGATGAGGGCAAGAGATAGACTAAACAAACATGGGAGGACAAAATTATGAAAGGAATGTTTGTTGTTGATTTAATAGAGGATATGACCTTAACTGAGCTGGATTGAAGTAAATATCCGAGTTGGCAACCCCAACATTTGTGGAATAATTTTTCGTTTTGCCACAAGGTTAGGCTCTATTTTGGTCCAAAATTGTGGAATAAATGCGTGTTGTTATTGTTGAAGCACGCATGGACAGAAAAGGATGCCCATTTAATAATACAGCGCCGCTATGAGTTTCTCTTGCTGCTGGAAGACATAGATATTATAATTTGGAACTGGATAAATTCCTTTTCCCAATTGGGTTTCTCAGCTGTAGATTATGAAACCATTGATGGCTGGGTGCTTTGTTTGGTATGGTTCTTCATGATTGGGTTTGTTCTGCTATACCCCCTTTCTAATTTTTGGAGATGTTGCATTCTGATTTGGGTGGTATTAGTGAATTGAAGTTGACTAGGCTGTAGTTGATTGTTCTTTTTAATCAAGCAGTCAAATGTAAAACCCTTGCTGTTAAAATTTTTTACAAAAAAAAAATTGTTTTTGAGTATTCAACATAGATGTTCAAGCATGTATTTTTTATGATACATTTATATTCCATTTAGTGCATTTTGTTAGACTGTTAGTGCTACGTTTTCTTTGGGTATTTGATGTGAACTTGGCGTGATATGTAAAATGAGCATGTTTGTTCTTTTCCTAACTTTTCTTTTCTGTGCTGGCTTTTATTGTATAATTACCATTTTGCAGGTACCATTGGAGCCCCCAGAAGAATTTCATTTAGCTGATTAATGGTACTAAAGCCTCTTAAAATCATTAAGTGTTTCTAATGTTGTATCATTAATGTGGTGGCCCTCTTTCTCTTCATTTTTCTTTATAGGTTAAATTAGTAGAGCTTGATACTGATGATTCTTCAGATGATGTATTTTCCCATCAAAATGGTGATCCCTCAAGGTTAATACCATCTATTGGTCCAGGTCTAGTTAAAGAGGTAACTATATTTTACCTTGACTTTGCTTATATGTTGTATTATAGCCCACTGAAAGCAATAGCATTTTCTTGTTCTTATTATTACATAATATGGTCCTCTTACACCCACTATTACCTTATAGGTTAAGGTAGAAGACCATGAAAATGACGGTTCTTCAAATGATGAATCTTTGTATCGAAATATTGGGTCCTCAAGTACAAAACCGTTTTCTGGTCAGGCTTTAGTAAACAAGGTAATTGACCCTTATCTTAAGTTATTATATTTTTCCTCCCTAAGCATGACGCCATTTCAATGAAAATTATATAACTATATGTCTTATCACCCTTAAATTTTTTCGACTTAAATGGGGGCCTACTCATAAAATAAGAAGTTATACGATGAGAGTTGCTACAGATTGGTGGACCTTGAAGCAGGTGAGGGGGGGTGTATGAATAGTCCCGCATGAAACAACAAGAGATGCATGTATATAAGATATAGATGGACACCACACTAATTTTCCTAGGCCTTTTGGATGGAACCTCAACTGTATTAAAAATTAAAAACCCTTGTACACCAAAATACCAAGTTTTAACATGGTATCAAAGCTTAGATCCATTGGGACCTCAATAGTACCTCTGAGAAAGAAATCTACAAGCACAAAAAAAAGAGAGCTTTTCTGAGAGATTAGCTCAACAAGTGTTGCGCCGATCCACGCGACAACCACCAAAAGAAAAAAGAAAAAGAAAGGATCGTGGTTGGACTGGAGGGGGAGTGTTGGAACTTGAAGCTAGTGAGGGAGATTGTAAGAATAGTCCCACATGAAACAACAAGAGACATACATGTATATAAGATATAGATGGGAAGCTCAACTATATTGAAAGCCAATGTGCACTTATATAAGCCAAACCCAAGTATCAAATTTTAACACGGATTAGTGCTTTTTGGGGGTTTTTAAATTTTTTTTAGTCATAGTAGCACATGATTTCCATTATTTGTAGCTTTAATCTTTCTCTAATTTTACTGTAGGAAAACCTTCCAAGACAATTGTCTGGTAATTTGAAAACATATTTTATCGGGATGGGGTTTTCATCGGTTCATGTAGACAAAGCAATACAGGAAAATGGTAAGTTTCAAAACAAAACATCACCTTAGGTGCTTCAAGTTGCATTTTAGTTGAAGAGTTGTAAGCAATCTTATCACCTCATGCCCAATCCAGGTGATGGGGATGAAAACTTGATACTGGAAACTCTCATCAAATATTCTGTAAGTTTTCTGTATCCGGAAAATAGTTATCTGGTTTCCAGTTTGAATTTTTTTTAATGTTAATAGAATTGTTGTGTGGCAATTCCAAGTTTTAAATAATTTTTCAAAATTGTAGTCTTCAAGTATGCTAGCAGCTTTAATGTTTACACTTCAGTATAGCAATTTCTATTCAAATTAATACTTTCTAAATTTATAAACCTGTTGTCCATGCTTCCGACGTTCAAGTTAATGATGTATATCAATATCACTTGAGATATTGAGATATCCAAGTCTCTAAATACTTCTAGTTTTGTTCTCTTCATTCTTTCAGGCTTAAAAAATGAGGAGAATTTGCTCTATTCTAACTTTTAAATGAATACTATTTGCAGACTGCAAGCCCTGAACCCTCAGATTCCTGGGATGATTTTGAAACGGAAGAAGAGAATTCAGCTGTTAAGCTACCCTCAGATTATAAACAAGAAACAGAGGTAATCCTTCACATCTTAGTTTTTACATATATTATAAGCACATCTTTGAAGAAGCTTGTTAGTAGATTGGAGGCTGCTTGTGGCATTGATCTTGCACTTATCACCCACAATCTTAATTTTCTTGTTTTTTCCACCATGAAGAAACACACAAGTTAGTAGTAAAATTGAAACTGCATAATACTATAATAACATAATGAACAATTTTATCTACTCTTTGCAAAGAGGAAATTAGCTGATTAAAAGACAAATATTTTGGGCATTTATATTAGCCTTGAATGCTTTCCGAACCTTGGCTACAGATTTTCGATGCAGGGCTTGTGAATATTTGATTTGTTATATTTATTTTGGCCTTTCACCTGATATTACTCAATCATACGTCAGCTTCATTCAAATACATATTGTCATGATTATTTTTGTTGCCTACTGAAGTATTGTATTACATTCAACAGGGGCTCAGTGGACCTTCAGATAGCGGATTGGACAAGAAATCTTATTTATTACTGATGGATTTTTCAGAGGAACAAATCGATTTGGCGACAAGCAGACTTGGTATTTGATGATTTCCTTTATATATCACAGCTCTGATGATTATTTTTCAACTTTAGTTTTATGAAAATGCTTAATGCTGATCATTATCTAATACTCTTCAGCAGTTAAGATCCTTTGTGAAATTTATTTCAATGCCTTTGTTTATTACTCATTCATACTATATTTATGTAATCAGATGTAAATGCTTCTGTACCTGAACTCGCAGACTTCATACTTACTGCCCAAACAGCAGATTCTACCGGCGTGAAAAATAATGTCTCTGTTGATTGTGACAAGGAGCACTATGAGGTTATATCTTCTCTTATTCTTACTTTAGAAGCACTCCTTTCTTTTTTATGTGGGTTGATACTTGCACTAAACAGTTGTTTCTTACCATTTTGTTGCCATATCTCGGTCTTGTTCCCATTTTAATACGCTCCGGGATGAGTTGTTTAAGCCATTTTGTTTGTAAAGGTACATGCACTAAAATTATGAAAATGAAATACTTAACACTTGTTGTGTAGCCAAATGAGAGGGAAAGCTTTTCGTTTCTGATTACATTTGCTTACATTTTATATTGGTCCTTTTTTAACTAAAGATTAGGGATTTCGCATGCCAAACGACATGTAGTACAGTGATTGCATGCATATATTTTTAGTATTAATTTATCTCAAAAGATGCTAATAATATGTTCAGGATATATGGGGTGACTATGAGGCGGCTAAAAAACAAGTTAAAAAGGCTAAGCACATGCATAAGGAAAACAATACAGCTTCCTCCAGCAACCATAAGCAAAAACCAAGACAAAGCAATTGGAAACCAACCTCCCAGGCTAAACCAAATCAATGTCATGAACCTCATATATCAGCAAAAGGAATATCAATCAAAGAAGAAATGCCCGTTCCATGGATGCCCAAAGGAATATCAATCAAAGAAGAAATTCCCATTCCAAGGATGCTCAACCCTGGATCAAACAGCAATAGCCTACTACCGAAATCTCCCTATTTCTTCTACGGAAATGTCATGGACGTTTCGCAAGGGGCCTGGAAAAAATTATCGCAGTTTCTCTACGCCACTGAGCTGGAGTTTGCAAATTCTCAATATTTCTCAGCTTTAATCAGAAAAGAAGGATATTTACACAATCTACCTACCGAGAGAAGATTTCACATACTTCCGAAGCCACCACTTAATTTAGAAGATGCACTACCTGATGCAAAGAAATGGTGGCCTTCGTGGGATACTCGAAAGCAATTAAACTCTATCACCTCAGAAACGAGAGGAGCAGTTGAAACATGTGAGAGGCTCGGCAGAACCATGATGTCATCACAAGGATATCTATCGCAAGAACAAAAGGCTGACATCATTCATCAATGTAAACGTCTGAATCTTATCTGGGCAGGACCTCATAAATTAAGACCGATCGAGCCAGAGCAACTCGAGAGCATCTTAGGCTACCCTTATCAGCACACTGAGATTTTGGGTTTGCAGTTAAACGATAAGCTCTCAATATTTAAGTATTGTTTTCAAACTGATACAATAGGGTATCATCTCTCGGTGTTGAAATCTATGTACACTGAAGGAGTGAGAGTTCTTTCTATTTTCAGTGGAATCGGAGGAGCTGAGGTTGCGCTTCATAGGCTCGGAATTAGACTTATATGTGTTGTTTCGGTTGAGTCATCTGAAATTAATCGAAAGATATTGAAGAGGTGGTGGCAGAACACGAAACAAACTGGCGTGTTGAAGCAAATTAATGGAATAGAGAAGTTAAATACCCAAATGCTCAAGAGCTATATGAGAGAATTTGGTGGGTTTGATATTATAATTGGCTCGAATCCTGGTGAAGTTGCTCGGGAATCTAGTAAGGATAAATCTGACAAGGATAAATCAAGCGAAATAAATTTTACCCTCTATTTTGAATTTGTTCGTGTTCTCCAAAGAGTGAAAAGTATGATGGGATGAAACAGGCTGATGCCGATTTATCTTTGGTTTGTTCTTTTCTGGAAAGTGAGGAAAAAATGTCATTTGGTGCTTTATTGTAATAACTATTTTTTCGGCGAGTGCAATGCTTCTGAAATAAAATTTTGCAGCTGACATGGCATAGTCAAGGTCAGCCTTTGATCTTGTAAAAGCACCTCTTTAAATGCAATTTCCTGTTTATTTCTGAAGCCTAATCAAAAAGAAATAAATCAATGGTACTGGAAAATTGCAATGAAGAATGCATCTTACTGATGTGCTGCATGGCTTTTTGAGAAAGCTTTGAGTTTTTGCATCATAATAACATGTGTGCACAACCGTGTGTGTGATGTAACTATTATTGCTGAACTGATGAAACATTGACTTGTTCTTCTTCTGTGGATTGACAGCAAAATTCTTTGGAAATGAAATGAAGAGTTATCTTCTACAAACAAAAGGCTGAATGCTGCATTTTGAGGTATTCATGTATATTTTTAATCTCTTTTTTAAAATTTGTCTTGCTAAAGCCTGATAACAATTTGAGTAACAGAGACAGGTAATCATTCATAGCTTCATAAAACTAAAATCACTGCTCTTCATCTTCCGATATCATACACAAGTAAGATGAGGTACCAGCTTATCGTAAGTGTTATCTAGCATCAATTGTACTGGCTATTGATTTTTGTTTAGGGCATGTTTGGATGACTGGAAGTACAAAAAGAGTCGGAAATAGTTTTGAAGCAACTTCCAAAAAATTGTCATGTTAGTAGATCTAAAACTCCACCTCTGATGTTTGTCGGCAAATGTTGTAAATAATGAAGCAACTTCTTATTTTTTCTTTCATGAGCAAAACAAACAAAATTACTATTTTTGAATAGTAATAGATTATTGCCTAATAAAGAAAAAGAAAATTTTAAAAGCAAGCATGCCACCTAAAATTCCACATCATTACTTGGAAGCAACATTCAAATCCTTCTTCCATCAAACCAAACAATTAAGTAACCGAACTAAGTTTACTTTCGATATTCCCATACCACTTCATGTCAAACAAACAGGCCCTTAGACCGGAGGAGTTTACCGAAGCCATAATCTCTCAGGGAAAAAAAACAGCAGTGATATAGTGCACACTGCAGTTCACAAATAAACCGGACTTTATTTGCATGTAAGCTTAAAGGTTACAAGCTATGCGGAACATATTAAGCTGATATCACAGTATGAAAATGATACAAAATTACAGAAAAAAATTGATACACGTCTCAATTGTAATGAACATTATTCAAAACATCCTTTAATCATCGGCCCATCGAACACTATGTTTTGCATCGAGACAGTAAGTGCTGACATGCCCTCTTCCTCCAAATTCATAGAACCCTGGAGCTATTTTGTTGTCCTCGATCTCGCGAAGGACTGGGGTCAAAATATTCCATGCCGCCTCATGTTCATCGCGCCTCATGAAGAGGTGACTGTCACCATCGATCACGTCTAAAAGTAGATGCTCGCAAGAATCCGGAATTTCAACGTTATACTTACAGAAAGAATGGAACATGTTTACTCGCAGCTTTCCATGCTAATATTAGAATCAAAAATTTTGGTTGCCAAAATGTTCAACCCGGGATATCAGTTTTAACATGTTCTTCTCAAGTCAACCTTGCAACCAGTAACCCTGTATGGCTCATTTTTCTTGAATATAATGTACATGTGGATTATAAATTGTTCCTGAAATTTAAAAGTGCAAACATTTTGATAGTTAACCCAGATTTTTCAAATCTAATTCAGAATTGAGGAAGGTTTCCTGTAATCTTGCCTTTCAAATCTAATTCAGATTTTTCAAAGAATATGGATGACTAAGAAGAAAAAAGATGCATACTTATCCTTGTAAAGCATGTTGAGTTCCGACGCATCCAACTGCAATCCGAGACCAGGCACCTTATTGTTGACCTTCATAAGAATTGCTTCATCTGGCATATCTCGGAGAATCAATTCATTGGTTGAGATGGCAATGTTGTGACCTATGCGTTCATGATATATATTGCCTGGGACATTGCGAAATTGTATGTGAATCTCTGCCTTAAAGCATCAATAATGAATTATGATTTGTTAAAAGATAGAACTTTTAAAAAATGATTAGGAAAAGCCATTACATGATTTCAATAATGGTAGTTTCCAATTCTGTCACAACTTGGGGGATACCTGAAATTGGTTCTAAAGCTAACTTAAATTTGCACTACTTATGATTATAAGATATGTTTCTTTATAAAGGAGAATGAACAGAAGGGATATAAATTACTTAGTTTCCATCACAACATAAGAGGAAAGGAATACTTTTTCATTTCGAATATCTTCTCCTTCAAGACTAGGTTTCTCTTTGTAAAGCAGTTGAGATAGGCCCATAATCATTGTTCAGAAATAATGTTGTTACAATTTAATGGAATATATTTCTTCTTGAATACTACGGTTGATCTCAAACTGCCGCAATTATGAGAGCTTTATGAAACCAAGTGAAGGAATGAGATAAGTTTGGCATGTGCAATGACTGATAAGGGTCCAACTGTTGGTGCATGAGACCTTACCAAATATATAAATAGCATGCTTCATGCTTTTCTCATATCATGTTATTAATTTGGGACATGCTATGAAATGTCCGAAAAGAATCTAGTAATGAAAGGAAAACTATAAAATGCATGCTTCAAGCGATAAGAACGAATATGTTAGAAAACATAGACAAATCTATCTATTTCCAAGGAAACATGAGTGTATATTTTGTTAGAAATAAATGAAATTATTGAATTTAACTTGATGCATCAGTACCTTCCTTGTGATTCTATACCACATTCTTCTCAAAGGACGAGCTGCAAAATAGATGCAGTATAATTATGAAGGCAGCAGTAGATGGGAGAAAGGGGCGAAAATATTATTCTCAAACACAACACAACTTAATGCTAAAATTCCTACCGGTACACTGCGTATGTAAGTTCGGTTCCATAGTGGCTCGAAAACCAGATTACAGAATCTCAAAACAGTGAGATTTTCGATAAGGTTTTTCCCAAGAAGATGATCTATTCTGAAATCAGCATCAGACAAAAATATGAATAAACTAAATCTATAGTTCCTACCACTGCAGTGTGCAGTATGATGACAAATAACTATAACATAGCAACTAGCAAGGGCACCGGCGCAATGCACGGATACAAAGTCCAAAGTCAAGAAAATTCATAATAATTTAAAATTTTATTGTTATATGATTGTAAGTTGTAATACCTCATATTTATGAACTTTATATATAAAATAAAATATATGAAGATTTAGCTTGCAAATTCTTCGGCGTTTTTCTTCGGATTTTCAATATTTTCCTTGCTGTATAGCATAAAAAAATCTCAAAATTTTTCTTTTTTCTTCGGTTTTTTTTATTTTGCTTGTCATAGGACATGAGAATCATGAAATATACAAACATCCCAAAATTATTTGTTTTGCACGCTATATCACACGAAAATTACGAAATTTTAAAAATCTCAAAATTTATGTTTTCTTCGGTTTTCCAATATTTTATTTGTTATATACCATAAGAAAATCATGAAATTTTCAAAAACAAAATATTTTTTTTGTTTTCTTCAGTTTTTCAAATATCCGTTGTGTAATACCCAGTTTTTTGTACACCAATATCCGTATTTTTATAAAGTGTTACTTACGAAATTTATTTATTTATATTTATAATTATTTTATTTATTTTAAAAACCCTAACCCTAAAACCCCAAACCCAAACTCTATTGTCTATTTCCCTTTTATTTTCCGTTTCCCTTTTATTTTCCCGGCTCAGCCCATTCCTTTCCCCCTTCCTTTTCCAATTTCTTTTATCACAAGCCCGAGCCCGGCCCATCTCCCCCAACCCGACTCGCTTCCCTTCTTCCCCACCTCCTTCTTTTCCCGCTTCTTTTCTTTCTTCCCCACGTCCCTGCCGCTCGTCCCCACGTCCCCGCCGCTCGTCTCCACGTCCCCGCTCCTCGTCGCGACCACGTCCTCGCTCCTTTACCCACGACCGCACGCACGCACTCACTTCCCTCCCTCGACCTCGTCTCTCTCTCTCTCATACAAGCCCGAGCCTCCTCGCCATCACCTCCACTGTCTCCTCACCCAAAACTCTCCCCAGCCACCGAGCTCCGACCACGACTCCTCAAACCCTCGGCCACCAGCCTCAACGTCCTAGCACCCTCGCCTGCACACCTCACCGCCATCACCTCCAAAACCGACCTCCTCCTCGCCGACCCTCGACCTCCCAGCACCACCACCGCAACTCCAACCTACGCCGGCCGAGCACCATCACCGTCACCACTCCCTGCACCGCCACGTCACTGCAGATCATCGCCAGCAACACTGAGCCTCCAACTCCGACGAGCTCGAGCCCCGCAACCCATCTCCACCCAAACTCCAAGCTCCACTCATCGAGCCCCACTGCACACCTGCATCACCGGCCGACCCCTGAGACAACCCCATCGAGCTCCTCTCCTCCACTCGCCGACGAACTTCCTCCGTCGACCTCATCGGCCAACTCCAAGCTCCATCAAACCCCCGAGCCTCAAACCCACAGTAACCCTCGTCGAGCTTCTGTTCCATCGCCGGCGACCACCTCAGCCACCCCCGGCTTCCTCCCTCCAGTGCCCGAACGCCTCCGACACCCCCTCTGCACTCGATGACCGCTGGCCCCTTCTCGTTCGCACCCAAGCTCTAGTCGCAGCAGCTCCATCTCCAAGTTCGAGCCGAGGCCGCGAACCCTAGCCGCGCATTCGTCGCGATCGCGCCGTTACCGTTGCCGCTGCCGTACCGTCGTCAATACGTCACCAGGAAAGTATACTACTTACTTCATGCTAATTTTATCTATTACAATTCGAAATACCAATAAATTCCGTATATACACTTCGTGCGAATTAATATAATGCAAGTGTTCGATGTAAAACCCGAATGGGAAACCCCCGTTAAATTGAAGGAAACTGATCACATAGGATGGCCCGATTAATAACGAACGTCGTGTCATGATTTGGCTGGAAAATACGGTCTTTAATGACGTGATAGGCCTTTCCCATTTAGACCCGTAAAACTGAAATCTTCTCGTACCTGAAACTCGTAAAAATCATAGTTAATTGGTTATATACTGGAATGTTGCGTTCGAGGGCTCATATTGAATCCGACTCGACAACCTAGAACACCATAAGAGTTTTAACCTGTTTCTATGCTAAAAAGGTGACGGGAACTGGTTCGGAGTGCGACTCTGGACTGCAGTCCAAAGCGGCACTTGCTGTCGATCCTAGTTTTGTAATACTTTCACTCTGCTGTATGAAAATGCCATGATGCGGAACCCTATACCATAGCGAAGATAAATCTGTTAGCTAATTATTGAAAGTGGTTTCATTCGTTTTTACTGCCGTTTACTATTTAAATTATATTTTTAAATCAACAGAATATATAGCTGTCCCAAACAGGGACAGAACGTATACCCCTTCATTTTTCAATGCATAACTTCCAGTACACCATGGATATTATCGATACGTCTAGTGCGTTGGAAACCTAACTGATAAACCTAAATATTGTTCAACTATAGCGTCGCCTAATTACGATCCCAACTGGGATTAAAACGTGTTACGAAACGGACTTCCAGTTCTGAAACCGGATTTCCAACAGTGAACACTTAAATTGAAATGGCCGTATCTAGCAAACCTGAAACCCGATTGATGCGAAACCAATTTTGATGGCTAGATAATTAAACATACTTCTTACACCTTTTACATTGTTTCGCTTAATTATGCATATATGATTTATAGTAGATTATGCAATTGGTAGGACACTGACTGATGATATTCTATTCATATCGTAATCATTATATTCCCATCATATCATGTAGATGTCATTGCATTGGTAACCTAGTGATCGTGTACATTACCCAGTGTTAGATATTAGTGTTTGATTGTGGCAAGTACGTTAGTATTAAAACGTGAATGAATAAGTGAAAGTGACACGTACTTGTACACAATCCACGGACCCAGTTAATTTATTGCATTGTCGACGTCTATGGGACATGTATAAGTGTAACTATAATTGGTATGGGACGATTATGGAAGCACTTATATGGGTGTCATATGTAAGGTACCAAACACTATCCATTTATCTTGGGTACCAGTCGAGACATGCTTGATGGGGATCATGTCTCCAGTTCTCGCGTAGACTTGTTATGGACCGACTAGTATTTGAGTTTATGGTTGGTGTTTGATGTAGACCACGGGGTGTGGGGTAGTTTGAATGTGAGTTCAACGGAATCTCGGGAGTCCCATTGCCGGCATGCACAGCGATTCTGGGAGTTATTTGAGTGATATTACTGATTATCAGCGATCGGGCCCGTGTTCCCTTATCCCTGGGGCCCTACCCTTGGGTGGGGGATACTCACGAGTGGTTGACTCTCACACTTGGACTGGCGATAGGTTTAGCGACCAGAACAGTGAGACTTAGAGACCGATAGGTTTAGTGACATGCATTGATTACCGACTGATACACATGTCTTACTGTTTACCCGCTTTACCGTTTACATGTACTGGTTCCTTCATGCTCATATCATCACTTCATGCTTGCTGTTTCATATTCATCATTATTACACATGTTACATATGCATTTCTAGTTATTGCTATTGTGTCGCTCTGACGACCTGAGTATGCATACTCAGAGTGAGAAGTGGATTTAGCTTGGATCAGGACCTGACGTATCTCGAGGATATTGCGGACATCTAGGTCAGCGACTCGGCGCTATACTTCCTTGATCTCTATCTGGTTAGTTTTTGTATCTGTTTTGATTTAGTGACTGCAGTTCTCATTACCTGTGCATTGATTACTGATTACCACGTAAAGCTAGAAGCCGAAATATGACTACGGCAGGATGTTTTCTCGACCGTAAGAGTATGGCTGGCCTTTTCAACACCTCGTATTCCGTATTTTGGGAAGCGGGGCGTGACACGTCGCTACCACAAGAAAATCGCAAAATTTTCAAAAATCTCAAAATTTTATGTTTTCTTTGTTTTCCAATATTATACATGCTATTTTTATCCGTTTTCTAATATTTTGCGTGCTATTGCACATAACAATAGTGAAATTTTCAAAACCACCTAAATTATTTGTTTTCTTTAAATTTACAATATTTTGCACGTTACCATATGAAAACTGTGTAATTTAAAAAAATCTCAAATTTTTCTGTTTTCTTCAAGTTCTCAATATTTTGTATGCTTGCGCACCAAAATCACGAAATTTTAAAATAACTCAAAATTTTATGTTCTTTTCGGTTTTCAATAATTTGCTTCTTATAACCATGTTGTGATATCTTCAAAAATCCCAAAATTTTCTATTTCCTTCAAATTTTCAATATTTTTGCATGCCACAAGAAAATCTCGAATTTTTTAAAAATTTCAAAAAAAAGCCATATTTTTCAAATTTTCAATATTTTTATGCATAGCACAGGGAAATAACAAAATTTTCAAAAATCTCAATATTTTCTATTTTATTCGGTTTTTCAATAATACACAAAGATCGCAAACTTTTTAAAAATTGCTCCATTTCAAAAATTGCAATATTTTCCAGAGTTTGACCATTGACTTGTTGACTTTGACTTTATCCAAATTGCTCCATTTTAAGCTCATAAGTCTGTCAATTGTTCCGGTACCTATTTTCTGCACTTATTGAGCAAATACAGATCAAAAGCACCTATTTATATGCAATACGATCAAGAATGAGTGGTATAAAAATGCAGTATTCTGATATGAACAATTATCAACCGTCCGTTTAAAGTCCGTGTAGCTTGTACACGTATTTAATCAGACCCCTGTATATACCAACATACGTCATCTATATCATATCGCCTAAACCAGAAAAACACTCTGTATGGGACTCTAAAGACTCGACAATATGCTGGCAGTGAGTTACTGGATAAATCCATAACCACAAGCATGTCAGCAGCACTAGCTGTACGTAACGACTAACTAGGTATATGCCGAAAGGGAGGTCGACAATCAAGTCTGTTTGTACCCTGCTGAGCCTGAATGTGACAATCTCCATACGGTCTGATCTTTTCGTCTAAGAGTATCGCATACCGGGTCTAGGGGTGGATAACGTCAGACCCCTAATAACCCGATAAGTCGTGTCGGAGCCAAGCTCATCACCAACTGAGAAACTACTGAACTCATATCCGTAAATCTCATTCACCGTGGTCACAGATTTAAGGCGATGGCCAACCGAACACAACGTGACATCGAATCCTAATACCAGGAGAGACGAATCCCTGACAATCGCTCACTGCCTCCATGTGGCTCGGGACTGTACCCAATTAAAACCTATTTGCACGACTCCTCTTGAACCGTGGTAGGGTAGTAATCTAAGTACAGTAGGAACTCAAATGAGACAAATGACGATCTCAGGTCAAAATGCCACGCTCCACTTCCCGGTGTACGGCAAGGGGACACGGCAAGGCACGCGACGTATTTACTCTGAAGTAAACACGCTAAGTGTATCTAAGTAATATAAAGTAAAGTACACAAAAGACAGGAATATAATGAACAACAACTTTATTTATTATCATTCTTTTACAGGTACAACTGGAAATGTAAATACATGGATGGAAAGCAATGCCAAAACAATGGCATGAACTGAAATGAAAATATGTACAAGTAAAGTCTAATGCTCCGGGTCTTCAATGTACTGCTCCAAATGCTCCTGGCTGGTCTCGAGCTCTGGTGCGTCCGATCCACCTGACAACATTCCAAAGAAGAAGAGAAATAGGAATGTCGTCAGCGAACAATCGCTCGGTAAGTCCCAAAGAAGGAGAGAAGTAGAATAGACAGAAAAGAGAGTATATTTAGTATAATGTTTGATTGTTATGTTAACGTAGCGTTTGTAGCTTGGTATAGAAGATACCAGTGTATACAAGAGGAGTCCAACTTACACCGTGGATTTTGGTAATCCGTAGTACAAGAATCCGTTGAAAATACCACGGAACAACGGTATGGATGTAATTACGTCTTAAGTGACCACCTCATACCACCTTTAATATATTCCGTACCAGTTTACCCCTTTATAAACCCCGTAGTATCTTATAATATTGATTGTATTGATTGTATGTATTGTCTGTAGTAAATGGAAGACTTGCCGAAACCATGATATCGGTAAATGGAATGGATGCAAATGGATAGTTATGTAAATGGAGTATATCCATGGTTCGGTTCGGTCAAAACGGATTGATTTAGATTGGATAGACGGATTCATGGATTCATGTTGTATTATAGTTTATACTTGAATCGCATCCAAGTCATATTGATTAGATTGAGACTCCTTCTGAGTCAGACACTTGAAAAGAACTTGAAATCCTGAATTAGTTTTGATGTTATCGGTAACTGCTGCACATGGACGGCAGGATTTGTGTCTTTTTCCAAGACAATTACCGTGTTGATAACACCATTTGTTAGATTATCTACCTTAAATAGGCAAACACCCATATTCTCCGGCTCCCTAAGGCTCAAGAGACTGGTCCCGCTTAAACCTATGTTTACTAGGGTCCTTATTGTAATTTAGTATAACTTGAGGGGGGTTTATGTAAAAATAGTTTTGGTATAATTTCAAAATACACCTCAAGTATTTAATTATCGTTTTTAGGGTTTTCATAGATGTATATTTTATAAAGGTGAAATTTCTAGTGAGTAAAACCTAATTTCATAATATATGGTATTTTATTGAAATATTGGAATTGTGTTGTATTTGGATGGTATTTTCATGTAATGGTGATTCCTTTGATTTAGAAAACTTGGAATATTTATATAATTAAACTAGATATTTTGATAATATATATATATATATATAATGAAAATAAATTTTATTTATTTTCTTGTAGAAATTTTATTTTCTAAAGAAAAATGCATAAAAATTACATCGAGATCGAATGCTCATTTCGGAGGTATGCATACCGCTCTACTAGGCCCAAGAATGTGCGATAATCCGCACCATCCCGAACAGGGTCCCCAAAATGGGTTGTAGAGGCACAATTGCAAAAAATTGTTTAATACATCTTTTTAAAGAAATGGTTTTGTAAGTTGATGGTATTTATTTGTAAAGTCATGTTATCCCATGAATATATTCCCAAAACTCTATCATGCTATGTCAAAAATATGTCACTACTACAATATAGGGTTGCCCTTACGGACTCAGAAATCCGTAGGGGCAAATATTTATTGTCCCTACGGATTTATCCGTAGGGCCAAATCGTTGTCCCTACGGTGCTATACGTTCTAATTTTTTCTTTGGCCCTACGGAGCCGCAAGCCGGGGACCTACGGTTATGTCCGTAGGGACATCTACATAGGTTATTAATAAAAAAAAAAGCACAGAAAAATTATATTCATCGTTCCTAAATTTCTCTCTCTCACTCCCGCGCCTCTCGTCGCCCGTTCCCGCGCTTCGTCGCCACCGCGCTCGCGAGCCTGCGCCAGCTTCGTCGGTCTTCCCCACACCTTCGTCGACTTCCCGCGCCTCGTCGCCACCTTCGCCGATCGTCGGCGACCCCCAATTTCTACCGTCTCCTCCACCGCGCGCACGGTTGTAAGTAAATCTCAAATAATTTTTAATTTTGACGTAGTCTAGGGTTCAAACCAGGTTCGGGTAGGGGTGAGGGCATCGGCGTCGGCATCGATCGGTGGGTTCGGTTAGGGTTAGGGTTAGGGTTAGGTTGTGGGGTTCGGTTGGGGTTGGGGTTGGGGTTGGGGCTGGGGCTGGGGCTGGGGCTGGGTTTGGGGCTAGGGTTAGGGTTAGGGCTGGGGCTGGGCTGGGGCTGGGGCTAGGGCTCGGTTGGGCTGGGACTGGGGCTGGGGCTGGGGGTAGGGTTCGGTTAGGGTTAGGGATATTGGCCAAAAACTCTCTTCAAGAGATTAACCCGTATCAATATTGGAGTAGTGAGCTTTAATAATGGTGAACTGAGTCCGCCAATGGAGAGCGGCCGTTCTGCAGCGGGAAGCTTAGCATATATAAGCAATATACGATTTACAAACAATAGCGGTAATCTATATAAACAACGAGATAATGATTTTCAAATTGGCCAAGTTAGACCCGACTGTTACTCCATTGACAATAGCCATCCTATAGATACCGTATATTTTGGTGGCACTGGAGGGAGTAAAACATAATGTAAATGATGCGCTCTTGCAAATGTGTTATCTTATTGAATAAAAAAGTTGCAATTGGGATGCTATTATTAGTACATGAGAATAATTTTTGTTGGATTCTATCATTACCCATGCATCACGAGCTCTCGACAAATTTATTTACTCCGCCTCATAGAAGTACAAGTCTTATACCAGTAAAGAACCATGAAAATTTGCGATTGGTTATGATAGGTTGTGGAACCTCACAGTGCCATAACTTTCTTAAAGGATCTCAAAAGTTTTATCATAAACCATTTTAATGCAAAAGCTAAATTTGATTGCTTTATCACAAGCTCTCTTCATCCTTGATAATTGATTCGTTTGAAGCATCATAACTATGTTTTGTGTTAATGTATTTGCAATGTTGTAAATATGTGATTAGCTTTATGGCTTGACTTTAATAGATCTATATTCCTCTGTTTTTCCCTTACTTTAGAGTTGAACATGATCTTTTAATAGTAAATATACTGCCCTTTAGAATTCAGATATGGACTGATAAGAAGAGATGATTGTTATCATGTTAACGGCCACTTATAAAATTTCTCAAATCTTGATCTCAATGGTTTAAAATCATGTTACACATACAACACGAATGCACAACAAACGCATAATTAGAGAGTGGTTCGAGATGTTCAGGTTAAAACCAATATATGATACTCGATGATAATATAAAACCTTCATATTCTCATCGATACTCATATATGAAACTAAAAGCGCCACTTAGTCCCCGTCTATCGGTTAACATACGTGCGATGTTCGTCGTGACATAGAACTATACGAAGGTTGTTAAATATCGGACGGTATAGCTCGATACTAACAACCGTCGTATAGTCTACGCGACGAGAAAATTCAATCGTATGGTAACCCATAGATTTGTCCCGTGTAGACAAGTTAAGAATGTATAAAGCAAACGCCTTCATTCACTTGGGTTTTCATCCGTTTCGAAATATTTCGTCGGTACCTTGCCGCTGGTTCTCCGTGTACAAAGATAGATTAGATGTTCATTTCAACGTTGTTCCACAGCTTTGAAATGATTATCAATTCTATTACAGTGTACTCGGAGAACAGCGGGGAGGTGCTGCTGAAATTTACTCGAAACGGTTGAAAGCACAAGTGATGGGTGTTCACTCTATACATTCTTAATAGGATAGAAGCCTACCCCCGACAGCCGGAACACACACATACAACAAGAATACACAACAAACACATAATTAGAGAGCGATTCGAGCTGTTCAGGTTAAAACCAATATATGATGCTCGATGATAATATGAAACCTTCATATTCCCATCGATACTCACATATGAAACTAAAAGCGCCACTTAGTCCCCGTCTATCAGTTAACATACGTGCGATGTTCGTCGTGACATAGAACTATACGAAGGTTGTTAAATATCGAACGGTATAGCTCGATACTAACAACCGTCGTATAGTCTACGCGACGAGAAAATTCAATCGTTTGGTAACCCATAGATTTGTCCCGTGTGGACAAGTTAAGAATGTATAAAGCAAACGCCTTCATTCACTTGTGTTTTCGTCCGTTTCGAGATATTTCGTCGGTACCTTTTCGCTGGTTCTCCGTGTACAAAGATAGATTAGATGTTCATTTCAACGTTGTTCCACAGCTTTGAAATGATTATTTATTCTATTACAGTGTACTCGGATAACAGCGGGGAGGTGCTGCCGAAATTTACTCGAAACGGTTGAAAGCACAAGTGATGGGTGTTCGCTCTATACATTCTTAATGGGATAGAAGCCTACCCCCGACAGCCGGAATACACACATACAACAAGAATACACAACAAACGCATAATTAGAGAGCGATACGAGATGTTCAGGTTAAAACCAATATATGATACTCGATGATAATATGAAACCTTCATATTCCCATCGATACTCATATATGAAACTAAAAGCGCCACTTAGTCCCTGTCTATCGGTTAACATACGTGCGATGTTCGTCATGACATAGAACTATACGAAGGTTGTTAAATATTGGACGGTATAGCTCGATACTAACAACTGTCGTATAGTCTACGCGACGAGAAAATTCAATCGTTTGGTAACCCATAGATTTGTCCTGTGTGGACAAGTTAAGAATGTATAAAGCAAACGCCTTCATTCACTTGTGTTTTCATCCGTTTCGAGATATTTTGTCGGTACCTTTCCGCTGGTTCTCCGTGTACAAAGATAGATTAGATGTTCATTTCAACGTTGTTTCACAGCTTTGAAATGATTATCTATTCTATTACAGTGTACTCGGATAACAGCGGGGAGGTGCTGCCGAAATTTACTCGAAACGGTTGAAAGCACAAGTGATGGGTGTTCGCTCTATACATTCTTAATGGGATAGAAGCCTACCCCCGACAGCCGGAACACACACATACAACAAGAATACACAACAAACGCATAATTAGAGAGCGATTCGAGATGTTCAGGTTAAAACCAATATATGATACTCGATGATAATATGAAACCTTCATATTCCCATCGATACTCATATATGAAACTAAAAGCGCCCCTTAGTTCCCGTCTATCGGTTAACATACGTGCGATAATTTATTCTTTTCAACGACAAACGCACACACAAAGCATATACACAGATTTTCTCCTTTGTCAGTAACTATCCCGTTCTTATATTTCTCAATATAGTCACCATAACCTACAATTTATATGTTATACAGTCTAACATGGCCCATGAGTACGTCAGAGTTAAGGACTGGATGTATGTGGATTGGTAACAACGTATGCAACCTAAATTTGTCGCAGGAGTTGCTGCTTTTATTGAATTTGCACGGGCACATAATAAGATCATAATAGAGAAGATTCTCGGTCCGTGCGATAGATGTGGCAATAAGTACTGGCAGAACGTAGAATTGGCAGAGCTTCATATTGTAAAATATGGGTTTACTAGACTTTATACAACTTGGAAATATCACGGGGAAGGAGAAGAATGCAGTACTGCGGCAGAAGAAGAAGGAGAACACGATAATGCGGCAGGAGAAGAAGAAGAATTCGGTAATGCGGCAGAAGGAGAAGACGGTAATTTATTTCCATCAGAAAAAATGGAGGATATGATAGAGGCTGCCCTAGGTGAATCTATTCGTACCGAAGATGACATTCCTTCCGGTCAAGGACCGCGTGCGGATAAATATGAAAATTTCATGAATGATGCTAGAAAACCAATTTATGAGAATGCGAAGTATTCCACCCTCTCATGGTTCGTCCAACTTTTCCAGATTAAGTGCCTAAATAGATGGAGCAACAAGTCATTCACAATGCTTCTTTCGTTCTTGAAAGATTCTATGCCTCCGGGAAATAACGTGCCCGACAGCTGGTACGGAGCCCAGAAAATGATGTCTGATTTGGGTCTAAAGTGCGAGAAGATTCAAATATGTCCTAAAAATTGCGTGTTGTACCGGAAAGAGAATTCAGATTTGAAAGAGTGTCCAACATGCGGAGAGACCAGGTATAAGCCGAAAGATTCTGATAAGAAGCCCGATATACCTGTGAAGATAGCACGATACTTTCCCATAACACAGAGGCTACAGAGGCTATTCAGGTGCAAGAAAACAGCCGAGGCAATGATTTGGCATCACCGTGCTCCTCCAAGTGAAGATGGAAAAATGAGCCATCCAAGAGATTCACCGGCATGGAAGGATTTCGATAGGAGGCACGCAATATTCAGTAGCGATCCTCGCAATGTCCGGCTCGGACTGGCTACTGATGGCTTCTGCCCATTCAACCATATGGCTGGAAGTCACAACACATGGCCCGTTGTAATGATAATTTATAATCTGTCGTCTTGGTTGGTTATGGACCAATCATACTTTATGATGCCTCTTCTTATCGACGGACCAAACTCACCGGGGAACAATATTGACGTCTATCTCCGACCTCTGATCGAGGAGTTGAAATCTTTGTTCATTGATGGTGTAGATGTTAGTTGTATGTATGCCCTAGAGGCCAGTATTGTACAGATGATGTATATTATATTGGATGCTTGGACATATATAGAGATGACTTTCTTGCTCGATATGATAGTATGCTATCTGGTTGCTCTTTATCTTAACATGTACACTAGTCTCTTTAAACTGTTTTTTAGTTACATGTTGGTAAAGCCCTTAGGATGTGTACTTGACTGCCTGGACTATGATGCAGATCATACTAGTGGGGACATGGTAGTCCATAAGTACATCCTTCAAGGTCCCTAGTCGTGGGTGTATCGAGACGGGGCATCGATATACCAGTGTAGACTAGCGTATACGCTTCTCGACCCATGAGATGGGCGATGGATAATCCCATATCCATTGGTGTTTGACATCAAAGATGGTGTACGGGTGCTCAGTAGAGACTGGGTACACTGGACGGACTCGCCAAGAACTCCCAGATGGTATTATACCTCACGTCAGATGGCAGTTCTCAGGTGACACTTGTACAGGTTAGTCTGTAAACCCGAGATCGTCATAGAGTCTTGTGTGATTCCCACTATACTTTGATCTCCACCTTACCACGTCCATGAGGGCGTGCAAAACGGTGGTTTTTAGGTACAGTCCCGAGTCATATGGAGGCAATGAGCGATAGGAGGGGTTTCGTCTCTCCCGGTATTGGGGGTTGATGTTGCGCTGTGCTCGATTGGCCGTAACAGGGAAGTCCCTGGCCAGGGCTGATCAGAGTTTTGCTGGTAAGTGTTACCAGTACTTTCTCGACCCGTTATGAGCCTCACATCGGCACGACTTATCGGTTATTGGGGTCTGACGTTTACCAGCCCTAGACTTGATATGCGACATATCAGACGAACAGACCGGACTGTACGGTAAGTGTTACTGGTTGGATTCACAGGAGTGTGAGCGGGCTGGCTCGTCGATCTTCTGATCGCTCAATACCCGGATGGCCGTTACGTTTAGCAGACCGCTTGCGGCTTGTGGGTGCTTGATATGATCATCATCTGCTGCCGGCGTATTGACGAGTCTTTAGAGTCCTACACAGAGGTTTCCTGGCTCAAGCGAAATGAAATAGGAGCGCATATGAGATATGTGCAGGACCGAGAATAATGCGTGTATGTGATACCGTATTCCATTCTCGCGATGTATGTATTGATTGGTTATATGCGATATAACCTAGATATCGAATCAAGGATTGATTCGATAAGCCGATACATAGGATACTAGTCGGTTATATGCGATATGACCGGATCGTTAAATCAAGTGTTGATTTAATGATTTAATGTATAATTATATATTTGATATATTACTTTGCATTAACTAGTATTGGTTCACTTTAAAAGGTTTTTCTCACTTGAAGTTCACAAGTTGTATATGTGATATACTTTTGTGCACTTGATTGTATCATGTTTGATAATGCATGCTCATTTGGGTTTGTGTAAAGAATTATACCATGGTTAAGTTAATGATTAGGGTTTTGTTTATTTGATTTACTTATTTATTTATTTATTTCTTTTCATTTATATTTGGAAAAGAAATGAAATGGTGGCTCATTTTGGACTTTCTTTTGAAGTTTCATGAAGCTTTGAATGGTTTGACCATTTTGTCTCTTTTCTTAACCCTAACCATTCACTTGAACCATAGTTGATTCTCTACACAAGTTATCTTGACCATGGTTGCTATATGATAAGTATAATCTATTTTCTATTTGATTGATTATTCTTATCATAATCATCTTCATCTTCTTCTTCTTCTTGACATGAAGAAAAGGTTGCTACCAACAATGGCAACTTGAGCAAAAGTGTGAGAAATCCAATTCTAAAGTGAACCCACCTCCTATTTCTTCACCCTCTACCTCTTGCCAAGTAGTATAGGGTGTTTTCTTCACAAGTTTCACGACTTGTTGAAGTTGGAGCTTGATCTTATGTAACCTCGACGTAGATCATCTTCGGCATCGTACCCGACGACTAGTCCGCTCATTTCTCCGATGAAGCCGATGTTAGAGTCCGAGATCCGACTTGGACAGTGAGAGGACGTCTACGTGGAGCTAAGGAAGTGGAGAACCGGATCTACAAAGGTTGTAGCTTCTCACTTTTAGTTAAGATGTTAACTAGTTTCACTTTTCGCCTAAAATTCTAGTTAACGATCCGTATTAGAGTTTCTCGGCACTTGTAAAATTTGAAATTGGCATGGTTGATACCATGTGAGACCTCTTGAGAGTGCCTAGGAACCCTACAGTGGTATCAGAGCCTAGCTAGAGCCTTAGGCGAAGTGTAGACGACGTTTGAAACCCGATCGAACCGAAATCCTAAAAACCAAATTGCTCTCTGGACTTTTTCCAAAAACTGGGTTTTTTCCAGATTAAAAATGCTTAAAAAATTCAGCAGGGAATTATAAGAATTACGGTGCAAAATTTGACCAATGATACCTCTAACATGCGGCGGAACCGCGGCAAAAGCCTAGCTTCTACGGCGGTTCCGCGGCTCTCTGGTGACGTCAGCCCTCCATATTTGCACAGTAATTCCTCTTTCACAGTGCTGAGTTTTATGGGAATTTTTAATATTTATTCAAGAGTTGAATTTTCTGGGGTTGTTTTGGGGATTCAATGATTCGATCGGATTATCAGATTTTGTCTATGTGGATTCCGGATAATTTTTGAATATGTTAAAATGTTCGACCGGATATAAATACCCAACTTTTCCCCTGCCGGAAAAATTTCCAAGTGTTGGATTTTTCTGTGGTTTAAGGACGTTCTGAGTAGTGCAAGTAACGCGATGGTCCCTCTAGAAGACAACAAACCTTAACTCGATTATGTGACCGTCTTGAACCGCCCTTTGAACTTTCGGGTTTGGGGCAGTACGGCGTGCCACATGTGAGGCGTTGGCTTGACCCTTCTACGGCTGGACCGTTGGTACTGAGGCATGAAGTGAATATCTTTGAACCTATTTCATGTGTTGAACGGTTTCGGAAAAACTTGGGTGTTCGAATGTTCAATCGGAAAGTTTAATATTTTCTATTTATCCGGAATGTGATACAATAATTGGAATTCACAAACAGTTATGAGATAGCTGAATGAATGTTATAAATCTAGCGGTTTAGTCTCACTTGATATGGAAAAGAGTTTTCGATAATGGGACTAAAATGCGGGGTTTATAATTGTTAGGCATGTGATGTCTAAGTATTTCATTTGATTAGGCATGCGATGTCTAAAGAGGTTGCGGATTCCAACTGTTGTAGTTTTACACTTTCTTTTCTGCGACCGTAAGTGTAATATGTGATATCGCCGGTTTCGTTGCTATATGTCAACGACAATTGGGATGCGCATATTTACTTACGTTGATGACATGTTATGTTATGTGTTGCTAGATATGTTATATTGGATTGTCGTGTTTGAATAGCCGGGTTTTTTTTATGTGAGATGAGTGTTTTTCATTTTCATTCATGTAAAAACTTGTATATAATATTCTTTTATTTGGGGCACTTCCAGGTTGCGGAAGCTGTCACCCTTTGTATATTATTTACTTTTCTGCACTAGGATAGACCCAAGGAGGGGAGCACAAGTAACCGGGTTCTAGGGTCCAGTGGGAGACCATCTCGAGGAGTCGAGTCCGAGTCTCCTAACCCTAGGATTGGTAGGGTTGCTTGCCGATCTCGTAGGGGTCTAGGGGTGTGGGATTGGCTATTCATCACGACCGTGGAATCCGTGTTTTATACTGGCTCGTATTGAAAACACGGACGTCCTAGTATATCCAATATTTCATATGATTTTTCTGCTGCGATATCTGTGATGTGATCATGTGATGTTCTGTGATAGATACTGTATATAGTATATATGATATATTATATAGACGTTACTTATGTTTTTCACCCGCACTAGCCCTGCCCTGCTCTGTCGTTAGTTACCTAACCTAACGGTGCACGAGGGGACATCCAGGCGAATGCGGATGGCATAAGTGTACGTCGTATTTATCTGTGATGTATAGGTGACTTAAATGATGGGACTTCATTAATGTGATTAATGAAAGAAAAGAAACCTAAGATGTTGTAGAATCAAATTTTAAACAAAACAGGTAGCTACAGTTCTTGCTTTGCATAGTGGTATATATGATATACCCTGCACCTTATTCGATGAGGAAAGGACCGAGATCCCTTCACCGGGAGTGACTCCTTTAGCAATAACTGGCAGATGCTACACAATCGGTTTGACTTTTGATTGCTTCTATAGTTTCTGCTTTGCACAGTGATATATATGATATATCCCGCACCTCATTCGACGAGGAAAGGGCCGACGATCCCTTCACCGGGAGTGACCCCTTTAGCAAAACTAGAAAAGCCTCAAAATCACTCCATTTCAAAACTTCATTTGATTCTACAACGATATCAAGTTCATTACGCTCATGGTTTTCAAAAAAACCTGCGTAGCCCTCCGTCAATTCAGATATATAATATTCAGTATTCGTGCTACGGTTGTTTGGCATGCGTCAAGGCGTAGTGTACGGTAGCTGATTATTACTTATCTGTAGCATGAGATGCGATTGGATTAAGGTATTCATACGGCGTTGTTTGGCATGCGTCAAGGGTCGTACGGGTGGGTTTAATTCGATCACGAATTGTACGGGTTGAACTTGACTAGCGGACTATAGGTTGTTTGGCATGCGTTAAGGTCATAGCACGCTAGGGGCAAAATATTATCGGGAATTTCAAGTGTTGAAATTTGCAATGAGATTGCATACCTTCTATGAGATAGTTGGATCCCGATACCCACTGCGAGTAAGGGTTACTCCTGGGAGAGTTTTACACATTGCAATTAGCTAATCAAGTAGGTGTCTAGAAAGGTGTCAACGGGGTTACGCCTCTGGGAAAACGAGGTTTACATTAATTAGGTTCGTGCGAAAGCACGGGGGACCTCCCTCAAAGTACCGACACTGGCCTGGCTGAAAGATTGGCGAAGTTGTAGGGTGTAATTAATCCCGGCTAGTCTTTCCTTTTAAGGTTTGAAGGAAGATTTGATAAAAACCAGTGGGCGCCATCCTGATTAGATGAGATAATAACCAATCTGATCTTGCAAGAGCATACGCTAAAGTGTTTTCTTCTCTCTCTCTCCAGGTAGCGACCATGTCATACCCTAATAAAGATAATAATATGGATGTATTGACTGAACCCGCATGTTATACTGTGCTGGGGAACGTTAGTTCCGTTCTTTCTTGTAAGAGTTATATGAATGAACAGGACATAGGGGAATACCAGGATTCCCATGCCACCCGAATGAAGAAAGTACATGTTGATGCATTTTCTTCGGGTGTGTTCGTTACTGAGAACTGTTTCTCCATCTGCCCTACGTCCTGGGTATTAGATACCGGGTCAGGATCCTATATATGTAATCAGTTACATGGGCTTAGGAAAGGTAGAGAACTTGGAGAAGGTGATAAAGACATAAGAGTTGGAAATGGTGCAATAGTTGCAGCTAAGACTGTCGGGGAATATCACCTTGCATTACCAACTGGTAATACATTGATTCTGAACGAATGCTATTACATGCCGAACCTGATATGCAACATTATATCGGTTTCTTTGTTGAGCAAAGAGGGATATAATTTTGTATTACAGGACAATATTATAAACATTTTCCGTAACCAAAAGTTGGTTGGATCAGGCACGTTGTGCAATGGCATTTATGTTCTAAATCAATCCACAGTTCTAAGTATAACAAACACACACAAGAGGAAGAGTTCTGAACTGAACGAATCCTTCTTGTGGCATTGTAGACTGGGTCACATCAATGCGACACGACTGGCTAAGTTACATAAGGATGGATATTTAAATCCATTTGAATTTTCAACTTATGACACTTGCCAGTCATGTCTCAAAGGCAAGATGACCAAAACTCCGTTTACGGGACACGGAGAAAGAGTTACGGAACTCTTGGGACTAATACATAGTGATGTATGCGGTCCCATGTCTACACATGCCAGGGATGGTTCTTCGTACTTCATTACATTCACTGACGATCTCTCTAGATTCGGATATGTGTTCCTGATGAAACACAAATCAGAAGCTTTTGAGAAATTTAGAGAATATAAATAAGAAGTCGAGAACCAAACCGGAAAAAGCATTAAAATCCTTCGATCTGATCGAGGAGGTGAATACTTCAGCATTGAATTCCTGGACTTCCTAAAAGAGAATGGGATTCTCTCTCAGCTAACTCCTCCATATACACCACAGCACAATGGTGTATCTGAACGGAGGAACCGCACCCTATTAGATATGGTGCGCTCAATGATGAGTACAGCTGAGTTACTTATTTCCTTCTGGGGATATGCGCTTGAGACAGCCATGGACCTATTGAATAGAGTTCCTACCAAATCAGTGCCTACCACTCCATATGAGATATGGAAAGGGAAGAGACCACATCTTAATTATATTAAGATATGGGGTTGTCCAGCCTATGTTAAAAGACAAAATCCGGACAAACTAGAGGCAAGATCAGTCTTATGTAAGTTTATAGGACATCCCAAAAATTCACAAGAGTATATCTTCTACCATCCCGAGGAACAAAAGGTGTTTGTTTCTCGACATGCCACTTTCTTAGAAAAAAGTTTTCTTATGAAACAGATAAGTGGCATTGAGGTAGAACTGGAAGAGGTTCCAGCGACACAAACTATAACAGAAGACTTGGTAGAACCAGAGGATTCAGTAGTACCCGACGAACCCCAGCCTCTCCGTCGATCTAGTAGGGTTCCTCGCCAACCTGAGAGATACTACGGTTTTCTCATGGATGGTGGCAGCGAGGATTGCATCATGGAGGATGATGACCCAACTAGCTTCGAGCAGGCCATCACGAGTGGGGACTCAGTGAAATGGCTGGATGCTATGCGGTCCGAGATGGAATCCATGTACACCAACAAAGTATGGAGTTTGGAAGTTGCTCCTGAAGGGGTAAAACCCATCGGGAGCAAATGGATCTTCAAGAAAAAACTTGGTGTAGATGGGAAAGTGGAGACTTTCAAAGCTAGACTTGTTGCAAAGGGTTTTCGTCAAAGACCAGGTGTGGACTATGACGAAACCTTTTCTCCAGTAGCTATGCTTAAATCCATCCGGATCATGCTTGCCATCGCTGCATATCATGATTACGAAATCTGGCAGATGGATGTTAAGACCGCCTTTCTAAATGGTGATTTAGAAGAGAGCGTGTACATGACTCAGCCAGAGGGCTTCGTAGACAGTGTGAGCAGCGGGAAGGTGTGCAAGCTGCTTAAATCCATTTATGGATTAAAGCAAGCATCGTGGAGTTGGAACATCTGCTTTGACGTCGTTATCAAAGAGTTTGATTTCGTCAAAAACCCAGATGAACCTTGTATCTACAAGAAGGTGGCAGAGAGTAAGGTTGTCTTCCTCGTATTGTACGTGGACGACATACTCTTGATAGGAAATGATATTCCTATGCTGCAATCAGTCAAGCTCTTCTTATCACAAAGATTCTCGATGAAAGATCTTGGTGATGCCTCCTGCATATTGGGAATTAGGATCTATAGAGATAGATCCAAACGGATATTGGGATTGTCCCAATCCAGGTACATTGACACCATACTAAAGAGATTTAGTATGGAAGAATCCAAGCGTGGGAACTTGTCCACGATCTCTGGAGTCACTCTCTCCAAAGAGATGTCTCCCAAGACTGATTTGGAGAGAGCTCGCATGCAAAAGATACCCTATGCTTCGGCTGTAGGCTCTATCATGTACGCGATGCTATGTACCAGACCCGATGTAGCATACTCACTAAGTGTAGTGAGCAGGTATCAAGCTGATCCTGGAGAGAGTCACTGGACAGCTGTGAAGAGCATTCTCAAGTACTTACGAAGGACTAAAGAGATGCTCTTGGTGTATGGTAACGGAGAACTCCAAGTGGAGTCCTTTATCGATTCGAGCTTCCAGAGTGATAAGGACGACTCTAAGTCGTAGTCGGGATTTGTCTTTACCCTTTACGGAGGGGCGGTTAGCTGGAAGAGTTCCAAGCAGGAAACCGTGGCAGACTCGACGATGGAGGCTGAATACATCGCTGCCAACGATGCTGCTAAAGAGGCTGTCTGGATCAAGAAGTTCATTACTGAACTTGCAGTGGTTCCATCCATTGAGCATCCAATACCTTTGTATTGTGATAACAATGGAGCGGTGGCTTTGGCCAAGGAACCCAGGTCCCATCAGCGATCCAGGTATATTCTGAGGCGGTATCACCTGATCCGGGAGATAGTTGATCGCCGGGAGATCGAGGTCAGGAGGGTTGACACGAAGAACAATACGGCGGATCCACTCACGAAGGCCATTCCCCAGATACAGTTTGAGAGACTCTTCGGGATGCTCGGTATGCGATACTACAGCAGCTGGCCCTAGTGCAAGTGGGAGATTGTTAGTTGTATGTATGCCCTAGAGGCCAGTATTGTACAGATGATGTATATTATATTGGATGCTTGGACATATATAGAGATGACTTTCTTGCTCGATATGATAGTATGCTATCTGGTTGCTCTTTATCTTAACATGTACACTAGTCTCTTTAAACTGTTTTTTAGTTACATGTTGGTAAAGCCCTTAGGATGTGTACTTGACTGCCTGGACTATGATGCAGATCATACTAGTGGGGACATGATAGTCCATAAGTACATCCTTCAAGGTCCCTAGTCGTGGGTGTATCGAGATGGGGCATCGATATACCAGTGTAGACTAGCGTATACGCTTCTCGACCCATGAGATGGGCGATGGATGATCCCATATCCATTGGTGTTTGACATCAAAGATGGTGTACGGGTGCTCAGTAGAGACTGGGTACACTGGACGGACTCGCCAAGAACTCCCAGATGGTATTATACCTCACGTCAGATGGCAGTTCTCAGGTGACACTTGTACAGGTTAGTCTGTAGACCCGAGATCGTCATAGAGTCTTGTGTGATTCCCACTGTACTTTGATCTCCACCTTACCACGTCCATGAGGGCGTGCAAAACGGTGGTTTTTGGGTACAGTCCCGAGTCACATGGAGGCAATGAGCGATAGGAGGGGTTTCGTCTCTCCCGGTATTGGGGGTTGATGTTGCGCTGTGCTCGATTGGCCGTAACAGGGAAGTCCCTGGCCAGGGCTGATCAGAGTTTTGCTGGTAAGTGTTACCAGTACTTTCTCGACCCGTTATGAGCCTCACATCGGCACGACTTATCGGTTATTGGGGTCTGACGTTTACCATCCCTAGACTTGATATGCGACATATCAGACGAACAGACCGGACTGTACGGTAAGTGTTACTGGTTGGATTCACAGGAGTGTGAGCGGGCTGGCTCGTCGATCTTCTGATCGCTCAATACTCGGATGGCCGTTACGTTTAGCAGACCGCTTGCGGCTTGTGGGTGCTTGATATGATCATCATCTGCTGCCGGCGTATTGACGAGTCTTTAGAGTCCTACACAGAGGTTTCCTGGCTCAAGCGAAATGAAATAGGAGCGCATATGAGATATATGCAGGACTGAGGATAATGCGTGTATGTGATACCGTATTCCATTCTCGTGATGTATGTATCGATTGGTTATATACGATATAACCTAGATATCGAATCAAGGATTGATTCGATAAGCCGATACATAGGATACTAGTCGGTTATATGCGATATGACCGGATCGTTAAATCAAGTGTTGATTTAATGATTTAATGTATAATTATATATTTGATATATTACTTTGTATTAACTAGTATTGGTTCACTTTAAAAGGTTTTTCTCACTTGAAGTTCACAAGTTGTATATGTGATATACTTTTGTGCACTTGATTGTATCATGTTTGATGATGCATGCTCACTTGGGTTTGTGTAAAGAATTATACCATGGTTAAGTTAATGATTAGGGTTTTGTTTATTTGATTTACTTATTTATTTATTTATTTCTTTTCATTTATATTTGGAAAAGAAATGAAATGGTGGCTCATTTTGGACTTTCTTTTGAAGCTTCATGAAGCTTTGAATGGTTTGACCATTTTGTCTCTTTTCTTAACCCTAACCATTCACTTGAACCATAGTTGATTCTCTACACAAGTTATCTTGACCATGGTTGCTATATGATAAGTATAATCTATTTTCTATTTGATTGATTATTCTTATCATAATCATCTTCATCTTCTTCTTCTTCTTGACATGAAGAAAAGCTTGCTACCAACAATGGCAACTTGAGCAAAAGTGTGAGAAATCCAATTCTAAAGTGAACCCACCTCCTATTTCTTCACTCTCTACCTCTTGCCAAGTAGTATAGGGTGTTTTCTTCACAAGTTTCACGACTTGTTGAAGTTGGAGCTTGATCTTGTGTAACCTCGACGTAGATCATCTTCGGCATCATACCCGACGACTAGTCCGCTCATTTCTCCGATGAAGCCGATGTTAGAGTCCGAGATCCGACTTGGACAGCGAGAGGACGTCTACGTGGAGCTAAGGAAGTGGAGAACCGGATCTACAAAGGTTGTAGCTTCTCACTTTTAGTTAAGATGTTAACTAGTTTCACTTTTCGCCTAAAATTCTAGTTAACGATCCGTATTAGAGTTTCTCGGCACTTGTAAAATTTTAAATTGGCATGGTTGATGCCATGTGAGACCTCTTGAGAGTGCCTAGGAACCCTACAGTAGAGACATATGATGCAAACACAAATACAACCTTCATACTGCGTGCGGCTCTAATGTGGACAATTAATGACTTTCCTGCGTATGGAATACTATCAGGTTGGTCCGTACATGGTCACAAAGCATGTCCTCATTGCCATGAACACACAACATCGAAATTCTTGAATTTTAGCAGGAAGGTTTGTTATTGCGGCCATCGACGTTTCCTGCCTCCAGACCACCCCTATAGGTTAGACACGGTTCACTTTGATGGCATCAAGAGCTTCTTGGACCTCCATCCCCATTGTCCGGAGAGGACGTGACTGCTAAATGGGATGGTTACAATAATGTGACTTTCGGGATGGATCCAACGAAACAGGTCAAACCACCATTTTGGATTTTCGAGCTTCCGTACTGGTCTACAAATTCAGTGCGTTATTCTGGACGTCATGCATATAGAGAAGAGAGTATCAGAGCACATTCTTAACTTGCTTCTTTGTAAAGACGGGAAATCGAAAGATAACCTGAATGCTCGAATGGATCTACAAGAGTGGGGAATAAGAAGTGAATTGCACCCTAGACCGGTAGCGGGTAAACCGGGCAAGTTTGTACTTCCCAATGCCGCTTATCATATGTCACAACTGGAGAAGAAAAGATTCCTGCAGGTGTTGTATGATTTGAAAGTTCCCTCAGGTTTTTCAGGATCATTCAGCAAGAAAATAAAAATTGTGAAGGGCAAGATCGATGGGCTGAAAAGTCATGATCACCATGTTATCATGGAGCACCTTCTTCCATTAGCCCTCAGGACTTCTCTCCCCGAATCGGTTGGTCTAGTAATCAACGACTTATGTTATTTTTTCATAGAGTTGTGTGCTAAAACACTGGAGGTTGTGACGCTGGATAAACTAGAAAATTATATTGCGTTGATACTTTGCAAGTTTGAGCGTATTTTCCCACCGTCATTTTTCGATATCATAATACACTTGACGGTTCATCTTGCAACTGAGGCGAAGTTAGCTGGACCGGTACAATATCGATGGATGTATCCCGTCGAGAGGTACGTGTAATTTTTCGTTTCGCGCAATTTATAAATTTATTGTTGTCCTGTATGCCCGTATTTATTTATTCAACATATTTTCATTAGGTACCTCTACACTTTTAAGAAGTATATACGCAATAAAAATCGACCAGAGGGTTCTATCATGCAAGGTTATCTTCTTGATGAAGCAACCACATTTTGTTCCCGCTATCTGGATGAGAACATTGAGACAAGGCTTAACCGGCCACGAAGAATTCAAGACGAGCCATATGGTAAAGCCGAGTATAAGAGGGTAGACACTATATTTATCAACAAGATATACCGGTTTATCTTGCTTAATTGCGCATGTCTTGAACAAATTAGAGAGTAAGTTTTTTTGGATTAATTGTTATATCTGTGTTTGTGTGTGTATGAAATGATATAATATTAATCTCACCATTATTTGTCGAAAACAGAATTCATTTTAACGAGGTACGTGAGGGGCATCCTGATTGGAACGAAGAACAATTGGAAAAATATCATCAGGATAATTTTTGTGATTGGGTCACAGATCATGTAAGTTATTCGAATAACATTTTATTGCTAGCAGTTTTAATCTAAACTTGTATCGTTATGTATTTGTCGTAAAATTTGTTTTGTTAGATCCACGATCCGAACTTGTCTGCATCATTTGAGAGTGATTCAAGATGTTTAGCTCAATTTCCTAGTACGGAGGTTGCATATTACAAAGGATTTGGTGTCCTTGGATACAAATTCGAAGTTAAGAACATAGAAACATCTAGAACCACTCAGAATAGTGGTATTGCGATGGTAGGATTGGACGGTGTGATTTATTATGGGTACTTAAATTGTATACTCGGCATCCACTATCCCGGACGATCAGAACCCTTTTATATATTCCAGTGTACTTGGTACGATACGCGAACCGATACGGACAAGTGGAGAAGCAATCTTAGGACTTGGAAAGATGAATATGGATTGACCAGTGTGAACACACTTCGATTTTACGGTCAGGAAGATCCGTTTATCTTTCCGAACCAAGCGTTCCAAGTATACTACTCACAGTGTTTGAAGCATCCGGGATGGAGTGTTGTATGCCGATGGAAACCCAGAGATGTCTACGATGTCCCAGAATTCGAGGACAGCGATGAGGACGAAGAAGAGAGAAGGCTTAAAGTGCTCCGACCGTCTGTTTCGAAGGACGGGTTGTCTTCGACCGATCATGAAGTTACGTGGGTTAGAAATGACATCGACGATGAAATCCAAGTAGATATGTATAATGCGCCCACGAAACGAAAAAGGTTATCAGTAATGTTATATTATTACTTCACATTTTACACTCTATACATATATAGTCTATACTTTTAATGATTGTCTAATGCGTCCATGAACCGTTTATCTAGATTTGATGATGATGTCGGGAGCAGCGAGGGGCGGCAGGAGCTCCAGCCGCGGCAGAGGCAGAGGCAGAGCGGTTCTGCCGCCCGGAGAGCTTCGTAGGGAGCTTCAGAGGGTCGGTCTTGCACCAAGATCGGAGACCCCTTCGGATGCCTCCTTCCGTGCGGATTTTGCCACACCTCCAGGTATACTGCACGCATATCCATTTTGAATGTAATATTACAGATATTCATGCCTGTTTATGTCAAAATTACTTATATTGTCAATATTTGATTGTCTAGTTGTTGGTGATGCGTCCACATTTGGGACAGAGGCCACTCCCGCTCCTCTAGGTATGTTTATATATCATATAGTGCATGTATATTAATTTAGAATGCTATATCATAAATATACACACATTCCTTTTGCTCTTACTTAGCAATTTTTATTATTGTCTAGCTGTAGGTGGTGACACCACCGCACCTGCGGGTATGTTTATATATCCTATAGTGCATGCATATTGATTTAGAATGTTATATTATTGATCTACACATTCTTTTTGCGATTACTTATATAATCTATTTTTAATTGTCTAATTATAGGTGGTGCGTCCACATCTTCCGCAGGGGCCACTCCTGCCGCTTCCATACCATCCGTATCGTCTGCAGGTTAGTATGAATAAATATAAAATATTTATTCATTTTACATATGCTCTATAGAATAAATATGAACTTCATGGAAATTTAGCGTCAATGTTTATTTTCTAGTTGGAGGGGATGCGACCACATCCGAGACCCCGGTTGTTCCTTACTGGAGGAACTATCGTCCCGCTCGTGCTGCTGCCCGGGCCCAGGCTCGTGCGATAGTCATCGGAGGTATATATCACACTTCAATTTTCGTTTAAGCTTGATTTCTTAATACAACTTTGTCTTAATATTGATTGTCTTGATATTTTTTGCAGACGCAGGGCCTCTCCATCCCCAGAGGGGGACTCGAGGCCCGAATCAGTCCCATAGGCTGAGGCCTGACAGAGCTAGGGGGAGGCAGCATTCCCCCTCTTTTTTACCCTTGACTATCGCTATACCGGTCCTCATGCCGAGAGGTTCGGCCGGTATATGGGGGACGAGAGCCGGCTCGTGAAGAACTATCCACTTCACGTTGAGTGGGGTGAGCAGCACCGACGCTCATTCGCCCTCTTCTTTGATCAGGCTCGGGTACGTATTAATATATATTTTCATTTGATTTATCCAATATATTTATTATTAACACTTGCAATCTAATAACGATGTTTTTTTTGTATTTTCAGTCGGATTACGATTTCCAGCCTGTACCCGACCCTGATCATCCTGGGAGGGTGCTCGACCTTCATGCTCTGTACAATGGCCTGATGAAGAACATGCAGACCAGGGTCCGATACAACAGGAATGAGCTGAAGGCCGACTGCTACTCCCTGTGGATGGCGACCCCCGAGGCAGAGAGAGCGGCCCTCCTATCTACTCCGGCGTTTGCGAGAGTCGACGTAGAGACATGGCCACTATTGTGCGAATATTTCGACTCCCAACGCAAACAGGTATGTATTTTAAATGTAATTCATTGTTTAGGATATAATTTATTTTTTTGTGTTCCTTAATTAGAAAACTAAATGTTAATGCGTTGTGCAGAAACAGGCCGCTCAGAATACAGAGAACAGGAAGTCGGCGAAGAGGGGACGCCCCACTTACACAGGTGGCTCGAGGAATATTACTCGAGCCATGGAGTTATCGGTAAATTACAATAGACCGACCTTTGTGATATTCTGCAATATTAAGAGTTATTTTCTAATATTTCTAATATTAAGAGTTATTTTCTAATATTGCAGACAGCTCAGACCGTGGCGCAAGGTGGTACACTGAGCGTGCTGTCCGCATATCTTGCCGTCCACGGCACCTCGACAGATCCCGCCACGGGCGAGCTTCGATATCCCGACGTCGCTACCCAGGAGTATTGCGTAAGTGTTAATATTTATTCTACCCATATTTGAAATTTTAGTTTTGGAAGGTTCAAGTTTAAATTTTATACTTATACTTTACTGCTTAATGTGGGTGTAGGAGCGGGTGGTTGAGCAGGCCGAGGCCTCGGGGATCGATTTTACCGGACAGAGCGATCTGAGGCTGCTGACCCCAGTTCTGGACGCCGCACACGGAGGGCACCACGGAGGTTGGGAGAGAGGCCGGGGACTGGGCCCTAGCAGGGCCCATATGAGGATGGACTCCACCCCGGCGGTTACTTCCTCCATCTCCAGTGAGCGACGTGTCCAGCAGGAACTGGAGAGCTTGAGGGCCACCGTTCAGGAGTTGAAGGAGATGCTGGTATGTATACTACTTTATAGTAAAATATCATGTCATATTATAGATATCAACATATCCATAATTAGTACGTAGCTTGAGCTTATTTGGTTTTAGACTTAGGTTTGATTAATCATACATACATATGTAATTAAAATAAACAATGGTTTTCCAAACTAGATATCCAAATGGGATTTCGAAATAACTTGATAATGATACGAATTCGAATAATACGCAGTTCTTACACGCTTCTTACACACGTTAGGTCCAGACGCGACAGGGTACATCGGCCGAGCCTCCACATGCATCTCCTTTGGCTGCGGCTCCGCAAGCCACTACATCGGTTGCGGTTCCGCAGACAGCTCCTATAGCTCCACCGCCCGCTCAGACTCCCACAGCCGTGGCTCCGCAAGCTACTACCTCGACGGCGGCTGCGCAGACTACATCGCCAGCTCCACAGGACGCTCAAACTCCCGCTCGCACCGAATTGCATGGTTTATTGACCGAGGAGTAGGCGCGCCTTATTCTATCGTTTATCAGAGGTGGAGCTGGACCGAGTTAGGGTAGCTTTTTGATTCTTATTTTTTGAAACATGTATTTATTTATATCCTACATATTGTACTACATTTTGAAACGATATTGATATTGATATTGGTTTATATTTATATCATATTCAGTATTTAGGTTTCTTTTGTATATTATATGCATGAGATATGATTATGAATACTGCGATATATGTTGTGTGATGATTAATTTTATATTTTATTGATATATATATTATTGTGCACAGGGCGAGAAAAAATCAGGCAGCCCTTTTTTTTAAAAAAAAACAGATAATATGTACCTGCGGATTAATCCGTAGGTACACATGTTGCCTCTACGGTTTAAACCGTAGGGGCAAAATATCAGCATTAACTGATATTTCCCCCCTGATCTCAGTATCAGGGGGTTGGGCTTGCCCCTACGGTTATATCCATAGGGGCAAACAAAATCCCCTACGGATATGTACCTACACATGTATCCGTAGGGGATAGTACTTGGCCCTACGGATATATCCGTAGGTACAACTAATATATTTAAAAAAACCGTAAATAAAATAACTTTTTCCCCCTACGGCCAACTCCGTAGATGATAATGGACCTACACAGAACTCCATAGGGGGAAGTTTTTGCCCGTAGGGGCAAGTTCAGGGCTTCAACTTGCACCTACGGCGTTTGCACCTACAGGTTATATTTTCGCCCCTACGGATAACTCCGTAGGGGCAGTGGTTTGCCCCTACGGGTAAATCCGTAAGGGCAACCCTTATTTTCAATATTTTTGCATGCCACAAGAAAATCTCGAATTTTTTAAAAATTTCAAAAAAAAGCCATGTTTTTCAAATTTTCAATATTTTTATGCATGGCACAGGGAAATAACAAAATTTTCAAAAATCTCAATATTTTCTATTTTATTCGGTTTTTCAATAATACACAAAGATCGCAAACTTTTCAAAAATTGCTCCATTTCAAAAATCGCAATATTTTCCAGAGTTTGACCATTGACTTGTTGACTTTGACTTTATCCAAATTGCTCCATTTTAAGCTCATAAGTCTGTCAATTGTTCCGGTACCTATTTTCTGCACTTATTGAGCAAATACAGATCAAAAGCACATATTTATATGCAATGCGATCAAGAATGAGTGGTATAAAAATGCAATATTCTGATATGAACAATTATCAACCGTCCGTTTAAAGTCCGTGTAGCTTGTACACGTATTTAATCAGACCCCTGTATGTATCAACATACGTCATCTATATCATATCGCCTAAACCAGAAAAACACTCTGTGTGGGACTCTAAAGACTCGACAATATGCTAGCAGCGAGTTACTGGATAAATCCATAACCACAAGCATGTCAGCGGCACTAGCTGTACGTAACGGTTACGCAGGTATATGCCGAAAGGGAGGTCGACAATCAAGTCTGTTTGTACCCTGCTGAGCCTGAATATGACAATCTTCATACGGTCTGGTTTTTTCGTCTAAGAGTATCGCATACCGGGTCTAGGGGTGGATAACGTCAGACCCCTAATAACCCGATAAGTATTGTCGGAGTCAAGCTTATCACCAACTGAGAAACTACTGAACTCCTATCAGTAAATCTCATTCACCGTGGTCACAGATTTAAGGCGATGGCCAACCGAACACAACGTGACATCGAATCCTAATACCAGGAGAGACGAATCCCTGACAATCGCTCACTGCCTCCATGTGGCTCGGGACTGTACCCAATTAAAACCTATTTGCACGACTCCTCTTGAACCGTGGTAGGGTAGTAATCTAAGTACAGTAGGAACTCAAATGAGACAAATGACGATCTCAGGTCAAAATGTCACGCCCCGCTTCCCGGTGTACGGCAAGGCACGCGACGTATTTACTCTGAAGTAAACACGCTAAGTGTATCTAAGTAATATAAAGTAAAGTACACAAAAGACAGGAATATAATGAACAACAACTTTATTTATTATCATTCTTTTACAGGTACAACTGGAAATGTAAATACATGGATGGAAATCAATGCCTAAACAATGGCATGAACTGAAATGAAAATATGTACAAGTAAAGTCTAATGCTCCGGGTCTTCAATGTACTGCTCCAAATGCTCCTGGCTGGTCTCGAGCTCTGGTGCGTCCGATCCACCTGGCAACATTCCAAAGAAGAAGAGAAATAGGAATGTCGTCAGTGAACAATCGCTCGGTAAGTCCCAAAGAAGGAGAGAAGTAGAATAGACAGAAAAAAGAGTATATCTAGTATAATGTTTGATTGTTATGTTAACGTAGCGTTTGTAGCTTGGTACAGAAGATGCCAGTGTATACAAGAGGAGTCCAACTTACACCGTGGATTTTGGTAATACGTAGTACAAGAATCCGTTGAAAATACCACGGAACAACGGTATGGATGTAATTACGTCTTAAGTGACCACCTCATGCCACCTTTAACATATTCCGTACCAGTCTACCCCTATATAAACCCCGTAGTGTCTTATAATATTGATTGTATTGATTGTATGTATTGTCTGTAGTAAATGGAAGACTTGTCGAAACCATGATATCAGTAAATGGAATGGATGCAAATGGATAGTTATGTAAATGGAGTATATCCATGGTTCGGTTCGGTCAAAACGGATTGATTTAGATTGGATAGACGGATTCATGGATTCATGTTGTATTGTAGTTTATACTTGAATCGCATCCAAGTCATATTGATTAGATTGAGACTCCTTCTGAGTCAGACACTTGAAAAGAACTTGAAATCCTGAATTAGTTTTGATGTTATCGGTAACTGCTGCACATGGACGGCAGTATTTGTGTCTTTTTCCAAGACAACCGTGTTGATAACACCGTTTGTTAGATTATCTACCTTAAATAGGCAAACACCCATATTCTCCGGCTCCCTAAGGCTCAAGAGACTGGTCCCGCTTAAACCTATGTTTACTAGGGTCCTTATTGTAATTTAGTATAACTTGAGGGGGGTTTATGTAAAAATAGTTTTGGTATAATTTCAAAATACACCTCAAGTATTTAATTATCGTCTTTAGGGTTTTCATAGATATATATTTTATAAAAGTGAAATTTCTAGTGAGTAAAAGCTAATTTCATAATATATGGTATTTTATTGAAATATTGGAATTGTGTTGTATTTGGATGGTATTTTCATGTAATGGTGATTTTTTTGATTTAGAAAACTTGGAATATTTATATAATTAAACTAGATATTTTGATAATATATATATATATAATGAAAATAAATTTTATTTATTTTCTTGTAGAAATTTTATTTTCTAAAGAAAAATGCATAAAAATTACATCGAGATCGAATGCTCCTTTCGGAGGTATGCATACCGCTCTACTAGGCCCGAAAATGTGCGATAATCTGCACCATCCCGAACAGGGTCCCCAAAATGGGTTGTAGAGGCACAATTGCAAGAAATTGTTTAATACATCTTTTTAAAGAAATGGTTTTGTAAGTTGATGGTATTTATTTGTAAAGTCATGTTATCCCATGATTATATTCCCAAAACTCCATCGTGCTATGTCAAAAATATGTGTTGTGATGAGGTGGGTCATTACCTCATGAGTTATCTAAAGGTAATGCAAGTTTTATGTTGTTTTATGTCGTAAATGAAGTATGTGGTATTTTACCGTAAAAATACAATAAAAATTGCATAAAAGAATATTTTGAGATGAAATTTGTTTTAAAGTGTTTGTTAATCTTTGTTAAACGTTATGTGAGAGTATGGAATTTTATTGATTAAGAAAAGTAGAGCTTTATAGAAAAACCGAATCGGAAGTCGGATTAACTCCGCTTCCGTCGGGTTTTAGAAATAAATGTTTTTAAGATAAAAGATTCAAGATCACTGCAGTTCCTCTTCGGGCGGATGAGAGGGGGAGAGGGGACTTACTGGCTTTAAGAAAATGGGAGAGGTAGGAGAAGGTTTAGGTATCGTCGAGGCGTCATTTCGTCGCCGAAAACTCGTTGGAACGTCGCTGGAACTTCACCCTTCCTAACTCCACTTGTACACTAAAGGGACTTGAGAATTTTTGAGAGTTTTGATAGGGAATTTCTGAGTGAGGAGGGATGAAATATGGTGTGGTATTTATAGAGAAAATTAGGGTTTAGAGGGTGATGAATTTGAGAATTAAAATGCATTAAAATGGATTTAAGAGAGGAATTATCATTCTCTGGTTAAATGCAGAGAAATCAAGCAGCATGGGGGTAGTGGGGGGAGTCCAAAAGGTGTGGGGTTAAAATCTCAAAGCAATGCCGACAGTCTAAACCGGCGGTGCCGGTCCCCCAAGTAAATCTCGTCGGTCTGATACCGGTGGGAGGGGCTCGGATTCACGCCAGGTGTTGGGGTCTGTGTATATGTTGTTTCCCATGTGTTCGTTTATTCTGTGTCTCTTCAGTTTACGTGTATTGCACGTGTAAACCCTTGGGCTTCTAAAAAATAAAAGAAATGCAATAAAAATAATATGTGGCTGATGGGATTTGAACTCAGGTGCTATATCTCGGCAGTGCAAGGTCTTTACCAGTGAACTACAAGCTCTTTCTTACTATTCAAAAACAAATTAAACTTTGTCATGCCCCGCTTCCCAGTGTACGGGCAGAGGATGCGACGAGACCGCTACGTATTTACTCTGAAGTAAACACGCTAAGTGTATCTAAGCAATATAAATAAAATGCACAAGAGTCAAAGACAATAGATATAATTGAACAACACCTTTATTTATTCACATTATTTTTACAATACATCTGAAAAGTAAATACATGGAATGAAAAGCAATGCCTAAACAGTGGCATAACAGAAATACAAAGTACTGAAATGAAATGTACAAGTATCTAGAGCTCTGGGTCGAAGGCTAGCTGATCCAAGTCTTCGTTGGTGGGCTCGATCTCCTAAAGGTCCGAATCACCTGACAACATTGCAAAGAAAAAGAAAAAGAATGTCGTCAGCGAACAAATCGCTCGGTAAGTCCCAAAGATATGGGAGAAGTAGAATAGACAGAGAGAGTGTGTGTAACTTTTAAAGTGGTATTATATTGTTATACGGTTGTATTTAGTGTTAACGCTGTTGTTTGTAGTTTGGTACAGAAGATGCCAGTGTATACGAGAGGAGTCTCGTTAGATCAGAGACTACGGTGGACGGAATACAAGAAACCGTTCAGCCACGGTACAACAACAATTGAATTCAGGTTAGGTGTCTTAATGGTTGCAGTCTCTTTTTCCTGATTTAAAATCAGGAAAGGTTACGAAGAAGGGTCGCGTGCTCCCACGTGACCAGCAGTCACGTGTTGGCACGTGACATTTAAAAGTATCGGCAAGGCAGATTCAGCTTCCCGTACATCAAGGAAAAGGGCTCCAAAAGAGGTCACGTGCTCCCACGTGACCAGGGTCACGTGTTGGCACGTGATACTCAAAAGCAGCAGACTTGTTCTCCAGTGAAATCAAGGAAAGAGGCTTCAGACAAGGGTCACGTGCTCACACGTGACCAGTGGTCACGTGTTGGCACGTGATGACCAAGCAGCGGCAAAGGTAAAGCGCAAAAGAAAGAAGAGGGCTCATTCCAAAGAGGGTCACGTGCCCACACGTGACCATGGGTCACGTGGTCACACGTGACCGGCTTTCAAAGCCCATTTTGTTAACAAAATTAAATTCTGAAAGAGATTCAAATCTTTCCAAAGGAAAGCGATTATCTGGAACCAACCGAATTAAAGATTTAAAGATGATTGAATATCATCTACCTATGGGAAAATCCTGAACTTGGAAAGATTTCCCCTTAAAATCCAACCGAAATAACAAAGGAGGATCTCTGGGTTTAAAATCCAACGGTGGATAAAATTCACCTAATAATCCAAAGGTCCAGATGAATGATGGATGCAAATCAAATCTCTCAATGAAAGATTCACCAAAAACCAATTGATTCGGTTGCTTCTCCTATAAATAGGAGCCAAGAGACACGCAAAAAAAAAGATATACGCAGAGGGAAGAAAAGAGAGAGAGCCTTGATACTTGAGAGGAATTTGGATCTTCTGCAAAAGAAAACCCTAGGTAAGAAAGGGAAGGTTTCATTGAAAGAAAGAGAATTTAATTCTCAACAGAGTTTAACTCTGATGTAAAACAGAAGGACATATTTCTTCTCTCTTTGGTGGAGGATCTGTAAAGTGCACATCTCCCCTTGAGTTGAGAATTTAATTCTCAATGGGTTGAGATCCTGCCATGCAGATCCAAAGCATAGAGAGGGAATGGAAGCACGAGAATTTAATTCTCACAGAACTATAGGAATTTAATTCCTTCAAAATAAAATTAGGGTTTGACCCTGTGTTATGGGAATTTAATTCCTTCAGAACGAAAAGAATCAGGGTTTAACCCTAGTTAAGAACTTAGTTCTGTTAAAACAACAAGAATTTAATTCTCTTAATCTTATTCCCCAGAATAATTCTCTAACAGAGAGTGTGGGTTTAATTCCTTAACGCTTTTATTAGGGTTTAACCCTATTCAGTTCTTCACATATATGAGGAATTTAATTCCTATAGAAGATTCAGAGTTCAACTCTTCAAAAGGAACTAGGAATTTAATTCCTCTGAAATTATTGTCAGGGTTCAACCCTACGAGGAATTTAATTCCTGAAAGGGATTAACAGATCTTCTAAACAACTACAGAAAAGCAGGGTCACGTGTCACCACGCGACCCCCCCCCCCAAAGATCTACAGAAAGCCCTTTGAGGCAGTGCCTCACGTGACCCACGTGACCTCTGAAGCACAAGGAATAGAAAAGAGCTCTAGGGCGCCCTCACGTGTCACAACGTGACCCCTAGTGAGCATTATAACGCACAGAGCATAGGCTTTCATCACGTGCTCGCACGTGATGGCCACCAGAACTAAAGTGTTAAACACTTACCTGCAGAATAAAATAAGGGGAATCAGGGCGCTCTCACGTGTCCACATGTGACCCCTCTCTCCTCAGTGTTTAACACTAATCTGAAGACTTTGTCCTCAGTGTTTAACACTGATTTTCTTAGTGTTTAACACTAATTTAGAAAACTCTATTTGCAGTGTTTAACACTGATTTGCTTAGTGTTTAACACTAATGCGAAAACTCTGCTCCCAGTGTTTAACACTGATTATCTTTTAGTGCTTAACACTAACTTGCTAATCTTATTCCCAGTGTTCAACACTGTTGGTTTCTAGTGTTTAACACTAGCTTTAGCCCAATTGGCTAAGTTTCAGAGGCAAAGCCTCTCCTTCAATGGACCAGCAGAGGGTCAATGTTTCAAACATAATTGGACTTAGCCCAAATTGGCCATAAGTCCTCAAATCATCTTAAACTGAGCACACTTGCTCTTTCAACAAACTCATTGGTTCAAGGGTACATCTCTGAACTCCTCTGACATCTGTCGTTGTAATCCTTCAACGTCGTCAGAGAGGTGACGGGTCCCGACAACCACACATTAATATGGACTGTGGGGTCCTTAAACTCATGGACTAATGCGTCCTTAAATCAAGATACGGACTGTGGGGTCCTTAAACCCATGGACTACGACGTCCTTAACCTTGACCGAGATGTCTTAAAACTAACAATGGACTGTGGGGTCCTTAAACCCATGGACTACGACGTCCTTAACCTTGACCGAGATGTCTTAAAACTAACAATGGACCGTAATGTCCTTAAACTACCCATGGACCGCAATGTCCTTAAACTAGCGATGGACCACTATGTCCCTAAACTGGAACAATAGAGCCAATCGCTCTTTTGTTGGATCTAAACGATCCCGTTTAAGTTGATCTTAGCCTTAAATATGGCTAACGTATCCTTAAACCTTTCAAACAGACTTTAGTCTCAAACTGGACTATAGATCCCCCCAATTAACTTTGGCTCAAGGGTACATCTCTGAACTCCTCTGACATTTGTCGTTAGAATCCTTCAACGTCGTCAGAGAGGTGATGGGTCCCGACGGCCATACATTCAATGGACCACCATGTCCCTGAACTGGAACAATCGAGCCTCCAGACGCTCTTTTGTCGGATCTAAACGATCCCGTTAAGTTGATCTTAGTCTCAAATTGGACTAACGTATCCTTAACAAACGTTTAAGTTGATTTTAGCCTCAAATATGGCTAACGTATCCTTAAACCAAAACCCCAAACCCAAATCTAAGAAAATACGGATTTGGACTAGTCCACGCCCTACGGGCGACAACATAACTCGGCCTCCGTATACAATCCACGGGCAACCACAAACAAAACAAACACCCACGACACGAAGTGACCAGCTGGAGAAGGAGAAAGTTGTTACCGCGATGCGGTAGCGTAATTAACTGCAGGGGCTTGCGCCTGCAGGGAAGAGCGTCCCCACAATCAAAAAACCCCTCAAGCGAGGGGGAATCTGACGAAGTCGGCTACATCGGCCGCATCCGTCTAAACCTCCGATACACGGTGCCATAAATCAACTTGGCATCTTCGGAGAGGTGGACGGATAGCACTAATTTGCATCTGCCCCGAACCTCAGGCGAGACGTCCATGTCTCGGCCGCCGTTCGGAGGGGAACAGATTCTGGCACGCCCGGTGGGACCTCTTCCTCTTTCCACTCCACACTTCGTGTGTCGTGATTCGCGAACCAAACACGGTTTGCTAATAGTTGCCCTGGGGTTTCAAGGTACTAAGATTCGGCGCCTTGCTCATTGCAGAAAGCAAAGGATCGATGGCTTCTACTTCTGCGAAATGCTCCAACTGCTCTGACTGCAATTGCGACCAACGCTCTGCCTCGCCAGGAGGTATAGCCTACGGACCCCAAGCTGCTTCATTGTTTACTATGCCCGTGGAACAGGTCACTCGAGCCACCACATGATTGTTCTTTGGGACCATGTTCCCGCCGACAAGCTTCACCGCTCCGATGCTGACAAAGGAAGCTCCCAAGAAGTCGGTCTTTGATCGTCTTACCCCTGCCGTGGACCCTCTCAACGGGTCGCCCAACACCAGCGCCTCGGTCTTCTCTAGATTGGGCCAAGACTCCTGTGGATCCACAATGGGACCTACAATCCCAGAGAAGGCTGCTTCTAAGAAAATGACCAGTCCTGCTCCCGAAGTCGTCAAGGCGGCCCCCTCTGCCAAGAAGTCGGTCTTTACGAGATTGACTGTTCCAGCTCACGCTTCTGTTACCCAAAGGACATCGGTCTTTGACAGGCTGACACCAGCAGAAACCCCCCACCTGCACAAGGGGCAAGACGAAGCCGTTCTCACCGCTGAACCAGTGCCGTCCGCTCGACACGCTCGACGTCGCCATTGGCACCGAGTAAGGAAGGCTGGGGGCAACTCCCCCTCTGGGCTAACTCCAGCAGCCCCGACGACAGAAGTTGATGCTGCTGTTCCAACTGGGAACAGCTTCGAGATGCTAAATAAGGTGCGAAAGAATTCTCCTACCGCGGTGCTAAAGAGGTCTCTCCCTCCGCCAAAAAAGGCTATAGAAGTGAAGCCAGAGCAGCTCCAATCCCCTCAACAGCTGTCTTCCAAAATCTATAAGGTTTGGCGGCAGGCCCGAGATTCGATGATCGATCCAAACTTCTCCCGCCAGCACAAGAAGCTGAAAATCCAATTGGAAGCCGGTCACCAGGCTAAACCGCGAAAGGCTGTCTGGACGCCCATCTCAACGGCCCCCTCAACCTCCACTGCTCATAAAAGGAGGAAACTAGAGAAGATCCCCCAGCCTGCAACGACAGCTAGAGGCACTAAGCCCAGAAGCCCTAAGTCTGGGGGCATGATGGTCCATACCGTATACATGGCGTCAGGAAAAGAAGACGTCCGTGCGTCTACAGGTCATAGACCGCTTACACGGTCGGTGACCAAAGCTCAGGAGCAACAGCAAAAGCTCCAGGAAATGATGAATGCTATGGCCGCACTTACCGGGCCAAAAGAAAACCCAGAAACGTCCTCGGACGAACGCCAGGAGGAAGAAACCGACGCTGAGTTCCTTCGCCGAATATTGGAGAAGAAGGACAAAGAGGCTGCTGAACAAGCAGCCAACATACAACGTATGGGCCTTCTCTTCCAAGATATGATAGGGATGATGATCCAACAGGATCCACCCGCTGAGGATCCCCCGATCATCCTTGAAGACGACAGGGGAGAAACGTCAAATCCACCACCGGCCCTCTCAACGGCCAAGGAGGAAACAATCTCTAAGGCTGACTTGGTCGACTATATAGCCCAGCAAATCCGGGTTCATCATGCGACGGAGGCAGCTGGTCAAGTCGTAAAAACGGGGCGGCCATATCCAAGCTGGTACGACCAAATCAAGTACCCGCCGGGTTACACAATTCCCAAGTTCCATGTTTACAAGGGGACCGGCAATCCCCACCAACATGTCGCCCAATTCAGGGCCCTTTGCGGTAACACCGGCGGAGATGATAAACTGTTGCTTCGCCAGTTCGTGGGCAGATTATCAGAAACAGCGTTCGAATGGTATTCGGAACTCCCGAACAATTCTATCAAAACGTTCGCTGAAATGGAGTTACTATTCACTCAGCGATTTGCAAGCGCCAGCGAACGCACTCCAATAACGGCACTAATCAACGCCAGGGTAAAACCAGGCGAAACTTGGGTCCAGTATGCTATACGATGGCGGAATTTGTGGTCGAAATGCGAGCAACGCATTGAGGAAGCGTCCGCGGTAGGCATGTTCGTGGGAACCCTAGACCCTCACACCACTATCTCCCAGTTTACGATGTTCTTTAAGCCAACCACATTCCAAGCTTTAATCGACAAGTTGGCTCAGATGGACCAAATGGGTCATAGACCGTCTCCCCCGAAGCCGGAACCTCGGAATGACAAGGGTAAAGGAAAGGCCACCTTCGTCGCGAATGCCCAGCAGCAACCCGATGCCCCAAAACTGACGGATCAACTGGAAGAAAGACGCCGGTATTATAATGAGAAGATGAAGCGTCCCTACTCGTTCCTACGGGACAAGACGAAACGGTTATTCGAGCTGGCAGTACGCAACAGGCTTATAAACCTGCCAAATCCAAGGTGACCGCCACAACCCACTGAGGTGAATAACCCTAACTATTGCCCTTACCATCAAACGGTAAGTCATCCGATTGAGGATTGCTTCGTCTTTAAAGGATGGATTGAAGATCAATACCTCCAGGGGAAGTTTGCACTGTCCGAAAAATGGAAGGTGAACCCACCACAACCGCATACTTCTAAGAAAGCAGATACACCGAGGGCAACCTGTTCCTTTATTGAAGAAGCTCCATGGGAGGTCGTGCTGTCAACTAAAACCAAAAGAATGCTGAGGGACCTTCATGCGTGCCCGGCGGTCGAATGGAAGGACCCGCTCGAACCTCAAATTATCGAAGGGATGTTGAAGTCGCGCCCAACTACGAAGACTCGTGGTGATGGCCCAAGTACTCACGTCCAACCGTCAAAATCTTCGAAGAAAAAGAAGAAGAAATCTAAGAAGCCCGTGAAGCCTGGAGACAAGCGCACGAACTTGCAGAAGCAAATCGACGCGCTGGAAGAGTACAATCAAAAGGCGCGAACTCCTGTCACGCTGCAAGAGTTTCTCAACCACATCTTTCAAGAGGAAGATGATGGAGAGAGTTCGTCGGATGAATCCGGGGAATATGTGGCGAGTTGTCATGTGATTTCCCACTCGGAAGATGAAAGAACTCCTGACACTGAAAAACTGGGGGCACGACCTGAACCAGAACTTGCATGGCCAACGGATGAAATGATCGACGCCTTTCTAGACGAGATTCGTTTGAAAAGTAAAGCCGATCAGGAGCGTGAGATGGCTGCATTGGAAGGAGCCAAACGCAAGCGACCGAACGAAAGAGTTGAAGCACTCCCGCCAGATCAAAAGACATCCGATGTAGACAAAAAGATATTCAAGACGAGGAAAAGGTTTGCCAAAGCCATGTCAATGGGAATGAAGCTACCACCCTCGGAAGAAAACACGCTCAATGGGGTGGAGAGGCACCCTGATTATTGTGCATATCATCGGAAAATTTCATACCCCACGGAGGAGTGCGACGCCTTTAAGAGATGGTGGCAAGGATATGTTGCTCATCGGCAACATTTTAAGCGCATGAAATGCAAGACTCGTCGAGAACAAAGAAGTACTGCTGACGAGCACAACAGGACCACTGGCAACTGTTACATGGTTAACGCCGGAAGGTCACAAGTTCTCACCTTTGGGAGCGACTCCGATGAAGAAATGGCTCTGGGCCCTCTCTTTAAAGAATCCGTTTTAGGGAAAGAGGAGAAATCGGAGGCCTGCGAGAACATTCAGCTGCGCAGTCGCACACTCCCAGAAAAGAATCTCGGGCCCGCGAGTAGAAAAGATAAGGGAAAGGAAAAGGTCACTGAAGATATCACTTTAGATGACCAAGTCATGAAAGTGCTGGCTACCAAAGACCCTCTTAGGAAGGGTAAGGTGGACTATAACATCCTAGCGCATCTAAGGAAGTTACCTTCTCAGCTTAGCATTCTCGATGCCCTCCTATTATCAAAAGAAGCGCGAGAATCACTAATTAAGGCGTTACAAGAACCTGAGCAATTCCAAGCCTTCCTCGCCACTGAAAGGATGAAGGATGAATTGGAGGAAGTGCATACGGCCGACATCACTTTCGGTGACGAAGACCTCCTTCTCGGGACGTGCGACCACAACCGTCCCCTATATGTCTCTGGATACTGCCATGATATCAAGATAGGCAAGATCCTGGTGGATAATGGATCCTCCGTCAATCTCCTTAATGTTCGGGTGTTGAAGGAAATCTGCATGAGTGTGCAACACCTCGCTCGTGACAAAATTACTATCTCTGGTTTCGATTCACAATCGTCACGGACTCTCGGATCCGTGATACTAACATTACGCTTTGGACTCCTCATCACAGACATCAAATTCCATGTCATTGACGCCAAGACCTGCTACAACGCCTTGCTCGGTCGTCCTTGGCTACATGAGTACAACATCATCCCTTCTACACAACATCAGTGTATGAAGTACTTTAAGGATGGTTTCGAGTATACCGTAACAGGTGAGTTGAACCCATTTTCCATGAACGAAGTCCGCAAATACGAAGATGCGAAGTACTTTTTGCCAGATTTTGAGGATACAGAAAGGTGCCGCAAGCCGGAGAACAAAGCCGCCGCCACCATCCCTATTTTCGGGAGCGATACCGAAGAAGAAGAAGAGATAGTTTATGCCGGGCCATCTCAACGCAACAACACGGGGACGTCCGCCCCCATGTTGGTCTTCGGAAGTGACTCGGAAGACGAGATTAATGCCGTGTTCTCCAATCGGCTGTCAATACAAGCACCCCCTAGCGATGATCAGAGTTTGCAAATCACCATGGTGCCGCGGGAACACTATAAGGATCTCGACACACTTCAAGCTCACAATGTGCAGGACCTGCAAACATTTTGCGTCCCTCCCAGGCAAAGGGGTGAGAAGTTAATTCTATTCTACCGATCCTCAGAGTCGAGAGCAGAGAAAGAAATCTGGCATGGCGCGGATGCTACACTCGACAGGCTCCAACCCATCCGTTTGCCCAGATACTACACAAATGGATTAAAGAGGCTATTGAAGCGCCAAGGAATGCCCTTAGAACAGACTGTTCGACAAGCTCGGTTCTACAACAGGATTTGGGATGTCCCTGGGACTCAACGCAAATTGCCCAACGGGAAAGTGGAAACACTTGGGCTTGGATACGTGAGAGCCGGAAAACGGGAACGGGCCCACAGTAGCTATGCTATATATACCTTTGATGAAGAGGAAGACGCCCTGTCAGGAAATGCCAACCCCTCATCAAAACTAGATCCCGCGATTGAAGTGCCGAGTCCGTCGTTTGAAGAACGAGTGGACAAGCTTATCAGGAAAGTGGGTCAAAAAGCTCGGGAAGACCACAACCGCGAGATGGCCATCTACGAGAAGGCCAGGATGCAACGTCTGTTTCAACAGGCTGCAAAAGACAAAGATGCTCATCCTTGTCAACCCGTTGTACGAAAGGCCCGACGCAGAGGCAAAAATAAATCAAGAAGCGGAAAGAGGAGCCGACAACAACGATGCAGGATTAGAGAGTCACGTGAGCGGGCATTACGCGGTCCGGATTTGTCCCTCGCGAAGAAGATGAGTCGAGCGTATTCCTTCCCTCGAGACAAGACGGAGAAGTTACTCGAGCTCATTATAAAACATCAAATGATCACGCTTCCAGAATCTAGACACCCTGAGCAAGCTAACAGGGCTTCTCATCTGAGCTATTGCTCTTATCACCGAGCCATAGGATATCCTACCGAAGACTGCTTCACCTTCAAGAACTGGGTCGAGGACCAGTACCAACAGGGCAGATTTGCTTTGTCCAACGGCTGGAGGGTAACGCCGCCACAAAAGCACGAACCCAAAGCCGCAAGAGCAGGACCGGATCCACCTCGATCCTGGAAGCGAATTCGCACCTGTTATACGATTACAACATTAAAATAAGAGCCCGAGAACATGGATGACCTTCCCTGGTGCTTTGAGAACAGCGATGATGAGGTGGTCTCAGAATTTCCGCCAGCTCCGAAAGAACTGGAAGATGGCATACATACTACTGCAGATAACCTCAGGAAGATTGAGCTGGGATCGGCAGATGATCCGCGACCGACATTCGTCAGCGAGCTGCTATCTAAAGAAAGGGTGGCCGCATTAAAGAACGTGCTTCTACAGCATAAAGACTGCTTCGCGTGGAACTATTCCGAGATGCCAGGATTAGATCCGGAGATTGCTGTGCATAAATTAGCGATATCCCCAGATATCAAGCCAGTCAAGCAGGCGCCAAGAAGGATGCGACTCGATCTTGAAATGAGCATCAACGCCGAAGTCAAGAAGCTGATCGATTCTGGATTTATCCAAGAAGTCCAGTATCCCGACTGGATCGCCAATATCGTCCCGGTAATGAAGAAGAATGGGACAGTGCGCATATGTGTGGACTTCCGGGATCTCAATAAAGCCTGCCCGAAAGACGACTTCCCAGTACCGGTCACCGAGCTAATGATAGATAACACGTCCACTCACGAGGTTTTCTCCTTTATGGACGGCTCGTCAGGATACAATCAGATAAAGATGCATCCCGAAGACCAGAAGCATACCGCTTTCCGAACCCCTTTGGGTATATTCTGCTACAGGGTTATGCCCTTTGGTCTAAAGAACGCTGGCGCTACCTATCAAAGGGCCATGACAAAGATCTTCGACGACCTCATACATGACATCGTCGAGTGCTATATCGATGACCTTGTAGTAAAGAGCATGTCATACGAAGAGCATTTAAAGCATCTGGAGACTGTATTTCAACGCCTTCGGCAATATAATCTGAAGATGAATCCCCTCAAATGCGCGTATGGAGTCTCCTCGGGTAAATTCCTGGGATTCATCATCCGAAACTGAGGTATCGAAATAGATCCATCTAAGATCAAGGCGATCATGGAAATGCCTCCGCCTAGAACCCTCAAATAGTTGCGGTCTCTCCAAGGGAAGCTCGCATACATCCGGCGATTTATCGCCAATCTTTCAGGCAAATGTCGTCCTTACAGCCACCTGATGAAGAAGGGAACTCCATTCGTTTGGAATCACAAATGCCAAGGTGCACTAGACGAGATCAAGCAGTACCTGCAGAACCCTCCGGTGTTGGCTGCGCCGGTCAAGGGAAAACCCCTCATTCTCTATACAACCGCCCTCGAAGGTTCCTTAGGCGCATTATGGGTACAAGAGAACGACCAAGGGAAAGAGAGAGCACTCTACTACTTAAGTCGAGTTCTGCTGGGGGCAGAAAACAATTACTCGCCCATTGAAAAACACTGCCTGGCGTTAATCTTTGCGATAACAAAACTCAGACACTACGCGTTGGCGCATGAAGTCCGTCTCATCTCGAAGGTGGACCCTCTTAAATATTTGATGTCGAAGGCTATACTGACGGGTCGACTCGCTAAATGGGCTCTACTCCTGATGGAGTTCTCAATAACGTATCGACCTCTTAAGGCAGTGAAAGGCCAGGCCATTGCCGACTTCCTCGCTGAGCATCCAATACCTGCCGGTTCTCCTCTGAACTGCGATTTGCCGGACGAACATGCATTCGACACGATCGGCGGCGGTGATACCCGATGGGAACTCTATTTTGACGGGGCATCTTCCATGAAGAAGCGCAAACAATGTACCCCCATAATCAAATCGGGAGTAGGCCTCATCTTCGTAACCCCACAAGGAGGGATAATGCGCTTTGCTTTCTCCTTAACGGAATCGAGGACGAACAATGAAGCCGAATACGAAGCTTTGATAGCGGGCCTCGAGATCGCTATTAACATGGGAATTGAAGACCTCTCTATATACGGGGATTCTCAATTGGTTGTTAGTCAAGTAAATGGTGACTACCACACGTATAAACCGGAGTTGGTGAAATACGGCGAAAAGGTGCAGCAACTATTGACCCAAATTCCCTCCTACACTTTGGAAAGTATACCACGTGCGGAAAATAGCAAAGCAGACGCGTTAGCTAAGCTCGCTAAAGAACTGGCTGACGAGAACCTCGATGACGTCAGAATTGTGGTACAAAGCCGTCGAGCGCTCGCCCCGGCACAAATATTTCCAGAATTATACAAAGAAAAGGGGGCGACTGAGCAGACGACCCTACAAATAAAAGACCATGAGAAGGCCGAGGACTGGAGGGAAGTCTTCATAGACTACTTTAAGTCCCACCGAATGCCCGAAGAAGCGTCTTCAAGACATCAGCTCATGAAACGAGCTCTATTTTTTGCTTTTGTTAATGACACTCTATACAAAAGATCGTTTGATTCTCTGTGGCTGAGATGCTTAGGACCTGACGAAGCAGAAAGGGTCGTTCAGGAAGTTCACGACGGACTCTGCGGTTCTCACCAGGCAGGCCCGAAATGAAATTGAAGATCAAACGGATGGGCTATTATTGGCCCACGATGGTCCAAGACTGTCTCGAGTATGCGAAGCAATGCCACTCATGCCAGATTCATGAAGACTTTATCCACCAACATCCGAACCCACTACACCCAACGGTGGCTAGCTGGCCATTCGAAATGTGGGGGACTGACATAGTTGGCCCCATCGAGCCAGCATCGTCCCGGGGACATCGTTTCATCCTGGCGACAACTGATTACTTCTCCAAATGGGCAGAAGCAGTACCGCTGAGGGAAGTGAAGACAGAGAATATCCTCCACTTCTTCAAGACGCACGTCATCTATCGGTTTGGAACCCCACGGAGGATTATCTCCGATAATGGGCCAGCCTACAGAAGCCATAAGATTAGCCGCTTCGCGCAGCAGCACAATATAGACTGGATATATTCTTCAGTTTACAATCCACGAGCTAATGGTCTGGCCGAGGCCTTCAATAAGACCTTGACGAAGATCATAAAAAAGACGGTGTCCCGAAATAAGAAAGACTGGCACGAGAGGCTGCAAGAGGTCCTTTGGGCCTATCGAACTACATTCAAGACGGCCACGAACACAACGCCGTACGCGTTGGTATTTGGGACGGAAGCAGTGCTCCCCCTCGAGATAGAGTTACCCTCTCTACGAGTGGCAGTCCACCACGAGCTGACAGACGAAGAAAATGCTCACCTTCGGCTTGAGGAGCTCGATGCCCTCGACGAAACCCGACTCATAGCGCAACAAAATCTGGAAGCTTATAAAGCAAAGATGACGCGCTCATCTGAAAGATTGACCCGACCGAGGACATTCCGCCAAGGCGAACTCGTGTTAGTGGTCAAAAGGCCTATGATCCCCAATCGCGCCAAGCGGGGAAAATTCGAGCCAAACTATGAAGGCCCGTACATCATAGATAAGGTCTACCAGGGTGGGGCCTATCTACTCATGGACATGCACGGTGAAAGGCCTTTCAGGCCGATAAACGGCCGCTTCCTAAAGAAATACTACGCTTAATGAGCCACAGCCTAGGTCAATGATAGATGACGACGACTATGTCCGCTCGCTATCTTTCTAAACTCAGACTCTATAAGCAGTAGCCGGCCTTCCCCGAACGGACCGAAACGTCCTTAAACTAACGACGGACCGAAATGTCCTTGAACTAACGACGGACCGAAACGTCCTTAAACTAACGACGGACCGAGACGTCCTTAAACTAACGACGGACCGAAACGTCCCTAAACTACTACCGCAGCATCCTTAGGCTGACACAAAAAGGGAGAAAAAGAAAAATATATATAAAAAAAAATGATGATGATAAAAAAAAACGGTATGTCCATAAGCGAAATGGGCACGGATGAAAACCCGAAAGGGCTCCGTGAGTAAAAACAGCAGGACTACCGGCGAGTGTTTGTGAAAACCCGAAAGGGCGCAACATCGTTAAAAGACACTTACAGGGTCCTCTCGACCTCGTAAGGAGAAAACACCCGCGTGAGATCCTTACGACTCACAAAGGAGCAACACACTTAGGGATCCCCACGATTCCTAAGGAGAAAATGCACTTGCGAGATCCTCACGACTCGTAAGGAGAATTCTCTTATGGGACCCTCACGGCTCATGAGACTTGAAAGTCTTAAGTTACAGAAACCTAAACCTGTTCTTAAGCAAATCCCCCACAACCTTCGATAATGCCCTACAAGTAGTCCAATATTGACCCTTGTATACAATCCACGGGCGTGAATAAACATTTCCCTAACTAAGTCCCATCCGAGACTAGGGATATGTTTGCATGGTAAACAACCCTTGTAAATCCTCTCGACTTACAAGGAGAAAACCTTCCTGTAGGATCCTTACGACTTACAGAGGAACAATACACTTAGGAACCCTCACGATTCCTAAGGAGAAAATACACCTATAAGATCCTCACGACTTGTAGGGAGAAATACCTTTGTGAGACCCTTACGGCTCATGAAGTCAAAAGCCTTAGTCGACAGGACCTTAACCCTGTTTGCTAAGCCACCTTTGTTCAACATCGACAGAGGCAAATGATGATTCGCACCTGGCAATATTCCAGTTGCAGCGATGCTGATGTCTAAATCGGTATCAAATCCCAAGTTCTTTCATGGCAAATGATGATTCGCTCCTGGCAATATTCCAGTCGCAGCGATGTTGATGCTAAGATTGGTATCAGATCCCAAGTTCCACACTCACGACATATAAAAAATCAGCGAGCCAAAAATGCATATGAAATAGCCGAAATGATGGGGCAGCTTGCAATAAAAAAAAACAGCAAGTAAAAATGTATGCATGAAAAATAGCCGAAATGATGGGGCAACTCGCAATAAAAAGCAGCGAGTAAAAATGAAATAAATGGCCGAAATGATTGGGCACCGCGAAAAAATAGCCGAAATGATAGGGCAATCGCGACCTTCGCGATATAAAAGCTGAAATGATAGAGCATCGCGGACAAAGAAATAAAATAAGAATAAAATTTATGCCCTACAGGTGATGTTACATCAACCCCTGTATACAATCCAGGGGCATGAATAAAAAAGAAAGAAAGGGAACATACCTCCCCCCAGGTTTCATCATAAGAAGAAGCAAAATCTCGACGGGCCGCAAGCGACCTAGAGATCATCCCAGCACTCGTCTCGTAACGACGGACACAACTTCAAGCTAAACGGAACAGCGGCAACTCTCAGTTCCATGGTTCGGCGGTATACATATCGCCAACAGTCAAACCTCCATCCCTTGAAATGCGGATACAATCGACAATTCCTGGTTATGTGGAACGCGGATAACGTCACTCTTTGACCCCGTGGAAAACGTCCAGAGCGGATCCTGGTCCTCGCAGAGCACGGCAGTGAACCTGTGTGAAGTATCCAGAGCGGAGCCTAGTCCTCGCCGAGCGCGGCAGTGAACCCGTGTGAAGCATCTAGTGCAAAATTCCTGGTTACGTGGAACGCGGATAACGTCACTCTTTGACCCCGTGGAAAACGTCCAGAGCGGATCCTGGTCCTCGCAGAGCACGGCAGTGAACCCGTGTGAAGCATCCAGAGCGGAGCCTAGTCCTCGCCGAGCACGGCAGTGAACCCGTGTGAAGCATCTAGTGCAAAATTCCTGGTTACGTGGAACGCGGATAACGTCACTCTTTGACCCCGTGGAAAACGGCCAGAGCGGATCCTGGTCCTCGCAGAGCACGGCAGTGAACCCGTGTGAAGCATCCAGAGCGGAGCCTAGTCCTCGCCGAGCGTGGCAGTGAACCCGTGTGAAGCATCTAGTGCAAAATTCCTGGTTACGTGGAACGCGGATAATGTCACTCTTTGACCCCGTGTGAAGCATCCAGAGCGGAGCCTAGTCCTCGCCGAGCGCGGCAGTGAACCCGTGTGAAGCATCTAGTGCAAAATTCCTGGTTACGTGGAACGCGGATAATGTCACTCTTTGACCCCGTGTGAAGCATCCAGAGCAGAGCCTAGTCCTCGCCGAGCACGGCAGCGAACCCGTGTGAAGCATCTAGTGCAAAATTCCTGGTTACGTGGAACGCGGATAATGTCACTCTTTGATACCGTGGAAAACGTCCAGAGCGGATCCTGGTCCTCGCAGAGCACGGCAGTAAACCCGTGTGAAGCATCCAGAGCGGAGCCTTGTCCTCGCCGAGCGCGGCAGTGAACCCGTGTGAAGCATCTAGTGCAAAATTCCTGGTCACATGGAACGCGGATAATGTCACTCTTTGACCCCGTGGAAAATGTCCAGAGCGGAGCCTGGTCCTCGCCAAGCACGGCAGTGAACCCGTGTGAAGCATCCAGAGCAAATACCGGACTGTGGAGTCCTTAAAATCCACGGACTATGACGTCCTTAACCTCGACCGCAATGTCTTAAAACTAATGATCAACCATCCCGATTCCCTACGGATTCTCCCCTGGTTAAAGGGTACATCTCTTCACTCCTTTGATACTCGGCGTTGTAATTCCTCAACGTCTTCAAAGAGGTGACGGGTCCCTGCGACCAAACATCGGACTGTGGAGTCCCTAAATCCACGAACTATGAGGTCCTTAACCTTGACCGTGATGTCTTAAAACTAACATCGGACTGTGGAGTCCTTAAATCCACGGACTATGAGGTCCTTAACCTTGACCGTGATGTCTTTAAACTACGATACCTTGAGCGACCCCTGACCCCGTGAAACACGGATAAGGGTGACCACATCCAACACTTGCAGGTCCTCACGACCTGCGAGGAAGAAAAACTCTCTTGTGAGATCCTTACGACTTTCAAGAGAAAATCCACTTAAGAACCTTCACGATTCTTAAGAAGGACTTACACCTATGGGATCCTCTCGACCTGTAGGGAGAAAAGCTCTTTATGAGACCCTTGTGGCTCTTAAGATGCAAAAGTCTTAGGAAGCAGATCTTAACCCTGAGTCCTAAGCTATCGCTGCCCGGCGAGGAGATCAAGATAAATTGTCCACAAACGCATTCAATGAAAGGGGACACCTCCTTAAGAAGAAAAATGTATCTTTTATTCATAAACCGAAATGGATACAAAGTACAATTCATGAAAGAAACAAAAAAGAAAGATACTCTCATTCATGAGTATGTAAAAAAAAGGGGGGAGAAAAGATACAAGTCCTCAAGCCGGCGGGCGGTGCAGTAATTTTACCATCTCATCGTTCTGTTGCTGAGCCACGGCTTCATGACGCAAGATCCCCAGAAGACGAGCCTCCGCCTGAGCTTGCTGAACCTGATACGAAGCAAGCCGAGCCTCGAGCTCTTTCTCGGTGGCTTTATGAGCCTCGGCCCTCTCACGAGTAAACGTGGCAGCTTTATCGAGAGCCACCACCTCTTTTATGGACTCCTGAAGCACCCGCCAGAGTTCGTATGCTTTGTTGGCCTAAGACTCGCCTGAAGCTCGCTCAGCGCCTTAGAAGCCAGCTCCCTCTCCGAGAATTTATGGCCGAACCCCTTTTCTCGCGCGACAATATGTTCGCCACGCATTGCCCTATCAGGCCATGTAAGCTCACTTTTGCGACCGCAACCTTGGAAACGGGACATACACGCTCAAGACCACGTAAATGGGCTTCCGGTCGACGGCAATAGTCGATCTAAAAAACGCGCTCACATAACCTGGTATGAAAAGCAACGAGAAACTTTCCGATGATTATCCTATCGGGCATGTGTTCGCAATCATATGAGCATCCGAAAAAGGAATAAAATTCGAAGCTTTAATGCGCATGCGACATGACAACAATGTTGATAACTGAAGGAAGTTTTCATAAAAGGAACACAAAATTTATTCATGCAAGCGAAAAACATGCATACGAGTGCCGAGCCTACATGGAAGTTCAACATAAAGCATACAAAAAAAAGGACTAATTTAAAAATGCTACGCTAACGGGAAAAGGTCACCAAACACGGGATCAATGGCACAGGGGTTAATGAAGCAGAGGACAAAATTCTCCATCTCTCTTTCTGCTTTCTCCAGCACATCAAAGCGACGGTTCTCACGAGAAGTTGCTCCCCATCGATTGGCGCCATGTTAGTCCGCAAAAGCAGACATAATAGCTCGCCGGGCCTTTATCTGGCTCAGCAGATGAATTGAGCAATCCTTCAAAGCCTGAGTAATTAGGCACGCCTCATGAAAGCCCTCGAGCTTTTCTTCAGCCGCGTCAAGCATCGCCAGGGTCATCTCTGCCGGGTGAGGAGGGATGTCGGCAAGCACGGCCGTGAGAATCATCCGAAGCCAGAGGGAACCCATCGGGAGGGGGGACCCCCTACGGATCGAGAGTTCATACATTGCTGAGTCGCATTCGTCGTCGGTAAGGAGTGGATCCACCAACCGGGCAGCAAAGCGGGGGATCATCTCCTCGATAGGAACTTCCCATGGCTGTCGACGAGCATGAGGGCGATTGCAGGCCATGGCGCTCGTTTGTTTCTCAAGACAAGTTACACCAAAATAAAAAAAAATATAAATCTCTCTGTGAAGAGAAAAGGGAAACCATTGCCTCAGATATAAAGGGGAGCATTAAGTGCTGTGCGCGGAAAATCTTGCATGGTAAAGCTATTTCCAAAGCCAAAAAAGGAGGGGCATCGAAAATCAAGGGGATGGAACTATTTCCAAGGCCCTCTTTCTGCATCTGATATTGTGCACTGAAAATATGGCATGGGAAAATTTTTTGAACAGCCCCATCGAGGGACCCCACGTGCAGAACACGTGAGGCCCAAACTTGATGTAAAAAAAAATGGATGGAGTAGCACCCTGCATATTAAAAGCATCAACAACAACAGTAGCGAAATGATGAAATCCCAGAGAAAGGCATGCAAGCAGGGAAAGACATAATAAAACTTGTCACTCATACTTCAAGAAGTTCATACAAAATAAAGAGGACACGTTTACAATGGTAAGACTTCGGACGCGGGGCATGGGTTGAGAAACTCAAGATTAACTTTGTCCAAGATTCTCCAAGCATTTCGAACCTCCCGAGTATGCTTCCTCTCGCGATCGCAAGTGTCGGGGTCCTCACGAATATCCTCCACCCTTCGATAGGCGGCAAGTATGGCTGACTGCTGAAAGGCTTGGTGCAAGAGATCAATAAGGTGATCTCGCCTCCTCTTTGAGATCAAGCCCATTAGGTACACCGAATGTACCTTATCCTCAGCAGTGTCCAAAACTCTGAGCGGTATGCCGGTGCAAAAGAGAGGAAGTGCCTCCCGGATCGCCAGCACGATCAGCCTCAGAAGAGAAGAGCGACGGGGGAGTAGCCGATGGTTGTACTCGTCAAAGCGGTTCATGATCTCGGCACACTGAGCATCGGTGAATTCCTGGTTCTGGCTGCGGCCCAGTGCACGAATATTCCCATAGGAAATAATCTCGTCAAGACCATACAGATGGGCATCCATGATACCTGAAATAAAGGTCATGAGAATCATTAGAAAGCTCTTGTTTCATTAATTGCAGAAGGACAACCTCGGGTCAAGAGCACCCAAGAAGCCTCCGTGTGAAGAAACTGAGTTCTTCAGTGGAATTAAATTCCTTATTAAGAAAAGGGAATTAAATTCCCAGAAACATTTTTGGATGGAATTAAGTTCCATGGAGTTGAAACGCCATCATCATCTCCCCAAAGATCATCTAAGCCCTAAGAGACTTACAATCCGAAGGTTAGGTGGTTTCCTGTTCTTATGGAAAAACTTGAAGAAAAATGAGATCCTTGTTAAAAAAGAGTAAAAACCCTTGTTTTGGATTTAAAATCCAAAGGAATGTGGAAATTCGCTGTTTGTCCAAGAACATTACCTGAGGAGGAAGAGTCCTTTTAAACAGAGTTAAACTCTGAAAATGTTTCAAGGCAGAAAACTAAGCTCTGGAAGAAGAGAATTAAATTCTCAGAGAAAGTTTGCAAGGAGGAGGACAAGCAAAGTGGAGGCGTCCCTGAGATGACCCCTATATTTATAGGATGTGATGGAAACGCTTCATCTTCCTGAATCCCTAGAAGAATCCAACGGTCACAAAGAGTGACAGCGTTGCACTCACGTGCAAACACGTGAGAACAACGCTGTGGGGGCATTTGTTTCCTGATTTAAAATCAGGAAAGGTTACAAAGAAGGGTCGCGTGCTCCCACGTGACCAGCAGTCACGTGTTGGTACGTGATATTTAAAAGCATCGGCAAGGCAGATTCAGCTTCCCGTACATCAAGGAAAAGGGCTACAAAAGAGGTCACGTTCTCCCACGTGACCAGGGTCACGTGTTGGCACGTGATACTCAAAAGCAGCAGACTTGTTCTCCAGTGAAATCAAGGAAAGAGGCTTCAGACAAGGGTCACGTGCTCACACGTGACCAGTGGTCACGTGTTGGCACGTGATGACCAAGCAGCGGCAAAGGTAAAGCGCAAAAGAAAGAAGAGGGCTCATTCCAAAGAGGGTCACGTGCCCATACGTGACCATGGGTCACGTGGTCACACGTGACCGGCTTTCAAAGCCCATTTTGTTAACAGAATTAAATTCTGAAAGAGATTCAAATCTTTCCAAAGGAAAGCGATTATCTGGAACCAACCGAATTAAAGATTTAAAGATGATTGAATATCATCTACCTATGGGAAAATCCTGAACTTGGAAAGATTTCCCCTTAAAATCCAACCGAAATAACAAAGGAGGATCTCTGGGTTTAAAATCCAACGGTGGATAAAATTCACCTAATAATCCAAAGGTCCAGATGAATGATGGATGCAAATCAAATCTCTCAATGAAAGATTCACCAAAAACCAATTGATTCGGTTGCTTCTCCTATAAATAGGAGCCAAGAGACACGCAAAAAAAAAGATATACGCAGAAGGAAGAAAAGAGAGAGAGCCTTGATACTTGAGAGGAATTTGGATCTTCTGCAAAAGAAAACCCTAGGTAAGAAAGGGAAGGTTTCATTGAAAGAAAGAGAATTTAATTCTCAACAGAGTTTAACTCTGATGTAAAACAGAAGGACATATTTCTTCTCTCTTTGGTGAAGGATCTGTAAAGTGCACATCTCCCCTTGAGTTGAGAATTTAATTCTCAATGGGTTGAGATCCTGCCATGCAGATCCAAAGCATAGAGAGGGAATGGAAGCACGAGAATTTAATTCTCACAGAACTATAGGAATTTAATTCCTTCAAAATAAAATTAGGGTTTGACCCTGTGTTATGGGAATTTAATTCCTTCAGAACGAAAAGAATCAGGGTTTAACCCTAGTTAAGAACTTAGTTCTGTTAAAACAACAAGAATTTAATTCTCTTAATCTTATTCCCCAGAATAATTCTCTAACAGAGAGTGTGGGTTTAATTCCTTAACGCTTTTATTAGGGTTTAACCCTATTCAGTTCTTCACATATATGAGGAATTTAATTCCTATAGAAGATTCAGAGTTCAACTCTTCAAAAGGAACTAGGAATTTAATTCCTCTGAAATTATTGTCAGGGTTCAACCCTACGAGGAATTTAATTCCTGAAAGGGATTAACAGATCTTCTAAACAACTACAGAAAAGCAGGGTCACGTGTCACCACGCGACCCCCCCCCAAAGATCTACAGAAAGCCCTTTGAGGCAGTGCCTCACGTGACCCACGTGACCTCTGAAGCACAAGGAATAGAAAAGAGCTCTAGGGCGCCCTCACGTGTCACCACGTGACCCCTAGTGAGCATTATAACGCACAGAGCATAGGCTTTCATCACGTGCTCGCACGTGATGGCCACCAGAACTAAAGTGTTAAACACTTACCTGCAGAATAAAATAAGGGGAATCAGGGCGCTCTCACGTGTCCACATGTGACCCCTCTCTCCTTAGTGTTTAACACTAATCTGAAGACTTTGTCCTCAGTGTTTAACACTGATTTTCTTAGTGTTTAACACTAATTTAGAAAACTCTATTTGCAGTGTTTAACACTGATTTGCTTAGTGTTTAACACTAATGCGAAAACTCTGCTCCCAGTGTTTAACACTGATTATCTTTTAGTGCTTAACACTAACTTGCTAATCTTATTCCCAGTGTTCAACACTGTTGGTTTCTAGTGTTTAACACTAGCTTTAGCCCAATTGGCTAAGTTTCAGAGGCAAAGCCTCTCCTTCAATGGACCAGCAGAGGGTCAATGTTTCAAACATAATTGGACTTAGCCCAAATTGGCCATAAGTCCTCAAATCATCTTAAACTGAGCACACTTGCTCTTTCAACAAACTCATTGGTTCAAGGGTACATCTCTGAACTCCTCTGACATCTGTCGTTGTAATCCTTCAACGTCGTCAGAGAGGTGACGGGTCCCGACAACCACACATTAATACGGACTGTGGGGTCCTTAAACTCATGGACTAATGCGTCCTTAAATCAAGATACGGACTGTGGGGTCCTTAAACCCATGGACTACGACGTCCTTAACCTTGACCGAGATGTCTTAAAACTAACAATGGACTGTGGGGTCCTTAAACCCATGGACTACGACGTCCTTAACCTTGACCGAGATGTCTTAAAACTAACAATGGACCGTAATGTCCTTAAACTACCCATGGACCGCAATGTCCTTAAACTAGCGATGGACCACTATGTCCCTAAACTGGAACAATAGAGCCAATCGCTCTTTTGTTGGATCTAAACGATCCCGTTTAAGTTGATCTTAGCCTTAAATATGGCTAACGTAACCTTAAACCTTTCAAACAGACTTTAGTCTCAAACTGGACTATAGATCCCCCCAATTAACTTTGGCTCAAGGGTACATCTCTGAACTCCTCTGACATTTGTCGTTAGAATCCTTCAACGTCGTCAGAGAGGTGATGGGTCCCGACGGCCATACATTCAATGGACCACCATGTCCCTGAACTGGAACAATCGAGCCTCCAGACGCTCTTTTGTCGGATCTAAACGATCCCGTTAAGTTGATCTTAGTCTCAAATTGGACTAACGTATCCTTAACAAACGTTTAAGTTGATTTTAGCCTCAAATATGGCTAACGTATCCTTAAACCAAAACCCCAAACCCAAATCTAAGAAAATACGGATTTGGACTAGTCCACGCCCTACGGGCGACAACATAACTCAGCCTCCGTATACAATCCACGGGCAACCACAAACAAAACAAACACCCACGACACGAAGTGACCAGCTGGAGGAGGAGAAAGTTGTTACCGCGATGCGGTAGCGTAATTAACTGCAGGGGCTTGCGCCTGCAGGGAAGAGCGTCCCCACAATCAAAAAACCCCTCAAGCGAGGGGGAATCTGACGAAGTCTGCTACATCGGCCGCATCCGTCTAAACCTCCGATACACGGTGCCATAAATCAACTTGGCATCTTCGGAGAGGTGGACGGATAGCACCAATTAGCATCTGCCCCGAACCTCAGGCGAGACGTCCATGTCTCGGCCGCCGTTCGGAGGGGAACAGTCCCGTACCACTTCTAACACCTTCTGTACCAATCTACCCCTTAAACCCCGCGATGTCTTGATTGTATTGTTTGTATTGTATTGTAAATTGTATTGTCTTGTATTATAGATTGTATAGATGGATGACTTGCCGAAACCAAAATATCAGTAAATGGATGTAAATTGAGAATCATGTAGATGGATGTATATCCATGGTTCGGTTCGGTCAAGTTGTATAGATTGATAAATTGAACAGATTGAATATATGGATTCATATTGAATTGTAGTTTTATACTTGAATCTCATTCAATTCAGATTGTATATATTGAGACTCGGTCTGAGTCAGACAATTAGAAAAGAAATTGAATCCTGAATTAGGTTTTGGTGTTATCGGTAACCATTGTACATGGACGACAGGATTTGTGTCTTTTTCAAAGATGATTACCGTATTGATAACACCGTTTGTTAAGTTTTCTACCTTAAATAGGCAAGCACCCATTTCTCCAGCTCTCCGAGGCTCAAGAGACCGGTCCCGATTAAACCTATTGTTCCCGCCAAAAATTTCTGCGCAAAAGAGTCCAAGGTATCAAATGGCAGTGATACGCTTAAGAAAATGCGAACCAGTATCTTCCGGCCTGTATTTTGATAAACTCCCCAATGAGGAACTGTTAAATTATGATGGTATTGAAAGCATCTCGAAAAAACCTTCGATTTGATATATTATGGGCCTCATAATTCATCCGGGATCAAAAGTTATGAGCAAATGTGTTATGCACATGTGATCTAAGAAAGAAGATGCGAACCAGTATTTTTCGAGCTGTATTTTGATAAACTCGCCAATGAGGAACTGTTAAATTATGATGGTATTGAAAGTATCTCGAAAAAACCTTCGATTTGATATATTATGGGCCTCATAATTCATCAGGGATCAAAAGTTATGAGCAAATGTCTATGCACATGTGATCTAAGGAAGAAGATGCGAACCAGTATTTTCCGAGCTGTATTTTGACAAACTCCGGAATGAGAAATGGCTAAATTCTGATGATATTGAAAGCATCTCGAAAATACCTTCGATTTGATATATTATGGGCCTCATAATTCATCCGAGATCAAAAGTTATGAGCAAATGTGTTATGCACGTGTAATCTAAAGTAATGCTCTACTACATGGGGAATGCATTTTTTAGCCCCACATCGGGAAAAGGAGAGATGGCTTCTCTACCACTCCCATATATATAAGAGGGGATACCTAGTAGAGTTAAATCCTAAAACGATTCAATACTCAAAGGAGCTTAGTTGTCCAAAGGAGCTTAGTTCTCCAAGATAGGAGCATGCTCCTCCCCATAATGCGCATATGCGCAAGTGCCATGTGCGCTACGTGCAACGCACGTGTGCCCGCCATGCGGCACCACGTGCAACGCACGTGCGCACCACATGTGAACATTTAATAATATTAAAAGGAGCTTGTTCTCCATATATAGGAGCATTCTCCTCCCCATAATGCGCATAAGCGCAAGTGCCATGTGCGCTACGTGCAACGCACGTGTGCCCGCCATGCGGCACCACGTGCAACGCACGTGCGCACCACATGAGAACATTTAATAATATTAAAAGGAGCTTGTTCTCCATATATAGGAGCATGCTCCTCCCCATAATGCGCATGTGCGTCACGTACAACGCACGTGTGCTCGCCACGCGCGCACCACGTGCAACGCACGTGCGCACCAAATGAGAACATTTAATAATATTAAAAGGAGCTTGTTCTCCATATATAGAAGCTCTGCTTCTCCTCATAATGCGCATGTGCGCCACGTGCAACGCACGTGTGCCCGCCACTCGCGCACCACGTGCAACGCACGTGCGCACCACATGAGAATATTCAATTAAAAGGAGATTCGTTCTCCATAGGAGCTTGCTCCCCCCATCATGCGCATATGCGCAAGATCCTTGTGCGCTGCATGCAAATATGAGCGCCCAACACGTGCGACGCACGTGCGCCCAACACGTGCGACGCACGTGCGCCCAACACGTGCGACGCACGTGCGCGAACGCAAATAAGCCTTTTCAGCAGCGAGAAGCTTAAGCTCCAGCCTGTTCTTCCCCCCTAATGAGTGAGACATGGTTCAAAGGGTACATCCCTCCACACCTTCGATATATGGCACTGTAATCTCTCAGTGTCGTCGGAGAGGTGGTGGGTCCCAACGACCAATGATCCTTCTTTCTAAAATAAAAAAAAAGAGAAGAAGAGAGAACATTGACAGAGAAACAGAGAAAGAATTCAGAGGACTCCTAAAAAGAAAGTTTGAGAAGAAATCAGAAAGAAAAGAAGGTAAACCTTTGAAAAGAAGAATTTCTTCTGAAAAGATCAATGATCTAAGAACAAGATCAAGATCTTAAAATAAAAAGAAAAGATCAAATAATAAGAATAAAATAAGAAGTAATATACTTCTTTATTAGATCATTTGATCTACACAAAGGCGTTGCCTTTTGATGAACCACTGGTTCTGGAATCTTAAAAAGATTCTTTTCTTGAATCCAAAATTGGATCAAGATATTAAAACAGTGCCTTGCACTTGTAAATCTGTACTGTTGCGCTCTTGGGTTGGAGCAAGCCACCAGAGAGCGCCACGTGTCAGCTCTAGAACAACTTGCGCTATGCGCTTTTAAAATAAAGTATTGCTCTCTGAAATTGGTGCAACTCATCAGAGCGCGCCACGTATCAGCAGCGCAGCGCACTGGCACAGCGCACTGCGCTAACTACGCTTGCGCTCACCAGAGCGTGACACGTGTCACCTCCACATGCGCTTGCGCTCATTAATTAGCGCAAAAGGCCTAACATGCCAAATTAAATGCAATGCATTATTTTAAAGAAGGGCAGAGTCCAAACAGATGCTCTGCATCATTTATAAAGGGACAGAGCCCAAATCAGAAAGGCCTAGCAGGCCAAAATAAAATGCAGTGCATTATTAAATAGGGGCAAAGCCCTAGCACAGGCCTAATAGGCCAAAGATAAAAAAACGTTGAATATTCTCAACTGGATTTAGCCCAATCATGGCCGTAAGTCCTCAAATTAAATTGACTGAGCAAGACTGCTCTCCTAAATCAATTTACATCTGGTTCAAGGGTACATCTCCGAACTCCTCTGACCCCTATCTTTGTGATCCTTCAACGACGTCAGAGAGGTGACGAGTCCCGACGACCACACATCGATACGGACTGCGGGGTCCTTAAACTCGTGGACCGAAACGTCCTTAAACTAATATTCATCCCAAAATGGGAATGTTGGACCGAAATGTCCTTAAACTAATGCTCGTCCCCAAATAGGAATGATGGACCACCACGTCCCTAAACTGGAACATGGACCACCACGTCCCTAAACTGGAACATGGACCGCAACGTCCTTAAACTACCTATGGACCACTACGTCCCTAAACTGGAACAATAGAGCCTCCAAATGCTCTTTTGCCGGATCTAAATGATCCCGTTTAAGTTGATCTTAGCCCTAAATACGGCTAACGTATCCTTAAACATTCAAATGGACTATAAAACTCCAAATCAACTTTGGTTCAAGGGTACATCTCTGAACTCCTCTGACACCTATCTTTGTAATCCTTCAACGACGTCAGAGAGGTGATGAGTCCTGACGGCCATATATTAAATGGATCACCACGTTAAGTTGATCTTAGTCTCAAACAGGACTAACGTATCCTTAACGAATGTTTAAGTTGATTTTAGCCTCAACACGGCTAACGTATCCTTAAAATAAAACACCAAACCCAAATCTAAGAAAATACGGATTTGGACTAATCCACGTCCTACGGGCGACGACATAAATTAGTCTCCGTATACAATTCACGGGCAACCACAAACAAAACAAACACCCACGACACGGAGTGAAATTCTGGAGAAGGAGAAAGCTGTTACCGCGATGCGGTAACGTAATTAACTGCAGGGGCTTGCGCCTGCAGGGAAGAGCGTCCCCACAATCAAAAACCCCTCAAGTGAGGGGGAATCTGACGAACTCTGCTACATCGGCCGCATCCGTCTAAACCTCCGATACACGGTGCCATAAATCAACTTGGCATCTTCGGAGAGGTGGACGGATAAAACCAAATAGCATCTGCCCCGAATCTCAGGCCTAGACGTCCCAGTCTACGAGCCGCCATTCGGAGGGGAACAGATTCTGGCACGCCTGGTAGGACCTTTTCCTCTTTCCACTCCACACTTCGTGTGTCATGTTTTTCCCGCGATCAAATAATCGCGGTGTGTATGTTTTTGGTTGCCCTTAGGGGAGTGGATATTGAAGCCTGCATTTCGTCTCTATGAAGAATGGCATTTGCTCTCACCCTAGCAACTCAGGCTTTGTCATACCCGGCGGAGTCAAGTATGGGTCACTTGCAGCCTCAAATCTCTGCAATCCGGCTTTTCAAGAAATTAATGGGCTTCTTTTTGGGTCGATGCTCCCACCTCCCACCCTCGGTGTCTCAACGCCGATGGAGGAAACCCAGAGGATGTCTGTCGCCCAGGCAGGCTCCCCAAGCAGCAGCCTTGCCGACGGAATCGGTCCTCAAACAGCTGGCACATGCCAAAGACCAAGGTCGACGTAGGGGGCAGAATATTCAAGCTATTCAAGAAATCAATGGCTTCAAATTGCACTAACTGCAACAGCAACTCTCGCTCCGTCCCATCTGGAGGAGTAACCTACGGGCCCCAAGCAGCCTCCCTTTTCACTATGCCAGTGGAGCAGGTAACTCAAGCCACCACTGGGCTCTTCTTCGGGACTATGCTCCCGCCAACGAGCTTCAGCGCTCCTGTACCATCGCAAGAAGCTCCCAAGAAGTCGTTTTTCAGCGCTCCTGTGCTTATTTACGCCTTACTTTGCATTATACTGTATATAAGCACACACAAAAAATGTGATAATAAAAGAGTAGAAAGTGAAAAATTATATTTAAAAGATAGGAATAGTGTAAGAAAAACAAGAAAGTTAGATATTTTCTTAAATGAAACTAGTAATAAATGGTTATAAGCTGTTGTCCCAAAAGTTAGTAAGATGAAGGAAATTACTAATCTGAGGATAAAAATAAGGCTGAAAAATAGTTCCTATTCTGGAAGCTAAATATTTGAACGTTGAAACCCTACTATACGCACGTACACACATCTTGAAACTCGGGATAGTAGAGGATACCTTGAAATGCTCTTGTCTAGAAGCCAAAGTATGAAGAAAATAAAAGTGGAGAATAAAAGATAAAATGGTGAAAAGAAAAATGAACACTGGTTTTGTTATCACCGAGGCAGCAATAAAAAAAATACAGCGAGGGTGCTTTATCACCTAGTGCCTTAGACCAACTGGTTTGGGAGCCACTGCTAAGCCTTAGGTGTTGCAAGACGAGAAAAAACACCTAATCAGCAAGCACATGAGTAATCTGTCGGTTAGTACCTCAAGAAGTATTAACGGTCGCATGAAGAATGTGTGAGCAAATTCCATCTAAATATCTATTAAAAAGTACTAAGGTAGATGGACAAAAGTATGATTGCTTGAATTGAATTCTCTGAGTGTAGGGATGTCCAGTTCACACACGTAGGGGTATATGATCAATGTTTGGAAGAAAGGTAGGAATGAAAACTAAAAGGCGACGTTTTATTGAGGGATAATGTGATTTCTAACATTTTTTCATGACCATTAAGATATGGCTCATAGCAACTGAAAAGCTGGTAGAGTTGAAAACTCTTATTTTCAAGTTCTTTCTTTTATAGTTCTTATCTTTATATAACTTTCACCATCTCTCTTTTATTATACAATTTTGTGGGTGTAATCCGCTGAAAACCCTCAGGAGACAACACCCCTCCTACTAAGGATATACCACTGGCGCCGAGTAAGGAAGACCGGGGGCAACTCTCCTTCTGGACTGACTCCGCCGACTCCAACGGCGGAAATTGATGCTGCTGTTCCAACTGGAAACAGCTTTGAACCACTTAGGAAGGTCCACAAGAACTCTCCGACCGCTGTGCTGAAAAGATCTCCTCCACCTATGGAGAGCGCTACAAAGGTGAAGCCGGAAAAGCCCCATCAACGTCTGTCCTCTAAAATCTACAAGGTCTGGCGTCAAGTCCAAGACTCGGTAATTGATCAAGATTATCCCCGCCGACAGAAAAAGGTGAAAGTTCAGCGGGAAGAGGACCGTCCTATCAATCCACAAAAGGCGATAGCTACTTGGGTGCCCACGGCAAGTGACCCACGGCCGACGTTCGTCAGTGAGCTGCTATCTGAAGAAAGGGTGGCTGCGCTAAAAGACGTGCTTGTGCAGCATAGAGATTGCTTCGCATGGAACTATTCCGAAATGCCAAGATTAGATCCTGCTGTCCATAAATTGGCGATATCCCCGGACGTTAAACCAATCAAACAAGCACCGAGAAGAATGCGGCTCGAGCTTGAGATGAGCATCAACGCCGAGGTCAAGAAGCTGATCGACTCTGGCTTTATCCAGGAGGTTCAATATCCTGAATGGATCGCCAACATCGTCCCGGTGATGAAGAAAAATGGGACGGTGCGCATATGCGTGGATTTTCGGGATCTCAATAAAGCCTGCCCGAAGGATGATTTCCCGGTGCCAGTCACCGAACTGATGATAGACAATACATCCACTCGTGAGGTTTTCTCTTTTATGGACGGCTCGTCAGGATATAATCAGATAAAGATGCATCCCGAGGACCAGAAGCACACCGCTTTCCGGACCCCTTTGGGTATATTCTGCTACAAGGTGATGCCCTTCGGTCTAAAGAACGGCGGTGCCACCTATCAAAGAGCCATGAAAAAGATCTTCGATGATCTCATACATGAAATCGTCGAATGCTATATCAACGACCTCGTGGTGAAAAGCAAATCATACGAGGAGCATCTCGAGCACCTGAAGACCGTATTTCAACGCCTTCGACAATACAACTTGAAGATGAACCCTCTCAAGTGTGCATTCGGAGTTTCCTAGGGCAAATTCCTGGGATTCATCGTCCGACACCGGGGTATTGAGATAAATCCGTCAAAGATCAAAGCGATCATGGAAATGCCTCCGCCGAGAACTCTCAAACAGTTGCGGTCTCTCCAAGAAAAGCTCGCATATATTCGGCGATTTATAGCCAACCTCTCTGGCAAGTGTCACCCTTACAGTCACCTGATGAAGAAGGGAACTCCATTCATCTGGGGTCAAAAATGCCAGGGCGCGCTGGACGAGATTAAACAGTACCTGCAGAACCCGCCAGTACTGGCTGCTCCGGTCAAGGGAAAGCCCTCATCCTTTATACAACCTCCCTCGAAGGTTCCTTAGGTGCATTATGGGCACAAGAGAACAATCAAGGGAAAGAAAGAGTACTCTACTACTTAAGTCGAGTTCTACTGGGGCAGAAAGCAACTATTCCCCTATTGAAAAACACTGCTTGGCGTTGATCTTCGCGATAACAAAGCTCAGGCACTATGCGTTGGCGCACGAGGTCCGTCTCATTTCGAAGGTGGACCCCCTTAAATATTTGATGTCAAAGGCCATATTGACGGGGCGACTCGCTAAATGGGCTCTGTTTTTTATGGAGTTCTCGATAACGTATCAACCTCTCAAGGCAGTGAAAGGCCAGGCCATCGCCGACTTTCTCGCTGAGCATCCGATACCCGCCGATTCTCCTTTGAATTGCGATCTTCCAGACGAACATGCATTTGATGCGATTGACGGTGGTGATACCCGATGGGAGCTTTATTTCGATGGAGCGTCTTCCCTGAAGAAGCGCAGACAAAACGCCCCTATAATCAAGTCGGGGGTAGGCCTCATCTTCGTGACCCCAGAAGGAGGAATAATGCGCTTCGCTTTCTCCTTAACAGAGTTGAGGACGAATAACGAAGCCGAATATGAAGCCTTGATAGTAGGTCTCGAGATCGCCATCGACATGGGAATTGAAAACCTCCTCATATACGGAGATTCTCAACTGGTCGTTAGTCAAGTAAATGGCGACTACCAAACGTGTAAACCAGAGCTGGTAAAGTACGGCGAAAAGGTGCAACAACTGTTGACCCAAATCCCTTCCTACACTTTGGAAAACATACCGCGCGCGGAAAACAGCAAAGCGGACGCATTAGCTAAGCTCGCTAAAGAACTGGCTGACGAAAACCTTGATGACGTCAGAATCGTGGTACAAAGCCGTCAAGTGCTCACCCCAGCAGAAATATCTCCGGAATCATCCGAAGAAAAGGGAGCAACTGAGCAGACGACCTTACAAATAAAAGAACGAGAAAAGGTTGAGGACTGGAGGGAAGTCTTCATAGACTACTTTAAGTCCCATCGAATGCCCGAAGATGCGTCCACAAGACATCAGCTCATGAAACGAGCTCTGTCTTTCGCCTTCGTTAACGATACTTTGTACAAGAGGTCGTTTGATTCTCTGTGGCTGAGATGCTTAGGACCTGACGAAGCAGAAAGAGTCGTTCAGGAAGTCCATGATGGAATCTGTGGTTCTCACCAAGCGGGCCCGAAGATGAAGTTGAAGATCAAACGGATGGGCTACTATTGGCCCACGATGATTCAGGACTGCCTCGAATATGCAAAGCAATGCCACTCATGCCAAATCCATGGGGACTTCATCCACCAGCATCCAAATCCACTACATCCAACGGTGGCTAGCTGGCCGTTCGAAATGTGGGGAACTGACATAGTTGGCCCTATCGAACCAGCATCATCCAGAGGACATCGTTTCATCCTGGCGACGACCGATTACTTCTCCAAATGGGCAGAAGCAGTACCGCTGAGAGAAGTGAAGACGGAGAATATCCTCCATTTTTTCAAGACGCACGTCATATACCGGTTTGGAACCCCGCGACGAATCATCTGCGATAACGGGCCAGCCTACAGGAGCCACAAGATCAGTCGCTTCGCAAAACAACATAATATAGACTGGAGGTATTCTTCGGTTTATAATCCGCGAGCTAATGGTTTAGCCGAGGCCTTCAACAAGACCCTGACGAAGATCATGAAAAAGACGGTATCCCGAAATAAGAAAGACTGGCACGAGAAACTGCAAGAGGCTCTTTGGGCGTATCGAACTACGTTCAAGACGGCCACGAACACAACGCCATACGCGTTGGTATTCGGTACGGAAGCAGTACTCCCCCTCGAGATAGAGCTACCCTCTCTACGAGTGGCAGTCCACTACGAGTTGACAAACGAAGAGAATGCTCACCTTCGCCTTGAGGAGCTCGATGCCCTTGATGAAACACGACTCATAGCACAACAAAATCTGGAAGCTTATAAAGCAAAGATGACGCGCTCATATGAAAGATTGACCCGACCGAGAACATTCCGCCAAGGCGAACTTGTGTTAGTAGTCAAAAGGCCTATGATCCCCAATCGCGCCAAGCGGGGAAAATTCGAGCCAAACTATGAAGGCCCGTACATCATAGATAAGGTCTACCAGGGTGGGGCCTATCTACTCATGGACATGCACGGTGAAAGGCCTTTCAAGCCAATAAACGGTCGCTTCCTAAAGAAATACTACACTTAATGAGCCACAGCTTAGGTCAATGATAGATGACGACGACTATGTCCGCTCGCTATCTTCCTAAGCTCAAGCTTTATAAGCAGTATCCAGCCTTCTCAATGACGGACCGAAACGTCCTTAAACTAATAGTGGATCGAAACGTCCTTAAACTACTACCGCAGCATCCTTAGGCTGACGAGATAAAAAAAATATAATAAAAAAAATATAATAAATAAAAACGATATGTTCATAAGCAAAAAGGGCACGGATGAAAACCCGAAAGGGCTCCGTGAGTAAAAACAGCAGGGCTACCGGCGAGTGTTCGTGAAAACCCGAAAGGGCACGACCTCGTAAAAAAGAAAAAGAAGAAGAAAATTAAAAGAATAAAAAAAAACGGTATGTCCATAAGCAAAATGGGCACGGATGAAAACCCGAAAGGGCTCCGTGAGTAAAAACAGCAGGACTACCGGCGAGTGTTTATGAAAACCTGAAAGGGCGCAACCTCGTTAAAGGACACTTATAGGGTCCTCTCGACTTTGTAAGGAGAAACCACCCGCGTGAGATCCTTACGACTCACAAGGGAGCAGCACACTTAGAGATCCACACGATTCCTAAGGAGAAAATACACTTGCGAGATCCTCACGACTCGTAAGGAGAGCTCTCTTATGAGACCCTCACGGCTCATAAGATTTGAAAGTCTTAAGTTACAGAGACCTAAACCTGTGCTTAAGCAACCCCCACAACTTTCGATATTGCCCTACAAGTGGTCCAATACTGGCTCTTGTATACAATCCAAGTGCGCGAATAAACATTTCCCTAACTAAGTCCCATCTGAGACTGGGGATATGTTCGCATGGTGAACAACCCTTGTAAATCCTCTCGATTTACAAAGAGAAAACCCTCCTGTAGGATCCTTACGACTTACAGAGGAACAAACACTTAGGAATCCTCACGATTCCTAAGGAGAAAATACACCTACAAGATCCTCACGACTTGTAGGGAGAAATACCTTTGTGAGACCCTTACGGTTCATGAAGTCAAAAACCTTAGTCGACAGGACCTTAACCCTGTTCACTAAGCCACCCTTGTTCGACGTCGACAGAGGCAGATAATGATTCGCTCCTGGCAATATCCCAGTTGTAGCGGTGCTGATGCCGAAATCGGTGTCTAATTTCGGGTTTACGGCGAAAAGCCAGTAGGCCACACATGCATATGAAATAGCCGAAATGATGGGGCAACTTGCAATAAAAAGCAGCAAGTAAAAATGTATGCATGCAAAATAGCCAAAATGATGGGGCAACTCGCAATAAAAGGCAGCGAGTAAAAATAAAATAAATAGCCGAAATGATTGGGCAACTCGCAATAAAAAGCAGCGAGTAAAAATAAAATAAATAGCCGAAATGATTGGGCAACTCGCAATAAAAAGCAGCGAGTAAAAATAAAATAAACAGCCGAAATGATTGGGCAATCGCGACCTTCGCGATATAAAAGCTGAAATGATAGAGCATCGCGGAAATAAAACAAAAAAAATGATGATAAAACTTTTGCCCTACAGTTGAGATCACATCGATCCCTGTATACAATCCAAGGGCGCAAACAAAGAAGGAACCTTACTTTCCCAACAGGCTCCGCCAGAAAACGAAGCCAAATCTCGACGGTTCATCCCAACCCCGAAGGAGCCAGTGTCTTCGGCAAAATACTTCGACTCGAGGAAACAAGTATCCTTGACGAAGAAAATCCTGATTCGCGTCGACTCGCAGAGCAACCAGTGTCTCCGTGGGAAATTCTCGATTCGTTTCAACACCAGGGAAACAAATAATCCTTGGCAAATACCTCAACTCAGGGAAACTAGCGTCCTTGATGAGAGCCTCCTGATTCGCGTCGACTCGCAGAGCAACCAGTGTCTCCGTGGGAAATTCTCGATTCGTTTCAACACCAGGGAAACAAATAATCCTTGGCAAATACCTCAACTCAGGGAAACTAGCGTCCTTGATGAGAGCCTCCTGATTCGCGTCGACTCGCAGAGCAACCAGTGTCTCCGTGGGAAATTCTCGATTCGTTTCAACACTAGGGAAACAAATAATCCTTGGCAAATACCTCAACTCAGGGAAACTAGCATCCTTGATGAGAGCCTCCTGATTCGCGTCGACTCGCAGAGCAACCAGTGTCTTCGTGGGAAATTCTCGATTCGTTTCAACACCAGGGAAACAAATAATCCTTGGCAAATACCTCAACTCAGGGAAACCAGCATTCTTGATGAGAGCCTCCTGATTCCCGTCGACTCGCAGAGAAACCAGTGTCTCCGCGGGAAATTCTCGATTCGTTTCAACACCAGGGAAACAAATAATCCTTGGCAAATACCTCAACTCAGGGAAACCAGCATCCTTGATGAGAGCCTCCTGATTCGCGTCGACTCGCAGAGAAACCAGTGTCTCCGTGGGAAATTCTCGATTCGTTTCAACACCAGGGAAACAAATAGTCCTTGGCAAATACCTCAATTCAGGGAAACTAGCATCATTGATGAGAGCCTCCTGATTCGCGTCGGCTCGCAGAGAAACCAGTGTCTCCGCGGGAAATTCCCAATTCGTCTCAACTTGCAAGATAAAGCCTCAGGCAGCAGGGATTAAAAAACTTGTTTCCTGAACAATGGGACCCTACAAGTCGGTCTAAAACGGTCTCTTGCATACTATTCACGGGTCTCACTCTCCAAAGTCGAATTTCGACAAGGAGGGAAACAACCGCTTACGGGTCCTCTCGACTCGTAAGAGCGAAAATTCTCTTATAGGATCCTTACGGCTTATAAGAGAAAACGCGCTTAGGAATCCTTATGATTCCTAAGGAGAAAATACACCTACGAGATCCTCTCGATCCGTAGGGAGAAAAGTCTCTATGAGACCCTCACGGCTCATAGAGTTGAAAAGTCTTAGGCGGCAAATCTGAACCTGCGGCCTAAGCCATCGCTATCTTTTGGAAAAACTAAGCTATCTGCCAATTATGTTTATCAAGACAGTATGCTGATAATAAGATAAGGGAGAAAGCAAAAGAGCATACAAGACATTGCAGAGAAAAAAATGTGTATCTTTATTTATTAATTCAATCATGTACAAGGTGAATCGTACAAAAGAATAAAGAATGGATATATGTTATTTGAAAAAGAAAATTTTTACAAGTTTATTGGTACAAAGGCAGCTATTGGGAAGGAAGCGTCTTGCATGGCTTTAGCAATTGTTCGTGCACTTCCTTCCACGCCTTTTCTTGATCTGCCACCACCGCCATTTCTGCTTCCACCTGAGCCCTTTGCTGCAAGAGAGATGCAAGCTGCTCTCCAACGGCCTGCTGAGTGGCTTCGCGGCCTTGGGCATTACGCTCGTCAGCGTCAAGCTTCTGCTTCAGATTCAGCCCATGTGAGATACTTTCCAGAAGACCTTCGAAGACAGCCTTCACCTCAGCAGCGTTCGCCTCAACTTCAGCACGTAGACGAGCAGTTTCGCTTGAAGACTCCTGACACTCCTTCAGCCTTAAAGCTGCTTCTTGTTCCAAATGGTGGAAATGAGAAGCGCTTTGCTCGAGCCATGCTGCCCGTTGAGTACTCACGGCCAAGAACCTCCGTCTTGGAAACAAGTCAGCCAACGACCTCTGTCTCGGAAACAAGTCAGCCAACGACCTCCGTCTCGGAAACAAGTCAGCCAACGACCTCCGTCTCGGAAAAAAGTCAGCCAACGACCTCCGTCGCGGAAACAAGTCATCCAACGACCTCTGTCGCGGAAACAAGTCAACCAATGACCTCCGTCTCGGAAACAAGTCAGCCAATGACCTCCGTCACGGAAACAAGTCAGCCAATGACCTCCGTCTCGGAAACAAGTCACCCAACGACCTCCGTCTCGGAAACAAGTCAGCCAAGGACCTCCGTCTCGGAAATAAGTCAGCCAACGACCTCCGTCTCGGAAACAAGTCAGCCAATGACCTCCGTCGCGGAAACAAATCAGCCAACGACCTCCCCGTCAGAGCAATACTTTGACTCGGAAACAAGTCAACTCACCAACCACTTACGAGTCCTCTCGACTTGTAAGGGAGAAAATTCTCTTATAAGATCCTTACGACTTATAAGAGAAAACACACTTAGGAATCCTCACGATTCCTAAGGAGAAAATACACCTATGAGATCCTCTCGATCCGTAGGGAGAAAAGTCTTTATGAGACCCTCACGGCTCATAAAGTTGAAAAGTCTTAGGTGGCAGATCCTACCCCTGTCTTCTAAGCCATTACTGCCCTACTAATGAGCATATAAACTATTTCACACCAGAGTAAAACATAAAGAAATAGAAGGGTGCGGCTCATGGAATTGAGAGTTTGGAACTATATCTTTTAAGAGTCGAGATTTGAGTCAATGATAAATGACGACGCTTGTGTCCGCTCGTTATCTTCTCAGATCAAGATTCTGAAAGTTATATACCAACCCGAAACTGGTCATACGCTATGCATTACTCTGCACTACTTCACCCACATATATACTTATGTGGACAAAGTAGTGGGGGGCATTTATTCCCGCCAAAAATTTCTGCGCAAAAGAGTCCAAGGTATCAAATGGCAGCGATACGCTTAAGAAAATGCGAACCAGTATCTTCCGGCCTGTATTTTGATAAACTCCCTAATGAGAAACTGTTAAATTATGATGGTATTGAAAGCATCTCGAAAAAACCTTCGATTTGATATATTATGGGCCTCATAATTCATCCGGGATCAAAAGTTATGAGCAAATGTCTATGCACATGTGATCTAAGGAAGAAGATGCGAACCAGTACTTTCCGAGCTGTATTTTGATAAACTCCCCAATGAGGAACTGTTAAATTATGATGGTATTGAAAACGTCTCGAAAAAACCTTCGATTTGATATATTATGGGCCTCATAATTCATCCGGGATCAAAAGTTATGAGCAAATGTCTATGCACATGTGATCTAAGGAAGAAGATGCGAACCAGTACTTTCCGAGCTGTATTTTGACAAACTACGAAACGAGAAATGGCTAAATTCTGATGATATTGAAAGTATCTCGAAAAGACCTTCGATTTGATATATTATGGGCCTCATAATTCATCCGAGATCAAAAGTTATGAGCAAATGTATTATGCACGTGTAATCTAAAGTAATGCTCTACTACATGAGGAATGCATTTTTTAGTCCCACATCGGGAAAAGGAGAGATGGCTTCTCTACCACTCCCATATAAATAAGAGGGGATACCTGGTAGAGTTAAATCCTAAAACGATTCAATACTCAAAGGATCTTAGTTGTCCAAAGGAGCTTAGTTCTCCAAGATAGGAGCATGCTCCTCCCCATAATGCGCATATGCGCAAGTGCCATGTGCACTACGTGTAACGCACGTGTGCCTGCCATGCGGCACCACGTGCAACGCACGTGCGCACCACATGAGAACATTTAATAATATTAAAAGGAGCTTGTTCTCCATATATAGGAGCATGCTCCTCCCCATAATGCGCATATGCGCAAGTGCCATGTGCGCTACGTGCAACGCACGTGTGCCAGCCATGCGGCACCACGTGCAACGCACGTGCGCACCACATGAGAACATTTAATAATATTAAAAGGAGCTTGTTCTCCATATATAGAAGCTCTGCTTCTCCTCATAATGCGCATGTGCGCCACGTGCAACGCACGTGTGCTCGCCACGCGCGCACCACGTGCAACGCACGTGCGCACCAAATGAGAACATTTAATAATATTAAAAGGAGCTTGTTCTCCATATATAGAAGCTCTGCTTCTCCTCATAATGCGCATGTGCGCCACGTGCAACGCACGTGCGCACCACATGAGAATATTCAATTAAAAGGAGACTCGTTCTCCATAAGAGCTTGCTCCCCCCCATCATGCTCATATGCGCAAGATCCTTGTGCGCTGCATGCAAATATGAGCGCCCAACACGTGCGACGCACGTGCGCCCAACACGTGCGACGCACGTGCGCGAACGCAAATAAGCCTTTTTCAGTAGCGAGAAGCTTAAGCTCCGGCCTGTTCTTCCCCCCTAATGAGTGAGACATGGTTCAAAGGGTACATTGACAGAGAAACAGAGAAAGAATTCAAAGGACTCCTAAAAAGAAAGTTTGAGAAGAAATCAGAAAGAAAAGAAGGTAAACTTTTGAAAAGAAGAATTTCTTCTGAAAAGATCAATGATCTAAGAACAAGATCAAGATCTTAAAATAAAAAGAAAAAATCAAATAATAAAAATAAAATAAGAAGTAATATACTTCTTTATTAGATCATTTGATCTACACAAAGGCGTTGCCTTTTGATGAACCACTGGTTCTGGAATCTTAAAAAGATTCTTTTCTTGAATCCAAAATTGGATCAAGATATTAAAACAGTGCCTTGCACTTGTAAATCTGTACTGTTGCGCTCTTGGGTTGGCGCAAGCCACCAGAGAGCGCCACGTGTCAGCTCTAGAACAACTTGCGCTATGCGCTTTTAAAATAGAGCATTGCTCTCTGAAATTGGCACATCTCATCAGAGCGCGCCACGTATCAGCAGCGCAGCGCACTGGCGCAGTGCACTGCGCTAACTACGCTTGCGCTCACCAGAGCGTGACACGTGTCACCTCCACATGCGCTTGCGCTCATTAATTAGCGCAAAAGGCCTAACAGGCCAAATTAAATGCAATGCATTATTTTAAAGAAGGGCAGAGTCCAAACAGATGCTCTGCATCATTTATAAAGGGACAGAGCCCAAATCAGAAAGGCCTAGCATGCCAAAATAAAATGCAGTGCATTATTAAATAGGGGCAAAGCCCTAGCACAGGCCTAATAGGCCAAAGATAAAAAAAACGTTGAATATTCTCAACTGGATTTAGCCCAATCATGGCCGTAAGTCCTCAAATTAAATTGATTGAGCAAGACTGCTCTCCTAAATCAATTTACATCTGGTTCAAGGGTACATCTCCGAACTCCTCTGACCCCTATCGTTGTAATCCTTCAACGACGTCAGAGAGGTGACGAGTCCCGACGACCACACATCGATACGGACTGCGGGGTCCTTAAACTCGTGGACCGAAACGTCCTTAAACTAATATTCGTCCCAAAATGGGAATGTTGGACCGAAATGTCCTCAAACTAATGCTCGTCCCCAAATGGGAATGATGGACCACCACGTCCCTAAACTGGAACATGGACCACCACGTCCCTAAACTGGAACATGGACCACAACGTCCTTAAACTACCTATGGACAACTACGTCCCTAAACTGGAACAATAGAGCCTCCAAATGGTCTTTTGCCGGATCTAAATGATCCCGTTTAAGTTGATCTTAGCCCCAAACACGGCTGTTCCCGCCAAAAATTTCTGCGCAAAAGAGTCCAAGGTATCAAATGGCAGCGATACGCTTAAGAAAATGCGAACCAGTATCTTTCGGCCTGTGTTTTGATAAAATCCCCAATGAGAAACTGTTAAATTATGATGGTATTGAAAGCATCTCGAAAAAACCTTCGATTTGATATATTATGGGCCTCATAATTCATCCGGGTTCAAAAGTTATGAACAAATGTGTTATGCACATGTGATCTAAGAAAGAAGATACGAACCAGTATTTTCCGAGCTATATTTTGACAAACTATGGAATTAGAAATAGCTAAATTCTAATGGTATTGAAAGCATCTTGAAAAGGCCTTCGATTTGATATATTATGGGCCTCCTAATTCATCCGGGATCAAAAGTTATGAGCAAATGTCTATGCACATGTGATATAAGGAAGAAGATGCGAACCAGTATTTTCCGAGCTGTATTTTGACAAACTCTAGAATGAGAAATGGCTAAATTCTGATGATATTGAAAGTATCTCGAAAATACCTTCGATTTGATATATTATGGGCCTCATAATTCATCCGAGATCAAAAGTTATGAGCAAATGTGTTATGCACGTGTAATCTAAAGTAATGCACTACTACATGGGAAATGCATTTTTTAGTCCCACATCGGGAAAAGGAGAGATGGCTTCTCTACCACTCTAATATAAATAAGAGGGGATATCTCTTAGAAATGGTAGAGTTAAATCCTCAAAGGATTCAATACTCAAAGGAGCTTAGTTCTCCAAGATAGGAGCATGCTCCTCCATAATGCGCATATGCGCAAGCGCCATGCGGCGCTATGTGCAACGCACGTATGCCCATCATGCGGCACCACGTGCAACGCACGTGCGCACCACATGAGAACATTTAATAATATTAAAAGGAGCTTATCCCATATATAGAAGCTCCGCTTCTCCTCATATTGCGCATGTGCGCTACGTGCAACGCACGTGTGCCCGCCATGCGGCACCACGTGCAACGCACGTGCGCACCAAATGAGAATATTTAATAATATTAAAAGGAGCTTGTTCTCCATATATAGAAGCTCCGCTTCTCCTCATATTGCGCATGTGCGCTACGTGCAACGCACGTGTGCCCGCCATGCGGCACCACGTGCAACGCACGTGCGCACCAAATGAGAACATTTAATAATATTAAAAGGAGCTTGTTCTCCATTTATGGAAGCTCTGTTTCTCCTCATAATGCGCATGTGCGCTACGTGCAACACACGTGTGCCCGCCATGCGGCACCACATGCAACGCACGTGCGCACCAAATGAGAACATTTAATAATATTAAAAGGAGCTTGTTCTCCATATATAGAAGCTCTGCTTCTCCTCATAATGCACATGTGCGCTACGTGCAACGCACGTGTGCCCGCCATGCGGCACCACGTGCAACGCACGTGCGCACCAAATGAGAACATTTAATAATATTAAAAGGAGCTTGTTCTCCATATGTAGAAGCTCTGCTTCTCCTCATAATGCGCATGTACGCCACGTGCAACGCACGTGTGCCTGCCACACGCGTACCACGTGCAACGCACGTGCGCACCATATGAGAATATTCAATTAAAAGGAGACTCGTTCTCCATAGGAGCTTGCTCCCCCCATAATGCGCATATGCGCAAGATACATGTGCGCTATGTGCAAATATGAGCGTCCAACACGTGCGACGCACGTGCGCCCAATACGTACGACGCACGTGCGCGAACGCAAAGAAGCCTTTTTCAGCAGCGAGAAGCTTAAGCTCCAGCTTGTTCTTCCCCCCTAATGATTGAGACATGGTTCAAAGGGTACATCCCTCCACACCTTCGATATATGGCGCTGTAATCTCTTAGTGTCGTCGGAGAGGTGGTGGGTCCCAATGACCAATGATCCTTCTTTCTAAAATTAAAAAAAAATAGATGAAGAGAGAACATTGACAGAGAAACAGAGAAAGAATTCAGAGAACTCCTAGAAAGAAATTTTTCTGAAAAGATCAATGATCTAAGAACAAGATCAAGATCTTAAATGTTGAATTAAAACAAAATGCAATGCAGAGCCCAAACAAAACAAAATGCAATGCATTAAAAGGGCAGAGCCCAAATAAGATAGATGCTCTGCATCATTTATGAAAGGGCAGAGCCCAAACAAAACAAAAATAATGCAGTGCATTATTAAAAAGGGGCAAAGCCCTAGTAAAGGCCTAACAGGCCAAATGCAAATAAAAATGTTGAATATTATCAACTGGACTTAACCCAATCATGGCCGTAAGTCCTCAAATTAAATTGACTGAGCAAGACTGCTCTCCTAAATCAATTTACATCCGGTTCAAGGGTACATCTCCGAACTCCTCTGACACTTATCGTTGTAATCCTTCAACGACGTCAGAGAGGTGACGGGTCCCGACGACCACACATCAATACGGACTGTGGGGTCCTTAAACTCGTGGACCGAAACGTCCTTAAACTAATATCGGACCGAAACCGAAACGTCCTTAAACTAATATCGGACCGAAACGTCCTTAAACTAATGATGGACCGAAACGTCCTTAAACTAATATTCGTCCCAAAATAGGACTGACGGACCGAAACGTCCTTAAACTAATGATGGACCACCACGTCCCTAAACTGGAACATGGACCACCACGTCCCTAAACTGGAACATGGACCGCAATGTCCCTAAACTACCTATGGACCACTACGTCCTTAAACTGGAACAACAGAGCCCCCAAACGCTCTCTTGTAGGATCTAAACGATCCCGTTTAAGTTGATCTTAGCCCTAAACACGGCTAACGTATCCTTAAACATTCAAGCAGACTACATATTCCCTAATCAACTTCGGTTCAAGGGTACATCTCAGAACTCCTCTGACACCTGTCGTTGTAATCCTCAACGACGTCAGAGAGGTGACGGGTCCCGACGGCCATATATTAAATGGATCACCACGTTAAGTTGATCTTAGTCTCAAACAGGACTAACGTATCCTTAACGAATGTTTAAGTTGATCTTAGCCTCAACACGGCTAACGTATCCTTAAACTAAAACACCAAACCCAAATCTAAGTAAATACGGATTTGGACTAATCCACGTCCTACGGGCGACGAAATAAATAGTCTCCGTATACAATCCACGGGCAACCACAAACAAAACAAACACCCACGACACGAAGTGAAATTCTGGAGAAGGAGAAAGTTGTTACCGCGATGCGGTAGCGTAATTAACTGCAGGGGCTTGCGCCTGCAGGGAAGAGCGTCCCCACAATCAAAAACCCCTCAAGCGAGGGGGAATCTGACGAAGTCTGCTACATCGGCCGCATCCATCCAAACCTCCGATACACGGTGCGATAAATCAACTTGGCATCTTCGGAGAGGTGGACGGATAAAACCAAATAGCATCTGCCCCGAATCTCAGGCAAGACGTCCATGTCTCGGCCGCCGTTCGGAGGGGAACAGATTCTGGCACGCCCGGTGGGACCTTTTCCTCTTTCCACTCCACACTTCGTGTGTCGTGTTTTTCCTGCGATCAAATAATCGCGGTGTGTATGTTTTTGGTTGCCCTTAGGGGAGTGGATATTGAGGCCGGTATTTCGTCTCTATGAAGAATGTCATTTGCTCCCACCCTAGCAACTCAGGCTCTGTCATATCCAGCGGAGTCAAGTATGGGTCACTTGCAGCCTCAAATCTCTGCAATCCGACTCTTCAAGAAATCAACGGGCTTCTTTTTGGGTCGATGCTCCCACCTCCCACCCTCGGTGCCTCAACGCCGATGGAGGAAGCCCAGAGGATGTCTGTCGTCCACAGGTAGGCTCCCCAAGCAGCAGCCTTGCCGACGGAATCGGTCCTCAAACAACTGGTACATGCCAAAGACCAAGGTCGACGCAGGGGGCAGAATATTCAAGCTCTTCAAGAAATCAATGGCTTCAAACTCCACTAACTGCAATAGCAACTCTCGCTCTGTCCCATCTGGAGGAGTAACCTACGGGCCTCAAGCGGCCTCCCTTTTCACTATGCCAGTGGAGCAGGTAACTCAAGCCATCACTGGACTATTCTTCGGGACCATGCTCCCGCCAGCGAGCTTCAGTGCTCCTGTACCATCGCAAGAAGCTCCCAAGAAGTCGTTTTTCAGTGCTCTTGTGCTTATTTACGCCTTACTTTGCATTATACTATATATAAGCACACACAAAAAATTGTGATAATAAAAGAGTAGAAAGTGAAAAATTATATTTAAAAGATAGGAATAGTTTAAGAAAAACAAAAAAAGTTAGATGTTTTCTTAAATGAAACTAGTAATAAGTAGTTATGAGCTGTTTTCCCAAGGGTTGGTAAGATGAAGGAAATTACTAATCTGAGCATAAAAATAAGCCTGAAAAATAGTTCCTATTCTGAAAGCCAAACATTTGAACATTGATACCCTACTATACGCACTTACACACATCTTGAAACTCGGGATGGTAGAGGATACCTTGAAATGCTCTTGTCTAACAGCCAAAGTATGAAGAAAATAAAAGTGGAGAATAAAAGATAAAATGGTGAAAAGAAAAATGAACACTGATTTTGTTATCACCGAGGCAGCAATAAAAAAATATAGCGAGGGTGCTTTATTACCAGTGCCTTAGACCAACTGGTTTGGGAGCCACTGCTAAGCCTTAGGTGTTGCAAGACGAGGAAAAACACCTAATTAGCAAGCACATGAGTAATCAATCGGTTAGTACCTTAAGAAGTATTAACGGTCGCATGAAGAATGTGTGAGCAAATTCCATCTAAATATCTATTAAAAAGTACTGAGGTAGATGGACAAGAGTATGATTGCTTGAATTGAATTCTCTGAGTGTAGGGATGTCCAGTTCACACACGTAGGGGTATATGATCAATGTTTGGAAGAAAGGTAGGAATGAAATCTAAAGGCGATGTTTTATTGAGGGATGATGTGATTTCTAACATCTTTTCATGACTATTAAGATAGGGCTCATAGCAACTGAAAAGCTGGTAGAGTTGAAAACTCTTATTTTCAAGTTCTTTCTTTTATAGTTCTTATCTTTATATAACTTTCACCATCTCTCTTTTATTATACGATTTTGTGGGTGTAATCCGCTGAAAACCCTCAGGAGACAACACCCCTCCTACTAGGGATATACCACTGGCGCCGAGTAAGGAAGACCAGGGGCAACTCTCCTTCTGGACTGACTCCGCCGACTCCAACGGCGGAAATTGATGCTGCTGTTCCAACTGGAAACAGCTTTGAACCACTTAGGAAGGTCCACAAGAACTCTCCGACCGCTGTGCTGAAAAGATCTCCTCCACCTATGGAGAGCGCTATAAAGGTGAAGCCGGAAAAGCCCCCTCAACGGCCGTCCTCTAAAATCTATAAGGTCTGGCGTCAAGTCCAAGACTCGGTAATTGATCAAGATTATCCCTGCCGACAGAAAAAGGTGAAAGTTCAGCGGGTAGAGGACCGTCCTATCAATCCACAAAAGGCGATAGTTACTTGGGTGCCCACGGCAAGTGACCCACGGCCGACGTTTGTCAGCGAGCTACTATCTGAAGAAAGGGTAGCTGCATTAAAAGACGTCCTTGTACAACATAGAGATTGCTTCGCATGGAACTATTCCGAAATGCCAAGATTAGATCCAGAGATTGCTGTCCATAAATTGACGATATCCCCGGACGTTAAACCAATCAAACAAGCACCGAGAAGAATGCGGCTCGAGCTTTAGATGAGCATCAACGCCGAGGTCAAGAAGCTGATCGACTCCGGCTTCATCCAGGAAGTTCAATACCCTGAATGGATCGCCAACATCGTCCCGGTGATGAAGAAAAATGAGACGGTGCGCATATGCGTGGACTTTCGGGATCTCAACAAAGCCTGCCCGAAGGATGATTTCCCGGTGCCAGTCACCGAATTGATGATAGACAATACGTCCACTCATGAGGTTTTCTCCTTCATGGACGGCTCATCAGGGTATAATCAGATAAAGATGCATCCTGAAGACCAGAAGCATACCGCTTTCCGGACCCCTTTGGGAATATTCTGTTATAAGTGATGCCCTTCGGGTTAAAGAACGCCGGTGCCACTTACCAAAGGGCCATGACGAAGATCTTCGATGACCTTATACATGAAATCGTCGAATGCTATATCGACGACCTCGTGGTTAAGAGCAAATCATACGAGGAACATCTCGAGCATCTAAAGACTGTATTTCAACCCTTCGATAATATAACTTGAAGATGAACCCTCTCAAGTGTGCATTCGGAGTTTCCTCAGGCAAATTCCTGGGATTCATCGTCCGACACCGGGGTATCGAAATAGATCCGTCCAAGATCAAAGCGATCATGGAAATGCCTCCGCCAAGGACTCTCAAACAGTTGCGGTCTCTCCAAGGAAAGCTCGCATATATTCGGCGATTTATGGCCAACCTCTCTGGCAAGTGCCGCCCTTACAGTCACCTGATGAAGAAGGGAACTCCATTCGTATGGGATCAAAAATGCCAGGGCGCGCTGGACGAAATTAAACAGTACCCGCAGAACCCGCCAGTGTTGGCTTCTCCGGTTAAGGGAAAACCTTTCATTCTTTATACAACCGCCCTCGAAGGTTCCTTAGGCACATTATGGGCGCAAGAGAATGACCAAGGAAAAGAAAGAGCTCTCTATTACTTGAGTCGAGTTCTTCTGGGGGCAGAAAGCAACTACTCTCCCATTGAAAAACACTGCCTGGCGTTGATCTTCACGATAATAAAGCTCAGGCACTATGCGTTGGCGCACGAGGTCCGTCTCATTTCAAAGGTGGACCCCCTTAAATACTTGATGTCGAAGGCCATGTTGACGGGACGACTCGCTAAATGGGCCCTGCTCTTGATGGAATTCTCGATAACATATCAACCTCTCAAGGCAGTGAAAGGCCAGGCCATCGCCGACTTCCTCGCTGAGCACCCGATATCTGCCGATTCTCCTCTGAATTGTGATTTGCCAGACGAACATGCGTTTGACGCGATCGACGGCGGTGATACCCGATGGGAGCTCTATTTTGACGGAGCATCTTCCATGAAAAAGCGCAAACAAAGTACCCCTATAATCAAATCGGGAGTAGGCCTCATCTTCGTAACTCCACAAGAAGGGATTATGCGCTTCGCCTTCTCCTTAACAGAGCCAAGGACGAATAATGAAGCCGAATACGAAGCTTTGATAGCAGGCCTCGAGATCGCTATCGACATGGGAATTGAAGACCTCCGTATATATGGAGACTCCCAGCTGGTCATCAGTCAAGTAAATGGCGACTACCAAACGTGCAAACCAGAGTTGGTGAAGTACGGCGAAAAGGTGCAGCAACTGTTGACCCAAATCCCTTCCTACACTTTGGGAAACATACCGCGCGCAGAAAACAGCAAAGCGGACGCATTGGCCAAGCTCGCTAAAGAACTGGCTGATGAGAACCTCGATGACATAAGAATCGTGGTACAAAACCGTCGGGTGCTTGCCCCAGCAGGAATATCTCCGGAATCATCCGAAGAAAAGATAGCGACTGAGCAAATGGCTCTGCAAATAAAAGACTGGGAAAAGGCCGAGGATTGGAGGGAAGTCTTCATAGACTACTTTAAGTCCCACCGAATGCCTGAAGAAGCGTCCACAAGACATCAGCTCATAAAACGAGCTCTGTCTTTCGCCTTCGTCAATGATACTCTATACAAGAGGTCATTTGATTCCCTGTGGTTGAGATGTCTGGGGCCTGACGAAGCGAAAAGAGTCGTCCAGGAAGTTCATGACGGAATCTGCGGTTCTCATCAAGCAGGCCCAAAGATGAAGTTGAAGATCAAACGGATGGGCTACTACTGGCCCACGATGATTCAAGACTGCCTTGAGTATGCGAAGCAGTGCCACTCATGTCAAATTCATGGGGATTTCATCCATCAACATCCAAATCCACTACACCCGACGGTGGCTAGCTGGCCGTTCGAAATGTGGGGAACTGACATAGTCGGCCCCATCGAACCAGCATCGTCCAAGGGACATCGTTTCATCCTGGCGACGACTGACTACTTCTCCAAATGGGCAGAAGCAGTGCCGTTGAGAGAAGTGAAAACAGAGAATATCCTCCATTTCTTCAAGACGCACGTCATATATCGGTTTGGAATTCCGCGACGGATCGTCTCCGATAACGGACCAGCTTACAGGAGCCACAAGATCAGTCGCTTCGCGCAACAACATAATATAGACTGGAGGTATTCTTCGGTTTATAATCCGCGGGCTAATGGTTTAGCCGAGGCCTTCAATAAGACCCTGACGAAAATCATAAAAAAGACGGTGTCCCGAAATAAGAGAGACTGGCACGAGAGACTGCAAGAGGCTCTATGGGCATATCGAACTACGTTTAAAACGGCCACGAACGCAACGCCATATGCGTTGGTATTCGGTACAGAAACAGTACTCCCTCTCGAGATAGAATTACCGTCTCTACGAGTGGCAGTCCACTACGAGCTGACGGACGAAGAAAACGCTCACCTTCGGCTTGAAGAGCTTGACGCCCTTGATGAAGTCCGGCTCATAGCACAGCAAAATCTGGAAGCTTATAAAGCAAAGATGACGCGCTCATATGAAAGATTAGCCCGACCGAGGACATTCCGCCAAGGCGAACTTATGCTAGTGGTCAAAAGGCCTATGATTCCCAATCGCGCCAAGCGAGGAAAATTCGAGCCAATCTATGAAGGCCCATATATCATAGATAAGGTCTACCTGGGTGGGGCCTATCTACTCATGGACATGCATGGTGAAAGGCCTTTCAGGCCAATAAACGGTCGCTTCCTAAAGAAATACTATGCTTAATGAGCCACAGCCTAGGTCAATGGTAGATGACGACGACTATGTCCGCTCGCTATCTTTCTAAGCTCAAACTCTATCAGCAGTAGCCAGCCTTCTCAAAGTCGGACCGAAATGTCCTTAAACTAATAGCGGACCGAAACGTCCTTAAACTACAACCGCAGCATCCTTAGGCTGACGAGATAAAAAAAATTAAAAAATATATAATAAAAAAAACGGTATGTCCATAAGCAAAAAGGGCACGGATGAAAACCCGAAAGGGCTCCGTGAGTAAAAACAGCAGGGCTACCGGCGAGTGTTCGTGAAAACCCGGAAGGGCGCGACCTCGTAAAAAAAAAAGAAGTAGAAGAAAATAAATAAAAAAAGGTATGTCCATGAGCAAAATGGGCACGGATGAAAACCCGAAAGGGCTCCGTGAGTAAAAACAGCAGGGCTACCGGCGAGTGTTCGTGAAAACCCGGAAGGGCGCAACCTCGTTAAAAGACACTTATAGGGTCCTCTCGATCTTGTAAGGAGAAACCACCCGCGTGAGATCCTTATGACTCACAAGGGAGCAACACACTTAGGGATCCCCACGATTCCTAAGAAGAAAATACACTTGCGAGATCCTCACGACTCGTAAGGAGAACTCTCTTATGGGACCCTCACGGCTCATAAGATTTGAAAGTCTTAAGTTACAGAGACCTAAACCTATGCTTAAGCAACTCCCACAACTCCCGATATTGCCCTACAAGTGGCTCAATACTGACTCTTGTATACAATCCACGGGCGCGAATAAACATTTCCCTAATCAAGTCCCATCGGAGACTGGGGATATGTTCGCATGACGAACAACCCTTATAAGTCCTCTCGACTTACAAGGAGAAAATCCTCCTGTAGGATCCTTACGACTTACAGAGGAACAAACACTTAGGAATCCTCACGATTCCTAAGGAGAAAATACACCTACAAGATCCTCACGACTTGTAGGGAGAAATACCTTTGTGAGACCCTTACGGCTCATGAAGTCAAAAGCCTTAGTCGACAGGACCTTAATCCTGTTCGCTAAGCCACCCTTGTTCGACATCGACAGAGGCAGATGATGATTCGTTCCTGGCAATATCCCAGTTGTAGCGGTGCTGATGCCGAAATCGGCGTCTAATTTCAGGTTTACGGCGAAAAGCCAGTAGGCTGCACATGCATATGAAATAGCCGAAATGATGGGGCAACTTGCAATAAAAAGCAGCAAGTGAAAATGTATGCATGAAAAATAGCCGAATGATTGGGCAACTCGCAATAAAAAGCAGCGAGTAAAAATAAAAATAGCCGAAATGATTGGGCAACTCGCAATAAAAAGCAACGAGTAAAAATAAAATAAACAGCCGAAATGATTGGGCACCGTGAAAAATAGCCGAAATGATTGGGCAATCGCGACCTTCGCGATATAAAAGCTGAAATGATAGAGCATCATGGAAATGAAACAAAAAAAAAAGAAATGATAAAACTTTGGCCCTACAGTTAAGATCGCATCGATCCCTGTATACAATCCAAGGGCGCAAACGAAGAGGGAACCATACTTTCCCAACAGGATCCGCCAGAAAACGAGGTCAAATCTCGACGATTCATCCCAACTCCGAAGAAACCAATGTCTTCGGCAAATACCTCAACTCACGGATACAAACACTCCTTGACGAGAGCCTCCTAATTCGCGTCGACTCGCAGAGCAACCAGTGCCTCCGTGGGAAATTCTCGACTCGTTTCAAACCCCAAGGAAACAAATAATCCTTGGTGCTAGGGAAACAAATAATCCCTAGCAAACACCTCAACTCACGGATACAAACACTCCTTGACGAGAGCCTCCTGATTCGCGTCGACTCGCAGAGCAACCAGTGCCTCCGTAGGAAATTCTTGACTCGTTTCAAAACCCAAGGAAACAAATAATCCTTGGCGCTAGGGAAACAAATAATCCCTAGCAAACACCTCAACTCACGGATACAAACACTCCTTGACGAGAGCCTCCTGATTCGCGTCGACTCGCAGAGCAACCAGTGCCTCCGTGGGAAATTCTTGACTCGTTTCAAACCCCAAGGAAACAAATAATCCTTGGCGCTAGGGAAACAAATAATCCCTAGCAAACACCTCAACTCACGGATACAAACACTCCTTGACGAGAGCCTCCTGATTCGCGTCGACTCGCAGAGCAACCAGTGCCTCCGTGGGAAATTCTCGACTCGTTTCAAACCCCAAGGAAACAAATAATCCTTGGCGCTAGAGAAACAAATAATCCCTAGCAAACACCTCAACTCACGGATATAAACACTCCTTAACGAGAGCCTCCTGATTCGCGTCGACTCGCAGAGCAACCAGTGCCTCCGTGGGAAATTCTCGACTCGTTTCAAACCCCAAGGAAACAAATAATCCTTGGCGCTAAGGAAACAAATAATCCCTAGCAAACATCTCAACTCACGGATACAAACACTCCTTGACGAGAGCCTCCTGATTCGCGTCGACTCGCAGAGCAACCAGTGCCTCCGTGGGAAATTCTCGACTCGTTTCAAACCCTAAGGAAACAAATAATTCTTGGCAAATACCTCAACTCAGGGAAACAAGCGTCCCTGATGAAAGCCCCCTGATTCGCATCGGCTCGCAGAGAAACCAGTGTCTCCGCGGGAAATTCCCGATTCGTCTCAACTTGCAAGATGAAGACTCAGGCAGCAGGGATTTAAAAAACTTGCTTCCTGAACAATGGGACCCTGTAAGTCGGTCTAAAACGGTCTCTTGCATACTATTCACGGGTCTCACTCTCCAAAGTCGAGTTTCGACAAGGAGGAAAACAACCGCTTACGGGTCCTCTCGACTCGTAAGAGGGAAAAATTCTCTTATAGGATCCTTGCGACTTATAAGAGAAAACACACTTAGGAATCCTCACGATTCCTAAGGAGAAAATCCACCTACGAGATCTTCTCGATCCGTGGGGAGAAAAGTTTTTATGAGACCCTCACGGCTCATAAAGTTAAAAAGTCTTAGGTGGCAGATCCTACCCCTGTCTTCTAAGCCATTACTGCCCTATAAAGAGGTTAAGATGGACCATCTATGAGCCACACTTGCTAAAAATACATGCCACTGAAATGGAGAAGTTACTCATGAGCATATAAACTACTTCACACCAGAGTAAAACATAAAGAAATAGAAGGGTGCGGCTCATGGAATTGAGAGTTTGGAACTATATCTTTTAAGAGTCGAGATTTGAGTCAATGATAAATGACGACGCTTGTGTCCGCTCGTTATCTTCTCAGATCAAGATTCTGAAAATTATATACCAACCCGAAACTGGTCATACGCTATGCATTACTCTGCACTACTTCACCCACATATATACTTACGTGGGCAAAGTAGTGGGGGGCATTTGTTCCCGCCAAAAATTTCTGCGCAAAAGAGTCCAAGGTATCAAATGGCAGCGATACGCTTAAGAAAATGTGAACCAGTATCTTCCGGCCTGTATTTTGATAAACTCCCCCAATGAGAAACTGTTAAATTATGATGGTATTGAAAGCATCTCGAAAAAACCTTCGATTTGATATATTATGGGCCTCATAATTCATCCGGGTTCAAAAGTTATGAACAAATGTATTATGCACATGTGATCTAAGAAAGAAGATGCGAACCAGTATTTTCCGAGCTATATTTTGATAAACTACGGAATTAGAAACAGCTAAATTCTAATAGTATTGAAAGCATCTTGAAAAGGCCTTCGATTTGATATATTATGGGCCTCCTAATTCATCCGGGATCAAAAGTTATGAGCAAATGTCTATGCACATGTGATATAAGGAAGAAGATGCGAACCAGTATTTTCTGAGCTGTATTTTGACAAACTCCGGAATGAGAAATGGCTAAATTCTGATGATATTGAAAGTATCTCGAAAATTCCTTCGATTTGATATATTATCGGCCTCATAATTCATCCGAGATCAAAAGTTATGAGCAAATGTGTTATGCACGTGTAATCTAAAGTAATGCTCTACTACATGGGGAATGCATTTTTTAGTCCCACATCGGGAAAAGGAGAGATGGCTTCTCTACCACTCCCATATAAATAAGAGGGGATACCTCTTAGAAAGGGTAGAGTTAAATCCTCAAAGGATTCAATACTCAAAGGAGCTTAGTTCTCCAAGATAGGAGCACGCTCCTCCATAATACGCATATGCGCAAGCGCCATGCGGCGCTACGTGCAACGCACGTATGCCCGCCATGCGGCACCACGTGCAACGCACGTGCGCACCACATAAGAATATTTAATAATATTAAAAGGAGCTTGTTCTCCATATATAGAAGCTCCGCTTCTCCTCATATTGCGCATGTGCGCTACGTGCAACGCACGTGTGCCCGCCATGCGGCACCACGTGCAACGCACGTGCGCACCAAATGAGACATTTAATAATATTAAAAGGAGCTTGTTCTCCATTTATAGAAGCTCTGTTTCTCCTCATAATGCGCATGTGCGCTACGTGCAACGCACGTGTGCCCGCCATGCGGCACCACGTGCAACGCACGTGCGCATCAAATGAGAACATTTAATAATATTAAAAGGAGCTTGTTCTCCATATATAGAAGCTCTGCTTCTCCTCATAATGCGCATGTGCGCTACGTGCAACGCACGTGTGCCCGCCATGCGGCACCACGTGCAACGCACGTGCGCACCAAATGAGAACATTTAATAATATTAAAAGCAACTTGTTCTCCATATGTAGAAGCTCTGCTTCTCCTCATAATGCGCATGTACGCCACGTGCAACGCACGTGTGCCTGCCACACGCGTACCACGTGCAACGCACGTGCGCACCACATGAGAATATTCAATTAAAAGGAGACTCGTTCTCCATAGGAGCTTGCTCCCCCCATAATGCGCAAATGCGCAAGATACATGTGCGCTACGTGCAAATATGAGCGTCCAACACGTGCGACGCACGTGCGCCCAACACGTGCGACGCACGTGCGCGAACGCAAAGAAACCTTTTTCAGCAGCGAGAAGCTTAAGCTCCAGCTTGTTCTTCCCCCCTAATGATTGAGACATGGTTCAAAGGGTACATCCCTCCACACCTTCGATATATGGCGCTGTAATCTCTTAGTGTCGTCGGAGAGGTGGTGGGTCCCAACGACCAATGATCCTTCTTTCTAAAATTGAAAAAAAAGAGATGAAGAGAGAACATTGACAGAGAAACAGAGAAAGAATTCAGAGAACTCCTAGAAAGAAATTTTTCTGAAAAGATCAATGATCTAAGAACAAGATCAAGATCTTAAATGTTGAATTAAAACAAAATGCAATGCAGAGCCCAAACAAAACAAAATGCAATGCATTAAAAGGGCAGAGCCCAAATAAGATAGATGCTCTGCATCATTTATGAAAGGGCAGAGCCCAAACAAAACAAAAATAATGCAGTGCATTATTAAAAAGGGGCAAAGCCCTAGTAAAGGCCTAACAGGCCAAATGCAAATAAAAATGTTGAATATTATCAACTGGACTTAGCCCAATCATGGCCGTAAGTCCTCAAATTAAATTGACTGAGAAAGACTGCTCTCCTAAATCAATTTACATCCGGTTCAAGGGTACATCTCCGAACTCCTCTGACACTTATCGTTGTAATCCTTCAACGACGTCAGAGAGGTGACGGGTCCCGACGACCACACATCAATACGGACTGTGGGGTCCTTAAACTCGTGGACCGGAACGTCCTTAAACTAATATCGGACCGAAACCGAAACGTTCTTAAACTAATATCGGACCGAAACGTCCTTAAACTAATGATGGACCGAAACGTCCTTAAACTAATATTCGTCCCAAAATAGGACTGACGGACCGAAACGTCCTTAAACTAATGATGAACCACCACGTCCCTAAACTGGAACATGGACCACCACGTCCCTAAACTGGAACATGGACCGCAATGTCCCTAAACTACCTATGGACCACTACGTCCTTAAACTGGAACAACAGAGCCCTCAAACGCTCTCTTGTCGGATCTAAACGATCCCGTTTAAGTTGATCTTAGCCCTAAACACGGCTAACGTATCCTTAAACATTCAAGCAGACTACATATTCCCTAATCAACTTCGGTTCAAGGGTACATCTCCGAACTCCTCTGACACCTGTCGTTGTAATCCTCAACGACGTCAGAGAGGTGACGGTTCCCGACGGCCATATATTAAATGGATCACCACGTTAAGTTGATCTTAGTCTCAAACAGGACTAACGTATCCTTAACGAATGTTTAAGTTGATCTTAGCCTCAACACGGCTAACGTATCCTTAAACTAAAACACCAAACCCAAATCTAAGTAAATACGGATTTGGACTAATCCACGTCCTACGGACGACGAAATAAATAGTCTCCGTATACAATCCACGGGCAACCACAAACAAAACAAACACCCACGACACGAAGTGAAATTCTGAAGAAGGAGAAAGTTGTTACCGCGATGCGGTAGCGTAATTAACTGCAGGGGCTTGCGCCTGCAGGGAAGAGCGTCCCCACAATCAAAAACCCCTCAAGCGAGGGGGAATCTGACGAAGTCTGCTACATCGGCCGCATCCATCCAAACCTCCGATACACGGTGCCATAAATCAACTTGGCATCTTCGGAGAGGTGGACGGATAAAACCAAATAGCATCTGCCCCGAATCTCAGGCAAGACGTCCATGTCTTGGCCGCCGTTCGGAGGGGAACAACGGCTAACGTATCCTTAAACATTCAAATGGACTATAAAACTCCAAATCAACTTTGGTTCAAGGGTACATCTCTGAACTCCTCTGACACCTATCGTTGTAATTCTTCAACGACGTCAGAGAGGTGATGAGTCCTGACGGCCATATATTAAATGGATCACCACGTTAAGTTGATCTTAGTCTCAAACAGGACTAACGTATCCTTAACGAACGTTTAAGTTGATCTTTGCCTCAACACGGCTAACGTATCCTTAAACTAAAACACCAAACCCAAATCTAAGAAAATACGGATTTGGACTAATCCACGTCCTACGGGCGACGACATAAATTAGTCTCCGTATACAATCCACGGGCAACCACAAACAAAACAAACACCCATGACACGGAGTGAAATTCTGGAGAAGGAGAAATTTGTTACCGCGATGCGGTGACGTAATTAACTGCAGGGGCTTGCTCCTGCAGGGAAGAGCGTCCCCACAATCAAAAACCCCTCAAGCGAGGGGGAATCTGACAAACTCTGCTACATCGGCCGCATCCTTCTAAACCTCCGACACACGGTGCCATAAATCAACTTGGCATCTTCGGAGAGGTGGACGGATAAAACCAAATAGCATCTGTCCCGAATCTCAGGCCTAGACGTCCCAGTCTACGAGCCGCCATTCGGAGGGGAACACCTATGTTTATTAGGGTCCTTATTGTAATTTAATATAACTTGAGGGGGTTTTATTTAAAAATAATTTTGTATAATTTTCAAAATACACATCAAGTATTTTATTATCGTCTTTAAAGTTTTCATTGATGTAAATTTAATCATTGTGACATTTCTAGTGAATAAAATATATTTTTCATAATATATGGTATTTATTTGTAATATTGGAATTTGTATGGTATTTTCTTGTAAATGGATTGTTTTTCTTGAATTTTGGAAATGTGGAATTTTATAAATATTAAAAATAGATATTTTGGTATTATTTACATATATATTTATTTGTTAAAAATATAAGTTTTATTTATAATAAAAATCATATTTTCTAAAGAAAATTGTATTTTTTAAATCTTTCGAGACCGTATGCTCCTTGCGGAGGTCTGCATCTCGCACTATTAAGCCCGAGAATGTGCGATAATCATCACCATCCCGAACAGGTTTCCCGAAATGGGTTGTAGCGGCGTATTGCAAAGATTTGTTAAAAATACATATCTTGTAGAAAAAGGTTTTTATAAGTTTGAGTTAGTTTTGTGTAAAATCGTATTTTCCCAAAATTATGTTCTCAAAGATCATCGTGTTATGTTACATATGAGTGTTATGAGGAGGTAGGTCATTACCTCATGAACTATCTAAAGGTATGGCAAGGGGTAATGATATTTATGTCGAAACTAAACTATATGGTATTTTTCTGTAAAAGTGCTCTAAAAATTGAAATATAAATTCTTTTGATATGAAACTTGTCAATATATTTTGTTAATGTTTAATGATCATGATGTGAGAGTTTGGTATTATTGTGTTTAAGAAAAATATGATTTTTAAGGAAAAACCGAATCGGAAGTCGGATTAACACCACTTCCGTCGGGTTTTAGAATTTTAAGTTTTTAGAATAGTAAAGAGAAGGGGAAGAAGGGACTTATAGGATTCGAGTCAAGAGAAGAGAAAAAGGAAGAAGTAGGAGGTGCCGGTGCATCATTTCGTCGCCGGAATCTCCTCGAATCGCCGTCGGAGCTTCGCCTTTCGCTAACTCCACTTGCACACAAAAAGTCTAGGGAATTTTCTTGAGAGTTAGGATGGAGATTTGGAAGTGAGGAGGGGTGATTTTAGGTGTGGTATTTATAGGAAAATCTAGAGTTTAGGGTAGATGAAAGGGTGTGATAAAACTGTATTAAAAAATGGATTAAATGGGGTTTTAAATTGCTCTGTAAATATGCAGAAATTTTAAATAGTACAGGGGTTATGGGGTAGTCCAAACGCTGCATACGAGTCAAAAAAATCGGAGTTTGGAGCTGAGTCGCCTTCCGGCGCCGGCCGATTCACACCTCCCGCCGGCCCGAGTCGGGGCTCCCCTCGACGCCACGTGTCTCCCGTCGCTTGGTTTACCTCCTGGACTCGTTTGTTTTATATGTGACTCTTGGTTTTATGGGTTATGCACGTGTAGACTCTTGGGCTTCTAAAATTATTAAAAGAAAACTAATTAAAAAATAATGTGGTTGATGGGATTTGAATTCTAGTGCTTTGGTTCAGCAGTGGAAGGTCTTACCAATGAGCTAAAATCTACTTCTTGCTGTTCTAAAGCAAAACAAATTTATAACTTGTGCTCAGGCAAAAGTACCCCTTTCTGTATTTTTTGGAAAAAAATGTACAGAAAGTTTAGGGTTGTTACAAACTTATAACTTGTGCTCAGGCTCAGGTGTCCCTTTCTGTATTTTGGAAAAATTCAGTACAGAAAGTTTAGGATTGTTACATTCTACCCTTTTTGTAAAATTTCGTTCTCGAAATTTTTAGAAGGAAAGTGTAACAGATTCAAAGCAATTTAGTGATGGTATTGATAGTGTATGAAAAATATTTGGAAGAACGAAAGAATGCAAAAGGTTTGGTACGATTGAAAAAAGATGTGAGCGAATTACCAGGGTTACCTTGGTCTATAGTCTCGGCTTCTATGGCTGCTAATGTGAAAGCCTGACGTCGGGGTATATTCCTCTTAGCTGGAGGCAGGTTCCTCTGTCCTTGGGGCACATTTCTCTGCCCTCGAGGTATGTTCCTCAGTGCCTGATGGAATTAGCGATTAGGCTGTGCAGGAGGTCCACGTGGTGGTGGAGCTGGGAGTGCAAGACGAGGTGCAGGAGCCTGGATAGCTGGCCGCTGCGGATAGTGGGTGTGGGTGTGAGCTGAGTTGCGTCTATAAAGACAGGTTCCAATTCCGTAATTGGATGCGCCACAAACTAAGTACGGGTCTTTTGCGCGCCTACAGTCCTTCCACAAGTGTCCATCCCTCTACCGTAGAAACAAAAATATGGACTTGGCTGGTTATTGGTTTCTTTCGGTCTCCTGGGTTCAACAGTTGGCCTTGAAGAGGCTCCTCCTGCCATCTGAGTGACAGGACGCTTCACTCCGGCAGATTGGGGTCTGCCCTTCCTCTTTACTACCGCCTCGTATTTTCGGACAGCCTTCGAAGCCAATTCGTGGGTTGGGAAATCCCCTATAGCTAAGACAGCTTGGATTTCCGAGTCTAACCCTTGCTGAAACCGTCTGGATCAGATCTCAGCGGTTGGTATCAAATGTGCCGCGAACCTGTTAAGGTATTGTGTTAGCTATGTAGTATGTGATATTAGGAAATCGAATATTGAGACATATCTTACCTACTGAGTATGGTAAACTCAGCGTCATACTCATCTACTGACTTGGTCCACATCGAACCCTGTTGTAGATGAATAAACTGCTGCTCCATGTCGAATCGGGCAGTCTCTGAGAAGTATTTTGCGTCGAACATATCGCGAAAAGTCTTCCATTCGATAGGTTGGTCAAGACGGTTTTCTTCCGCCTTCCACCAGACCCGTGCATTGTCAGTGAGATACAGTTTCGCAACTCGAACCCAAGTGATCTCTGGCACTTGTACCGCTGCCAGATCATCCTCAATACTCTTAGCCCACTCCTCAGCTTCTAGAGGGCTCTCTTTTCTCGAGAATTGCTTGGGGTGTAAAGCTCGGAATTGCTTTACCCCAGATGATTCCGCTTCTGGACGGTTCATTAAGATAGCAGTCTGCTGCTGCTGTCCCTCCAGGAGGCTGCGGATTGCTTCAAGCAGTACCGTCTGCTCATTGATCGGAGCAGGGACGGTAGGTGTAAGCGGTAGAGGTGGTGGAGTGTTGTTGAAATTGGTGCTAGTGTTGTTTGGGGAATCTATAACCTTGAAAGAAAAATTTGGGTTAGGACAGATTCAAAATATATGAAATTGGAAGATTCAGGGAATATGTAAAAAAATGTTTTTAGTTGCTGCTTCTTGTGTTATATTACTTGAGACTTCATGCAGAATTAACCCGCATGTCCATGCAGAACGGACCTGCATGTCCATACAGAGTTGGCATGCATGGGCCGCTAATAAAACCTGTCATGCCCCGCTTCCCGGTGTACGGCAAGGAGACGTGGCGAGGCACGCGACGTATTTACTCTGAAGTAAACACGCTAAGCGTATCTAAGCAATATAAAGTAAAATATACAAGAGACGGGAATGTAATGAACAACAACTTTATTTATTATCATTCTTTTACAGGTACAACTGGAAATGTAAATACATGGATGGAAAGCAATGCCTAAACAATGGCATGAACTGAAATGAAAATATGTACAAGTAAAGTCTAATGCTCCGGGCCTTCAGTGTACTGCTCCAAATGCTCCTGGCTGGTCTCGAGCTCTAATGCGTCCGATCCACCTGACAACATTCCAAAGAAGAAGAGAAATAGGAATGTCGTCAGCGAACAATCGCTCGGTAAGTCCCAAAGAATGAGAGAAGTAGAATAGACAGAAAAGAGAGTATATCTAGTATAATATTTGATTGTTATGTTAACGTAGCGTTTGTAGCTTGGTACAGAAGATACCAGTGTATACGAGAGGAGTCCAACTTACACCGTGGACTTTGGTAATCAGTAGTACAAGGCTCCGTTGAAAATACTACGGAACAACGGCATGAATGTAATTACGTCTTAAGTGACCACCTCATGCCAGCTTTGACATATTCCGTATCAGTTTACCCCTTTATAAACCTCGTAGTGTCTTATTATATTGATTGTATTGATTGTATGTAGTAAATGGAAGACTTGTGAAACCATGATATTAGTAAATGGAATGGATGCAAATGGATAGTCATGTAAACGGAGTATATCCATGGTTCGGTTCGGTCAAAATGGATTGATATATGTTGGATAGACGGATTCATGGATTCATGTTGTATTGTAGTTTATACTTGAATCACATTCAAGTCAGATTGATTAGATTGAGACTCAGTCTGAGTCAGACACTTGAAAAGAACTAGAAATCCTGAATTAGTTTTGATATTATCGGTAACTGTTGCACATGAACGGCAGGATTTGTGTTTTTTTCCAAGACAATTACCGTGTTGATAACACCGTTTGTTAGATTTTCTAACCTTAAATACGCAAGCACTCATATTCTCCGGCTCCCTGAGTGTAACGTTTCAGAAATCGTATTGCGAATTTTCCCGTTTTAGGGCAAAATTGTCGGTTTTTCCCGTTTTAACCCGATTTCGATCAAACGTCCGTATAAACTTGCCGGCACCTAGTTTAGCTAAAATAAAGCTTGTGCACGAACTTTAGGGGTATTTGGGAGGTTTTGGTTCAGATAGAATTTTTTCCAAATAAAATATTATTTTAAGCAGTTTTTGGTGCACGTAAATCGGGAAATTTCTTCTAAATGAATTTTTTTTTGAAATCATCACTATAATTATTTTGGAAGCTTCTTTTCTAAATATCTAGATATTTTTGAGTGCAAAAAGGTTTTGTTTTAAAAAAGAAAAGAAAATGAAAGAAAGGTGGCATTTTGCATTTAATGTGCATTAATTGAATTTTTCTAGATCTTTCTTCATTTCTATTCACAAAAACCTCTCCACCTCTTTCTTTGGCCGGCCCTCCCTCATTCCTTGCTGCCCTCATTTTTCCCAACTCCATTTTCATCCCATTTTGCTTGAAAAATTCATGAAAAATCTAAATTAATTCATACATATTCAAATATAATCCAAAAGCTTCATCTTTCTTCACAAATCCTTCTTGGATCATCAATATAGCATGGTTTTTTTTTTTTAATACTATGATGAGGGATTAAGTTTCATTTTGGTGTTCTTGGGGAGGTATAATTTCTTACCTTAATCCATAATTAGTTGTTTTAATCTTATTCTAGCTAATTATGTGTTTAGTTTAGTTTTTAAATTATGATTAATTCATTTATATTTGGTTTAAGAAATTCATGTTAGGGTTAAATTTTGTTAAATGTTTAGTGTTCATTTGAAGTGTTAATTTGTGTTTTGGAGATGTTTAACCTAGTAGGAAATGTTAATTTTTTTGCTAATGAACACTTTGTTTAATTATGCAATTAGCTTACTAGGTTTTTCTAAAAAAATAATTAGCGAGTGTTAAAATATAGGAATGCTTTAGATAGCTTAGTTAAGCTATTTTAAAGTGTTTGTAATCGCTAGATATGCGTTAGCTTGAAACTAGTGCGAATTATTGCGATAGGTTGCTTACTAGATTTCGGGATTTTTCCGACGTGGGTTCGGTTGGTCGTTGCGAGATTATATCTATTGTATTCCTCGTAATTTTTGTGTTGTGTTGCGCGATCGGGACAATCGGGGTCTAGACTTGTGTTTTGTAGTTTAGCGACCCCAATTAGGGTTTTTGGCCGATATCGTGCGCGATAGATGCGCTAAGCGCGCAGTGTAATTTTCCGGGCGTTTTCTTCGCGTTTCGTTGTCTTTTCGTCATTGTAGGATTTTTTCTTATGTGATGTGTTTGTGAAATTTTAGGTTCGCAAGCGGGGACTTCGAACGCTACGACAAGGGGAAAACAGGTGGTAGGCTTCACTTAGCCAGGAGCGTTGGTGAGTAGATTTAACATCTACAGGGGAATCGCCCGCATGGCGTTATGCGTCTGGGCTAGAGATTTTAACTTGTCGCATATTCTATGTCATGTTTAGAATTGCGTATTTACCCTATTAATTAGATGTAGTGTGCCTGGACTAGTAGTAGTAGGACACTGCACATATTATTGACGATTTATGTTGCACGAGCACTGTTTGTATGCTACACACACCGTCAATAATTACCATGTCACACACAATCCACTTATAGATGTTATATTGCTTGGTTAGGGACATTATGACATTGATTCATATTTCTTATCGCATTTGACATATAGTTACCTATATACCTATAGGGTATTGTACCATTAGTGATAGGTACATACACACCTAAGGACATAGCTACAGGTGTGCTTTACATTTCATACTTCACTTATACCTGATAGGTATATCACATCATTACAAATAGGTAGATACCTATATTTTCTACTATACCTTCATGTGTTTACATATATCTGGTTATAGCTATGTATTCACCCTTATTGTTGTATTATTAAGAATTTGAGATATTAGGAACCGCATGATATTTATATTAACTGGTTGCAGTTAATTAGCGGCTTTTCCTTTATACGCTTACATTACAGTTTTTATGTTGCGTATACTTTATTCATGGATTTTCGCATTTGTTATATGGATTTTTCATGATGTTTTTTGGATTCGGGAACCGTGGGAGTTCGTGAAATTATGCATTATTTGAAAAACCCGGTTTTCTTGATATGATATTTTAGCAGCCACCATGAGATTTGTCGTTTACGATGTGTATACCCCACGCGAGGAAAGGAGGGATCCGTGTGCGGGTACATGGTGAGGCCCGGAGGTACCCCGAAGCAAGAACGATGTCGTGGTGTCAGGCGATGAGGCTTAGGGGAACCATACTTTCCGGTGACAGGACCAATGACTCAGCGGCTATCATGTGGATACCGACGGAAGTCATGTACGTTCGAGATATATGAGATCTACTTGCTGTTGTACATTCGAGATATGTGAGAAATACTTGATATTGTACATACGAGATATGTGAGATCCACTTGATTTTGTACATTCGATATATACGAGATATACTTGATGATTGTACATTCGATATATGTGAGATATACTTGAGGTTGTACATTCGGGATATATGAGATATACTTGATATTATGCAATTGAGGAGATGTGATACTTAGATAATATGAGAGCCAATTTGGGGGGATGATTTGAGGAATTGTGATTTAAATTATCTTGCTGGATTGTGATCCTACCACGATGTCAGGATTCCGTGGAAATGACATACTTCACTCCATACCTCACCTTATCTGTTTGTGCACTGCTTCATGTACTAATAGTACCTGTTAGTGTACCTTTCATGATTGTTGCATACTTACATTCTCATATCCCTATCGCATGATTATTGCATACTGTTGTCCTATCATTATTGCTTTATATATATTGGTTGTACCTGCTAGCGTACTTTCCATTATTCTGCATTCATATGACATGTTATTACTGGTAATTGCATATGTTAGATTCACGCATTACGTGCATACTTGCGATTACCTGCATATGTTATTTACTATTCATGAGTTGGCAACTCACCCCCGTTGTGCCACAGGTATTGCAGGTGTTTCCCTAGAGTAGTCGAGACAGGCTATTCACCTATCTATCATCTTTCGCTACAGATACCGCATCGGCTCACAGTGTGCTGTTTTGCTTAGGTGGGTTTTGGTGGTTATCTGTATTTTGTATTGTATATTCGTTGTTTCTTGTACTCTCCATCTACTACTAGTATGTTGTGACTTAGAGACTTGGTGAGGACGATATTGTATATTATTGTGGATTTGTTGCCTTTTATACAGTTTCCTTTCTTTTGTCTCTTAATTCTTCGCTACGGCGTCGTATATCTGTTGTGGTGTTTGTTTTCCGCCGTTGGGCGTGGATTTTTGCTCCCGTTTGGGATGCTTTACTTTATATTCATGTTGTACCCATTTGGGGGTTAGTTTTTACAAAGGGGGTGCTGCCAAAATTTTAAAGAAAAAGTGGACTCTTTTAAAGAATTTGGATTGTGATTTCAAACGTTTCAAAAACTTTTATTATTTTTTTTCCGTATTTTCATGGTTTAGATTTCTGGGTTTTGGCTTTCTTTTACTGCGTTACGTCTGTAGGCGTTGCATAGTATTAGGGCCGCCACGTGCAAATTTCGGGTCGTGACAAAGTTGGTATCAAAGCGCTAGGTTTTTACCTTACGGAGTGTAGGATGACCTTGAAATGATGGAGTAGGTAGCTTAAGCAAAGTAACGTAGTGTGTGTATGTCTGCAGCATACTCACGATGCAGTACTCCGCCTAAAGTGACCTAAGTACAATTACTTGAAATTCCTTCCTTGATGATTCATATCCTTGTGATTCGATTTCCGTGTTCATATCGAATCCTATCCCTATTTATAGCCTTTGCCGCCAACGACTATGGGGACTCAGAGAGGTGCAGCGAGGGCCGAGGTCAGAGTTGACTCAGGTGGGTTAAGGACTGACCAGGATGTCACGCTCGTTGCACAGGTGTAGACGGATCCACCTTCGACAGATAGTATCGCTAGGCTTGTGGCGGAGATGCAGGACATGCGCCAGACGATGAGTTCTTTGGTGGAGACCATTCGAGCGCAGTGACAGGAGGTTGTCACCCCTGTTACCCAGTTGTTCCTTGCGATCAGCACATAGCTTTCTGTCACTTACATAGCACCAGTGGATGCAGCCCTAGTTGACGAGACACGTATTCCAGAGACTTCGGGAGTTTCGGGACCGTGGAGGACTCGTACCAGGGTATCGGCTCAGAAACAGAGGCTTAGTCGTCGAGACAGCTTTCGTGACCGTTGCGGGAGTAGCAGAGGTTTGGGACGAGGGGATTCGTGTTAGCTAGATCAGCCGTTTGTTGTGTTAACTTCTGTCAGCGATTCTTTTGTTGCGCGACACGTATTTCAGTCGTATGCCAATCGGTTAGGAGATTCATCCGTCACTTGATCCTTCTAGAGATGTTGGATTTGACGTTCTTCTGGGCACGGGCTGGTTAGTTACGTGCTAGGCGTCTGTGGACTACCGCGAGGAAACAGTCAGGTTTGTTTTCCCGGCAAGTCAGTTCTTGTTGTGCAGGGGGACAGTGGTGCCGCCTCTCACGGCTCGAATTCAGCCTTTTTCGCTAGTCGGCTTTTGAGGAGAGGATGTCGAGGATTCTTGGCATTCATTCGTGATACCGGAGCCACAGTGGGTTTGTTGGACCGGGTTCTTATCGTCTGAGAGTTTTCCGACGTTGTTCCAGATGAGCCGGCAGAGCTTAGGGAGATTAAGGATCAGCTGCAGAGTTGTTTGTTGGGGGGCTAGTGCGTCTGAGTGTTTCACATTGAGGAGCTCCTATTTCTGTTCGTCAAGGAGGAAGACGGCAGTTTAGGTTGTGTATTGATAGATCGCCAATTGAACCAGCTTACGGTGCGGATAGGTATCCTTTACCTCGCATTGACGATTTCTTCGATCGGCTCCAGAGTGCGAGACATTTTCTAAGTTTGTTCGGGATCAGGTCATCATTGCTGCGGGTTCGGAGTGATGACATTCCGAAGACTGCCTTGTGCGTGCTACGGGCTTTGTGTGTTTTGGTGGTGTCGTCGGACTCACCAATACCCTAGCAGCATTCGTAGATATGATGAACTGGATTTCTTCAGGCCGTTCCTCAACCAGTTATTGTTGTGTTATTGATGACATTCTGGTCTATTCTTTGTGTCTTGAGGGACAGGAGCAGCACTTGAGGATTTGTTTTGCAAACATTGGGAGAGCCCCAGCTGTTTGCTAGATTCTCGGAGTGTTCCTTCAGGCTTGTTTGTGTTGACTCCTAGGTCTTGTAGTTACGGGAGACAGTTTTTCGTATGGTCCCGAGGAAGATCGTGGCCGTACAGCTTAGTCCCAGGCTTGTGTTCGGACGGAAGTCCGCAGATTTTTGGGCTTAACAGGTTTTTGCCGCCGTTTCGTGCAGGATTGCTAGTGTAGTACTACACCGTTGATTGGACTGACCTGAAAGGAGGTTTCTTTTCTTTGGACTGAGGCATGCGTGCGGAGTTTTTCAGAAGTTGGAGATTCGGTTAACAACTGCACCGGTTCTTTCTTGGTTTTTGGTTCGGGCGACTTTGTTGTTTTAACTGTGATGTTTCGCGAGTGGGGCTCGATTGTGTACTGAGGTGACACTATAGAGTTATCGCTTTTGCTTCCCTACATTTGGAGGAAGTACGAGCAGGATATCCCACTTATGATCTGGAGATGGCCGCGGTGGTCTTGCGTTGGAGATTTGGAGACACTACTTGTTCGAGAGTCGTGTCAGATTTTCACGGACTATCAGGGCTTAATGTACATCTTCCTGCAGCGGATTTTGATTGTTGAGATAGTCTTCTGCAGATTCACAGTTCTTGTGCGATCGTTGAGCACAGCTTAAGTTCGCCTCTACTGAGGGGACAACATGCTCATGTCCGCGCCCGACCACTTTTCCTTAATCGCTTCGCAAGACACTGCCTGCCGATGCTCGTTCGTCAGAAATACTTGAGCATACTCGGCTGGGTAATGATTCGGAGTTCTTGATTTGTGACAAGGGTGTGATGAGTTTAGGGATGCGTTTGTGTACCTGATACTATTGGGTAGAAACGTGAAATCCTAGAGCAGGCACATCTGTCAACTCTCTGTACTCATTCAAGTTCCACCAGCATTTGACGTGACTTGTGAGATAGTTACGGGTGGGCAACGATGTAAAGAGAAGTTTCGGATTTCGTTTCAAGGTGTTGTCTTGTTGTGTGTTCTGGTTGAGCATCTGAGACCGGCTGGAGAGTTGCAACCTTAAACCGTTTCGAAGTGGGAATGGGAGCAGATCTCCGTGAATATTCATTATGGCGTATACCCAGGTTTAGTCAGGGTGTGACTCCATTCGGATGCTTGTTGTCCGGTTATACTCAGTTTGCTCAGTTATTCTTTGTTAAGTTTGTGTGTTGCACGGAGTTCCTTCATGGGTCGTATCCAATGAAGGCATCCTGTTCGCTTGCCGTCTTGGGCAGGAGCTTCAGGAAGCCTTGGGTACTGGTTGAGTTTTAGCTCCGTCTTTCCATCCGCAGGATGATGGTTTTGTGAGAGCGGGCTATACCGACTCTAGAGGTTATACTCGTGCATACGTACTAATTGTTGTCGGCAGTTGGGATCGCCACTTGCTATTGTTAAGACTCTCCTTCGATAGCGGTTATCAGGAGACATTCCAATTGGCAACCTTTAAGTTTTGTTGTTAGGTGTTGTCGATCTCCAGTCTGTTTTTCTGACTCTGCGTAGTAGGATTTTTGGACCCCAGCTAGTCTAGAGACTTCGGAAATGATCCAGCTGTTTCAGGTGAGGATGATGTCAGTCCTGTGAGGACAGAGATCTTATGCCGACCATGGTGATCGCAGGCTCGAGTTCGCAGTGGGAGATCATGTATTCCTATAGATTTTTCCGATGAAGGACGTGTTGAGTTTTGGGAAACTTACCCAGAATTGTAGGTCCTTTCGAGATCCTTAAAGTGAGTTAGTTCCGTTGCCTTTAATTTGGCACTTCCGCCCAGATTATTGAGTGTTCACCCCGTATTCCTTGTGTCGATACTTTGCAATTACCTTCATGACCTTTCTCACATGATTCAGCACCAGACCATTTAGCTTGAACGCGATCTTTTGTTCACCAGCAGCCAATTGTGTTAATGACTAGACGAGTGGAGAAACTTCGGTCAAGGGTCTTACCATTTGTGAAGGGTTTTTCTTGGACGTAGCCGTATAGTGAGGTAATCACTTGGCAAGCTGCGAGCGAGATTTGGGAGTTTTGTACTCCTCTTTTTGAAGGTACGCTTAGTAAAAAAAAAATTTTAATTCGGGGACGAATTTTTATAAGGGGGGAGATTGTAACGTTTCAGAAATCGTTTTGCGAATTTTCCCGTTTTAGGGCAAAATTGTCGGTTTTTCCCGTTTTAACCCGATTTCGATCAAACGTCCGTATAAACTTGCCGGCACCTAGTTTAGCTAAAATAAAGCTTGTGCGCGAAGTTTAGGGGTATTTGGGAGGTTTTGGTTCAGATAGAATTTTTCCCAAATAAAATATTATTTTAAGCGGTTTTTGGTGCACGTAAATCGGGAAATTTCTTCTAAATGAAATTTTTTTGGAAATTATGACTACAATTATTTTGGAAGCTTCTTTTCTAAATATCAAGATATTTTTGAGTGCAAAAAGGTTTTGTTTTAGAAAAGAAAAGAAAATGAAAGAAAGGTGGCATTTTGCATTTAATGTGCATTAATTGAATTTTTCTAAATCTTTCTTCATTTTTATTCACAAAAACCCCTCCACCTCTTGCTTTGGCCGGCCCTCCCTCATTCCTTGCTACCCTCATTTTTCCCAACTCCATTTTCATCCCATTTTGCTTGAAAAATTCATGAAAAATCCAAATTAATTCATACAAATTCAAATATAATCCAAAAGCTTCATCTTTCTTCACAAATCCTTCTTGGATCATCAATATAGCATGGTTTTTTTTTGATGCTATGATGAGGGATTAAATTTCATTTTGGTGTTCTTGGTGAGGTATAATTTCTTACCTTAATCCATAATTAGTTGTTTTAATCTTATTCTAGCTAATTTAGTTAGCTAATTATGTGTTTAGTTTAGTTTTTAAATTATGATTAATTCATTTATATTTGGTTTAAGAAATTCATGTTAGGGTTAAATTTTGTTAAATGTTTAGTGTTCATTTGAAGTGTTAATTTATGTTTTGGAGATATTTAACCTAGTAGGAAATGTTAATTTTTTTGCTAATGAACACTTTGTTTAATTATGCAATTAGCTTACTAGGTTTTTCTAAAAAAATAATTAGCGAGTGTTAAAATATAGGAATGGTTTAGATAGCTTAGTTAAGCTATTTTAAAATGTTTGTAATCGCTAGATATGCGTTAGCTTGAAACTAGTGCGAAATATTGCGATAAGTTGCTTACTAGATTTCGGGGTTTTTCCGACGTGGGTTCGGTTGGTCGTTGCGAGATTATATCTATTGTATTCCTCGTAATTTTTGTGTTGTGTTGCGCGATCGGGACAATCGGGGTCTAGACTTGTGTTTTGTAGTTTAGCGACCCAAATTAGGGTTTTTGGCCAATGTCGTGCGCGATAGATGCGCTAAGCGCGCAGTGTAATTTTCCGGGCGTTTTCTTCGCGTTTCGTTGTCTTTTCGTCATTGTAGGATTTTTTCTTATGTGATGTGTTTGTGAAATTTTAGGTTCGCAAGCGGGGATTTCGGACGCTACGACAAGGGGAAAACATGTGGTAGGCTTCACTTAGCCAGGAGCGTTGGTGAGTAGATTTAACATCTACAGGGGAATCGCCCGCATGGCGTTATGCGTCTGGGCTAGAGATTTTAACTTGTCGCATATTCTATGTCATGTTTAGAATTGCGTATTTACCCTATTAATTAGATGTAGTGTGCCTGGACTAGTAGTAGTAGGACGCTGCACATATTATTGACGATTTATGTTGCACGAGCACTGTTTGTATGCTATACACACCGTCAATAATTACCATGTCACACACAATCCACTTATAGATGTTGTATTGCTTGGTTAGGGATATTGTGACATTGATTCATATTTCTTATCGCATTTGACATATAGTTACCTATATACCTATAGGGTATTGTACCATTAGTGATAAGTACATACACACCTAAGGACATAGCTACAGGTGTGCTTTACATTTCATACTTCACTTATACCTGATAGGTATATCACATCATTACAAATAGGTAGATACCTATATTTTCTACTATACCTTCATGTGTTTACATATATCTGGTTATAGCTATGTATTTACCCTTATTGTTGTATTATTAAGAATTTGAGATATTAGGAACCGCATGATATTTATATTTACTGGTTGCAGTTAATTAGCGGCTTTTCCTTTATACGCTTACATTACAGTTTTTATGTTGCGTATATTTTATTCATGGATTTTCGCATTTGTTATATGGATTTTTCATGATGTTTTTTGGATTCGGGAACCGTGGGAGTTCATGAAATTATGCATTATTTGAAAAACCCGGTTTCCTTGATATGATATTTTAGCAGCCACCATGTGATTTGTCGTTTACGATATGTATACCCCACGCGAGGAAAGGAGGGATCCGTGTGCGGGTACATGGTGGGGCCCGGAGGTACCCCGAAGCAAGAACGATGTCGTGGTGTCAGGCGATGAGGCTTAGGGGAACCATACTTTCTGGTGACAGGACCAATGACTCAGCGGCTATCATGTGGATACCGACGGGAGTCATGTACGTATGGATACATCGAGAAGCGAGGGTCAGAGCTAGGCACTTGAGCTTTCGGGATAGCGTATGATACGTACCTATCAGGATGTTAGTCTGGCAGACGGCATATGATAGATCAGTATTTCTGTGTCGATGCTTGGCACATTGGTTTCATGATATTTCTAATTACTTTTTGTATATATAACAGGGGATTTATCCGCTGTTATATATACCCTTACACCAATATTAGTGGAATGGGACGCTAATATATGTGTATTGACCTCATCATATTTATTTACGCCATTATATTTAGGATGTTAGAATTTTGCTGGAGATTTGACTCGGGATATAAGAGATTCATTTGAGATTGGATACTGGATAGATATGTGAGATCTACTTGATATTGTACATTCGAGATATATGAGATCTACTTGCTGTTGTACATTCGAGATATGTGAGAAATACTTGATATTGTACATATGAGATATGTGAGATCCACTTGATTTTGTACATTCGATATATACGATATATACTTGATGATTGTACATTCGATATATGTGAGATATACTTGAGGTTGTACATTCGGGATATATGAGATATACTTGATATTATGCAATTGAGAAGATGTGATACTTAGATAATATGAGAGCCAATTTGGGGGGATGATTTGAGGAATTGTGATTTAAATTGTCTTGCTGGATTGTGATCCTACCACGATGTCAGGATTCCGTGGAAATGACATACTTCACTCCATACCTCACCTTATCTGTTTGTGCACTGCTTCATGTACTAGTAGTACCTGTTAGTGTACCTTTCATGATTGTTGCATATTTACATTCTCATATCCCTATCGCATGATTATTTCATACTGTTGTCCTATCATTATTGCTTTATATATATTGGTTGTACCTGCTAGTGTACTTTCCATTATTCTGCATTCATATGACATGTTATTACTGGTAATTGCATATGTTAGATTCACGCATTACGTGCATACTTGCGATTACCTGCATATGTTATTTACTATTCACGAGTTGTCAACTCACCCCCGTTGTGCCACAGGTATTGCAGGTGTTTCCCTAGAGTAGTCGAGGCAGGCTATTCACCTATCTATCATCTTTCGCTACAGATACCGCATCGGCTCACAGTGTGCTGTTTTGCTTAGGTGGGTTTTGGTGGTTATCTGTATTTTGTATTGTATATTCGTTGTATCTTGTACTCTCCATCTACTACTAGTATGTTGTAACTTAGAGACTTGGTGAGGACGATATTGTATATTATTGTGGATTTGTTGCCTTTTATACAGTTTCCTTTCTTTTGTCTCTTATTTTTTCACTACGGCGTCGTATATCTGTTGTGGTGTTTGTTTTCCGCCGTTGGGCGTGGATTTTTGCTCCCGTTTGGGATGCTTTACTTTATATTCATGTTGTACCCATTTGGGGGTTAGTTTTTTCAAAGGGGGTGCTGCCAAAATTTTAAAGAAAAAGTGGACTCTTTTAAAGAATTTGGGTTGTGATTTCAAACGTTTCAAAAACTTTTATTATTTTTTTTCCGTATTTTCATGGTTTAGATTTCTGGGTTTTGGCTTTCTTTTACTGCGTTACGTCTGTAGGCGTTGCGTAGTATTAGGGCCGTCACGTGCAAATTTCGGGTCGTGACACTGAGGCTCAAGAGACTGGTCCCGCTTAAACCTATGTTTACTAGGGTCGTTATTGTAATTTAGTATAACTTGTGGAGGGTTTATGTAAAAATTGTTTTGGTATAATTTCAAAATACACCTCAAGCATTTAATTATCGTCTTTAGAGTTTTCATAGATGTATATTTTATAAAAATGAAATTTCTAGTGAGTAAAACCTAATTTCATAATATATGGTATTTTATTGAAATATTGAAATTGTATTGTATTTGGATGGTATTTTCATATAATGGTGATTTCTTTGATTTAGAAAACTTGGATTGTTTATATAATTAAAATAGATATGTTGATAATATATATATATATATAATGAAAATAAATTTTATTTATTTTCTTATAGAAATCTCATTTTCTAAAGAAAAATGCATAAAAAATCCATCGAGATCGAATGCTCCTTTCGGAGGTATGCATCTTGCTCTACTAGGCCTGAGGATGTGTGATAACCCGCACCATCCCGAACGGGGTCTCCAAAATTGGTTGTAGAAGCACAATTGCAAGGAATTATTTAATATATCTTTTTAAAGAAATGGTTTTGTAAGTTGATGATATTTATTTGTAAAGTCGTGTTATCCCATAAATATATTCCCAAAACTTCATCGTGCTATGTCAAAAACGTGTGTTGTGATGAGGTAGGTCATTATCTCGTGAGTTATCTAATGGTAATACAAGTTTTATGTTGTTTTATGTCGTAAATGAAGTATGTGGTATTTTACAGTAAAAATACAATAAAAATTGCATAAAAGAATATTTAGACATGAAACTTGTTTTAAAGTGTTTGTTGATATTTGTTAAATATTATGTGAGAGTATGGAATTTTATTGATTAAGAAAAGTAGAGTTGTATAGAAAAACCGAATCGAAAGTCGGATTAACTCCGCTTCCGTCGGGTTTTAGAAATGAATGTTTTTAAGATAAAAGATAAGAGGGAGAGATGGGACTTATTGGTTTTAAGGAAAGGGGAGAGGTAGGAGAAGGTTTAGGGATCGTCGGGACGTCGTTTCGTCGCTGGAAACTCTTAGGAACGTCGCCGGAACTTCATCCTTGCTAACTCCACTTGTACACTAAAAGGACTTGAGAATTTTTGAGAGTTTTGATAGGGAATTTCTGAGTGAGGATGGATGAAATATGGTGTGGTATTTGTAGGGAAAATTATGTTTTAGAGGGTGATGAATTTGAGAATTAAAATGCATTAAAATGGATTTAAGAGAGGAATTATCATTCTCTGGTTAAATGTAGAGAAATCAAGCAGCATGGGGGTGGTGGGGGAGTCCAAAAGGTGTGGGGTAAAAATCTCAAAGCAATACCGACGGTCTAAACCGGCGGTGCCGGTCCCCCAAGTAAATCTCGCCGGTCTGATACTGGTGGGAGGGGCTCGGATTCACGCCGCGTGTTAGGGTCTGTGTAAATGCTATTTCCCATGTATTCGTTTATTCTGTGCCTCTTCGGTTTACGTGTAGTGCATGTGTAAACCCTTGGGCTTCTAAAAGATTAAAAGAAAATGCAATAAAAATAATATGTGGCTGATGGGATTTGAACTCAGGTGTTATGTCTCAGCGGTGCAAGGTCTTTACCAGTGAGCTACAGGCTCTTTCTTGCTGTTCAAAAGTAAATTAAACTTATAACTTATGCTCAGGCTCAGGTGTCCTTTTCTGTATTTTGGAAAAATTCAGTACAGAAAGTTTAGGGTTGTTACACAAAAGAATAATCTGTACTCATGACACTAGAGAACTTCCATCTGACGATAGATATAATACCATCTAGAAGTTCTCGATAAGTCCGACCGGTGTACTCACCTCTAGTGAGCAACTGTATACTATTTTAGGTAACACAACACTAATGACTTATGAGACCGGCCACTGCCCCTCGTCGGGGTCTCGAAACATATATACTAGTCTACTCCGAAATATCGATGCCCAGTCTCGATACTCCCACGACTAGGGACATTTACGGATGTGCTTATAAACTACCAAGCTCTCATGTATATGATCACTATCATAATATTAGCAGTCAAGCAAGAATCCTACGGGTTTTATTATTATGTATCGGCGACACGTAATAACAAGTAAAACGTATACACATCAATAATAAAAACAAACCAAATAGCATACTATCATCTCAAGTAAGATTGTTCTACTTGTATAGGTCCTCTTTAAATTATCATAATCGCCTACCCGCAATTACAATAATTACCTTGAGGGCATTATATCCAACACCGACGACCCCCTAAACTTTTTTCAATTCATACAACATCTCCACAGATTGCTCCACGACCCCCAACGAGAGCTCCAAGACGCTCCAGGGAAAAAAGTGCAAAGTTTCTACCATTTAGAACATAAAATTCGAATCTATATGAGTCTCATCTCAATTTTTCTCACCACGAGAAACAAACATGAGCACCATATCGTTGTAAAGCTCGACCTTCGCCATGAGGAACCCATCCCCAAGCTCCGCCGGAGCGAACACCGGCCAGGCCCCACCGTCGACGCTGTCTTCGAAAGTCGCCGCCGTATCATCCACCTCCATGTCGATCGCCTACACGGCGAGGCCATGCTTGACCATGAAGGCATACATGAGATCCGCATCAAACTAATTAATAGTCTTTGGGATCGAAATTGGGAATGTGAGAAGCGTTAGGGGAAGTGAAGTGAAAAGATAAGAGTTGTTGGAGAGGAGCAAGGAGCTGTGGGAGGAGTTGGCTGTGGTGACGTCGATGCCGGAGGAGAGGGGAAGGCCGCAGAAGAAGAAGAAGCGGGCGACGGCGGTGGAGTACGATGGCAGTGTGTCGTTGTAGGGAGGAGGAGGTCGGAGCGAAGGACGTGGAGGTGGAGAGAGAAAGGGGAGGAGGCGATGTCGAGGTCGCACTGGAGATGGAACTGGTGGAGGAAGGGTTGGTTTTTGGGAAGATGAGGGGTAATTTGATCATTTGATATGAGATTTAACGGTAGGGGATTTTTGGGTAACGGAAGCGAAGATCATGGGGGTTTATAGATAACGATAGAAGTTCACGGGGGTTTATGGATATTAACCCAAACCACAATAGGGTTTTAATGAAATAAGCCCTTTTATAAATACCAATCTTTTCAAGTTGGTTGTTTTTCGAAATCCTTAATCTTCTGTGGTCGTACATCAAAAAACCCTTCTTCTTTCTCCCCGCATAATAGGCTCCGATGGTTCGACTCTTTTATAAGGAACCATCTCGTGGATTCTTTTTGACTGAAAAATCATCCTAAAATATGCAATGTTAATGAAAATCCATATTGTAGGATGATTTCTTGCTAAAACTATTAAGCTATACGGTGACTTTTCGCTAAGACTATCAAACTTCACGTGGTTTTTGATGAATGTCTCAATTTGCCGTAAATAAAAATAAGGGGTGGAAATGTTATTTTATAATATACTTAACGATATGATGGTTTTTTACTGACTATATATATTTTAAGATGGTTTTCCGAAGAAAGAAGCATACAGTAGTTTTTGGTAAATACTAAAAATGTTTTGCATGCCTGAAATAATAAATAATAATAATAATAATAAAATCGTGATGCCTGAAATGAAAGATATCGATTTAATAAGCCACGCGTAGAACTTTCTATGCGGGGCTTTATACGGATACAGATAAGCACGAAGACTGATTAAACTGTATGCGATTATTGAAGGCCCATCGAATTCTCAAAAATCAATCATTAATAATTCTCGCATTAATTAGAAAAAATAACTCTCTCTCTGTCTCTCTGTGCGCTTTTGATTGAACCTTTGCTGTCCATTAGGAAAGCCACTTCCTTGTGCTTGATAGAGGGCGAAAGGTGAGAACATTTTTTTATTTATTTTTCTCTAATTTTTTGTGTTTTTGATTACTTATTTCTTATGGATTTTGGTTATTCTGATCTTTGATTGAGTATTTTGCTAAAAAGGTGAGAACTTTGATGTATGTTTGATGGTTTTGTTTGTTCAATTGAGCTGATAAGTACCAAAGCGGGATTTTCCCAAGAAATATTGGAGTTTATGGTAGATTTGGTTTCAAATTAGATGTCAATATATATACTTCGAGAAAAAAATTTGATCTATTCATTCAGTTCCAAGAGCTAGAGATCTTTGTCTATGATCATGATCGCTCAAATTTTAATAGATCATCTGAAAGTACAAAATATACTTGAGCTATCCTTTACTCATGATTAATCATAAATTAGTGTATTTTTTTTATGCTATTGAAATTGTTTTCAGTAATTAGTTAGTTACAGTACCATTTTTTCGGTCTATTGTTATGATGCAATGATCTTCAATTTTCAACTGATAGCTCTCTTCAATGTACACTATATTTTGTTACCTGCTTTACTATAATTGCTACTTATGTTGTATGCTCATCTCAATGCAGGTAATGGAAAACTGATCTATATATTAGATTTCCTTACCAATCGATCGTCTCGAATTCGTGATACAAACGATAAGTCTAATTTATCCGTTAATGGGTTCAGAAGGTTCTTCGGGGGTGACAGTTCATGTTACCGGGTTTAAGAAATTTCATGGTGTGTTCGAAAACCCAACGGAAACAATCGTTGGTAATCTAAAAGGATATGTAGAGAAAAATGGATTGCCAAAAGGCCTTGTTCTTAGTAGTTGCATTGTTCTTGAAACTGCTGGGGAAGGGGCCCTTGCTCAGCTTTATAAAATTTTGGAGTCTGCTGTGAGCAATGAATCTTCAAACACCGGACAAGTTATCTGGGTTAGTTATTGATTATTCCTTATTATCATTTTGCATTAAGAGTATATTTGAGTTGATAGTGACAATTTTGCATGCTAAGAATATAGGCTTGTCCTTGTAGTATTTTTCGTTAGTGCAACTTTTTGTATATTCTCGTAAGTGATTTGGGTTGAGGCTTGATAAAGATGTGTTGATTCCTAAGACATCTATTCTAATATCATGATGTGTATTAGACATCATTTTGTTATGAAAGATAATTTGTTATGATGTTGATATGAATACTAAAAAATGAGTGTGAAGCTAAGTTACTAGAGAACTATCTCACCAGTGGTAGGCCCAGTAATTTTGGTTATAAGGGGCACAACTCAAACAACAAGGTTCTATTAAGAAGTTTGATTGGTCTGTTAAAGTCATCAAACTATTTGAATATTAGACGACAAAAATTTAAAATAATCTAGGCATTAAAAATAATAAATATTGATTATTATAAAGTTTTTCGAGATATCAATTTTCAAAACATAACTATACTATTGATGCCATCAAATGTCTCTTTTACGAATGCTGCCACACAATATCATTAATCCAATCAACTTTATTTGGTTACTTAATGAAGTTTTAATGATCTTCACCAATGAAAATAAAATTTCAACTATGTGACAATATTGATGCCAACTTCATTAATAAAACCCCAGGAATATTTCATAATATGGCATATGTATCATTTGAACCAAATTTTTGAACAAGCTCATTAATTCTGTTCTCTTAAGAAAATTATATATTTTTGTTTATAACTTATCAGAAATGTTAGGTTAGATCCGATATGTCGTCCTAATGATGAAAGTTGCTTTCTTGTTCAGAAAGGACTGTGGCGTTAGGTCTCCGAGGGTAATTGCCACACTGATTGAGTCTGGCATGGAACTTACGTATAGAGCTCTAGGACGAGCGTATCTTAACGCTATCTATCTGTACATTATGCGAAAAGAAAAAGTAAAAGTGTTATATAAGCGTTATTAATTTGTTGACGGAACAAAAGTGGGTGAAAAACTACTAAGATCTAGTCAAAGAAACCCAAGCATAATAACTATCAACGAGTATTGTACGGTGCAGAGAGTGATGAAAAGTTCAGAACCCAAACCAGCAAATAGAAATAATCACTTTTTGAGGAAATTTGACTGCTTTGACTCATATTTTGCACACCGCGTGACCCGTTCAAAGGCGAGACATGTACATATCCTTTAGCGATAAGGCCACCATTTGTATATTCTTATAAGTGATTTTGGTTAAGGCTGGATAATAATGTGTTGATTCCTGAGATGACGACAACAACTGAGCCTTTATCAAGCATATGGGGTAGGCTACATGAACCTACATGAGAATCACGCCAGGGCTAGCACATGAATCATCTGCCTTCACTCGCTCCTATCGAACAATATACTTTCATTGAAGCCTTTGGAAACCATATCTTTTCGTATCACCTCAATCCATGTTTTTTCGATCTTCCTTTCGTTCTTTTGATATTGTCTATATCGAGAGTATCCATTCGTCGAACCGGTGCTTCCATAGGTCTGCGTCGTACATGACCAAACCATTTTAGCCGGTTTTCCCGCATCTTCTTCTCCACAGGTGCTACACCAACTTTTACACGAAAATCCTTATTCCGCATCTTATCTTTTCTAGTGTTACCACATATATAATGAAGCATGTGCATCTCCGTTATGTGAGTATTCTGTGTATGATGCTTCTTAGAAGCCCAGCCTTCTGTACCATATAATAAGACAGGCAGAACAGCGCTCCGATAAAATTTCCCTTTTAATTTTAACGGAAAGTTACGATCACACAAAATCCCTGTTGTATTTTTCCATTTCAACCAACCAGCTTGGATCCTTTGATTAACATCACTATATCTTCCCATTCCTTTGGATGATGAAATCTAGATATTTAAACAGATCGTTCGGTGATATATCTTGCCCATCCAGTGTTATACCACCGTGATCTCAACTTCTCTATTTGCTAAATTTGCAGTGCATATATGTTGTCTTGGATATGCTCAATTTGAACCCTCGAGATTTCAACTTTTGCCTTCATAACTCCAATTTGGCATTACCCTTGCTTTCGTCTCATTTACTAGAACAATATCATCAGCAAATAGCATACATCAAGGTACCTCATCTTTAGATAATTCTAATAAGTCATCTATCATGATGATAAATATAAATGGGCGTAATACGGATCCTTGATGTAAACCAATTGTGGTCGGAAAATCACTCGTTAAGCCGTCGCAAGTTCTACATTTGACACTACTTCATCGTACATGTCCTTGATTATGTCAATGTACTTTACTGGGACCCCTTTCTTCATGATTGTCCCCCATAGTACCTCTCTATATACCTTGTTGTACACTTTCTCTAAGTCAATAAATATCATATGCAAATCTCATTTTGTTATAAAAGATAATTTGTTATGATATGATTTTTTTATGATTATTAAAAGATGATTATGAAGCTAAGTTACGACAAAACCATCTCACCAGTGGCAGACCCAGAAATTTTGGTCAAAGGGGCACAACTTAATCAACAAGGTTCTATTAGATGTTTAATTAAAAAGTTTGTGAAAGCCATCAAACTATTTTAACATTGGATGACACTTTTAATATAATTTAGATTAAAATAAAGATTATTTATTATAAAGTTATTTAGGATATCAATTTTTGAAACGTGACTATTTTGTTGATGGTATCAAATGTCTCTTTTACGAATGTCATGCAACATCATTCATCCAATCATCTTTATTCGGTTACTTAATGAAGTTTTAACAATCTTCACTAATGAAAATAAAATTTCAGCTATGGCATTTACAACTGACGATATTGATGCCAACTTCATAATAACTAAAACCTAGGAATATATAACATGTATCATTTGAACCAAAATTTTGAACAAGCCCATTAATTCTATACTCTTAAAAACTCATCACTGGTGCTTATATCCGAGAGAAGCTCTGAATGACACTAAATTACTGGATCAATGATGGTTTATAGCAATGATTTGATAGAAAGAAATATTAGTAGTACTAACACATTTTTTTTCAAGAGACTTTTTTGGATAGGGGAGAAGAAAGGTGGAAACAGATAAAGCTGGATCGACAATTGAGAAAAATGAGTTTGAATGGCACAAGACTCAAGCGGATTGGGAATTTGGGATGTTTGGTTTGAAAAAATGTAAAGGAAAGGAAAACAAATAAGAGGATTAATGACAATTGGGTGCAAAAGAATGCCGTATCATTTTTTGTTCTATTATTTTCTTTCAAACAAGCGTAACAAGAGGAAAAATGATAGTAATTGGTCAACCGTAGTGGAGAATGGAATAGGAAGGAAGAGGGTGAATCATGAATACACTAAGAAAAGAAAAGAAAAGAGGTCGCCAAAAAATCAACGAGTTAAGCTAGATATAATATGATGTTATAAAGATTTTAGAGAGAAGAAGAGAGGCCAGTAGTGGGACCCTTGGATGTGGCTCATATGAGTAAGACTAGTAAAATAACTTAGTAGGTGGGGTTATAAGCTTTGAAAGTGGGATTAAGAAGGAGTATTTACGTGTTTTTTCTCACATTTCATAGGGGCAGGTGGTTCCTCATAGTTATACGTGGGTCAACCCTTTATCTAATCCTTTTACCGTTTTTGAATTCAATCCGAAATGTGGAATCGATCCATTCTAAAACTATAAATTTGGTCTTCCAGATAATAATTACATTATATTATTAACATATTTTTTGTGCATATTAATTTAAAAGATATATATTTTTCTTTAATAGCTATTTCACTTTCGACATGAACTTATTTCCATTGATATCTAAAAGTGGTTTTTTCATTATTTCAAAACAACTATAACTCTATGAGTATATCTTAGTTTTTGAAAATAAATATTTATTCCGTCACATCGTATAATCGTTTTGAAGAAGCATATCCCTATCATATTTCGTTCCATACCCGTTAGCCTATCACATTCCCATTTTCATTTCCCATATAATTATGTTCCTCGTTTTAGGTAACTTTGGTTTGAAGTCATTTTGAGATTCAACGTTAATGAATATTGTATATAAGCTACCTTCTCAATAAAGACGGCTATTTAGTGGGATAACCAGATTAACCAATGCTAGTGAAAGCAAGTGGCATAATTACCGTCCATAGGAAGGATTAATGCTTTGTAGTCAAAGGATTTTTTATGCTTTTTATCTTTTTGTTCTGCGTTTATTATATTTGGTGGTCATAAACTGTATACAAGATTGTTATTGGCAATATTGTTTCAAACTCTTTTATTTTGGAGAATGTTTTATTACTATCAATTAAGATGGTCATACTTCAGTTTAGGAGCAGCGATAAATATGTATTGTAGAGTGTTTTCCGTCACCCTATTGAGATAGGAAATTCGCGTCTCTTGTCAGAAGTATTACAGATTCCCCCTATCTGGGGTAGGTCGGGGTTTATTGATTGTGGGGATCCGAATCTCCGGCAGCCGCGGACTAAACTGTCATTAATTACCCCTCGCTTTTGGAGCGAGAAAACCTCCGATTGACGGGTCAAACTGGTCATGAGAACTCAATGCGATGTGTTGGTGCTTAAGAAAAAATGCATAAAGCGTGTTCATTTTAATTTTTTTATTTATTCTATTTGTGACAAAAGATTTTTTTAATTTCAAAGAAACATTTTTTATTTTATTTTATTCTATTCTATTTTATTTTATTATCTTATTTTTATTTTTTTTTTAAGGAAAACTAGGGAAGCTCCCACTTAGTAGGAGCTTCCATCCCTCATGTCTCATGTGAGGAGCTCACGTGAGGGAGTGGGGAACCCCCTACGTGGGTGGGAGCTCCCTCTCACATGAGGAAAAAGGAACCCCTTCACGTGGGTGCACGGGAGGCGACGAAAAGAAGGCACGGGAGGCGACGAAAAGAAGGCACGTGCGTGGCACGTCGAACGGCACGTGCGTGGCACGTCTGCAGGGCATGCGAACGGCACATGCCCACGGAGCACGAGCGCGAACCGGGAAGGAGGAGGTTAAGCCATCGGATTTGGAGTTAAACTCTGATTTTTTACGGAGTTAAACTCCCAAAAGAATTTTTATTATTATGGAGTTAAACTCCAAAAGATTTCCTCCTTTCTCTTTTGAGAAGAAATCCAAATGGGTTCTCTTGAAACTCCAAGATTTGGATCTTGGGTGATGAAAATAGCTCTTTTTTTTCTCTTGATGGGGCCTTGGAAGGTGGGTTTCTCCCGCTTTCAAATTAGATCTTGAGGAGGACAAAGAAGATAGCAAAAATATTCTCTTTCTTTGGATTTGATGTGAGAGTTAAACTCTCCTTTAATGGGATTATGATGAAATTTTATTTAGTTTTGAGAAAAAAAAGAGCTAAGCTTTTTGATTTAATTGGAAAACGAAAAGGGAGAGGAAGAACTTGAGAGAGAGACGAAGGCACCAAATCTTAATTTTATTTAGGGTAATTGATATTTTTTATTTCTTCATATGTTTGCCTTATATAGGCTACACATTTTATATATAGCCCTTTGGGCTTTACAAAATTGCATTTTGCCAAACCTATACCCATGAGCTCATTACTTTTTGCACATGAGCCATGGGTTTTTATATATTTTGGATTTTTGCGTATTTAATTTACAATTTAACATTTATTTTGCATATAAAAGTTATTTATTACAGATTTCTTCTTATGTCTTCTTCGCCAGCCGGATTTGCTTGGGCTTGAGGCGGTTTGAGCGTGGCCCCAATTGTTTGTGATCCGGCCCGGTTTTGTCGAACCCGGGTCCACTTGGGTATTGACTTTGACCCGTTGACTTTGACTTGGTCAATTAGGTGTAAATTTTGACCCCAACATGTATAAGTAGAGAAACAAAGGTTGAAGGATTATTAAAAAATGAGGTTGGAGATAGGCTTAAACGAATATGGATAGAGTCAAATATAAGGATAGGTCAATTACCAGTTCAATTGAGAAGAATGAAACAACCTTTAATGTACCTCAATGAAAGAAAAAGATTCTTGTAGCCGATCCCAAATATTTGGGATAAAGACTTGTCGCTTGTTCCATTAGTCTCTTTTTGTGGTTTTGGTCTCACTTTTTATTTCAAAAAAGAATGAGGGCGAAGCTATTATCAAAGTTTTGTACAATTGATTTTTTTCCTATTTAGAGTATATATTATGTTGGAAGTAAAGGGATTCCATAAAATATCTCCTTATCAGAGAATAGATTCAGCTTTGTAATCCTTTAACTATCAAAAATCTTTCAGTAAAACCTTGGGTGCTTAATGAAATTGTGAAAAGTTATTCTCTAAAGCAATCTTGGTGAGAGCGAGCCCAATCATGAAACCTAGATGGGCAATTGGCACGTTAATTGGGCACATGCAAAACTGCAAAACTTGTGTAAAAATTCCCTAAACTGAGATTGAACCGGGAAATCAATATTAATCTGTTGATTACCCGATGAGAAGCCAAGCCAAGATTATTTGATTCTAACCCTACTTTCTTCTCATTACCTTGTAGATTCTCCCTTGACATTCTCAAGCATGGAGACCACCGATTGACCTATAACAGCTCCAACTAATTCATTACTAGTATTTTGCATGTAAGATGAAACATACATATATTAGAGCTAATGAAAAAACAACGGAATGATCTTAAAAGATGTTTAACTTAAGATTGTAGAAATTCGTAAGATTTTTTAATATTTTCAAGATTAGCAGGTGCGAGTTTGACAAGTTTGAGAAAATTATAGCGGTTACTAGATTATGTTAAAAAAAAAAATCTCTCCCCTCAAAATTATGAGGAACTTATATGTCACAGAAATCAAATTAGGATTATAATCTTAGACCCCTTCCCCTTTTTTGAGTTAATATAACAGAGATGTTCTGCAGACTGCTCTATGCTTAATTAGTTCTGATATATGATTTGTTTGTTAACCTTACAGTGTAAGGCACTTCGTTTTACTGCTAGAAGAACCTCATTAGTAACAGAATTCCATTAGATAAATTTAGAATTTAAGTGTCATCATAAGCATATGTATAGTTTACAACATACGATGCTATACATTTAACAACTTTTACAATTTATGGACATCTGCCATCTTTGCATGATAATGCTCATTTTATCTTATAAACTTCCGTTTCCCCTTTATTGATCTGTCCTTCCCCAGATCCATTTTGGAGTTAATAGTGGTGCAACGAGATTTTCTATTGAGAATCAAGCAGTTAATGAAGCTACTTTCCGATGCCCTGATGAACTAGGATGGAAACCTCAGGCGAGTCTTAACCTTGTTATTTTGATTGTCATTCAATTATCATTCATGCTTTTAAATACCGTTTTCTTATTATGGTTAATATTTTTATTTCTAGAGAGTCCCTATCATTCCTGCTGATGGAGGCATTACACGAACTAGAGAGGTATTGTAGCTATTGACCACTTTCACAAATTCTATCTGATGCAAACTTTTGTTGACTTGGTTTCTAATCGAGCCAATAGTTTATATATGTAAGCTTTCCATTGTTGGTTTATTATGATACATAAGTGGGAGCAAATTATACGGATTCCAAACTTGATGAGCTTGCACTTTAAGCCATTTTGGAAAACATGGTTTTGATTATTTTTCACATGACCAACAGTAATGTCTATTTACATTCTGTGTGGTTCTGAATATTGTGAGAATGTCGAGTGCTTATAAAAGAAATCTGATGGAATCACCTTTTCTTTTTCATATCAAGAGAGAACATTTTATAGCTCATCCTGTTGTGCACATATTGAGAATAACTAGCTGTTAAAATGTTACACTATAGCTTGTTCTACATTGTTGATTCACGAACAAATTGCTGAAGATTGCTGAAGATTTTAGGTTCTTGGGATGGTATTTAGGCATCGACCTAAAAATTATTACTCACCGCCGATTATTCCGTCTTTATGGACGAGGGTTTCTGCTAGATGCATTTTGATATGGGTGAATGCACTTTCAGCCCACAACCTAACATGCAAGGTTGTAAAACTCATTAGGTGATGTTGAGCGGTAAGGGTTCCGCCTAACGCGTATGCACCACCTAGGCGCTGACGAGACGATTTTACCTTTTGTACATGTATCCATATATGCATAAACAGCAAAGAAAAGCACGAGTAATCTACTAATATTCCAATAAATAAAATACAAAACACATTAAACATATACTGAATATATAACATTTCTTGGATGATGATTTGAAACCATTAAATTGACAAATAACAATTTATAACACGTCTAAAATCCTCTTTTAACTCCTAAACCCGATCTGCTTAGGACTCGGGCCGGTAGAAAGACAAAGCCTTGCATGCCAATATATGTACCATGACAGAAATTTAGGATTTTTCTTATAGCAAGATTTCTTACATTTATGTAAATTTTTTGTTTAAATACTACATTTCTTGTAAAGTAGCCGAGGCCAAGTCCAGTATCTATATTTTAAAGCTCCTGCATAATTCATAGTTTTGCAATATGTAATATGGGCTCCAAGATTGATTCGAGTTCTTCTTTGTTATCACAGACTTCTCTTCCTGTGAACGATATCACCAAAGCCTTGGCGAAAATGGGATACGATGTGATACCTTCAGATGACGCGGGTCGCTTTGTATGCAACTATGTCTACTATCACTCGCTCCGTTTCACCGAGGAGCATGGGATCAAGTCTCTCTTTGTGCATGTCCCTCTTTTCTTAACCATCAATGAAGAGACCCAAATGAAATTTGTGGCTTCTCTATTCGAGGTACTGGCTTCCTTGAACTAGAACCAGAACTAGAAATTGAAATGGTTAGATCCAAAATTAATTTATGCTTCAAGGGAAGTATATGAACATTGAACACCATTGTGCATGTACCTGTGACTAGTTCTGCTCCTGGCAAAACACTTGTATTTCACTCCAATAAAGTCGAAGGTAGTGGGTAGCAGTTGATGTTTCTTTGAATTTGTCGTCTTTTTTACTGCCGATGCATGCCTTTTTTCCTCTCCCATAATGATATGTTTGAATCCCCAAATAGTTAGCTTGCACACTCATTCATGTCATTCATGTCGATATAAATAAATTTAATAAACTCATTCTAGAGGTGGCCATTCATCTCATCCAATATGATTTTGGCTTGTGTTCTCGTTTTTCCCTTGTCATTATTTTCTTTGCGCAATTTAAGTTTAAATCATTGCTCGTAGCCTAGGAGCATCATCATTACTATTTGCTCGGTATATGCGTGTCCAACACGTATCACACACACCGACACTCTATCGACTTTGTTTCTGGCACATTTGGGTCGTATCAGTCCAGATTGGACACGTCAACACTTCTATTTAGCACATGGGCTTACGAAATAAGACTCTGGGATTCAAGTGTAGACAACTTTAATGCATTTGAGAATGCAAGAATATAAAATATTTCGAATCTCTCTCCACATGTACTCAGATGTATTAGATCATAGATAAATAATATAGCCATGTTACCCTGGCGGGTTATTTACAAATTTGTAGCCTTCCATTCTGTGTGTCCGTATCTGTGTCTTTGTCCATGTTCGTGCCCATGCCTCATAGGTCTTAGCTCGGCTTTCTTCTTCTTCTTCTTTTTGTTGGGAAAACATAGAACTAAGCTAGATTATGTACATGAACACTTGCATGTGTGCATTCCGTTCTTAAAATTACAAGGGACCAAATAATCTTTAGTGCTTGTTGCCTGTACACTTAAAAAGGAGCTTTGCTTCACTTTTATATAAACTTTAGCCATGATGAGATCGTGAGATTCCCTTATTATTTCTCTATGCTTTCTTCTTTATGTTTTCAGGGATAGTCTTTGTGCAGCTTTACACACCCAACATTCTTCTCATCTTTAGAAGCAAAGAGAATCTCTAAAGCTCAACCCACCCCACCAAAATTTCTTTATGTGCAAAAACAAAAGCCATTATTCTTCTCCTTTTCGCATACACCTACCCTTGGGTCATATGTTATTCACCGTTTTTATGTCTTCATTCATCATCACTTTCCAACTTTACTTCATCTAGATATGATAATTGTAAGTGAAGGTAATTCTTATTAGTCATCATTGGAACAATTGGATTAATCATAGTTTAAGCTTAATTATTTTTGCATGTGAATACCGGATTCATATTGACACGAACACAGGACACGATAAATATGTAAATAGCAGGAGACATAACAATGATATGCATATATACACGCATGTACATATGTTTAGATGTTTTTCTCTTGTAAGGATAAGAAGTTGATTTATGCATTCTCGGCCTCAAAATGTAGATTTCAGACGGTCATCGTTTCAAATAACGGAAGCAGCGAACCATTATTAAAATCATAAATGATATGACAATGTAAAAGAGGTCACAAATTATGAAATACCAACAAAGCAATATATATGACTCGGCAAGATGGAAAGAAAACTAATTAAAAGAGCGTCCGACACGTAATCGACACGGATGTAACACCCTTTGATTTGCAGATTTGAGAGTGTCCGTACTTCATAGCCTGCAATCAATCCCTTCCTCAAACTTAATAATTAAAGTTAGCTTTGCATATTCAATCTCAAAGTGTGCAAACAAAGAAGTTCATAATTGTTTAGTGATTGCCATTTATGCATGTACTGCTCTCTCAATGGACATGCAATGACAAAAGGACCACCTTGATAATTAGTGTTGTGAGATCTAGTTGTGGTCCTCATTTGCTTTGGATGCAAAATCTTATCAGTGGAAAATATTGTCCAGGAATCTATAGGCATGCATGATAAATATAAATTATAGAAAGAAGAAGAAAAAAACTTAGAAGATGGTCCAATTGTTGAATTATAGATGCAACAATGGTGCATTCAAACATTTCTGGCTCAGTAAATACTTATCATATTTTCTTTTTTGCCAACTGGTGATCCAAGTACCGTATGACAATCTCCTATCTCGTCATAGTTTTCTGATCCGGAAATATCACACTTATTTGGAGAGGGCTGATGTCAAATCGACAACCGGTTGTCAAATTTTGTCAAATCTTCATTGAAGCTTTGCTTCATAGTTGACCTCATTTGGACAGTAAAAGGCTATGATGATGATCTTTTTTCATGAGTTACTTTTGTTTGAGTTTGCAAGTGCCTTGTGAGGAAAAAAATTGAATTTTTTTTCATATTAGAGCCTTTGTAGGCCTTTTTTTGTTGTCGAAAACTTAAAGGCTGCCATTAAATTAGGTATCAACTTAATTCCTTATAGTTTCATATCATTTGTAGACATATCAATGAGGGGAAGATCTAATTAAGCTTGAAAGGTGCATGTAGATCATATGGAGTCAAATTTGAGATTGATGGAAAATGACTTGATACTCCGAAAATTAAATTTGGTGGTGTTGAATTTCATGAACAATGAAATGGTGGGAAATTGAGTAATATTTTGCATTTTGTAGCTGAAAATAGGTCTATAAAGAGAAAATGGTCTCTTTCATTATCATTGTAGGATGCATTCTACAGAAAATTAAGCTAAAATTAAGCTAAGCTGACATGCGAGACCCGGAGGTCGGGAAGGGAGGGAGAGACACAGAGAGAGAGAGAGAGCGAACGCAGTGTACGGTAAATTAAGTTAAGCTTACACGCAAGAACCAGAGGTCGGGACCAAGGATGGGGATGGAGAGAGAGAGAGAGAGAGAGAGAGAGAGTTATAAAAGTCATTAGATAAATGGAGAGAGAGAGAGAGAGAGAGAGAGAGTTATAAAAGTCATTAGATAACCTAGAGAGAGATGTATAGATACAAATTTTAGTTTTTGAATGTTCTTCTAAAGATCCGAGATTAGTTAAAGCCTTGAGAAGAGTAGTTTTGGGGTCCACATGAGAAACCCATGTGATGTGGGAGAAATGGGCAGCTTCCAAAACCCTAAACCTATGATGAAATCTGTATGTTTTTCTTACGAAGTTTAATGTATGTGGATATTAAAGAAATTATGTGAAGACACCCAAAATGAGGGGTGTCTCATGAAACAAAGTCCACATCCTAATAGGGATTTACCCATGTCTCTACATGCCTATTTCCACATTTCCACTGCACCTTGCTACACATTTGCCTCTCAAAGTTTCCAATATTATATTTGAGAGAGAGAGAGAGAGAGAGAGAGAGAGAAGAGGGGAACTTGGTGGTGGCCTTTGTAAATTAGCTAGTGCACCTTTTGGCCATTGACATGATAGTTACTTCTTAGCCTTTGCATGCGCAAGGATGAGAGAGAGAGAGAGAGAGCTTTAGTTTCATTCCACAATTTTCATTCCACAATGTGCAACAAATTTGCTTTTTAATTTGTCAAAGCACTTCCTTCTCTCTTTCTTATCACCCTCTTGTAAAAATAAGAAGGCATGCCATCATCATCCTTTTGTATTATAAGGCTTGTATTGTTTAATCCATGGATTTCTTAAAGAAATGACAACCTTTTCCTATAATCTCCAATAACTCCATTTATGTTGTAGATAAGCAATTTTATATCATCCTTCAATATATATTCAACATAATTAATCCAATCTCATTTGGTTTGAGAAGGTTCTAGTGATTATTCAAATCATGTTTGCATAAAACCTAATCCTAATCTATATATATTAATGAATGAGTTTTAGTTTCTTTTTAACATAATTGATTGGATTTTTTTTTCATTTCTTTAAGAGCACAAGTACACAACAATTTGTATAAGAACATGCTTTAAGAGCATGTTTTATTATTATTATTATTATTATCTTTTTGAGGAAAGAGTTGGTATGCATTATCAAAATAACTAACAAATCATGAACAATTCTTTAAGCTTATAATCAACTTGTATGAAATTTATTTAGAGGTATTTGACAAAAACCACTCTATGATTTGACCTTTTACGAGAATCGGCACCGATTTTTCTTTAACGATAAAATATTCTGAAGTATGCATTGTTAGCGAAAAATCACCATGTCGTTAGGTATATTATAAAATGATGTTTTTACCCTTTATTTTTACCAATTTGGGACAAAATTGGTAGCTTTACGAAGAAACCACCTGATGGTTTTTCGCTAACATTACATACTTCATGATGGTTTACCTCTAAAGAAAAAAACCACACGATGGTTTCTATCAAACCAATTCATGGTTTTCTAGCCTATACTTTGCATAGAAATTACTATATATTACTTTGATTAACTATATATTTGATGTCCTAAGCAAAATAATCATTCTTCTTTAACAAAATTCAGATCCTGTTGTTACTTGTAATGACAGTAGTTACTTGATATTTTTCTTCTAACTATGAGAATATCAGCTGCATGCAAAAAAATTCAATTTGTACATGTACATATATAAACTCAACTCAATCAACATAAAACTAGATATTAATACTTAATATTTTGATCACTAAAATCCCAGCTTTTACATTTAAACTTAGCTTTGAGGGGGGCTTTCAACTAAATTTTTTTACTTCTTCCCCACTTCAAAACTACATATCTATATATAGAGTGAAGTAAAATCAGTAACATTTTTCTGCATCAAAATCCATGATCGATTTCGGCAGCCCCTCAAGCAAACAACCCATGGGCGGGATCGTGAGCGTCTGCTCCGCGCCGTACACATTCCAACAAAACGGATCGGATATAAAATCCCCGGTCGCTGGCAAAAGCTCCACATCCGTCAACGTGATATTCGTGCACGGCACCGAGTCACTGCACCCTAAATGTATCGGCAGGTTTCTGATGTCATACGTGCCCTTGATGCCAGTATAGGAAATGTCTGATATGAAAATATTCGCGGTTTGGTTTCTACAAGGTTTTGAGAGACAGTAGTATTGGTCGATGATTATCGGGTTTCTAACTGTGTCCATGTGTATGTTTTCGAATGAGACGGAAGAGACCGACCCCGAACCGCCCTGCCAGGTTTTGATACGGACGCCGTTGTCAGAATGTTTTATTATCACGTTGCTGACGGTTATGTTGGTCACACATGCTCGGGAGTTCGCTTTTCCTAGGCTACCGATGCTGCAAACATGGGTAAAATTTAGTTGGATCTCTATGAAACGATTTATTTGAATCACGTACAACGAACCTAATAGTCAAAATTGGGAAAAGATCATAGGTAATTCGGAATAAAAAAAATAGCTACAAGTGCAAAATAACAACGGTTAAAGTTGTAGGTAAAGCGCGGCTTTTCAAAAGGTTGTATCCTACCACGTACATGTCAAAAGTAGTAAATTAAAGTTGATATCGACTCCCGATTTTTGGGGTGAAATTTGAAAATATAATGAGATAAAATTCAGGATTTTTTTTATAAATATTCCTTCAATTCTACCTGATTCCATGGCTGGGCCCACATGTTACATTTCTGATATCTACATTTAGGGTTCCAGCTCCAATAGAGATGCAATCATCCCCTGTCATGATAAATACACAACGCCCATTAGATAAAAAAATTCAAGAAAAAATTTACACAATTCATAAAAAAATGTTATTTACCATTAGAGATGACAGAATTGTAGATTCCAACATTGTTAGCGTTCTCGACATGAATTCCGTCAGTGTTTGGGCTCAGAGCTGGGGAGCTGATCGAGACGCCATCGATGGTGACATTCTGGCAATTATCGAATCGGAAATGGAACTGAGGGCTGTTGTGTATCTTAAGCCCAAGAACTGTGAGGTTTGAGCTCATGAAGAACCTCAATGCCTAAAACAAAAATCACAATTCTTACTTCTTTTTAAAAATATATATATATAAAAATGACAGTTATTATAGTTATCACACTGAGTGAAAACTCACAACAGGGCTATCACAGGGGCCAGGCATTGTTGTTCCATTTGTACCCTGTTGAAATGATGGGAAAATTGCTTAGTAATTATATTTCATTTTTACTTTTTTGGATGAAATTGTGAATGATGTTATAATTGTACCTTATGAGGTTTGCAGGGTAGATTCCACCATTTTTCACCTCTGCCATCGATGAGCCCTGCTCCTTGCATTGCCATGTCGTTGACTCGATAGAAGACGAGCCATTGCCGCTTGCTGTTATTTAGCGGCCATGCTTCGGGGCCATCCGGGGGCATCACCGTTCCATCGACCTGAAAATCGGTCCGAAGAAGGAGGAAAAGAAATTTAGAACACACCGGAGGCGGAAATTAAAATATAAATAAAATGAAGGTATCCTGCGGGCAAAAGTGAAGACAGAATATTTCCTGCCACTTAGTAATGTACCTGAAATATGACACCGCACTGGCAAGGACCGGCGAAAATAGTAGATGTGATCATGAATGAGTAGCCCTTCGGGGCAAGAATGACGGCTGAGCCGGCCTGGCACGCAGAGTCCCACGCACTCTTAAACGCGTTGGTGTCATCCGATACTCCGTCCCCTACGGCTCCAAACTCTCTTACATTGCAAATCACACTCGGAATCGACGTATTATTAGTGCTACTATTTCCATTGGAAGGCAAAGGAGAAGAGGAAGGAGAAGGAGAAGGAGAAGGTGGGATGGAAGTTGAGTTCGTAGTAGGCGGAGGAAGTGGAGGAAGTGGAGATTCATCGGGGGAGTCGGCAATCGGAGGCAATGCAATGCTAGGGCTTGAATGGTGATGATGGTTATGATGATGATGGCGGCTCATGCTCCTTCCATGAACAAAACACAAGCTAGAGGTGAACAATAGAAAAACTATCAAAGCTTCCATTCTTTCTCCTTTCTAACACAAATGTGCTGCTACAAATAAACTTGGCATGCAAAGCAATGCAATTTATAAGGGGAAAAACTATGAAGCTGTCTCAATCTATGCAAGTTAAAATTCAAAAAATCCGGCCGGTGTCGCTTTCTTATAGCAACTAGGCCTTCGGGATCAAAGGAGAAGGAGGTTGAGGTTGAAGAGAATGAATGATGAGGGATGTGAAAAAGTTGAGTTAGAGAGAGAGAGAGAGAGAGAGAGAGAGAGAGAGTTTGAAAGTGAGTTTTATAAGTCTGCCAAGCTGGTAGTGGGAGTACTGTACGTGCACCATTTTTGTGGCTCTTCTTACTTCTTTGCACCGATGAATGTATGATATATTCTAATGGGGAGGCTTTACCGACCCATTTCGTTGTGGCATTTTCTTTTTATTAAGTTGTGAAGATGAGAGAGAGAGAGAGAGAGAGAGAGAGAGGTGTGGGGTAGTAGAAGAGCATGCCCACATTCTTGCCATTCTTTCTCACTTTCTTTGGACCCAAGTCTAGTTATAGGGGGTTGAGTTTAACAAACACTAGAGGGAGCAAGTCAGGGATGCAAAAGGAGTAACCATATCCATATTCGGGAGTCGTTGGCGGACGCAAATACAGATTCCGATAATGAAAACCACTGTCGATATTTGAAAAAGTTCGGATATGGATGCGGATATAAAACGAATATCATAAAAGTTATATCTATTCATGGTATAAAAAATCGGATATTAAATTAGATACGGATACAAAAGCAATATATGTATTACCATACCTGTATCGTTAGTGGATACGAATACGGATGCAGATAGTCATCGGATATAAAAATCGGTGTCCGTATTTGATAAAAATCGGATACGAATACGGATTTCTTTCGGATTATCCGTGTCCGTTCCCTAAGCATAATGAGTTGATTAAACTCATTAAAACTTGAGTGTTAAAAAGATGGTTTATTTATTAGGGGAGGAGATTTCTAACCTCATGACCTTTGGTGTTAGAGAAAATGTTGGGTGTTAGTTGAAAAATCTATCTCTAGATCCATTAATTTGAAGAAAGATTTCAATATTAAGTATATTTGGTAATCATAAATGGTGGCGGATTACGAGAAAAGATGTTTTTACTACTTCAAATGCAAAGATAGTTACATTAATAATTGTGTCATAATATCTAACTTTAAATATTAGCCTCTATATAGGTTGATCATTGAATATTTTTAATGGAAGATTTGTGCTGAAACTTGTTGGTAGTTTGGGAAACCTCTTGATCATAATATTGAGGATAGATGCAAGCATGTAACTCAGAATTGTCATATCAAGTGTTTTTTCTTTAAGTTTGTCTATGTTCACTATATTTCTTATGATAATATAAAATCAAATTGTATATTTCTTTTAAGATTCATACTTCCAAATGGTCCACATCAGTAAAGACGTCTTTTTATCCTCTTCTCTTTCTCTCTCTTTCCACATGTTTCTTATGATAAAAGTAAACAATTTGATTAGGCCCGTCATTTTAAATATTTAAACTAAATGCTTACCTTCTCATAGGATATATAGAATATATACAGACATGCACCAAATATTGATCATGAAAAACTCAGAAACTATGAGCGATACTTTTCCTACAAGTTGAACTCGTGTGTGGTAGAAATATAATATTAAAAATATGAAATGGATATGGGTAGGCAATGAGATATGCAAAGGACGGCAGTGAGTGGGATTTTATGTATATATGTGCAAATAATGTTTTAATCATTTTGTTATATAGATTTGCATTGGTTGGTTCTTGAAGCTTCTAATTTTACTTTCGGCATAAAACACAACTAGTGCTAAATCTTGTTTCATCATTGGTTGCATGATTCATCCAATCATTGTTAACTAATTCTCAAGCAATGGAATGAATTTTGACACTGGCAGGGGAGAGTTTTCTAAATTAGTCGGTTTGAAACCGCTATGCTCAAAATAATATAAGTCCATAAAAAAACGGATAAAATATTTAACAAAGGCTGCTGAATACTACCGGCGGCGGATCGGTAAAGATGAGAGGTCATCTTGATAGTGCTCGATATTGGCGATCCCCAAGATCATGACACGTGGCATATGACGTGCCCTAGAACTCAGAAGAGAGGGCCTACCGGGGGCCGATCGGGCCACCCCTGTATCCGACCTGCGAGCACAAACTGGCTTCCCTCGGAGCCCCCTGCAAATTGGCCTCCTCGGCCCCTCAGCTCGTCCCCGAGCTACCACAGGACCAAGACTCCTCGTCCTCCTTGCTCGTCCCTGAGCTCCCGCCGAGGACGTCTTCCTCGGCCCTCCGACCTACTCCCAGACGTAATCGCCGCTCCGTGAATCTCGCCATGCGCGGATTTTACGCCAGCAACGTCCCACGTTCCATGCCATCACGATCCCCATTAATGGGCGATCCGCTCTCTACGCGGACGTAACGTCGGGAGCGTAACTGCAGGCGAGATTCTCGCGCCCGCTGTTGCGTGCTCCACCGCTATATAAACCCCCATCACAGGGGGGGTCAAGTAAGCCATTTTTTCACTTTTATGCCGTTACTCTGCTCGGATCTCATCACTAACTTGAGCGTCGGAGGGTCCTTGGTGGTACCAAACCATCCCGGGACTTCTTTGCAGGTACTCGGCAACACCTCCCTCACCTCACCTCTTCCTCCAAAGACCCATTGAGACCCGCACGCGAAGGAAGATAATCAACTAAGTCCGCCGCGAGATCAACGGAAGACAACATCTGACGGAGGCCCGAAAAGGAGCTCCATCAGTTAGGGCCGTCTGTGGGAAGATAACTCCATAAAATACAAAGTTGGCCTTCCAATCTCCGCCAACATGACAATCGATTCCCCTAAAGATCCAAACGCCCGCTGTCGCCTCCCTCGCAACGGAAACGCGGGCGAACCCTCGCCTAAGGTCGTCGGTCTCCCCGCTGGCTGCCGTCTCACAGGCTCTGGCGACCGCCCGAACAAAAGGGCTAGGGGCCGAGAGCCCATCACCTTTGGCGACGAGGATCTCCACGGTATATTTGTGCCCCATAGCGACCCGCTGGTGATCGTAGCACAAATTCATCGATACGAGGTCCACCGAATACTCATCGATTTGAACAGCTCGGCGGACATCCTCTTCCATGACTGCTTTTTGCGTATGGGACTTGCCCCAGCAGACTTAAGACCGACCTCCCACGTCCTCTCGGGGTTCACCAACCACTCCATCCTGGCACAAGGGGTGGTCACCCTGCAGTTCACGATCGGGGAGCCCGGCCTCACGCGCACACTGCCTGTAGACTTCATTGTGGCGAGGGTCCCATCGGCCTACAACGTCCTCTCGGCCGGCCGACGCTGAACTCCCTCCAGGCCCAGATCTCGACATACCACCTGGCGATAAAATTCCCCTTCGATCAGGGTGGGGTAGGTCGGGTATACGGGAGCCAGCGGGTCGTGGAGGTAGGCCTGACAGAGGCATCTTCCCCCGAGCAGCACGCTGATAGCGCCGATGCATGCGGCGACATTAAAGGGTCCCTGGACACTCGGGACGAGCGGAAGGATGTCCGTGGAGCACCGGTCGAGCCTCTGACCGAGGTGCCCTTAGCGGAAGGAGACCCAGGAAAGACCGTCCAGGTCGGGTCACTCCTGACGAGAATTCAGCGGGATGACCTGATCGAGTTCCTCCGAAGCAACTCCGACGTCTTCGCCTGGGCACCGGCAGACATGCCTGGGATCGACCCCAAAATCATCTCCCACAAGCTCGGAGTTGATCCTACGGCCCGACCCGTCAGGCAGAAGAAAAGAAGCTTCGCCCCGGTCAAACAGAAGGCTATCGAAGAGGAAGTTGACCGGCTCCTCGCCGCCAACTTCATCAGGAATGTGCCCTACTCGGAGTGGCTGGAAAACGTAGTTCTGGTCAAGAAGTCGAGTGGGAAGTGGCGTATGTGCGTCGACTTCACCGACCTCAACAAGGCCTGCCCCAAGGACAACGTCCCGCTCCCCCGCATAGACCAGCTCGTCAACAGCTCAGCCGGGCACGAGCTTCTGAGCTTCATGGACGCTTTCTCCGGCTATAACAAAATCCCTATGAATCCTGACGACGAAGATATGACCGCACTCACAACGGACCGAGGGGTGTACTGTTACAGGGTGATGCCCTTCGGCCTCAAGAATGCCGGGGCCACATACCAGAGGTTGGTCAATCGCATGTTCAAGCCACAGATCGGCAGGAACATGGAAGTCTACGTTGACGATATGCTCGTCAAGTCCGTCTCGTCGGCCGACCATGTCAAGGACCTGGGCGAGGCGTTTGGGGTGCTCCGCAAATTCAACACGAAGCTGAACCCCGCCAAGTGTGCATTTGGAGTCACCGGAAGGAAATTCCTTGGGTTCATGGTCACTCACTGCGGAATCGAAGTTAACCCAGAGAAGATCGACGCCATCCTGAGCATGGCCGCACCCAAGACCAACGTCGAGATCATGTGGCTCACAGGGTGGGTCGCCGCTCTGAGCCGTTTCATGTCGAGGTCGGGAGAGAAGTGCCTCCCGTTCTTCAAAGCGCTGAGGAAAATTCCGAGGTTCGAGTGGTCGGAGGATTGCCAAGACGCCTTCGACCAACTGAAGGAGCACCTCGCAACACCGCCCCTGCTCACCCGGCCCGTGGAAGGGGACGAGCTGTCGCTGTACCTGGCAGTATCCAACCAAGCAGCAGGTTCGGTGCTCATCCGAGAGGCCGAGGGGGCACAGAAGCCGGTGTACTATGTGAACCGTGTGTTCAAGGACGTAGAAACGAGGTATCCCGCCATAGAGAAGATTGTCCTGGCCCTCGTGGTAACCTCGCGGAAACTGCGGCACTACTTCCAAGCACACACTATCATCGTCCTCACTGAGTGCCCGTTGGGGGCTATCCCGGCATCACCAGAATCCTCAGGCCATCTAGAGAAATGGAGATGGGAGCTATCTCAATTCGACATAAGGTATAGCCCGAGGCAACCCATCAAGGCGCAGGCCCTGGCCGATTTCATCGTTGAATGAACCATCCCTAGCAGGAAGCCGGATTCCGCGCCGCCCCTCACAGCCCAGCATCCCTTCCAGGAAGGCCCTAGCTCAGCTCCGAAGTGGATCATCTACGTCGACGGGTCTTCTATCGAAGAAGGCTGCGGTGCCGGCCTCATCATCCGGGGCCCAAACGAAGCTGAGATGGAGTATTCCTTGAGGCTCGGGTTCAAAGCGTCGAACAACGCGGTAGAGTACGAAGCCCTCCTGGCCAGACTGCGCATGGCCGTCGGGCTGGGGCTGAAGATTATCCGAATTCGCAGCGACTCGGCCCTAGTTGTCGGCCAAGTGACTGGCCACTTCGAGGCTCGGGAGCCTCTAATGATGAAGTACCTAGACGAGGTAAGGAGGCTCCGGAAAAACTTAGACGAAGTCCAGGTAGAACAAATACCCAGAAAAATGAATGCTCAAGCAGACGCCCTGAGCAAACTGGCTTCATCGTACTCGGCCAACAATAGGTGGTCGATACTCTTCGAAACCTTGACCCGACCCAGTGTGGGAGATGAGGCGGTGACACTCCATGTGTACACGGCGCAGGAGAACGACCAGGATTGGAGGAAGCCCCTCGTAGAATTCCTGAAGGACGGCATGCTCCCGGAGGACAGAGCAGCCGCCCGCCACCTCCGGGCCAAAGCCACCCACTTCGTCTGGAGCAACAGGAACCTCTACAAGAAGGCCTTCACCCAGCCTCTGCTCCGGTGCGTTGACCCCCACGAAGCCGACTACGTCCTGCGGGAAATCCATGAAGGGGTGGGCGGCGCACACCAGGGGGCTTGAACCTTGATCCAAAAGGCACTACTCTAAGGGTACTACTGGCCCACCATGCACGAGGACGCCCTGAAGCTGGTCAGGAGGTGCAAAACCTGCCAACTCCACGGCAGTATTCCCCGCCTCCCGGCTACCGAGCTAACCGCCCTGACGTCCCCGTGGCCATTCGCCCAGTGGGGATTGGATATGATCGGCCAGTTCCCCACCGGAACTGGCGGGCATAAATACGTCCTCGTCGCGGTGGACTACTTCACCAAGTGAATCGAGATTGTTCCCATCAGGAAACCGGCCGCTGCCACAACCATCAAGTTCCTCCAAAACAACCTGATACACCGGTTCGGAATCCCGAGGTGCATCATCACCGACCACGGGACGGACTTCGAGAACGAGAAAGTAAGGGACTTCTGCAAAGAATACCATATCCTCATGAAGTTCGCCGCGGTCGCGCATCCCCAATGTAACGGACAGGCCGAGGTCGGTAACCGGGACGTCCTCCGGGGTCTCCGAACCCGTCTGGAAGGGAGACAGGGCAGTTGGGTCGAAGAGCTACCCCGGGTCTTATGGGCCCTGCACACGTCAAAAAAAACTCCCACCGGGGAGACCCCTTTCAGCCTCTGCTACGGAACCGAAGCGATGGTCCCAGCGAAGATCGGGCTACCCAGTCACCGGGTCGAGCACTTCGACGATGACGCAAACACTATGGCAATACGAACCAACCTCGACATACTGTTGGAGAAAAGGGATCGGGTCCAGATCAGAGCCGCCGCCTATCAACAGCAGATGGCCCGATACTACAACGCTCGGGTAAAACACCACTCCTTCAAGACCGGAGACCTAGTCCTGCGGTGGAACGAATTCATCGACCAAGGCAGGCTTCACAAATTCTCCCCAAAGTGGGAAGGTCCTTTCCTCGTCTCTGAAGCGCTCCCCGGCAGAGCCTACCGCCTACAGGACGCGGACGGACGGAAGCTCCTGTTTACCCCAATCAGAGCAAAGCTCTGTTCAGATTTCAAGGCGGGAGATGAAGCAACGCTTCTGTTTCCCCAATCAGAGCAAGACTCTATTTTCAAATAAAATTCAAATTTTTAATAAAGAAGCAACGCTTCAGCTGACTTGCGCTCTGCGCTGCGTGACACGTGGCTGCGCTCTGCGCTGCGCGACACGTGGCAGCGCGGTTGCGCTAGCGCAGTTGCGCTGCGCGCCACGTGGCAGCGTGGTTGCGCTGCGCTCTGCGCTGCGCGACACGTGTCAAGCGCTGGTGCATCTGCGCATAAGATCTTTCTGTTCTTTTTAAAATAAGAAGATTGTTTTCTGTAAAACAGAAGCCCTTGGATCAAAGATCCAACGGTGGGGAAAATTCCCCAAATCACTCAGAGAAAGATCTCTTTAACAAATTTAACTAATTAATGGGCACTATATAAAGATCCCCAAACCCCAATTCAGAGATCATCAAGATCAATCAATCAACATCATCATCAAGATCGAGAAGAAAAAAAGAACTCTGAAGAATTTGAGAGAACTCTTCAAAAACAAAAAAAAAAGGTAAAAAACCTTTAGAAAAAGAGAAGATTCTCTTATGAACAGATCATTGATCTAAGAAGAAAATCAATGATCTTCAATAAAAAAGAAAAAGAAATAAGAACAGTGCCTTGCATTTTTTATGAACCACTGGTTCTTTGAAAACAAGAAAAAACTTGTTTTCTTTGATCTAAAATTGATCCAAAGATAAAACAGTGTCCTGCACTTACAAAAACTGCACTGTTGCGCTCCTGCGTTGGCGCAAGCCATCAGGGAGCGCCACGTATCAGCGGCGCAGCGCACTGACACAACGCACTGCGCTGCTGCGCTTGCGCTCATCAGAGCGCGACACGTGTCAGCAGCGCAAGCGCAGCGCACTGCGCTTGCGTGACACGTGTCACTACCACAAGCTCTTCCTGACAAATACACTGCATTGTTTACTGAAGGGCCAAGCCCAAATTAAAAAGGCCTAGCAGGCCAAAATAAATTGCAATGCAATAAAAGGGCAGAGCCCAAATAAAATTGATGCTCTGCATCATTTATAAAAGGGCAGAGCCCAAAGACAACAAAATGCAGTGCATTATTAAAAAAAGGGGCAAAGCCCTAGCACAGGCCTAATAGGCCAAAGACAAATAAAAATGTTGAACATTTTTTAACTGGACTTAGCCCAATCATGGCCGTAAGTGTTCAAATTAAATTGACTGAGCATAGATGCTCCCTTAAATCAATTTACATCCGGTTCGAGGGTACATCTCCGAACTCCTCTGACCCCTATCGTTGTAATCCCTCAACGACGTCAGAGAGGTGACGGGTCCCGACAACCACACATTAATACGGACTGCGGGGTCCTTAAACTCATGGACCGAAACGTCCCTAAACTAATGCTGGACCGAAACGTCCCTAAACTAATATTCGTCCCGAAACGGAAATGTTGGACCGAAATGTTCTTAAACTAATCCTCGTCCCCAAATGAGAATATTGGACCACCATGTCCCTAAACTGGAACAATAGAGCCAATTGCTCTCTTGTCGGATCCAAACGATCCCGTTAAGTCGATCTTAGTCTGGAAATTAGGCTAACGTATCCTTAACAAAAGTTTAAGTTGATCTTAGCCTTAAATAGAGCTAACGTATCCTTAAACTAAAACACCAAACCCAAATCTAAGTAAATACGGATTTGGACTAATCCACGTCCTACGGGCGACGGCATCACTTAGTCTCCGTATACAATCCACGAGCAACCACAAATAAAACAAACACACACGACACGAAGTGAAATTCTGGAGAAGGAGAAAGTTGTTACCGCAACGCGGTAGCGTAATTAACTGCAGGGGCTTGCGCCTGCAGGGAAGAGCGTCCCTACAATCAAAAACCCCTCAGGCGAGGGGGAATCTGACGAAGTCTGCTAAATCGGCCGCATCCGTCTAAACCTCCGATACACGGTGCCATAAATCAACTTGGTATCTTCGGAGAAGTAGACGGATAAAACCAAAAAGCATCTACCCTGAATCTCAGTGTCAGGACTTCGCAGTCCTGTGCGCCGTCTTTCGGAGGGGAACAGATTCTGGCACGCTCGGTGGGACATTTTCCTCTTTCCACTCCACACTTCGTTTATCGTCTTCGCGAACGAATCGCGGTTTGTTAATGGTTGCCTTTGGATTTCAAGTTACTAAGATTTGGTCTTTTTCCTGGCGCAGAAATCAAGCATCAATGGCCTCTAACTGCTCGAACTGCTCGAAGTGCCAATGCAACCGACGCTCCACCTCACCTGGAGGTGTAGCATATGAGCCTCAAGCGGCCTCCATCCTTGCCCTGCCGGTAGAACAGGTGACCCAGGCCACCACCGGCCTGTTTTTCGGGACCATGATCCCTCCTGGAAGCTTCACCCTGCCAATACCCGTACTGGAAGCTTCGAAGAAGTCGGTCTTTGATCGACTTGCTACTCCCACGGCCCCTATCAACGGGTCGTCCAACTCCTCGATCTTCACCAGACTGAGTCTGAACTCCAAAGGGCTCGCCAAAAAGCCCATGATACCTGAGAAGGCCATCCCAGAGAAGACGGCCGCTCCCGAAGTCGCCAAGGCGGCTTCTCCTGTCAAAGAGTCAGTCTTTTCAAGGTTAACTATTCCTGCTCCTGCCACTGCTCGAGGATCTGTCTTTGACAGATTGAATATCACCCCTCAAAGAACTACCTCAGTCTTTAAAAGGCTAACACCAGCAGCGCCTCATCCGGACAGGGAGCAAAAAGAAGCTGTCTCTATCGCCGAGCCAGTCCCAGCGGCTCGTCATGCTCGACGTCGCCATTGGCGACGAGTGAGGAAGGCAGGGGGAAACTCCCCCTCAGGGCTAACTCCACCTGCTCCAGTGGTGGAAGTCAATGCTGCTGTTCCAACTGGGAACAGCTTTGAACCACTTAGGAGGGTACGTAAGAACTCTCCAACCGCTACACTGAAGAGATCTCCTCCACCTGCGGAGAGAGTTCCGGAAACGAAGCAAGAGCAGCCCCTTCAACGGCTGTCCTCAAAAATTTATAGAGTTTGGCGGAGAGTTCAAGACTCCGTAATTGACCCAGATCACTCTCGTCAACAGAAAAAGGAGAAGGTGCAAGAAGAAAAGGGACGTCCTATTAAACAACAAAGGACAGCAATTGCCAGGGTGCCCACTACAACGGCCCCTTCAACTTCAACGGCCCACAAAAGAAGAAGGCCGGAGAAAATCCTCGTGCCCGCGGCAAATGCCAAAGGCGGTGAGCCTAAACGCCCTAAGTCCGGGGGCATAATAGTTCATACAGTATACATGGCGTCGGGAAAGGAGGACAGCCGTGCATCCACAGGTCATAGACCGCTTACACGGTCAGTGACCAAAGCTCAGGAGTAACAGCAAAAGCTCCAGGAGATGATGAACGCGATGGCCGCACTCACTAGGCCAAAAGAAAGCCCTGAAACGTCCTCGGATGAACGTCAGGAACAAGAAACTGACGCTGAATTCCTTCGTCGGATATTGGAGAAGAAGGATAAAGAGGCTGCTGAACAAGCAGCCAACATAAAGCGTATGGCCCTCCTGTTCCAAGACATGGTGGGGATGATGATCCAACAAGATCCTCCAGCCGAAAATCCCCCGATCGTCCTTGAAGACGATAGGGGAGAAACGTCGAATCCTCCACCAGCTCTGTCAACAGCTAAGGAGGAGACAATCTCCAAAGCTGACTTGGACGAGTACATAGCCCAATAAATACGGGTTCATCATGCGACTGAAGCAGCCGGCCAGGTCGTAAAAACAGGACGACCATATCCGAGCCAGTACGACCAGATCAAGTACCCGCCGGGCTATACCATTCCCAAGTTCCATGTCTATAAGGGGACGGGCAATCCCCACCAACATGTTTCCCAGTTCAGGGCACTCTGCGGCAACACCGGCGGTGATGACAAACTGTTGCTTCGCCAGTTCGTTGGCAGCTTGTCAAATACAGCGTTCGAGTGGTACTCTGAGCTCCCAAACGACTCTATCAAGACCTTCGCGGAGATGGAGCTACTGTTTACCCAGCGTTTTGCAAGCGCCAGCGAACGCACCCCGATGACGACACTGATTAACGCCAGGGTGAAGCCGGGCGAAACATGGGTCCAATACGCTATAAGGTGGCGGAACTTATGGTCAAAATGCGAGCAACGCATTGAAGAAGCTCCTGCAGTGGGTATGTTTGTGGGAACCCTTGACCCGCAAGCAACCATCTCGCAATTTATGATGTTTTTCAAGCCGACTACCTTCCAGGCCCTGATCGACAAGCGAGCGCAAATGGATCAGATGGGCCATAGACCTCCTCTTCCAAAGCCAGACTCCCGAAACGAGAAGGGAAAGGGGAAAGCGATCGTTGTCGTTAATGCTCAACAACAGCCGAGCAACTCGAAGCCGGTCGATCGTCAAAATAATATGCGTCCACACGTACCCCTTGAAGAGAGGCTAGGACGTCCTTACTCGTTTCCCCGAGATAAAACGAGAAGATTATTCGAGCTGGCGTTGCGCAACCGACTCATAAATCTGCCGGATCCAAAACGTCCGTCGCAACCAAATGATGTCAATGAGCCAAACTACTGTCCCTATCACCGAGTACTGGGTCATCCGATCGAAGATTGCTACATCTTCAAAAATTGGCTTGAAGACCAGTACTAACAGGGCAAGTTCGCGTTATCTGACAGATGGAAGGTGAATCCACCGCAACCTCACGTCTCTAAAAGGATGAATATGCCGGGGGCAACATGCTCTCTCGTCGAAAAAGCCCCATGGGAGGTTGTGCTGTCAGCCAAGACAAGGAGGATGCTGAACGATCTTCAAACATACCCAGCGATCAAGTGGAAGAACCTGTTGGAACCTCAGATCATTGAGGGGATGTTGAAGCCACGTCCAACTCCAAAGACTGATAATGATGGCCCAAGCACTCACAACCAGCTGTCAAAATCTTCAAAGAAGAAGAAGAAGAAAGCCAAGAAGCACGTGAAGCCTGGCGATAAGCGCACAGACTTACAAAAACAAATTGACACGCTGGAGGAATACAACCGGAAGGCACGGACTCCCATTACACTCCAAGAGTTCCTCAACCACGTCTTTCAAAAGGAAAATGAGAAAGACAGCTCGTCGGATGAATCTGAAGAATACGTGGCGAGCTGTCATATGATTTCCCATTCATTTACAGATGATGAGGAAATTCCTTGCGCTGAGAAGCTGGGGACGGACCCTGAACCAGAAATTCTGCGACCGTCAGATAAGATGATCGATGCCTTCCTGAATGAGATTCGTCTGAAAGTTAAAGCCAATCAAGAGCGTGAGATGGCCATACTAGAAGGAGCCAAACACCGCCGACTGGACGAAAGAGTCGAGATATTCCCATCAAATCAAAAGACATCCGCTGCCGATGAAAACAAATTCAAGACGAGGAAAAGGTTTGCTAAAACCATATCAATGGGAATGAAGCTACCACCCTCGGAAGAAAACACTCTCGGTGGAATAGAGATGTATCCTAATTATTGCCTATATCATCAGAAGATCGCACATGCTACTGAAGACTGCGACTCCTTTAAGTGTTGGTGGCAAGAGTATATCACTCACAGGCATTACGTCAACAGAACAAAGCGGGAAGCTCGTAGACGGCGGAAAAATACGACAGATGAGCATAAAAGAGTCGCCGGCAATTGCCACAGGAACGACCCCGACGAAGAAACAGCTTTCAACCCTCTCTTCAAGGGATCCATCTCTGAAGAATTGAAGAATCATGAGAACATTCATCCATGCAAGGGCATACTACCCGGAAAGAATCTCGGACCCGCAAACGACGGAGCAAGCAAAAAGGATGATGGAAAAGGAAAAATGACCTTCGTCGCCAACATTCAACAACAACCGAGCAACTCAAAATCGATTGTTCGCCAAAACAACCTGCGCCCACGCCCATCACTCGGGGAAAGATTGGGACGTCCTTACTCGTTTCCCCAAGATAAAACGAGGAAACTGTTTGAACTGACAATGCGCAACGGACTCATCAATCTGCCAAATCCGAAACGTCCGCTACAGCCGGGAGATGTCAACGATCTTAATTACTGCCCCTACCATCGAGCAGTAAGTCATCCGCTCGAAGATTGCTTCGTCTTCAAAAACTGGGTTGAAGACCAGTACCAACAAGGCGAACTCGTGCTGTCTGAAAACTAGAAGGTGAGCCCGCCACAACCACATGCTCCGAAAAAGATGGATGTGCCGGGGGCATCATGCTCATTCATAGAGAAAGCCCCACGGACCGAAACATCCTTAAACTAATGACGGACCACTACGTCCTAAAACTGGATGACGGACCGAAACGTCCTTAAACTAACGCCGGACCGAAACGTGCTAAAACTAATGACGGACCGAAACGTCCTTAAACTAATGGCGGACCGAAACGTCCTTAAACTATTACCGCAGCATCTTCAGGCTGACGAGATGAATAAAAAAAAGAAGGAAAAAAATATGAAAAAAATATATAATAAAATAAAAAAAAGAATAAAAACGGTATGTCCATAAGCAAAAAGAGCACGGATGAAAACCCGAAAGGGCTCCGTGAGTAAAAACAGCAGGGCTACCGGCGAGTGTTCGTGAAAACCCGAAAGGGCGCGACCTCGTAAAAAAAAAGAAAATAAAAAGAATAAAAAACGGTATGTCCATAAGCAAAATGGACACGGATGAAAACCCGAAAGGGCTCCGTGAGTAAAAACAGCAAGACTACCGGCGAGTGTTTGTGAAAACCTGAAAGGGCGCAACCTCGTTAAAGGACACTTACAGGATCCTCTCGACCTTGTAAGGAGAAACCACCGGCGTGAGATCCTTACGACTCACAAGGGAGCAACACACTTAGGGATCCCCACGATTCCTAAGGAGAAAATACACTTACGAGATCCTCACGACTCGTAAGGAGAACTCTCTTATGGGACCCTCACGGCTCATAAGATTTGAAAGTTTTAAATTACAGAGACCTGAACCTGTACTTAAGCAAACCCCCCCTCCACAACTTTCGATATTGCCCTACAAGTGGCTCGATACTGACCATTGTATACAATCCACGGGCGCGAATAAACATTTCCCTAACCAAGTCCCGTCCGTAACTGGGGATATGTACGCATGATGAACAACCCTTATAAGTCCTCTCGACTTACAAGGAGAAAACCCTCTTGTAGGATCCCTACGACTTACAGAGGAACATACACTTAGGAATTCTCACGATTTCTAGGGAGAAAACACACCCACAAGATCCTCACGACTTGTAGGGAAAAATACCTTTGTGAGACCCGTACGGCTCATGAAGTCAAAAGCCTTAGTCGACAGGACCTTAACCCTGTTCGCTAAGCCATCTTTGTTCGACATCGACAGAGGCAAATGATGATTCGCTCCTGGCAATATCCTAGTTGTAGTGGTGCTGATTCCGAAATCAGTGTCTAATTTCAGGTTTACGGCGAAAAGCCGGTGGGCCACACATGCATACGAAATAGCCGAAATGATGGGGCAACTTGCAATAAAAAGCAACAGGTAAAAACGTATGCATACAAAACAGCCGAAATGATTGGGCAACTCGCAATAAGAAGCAGCGAGTAAACATAAAATAAATAGCCGAAATGATTGGGCACCGCGAAAAATAGCCGAAATGATTGGGCAATCGCGACCTTCGCGATATAAAAGCTGAAATGATAGAGCATCGCGGAAATAAAACAATAAAAATAAATGAAACTTTTGCCCTGCAGGTAAGTCCATAGTGATCCCTGTATACAATCCACGGGCATAAACCAAAAAAGGGAAGGGGGACTACATTTCCCCACCAGGCTGCGTCAAAGGGAAGTCAGATCTCGACGACCACATCTACAGCCTGGAGACCAACAGCGGCGTTCCTCCTCATTCCAGCAGGATATGGACGTGACATCACCAATCGGAGCCACGGCAAAGTCCCCAGTTCTAAGACTCTACGGTTCACATACAACCTAAAGTCGGCAAACGACCTCCGTCGCGGAAACAGGTCAGCCAATGACCTCTGTCTCGGAAACAAGTCAGCCAACGACCTCCGTCGCGGAAACAGGTCAGCCAACGACCTCCGTCGCGGAAACAGGTCAGCCAACGACCTCCGTCGCGGAAACAGGTCAGCCAATGACCTCCGTCGCGGAAACAGGTCAGCCAATGACCTCTGTCTCGGAAACAGGTCAGCCAACGACCTCCGTCGCGGAAACAGGTCAGCCAATGACCTCTGTCTCGGAAACAGGTCAGCCAACGACCTCCGTCTCGGAAACAGGTCAGCCAACGACCTCCGTCTCGGAAACAAGTCAGTCAATGACCTCCGTCATGGAAACAAGTCAGCAAATGACCTCCGTCATGGAAACAAGTCAGCAAATGACCTCCGTCTCGGAAACAAGTCAGTCAATGACCTCCGTCTCGGAAACAAGTCAGCCAATGACCTTCGTCGCGGAAGCAAGTCAACCAACGACCTTCGTCGCGGAAACAAGTCACCCAACGACCTCCGTCGCGGAAACAAGTCAGCAAATGACCTCCGTCTCGGAAACAAGTCAGCAAATGACCTCCGTCGCGGAAACAAGTCAGCAAATGACCTCCGTCACGGAAACAAGTCAACCAACGATCTCCGTCGCAGAAACAAGTCAGCAAATGACCTCCGTGGCGGAAACAAGTCAGCCAATGACCTCCGTCACGGAAACAAGTCAGCCAATGACCTCCGTCTCGGAAACAAGTCAGCAAATGACCTCCGTCGCGGAAACAAGTCAACCAATGACCTCCGTCTCGGAAACAAGTCACCCAACGACCTCCGTCTCGGAAACAAGTCAACCAACGACCTCCGTCTCGGAAACAAGTCAGCAAATGACCTCCGTCTCGAAAACAAGTCAGCAAATAACCTCCGTCGTGGAAACAAGTCAACCAACGACCTCCGTCTCGGAAACAAGTCAGCCAATGACCTCCGTCTCGGAAACAAGTCAGCAAACGACCTCCGTCTCGGAAACAAGTCAGCCAATGACCTCCGTCGCGGAAACAAGTCAGCCAATGACCTCTTCGTCGGAACAACGCTCCGACCCGGAAACAAGTCAGCCAACGACCTCCCCGTCGGAGCAATACTTCGACTCGGAAACAAGTCAACTCAAAATACACCTACAAGATCCTCACGACTTGTAAGGGAGAAAATTCTCTTATAAGATCCTTACGACTTATAAGAGAAAACACACTTAGGAATCCTCACGATTCCTAAGGAGAAAATCCACCTACGAGATCCTCTCGATCCGTAGGGAGAAAAGTCTCTATGAGACCCTCACGGCTCATAGATTTGAAAAGCCTTAGATAGCAGACCTGAACCTGCTTCCTAAGCCATCACCACTCCCCAAGGTGTTCAAGACAGAATGTTTTAAATCGCTTACAGGCTACGTTTATTTAAAGAATGTACCAGTAACAAAGCAGAAAATAAAAGGAAAGAGGCAAAACATTTGTCATTCATACTTGGAAAATTTTTACATCAATAAAGACAATAAACAAAGACATTATTCAAATAATTACAACGGCAAAACCTCAGATCCTGGACAGGGATTGAGGAACTCGAAAGTGACCTTGTCTAAGACTTTCCAAGCTTGGCGAACCATCCTGGTGTGCTTCCTTTCGCGAGCACGGGCGTCAGGATCCCCACTGATATCCTCCACCCTCCGATAGGCAGCAAGAATGGCGGACTGTTGAAAGGCTTCGTGCAAGAGATCGATGAGATTGTCTCGCCGTCTCTTCGAGATTAAATTCATCAGGTACACTGAGTGCACCTTGTCCTCGGCGGCGTCCAATGCTCTAAGCGGCACGCCGGTAAAGAATAGGGGAAGTGCTTCCCAGATGGCTCCCACAATAAGCTTCAACAGAGGGGAGCGCCGAGAAAGCAGTTGACCGTTGTACGCGACGAAGCGACTCATGATCTCTGCACATTCGGCATTGGTAAATTCTCGATTTTGGGAACGGCCGAGTCGGCGGATGTCCCCGTAAGAGATAATCTCGTCAAGATCGTACATGTGGGCGTCCATCACTCCTATAAAAGAAGATCGACAAAATTAGCAACTCGTAAGAGTTTTGCTATATAATTTAAAAAGGAGCAAAGCTCCATCAATGAATCAAGAAGTTACAAATAAAATCCTCTCAGAAGAACAGAATTTTATTAATGGAACTCTAATAGAGTTCCTCTTAGTTCTCTTTAGACCCCTTTAGAGCAAAGTTTTGCTAAATGAAACCCTAAATGGGTCTTCTTTAGATCAGGGATCCATTGAGAGTAAGGCTCTTAAAATTGATTTAATCTAATCCGAATTAATTTTTACCTAAAAAATTTTTCTAAAGTTTTAACTCTTAAAAGTGCTTGAACAAAAAGAGCAGGGCTCTGGACAAAATTCTTATGAAGAGATGAAAATCATCTAAGAGACCAAAGGTCCTATTTATAGGCAATAAATGTCGTTTCAACTTCCCAACGGTTGGGATTCTGCCACCGCTGCGCTCACGTTTGGGGCCACGTAAGCGCAACGGTGGGGGGGCATTTGTTTACCCCAATCAGAGCAAACCTCTATTCGGATTTCAAGACGGGAGATGAAGCAACGCTTCTGTTTCCCCAATCAGAGCAAGGCTTTATTTTCAAATAAAATTCAAATTTTTAATAAAGAAGCAACGCTTCAGCTGACTTGCGCACTGCGCTGCGCGACACGTGGCAGCGCAGTTGCGCTGCACGACACGTGGCAGCGCAGTTGCGCTGCGCTCTGCGCTGCGCGACACGTGGCAGCGCAGTTGCGCTGCGCTCTGCGCTGCGCGACACGTGGCAGCGCAGTTGCGCAGCGCTCTGCGCTGCGCGCCATGTGTTAAGCGCTGGTGCATCTGCGCCAAACAGAATTAAATTCTAATAAAATCTTTCTGTTCTTGTTAAAACAAGAAGATTTTCTTCTGTAAAACAGAAGCGCTTGGATCAAAGATCCAACGGTGGGGAAAATTCCCCAAATCACCCAGAGAAAAATCTCTTTAACAAATTTAACTAATTAATGGGCACTATATAAAGATCCCCAAACCCCAATTCAGAAATCATCAAGATCAATCAATCAACATCATCATCAAGATCGAGAAGAAAAAAAGAACTCTGAAGAATTTGAGAGAACTCTTCAAAAACAAAAAGAAAAGGTAAAAAACCTTTAGAAAAAAAGAAGATTCTCTTATGAACAGATCATTAATCTAAGAAGAAGATCAATGATCTTCAATAAAAAAGAAAAAGAAATAAGAACAGTGCCTTGCATTTTTTATGAACCACTGGTTCTTTGAAAACAAGAAAAAACTTGTTTTCTTTGATCTAAAATTGATCCAAAGATAAAACAGTGCTCTGCACTTGCAAAAACTACACTGTTGCGCTCCTGCGTTGGCGCAAGCCACCAGGGAGCGCCATGTATCAGCAGCGCAGCGGCGCAGCGCACTGACACAACACACTGCGCTGCTGCGCTTGCACTCATCAGAGCGCGACACGTGTCAGCAGCGCAAGCGCAGCGCACTGGCGCAGCGCACTGCGCTTGCGTGACACGTGTCACTACCACAAGCGCTTGCGCTCAATGATTGGCGCAAAGCGCCTGACAAATGCACTGTATTGTTTACTGAAGAGCCAAGCCCAAATTAAAAAGGCCTAGCAGGCCAAAATAAATTGCAATGCAATAAAAGGGCAGAGCCCAAATAAAATTGATGCTCTGCATCATTTATAAAAGGGCAGAGCCCAAACACAACAAAATGCAGTGCATTATTAAAAAAAGGGGCAAAACCCTAGCACAGGCCTAATAGGCCGAAGACAAATAAAAATGCTGAACATTTTTTTAACTGGACTTAGCCCAATCATGGCCGTAAGTTCTCAAATTAAATTGACTGAGCATGGCTGCTCCCTTAAATCAATTTACATCCGGTTCGAGGGTACATCTCCGAACTCCTCTGACCCCTATCGTTGTAATCCCTCAACGACGTCAGAGAGGTGACGGGTCCCGACAACCACACATTAATACGGACTGCGGGGTTGTCACGCCCCGCTTTCCAGAGTACGCTAGATTAGGCATGTGACATAGCCAACCATGCTACCTGTGGGTAGGAAGTATCCATCCACAGTCACATTACGGCTGTAGAGATATCAAGAACAAGATAAAACTATCTAAAACATGTCCATAATCCAGAATAACAGGAGTCAATAATAAATAAATGCGGAAGCAATTGATCCAATACAAATAACTGAAAAGTGTGTCCCATAATGCAGGCTCACATCAGGAAATAAATGCAGGAAATAAAACTAACTACTACTGAACTCACAGCTCAGCCTGCTGGCTGAAGTACTCCTGCTCGGACTGCAACAGCGGTACGGAATCTGGGCCATGCAAAACTCAGACGTCAGCGCGTCATGTCATCAAGTAATATAATATGAACAGTGTAGCAGGCAATGTAATATAAACATGAATACAGCAAGAATAACAATAATATGAATCATACCAGTACAGGGTAGCGTGCAGTGGGTAAACTAAACTGTTCTATCAGGTTTTCTATTCTAAAGTCTTTGAAATCAATTGATGAATCATCGATGTAACTCAATAGTATCCCGTACATACCCGGGACCACGGCCACAATATTCTCGGCTGCAGCCGAGACATGCCGCTAGGCACAAAACAGGAATGTGTACACTCGATAGTATCCCGTACATACCTGGGACCACGGCCATAATATTCTCGGCTGAAACCGAGACATGCCGCTAGGCACAAAACAGGAATGTGTACACTCAGGACAGGTAATGAAATGTCGAGTTACAAGTCAGGTTTCACCTTTGATTTCCCCATACCCCCAAGTTATATGTGCAAGTCAAGTCAGGTATCCCGAAATCAAGAAACTAATGCCAACACAGGATCAGGTAAACAGGTTTGTCTGGATAGACAACAGGAACGGTCCATGAGGACTACATGTCAGGTTTATTGGCATTAGACACAAGATCAGGTAACAGGTAAAGCCATGGTACATCAGGTCCAGCCAGGTAATGTATAAAGGTGTCATGTCATGTCAAGAGTGTACGGTACCATATCATGTCAAGTAGGAAGTGTAACAGGTCATGTCAGGAAGCACAAGATGTCATGTGGGTGCTCATAATCAAACTAACATAAACATGTGTATAAATAAACAAGTATGAGTACTATCAGAACAATAAACTGGAACATGTAATATGATATGCAAATAAATATAATTTCAAGGATATGGATGCACAGTTATCGATTAGGGTTACATTTATAGTTCCAATATTAATTAGGATGCAATTTATTAAACATGGAGTGTTAATATCATATTATTATGTAGTAATGTGATCTATGGATGCAATTATATGTATCTTAAATGCGATGGATGCAAACGGGTATCCGAAAAATTGTAAAACTATAAAATGGTAATGTGGGATGTACAACTAAACAATATGTGATATAAATATTGATATAATAATATTAATATGGATAGCATATTCAAAGCGATTAATAACTATAAAAGTGGTATTGATTAACCATGCACAAGAAGGTTCCGTTCAAAAATTCAGCGTCATCCTAATTTGTAAAATAACTTAAAAATAACAAACGTTCTCCAAAAAGAACGTGTCTTATACCAAAACAAAGATAATTCAATAAGGTTTTCAGTTTTAAAAGTATAAGCATCTCAGGTTGTCCCTATAAAAAGTTATGAACATTCGAAGTTGAAAGTTTGCTGCTGGAATTTCCCTGGACAGCAGTTTGGAGACATTTTCATTTGCATTTTACGTTATTTAAACAATTTATTTTGCCAATAAATATTTCATAGAGTTATAGTATTCTGAGTTAGCTTCGTAATGAACTAAAGAACGTATACTAATGATTTTTTTATGATTTATAATGAATTTTATAAGATAAGGTGTACAGTAAATTTCAGATTTGTCATATCCGATTTTTCATCGACGTTTCATGTGTAAACTATAAGATTTTCAAATGTATAACATTATAAAATGAAGATTATAAACTAATTAAAGATAATAATAATAAATATTACGACGATATATATTTTAAATGATATGGTTGCAGTATAATATAATCTAGTATGTCACAAGATAAGTTTTCATGATCTACATTTAATATGATATAAACGGATGCAAACGGAACATCGAAACGTTATAAAATTAAATATGGGGCACTAGATTTAAACTATAGGTAAGGTATTTATTTAAATAGGTATAAAATGAATTATATAGTATGTAGCAAGATTAACTTGCCTCGATAGGTCGCGAATCGGGAAAACGGAACGTTAACCGTCGGCGGGGAAAACTCGCGACGGGCGCACGGTTCACGGAATGAACCCAAACGATGAACAAAGGAACCACACGGGTCGGGATACCTCGCTGGAACGTCGAGAAGCGTCACCGGCACGACGGAATTCCTGCAACAAAAGAACAGTTAAAAAAATGAGAAACGAGACATGAAGCAAGAAGAGAAAGAATGATAAAGAGAAGTACGAGATAATATATGAGAAAGAGAGAGAGAGAAAAAGTGGAGAGAGAGAGAGCTGCAGGTGGGGGCCCACGGAATTAAAAGGAACGCGATTGGCTAAAGGGGAATCGTTAGTTAGGGATAAATATTAATTAAAGATTCAAAACATTTTAAGGAATAGTAGGATATATATATAGGTTAATTTAAAGATTTAAAAGATAGGTAATGAACAGTAAGATATCAGGTTAATTAGAAAAATATATTCGATGGTTTTAATAATATTAAAATTTGGGATTTTGGCGCCAAATAAAACATTTCCAAATCGCGCCCGGGTCGAGTCCAAAAATTTGAAATTGAAATAATAGGATTTTAAGCGGGATCCAAATTTTAAAATTAAGTGTTTTATGATTAAAAAGCATAACCCCAAAACGGACACATGTACGCGCGCGTAGCCGTCCAAACTCGCCCGTTTCACTGAACGGGACGAGAACACAATGCACGGACGCTACCACGAGGTTAGGGGTGTCAAGTAGGCCAAGATGAATATTTTCAATTTTATTTTAGACGCCAAAATTTGTTATATGTAGAAATGACTTTGCCGGGTAAATTTTACAGTAAGCAACAAACAAGCAACTTAAATAAAATGAGTACCACATTATTCTGAAACAGTAACTGAAAATATTAGCATTGGACTCGGGTGTTACATTATACCCAACTACAAAAGAATTTCGTCCTCGAAATTCCAAGAATACAAAGATAGAAAACTACAGGAAAAGGTGAGGAAACTTCTGTCGGATTTCATCTTCTCATTCCCAAGTGGACTCTCCATGTGATCGATTTCCCCAAGAAACAAGCACAAGGGGAATAACCTTGTTCTTGAGAACCTTTTCCTTTCGATCCACGATTTCAATCGGTCGCTCCTCAAAAGTCAAGTCTTCTCGTACTGTTAGCTCTGAATGATCCAAAACGTGTGTTTCATCTCGAACATACCTTCGTAGTTGAGATACGTGAAACATATCGTGCACACTTGCCAAGGTCTGCGGTAACGCCAAACGGTACGCTACCTCTCCAACACGCTCCAAGATCTCAAAGGGTCCAACGAATCGAGGACTAAGTTTTCCTCGACTCCCAAACGAATCACCCCTCTAGTCGGTGATATCTTCAAGAACACCAAATCACCTATGGCGAACTCTAGAGGTCTTCTTGACGTGTCAGCCCAACTCTTCTGTCTGTCTTGTGCTGCCTTCATATGATTCCTGATAGTGTTAACCTTTTCAACTGTCTGCACAACCAAATCTGGTCCCAACAATCTTCGTTCACCGACATCATCCCAACAAACAGGTGAACGGTATTTACGACCATACAAAGCTTCAAACGGAGCCATCTGGATAGTTGCTTGAAAACTGTTGTTATACGAAAACTCCACCAAATGTAGATGATCCTCCCAAGAACCCTTGAAGTCCAACATGCATGCTCTCAACATATCTTCAAGAGTTTGGATCGTTCTCTCCGACTGACCATCAGTTTGAGGATGATAAGCTGTGCTAAACTTCAATCGAGTCCCCAAACTTTCCTGTAAACTCCTCCAGAAGTGTGATAAGAACCGAGTGTCCCGATCGGACACGATGCTCACCGGTACTCCATGCAACCTTACAATCTCCTGCATGTACCGCTCTGCCAAAGTCTCTGTTGATTGACCAACCCGGAAAGGAATAAAGTGAGCTGCCTTGGTCAATCGATCAACAATCACCCATACAACATTGTTGCCTTTTGGACTCCACGGTAAAGCCGTCACGAAATCCATGGTTATATGTTCCCACTTCCACTGAGGAATCGGAAGTGGTTGCAATAAACCAGCAACCCTTTGATGTTCAGCCTTAACTTGCTGACACACCAAGCACTTTGCCACAAAGCGAGCAATCTCCCATTTCATGCCTTCCCACCAGAAATGCTGTCGAATATCTCGGTACATCTTTGTGCCTCCTGGATGTACAGTATAAGCTGAACTGTGTGCCTCCTTCATAAGCTCTTCGCGAACATCTCCCTTTGGCACACACAAACGGCTACCATACCTCAACGAACCATCTTCGTGGATTAGTAAATCTGTTCGTAGCCCGGCTTCAACTTGCTCTCGAAACTTTTGCAGTCTAGGATCCTGCGATTGTGCTGCTTTAATATTCTCGATCAAAGACGAATGTACTTGCAGCTGCAACAACTGTCCCGTAGAACACGGTAGCACAACCTCCAAGTCAAATCTTCGAAAATCTGCGACGATCTCCTTCTACGTAGTTAACACCTGAATTACTGGTAACCGACTAAGCGCATCCGGCACAACATTAACCTTCCCCGGATGGTACTTAAGATCAAGAACGTAGTCAGCCATCAGCTCCAACCATCTACGCTGCCTCATGTTAAGCTCTTTCTGTGTGAACACATACTTCAAGCTCTTATGATCTGTAAAAACTTCGACTCTTTCGCCTAAAAGATAGTGTCTCCAAATCTTCAAAGCGAAAATCACAGCCGCAAGCTCCAAGTCATGAGTTGGATAATTCTTCTCATGGGTCTTCAACTGTCTCGATGCGTATGCTACAACCTTCCCATGCTGCATCAAAACACATCCCAATCCTTTCCCAGATGCGTCGCTGTGAATCACCAATCCTCCGGAATTATCTGGCACGGTCAGAATAGGGGCGGTTATCAACTTCTGCTTCAACGTCTTGAAAGCTAACGCACACTTATCCGCCCATACAAAAGGTACCTCCTTGCACGTAAGCTTGGTCAACGGCTCTGCCAGACGAGCAAAGTTCTCCACAAATCTCCTGTAGTATCCGGCTAATCCAAGGAAACTTCTTATCTCAGCAACATTCTTTGGAATAGGCCAATCTCGAACTGCTGCAATCTTTTCTAGATCAACGGCATTGCCATCGCCAGACACAACATGCCCCAGAAACTTCACTTCCTCCTGCCAAAACTCACACTTACTCATCTTCGCATACAATTTCTCCTGTCTCAACGTCTGCAATGCGATCTTTAAATGCTCAGCATGCTCCTCAAAACTCTTCGAGTAAACCAGAATATCGTCAATGAAGACCACGATAAACTGGTCCAAGAACGGTGAAAAGATTCAGTTCATCAAGTCCATGAATACTGCTGGCGCATTCGTTACTCCGAAGGGCATCACTAAGTATTCGTAATGTCCGTACCGAGTTCGAAACGCCGTCTTGCAAATATCTTCAAACACGTCCATAGAATCACGAACAACAGCTGGCTCTTTACTTTCATCACTTCCATTGATGCAAGAATATTGTTTGTCGGCCTAGCCCTAAACTCGACCGGCCCGACCGAACTGCTTCCTTAACGCAACTGCTGTCTGCTGCAAACTCCCTTTCATCCCAGATAAACTCTGCTGCTCTTGGCTGCTGCAAGTATTTGTGAGAAAGTGGTCAAACCCAGGGAGACAATCTGCCTCTGGATGTCCATGTCCAGTCTGCGCATGAACCTCCATGCCCTGTCTGCATCATTGGCAACTAAAGGTCCAGCGAAACTACTGAGTCTCGTCCATTCTGCTACATGCACATCTTCGGGTGCTCCCTTCTGCTTTAGTCCGATGAACTTCTCTTCCATTTCCTCCTGTGCAGTCCGCGGAAAGAACTTCTCCAGGAAACTCTTAGAAAAATCCGCCCACTTGATCGGCTTGGGCAAGCGGGTCTCCTCAACAAGCCACCATTCTCGGGCGTAGTCCACTAGCTGAATGCGTACCACAACAACTTTTTTGTCATCTGGAATCTGTGCCGCAAAAAGCAAGTTCTCTGTGTCAACTAGCCACTGCTCCACTGGCAACGGCTCCTTTAAACCAGTAAATGTAGACGAACCCAACCGCCTGAAATCTGCTACGGTCCCTACTCGGTCAACTGGTCTAGCTCCAACATTGTTCACAGACTGCTGAACGATCTGCAAACCTTCCCGAAACGAGTCCGCTTGCTGCTGGATCAGCTCGGTCTGTTTCTTTGATTCTCTAGCATTCCTCTTATCACTCCAAGCATGGCGGCTTCGTCCACACGCCACTGGTATGTCTTCAATTTCTTACCGGCCATAATCCTGAACTCAAAATACCCAACATTAGCATGATGATAGATTTTGAATATAGAACAAGGCTAGAACTCCAAGATACTTAAATAGAGTACCGCATTGTAACTATGCCGCGGTATCATAGCCACAATTACATAACTCCATCCAACTCGCCTAAGTCCTACAGATAACAAGGAATCAGGTTTTCGAATCGATATGCAAAGGAAGTTTGCACATCGTAAAAGATATAATCAGGAAGAATGTGATTCAAGAATGGTAAAATGGTCAAGGTGGCAGAACATGTTTCCTAAACACGGGTATTCTGATTCGTGTATTGGGTACAATACCCAACTACAAAAGAATCAACCCGACTATCCTATGTCTCTGATACCAAAAGAACCATGTCATGCCCCGCTTTCCAGAGTACGCTAGATTGGGCATGTGACATAGCCAACCATGCTACCTGTGGGTAGGAAGTATCCATCCACAGTCACATTACGGCTGTAGAGATATCAAGAACAAGATAAAACTATCTAAAACATGTCCATAATCCAGAATAACAGGGGTCAATAATAAATAAATGCGGAAGCAATTGATCCAATACAAATAACTGAAAAGTGTGTCCCATAATGCAGGCTCACATCAGGAAATAAATGCAGGAAATAAAACTAACTACTACTGAACTCACAGCTCAGCCTGCTGGCTGAAGTACTCCTGCTCGGACTGCAACAGCGGTATGGAATCTGGGCCATGCAAAACCCAGACGTCAGCGCGTCATGTTATCAAGTAATATAATATGAACAGTGTAGCAGGCAATGTAATATAAATATGAATACAGCAAGAATAACAATAATATGAATCATACCAGTACAGGGTAGCGTGCAGTGGGTAAACTAAACTGTTCTATCAGGTTTTCTATTCTAAAGTCTTTGAAATCAATTGATGAATCATCGATGTAACTCAATAGTATCCCGTACATACCCGGGACCACGGCCACAATATTCTCGGCTGCAGCCGAGACATGCCGCTAGGCACAAAACAGGAATGTGTACACTCGATAGTATCCCGTATATACCCGGGACCACGGCCACAATATTCTCGGCTGAAACCGAGACATGCCGCTAGGCACAAAACAAAAATGTGTACACTCAGGACAGGTAGTGAACTGTCGAGTTACAAGTCAGGTTTCACCTTTGATTTCCCCATACCCCCAAGTTATATGTGCAAGTCAAGTCAGGTATCCCGAAATCAAGAAACTAATGCCAACACAGGATCAGGTAAACAGGTTTGTCTGGATAGACAACAGGAACGGTCCATGAGGACTACATGTCAGGTTTGTTGGCATTAGACACAAGATCAGGTAACAGGTAAAGCCATGGTACATCAGGTCCAGCCAGGTAATGTATAAAGGTGTCATGTCATGTCAAGAGTGTACGGTACCATGTCATGTCAAGTAGGAAGTGTAACAGGTCATGTCAGGAAGCACAAGATGTCATGTGGGTGCTCATAATCAAACTAATATAAACATGTGTATAAATAAACAAGCATGAGTACTATCAGAACAATAAACTGGAACATGTAATATGATATGCAAATAGATATAATTTCAAGGATATGGATACACAGTTATCGATTAGGGTTACATTTATAGTTCCAATATTAATTAGGATGCAATTTATTAAACATGGAGTGTTAATATCACATTATTATATAGTAATGTGATCTATGGATGCAATTATATGTATCTTAAATGCGATGGATGCAAACGGGTATCCGAAAAATTGTAAAACTATAAAATGGTAATGTGGGATGTACAACTAAACAATATGTGATATAAATATTGATATAATAATATTAATATGGATATCATATTCAAAGCGATTAATAACTATAAAAGTGGTATTGATTAACCATGCACAAGAAGGTTCCGTTCAAAAATTCAGCGTCACCCTAATTTGTAAAATACCTTAAAAATAACAAACGTTCTCCAAAAGGGACGTGTCTTATACCAAAACAAAGATAATTCAATAAGGTTTTCAGTTTTAAAAGTATAAGCATCTCAGGTTGTCCCTATAAAAAGTTATGAATATTCGAAGTTGAAAGTTTGCTGCTGGAATTTCCCTGGACAGCAGTTTGGAGACATTTTCATTTGCATTATACGTTATTTAAACAATTTATTTTGCCAGTAAATATTTCATAGAGTTATAGTATTCTGAGTTAGATTCGTAACAAACTAAAGAACGTATACTAATGATTTTTCTATGATTTATAATGAATTTTATAAGATAAGGTGTACAGTAAATTTCAGATTTGTCATATCCGATTTTTCAACGACGTTTCATGTGTAAACTATAAGATTTTCAAATGTATAACATTATAAAATGAAAATTATAAACTAATTAAGGATAATAATAATAAATATTACGACGATATATATTTTAAATGATATGGTTGCAGTATAATGTAATCTAGTATGTCACAAGATAAGTTTTCATGATCTAAATTTAATATGATATAAACGGATGCAAACGAAATATCGAAACGTTATAAAATTAAACATGGGGCACTAGATTTAAACTATAGGTAAGGTATTTATTTAAATAGGTATAAAATGAATTATATAGTATGTAGCAAGATTAACTTGCCTCGATAGGTCGCGAATCGAGAAAACGGAACGTTAACCGTCAGCGGGGAAAACTCGCGACGGGCGCACGGTTCACGGAATGAACCCAAACGATGAACAAAGGAACCACACGGGTCGGGGTACCTCGCTGGAACGTCGAGAAGCGTCACCGGCACGACGGAATTCCGGCAACAAAAGAACAGTTAAAAATTGAGAAACGAGATATGAAGCAAGAAGAGAAACAATGATAAAGAGAAGTACGAGAGAATATATGAGAGAGAGAGAGAGAAAAAGTGGAGAGAGAGAGAGAGAGCTACAGGTGGGGGCCCACGGAATTAGAAGGAACGCGATTGGCTAAAGTGGAATCGTTAGTTAGGGATAAATATTAATTAAAGATTCAAAACATTTTAAGGAACAGTAGAATATATATATAGGTTAATTTAAAGATTTAAAAGATAGGTAATGAACAGTAAGATATCAGGTTAATTAGAAAAATATATGCGATGGTTTTAATAATATTAAAATTTGGGATTTTGGCGCCAAATAAAACATTTCCAAATCGCGCCCGGGTCGAGTCCAAAAATTTGAAATTGAAATAATAGGATTGTTCCCACCAAAAATTTCTGCGCAAAAGAGTCCAAGGTATCAAATGGCAGCGATACGCTTAAGGAAATACGAACCAGTATCTTCCGGGCTGTTTTTTGACAAACTCCCGAATGAGAAATGGATAAATTCTATTTGTATCGAAAGCGTCTCGATAAAACCTTCGATTTGATATATTATGGGCCTCATAATTCATCCGGGATCAAAAGTTATGAGCAAATGTCTATGCACATGTGATTTAAGGAAGAAGATGCGAACCAGTATTTTCCGAGCTGTATTTTGACAAACTCCGGAACGAAAAACAGCTAAATTCTGATGATATTAAAAGCATCTCGAAAAGACCTTCGATTTGATATATTATGGGCCTCATAATTCATCCGAGATCAAAAGTTATGAGCAAATGTGTTATACACGTGTAATCTAAAGTAATGCTCTACTACATGGGGAATGCATTTTTTAGTCCCACATCGGGAAAAGGAGAGCTGGCTTCTCTACCACTCCCATATAAATAAGAGGGGATACCTCTTAGAAAGGGTAGAGTAAAAATCCTCAAAGGATTCAATACTCAAAGGAGCTTAGTTCTCCAAGATAGGAGCATGCTCCTCCATAATGCGCAAGCGCCATGTGCGCTACGTGCAACGCACCTGTGCCTGCCATGCGGCACTACGTGCAACGCACGTGCGCACAACAGATAGTGCCTTGCACTTGCTATGAACCTCTGGTTCTCAGATAAATAAATAAATAAAAATAGTGCCTTGCACTTGCTATGAACCTCTGGTTCTCTGAGACAGAAAGAAAGAAAAGATTTTCTTTTCTCTTCTTTGATCTAAATTTAGATCATTAAAAAGTGCTCTGCACTCATTTTCTTGAATCCAAAAGATTCTTGGTGCTTTGCACTATTTGAAGGGCCAGACCCAAATCAAAATGACCTGACAGGCCAAAATAAATTGCAAGGCAATAAATGGGCAGAGCCCAAATAAATTGATGCTTTGCATCCTTTATATAAGGGCAGAGCCCAAATAAAATTGATACCTTGCATCATTCCTAAAAGGGTAGAGCCCAAAACAAATTGATACTCTGCATCCTTTCTGGGCAAGGCCCAAATAAAAAAAAAAAAGAAAAGAAATGCAATGCAAAAACAAATAAAATGTTGAACATTTCAACTGGACTTAGCCCAATCTTGGCCATAAGTCCTTAAATTAAATTGACTGAGCAAAATTGCTCTTCTAAATCAATTTACATCCGGTTCGAGGGTACATCTCCGAACTCCTTTGACATCCGTCGTTGTAATTCCTCAACGACGTCAAAGAGGTGACGGGTCCCAACGACCACACATCGATATGGACTGCGGGGTCTTTAAACTCGTGGACCGAAATGTCTATAAACTAACATTGGACCGAAATGTCTATAAACTAACATTGGACCGAAATGTCTATAAACTAACATCGGACCGAAACGTCCCTAAACTAATATCGGACCGAGACGTCCCTAAACTAATATCGGACCGAGACGTCCATAAACTAACATCGGACCGAAACGTCCCTAAACTAATATCGGACCACCACGTCCCTAAACTGGCGATGGACCACCACGTCCCTAAACTGGAATATGGACCACTACGTCCTTAAACTGGCGATGGACCGAAATGTCCTTAAACTAATAATGGACCACTATGTCCTTAAACTGGCGACGGACCGAAATGTCCTTAAACTAATATCGGACCACCACGTCCCTAAACTGGCGATGGACCACCACGTCCCTAAACTGGAATATGGACCACCACGTCCCTAAACTGGAATATGGACCACTACGTCCTTAAACTGGCGACGGACCGAAACGTCCCTAAACTAATAATGGACCACCACGTCCCTAAACTGGAATATGGACCACTACGTCCTTAAAATGGCGACGGACCGAAACGTCCCTAAACTAATAATGGACCACCACGTCCCTAAAACTGGCAATGGACCGCCACATCCTTAAACTGGCACAATAGAGCCCAAATGCTCTCTTGTCGGATCTAAACGGTCCCGTCTAAGTTGATCTTAGCCCCAGCTACGGCTAATGTGTCCTTAGATCTTTAAATAAACAATAAAACCCCAAATCAACTTTGGTTCAAGGGTACATCTCTGAACTCCTCAGACGCCTGTCGTTGTAATCCCTCAACGACGTCAGAGAGGTGACGAGTCCCGACGGCCAGATAATTAAATCAATCACTATGTTAAGTTGATCTTAGTCTCAAACAGGACTAATGTATCCTTAACGAATGTTTAAGTTGATCTTAGCCGCAATGCGACTAATGCATCCTTAAACCAAAAAACACCAAACCCAAATCTAAGCAAATATGGATTTGGACTAATCTACGTCCTACGGGCGACGACATCACTAAGTCTCCGTATACAATCCACGGGCAACCACAAACAAAACAAACATACACGACACGAAGTGAAATTCTGAAGAAGGAGAAAGTTGTTATCGCAACGCGATAGCGTAATTAACTGCAGGGGCTTGCGCCTGCAGGGAAGAGCGTCCCCACAATCAAAAACCCCTCACCCTGAGGGGGAATCTGACAAAGTCTGCTATATCGGCCGCATCCGCCTAAACCTCCGATTTACGGTGCCATAAGTCAACTTGGCATCTTCGGAGAGATAGACGGATAAAACCAAATAGCATCTGCCCCGAACCTCAGGCACGGACGTGACGTCCCGGCCGCCGTTCGGAGGGGAACAGATTCTGGCACGCCCGGTGGGACCTTTTCCTCTTTCCACTCCACACTTCGTGTGTCGTGTTCGCGAACGAATCGCGATTTGCTGTGGTTGCCTGTGGATTCGAGGTACTAAGATTTGGTATCTTGCTTCGTGCAGGAAACAGAAGATCAATGGCTTCAGACTGCACTACCTGCAACTGCATCTCTCGCTCCATCCCGTCCGGAGGAGTGACTTATGAGCCCCAAGCGGCCTCCCTTTTCAAGATGCCAGTGGAGCAAGTAACTCAGGCCACCGCTGGATTGTTCTTCGGGACTATGCTCCCATTGATAAGCTTCAATGCCCCAATAACATCGCAAGAAGCTCCAAAGAAGTTGGTCTTCGACCGACTTGCCACTGCCGCGACCCCTCTCAACGAGTCATCCAACTCCACTGCTTCAGGTTTTAATGGATTAGGCCAGAGCTCCATCGGGCCCATGAAGAAGCCTGCCATACCAGAAGGCGTTATCCCGAAACGGATAGCCATCCGAACTCCCGTTCCTGGCAAAATCACCAAGGTTGCTTCCCATGTTCAGAAGTCCGCTTCTGACAAGTTGGCCGTCCCCGCTCAACGGACGTCGATCTTTAAAAAGCTGGTACCGGTATATTCTGACCAACACAGGGGGCATGAGGAGGTCACCCCTATAGCTGAAACAACTCCATCAGCACGACATGCCCGACGTCGCTACTGGCGCCGAGTGAAGAAGGCTGGGGGCAACTCCCCCTCTGGACTTACTCCTCCAACTCTAATGGTGGAGATCGATACTGCTGTTCCAACCAAGAACAGCTTTGAGTTGCTGAACTCAGTGCGCAGAAACTCTCCTACTGCGGTGCTAAAGCGAACTCATTCATCTGTGAAGAATATTCCAGAGAAGAAGCTAGAGCAGCCCCTTCAACGGCTGTCCTCTAAAATTTACAAAGTCTGGCGACAAGTTCAAGAGTCGGTGATCGATCAAGACTGCCTCCGACGACAGAAAAAGATGAAGGTTCGGCAGGGGAAGGATTACTCTATCAAAGCACAAAAAGCAAAAGCTACTTGGGTGCCCACTACAACGGCTCCCTTAACTCCAATCACTCAAAAAAGGAGGCCGCAAGAAGCCCCTGTGTCTTCGGCAAATCGCAAAGACACCGAACACAAACGCCCCAAGTCTGGGGGCATGGTGGTGCACACTGTTTATATGGCTTCTGGAAAGGAGGAAAGCCGCACTTCTATGGGCCACCGACCGCTCACCCGATCCGTGACGAAAGCCCAGGAGCAACAACAAAAGCTTCAGGAAATGATAACTACAATGGCTGCACTCACTGAGCCAAAAGAAAGCTCTGAAACGTCTTCGGATGAGCGTCAAGAACAAGAAACCGACGCTGACTTTTTACGCAGAGTCCTCGAAAAGAGGGACAAAGAAGCTGCAGAGAAAGCGGCTAACATAAAACAGATGGCGTTCCTCTTCCAAGATATGGTAGGGATGATGTTACAGCCGGACCTTCCTGCCGAAGATCCTCCGATCGTCCTTGAAGACGACAGGGGAGAAACGTCAAATCCTCCGCCGGCTCTATCAACAGCCAAGGAGGAGGCAATCTCCAAAGTTGACCTAGACGAATATATAGCTCAGCAGATCCGGGTTCATCAGGCGAATGAAGCGGCTGGGCAAATTGTTAGAACCGGACGACCGTATCCGAGCTGGTATGACCATATCAATTACCCGCCAGGATATACGATTCCTAAATTCCACGTATATAAAGGGACAGGGAATCCGCATCAGCATGTCGCTCAATTCAGGGCCTTATGCGGCAATACTGGAGGCGGTGACAAATTGTTGCTACGTCAATTCGTCGGCAGCTTAGCAGAAACAGCCTTTGAATGGTATTCGGAGCTACCTAACGACTCTGTCAAAACATTTGCAGAGATGGAACTGCTGTTTACACAAAGATTCGCAAGTGCTAGTGAACGCACCCCGATTACAGCACTGATAAATGCCAGGATAAGGTCAGGCGAAACATGTGTCCAATACGCAACACGATGGCGGAACCTATGGTCGAAATGCGAACAACGCATAGAAGAGGCTCCTGCGGTAGGCATGTTTGTGGGCACTCTCGATCCGCAGGCGACCATCTCGCAATTCATGATGTTCTTCAGGCCGACCACCTTCCAGGCCTTGATCGACAAATTAGCCCAAATGGACCAGATGGGCCATAGACCGTCTCCTCCAAGACCCGATCCCCGAAATGAGAAAGGAAAAGCGATCATCGTCGCCAACGCTCAGCAACAGCCGAGCAACTCAAATCCGGTCGCTCGCCAAAACAACGTGCGTCCACGCCCATCCCTCGAAGAGAGGCTAGGACGTCCTTACTCGTTTCCTCAGAATAAAACGAGAAGACTGTTTGAGCTGGCAGTGCGTAACAGACTCATCAATCTGCCAAGTCCAAAGCGTCTGTCGCAGCCAGGCGATCTTAATAATCCCAATTATTGCCCTTACCACCAAACGGTAAGTCACCCGATTGAGGATTGTTTCGTCTTTAAGGGATGGATTGAGGATCAATACCTGCAAGGCAAGTTCACGCTGTCTGAAAGCTGGAAGGTAAACCCCCCACAGCCGCACTCTCCAAAGAAGACGGACACGCCGGGGGCAACTTGTTCTTTCGTCGAGGATGAAAACAATGGAGAAAACTTATCGGATGAATCCGAAGACTACGTAGCGACTTGTCATGTGATTTCTCATTCACTGACGGATGAGGAGGAGGATCCTTGCGCTGAGAAATCAACGGCGGACCCTGAAACAGAAATTTCGCGGCCGTCAGACAAGTTGATCGATGCCTTCCTAAATGAAATTCGTTTGAAAGCAAAAGCCAATCAAGAGCATGAAATGGCCATACTGGAAAGAACCAAGGTATTCCCGTCAAATCAAAAGCCATACACTGCGGGTAAAAATAAATTCAAGACGAGGAAACGGTTCGCCAAAGCTCTATCAGTAGGAATGAAGCTACCGCCCTCCGAAGAAAATCCTTTCTCTGAGGTAGAGATGCGCCCTAACTTCTGTTTATATCATCAGAAGATCATACATCCTACCGAAGACTGCGAGTCCTTTAACTGTTGGTGGCAAGGGTATGTCGCTCAAAAGCAACACTTCGACAGGACAAAGTGTGAAGCTTGTGGACATCGGAAAAATGCGATATATGAGCGCAAAAGAGCCACCGCCGACTGTCATATAGCCGACTTCAAGGGATCACAAATTATCACCTTTGGAAGCGACTCTGACGAAGAAGCTACCCCCAACTCTTCCATCGGGGAATCTATTTCAAAAATAAAGGAATTGAGAATCTGCGAGAACGTTCAGCCGTGCAATCGCATGCTACTCGGAAAAAATCTCGGCCCCGTAAACAAAGGATCGAACAAAAAGGATAAAGGAAAAAGAAAAACGGCCCTCGTCGCCAGCACTCACCAACAATCAGGTGACTCTAGACCGGTTGCTTGCCAAAGCAACAAGCGGCAATCCCTCCAGGAAAAGTTGAAACGTCCTTACTCGTTTCCGTAAGATAAAACAAGGGGACTGTTCGAGCTGGCAGTGTGCGACAGACTCATCAATCTGCCGAATCCAAAACGTCCATTGCGGCCAGGCGATATTAATAATCCTAATTATTGCCCTTACCACCAAACGGTAGGTCATCTGATCGAGGATTGCTACGTCTTCAAGAACTGGGTTGAAGACCAATACCAACAGGGCAAGTTCGCGTTGTCCGAAATTTGGAAGGTGAACCCGCCACAACCGCATGCTCCGAAAAATATGGACATGCCGGGGGCATCATGCTCATTCATAGAGAAAGCCTAACGGACCACTACGTCCTAAAACTGGATAACGGACCGAAACGTCCTTAAACTAACAACGGACCGAGATGTCCTTAAACTAACGACGGACCGCAATGTCCTAAAACTTGCAAATGACCGAAACGTCGTTAAACTACTCCCAACCCGCAGCATCTTCAGGCTGACGTGTTAATAAAAAAAAAAAGGGTACGTCCACAAGCAAAATGGGCACGGATGAAAACCCGAAAGGGCTCCGTGAGTAAAAACAGCAGGGCTACCGACGAGTGTTCGTGAAAACCCGAAAGGGCACGACCTCGTTAAAAAAAAAGAATAAAATAAAAGATAAAAAAAAACGGTACGTCCACAAGCAAAATGGGCACGGATGAAAACCCGAAAGGGCTCCGTGAGTAAAAACAGCAGGGCTACCGGCGAGTGTTCGTGAAAACCCGAAAGGGCGCGACCTCGTAAAAAAAAAGAAGAAAAAATAAAGGTATGTCCATAAGCAAAAAGGGCACGGATGAAAACCCGAAAGGGCTCCGTAAGTAAAAACAGCAGGGCTACCGGCGAGTGTTTGTGAAAACCCAAAAGGGCGCAACCTCGTTAAAGAAACACTTATAGAATCCTCTCGACCCTGTAAGGAGAAACCACCTGCGTGAGATCCTTACGACTCACAAAGGAGCAACACACTTGGGGATCCCCACGATTCCTAAGGAGAAAATACACTTGCGAGATCCTCACGACTCGTAAGGAGAACTCTCTTATGGGACCCCCACGGCCCGTAAGATTTGAAAGTCTTAAGTTACAGAGGCCTAAACCTGTGCTTAAGCAACCCCCACAACTTTCGACATTGCCCTACAAGTAGTCCAATATTGACCCTTGTATACAATCCACGGGCATGAATAAATATTTCCCTAACAAAGTCCCATCCGTGACTAGGGATATGCTTGTACAGCAAACAACACTTGTAAGTTCTCTCGACTTATAAGGAGAAAACCCTTTTGTAAGATCCTTACGACTTACAAGAGAACATGTACTTAGGAATCCTCACGATTCCCAAGGAGAAAACACACCTACAAGATCCTCACGACTTGTAGGGAGAAATACCTTTGTGAGACCCTTACGGCTCATGAAGTCAAAAGCCTCAGTCGACGGGATCTTAACCCTGTTCGCTAAGCCACCTTTGTTCAACATCGACGGAGGCAGATGATGATTCGCTCCTGGCAATATCCCAGTTGTAGCGATGCTGATGCCTAAACCGGTATCAAATTCCAAGTCCTTTCATGGCAAATGATGATTCGCTCCTGGCAATATTCCAGTCGCAGCGATGCTGATGCCAAGATTGGTATCGGATCCCAAATCCCCTACTCGCGAGAAAGAAAAAAATCAGCGAGCCAAAAAAAAATGCATATGAAATAGCCGAAATGATTGGGCAACTCACAATAAAAAACAGCGAGTAAAAATAAAATAAACAGCCGAAATTATTGGGCAACTCGCAATAAAAAGTAGCGAGTAAAAATAAAATAAACAGCCGAAATGATTGGGCACCGCGAAAAATAGCCGAAATGATTGGGCAATCGCGACCTTCGCGATATAAAAGCTGAAATGATAGAGCATCGCGGAAAGAATAAAAAAAAATGAAAGAATGAAACTTTTGCCCTACAGGTGAAATCATATCGATCCCTGTATATAATCCAGGGGCACAGATAAAAAGGGAACAATACCTTCTCAACAGGCTCCACCAGAAAGCGAAGCCAAATCTCGACGGTTCATAGATAACCTAGAGACCATCTCGACATTTGTCGCAATATTACAGACACGATGTCAACAAATGAAGCAAAGGAAGGTCCCTAACTTCAGGGTCTCGACGTCAATATCGACAACTTAAAGATCACCAACGGCGTTTCTCCTCACTTCAACTAGATGCAGACATGGCGTCAACAACTGACCTCAGAATCGCAACAAACGGAACCATGACAAAGTCCCTAGTTCCAAATCTCAATGGCCACGTCTAAAGCCTGGAGACCAACAACGGTGTGCCTCCTCATTCCAACAGGACACAGATGTTACACCATCAAGCAGAGCGATGGCAGAATCCCAGCTTCACCTCAGCATTCGTCTCGATACAGTAGACGCAATGTCAACAACAGCGTTCCTCCGCAGTCCAGCTGGAGGCAGATGCAACGTCAACAAAAGACCTCACGGTCAAAACAAAGCGGAGTAACGGCAAAATCCCAACTCCACCTTAGCATTCGTCTCGTTACAACAGACGCAATGTCAACAACGGCGTTCCTTCGCAGCCCAGCGGGGTGTACATGCAAAGTTAACAAAAGACCCCATGGTCGAAACAAAGCGGAGTGATGGCAAAATCCCAGCTCCACCTCAGCATTCGTCTCAATATACCAGACGCAGTGTAAGCAAACGAAGCGAAGGCCACATTCCTAGCTTCAACGTCTTTACGGTAACTCACATAAAACCGGAAAGACAATCGGAGACCATCTCACAGAAAGTGGTCACCTCCTTGACGTTCGTCTCGATACAGTAGACGATATATCAACCCCGGCGTTCTTCCTCCAACAGGATTTGGACACACCAAAGCAAACGAAGCGAAGGCCACATTCCTAACTTCGACGTCTTAACGGTAACTCACATAAAACCGGAAAGACAATCGGAGACCATCTCACATGAAGTGGTCACCTCCATGACGTTCGTCTCGATACAGTAGACGAAATGTCAACCTCAGCGTTCTTCCTCCAGCAGGGATTCAGACACACCAAAGCAAACGAAGCGAAGGCTAAATCCCTAGCTTCAGGGTCTTAACGGCAAGTCATATAAAACCGGAAAGACAATCGGAGATCATCTCGCACCAGTGTGGAGTGGTCACCACTTCGACGTCCGTCTCGATACAGCAGACGAGATGTCACCCCAACGTTCGTCTCGACACAGCAGACGTAACGTCATCAAACAAACGGAGCCACGGCAAAATCCCTAGTTCCCACCGTGACATTCGTCTCGATACAGAGGACGCAATGCCAGCAAACGAAGCGAAGGCTAAATTCCTAGCTTCAGGGTCTTAACGGCAAGTCATATAAAACCGGAAAGACAATCGGAGATCATCTCGCACCAGTGTGGAGTGGTCACCACTTCGACGTCCGTCTCGATACAGCAGACGAGATGTCACCCCAACGTTCGTCTCGACACAGCAGACGTAACGTCATCAAACAAACGGAGCCACGGCAAAATCCCTAGTTCCAAACCTCGGCGGTTCACCAGTAACCTAGAGACAACCACGACATTCGTCTCGATACAGAGGACGCAATGCCAGCAAACGAAGCGAAGGCTAAATTCCTAGCTTCAGGGTCTTAACGGCAAGTCATATAAAGCCGGAAAGACAATCGGAGATCATCTCGCACCAGTGTGGAGTGGTCACCACTTCGACGTCCGTCTCGATACAGCAGACGAGATGTCACCCCAACGTTCGTCTCGACACAGCAGACGTAACGTCATCAAACAAACGGAGCCACGGCAAAATCCCTAGTTCCCACCGCAACATTCGTCTCGATACAGCAGACGCAATGCCAGCAAACGAAGCAAAGGCCAAATTCCTAGCTTCAGGGTCTTAACGGCAACTCATATAAAGCCCGAAAGACTATCGGAGATCATCCCCACACCAGCGCGGAGTGGTTATGACTCATCGGGGCTCTCCAAAATGAGCCTAACCTCAAGTAAAAAGCGGCATGGCAAATTCCTAGCGCTTGCTCTTCTGACGGTCAAACTGCCAAGGAGGATTGCTTAAAGACGTCTTGTCCAGCCCCCGAAGGGATCAGAGACACGGCAGTCGCGGGGCTACTCGAACAGCACGATTGCCTATCGAGGACTATATCAGCTTATGCGACGGTACGATGGCCAAAACCCTAAGTACCACCAACCTTAATGGGCTTCTGTCGTAAAGAGCAGAGGTTAAATGCGACGTTAAGATGTTCTTGCGAGATCTGCTCGATCCGTTTCGACTCGTGAGGAAATTGATGTCTTTGCGAGATTTTCTCGATGCGTCTCGACTCGTGAGATAAAGCCTTAGGCAGTAGGGATTAAAAAACCTGTTTCCTAAGCACTGGGACCCTGCAAGTCGGCCCAAAACGGTCTCTTGCATACTATCCACGGGTCACACTCTCCAAAGTCGAATCTCGATAAGGAGGGAAACAACCGCTTACGGGTCCTCTCGACTCGTAAGAGGGAAAACTCTCTTATAGGATCCTTACGACTTATAAGAGAAAACACATTTAGGAATCCTCACGATTCCCAAGGAGAAAATACACCTACGAGATCCTCACGACTCGTAGGGAGAAAAGTCTTTATGAGACCCTCACGGCTCATAAAGTTGAAAAGCCTTAGGTGGCAGATCCTACCCCTGTCTCCTAAGCCATCACTGTCCTGCAAAGAAGTCAAGATGGGCCGACCATCTATGGGCCACACTTGCCAAAGCTACATGCCACTGAAATGGAGAACTTACTCATAAGCGTATGAACTACTCCACGCCAGAGTGAGACAAAAAAAGAAATAGAAGGATGCGGCTCATGGAGTTAAGGGTTGGAACTATATCCCTTAAGAGTTGAGATTTGAGTCAAAGATAAATGACGACGCTTGTGTCCGCTCGTTATCTTCTCAGATCAAGATTCTGAAAGTGATACATCAACCCAAAACTGGCCATACGCCATGCATAACTCTGCATAACTCTGCACTACTTCACCCACGTACATACTTACGTGGGCAAAGTAGTGGGGGGCATTTGTTCCCACCAAAAATTTCTGCGCAAAAGAGTCCAAGGTATCAAATGGCAGCGATACGCTTAAGGAAATACGAACCAGTATCTTCCGGGCTGTTTTTTGACAAACTCCCGAATGAGAAATGGATAAATTCTATTTGTATCGAAAGCGTCTCGATAAAACCTTCAATTTGATATATTATGGGCCTCATAATTCATCCGGGATCAAAAGTTATGAGCAAATGTCTATGCACATGTGATTTAAGGAAGAAGATGCGAACCAGTATTTTCCGAGCTGTATTTTGACAAACTCCGGAACGAAAAACAGCTAAATTCTGATGATATTAAAAGCATCTCGAAAAGACCTTCGATTTGATATATTATGGGCCTCATAATTCATCCGAGATCAAAAGTTATGAGCAAATGTGTTATACACGTGTAATCTAAAGTAATGCTCTACTACATAGGGAATGCATTTTTTAGTCCCACATCGGGAAAAGGAGAGCTGGCTTCTCTACCACTCCCATATAAATAAGAGGGGATACCTCTTAGAAAGGGTAGAGTAAAAATCCTCAAAGGATTCAATACTCAAAGGAGCTTAGTTCTCCAAGATAGGAGCATGCTCCTCCATAATGCGCAAGCGCCATGTGCGCTACGTGCAACGCACCTGTGCCTGCCATGCGGCACTACGTGCAACGCACGTGCGCACAACAGATAGTGCCTTGCACTTGCTATGAACCTCTGGTTCTCAGATAAATAAATAAATAAAAATAGTGCCTTGCACTTGCTATGAACCTCTGGTTCTCAGATAAATAAATAAATAAAAATAGTGCCTTGCACTTGCTATGAACCTCTGGTTCTCTGAGACAGAAAGAAAGAAAAGATTTTCTTTTCTCTTCTTTGATCTAAATTTAGATCATTAAAAAGTGCTCTGCACTCATTTTCTTGAATCCAAAAGATTCTTGGTGCTTTGCACTATTTGAAGGGCCAGACCCAAATCAAAATGACCTGACAGGCCAAAATAAATTGCAAGGCAATAAATGGGCAGAGCCCAAATAAATTGATGCTTTGCATCCTTTATATAAGGGCAGAGCCCAAATAAAATTGATACCTTGCATCATTCCTAAAAGGGTAGAGCCCAAAACAAATTGATACTCTGCATCCTTTCTGGGCAAGGCCCAAATAAAAAAAAAAAAAAAAAGAAATGCAATGCAAAAACAAATAAAATGTTGAACATTTCAACTGGACTTAGCCCAATCTTGGCCATAAGTCCTTAAATTAAATTGACTGAGCAAAATTGCTCTTCTAAATCAATTTACATCCGGTTCGAGGGTACATCTCCGAACTCCTTTGACATCCGTCGTTGTAATTCCTCAACGACGTCAAAGAGGTGACGGGTCCTAACGACCACACATCGATATGGACTGCGGGGTCTTTAAACTCGTGGACCGAAATGTCTATAAACTAACATTGGACCGAAATGTCTATAAACTAACATTGGACCGAAATGTCTATAAACTAACATCGGACCGAAACGTCCCTAAACTAATATCGGACCGAGACGTCCCTAAACTAATATCGGACCGAGACGTCCATAAACTAACATCGGACCGAAACGTCCCTAAACTAATATCGGACCACCACGTCCCTAAACTGGCGATGGACCACCACGTCCCTAAACTGGAATATGGACCACTACGTCCTTAAACTGGCGATGGACCGAAATGTCCTTAAACTAATAATGGACCACTATGTCCTTAAACTGGCGACGGACCGAAATGTCCTTAAACTAATATCGGACCACCACGTCCCTAAACTGGCGATGGACCACCACGTCCCTAAACTGGAATATGGACCACCACGTCCCTAAACTGGAATATGGACCACTACGTCCTTAAACTGGCGACGGACCGAAACGTCCCTAAACTAATAATGGACCACCACGTCCCTAAACTGGAATATGGACCACTACGTCCTTAAAATGGCGACGGACCGAAACGTCCCTAAACTAATAATGGACCACCACGTCCCTAAAACTGGCAATGGACCGCCACATCCTTAAACTGGCACAATAGAGCCCAAATGCTCTCTTGTCGGATCTAAACGGTCCCGTCTAAGTTGATCTTAGCCCCAGCTACGGCTAATGTGTCCTTAGATCTTTAAATAAACAATAAAACCCCAAATCAACTTTGGTTCAAGGGTACATCTCTGAACTCCTCAGACGCCTGTCGTTGTAATCCCTCAACGACGTCAGAGAGGTGACGAGTCCCGACGGCCAGATAATTAAATCAATCACTATGTTAAGTTGATCTTAGTCTCAAACAGGACTAATGTATCCTTAACGAATGTTTAAGTTGATCTTAGCCGCAATGCGACTAATGCATCCTTAAACCAAAAAACACCAAACCCAAATCTAAGCAAATATGGATTTGGACTAATCTACGTCCAACGGGCGACGACATCACTAAGTCTCCGTATACAATCCACGGGCAACCACAAACAAAACAAACATACACGACACGAAGTGAAATTCTGAAGAAGGAGAAAGTTGTTATCACAACGCGATAGCGTAATTAACTGCAGGGGCTTGCGCCTGCAGGGAAGAGCGTCCCCACAATCAAAAACCCCTCACCCTGAGGGGGAATCTGACAAAGTCTGCTACATCGGCCGCATCCGCCTAAACCTCCGATTTACGGTGCCATAAGTCAACTTGGCATCTTCGGAGAGATAGACGGATAAAACCAAATAGCATCTGCCCCGAACCTCAGGCACGGACGTGACGTCCCGGCCGCCGTTCGGAGGGGAACAAGGATTTTAAGCAGGATCCAAATTTTAAAATTAAGTGTTTTATGATTAAAAAGCATACCCCCAAAACGGACACATGTACGCGCGCGTAGCCGTCCAAACTCGCCCGTTTCACTGAACGGGACGAGAACACAATGCACGGACGCTACCACGAGGCTAGGGGTGTCAAGTAGGCCAAGATGAATATTTTCAATTTTATTTTAGATGCCAAAATTTGTTATATGTAGAAATGACTTTGCCGGGTAAATTTTACAGTAAACAACAAATAAGCAAGTTAAATGAAATGAGTACCACATTATGCTCAAACAGTAACTGAAAATAGTAGCATTGGGCTCGGGTGTTACAGGGGTCCTTAAACTCGTGGACCGAAACGTCCCTAAACTAATGCTGGACTGAAACGTCCCTAAACTAATATTCGTCCCAAAATGGGAATGTTGGACCGAAATGTCCTTAAACTAATCCTCATCCCCAAATGGGAATGTTGGACCACCATGTCCCTAAACTGGAACAATAGAACCAATTGCTCTTTTGTCGGATCCAAACGATCCCGTTAAGTCGATCTTAGTCTGGAAATTAGGCTAACGTATCCATAACAAAAGTTTAAGTTGATCTTAGCCTTAAATAGAGCTAACGTATCCTTAAACTAAAACACCAAACCCAAATCTAAGTAAATACGGATTTGGACTAATCCACGTCCTACGGGCGACGGCATCACTTAGTCTCCGTATACAATCCACGGGCAACCACAAATAAAACAAACACACACGACACGAAGTGAAATTCTGAAGAAAGAGAAAGTTATTACCGCGACGCGGTAGCGTAATTAACTGCAGAGGCTTGCGCCTGCAGGGAAGAGCGTCCCCGCAATCAAAAACCCCTCAGGCGAAGGGGAATCTGATGAAGTCTGCTAAATCGGCCGCATCCGTCTAAACCTCCGATACACGGTGCCATAAATCAACTTGGCATTTTCGGAGAGGTAGACGGATAAAACCAAAAAGTATCTGCCCCGAATCTCAGTGTCAGGACTTCGCAGTCCTGTACGCCGTCTTTCGGAGGGGAACAGCTCCCTCGGCCTTACAACGCCGAAAAGCTTAAGCTATACCAATGAGGTCAAAGGCTAGCGAAGTGTCGCACCCCAGCCACCTCTCAAGATTTCCCTTTAACAAGATGGTGTAAAGCGTTGTCTAAAATTCCTACCCTTATGAATAAAGAAACTTCGAATGTTTTTCCCCGGTAGAGTTCCCCCTGTACAACGAAAAAGCCCTCCCAGAGGCGGTTGAGCCCGAGGTTCTCTCGCTCGGCTATCCCCTGCGGGTAGCTTCCCTGCCGCAACGCCGGGGATCAAGAAGCCCTCCCAGAAGCAGTCGAGCCCGAGGCTTCCTCGCTCGGCTATCCCCTGCGGGCAGCTTCCCTGCCACAACGCCGGGGATCAAGAAGCCCTCCCAGAGACAGTCGAGCCCGAGGTTCCCTCGCTCGGCTATCTTTTCAGGACAAAAGCCCTCGCCAAGAGGCACCGGGCGATAACCCTACCCGGCCAAGGGGCCTTGGTAGGCTTCTTACAGCCTTATAGCTCTTCCCGCGCCAAGGACCAAAGTCCTCCCAGAGAAAGTCGGGTCCTTGTTCGTCTATCCCCGGCTGGTAGCTTCCTACCATAACCGACAGGGATCAAAGTCCTCGCCAAGAGGCACTGGGCAGTAACCCTGTTGGGTCCCCGTCCTGAAGGATCAAAGCCCTCGCAAGAGGCAACCGAGAAGCTACCCTTCTCGGTCTACTCCGGCTGGTAGCTCCCTACCCTCGAAGCCAGGGATCAAAAGCTCTCACAAGAGGCACCAGAGCGGCTACCCCGCTCATTTATCCCAAGCTGGCAGTTGCCTACCCACGACGCCAGAGGTCAAAGCCCTCAGCAAGAGGCAACCGCGCAGCCTCACTGCCCGGTCATTCTTAATGGCCTTCCGCAGCCCTTCCCGCGCTAAGGCCCAAAGTCCTCTCAGAGACGGTCGAGCCCTTGCTTGGCTATCCCCGGCTGGTAGCTTCTTACCACAACCGAGAAGGATCAAAGCCCTCGCAAGAGGCAACCAAACAGCCGCCCTGCTTGGTCAAGCCCGGCTGGTAGCTCCCTACCCCAACGCCGGCGATCAATAAGACCGCGCAAAAAAACACCTGCAAAACTACCCTGCCCAACCCCCCACATCTGGGAATCGATGCTCAAAGGTGCCCTGTGGCCATACATGAGGATCCAAGACACCCGGAAGGACGTCAGCTTCATCCAAGTCTGAACGATCTCCCATCGACCTCGGGGGCCATACATGAGGATACCTCCACGGCAGCGCTTGACACACTCGCCGGCTGATTGAATTCAACTCGACAGGAGATCGCCAGACAAATGGCCAACCTGACACGAAAACACAACAATACAAGTGAGGATATCCTACGAACGTCCTTCACACACAAAAGACAAAATGCAAACCGATGAATCAAGGATTTTCTTTTATTGCCAAAATCAAGGTCTTTACAAAGGGTATTCTGGGGCCCCCCAGCCCTACAAACTGCCCGGAGTCTTACTTCGGCCACTTCATCGCTGGCGTCACGACCCAAGACTCTACCACCGGAGACTTTGCCACCAGGGGCGCGCCCTACTTCCCTCGCCATCTCTCGCTGGAAGCCTCGCCGCCGGAAGCGGAACCCGAGCACGGAGTTCACCATCGTCGAACTCAGGAAGCTGTTCCTTCATGGCGTCTGGAGCCTTGTTCCACGCGACGGCAGAATACTCCCCGAGCTCGGCGTAAAACTGCTCCGATGCCTTATACTCGGCCACAGCTTTCTTAGCCCGAGCCTCGGAAACTTGGGCCTCCAGCAGCGCCGCCTCGGCATCTCCCCTGCTGGCATCCCTCTCTTTTTCCAGGGCCGCGAAACGTCCGGCCAAATCTGCCAGCTTCCTATCGGCGACCCTGAGGGACGCGTTCAGGCGGCGAAGGACACCCCGATTCGCCAAATTGGCAAGTTCCGCAGCTTCCGCCCGGCCCTCCGAGACGTCGGCCCTGGCCCTCTCCGAGCGCAGGTCACGTCGCAAAACCTCGACCTCTGAAGGGAACGCTTCCACTGGCCTCGGGGCGTGGAACGCCCCCTCGGCCTCCATACGAGTGGCGAGGGCACAATGTTGAAGGACCTGACAGAAAACCGATGAGAAACTAGGAGGCCCCTGAGCCAGGGTAAGGTATACCAAGAGAAATACACACAAAGGGGTCTGTACCTGGACCGCCCCCTGGGCCATGGCCTCCAGTTGATCCCTCAGGGAGCCGGGCGGAAGCTTCCCCCCGGCCGACTCCTCCATCCTGGCGAGCAGGCCAGCGGCGACGGAGAGTCCAGACGGAACCGTGAAGACGGCACCCCCTCCTGCACAGGAATTCCCTTAGGGGCCCTCGACGACGACGCGCGAGAGACCGTCCTCTTCCTCTTGAGAGAGGGCATGCCCTCGTCCTTCCCTCTGTCCCCCGTCGGGAGCTCGGGTAACTGTGAACGTCCCTGGCCGCCGCCGGAGAAACCCCCGGATGCCGTCAACGAAGCGGACGGCCCTCCCGGGGGCTCAGCCGCACCACCAGCCTCCTTCTGGCGCGAGCAACCCGAAAAGTGAGAGCGAACCATGTATTCGAAAGAAAGAAGAACGCCGAGCAACGACGCCTCGAGGAAGGGCGAAAAATGGAAGATTGGGGGCCCTGAGGCGGGCCCCACCCCTGTTTATTGCTGCGTACGGCCTCATCCAACGGCGACCGTCATCTCCCGCCTAAGCACCCCCAGACCGGCGGTCCTGATCGCTCCACGTGTAGACCCTATATTGGACCGCATCCCATCTGACGCCGCAGGCCTGCATACGTCGGGTCGGCCAATCGACGCCTGACGCGTGGATCGCCGCTTCAGTTACAGGGCACACAAAGCGGCGCACCATCTTCAGATGCAAAGATCTCGCCTTGATTCGCTAGCGGAAAAGACAACCGACGGCCCGAGGACTCGTCCCTACGAAACCCCAAAAGGGATCCCGCCTCGGGGGGCTCGGCAGTCCACTCCTGACCCGACCCGCCAGCTGGTCGGGACAAGAGTGGGGGGCTAATGATAGTGCTCGATATTGGCGATCCCCAAGATCATGACACGTGGTATGTGATGTGCCCTAGAACTCAGAAGAAAGGGCCCACCGGGGGCCGACCGAGCCACCCATGCACCCGACCTGCGAGCACAAACTGGCTCCCCTCGGAGCCCCCTGCAAATTGGCCTCCTCGGCCCCTCAGCTCGCTCCCGAGCTACCACAGGACCAAGACTCCTTGGCCTCCTTGCTCGTCCCCGAGCTCCCGCCGAGGACGTCTTCCTCGGCCCTCCGACCTACTCCCAGGCGTAACCGCCGCTCCGCGAATCTCGCCATGCGCGGATTGCCAGCAACGTCCCACGTTCCACGCCATCACGATCCCCATTAATGGGCGATCCGCTCTCAATGCGGGCGTGACGTCAGGAGCGTAACTGCCGGCGAGATTCTCGCGCCCGCTGCTGCGTGCTCCTCCGCTATATAAACCCCCATCATAAGGGGGTCAAGTAAGCCATTTTTTTACACTTTTATGCCGTTACTCTGCTCAGATCTCATCACTAAATTGAGCGTCGGAGGGTCCTTGGTGGTACCAAACCACCACGGGACTTCTTTGCAGGTACTCGGCAACACCTGCCTCACCTCACCTCTTCTCCAAAGACCCATTGAGACCCGCACGCGAAGGAAGATAATCAACTAAGTCCACCGCGAGATCAACGGAAGACAACATCTGACGGAGGCCCGAAAAGGAGCTCCATCACATCTCGATCTCAAAAAAGAATAAAAGATAATTTTCCCAGAATAGGATATATAGAATTAGTTAATTTATCCAATGCTATGCTTTAATGTCACGTTCTTTCATTGTATGTCCCAAGCCAGGATAAAAGGAGGGTTGTGTTAGACAGCCGACAACCAATGTAAAATATAGTTAGGATAAAAGAAGGGATGTTTTAGGCAGCTGACAACCAATGTAAAACATGGTCAGATCTTTATAAAATGAACCCCAAGCGAGGGTTAGAGGAGAGTTGTGTTAAGTAACCGACAACGATTGTAAGATATGATCGGATCTTTATAAAATGAACCCCTTCCCCTTGACTTTGCATGTGCTTCGCTAGTTGGTGGACTATATACTAGGCAAAATTTCTCTTTTAACACATTTCTTTGAAAAAGAGATAATATCATCATTTAAATTTTTTCTTCTCTTTTCTCCCCAATAAAATGGGGACTTTTAACGCTTCAATCGTCAAATAAATTTACATAATTACAAGAGAAAATCTAGAAGGAAAGATGAAGAACTATCAGATAAGAATTATACGTGGCTATGGCTGCCATGGCTACAAAGGGGCAAATAGGGAGCCTCACCTTGGTATCACATGCTAAAACCCGTTAAAACCCGAAGCTAATTAGTTGCGGTCGCCCGTGGTTACATTTTCTACATTATATAATTATGACGGCGCTAACTACGTAATCAGAAATCATAGTCCGATTTCGCAATGCGAAAACCAAAAGAGAGAAACATTCACCAGGATCACCATTATGGTCGATTGAAGCAGACAAATCTAAAGAGCAGCCTTTTCAGAAAACATATGATACAAATCACACATATGCACCATACCGAGGCGCAGAGGCCTTCACCAAACAGAAGTTCCACAAAACTCAAACGAAGGTGCGATATTTTTCTCCTCTATATAACATTACAAATGTTTCCGCATGGATAGATAAAGATAGGAAGACACAAGAGTAGTTAATTAACGGGCCACATTGAGATTTCGAGATATTAGCAGATATTACTTCACAATCTGCTTTTTACATGACAACAATCGCCAAAAGGCGGGAAAAAGATAAAATCATAGGGCATAAAACATTAGGTTCGATATCTTGGCTGCTAATTTGCAAGATCATGTGCTTTCTCCTCTTATAAACCTAGGAAAGGGCACTGCTTTCTTGCGTGTTCGGGTAACAGCTTCACTAACATCTCGGCTGGAACTCCCTTCAACTCTGCTCATTATGTTCGCTAAACAGTAAGTAAATGTATACAAATGAATGTCTTAAAAAGACTGAAAATTTTGAAACTCTAGACTTACCATGTGGCCTAAAGTTGAAAAGCGGGGGTAAAAACCGCCCATTTGGCAGGCGGGTGTTGGGATCTCGAAGCTCATCAAAGAATGGGTAAACTAGTGCATCCAGCTGCAACGATAAAAACCAAAGCTGAGAAAATTCCTCTAAAGAAAAGACGATTTTTGTATTTGCGGATTTGATGTACATACAGCAGTGCTTCGCAAGTTAGGGGAGTACTGAAGAAGCCTCGATACAAGATCCACAGCTTCTGGGGGCATCCTTTTGTTGAAGATCTGGTAGAATGTTGTAATGCGAAAATTTTGGTCAGAAAGGTGCAAATATGCATAACACACAATTGTGGGGTCAAAAGTAGATTGGTATATCTTTGCTATCTGTTAACCTCTCAAATCGTGCTTTATAAACTTTTCTCGTTCATAATATTAATTAATTGTTTTCTTGGGATAGGGTCTTGCTGATTCAGAAATTGTTTTTTTTTTGTTTTTTGTCCTTTTTTTGGGTGGGGTGGGGGGGTGGGGTTGAAAAGGGGGCAACTTCAAAATCGAAATTGTCAATTTGATTCTAATGATAATACATGACAAGAAAAATGCTCATAATTCTTTAAAAAATATATTAAAAATCATAAATAACTTTTCAAATCATCTCAAATCTTTTCAATAATAAATTAATAACAAATTAAAGTATTAAAACATTATATTTAAATAGCAAGTGTTGTCTTGCTAATTTAACCACGTGCCAAAACGCTAGTTTGTTAGTATAATAGCAAGTGTTGTCTTGCTAATTTAACCACGTGCCAAAACGCTAGGGCATTTTGGAATTTTAATTTGCCACCACATCAATTTCTTTACAACGGGTTGTTAGTTGAAAACCATCTCTCTTTCCATGTAAGTACCTCAAAAATTGTAAAATTGAATTAGAATAAATATTATGTGAAGATAGTTCTAATACTTTATTATACTGCATTGAAACGCTTAAAACAATTGAACTACACTTGCACGATTGAAATTGCAATGTTTCTTAAAATCACTACATTTTTCATTAGATGTGTCATCCATAAACTAGTAAGAATGGCCAAGCATAGTACCTTGTGCCATGGGTGAGCTTTGATCTGAGGAAATTTAAATTCTGTGTAATTAGGATTCATGCATTTGATTTCTTCTCTTGTCGGAGTACCTAAAATCTGCAGTGTAGAAAGTGTATCTACATTAGATATCAAATTAAAAAGCAAACAAACACAAATATAGAAGGAAGACATCTCAACTAATTAGTAGACGTGTTTACCTTGATTATTTCAACGAGCTGGTCTACTCCACTCTCACCAGGAAACAAAGGCTGACGAGAAAGAGAGGTGTTACCTTCTAGAAATATGATGATAAATATAACGTTTTAGAACTTGAAACTTTTGCAATTAGGTGTTAGATGGAGAAGCTAACCTGTCCTAGCAATAGCTCAGCTAGAACACAACCAGCAGACCAAATATCTATTGCTGTAGTGTACTCAGTGGCACCAAATATAAGCTCAGGAGCCCTATAGTATCTTGAGCAGATGTAAGATATATTTGGCTCTCCTTTCACCTAGTGACATAACGAAGAAACAAGTAGACGGAAATTAAGGAACAAGCTTACTATAATCAAACTGAATATCACTGGCAAGCGAGCATACCAAAACTTTTGCACTTCCAAAGTCACATAGTTTCAGCTGGTGGGTGTGCGGGTTGACCTGTTACAGTATAAGACCAACTTATTAAAAAGAAAAAATAATAATAAAAAGAAAGTAATAAACCATCCCACATTATTTCCAATTTAAAATAGTTGAAACGATGAAAAGGCGGTGGTGATTTCTAAGAATTTTGAAATTGAGAAGAATAAAAGCTTTTTATAATCGAAAATTATATTTCAAGATACAAAGGCACTTCTTGGAAATAACAGGTGTAGCATATGCTCATACCAGAAGGTTTTGAGGCTTGATGTCTCTGTGACAGACACCAATGCTACCATGAATATAAGCCAGTGCTCTCAAAATCTGTTGAGGTATCAAAAGAAGATCAGAACAGCTGCCACAAAAAAGGAATGGTTCTAGCCCAACCCATAATAAATCGATTCATTCGCGATGGCAAAACTTATCTGAAGGGCTATAGTTAGATTGAATATTGGATTAGAAACACAGGTTCTAATCTAACCGATAATTTGATAAATCTTACACGCAAATCAGTCCTGAATGATAATAATTTTCTACGAAATCCATTTGTAAACATCCTAGAAGACACTGTTGACAGTTAACAGCTGTATAACAGCCTCATCAGAGAACTTTGAGTAGAAACAAATAGTTGCCAGAAACAGAGAGAACAAAAAAAGGAAACAGCACAAATCTCATTATTACCTGATAAGTATAAAGTTTGACATATATTAACGGCATGCGTTGGTTCATCTTGTTATAATGTTTGATTACACGATGCAGAGTCTCAGGTACATACTCAAGAACCAAGTTTAGGTACAGCTCGTCTTTTTCTGTTGTTGAAAAGAAACAGTGTTTGAGAGCAACAACATTTGGGTGGTCAAGAAGTCGCATGGTCTGCAGCTCACGGTTTTTGTATCTTTTATCTTGAAGAACCTTTTTAATTGCAAAGGTTTCACCTGTCTCCAGACACTTGGCCTGAATACAAGAAACATAAATCACAAGATGCACTTCAGTTTTACACATCAATATGCAACACAGCACAGAGGCTCCATGGTTACATAAGTCAGAAAGCAGATAAAAGCATGTGGATACAACTCAAACAGGTTCAAAGATGGGCATTTTATGAGAACAAACCTGGAAAACAATCCCGAAAGATCCATGTCCTACGACACGCTCAGCCATGTAGCTTATAGTCTGCCATAACAGTATTGTAAAAGGTTAATAATTAACGTGTAATTTAAAATAAATATATCTGCTAAAGAAAGAGAATTTACCAAAGAAAAGCCTCTTAGTTATACTATACACACACATACACACTGACACTGCTGATTGGACAAAAATCGGGCCAATTAGTTAATCCACCAGTTTTCCGAAGTATAGAATTAAAGTATTGGCAGATAATGACTGGTGAGGTTACCTGTTTTGGTTGACCATTCCTACCACCAATGGTTGTTACAATTATATGGCCAGTTTCTGTGCCATTTCCGTCAACCACAGTTGCTTCAACTTCCTGAAATCATGTATCAGATTAGAAACATGCATATGTAATTTGACATATGATAAACATCAGCATCATATACTAATTCCAAGAAGGACCTTTCCATCTGCTACGTTAGCAGTTACCTTGTCATCTCTGATCTTCATATCATTCATCTCATCTGGTAATTTCTCCATGCCAATATTATTAGCATTGGTGTTTTTAAGTCCAGCTAAAGGTGCCACACTCACTGAGGCCATCCCCTAAAAGCGGATACTAGTTCTTCCTATCTTTCAAATATTCATTAACCTGTTCGAAATAAAAAAGATCGCTTCTTAGCAAACATAAGAGAGTGACAAATAAATTTCAAAGAAACTATAGTTACAGAAATACCACAAGCTTCAACAAGAAAAGGGAACAGTTTGTTTTTTTTATTAAAAAAACAAACAAGAAACAGGAATATGCATGAGTATTTTGCACTGACAAGGGAAACAAATTATTATTATTTTTTTGGCATTATTTTGCTCAGAAAACATCATGCTTCAGCACCTTAGATTATGCCATGGGCAAGATATTTCATAGGGTGAAATATGGAAGAAAAAAAAATTGCTAGTGCTTATAGTTGCAACATATGCACAATGCTGGGATGGATGCTTTGAAAAAGAAGCACTTTGATAGAACAAATTTGTCACACTAGAAAATATCAACTCACCAAATGAGAATCTGCAAAAGCTAGCCAGCGGAGTACAAACCATCCAAGAAAAAGGGGGGAAATCTACAGGTTTTCCACTTTAAAAGTGAAATAAAAAAAAGTTGCACAAAACTCATGTACATTACAAGCAGTACATAACCTGTTCGAAAAAATCCTATCGTGCATGAAAATCAATAGTTCAAGTCATATTTCGGAGTTCATGGGTTAGCATCAAGGTTCGAGGTTTCGGCCGAAAACACCGGTACACGGTGGTTTCGTATCGGTTTCGTTGGAGACCGATACCAAACCAACCATACAATATCGTTTCGGCCAAAACCTTTAAAAACATTTTTTAATATCATTTTTTCTGTCATTGTGATCATTGTAGGCCTTTGTTGTTAGAAAACCCCAAAAAGGTGAAGCCAAACCCAATATTAATACTTATCTAAGTACACTTTTCAATATATTTGAACCGTGGCTGGATTTTTAAATACTAGAATCATTGTCCTGTAATATAGAAGCATAAATTTAAGTATTTAATATATCTACACTAATGTATGTTTGTTACCGTCGAAACCGAAGCCCGAACCGAGTTTAGCAAAACTAGCCGAAACCTAGCGAAACTAATAAAATTATGAGAGGCCCAAACCGAAATCGAGTTCTCGAACCTTGGTTAGCATCGATTCATCATACACAATCGATTCTCAAGTTATAATACCGCACGGCTCGTTGTAGCTAGCCGGCAAATACGAGTTGATCCACAGGGAATGCTTTCTAGAAATATCCGTTTTGAGTTGAAGAATAGGGTTGCTTTGGGGCTGTTGTCACGTTTACTAAAAAACACGATATTATAGGAATACGATATTACGGAACTTGTGTAGATTTAGGTTCATGAATCACAACTTAAACTATCTTTCACACCTCATGTAGATCACAAATGATCACTCATCCTTAATCTAGTAAATATATGGGTTTATAAAGCATATCAAGTATGCCAAAAGTTAAGCTATAAATGATATCAAACTTATTCTCACGATTTCAAATCTTAGGAATGAATTATCACAACTCCTCCAAATAATTAGTTAGATATCTTGTTATTATCAAGTGTTTGTTAGCAAGTATTGAGGATGTGCAAGAATTTACCATGTAACCAAATGAGCTATATACCCAATCAAGCAATTTATCAAACACTTGATGATCCCAAAATTTATAACTACAAATTCAACTCTTTTAAAAAGATAATTAGAAAGTGGTTGTTGCAAGAATTAGTAATACAAAGCATAAAGTATATGTTAAGGTTACAAAGTAACCATCAAGAGCTATATACCATATCAACGAGATAATTAAAACTAGCAAAAACAACTTTCTAACATTCAATTCAACCATGGTAATCAAGAAAGGGTTAGGAAAGTTTAGTTGATATTCGTGAACCATCCCCCTCACCTAGCAAGAGGAACTACTCACTACTCATGTTAAAAACAAATAAAATAATCGCAATAGATATAAATAAGATTATACAAGAATTGCAAGAAAAGTAAAGAAAAGAGTTGAAGGAAATACTCAACCATCACCATATAGCAAGAAATGAAACTTTTATTGAAGTTGAAATTCAAAAGTACATCAAATGAACTCAATAACTTAAACCTAAACTTGCAAGCTCAATGATGAGATTGCAAGATAAGAAGAAAGCAAAGAATTCAAATAAACTAAATCAACATAACACAGATGCTATATCATATGCAAAAACTTGGACCCTTGGCTTCATCTTTGATCTGCTTTTTATAAACGTCTCAACGGGTAAAAAGATACATCCAACTGGCTTGATTTTACAGTAGTGAAAACATGGTGTGAAAACGAGCCCACTTGGGCAAAGATTGGACCGACCTGGGAGGAGTTTGGGCGGCCCCACTGAGGAATTTGGGCTCCATCTTCATACACCGATCTTCTGAAATCCCAACTTGATTATTGGCATCTCTGTTTTCTTCTAAATAGCTCTAGGTTGCACTTAGGTGTTTGAAATTTAAAAGACGACTTTTCCATTTTAAAAAGTGTACATCACGTCACTCCTTTTTCAATTGATCAATGCACCAACTCAAGACTTGTGCACCCATTTGGCTACTTGTTGTTACATGTTGCACATCATGACATTTTAGTTGCAAAAACTCGTTTCTTGATCATTTGTCCGTCCGGTTGCAATTTTAGCCTGAATTCGTCGCAACTGTGCAAAATGAGCCTTATTTTCAACTTAATTGTCTTGAGTACCTGAAACATGTACTTATGCAGATTCATGTATCAATAGTACTTGTTTATTAACAAAATGATACAGAATGGGCAGTATTAAATACAATTATTCATGATGAACAAATACCCCAAACTTATCTTTTGCTCGTTCTTGATCTTGAGCAAAACAACAAAATCCTAATCTCACTTTTGCAGAAACGCGATTGCACTGAGCATGTGCAACAAACCGTTAAACCCCTAGTTTACTTTTCGTCTTCTGAGGGCTTTCAGTGGATTACACCCACAAAATCTCGTCAAGCTAATTTCATAAGTTAACCGTCAACTTCAATCTTAAGGTTCAATATCTAAGTTAGAAATTCTATCACCCTAAATTAGAAACATCCAACCTTTATTCTTCATACATCACTTCTCTTTTAACTTAAGCTCCTTTACGTGCTCGTGCAATAACTTCGTTTTGTTTCAAAAACTTCAATTTCAAATCTTTATGCCTTTAAAAGTTAGAAACATCCAACCCTTATTCTTCATACATCACTTCTCTTTTAACTTAAGCTCCTTTACATGCTCGTGCAATAGCGTCGTTTTGTTTCAAAAACTTCGATTGCATGTCTTCATGCCTCTAATAAAGATCAGGAAAAACTTCAAAATTATCTCGCGTGTTTGTAAAGTTCTAAGTTTTTCTCGAGTTTTCATTCTAAAGGTTGGTCTCAAATATAGATTTTCTATCATCTTTAACAAAGAACTTAGTCTTATTTTTCATACCGCCTCACCTGTTTTCGTTCATACACACATTCGTGATTGTGCAGTAGTCCTTTAATCTTGTAATTCAAACCTTCATATCACCGTTAAATTTTCTTTCCAAAAGTTTAAAGGTTTTTATCTTATACTCGAAATTCTTCCCTAGCAAAGATTATTCTCCCATAAAGAAACGTGAGAACTTTTAACTCGGAGAGAACACTTACTTGGATTGTTTTATTAGGCTTTCTAGGTTTCTTAACGAGTTGCTTTGGGTCAATAACTCCCAAACGGGATGGCGCATTTAAGTGAAGAGACACCCTGGGACTTAATTGTCCAAGTCATCAAAGGCCACAAGACAGACTTATCTTTATGCGTGAAAATTCTTAGAAAGAAAACCAGCGTTGACATTTCCAGATTTTCTATACATCCCGAAGTTAAAGACGTGTATGTGTGGATGATGTGTGTAATCACTCCAATCAAGCTCAAGATCTTTTATCTTTCAAACTTAGCCTCCATTAAAAATTTCAATACTTCCCTTCGTATCAACTTCGCTCATGAATCATACTCAATATTACTTATTTCTAAACAAACTTGTTTGATCTTATGAAGATTCTCATTTTAAATTTTGTTTAGACATTTCAAACTTGTTATCTAATTCTCGAAACTCATGACACGTGTAATGTGATGCAAAGACGTATATTTGCTATGGTTAAACTCAAAAAAGGTCGGGTTTTCAATTTCTAATCCTAGAATTTAGTTATTTCTAGCCTATCAATCTCAACCGTCGGATTTTGAGTCTAAGTTTCCTCATCAGCTAACTTGGTGACAAAGTTTTTATGTTTTGTGGATTTTTTTCATATACATAAGCAAACATGCAAATACAGCTCGATGCAAAACAAATAGAAAAATACAGAAATGCAGGAAATATGCTAATGCAACTACATAATATATACATGAAACTACCTCCATTCTCACCCCCAAACTTGATCTTGACGACGTCCTCATCGTCGGCCCTTGCAGCTGCCGGTTCCCCTTGCCTGAGTTACCGTCTTCAGCTCTTCATATCACGACCCCTTTTCTGTTGCTTCTTTATCAAGTGCTTAATACCACGTACGGCCATCAGATTCAATTCATTGGGATCGGCCGGCTCGTCTTCATTAATGTAAACCACTGTGTAAGTCTGGAAAGCTGCATGCTCACTTGACTTTGTTCTTGACCAAACTTGCTGCTCGCCTGTCATGTTCTGGTAACCGCAAGATATATCTTCTTTTTCGACCGGCCAATGAGCGTATATATCTGCGGCGTGCCCAAATAAATGCTCGTCCAAAAAGTAGCGGCAAATTTACGTTATAAGAACCGGAAACAAATGTTTCCCATCAGCCATCCTCTTAAGAATCATTTTAAAAAGTTGTGACACAATACAGAATCGATTATCATTCTCCATCAGACAATGCACAATGTGGCCCACAATGCCAATACCCTGAATGTTTCGATTTACCTATCAGCAAACCGTGCAAACATTTCGATACATATCCAGGCCGCTTAATCTCTTATCTTTAAACTCACAATGATCTTCCATTATCGATCGATAAAAAACAAGTTCTTGCGCGTTCGATTACCCACCTGTATCTGAATTCCCGTCACCTCGGAGATAACTTCGGATGAGAAACTCGCACAACTCGATGACTAATTCACGGATTGCAAAGAGATTTTCATCATTGTACAACAAATAATCCCATCCTTTGCATTGAATCTCCGCATAAAAAATAACTACCGTATGTTTCATCAGAGGAAAAAACCCTCTCTACAACCCACTCGGCCATAACAAATCTATGGGAGAATTTCAGAAATTTGAAGTATGAAGAGAGGAGAGAAATTTCTTACAGCCATGGGTGATTGAAGTTGATCCGAGAAGAGGCGAACCTGGAGGGAGTTTGGACAGCTTAAGTTTTGAAGGAGTTTGGACAGCTTAAGTTTTGATTTAGGGTAGGGTTTTTTATGGCGGCTCGAGCAGAGACGGGAGAAGAAAATTTTGGGATCTTTTCAGAGAATGGGGGTCTCGGGTTAGGTGCCAAAGGACTCGATGAAAGTATATTGTTCGATAGGAGTGAGTGGAGGCGGAGGATTCATGTGCTGGACCCGGCGTGATTCTCATATTGGATCATGTAGCCTACTCCATATGCTTGGGATAAAAGGCTCAGTTGTTGTTGTGGGGGTCTCGGGTTCTGATGCGGGCTTTTAAATGCACTTTGTCATTTACCCTCATACAAAAAGTGTAATTTATATAACATATATACACGAAACTCCCTATAGCTATTTTAGTAATGTACAAGTGTTGGGGATGGGTCAAGCATTGTAATGCGGCTCATGTAACATGAGCTCCACCGGTTCCGCTGTGAATTCCAAAAACGGGTTCAGACGCTACCTGTTAACTTTAAATGTTGCACCAGAGTGTAGATCTTCAATTTCTACTGCACCGTGCGGAAAAACGGTGCACGCAACAAATTGACCTGTCCATCTTGATTTTAACTTTCCCAGGAATAAGTATAGACGTGAATCGTACAGAAGTACCTTCTGTCCCGCCGTGAAAGTTTTTCGTAGAATCGCCTGATCATGAAAGACTTGTCTTTTCTTTGTAGAACTAAGTATTTTCATAGGCATAGTCGCAAATTTCTTCGAGCTTGTTGAGTTGAAGTTTTCATGCCTCACCGGCCTTTTCTAGATCGAAATTCAGCTTCTTGATTACCCATATGGCACGATATTCAAATTCAACAGGCAAATAGCAAGCTTTTCCGAAGATTAATCGATATGGAGCCATACCCAAATTTGTCTTGAAAGCAATGCGGAAAGCCCATAGAGCGTCATTCAATTTCAACGACTAGTCTATAGGGTATATGACAGGTTTTTCCGAAGATAAATCGGTATGGAGATATACCCAAATTTGCGCTTCAGAAAGACTCATTGTTGAAATTGAATGATGTTCTATGGGCTTTCCGCACTACTTTCAAAACAAATCTAGGCATATCTCCATACCGATTGATCTTCGGAAAAGCCTGCCATTTGCCTGTCGAACTTGAACATCGTGCCATGTGGGCAATCAAGAACCTGAATTTCGATCTAGAAAAGACCGGTGAGGCAAGAAAACTTCAACTCAATGAGCTCGAAGAAATTCGGAATGATGCATATGAAAATGCTAAGCTGTATAAAGAAAAGACAAAAGTCTTTCATGATCAGACGATTCTACGAAAAACTTTCACGGCGGGACAGAACTGTACGATTCACGACTAGACTTATTCCCGAGAAAGTTAAAACCAAGATGGACTGGCTCATTTGTTGTGCGCACCGTTTTTCTGCACGGTGCAGTAGAAATTGAAGATTTGCACTCTGGGGCAACATTTAAAATGAACGAGCAGCATCTGAAGCCGTTTTTGGAATTCACAGCGGAACCGGGGAACTCGTGTTGTTACATGAGCCGCATTACAATGCTTGATCCATCCCCAACACTTGTACATTACTAAAATAGATATATGGAGTTTTGTATATATATGTTATATAAATTACACTTTTTGTGAGGGGGTATATGACAAACTGCCTTTAAAAGCCCGCATCAGAACCCGAGACCCCTATTCTCTGAAAAGATCCCAAAATTTTCCTCTCCCTTCTCTATTCAAGCCCCCCATCAAAAACCCTAACCCCAAATCAAAGCTCAGGCCGTCCAAACTCCCCCCAGGTCGGCCCTCTCTTCTCCAATCAACTCCAATCTCCCCTAACTTTAAGACATTTCTCTCCCCTCCAGTATTTCATACTTCAAATTTTCTGAAATTCTTTCATAGATCTGTTATGGCTGAGTTAGTAGTAGAGAAGAATTTGTCCTCCGTTTCCTCCAATGAAACATACGGTAGTTATTTTTATGCGAAGATTCAACGCCGTGGATGTGATTATTTGCTGTACAACGATGAAAATCTCTTTGCAATCCGTGAATTAGTCATCGAGTTTTACAATGCTTTGTTAGATGGTGAGCCCAAGAAAGGAAGTGTGCAATTCAAATACCGGAGTGTGAGGCGTAGTTTCTCACCAGAACTTATCTACGATGTGACGTGAATTCATATACGGGCATGTAATCAAACGCCATAAGAGCTTGTATTTTATCGATCGATAATAGGAGATCATTGTGAACTTAAAGATAAGGGATTAAACGGCCCGGATATATATCGAAATGTTTACACGGTTTGCCAACGGATAAATCGAAACATTCGGGGTATTGGCATTGTGGGTCACATTGTGCATTGCCTGATGGAGAAAGATAATCGATTATGTATCGTGTCACGCCTTTTTAAAACGATTCTTAAGGGGATGGCCGATGGGGAACATTTGTTTCCGGTTCTTGTAGTGCAAATTTGTCGCTACTACTTGGACGAGAATTTATTTGAGCACGCCGCAGATATATACGCTCATTGGCCGGTCGAAGAAGATATATCACGCAGTTACCAAAACATGACAGACGAGTAGCAAGTTTGGTCAAGAACAAGCCTAAGTGAGCATACAGCTCCCTAGACTTTCACAGTCTTACATTAATGAAGACGAGCCGGCCGATCTCTATGAATTAAATCTGATGGCCGTGCACGGCATTAAGCACTTGATGAAGAAGCAACAGAAAATGGATCGTGATATTGAGGAGCTAAAGACAGCTCAAGCAAGTGGAAGCATCAGCCGCATGGGCAAGGGCCGACGATGAGGACATTGTCAAGATCAAGTTTAGGGGTAAGAATGGAGATAGTTTCATGTATATATCATGTAGTTACATTGGCATATTTCCTGCATTTCTGTGCTTCATTTCTGTAATTTTCTTTTTGTTTTGCATCTAGCTGCATTTGCATGTTTGCTTTTGTATTGCATGAATGCTTATGTATATGGAAAAAAAATCACAAAACATAAAAACTTTATCGTCAAGTTAGCTAGTGGGAAAACTTAAACTCAAAATCCGACGGTTGAGATTGATAGACTAGAAATAACTAAATTCTAGGATTAGAAATTGAAAATCCGAAAAATAATCTTCATTTGAGTTTAACCGTAGTAAATATACGTCTTTACATCACACTACACGTGTCGTGAGTTTTAAAAATTAGGTAACAAATTTGAAATGTCTAAACAAATTTAAAATGAGAATTTTCTTAAGATTAAACAAGTTTGTTTAGAAATAAATAATATTGAATATGATTCATGAGAGTGAAGTTGATATAAAGAGAGTAATGAAATCTTTAATGGATGCTAAGTTTGAAAGATAACAAATCTTGAGCTTGATTGGAATGATTACACATCTCATCCACACATACATATTTTTAACTTTGGGATGAAAAGAATAACTTAAAATGTCTCCGTTGATTTTCTTTCTAAGAATTTTCACGCACAAAAATGTCTTTGTTTTGTGACCTTAGTGACTTGGTCATTTGAGTGTTGGGGTGTCTCTATACCTAATATCCTAAAACCATCTCGTTTGGAAGTCATTGACCCAAAGCTTGTTAAGAAACCTAGAATGCCTAACAAAACAAGTCAAGTATTCTCTCCGAGTTAAAAGTCCTAACGGTTTTTTATGGAAGAATAACCTTTAGCTAACGACGAGTTTCAAGTACAAGATAAAACATAAATTTTTGGAAAGGGAATTTAAAGGAGATATGAAGGTTTGAATTACAAAATTAAAAGACCACTGCACAATCACGGATGTGTGTGACAAAAACATGTGAGAGTTGAAGTGAAAAATAAGGCTAAATTCTTTGTTAAAGATGATAGAAGTCCTTGATTTGAAACCAAGCTGTAGAATGAAAACTCGAGAGAAAGTTAGGACTTTACAAACTCGCGAGATACTTTGGAAGTTTTTCATGGTCTTTATTAGAGGCATGAAGACTTCCAATCGAAGTTTTTGAAACAAAACGACGCTATTGCACGAACACGTAAAGACGTAAAGGTAAATTAAAAGAGAAGTGGGTTATGAAAAATAAGGGTTGGATGATTCTAACTTAGGGTGAAGGAATTTCTAACTTAAATACTGAACCTTAGGATTAGAGTCGATGGTTTACTTACGAAACTAGTACGACGGGATTTTGTGGATGTAATCCGCTGAAAACCGTCAGGAGATAAAACTCCTCCTCTAGGATAACCAAGAGGTTTAACGGTCTGTTGCACATACTCAGTGCAATCGTGTTTCCTGCGAAAGTGAGATTAGGATTTTGTTGTTTTGCTCAAAAACGGGCAAAAGATAAGTTTAGGGTATTTGTTCATCACGAATAATTGCATTTAATACTGGTCATTCTGTATCATTTTGTTAATAAACAGGTGCTATTAATACATGACTACTACATAAGTATAGGTTTCAGATACTCAAGGCAATTAAGTTGAAAAAAAGGCTCATTTTGCACAGTTGCGACGAATTCATGCCAAAACTGTAACTGGACGGACAAATGATCAATAACGAGTTTTTGCAACTAAAATGTCATAATGTGCAACATGGATCAACATGGAACAACAAGTAGCCAAGTGGGTGCACAAGTCTTGAATGGATGCAATGATCAATTGAAAAAGGGGTGATGCGATACACTTTTTTAAATGGAAAAGTCATTATCTTTTAAATTTCAAACACCAGAGTGCAACCTAAAGCTATTTAGAAGGAAAGATGTCAATAATCAAGTTGCGATATCAGAAGATCAGAGTATGAATATGGAGCCCACATTCCACATAGGGGCCGCCCAAACTCCCCCAGGTCGGCCCAATTTTGCCCGAGTGGCTTGTATTCACACCATGTCTCCACCACTATAAAATCAAGCCAATTAGATGTATCTTTTTAACTGTTGAGAAGTCTATAAATAGCATATCAGAGATAAAGCCAAGGGTCCAAGTTTTTCTCCAATTTTTTGCATATGATATAGCATTTGTAATATTTTATGATATATTGATTTGGTTTACTTGAATTTTTTGCTTTCTTTTCATCTTGCAACCTCATCATTAAGCTTACAAGTTTGGGTTTAAGTTGAGTTCATTTGATATACTTTTGAATTTCAACTTAAATAAAAGTTTCATTTCTTGTTACATGGTGAAAATTGAGTATTTCCTTTAACTCTTTTATTTACTTTTCTTGCAATTCTTATATGATTTTATTTATATCTATTGGGATTGTATTATTTATTTTTAACATGAATAGTGAGTAATTCTTCTTGCTTGGTGAAGGGGAGAGTTGATGAATATTAACACTAAACTTTCCCAACTCTCTCTTAATCACCATGGTTGAATTGGATGTTAGAAAATTACTTTTTCTAGTTTTAGTTTTCTCTTTGATATGGTATATACCTCTTAATGGTTTCTTTGTAACCTTAGTATATACCATATGTTTTGTATTACTAATTCTTGCAACAACTACTTTCTAATTATCTTTTTAAAAGAGTTGAATTTATAGTTATGAATTTTGGGATCAAGTGTTTGACAAATTGCTTGATAGGGTATATAGCCCATTTGGTTACATGGTAAGTTCTTGCATATCCTCTATACTTGCTAATAAAGACTTGATAATCACAAGATATCTAACTAATTGTTTGGAAGTTATGATCATCCATTCTTAAAATTGAAAATTGTGAGAATAGGTTTGATATCATTTATAGCTTAACTTTTGGCAAACATGATATGTTTTCTAAAACCCATATATTTGCAAGATTAAGGATGGGTGATCATTTGTGATCTAGATGAGGTGTGAAAAATAGTTTAAATTGTGACTCATGAACATAACCCTAAACCTACGCAAGTTCTGTAATATCGTATTTCTATAATATCTTATTTTTTAGTAAACATGACAACCCCAAAATCAGCCCTATTCTTTAACTCAAACGGATATTTCTATAAACCAATCCTTGTGGATCGACTCGTATTTGCCGGCTAGCTACAACAAGCCGTGCACTTGCGGTATTATAACTTAAGAATCGATTATGTATGATGAAACGATGCTAACCCATGAACTCCGAAACATGACTTGAACTATTGATTTGCAAACACAATAGGATTTTCTCGAACATCAAAGGACTTTCTCAAACATCAACCAGGTTTGGGCGTCTATAAATTACACACCAAGTGTCATTAGTTAATATTTTGTTGGGAAAAAAAACAAGCCTAACAAATAATTACACAGATCATAACAAATTAGCTCATATATCAAAATAATAGCCAAAAATGCCCACCTTATATTCAAGTTCAATTTAAGATTTTGCGGAAGAGTTGAAGTTTGAGCTGCCATAAATGAAGGTTCAAGTTCAATTTAAGATGTTATTAATGTAATGATTCTGAGCAGTTGTATTTGTCATGAATTAACATTTCAATGAGTCTGAGCACATGGTTAAATTTGTCATGAATCCATCATAAATGTCAAAGTCTTTCTGCAAAGTTTATAATCACAACATTAATAGCAACAGCTAGCAGCTTATTAAAACCCAACTTCAGGAGTCTAAACATAAAAATTTATTTTAAAAAAAACACAATTTAGGGAAAAGTTGCAAGATTTGGAACAACAAAAGAAGATCTCTACACAAAAAGGTCATAACAAACAATAAAATAGTAATTTGCAGCTTGCTTTTGGAAATTCAAACACTAAAAATGATCCAAGATCCTCCATTAAAATACCAAATATGGAAACATCAAAAGAAGCAAGTAGATCTAACAACAGACACATAATATAATCAAAATCAAAGCCTAAAAATCTTTGTCCAAAGATCCAATTCCCTCAAATCGCTTATAAAAACGTCTGATTCAGCTCAAATTGTTAAAATTTCCCAAAAAGGACGTAAAATGCCTGAGATTCTCTCTAAAAGCCTTAAATCCATGACCAAAGTGCTTGCTTTTCCCCCAATTCTTCATCAAAACAGCTAATTTCAAGCATAATCTCTCAAATCCAACAACAAACAGCTCAATTTCAGCAAAAATGCTAAAAATCCCCCCAAAAAAAATAAATAACTAAGATGAGATCCTTACGAGATCAAACCGCAAGATCGATCCAGCATGAATCAGGGACCGATCGGTTCGCGATCTCGATCCCTTCTCCTCCGCTCCCTCGATCTCAATCTACGATTTCTTGTGCAATTTGTTTGTTTTTCCTTTTTTTAGGGTTTTTATTCTTTTTGTTTTTATTTTATTTTTTGGCTTTTTTTAGGGAGAGAGAGAGATGAGGGGTGGGATGTTGATGGCAGTCAAAGGAGAGACTTTTATTATATCATCGTATCCAACTCCTCGCTTTGACCGTTCACTTTTTGTATTTACAACCCTGTAAATTTCATATTTGTTAGATTTAATTGGAATTCCACATTGGCGACAGCTATATGACAATTGCAATTGCAAATAAATATCAGAAACCAGAGTCGGGGATATGTGTAATTGTCGGTGTCTTCTATTTGCAATCATCCATGTCAAGTTATGATGATGCTCAACATTGGCGAGGCAGATGGCGTGTCCCAGAACTCAGAAGAAAGGGTCCATAGGGGCCGACCAGGCCACCCCTGTACCCGACCTGCAAGCACGAGCTGGATCTCCTCAGAGCCCCTGGAAATTGGCCTCCTCGGTCTCTCAGCTCGCCCCGAGCCGCCACAGGACCAAGACTCCTCGGCCCTCTCGCTCTCGTCTCCGAGCTCCTCAGCCGAGGCCATCTTCCTCGGTCCTCCGACCGACCAACTCCACCACTCACAGGTGTAACCGCCGCTCCGCAAATCTCACCATGCGCAGACTCTCCACCAGCAACATCCCACGTTCCACGCCATCACGATCCCCATTAACGGGCGGTCCGCTCTTTACGCGGGCGTGACGTCGGGAGCGTAACTACCGGCGAGATTCTCGCGCCTGCTGCTGCGTGCTGCCGCCACAGTATAAACCTCCATCACAGAGGGGTCAGGTAAGCCATTTTTCACCCCACTTAGCCGTTACTCTGCTCGGATCTTGTGCTAACTTGATCGTCGGAGGGTCCTCGGTGGCATCAAACCATCCCGGGACTTCTTTGCAGGTACTCGGCGCTAAAACTTCTAAAAATCACCAATCTCCTCAAAACCCATTGAGACCCACACGCAACAGGAGATCACCTCCAGAATCCACCGGAAGATCGACGGAAGACAACATCCGACGAAGACCCGAAAAGGACCTCTATCAAGTTACCAATTGAACTCATGTGGTATGAGTTTCCTCTCCAGAAGGAAAAGTTGCTCGTTCGATACCCATAGCCATTGGCCATACAAAAAGGAGCACATAAAACATTGACAATATCTCTATCGATTAAACTTTAATTTCATTTAAAGATTGCTGGATGCGGTACAGAGTTAGTCATAACAAATTTTAGAAGATGCTATTAGGCCAGCCCGAGGTATGGCTTATTCATGATCATGCTGGTTTCAAGCCTTTATTAAACAAATTATGAAAAATTTACTCGGTATGCGCCCCTCGTTGAAATCAAACCAGCGGCATTTCATTTCGAAACGAGGATTTGTATAAGGTAAAAATTGCCAAAGGAGAGGGCAAAACCCCCAAAATTTTTATATGTTAAAATAAAATATAGTTATAAAACGAAAATTGAGTAACAAAATCAAAACTATCACAAGCCAACAGGTCAAGATCAAGCTCTTAAAAAGAAAGATAATGCACTCCACTTTCGAGCAAGTTGTTTACTGCCAAAATCCTTAGTATCAAAGAACTTTGCTATCCTCATTCAAGCATGGAAAATCGCGTTCTCAAGAACAATCACTTTAAAATTTCTTTAGGATCTGAAACTTCTAAAGTTCCAACATGCCAAACAATAATTGCAACCACCATCGAAAAAGCGTTTCCGATTGGCTTCTTACTTAAGAATTTCAATTGGCTGAAATTGACGATGCCGTGAAGATAGAATGTGTGTATTGAAAATGCGGCTACGGGCAAACGATGTTCCTATCACCCAATTAAGAAATTGACATTTAAAAACAGTTGTTTATGACTCTCGTATTGGCTTTACAAAGAATCCCTTGCCTTTTTTACCAATAACTCTTGATAGGCCGAGGGTTTTCAATTTTTCAAATGGATAAAAGGTGTAGCTTTTAAAACGATAGTTGATCACTTAAGTCCCTTCATAAATAAAAAATGGCCACGAGCACCTTAATTTGCAAGATCATGGAATAACTTTCGGTGTATTACCGCAGGTAAGTTTGCTAATGATTGGATGCATAGCGACAAGACACAGGGGGAGGTAAGCATAACTATAAGGTGAGCACACCGCACTTTCGTCTAAATTTCGCAGTTGATTACGGAGACGACTGTTCAAAGCCTAATTTACCAAAACACCCTTGAGTATCATTCTGTTCTTATTCACGCTCAACTCTCGAACATTAACAAATTGCATCGTCACTTTAATAACCGTTTTTTATCTATATTTCAGTTAAAGGCAGGTGTTTTTATTACCGAACCAATTCCATATCCGTCTATAAAAGAAAATATGTATATGTAAAACTCATATCCGTTTTGTATCCGATCTGAATACTGTCCTAACTGTTGTTATTCTTTTCGCCGATGGTCTGTCCCATCACCAAGTCGTAACCTTGCAACAGATTCCAGCTTGCTATAATTTTCAAATGCACATCTTATGTTATACTTGAATAATTTCATTAGAGGTATAAAGACAAGGACTTGACTCATTGCCATCGGTTCAATTCATCTATTCGAGTGTTCAGTGTTCATGTGTTATCTTTCGCATGCCATTTTAAAAAGACTTCGACTATTACTTAGTGCAGAAGGTTTTTATCACCAGGCTATACAGCCACCCGCGATGCATTATTGAATTGAATTGATACAGAAAGATATTTACCATTTTAGTTAATAGGGAAAATGTGGTGTTTTTATTCAATAAAAAATAGAAATATTCAATAGCCTCGGTGTAAAGACCCTTGGGCCCGACATTTGCAATATTTTTTATCAATTGATTCATGAACAATATAAAATTCGATCCTCTTTTGTCATCGCTGTTATCTTCGCTGTTATCTTCGCTTTTGTTTCTTGCAGAAAACATGATTATAATGGCAATACACTTCGAACACAACTTAGCTTCACACATTTCACACACAATCAAATACTTTCACGTCATGTAAACATCGGTCATTGTGTGATGATGCTCAATATTGGCGGTCTCCAAGATCTGGACACGTGGCAGATGACGTGTCCCAAAACTCAGAAGGAAGGGCCACAAGGGCCGACCAGGCAACCCCTGTACCCGACCCATAAGCACAAGCTGGCTCTCCTCGGGGCCCTCTGCAAGTTGGCCTCCTCGACCCCCCAGCTCGTCCCGAGCTGCCACAGGACCAGGACTCCTTGGCCCCCTTGCTCATCTCCGAGCTCTCTCGCCGAGGCCGTCTTCCTCGGTCCCTCCGACCAGATCCACCGCTCACAGGCGTAACCGCCGCTCCGCGAATCTCGCCATGCGCGGATCCTTCGCCAGCAACATCCCACGTTTCGCGCCTCCGCGATCCCCATCAATGGGCGATCCGCTCTCCACGCGGGCGTGACGTCGGGAGCGTAACTGCTGACAAGATTCTCGCGCCTGCTGCTGCGTGCCATCACCGCTATATAAACCCCCATTACAGAGGGGTCAAGTAAGCCATTTTTTATTCTTCCGAGCCGTTACTCTGCCCGGATCTAGCACTAACTTGATCGTCGGAGGGTCCTCGGTGGTACCAAACCACCCCAAGACTTCTTTGCAGGTATTCGGCGCTAAAACCCCTCAAATCGCCAATCTCACCAAAACCCATTGAGATCCACACGCGACAAGAGATCATCACCAAAATCCACCGGGAGATCAACGGAAGACAATATCTGACGGAGACCCGAAAAGGACCTCCATCAGTTGGCGCCGTCTGTGGGAAACTGCTTCACAAAACACAAAGTTGGCCTTCCGATCTCCGCCCACATGGCAACCGATCCCTCTGAAGATCCAAACACCCGCTGTCGCCTCCCTCACAACGGAGGCGCGGGCGAGCCCTCACCAAACGTCATCGGCTCCCCCGCTGGCTGCCGTTACACAGGCTCCGGCGACCGTCCGAGCAAAAGGACTAGGGGCCGAGAGCCCATCACCTTTGGCGACGAGGATCTCCACGGCATATCTGTGCCCCACAACGACCCGCTAGTGATCACAGCCCAAATCCACCGGTACGAGGTCCACCGGATACTCATCGATTCGGGCAGTTCGGCGGACATCCTCTTCCACGACTGCTTCCTGCGTATGGGGCTCCCGCCAGCAGACCTGAGACCGACCTCTCACGTCCTCTCGGGGTTTGTAAATCCCCGTTCCCATCAATAAAATATTTTTTATATTTCCCAAGTCCCCGAATGTTTTCTCTTTCTTCGTAATTTTACGTAAAATTGGTTGCTTAAGTTTTTAGTATTTAATTTTTCTAAACTTCTAAAATCAAAGCCCAAAACAAACAAAATTAATTAAACAAATTCCAAAGAAAACCCCAGCCCAAACAAAATTTTAAATTAAACTAAGACCCAGCCAGCCCAAACAGAACAAAAAATAAATACCAAGTAATTAAATCCCAAGCCCAACACCTCCTCAGTCAGCCCAAGAAAATAATTAAAAACCAAACCAAATTTTAAATTAAATAATTTCCCCAAGCCCAAACTAAAGGAAGCCCAGCCAAAGAAAACTAAAAACAAATAAATCAAACTAAACTTCCCGGCCCAACACCAAACCCGCGCCCAAACCCAAACCCGACCCGTTAGCTTCCTTCTTCCCCACTCGTTTTCAGTTTTTTTTTCCCGCTCGTTTCTTTCGCTCCCCACGTCGTCCCCACGTCGCCAACGCCCCCGCCCACGAACCCGCGACCCCGACCACGCTCGCGCGCGCCTATCAACCCGCGCCTCGTCCCTCTAACCCTCTCCCCCTCACACTGTCGATCTCTCTCTAACTCCTCCTCTCCTCTCTCCAAAAAAACTCCCAGCTTCAACCCTTACACCCCGCCGCCGCCGCCGACTATCACCTCGTCACACCTCAGTCGACTCCTCATCTCACAGCCGACCCCATCTCCCCTCTCTACCTTGCATCCTAAACCCATCCACCATCTTTAGGCCATTGCAGAGCCCCCTGCACAGCATCACGCCGGCGAGCTCCCCACTGCCCCGTCGACCTCTGCATCCTCTACATCACCATCACCTCCAAAACCCGAGCCCCACTACTTCACTCCCTCGCTGCAACCTACACCAAACTCCAAGCACCCGAGCCTCGAACCCCTGCTGCACCCATCGCCGGAGCTACCTCCGCCGACCCCAGCACACTCACAGGAGATTCACAGCACCCCACTCCGCCTCCAGTGATCACGAGCCATCCCCCGGGTAACACCGACGACGAACCCGAACTCGAGCCGAGGCCGTGAACCCAAACCGTGTCGTTCGTTGCGCGTTCGTGCCGTTGCTGCTGCCGTCCGTCGTCAACGCGTCTCCAGGCAAGTACCCTACTTGCTACATGCTAGATTATACTGTTACAATTCAAAATCCTATTAATTCCGTGTTTATAACTCGTGAAACTTTATATGACACAAGTGTTTGATACAAAACCCGAACGAAAACCTCACATTAAACTGACAGAACTTGATCATATATGCTGACCCGTATGGCAATGAACATTGTGTTAAAATTTGACTGGAAAATATAATCGTTACTGACTTGAACGATCACCCCCAATTACACCCGTTAAAACTGAAAATTTCCCGCGTCTGAAACTTGTAAAAATCACAGTTAATTGTTTACAAATTGGAATGATGCGTTCGAGGGATCAAATCGAAGCCGACTCGACGACCTGGAACCACATAAAAGTTTTAAATTGTTTCTATACTGAAAATATGACGGAAACTGATTCAGAGAGCGGCTCTGGACTGCAGTCCAGAGCAGCTCTGGCTGTTGATTTCTATCTCGTAATGCTTACCCCTATGCTGTTTGAACTTTTATGTTGCGGAAACCTATACTTTAGTGAAGATGAAACAGTTAGCTAAATAATGAAAGTGATTTCGCCCATTTTTACCGTCGTTTACTATTTAAACTGTAATTTAAAAGAACTGGACGTATAGCAGTCCCAAACAGAAACAGAACCGATACCCTATCGTTGAACAGTGTATAACTTCTGACGTAGAGACGCGATTGAGAATACGTCTGGTGCGTTGGAAACCCTATTGAAAAACCTAAATTTAATTCAACTGTAGCATCGCTAAATTCTGATCCCAACAGGGTTAAAATTGTGTTGCAAAACGGACGTTCAGTTCAGAAACTGAATTTCCTGCAGCGAGCACTTAAAATGAAACGGCTGTAACTTGCAAACCAAAAATCCGATTGCACTGAAATAAATTTTTCTGAACTGCCAACTGAGTTTACTTGTTACCGTATTTGTATCGTTTCACTGAATTTTGAACGCATGATTTACTGCAATTTTTATAAGTTCATAAGGTGTATAATAGTTCATATTACACATGACTTGTTAACTGCATAAACGCACATATCTTACCCGATTGCCATACACATAGTGATAGTGCGCGTTGTTATTCAGTGTACAATGCATTATCGTGCGTGAACGGTATTGGTTTAGGAGTGTCAAGTACGCCAATGGAAAAGTGAATGATTCGTGACAGTGAATAATACAGTGAACAGTGACAAAACCGTGTCATTGGTGCAAACTTATACACGACTAGACCATACTTATCAATAGTGTAAACCTGGGGGAAAAGGGGAAATCGAAGTGGAAAGAGCATCGTATTTAGCGAGGACAGTGATTTAGAGGATGGTCATTCGAACAGCGACTCTTATATATATTAGGTTGGGCCTAGCGGTCCGGCTGACAGGGTTATATCCCGGGCGATGCGGGCCGCAGTCTCGGGTATGTACGAGACCCTTGTTAAATATGATCCTCCTTTCCATAATTCGATTTCAAACATGACTTAGAGACTGATAGGGATACAAATCATTCTTTGTATCAGTTAGTGACACAGTGATTACCTGCATTTTACTTCCACTGTTATTACCTTATTTGTCTGTTTCATATCACTATTATAATATTGCTATTACGTCGCTCTGACGACCTGAGTATGCATGCTCAGACCTCGAGGAAGAACCAGCACAGGAGTCGGACTTACCCTTCGAGCTAGCGGAGATTTAGTCGGTAGCACCTCCTTCACTTTTACTGCTTTTCCTAAAAGAGACCTTGTATTCGAACTTAGTTAGTAGTTCTTTTCTTGTTTTATTGTAAAATTGTGAACAATGAAAGTTGATGTAATAATTTAGTGATGTATTTCCTTTACTTCTGTGCTTTGTTTACTGATTACCATGTAATGCTAGAAGCCGAAGTGTGACTACGGCGGGATTATTCCTTGACCGTAGGAGCATGGCTGGCCTAGTCATCCCTCGTTTTCCGTATTTTGGGAAACGGGGCGTGACATGGTTCACCAACCACTCCGTCCCGGCGCAAGGGGTGGTCACTCTGCAGTTCACGATCGGGGAGCCCGGCCACACGCGTGCACCGCCTGTGGACTTCATCGTAGCGAAAGTTCCGTCGGCCTACAACGTCCTCCTCGACCGCCCGACGCTGAACTCCCTCCAAGCCCAGATCTCGACCTACCACCTGGCGATAAAATTCCCTCTCGATCGGGGCGGGATAGATCGGGCGTACGGGAGCCAGCGGGTCGCGAAGATAGGCCTTACCGAAACGTCTTCACCCGAGCAGCATGCCGACGGCGCCGAGGCGTGTGACGACATCAAAGGCTCCTTGGACACCCGATACGAGCGGAAGGAGGTCCGTAGAGCACCGGTCGAACCTCTAACCGAGGTGCCCCTAACAGAAGGAGACCAGGGAAAGACCGTCCAGGTCGGGTCGCTCCTGACGAGGACTTAGCGGGATGACCTGATCAAATTCCTCAGAAGCAACTCCGACGTCTTCGCCTGGGCGCCTGCTGACATGCCTGGGATCGACCCCAAAATCATCTCCCACAAGCTCGGGGTTGATCTTGCGGCCCGACCCGTCAGACAGAAGAAAAGAAGCTTCTCCCCGGTCAAACAGAAGGCTATCGAAGAGGAGGTTGATCGGCTCCTTGCCGCCAACTTCATCAGAAATGTGCCCTACTCGGAGTGGCTGGCAAACGTAGTTCTGGTCAAGAAGTCGAGTGGGAAGTGGCGTATGTGCGTCGACTTCACCGACCTCAATAAGGCCTGCCCCAAGGACAACTTTCTGCTCCCCCGCATAGACCAGCTCGTCGACAGCTCTGCCGACCACGAGCTGTTGAGCTTCATGGACGCTTTCTCCGGGTACAACCAAATCCGTATGAATCCTGAAGACGAAGATCTGACTACATTCACAACGGACCGGGGAGTGTACTGCTACAAGGTGATGCCCTTCGGCCTCAAGAACGCCAGGGCCACGTACCAAAGGCTGGTCAGCCACATGTTCAAGCCACGGATCGGTAGGAATATGGAAGTCTACGTTGATGACATGCTCATCAAGTCTATCTCGTCGGCCGACCATTCCAAGGACCTGGGCGAGGCTTTCGGAGTGCTCCACAAATTCAACATGAAGCTAAACCCCGCCAAGTGCGCATTCGGGGTCACCGGGGGAAGGTTCCTCGGGTTCATGGTCACTCACCGCGGAATCGAAGCTAACCCAGAGAAGATCGACGCTATCCTGAACATGGCCGCGCCCAAGACCAACGTCGAGATCATGCGGCTCACGGGACGGGTCGCCGCTCTGAGCCGTTCATGTCCAGGTCGGGAGAGAAGTGCCTCCCGTTCTTTAAGGCGCTGAAGAAAATTCCGAGGTTCGAGTGGTCAGAGGAATGCCAAGCCGCCTTCGACCAATTGAAGAAGCACCTTGCAACACCGCCGTTGCTCACCCGTCCAGTGGAGGGGGACGCGCTGTCGCTGTATCTGGCAGTATCCGACCAAGCAGCAGGCTCGGTGCTCGTCCGGGAGGCCGAGGGGGCGCAGAAGCCGGTGTACTATGTGAGCTACGTGTTTAAGGACGCGGAAACAAGGTACCCCGCCATAGAGAAGATTGTCTTAGCCCTCGTGGTGACCTCGCGGAAGCTGCGGCACTACTTCCAAGCACACACCATCGTCGTCCTCACCGAGCGCACCGGAATCCTCGGGCCGCCTAGAAAAATGGAGGTGGGAGCTATCTCAGTTCGACATAAGATATCGCCCGAGGCAAGCCATCAAGGCGCAGGCCCTAGCCGATTTCATCGCTGAATGCTCCATCCCTAGCAAGAAGCCGGAGTCCGCGCCGCCACTCGCAACCCAGGGTCCCGTCCCGGAAGGCCCTGTCTCGGTTCCGGAGTGGGTCATCTACGTCGACGGGTCTTCTACCGAGGAGGGCTGCGGTGCCGGCCTCATTATCCGGGGCCCAAACGAAGCAGAGATGGAGTATTCTTTGAGGCTCGGTTTCAAAGCATCGAACAACGTGGCAGAATACGAGGCCCTCCTGGCCGGACTGCGCATGGCCGTCGGGCTGGGGCTGAAGATAATTCGAATCCGCAGCGACTCGGCCCTTGTTATCGGTCAAGTGATCGGCCGCTTCGAAGCTCGAGATCCCCTGATGATGAAGTACCTAGACGAAGTGAGGATACTTCGAAGAAACTTCGACGGAGTCCAGGTAGAACAAATACCCAGGCAACTGAATGCCCAAGCAGACGCCCTGAGCAAGCTGGCTTCGTCATACTCGGCCAACAATAGGCGGTCTATCCTCTTCGAAACCTTGCCTCGACCCAGCGTGGGAGACGGAGCGACGACACTCCACGTGTACGCGGCGCAGGAGAGTGACCAGGACTGGAGGAAGCCCCCCGTGGAGTTCCTGAGAGACGGCACACTCCCGGAGGACCGGGCAGCCACCCGCCGTCTCCGGGCCAAACCCTGCCACTTCGTCTGGAACAACGGGAATCTCTACAAGAAGGCCTTCACTCAGCCCCTGCTTCAGTGCGTTGACCCCCACGAAGCCGATTACGTCCTTCGGGAAATCCACGAAGGGGTGGGCGATGCACACCAGGGGGCTCGAACCTTGATCCAAAAAGCGTTACTCCAAGGGTACTACTGGCGCACTATGCTCGAGGATGCCCTGAAGCTGGTCAGAAGATGCAAGAGCTGCCAGCTCCACGGCAGCATTCCCCGTCTCTCGGCTACTGAGCTGACCGCCCTGACATCTCCATGGCCGTTCGCTCAGTGGGGGTTGGATATGATCGGCCAGTTCCCTACCGGAACAGGCGGGCACAAATACGTCCTCGTCGCGGTGGACTACTTCACCAAGTGGATCAAAGCCGTCCCCATCAGGAAACCGGACGCCGCCACAACCATCAAGTTCCTGCAAAACAACCCGATACTCCGGTTTGGCATCCCGAGATGCATCGTCACCGACCACGGGACGAACTTCAAGAACAAGAAAGTGAAGGACTTCTGCAAAGAGTACCATATCTTCATGAAGTTCGCCGCGGTCGCGCATCCCCAATGCAACGGGCAGGCCAAGGCCGCTAACCGAGATGTCCTCCGAGGTCTCCGGACCCGCTTAGAAGGGCGACGAGGCAGTTGGGTCGAAGAACTGCCCCGGGTCTTATGGGCCCTGCGCACGTCAAAAGACTCCCACCTGGGAGACCCCCTTCAGCCTCTGCTACGGGACTGAAGCGATGGTCCCAGCGAAGATCGGGCTACCCAGTCACCGGGTCGAGCACTTCGACGATGACTCAAACACCTCGGCGCTATGGTCCAACCTCGACATCTTGTTGGAAAAGAGGGATCGGGCTCAGATCAGAGCTGCCGCCTATCAACAACAAACGGCCCGATACTACAACGCTCGGGTCAAACACCGCTCCTTCAAGACCGGGGACATGGTCCTGCGGCGGAACGAGTTCACCGACCAAGGCAGGCTTCACAAGTTCTCCCCAAAGTGGGAGGGTCCCTTCCTCGTCTCTGAGGCGCTCCCCGGCGGAGCCTACCGCCTACAAGACGCGGACGGACGAAAGCTTCCGCGGCCTTATAACGCCGAGAAGCTCAAGCTATACCGGTGAGGTCAAAGCCAGTGAGTGTATGCCGCCCCCCCTCTTTTTCCCATTCAAAAAGATGGTGTAAAGCGTTCTCTAAAATTCCTGTCCATACGAATAAAGAAACGTCGAATCATTCCGAATAGAGTTCCATCTTTACACTCCAAGGCGCCAAGAGGCGGCCGTGTAACCCACTGCCCGGCTATCCTTAGTGGGCTTCCGGCAGCCCCCTGACACTAAGGACCAAAAAGCCCTCTCAGAGACAGTCGAGCCCGAGGATCCCTCGCTCGGCTATCCCCAGCGGGCAGCTTCCCTGCCACAACGCCGGGGATCAAAAAGCCCTCCCAGAGGCAGTCGAGCCCGAGGATCCCTCGCTCGGCTATCCTTCAAGACAAAAGCCCTCGCCAAGAGGCACCGGGCAGTAACCCTGCCCGGCCAAGGGTCCTTGGTAGGCTTCTACATCCCCTCCCGCGCTAAGGACCAAAGTCCTCCCAGAGGCAGTCGAGTCCTTGCTCGGCTATCCCCGGTTGGTAGCTTCCTACCACAACCGACAGGGATCAAAGTCCTCGCCAAGAGGCACTGGGTAGTAATCCTGCTCGGTCTCCGTCCTGAAGGATCAAAGTCCTCGCAAGAGGCAACCGAGCAGCTACCCTGCTCGGTCATCTCCGGCTGGTAGCTCCCTACCCATGATGCCAGGGATCGAAGCCCTCGCAAGAGGCATCCGAGCGGCTGCCCCGCTCGGTCATCCTAGGCTGGTAGTTGCCTACCCGTGACGCCTGAGATCAAAGCCCTCGCCAAGAGGCAACCGCGCAGCTTCACTGCCCGGTCATCCTTAGTGGGCTTCCTACAGCCCCTCCAACACTAAGGATCCAAGCCCTCACCAGAGGCGACTGAGCAGCTACCCTGCTCGGTCATCTGCGGCTGGTAGCTCCCTACCCATGACGCCGAGGATCGAAGCCCTCGCAAGAGGCATCCGAGCGGCTGCCCCGCTCGGTCATCCCAGGCCGGTAGTTGCCTACCCGCGATGCCAGAGATCAAAGCCTTCGCAAAGAGGATACCGCACAGCTTCACCACCCGGTTATCCTTGGCGGGTTTCTTACAGCCCCACCAACGCTGAGGATCCGAGGCCCCAAAAAGGGACAACAAGTCCATCGAAGTCTAAGCGATCCCCCCTCGGCTCCGGGGCTATGGAGATGCCTCCTCGGTAGCGCTTAGCAAGTGATGGAGACACAAGGTTGGCAGCGCTCGGCAAGTGATCGAAATCAGCCTGACGAACGATCGCTAGACAGATAGCTGACCCAACAGTGCAAGCAGAAATATTTTACAAACATTCTTCACACACAGAAGATGAAATGTAAACCGATGAAACAAGAATTTCCTTTTATTACCAAAGGCAAAGTTTTTTACAAAGGGTATTCTGGGGCTCCCCAGCCCTACAAACTGACCGGAGGCTTACTTCGGTCCTCTCATCGCTGGCATCACGGCCTGCCGGGGGCTTTACCACCAGAGATTTCGCCACAAGGGGTGCGCCCTACTCCCCTCGCCATCTTCCACCGGAGGCCTCGCCACCGGAAGCGGAACCCGAGTGCGGAGCTCGCCATCATCGAACTCGGGAAGCTGCTCCTTCACGGCGTCCAGGGCCTTGTTCCACGCGACGGCAGAATACTCCCCGAGCTCGACGTAAAACTGCTCTGATGCCTTATAATCGGCCACAGCTTTCTTAGCCCGAGCCTCGGCAACCTGGGCCTCCAGAAGTGCCGCCTCAGCATCTCCTCTGCTGGCGTCCCTCTCCTTCTCCATGGCCGCGAAGCGTTCGGCCAGATCTGCCAGCTTCCTATCAGCGACCCGGAGGGACGCACTCAGACGACGATGGACACCCCGATTCGCTGAATTGGCAAGTTCCGCAGCCTCCGCCCGGGCTGCCAGGACGTCGGCCCTTGCCCTCTCCAGGCGCAGGTCATGCCGCAAAACCTCGACCTCCGAGGGAAACGCTTCTACTGACCTCGGTGCGTGGAACGCCCCCTCGGCCTCCATACGAGCGGCAAGGGCGCAGTTGTTAAACACTCTGTGGACTTAGCCCAATATTGGCCATAAGTCCTCAACTTATATTTAATTGAGCCCATCAGCTCACGAATATTTAACAGATCTTAGTCCCAAATTGGACTATAGATCTTTCAACCAACTCACACCGGTTCGAGGGTACATCTCTTTACTCCTCTGATATCTGTCATTGTAATCATTCAACGTCTTCAGAGAGGTGACGGGTCCCGACAACCACACATTTCACGGACTGTGGGGTCCTTAAACTTATGGACTATGATGTCCTTAAACTTTATAGACTATGACGTCTTTAAACTACGGACTGTGGGGTCCTTAAACTCATGGACTACGATGTCTCTAACCTCGGACTGTGGGGTCCCTTTAAACCCACGGACTACGATGTCCTTAACCTGGACCGAGATGTCCTTAAACTAACACTGGACCGAGATGTCCTTAAACTAACATTGGACCACCATGTCCTTAAACTGGTAATCGACCGCAATGTCCCTAAACTAAACAATAGAATTCAAATGCTCTTTTGTTGGATCTAAATGATCCTATTAAGTTGATCTTAGTCTAAAATTAGACTAACGTATCCTTAACAAACGTTTAAGTTGATCTTAGTCTCAAATGAGACTAACGTATCCTTAAACCCAAACCAAAATCCAAATCTAAGAAAATACGGATTTGGACCAATCCACGCCCTATGGGCGACAGCATAAATTAGTCTCCGTATACAATCCACGGGCAACCAAAAACAAAACAAACACCCACGACACGAAATGACCATCTGGAGAAAGAGAAAGTTGTTACCGCGATGCGGTAGCGTAATTAACTGCAGGGGCTTACGCCTGCAGGGAAGAGCGTCCCCACAATCAAAAACCCCTCAAACGAGGGGGAATCTGACGAAGTCTGCTACATCGGCCACATCCGTTTAAATCTTCGATACATGGTGCCATAAATCAACTTGGCATCTTCGGAGAGGTGGACGGATAGCACTAATTAGCATCTGCCCCGAAATTCAGGCAAGACGTTCGCCACGTCTTCGCGCGTCTTTCGGCGGGGAACAGATTCTTCATTTGGGCTTGGCCTTTTTAATCAATGTTGAGTATTAGATCTTGACATTTTTTTGTCTTGTATTGAATGCAGAGCGTTCATCAGAACAATTTATGTTCTGAAAGCGCCGCACGTGGTGCACCAGACGCTTTGCGCCAGTCAAAGAGCACAGTGCGCTTCTGCCAAGTAGCACATATGTGAAGGACACGTGTCGCGCTTGGCGCTAAGCGCATTGCGCCGGTTTATGAGTGCATTGCGCTTTCAATTTAGTGGCGCACACGTGAGTGACACGTGGTGCGCTTGGCGCTGAGTGCCAGCCCATGAGCGCAGTGCGCTATTTCAGAAGCGCAAAGCGCAAATTGCATACGTTGTTGACACGTGGCGCATTTTGGTGCTGAGCACCGGTCCAGAGAGCGCAGAAGCACTGTTCAATAGCGCAAGGCGCATTTCAATAGCGCAAGGCGTATTTGATCAATTTTTATCATCTGTGAACAAATTTATGTTCTTTTAAAAGAGACTTTGTCTCAAGATTCAAGAACAACAGTTCTTATTTTTGAAAGGGCTTTACCTTTATAGATCAATGATCTGTGTGAAGAATATGTTCTTCTTTTATGATGTGATGAAATCTTTTGATCTTTTTTTTTATGAAAGACCTTGGTCTTTGTAGATTTGTGATCTTTTAAGAAGATAATTCTTATTTTTATGAGATGATTTCATCTCTGTGTTCACCATTCATCATTTTTACCTTGAAAAAATAATCTTCTTTCAAGAAATTGCTCTCTTTCTTTAAATTTTTCAAAGTTTAGGGGGGGGGTTCTATATCAGACTTGAAGTCTTGGGGACTTTATATAGGGCAAGTTGATTTGTTGAATCAGTTAAAGAGATCTTTCTCTGATTGATTTGGGGATGTTTCCCACCGTTGGATCTTTGATCCTAGAGATTCTGTTTTACAGAAGGCAATCTTCTTATTTTTAACAAGATTGGAAAATCTTTTCATAACAGAATTTTAATTCTCATTAATTAATGATTTATCATTATTATTAGATCTTTTGATCTAAGCGTAGGGAATTTTTAATTCCAGCGCTAGCGCACCCGTGCATTGCACGTAGTGCGCTGCTCAGAGCGCAGCGCATTTTGCATTAGCGCACCTGTGTTTGACACGTGGTGCGCTGCTCAGAGCGCAACGCAGCTTGCGCTAGCGCACCCGTATTTGACCCGTGGCGCGCAGCGCGCCTAGCGCTAGCGCAAGCGCACACATGGTGCACTGCCTAGGGCGCAGCGCACCTGGCGCTAGCGCATCCGTGTTTGACACGTGGCGTGCAGCGCACCTAGCGCTAGATCTGAAGCGTTGCTTCAATTTTTGAATTTTGAATTTCAAAACAAAGTTTTGCTCTGATTGGGGGAAACAAATTCCCCCCCACCGTTGTGCTCACGTAGCCCACACGTGAGTGCAGCGGTGGCAGCATCTGCGCCCTTGGATCAACTCAGAAGTTGAAGAGGCGTTTCAATGCCTATAAATAGGACCTTTGGTCGCTTAGATGATTTTCATCTCCTTCTTGTTTTCTGAGAATTTCATTCTCTCACAAAGCATAGCTCTCTTGTTTAAGAACTTTTTAAGAGTCAAAACTCTGTCAGAACTTAGGTAAAGTTTAAAACTTTTAATAAATTAGGATTTTACCCATTAACAGAGCCTTACTCTTCATAGATCTTTGATCTAAAGAAAACCCTTTTAGGGTTTCATTAATAGAGCTTTGCTCTCTTGAACCCATAGATCTTAAAGAAATCTTTTCTTGGGGATTCTTAGCCCATGAACAGAGCTCTGCTCATTTGGTAACATGTAGATTTCTTAATCTCTTGTGAAGAACTCTTAAGAGTTTGTTTATGGATCTTGAAGATCCCAAAATTTTTTAATTCATAAAAATTGATTTTAATTAATTCTTTTCTGATGGATTTTTCCATCATCATTACAGAGCCAGGCTTTTGAGGAATTCCTTCATGATCAGAGTTTGACAAGTGTCACTCTGTCATAGTGCATTGCTCTCAAAGGGAGATTTTCTCCTTTTCCCGAGGGATCTCTCATTTAATGAGGATTTTCTTGAGGATTTTCTCATTAAATTAACAGTCTCATCCAATGATGAGGCTGTTTTATTAATTATTAATTGATGAATTGTCATCCAGATTTTGTGGGACCCTTTGGTCCCCTTTCCACTGCATTGCAGTGCGGTACAAATTTTAAAGTACCAATTGTCGGAACTTAAATTATAGCACCGACAATTGATTTCTGTCCCCTTTTTTTGCAGGCGACATGTCTTTCGATGCTTTGTTTTCGTTTGTCCGTTCAGAGGGAGGATTCCCTGAGGCGTCTTAGACCGGGAGGTTCTCGCGCTCATCAAAGAGCATGACCCGGAACACAAAAAACTTCACTTATGGGGTAGATGGTACGACCAGATTATCAGAGGTCGTCGAAGCTTCTCTTGTGCGACGCCTTCGGAGCTTGTCTCGGCGATCCCGTATGCAGATGCACCCCCGGTGAACTATGCCGTGGAGGTGGTTAATTGGACTTCGGAGGGTCTCCTTCAGCCTTCGATCGCCGCCATACCCGTGCTGCCGGCGGCGGCTTTGGACACCCTAAGGCGGCGCATATGCCAGAGTGAGTTGCGCCCTTAGGGACAACCCTACAACATCGGGCTAACTCCCCGCCATCCGGCCGGGTACTTGCAGTGGGCCCGGTACATCTTGTCGGCGAAGAAATCACAGCTGCTAAAGCTCGGCTTATACCCTGCGGTCTACACTTCCTTGTTCTAGTATTCTGTGCCTCCCACATGGTGGATCAAGGCGTTTTTGGAGCAGTGGAACATCCCGACCCACACCTTCCTCCGATTGGATAGAGAGGTCTCCGTCTTTTTGGAAAAATTCGCCGAAATTTCTGGTTTACCGGTCAGGGGGGAGCACTACGAAGAGCTTCTTCCTCCGGATAAATATATTTTTGCCACCAAGCCAGTGGTGATGGGCCTCACGCCAGAGAACGCCATTCACCACCAGTTCCCAAGTCTGATAAAGGTGTTGAACATGTACGAGAGCCTCTTCCTTGAATCCGGAGGCCGAGGGGTCAGCTTTGCGGACTTCATTGCCCGTTTTCTTCGCCCGGAGATTTTGTCGCGACAAGTCGAAAAGTTTGCTAAACTTGATGATCCCTTCGGCTTTGGCTTGGACCGTCGGCCGATACTGGAAGCTGATCAGAAGGGCTTCTTCCTTCCTGACGTTGCGATTGTCCCTCTGTCAGAAATCGCCGCCCCGGGCATTGATGAAGAAGCGTTTTTCCTTGGGTTTCTTGGGCTATGGTTGAGCTGGTTCGCGCTTCCTATGCATTCTCGTTATATGAGGCCTTACGTCTTCTACCCCGCGCATCGCATGGTTGCCGGAATACAAGTGGCCATCGGGATCGCCGGATTAGCCCATCTATATCACGGTCTTAGCGTAGCAGCGGATACCACTGAACCAGGGGTGCATCCTGCCAACTTTCCAATGCATTACTTCACTTCATGGATGGAGCTGCACGTGCTCAGGGTCTTTGGCATCCACAAAAGACTTTCGTTTTACGACAGATGCAAGTTCCCTCGGATCATTCGGCTGGTTGACGCCTCCATCGTGAGTCCGTCACAGCGGGAAGATAGGGGCTTGCTCCTTCGTCCGCGCACGGTCGGAGATGGTATGTCTTTCACAGACAAAGTCTTGACCGTCGGCCGGGAAACTTCAAAGGCAGTGCTGCCCTTGCGAGATATCTTTAAAGACGGGGCCTCCGTGTTGAAAGCCTGGGAGATTCTCCATTTATACTCCATCAGGCCGGGCTTTCTTGTATTCAGGGAAAATGATGCGGCGCTATTCATGAGATACAACCCCCATCGTTTTTCCCAGCAGCTGAGTTACAATCAGGGAGTCCCGCTGGAGGCTTTCCTGGTAGAACCTGCTGCCACCGAAGAGGGAATGCGGGGCGCGCTGCACCATTTCATGCGCTTGAATACGGTGTCTCACTTCTTTATCAGTGAACCTAGTTGTGTCCCGATGGCCCTTAATATACACGTGGCCTGGTACCAACATGCAATGGGTGCTGTTATCAGGGAGGAGAAGCGACTGCTACTCGACTGCAAGGGTGCACCCCCTGCTGGTGATCGAAACATCCCCTTAAAGCGACGGACCATTGTCCTCCCTCCGCTAAGAGAAGCCGCCGTGATTGAAGTCCCCGACGACAGGCCTGAGCTACCGGTTCCCCGTGCTCCCGTAGAGACGGCAGATGTACTACCGGTGCCCCGTGCTCCCGTAGGGACGGTAAACGTAGCTTCCCCCGAGTCTGGCGTGGGCTCAGATATTGGGACTCGTCGCCCTAAAGTGCCCACTAAGCGTAAGCTTGTGCTGGCTGCGACTGGAGCTCGCTCGCAGAAGAGGAAGAAGAAGTCGGTCCTCTCTATAGACGCTGTACTCGGCCTGGAGCCTCATGCTCCTCACAGCGAGGGCCTGAGCGAATATGGGACCAACGAAGGTCTATTCATAGCGCCGGAAGATACTGATCTCGAGGCCGCCATTGCAGCTTCTGTGCGATCAGCAAGCCACAAAGCGGAAATAGCCGTCCTCGCGCAATCAAGTGAGTATAAGTCGTAACTTTCTTTATTGCATTATATTTTTATTTTTATTATCATGTCTTGACTGACATTTTTCCTTCTGTAACATGCTTTACCACTGAAGAGGCTCTAGCGGCTTCTCTTAGGACCTTTGAGGAGGAGGAGAGAACTCGCGCTTTGTTGGGAGTTGGTATGTCTCGGTTTGTTGAATCTTTATTCTCCTTTCTTATGGACAATCTGACCCCTTCTTTATCTTATCGCAGGGACTACAATGCCAATCCCGCAAGGTGATGCGGAGATGCTTCCCGGGCCAGCCATCGAAGTCCCGGCCTCCTCAGAACTGCCGAAAGAAGACTTACTCAAACGACCGATGACGGATGCCATAACGGCTCCAGAGGTAACCCTTGGCGCGGACGATGACGTCCTGTTGATGGAGGCTTCTAGAAGATCCGCTCTAACGGCCCGAGCAGAAAGGAAGCGCAGAATGCGCGCGGCAAGGGAGCGTAGTGCTGCCTTGACCGCGGGTGCAGGTTCTAGCACCGCTACCCCTGCCCCTACTCCTTCAGAAGATACTCCGGCTGCCTTGTCCACCGCCCACAGACGGGCAGCACGTGCAGCTCGGGAAGCAATCGGAAGACCAACTCAAAGTAATGTGACATTGGGTTCTGTTGTCAAAGTTTCAACTTTCAGTTCTCATATATCCTTTCTTGCAGGGCCGAGTCTTACCGAAGAAGTGGTGGCGACCACTGAGCCTGGGATAGCGGTAGAGGAGGTAGCCATGATCACCGAACCCGAGGCAGCGGTAGGCGAGATGGCTACAATTGCCGAGCTCGAGGTAGCGGTGGGTGAGACAGTCACGATTGCCGAGCCCGAGATGGTGGTAGGTGAGATGGCTACCATTGTCGAGCTCGAGGTAGCGGTGGATGAGATGGCTAAAATTGCTGAGCCCGAGGTGGCCGCTCCCTCTCAAGAGTCGGGTACCGCCCCAATCATCATTCTTTCCACCTGCGGCTTTTTGACATCTCCTGGCGTCACAAGCGTTATGACGGCTCTCGTAGAGTCAGGGGATGAGGCTACAGGAGGTGAGACCATCTTTCCGGAAAAGGGTGAAGCAGTCGCTATATCAAGTGACGCCCTTGTTGCTGTTCCGACCAGCGACTCACCAGGTAGATTTTGGGTTATTGCTTTTTTTTATTCTGCAATATCTTTCAATCTTTCCTGATGGTATTTATCTCGTTTCTAATGCAGGCGTGGCAAGCGTTAAGATTGCGCTACCCGAGGCAACGCCATCAGTTACCGCTTTGACGGTGACCACTCCTCTACCTTCTCTCGTACCATCTCAGATGTTGGAAGGTGCGGATTTGTGACCCATCAGTCTTATTTCTAAGCTGTATAATTTATGTACTGACATTGCATTACTGCGTCCTTGCAGGAGTCCTTTTTGATCACATGTATCAGGTGCTGCATCCACACTTCTCTTTCCAGTCAGAGATTAGTCTGCCTGCTGGTGTCGGTGAGTATCTTTTCTAAACGACGTCCTTTCTTTAACGGGCAGTCACATTATTGCTAATTCTTCTTTGTATTGCTTGTAGCCTTACAAATTGAAGGAGGGGACGAGGGTATCGTTGTGCCACCAGTACTCCCAGCTCTGCCCCCTGTTGCAGCCGGTATAGTAGACTTTATTGTTCGTGTATTTTCCTTATTTCTTGAGCCGACATCTGGCTATGATTTATTTTGCAGCAATCACGTCGACTCTAGCTCCGTTCGAGTCTCGCATCATAATGCCAGCCGGCCCCTTTTCTCGACGTGCATCCTCGAAAGGCGCCGCGAATAGTTTGCGCATGTTGAGCGACTATATTGAGGAGCTTGACGTGGAGACTCCCACATTCGCTGCGGATTTTGCCGCGGAGGTTAACCCTATGCTGACAACGCTCGTGAACGTTCATAGTGAGGGTGTCGTTGCGTCTTGGTTTAATCATTGCAGGAAAATTGAGGCTTGCCTGTATGAGCTCGAGATCGGACGTCCTGCTCCAGAGGTCCTGGCTGTGAACACTCAACGGGCTGCGTGGGTCGAGCAGAGCACTTCTTATTTCCGCCATCTTGAACAGAAGTGGCCTTAAAGCATAAGGAATGTGAAGAAACTTCAAGCGAATCTGCCCGACTGCATGCTCGGGTTGATGCAAATGCCACACAGTTGAAAGTTATCTTTGAAGGCCTTCTGCGATGCATCTCTGAGGGTTGACACTGAGGCAGAAGCTCGACGTCGTCGAGCGGGATGCACAAAATCGTGAGGCAGCTCAGCGGGCCGTCGAAGAACAACTTTCGTCCTACTTGCAGCAACGAGCCCAAGTCGAAGCAGAGTTGGCCGCGACAGCCGATCAAGAAAAGGGGCTGAGGGAAGTGCACGAGCGGCTGATCGGACTATTGAAAGCGCTTCCCTCTCAATAATTGTTTTTTGTACCATTTGTAATTTTGAATAAAATGTATTCATTTTTTATTCTTTCATACGATGTATTTTGTACCCAATTGAATTCATGAATAAAAGATACATTTTTTTTGCAATGTTTTGTGTCATCTCTCTGCTTTCTTCTTTCTTTTGTTATTAGCATGTCAGCTTAGCAAGTATAGCCGGCAGATGATAGAGTGGGCATCTTGTTTTGGCTTCTTCGAAGGGTAATGATGGCTTAGAAAGCAGGTTCAGATCTGCTGCCTAAGACTTTTCAACTTCATGAGCCGTGAGGGTCTCATGAAGACTTTTCTCCCTATGAGTCGGGAGGATCCCGTAGGTGTATTTTCTCCTTAGGAATCGTGAGAATTCCTAAGTGCGTTTTCCCTTATAAGTCGTAAGGATCTTATAAGAGAGTTTTCTTCCTTATGAGTCGAGAGGACCGGTAAGTGTTTAATGAGATTGACGTTATCTGCATTACACGGCGTCAGAAGTTGCTCCGGGCGTTTTCCACGGGGTCAAGGTTAAATTTGGCCGTGTTGCGCGGGGCCGCTGAATGACGTATCTCCGGGGCGGGGTCATGTAGATGACATATTTCCACGATGGGGTCATGTGGATGACGTATCTCCGAGACGGGGTCATGTGGATGACGTGTTTCCGAGACGGGGCCAAGTGGATGACGTGTTTGCGCGACGGGGCCATGTGGATGACGTGTTCCCGCGACGGGGCCATGTGGATGACGTGTTCCCGCGACGGGGCCATGTGGATGACGTGTTCCCGCGACGGGGCCATGTGGATGACGTGTTCCCGCGACGGGGCCGAGACGGGGTCATGTGGATGACGTGTTTCCGAGACAGGGCCATGTGGATGACGTGTTTCCGTGACGGGGCCATGTGGATGACGTGTTTCCGCGACGGGGCCATGTGGATGACGTATTTCCGAGACGGGGCCATGTGGATGACGTATTTCCGCGACGGGGTCATGTGGATGACGTATCTCCGGGGCGGGGACATGTGGATGACGTGTTTCTGCGACGGGGTCATGTGGATGACGTGTTTCCGAGACGGGGTCATGTGGATGACGTGTTTCCATGACGGGGTCATGTGGATGACGTATTTCTGAGACGGGGTCATGTGGATGACGTATTCCCGCGACGGGGTCATGTGGATGACGTAGGATGACGTATTTCCGCGACGGGGTCATGTGGATGACGTATTTCCGAGACGGGTCATGTAGATGAAGTTGTGTCTATTGTAATGAGACGAATATCGAAGCGGTCTCCAGGTTGTCTGGGAACCATCGAGATTTGGAGTAGGGGCTTCTCCATAGCTCCAGGGTTGATTGCAGCGTCTGAATCCTGCTGGAATGGAGAGGAACGCTGTTGATGATCTCTAGGCTATCCCTGAACCGTCGAGATTTGGCTTCGTTTTCTGATGGAGCCTGGGGAGGGAAGGTGTGATTCCTTCTTTGTTTGCGCCCCTGGATTGTATACAGGGATTGATGTGATATCACCTGTAGGGCATAAATTTCATTTTTTTTATTTTTTTCCGCGATGCTCTATCATTTCAGCTTTCATATCGCGAAGGTCGCGATTGCCCAATCATTTCGGCCTTTCTTTTTTTCGCGGCGCCCAATCATTTCGGCTATTTATTTTATTTTTACTCGCTACTTTTTATTGCGAGTTGCCCAATCATTGCATGTATACATTTTTACTTGATGATTTTGTTTACAAGTTACCCCATCATTTCGGCTATTTCGTATGCACGTGTGGCTCGCTAGCTTCTCACTGCAAGCTTGGAATCGGATACCGATTTCGGCATCAGCACCGCTACAACTGGAATATTACCAGGAGCGAATCATCATTTGCCTCTGTCGATGTCGAACAAAGGTGGCTTAGCGAACAGGGTTAGGATCCTGTGGACTAAGGCTTTTGACTTCATGAGCCGTAAGGGTCTCATGAAGGTATTTCTCCCTACGAGTCGTGAGGATCTCGTAGGTGCGTTTTCTCCTTAGGAATCGTGAGGATTTCTAAGTGTGTGTTCTCTTATAAGTCGTAAGGATCTTACAAGAGTGTTTTCTCCTTATAAGTCGAGAGAACTTACAAAGGTTGTTCACCGTGTAGACATATCCCTAGTCACGGATGAGACTTTGTTAGGGAAATATTTATTCGTGCCCGTGGATTGTATACAAGGGTCAGCGTTGAGCCACTTGTAGGGCAGCATTGGAGGTTGTCGTGGTCGTTTAAGAACAGGTTCAGATCCTTGTAGCTTAAGACTTTTGAATCTTATGAGCCGTGAGGGTCTCATAAGAGGGTTCTCCTTACGAGTCGTGAGGATCTCGCAAGTGTAATTTCTCCTTAGGAATCGTGGGGATCCCTAAGTGTATTGCTCCCTTATGAGTCGTAAGGATCTCACGCAGGTAGTTTCTCCTCACAAGGTCGAGAGAACCTTGCAAGTGTCTTTTAACGAGATTGCGCCCTTTCGGGTTTTCACAAAACTCGCCGGTAGCCCTGCTGTTTTTACTCACGGAGCCCTCTCGGGTTTTCATCCGTGCCCTTTTTGCTTATGGACATACTGTTTTTTTTTATTCTTTTTTTTATTCTTTTCTCTTTTTTTTTGTCAGCCTTGGAATGTTGTAGTCCACAGTAGTTTATCGACGTCTCGGTCAACAGCTAGTTTTAGGACACAGTGATCCATTGTTAGTTTAAGCACGTTTCGGTCCGTTGTTAGTTTAAGGACGTTTCGGTCCATTAGCCGGCTGCTATTTATAGAGTTTGGGCTTAGGAAGATATCGAGCGGACATAGTCGTCGTCATCTATCATTGACATAGGCCGTGACTCGTCAAGCGTAGTTTCTTTTCAGGAAGCGACCATTTATTGGCCTGAAGGGCCTTTCGCCATGCATGTTCATGAGTAGATAGGCCCCACCCTGGTAGACCTTGTCTATGATATATGGGCCTTCATAGTTCGGCTCGAATTTCCCCCGCTTGGCGCGATTGGGGATCAATGGTCTTTTAACCACTAGCACGAGTTCGCCTTGGCGGAATGTTCTCGGCCTAGTCAATCTTTCGTATGAGCGCGTCATCTTTGCTTTATAAGCCTCCAGATTTTGTTGCGCCATGAGCCGAGTTTCATCAAGGACATCGAGCTTCTCAAGCCGAAGGTGAGCATTCTCTTTGTCCGTTAGCTCGTAGTGAACTGCCACTCGTAGAGAGGGTAACTTTATCTCGAGGGGGAGTACCGCCTCTGTACCGAATACCGATGCGTACGGCGTTGTGTTCGTGGCCGTTTTGAATGTAGTTCGATACGCCCAGAGAGCTTTATGCAGTCTCTCGTGCCAGTCCTTCTTATTTCGGGACACTGTCTTTTTCATGATCTTTGTTAAGGTCTTGTTAAAAGCCTCAGCTAGACCGTTAGCTCGGAGATTATAGACCGAAGAGTATCTCCAGTCTATGTTATGCTGTTGTGCGAAACGGCTGATCTTGTGGCTTCTATAGGCTGGGCCGTTATTGGAGATAATCTGTTGCGGAGTACCGAACCGATAAATAACGTGTGTCTTGAAGAAATGGAGGATATTCTCCGTCTTCACTTCCCTCAGCACTACTGCTTCTGCCCATTTGGAGAAGTAATCAGTTGTCGCCAAAATGAATCGATGTCATCTGGCCGATACTGGTTGGATAGGGCCGATTATGTCAGTTCCCCATATTTCGTACGGCCAGCTAGCCACTGTTGGGTGTAGTGGATTTGGATGCTGATGGATAAAGTCTCCGTGAATCTGGCACGAGTGGCACTGCTTCGCGTATTCGAGGCAGTTTTGGATCATCGTGGGCCAATAGTAGCCCATCCTTTTGATCTTCAGCTTCATTTTCGGGACGGCTTGGTGAGAACCACAGAGTCCGTCATGAGTTTATTGGACGACTCTCTTTGCCTCTTCAGGTCCCAGGCATCTTAGCCACAGAGAACCAAATGACCTTTTATACAGAGTATCATTGACGAAAGTAAAAGACAGAGCTCATTTCATAAGCTGATGTCTTGAGGACGCATCTTCAGGTGTTCGACGGGATTTGAAGTAGTCTACAAAGACTTCCCTCTAATCCTTAGCCTTTTCCTGGTCTTTTATTTGTAGAGTCATTTGCTCGGTCACTCCTTTTTCTTCGGACGACTCCGGAGATATTTATGCCGGTGCGAGAACCCGACGGCTTTGCACAACAATCCTCACGTCATCGAGGTTTTCGTCAGCCAGTTCTTTAGCGAGCTTGGCTAATGCATCTGCTTTGCTATTTTCCGCACGCGGTATGCTTTCTAAGGTGTAGGAAGGAATTTGAGTCAGCAGTCGCTGTACTTTCTCGCCGTACTTCACCAACTCTGGTTTGCACGTTTGATAATCGTCGTTTACTTGACTAACGACCAATTGGGAATCTCCGTATATGAGAAGGTTTTCAATTCCCATATCGATGGCGATCTCGAGACCTGCTATCAAAGCTTCATACTCGGCTTCATTGTTCGTCCTCGGCTCTGTTAAGGAGAAGGCAAAGCGTATTATCCCTCCTTGTGGAGTCACGAAGATGAGGCCTACCCCTGATTTGATTATAGGGGTGCTTTGTTTGCGCTTCTTCATGGAAGACGCTCCATCAAAAAAGAGTTCCCACCGGGTATCATTCCCGTCGATCGTGTCAAACGCATGTTCGTCTGGCAATTCGCAGTTCAAAGGAGAATCGGCGGGTATCGGGTGCTCAGCGAGGAAGTCGGCGATAGCCTGGCCTTTCACTGCCTTAAGAGGCCGATAAGTTATAGAGAATTCCATCAAGAGTAAGGCCCAGTTAGCGAGACGCCCCGTTAATATGGCTTTTGACATTAAATACTTGAGAGGATCCACTTTTGATATGAGATGGACCTCATGTGCCAACGCGTAGTGTCTGAGCTTCGTTACCGCGAAGATCAACGCTAGGCAGTGTTTTTCAATGGGAGAGTAATTGCTTTCTGCCCTCAGGAGAACTTGACTCAGATAATAAAGGGCTCTCTCCTTCCCTTGGTCTTTTTCTTGTACCCACAACGCGCCTAAAGAACCTTCAAGGGCTGCTGTGTACAGGACGAGAGGTTTTCCCTTGACGGGAGCGGCCAGCACTGGCGGATTCTGTAGGTATTGCTTGATTTCGTCCAGTACGCTTTGGCATTTGCGATCCCAGACGAAAGGGGTTCCCTTCTTTATCAGGTGACTGTAAGGACGACACTTGCCTGAGAGATTGGCTATGAATCACCGGATATATGCGAGCTTTCTTTGGAGAGATCGCAGCTGCTTGAGAGTCTTTGGTGGGGGCATTTCCATGATCGCCTTGACCTTCGACGGATCTATCTCGATGCCTCGGTGTCGAACGATGAATCCCAGGAATTTGCCCAAGGAAACTCCGAACGCACATTTAAGAGGGTTCATCTTCATGTTGGATTGCCGAAGGCGTTGAAATACGATTTTCAGATGCTCTAAATATTTCTCGTATGATTTGCTTTTCACCACAAGGTCGTCGATATAGCATTCGATGATTTCATGTATGAGGTCATCGAAGATCTTCATCATGGCCCTCTGGTAGGTAGCACCGGCATTCTTTAGACCAAAAGGCATCACCTTGTAGCAGAATATACCCAAAGGGGTCCGGAAGGCGGTATGCTTCTGGTCTTCGGGATGCATCTTTATCTGATTGTATCCTAACGAGCCGTCCATGAAGGAGAAAACTTCATCAGTGGACGTGTTGTCTATCATCAGCTCGGTGACCGGTACTAGGAAGTCGTCCTTCGGGCAGGCTTTATTGAGATCTCGAAAGTCCACACATATGCACACCGTCCCATTTTTCTTCATCACCGGGACGATGTTGGCGATCCAGTCAGGATACTTAACTTCTTGGATAAAGACAGAGTCGATTAACTTCTTGACCTCGGCGTTGATGCTCATCTCAAGCTCGAGCCGCATCCTCCTCGGTGCTTGTTTGATCGGCTTGACGTCCGGAAATATCACCAATTTGAGCACAACAATCTCTGGATCTAATCCTGGTATCTCGGAATAGTTCCATGCAAAGCAATCTTTATGCTGCATGAGCACGTCCTTTAGCGTAGCCACTCTTTCTTCAGGCAACAGCTCACTGACGAACGTTGGCCGCGAGTCACTTGCAGTCCCCAAATCAATTTTCTTGAGGTTATCTGCAGTGGTATGTATTCCATCTTCCAGCTCTTTTAGCGCCGGTGGAAACTCTGAGATGACCTAGCCATCATCGTTTTCGAAGCACCAGGAGAGGTCATCTACATTCTCGGGCTCTTCTTCTGACATCATTATCACATGGCAGGTACGAGATCGCTTCCAAGACCAATGTTGATCTGGTTCTGCTCTCGCGGCTTTGGGTTCATGCTTCTGTGGCGGGGTTACCCTCCAGCGGCTGGATAGAGCGAACCTGCCTTGCTGATACTGGTCTTCTACCCACTTCTTGAATGTGAAGCAGTCTTCGAGAGGATGTCCTATTGCCCTGTGATAGGAGCAATAGTCCGGGTGAGAGACTTCGCCTGCTTGCTCGGGGTGCTTGGACTCCGGGAGGGTAATCATTTGATCTTTTACGGCACGATCAAGTATCTTCTTTGTTTTATTCTGGGGAAAAGAGTATGCTCGACCCATTTTCTTCATAAGAGACGAATCCGGGCTGCTCGATTCCTGACCGCGTGGCTTCTTGGACCCGCTTAGTCGTTGTCGAACGCCTTTCCCGTTCTTTGGTTTATTTCTGCCTCTGCGTCGGGCCTTTTGTACAACGGGTTGACAAGGAGGAGAATTTTCATTTTTCACAGCCTATTGAAGGAGGCGTTGCGTCCTGGCTTTCTCGTAGATGGTCATTTCGCGATTATGGTCGTCTCGAACCTTTTGACCTGCTTCCCTTATAACCCTGTCCATATGTTCTTTGAACGACGGACTGAGCATTTTCACGGCGGGAGTTCGTGCTGGTTCAGGGTTCGCATCTTCCCATAGAGCATCTCCTTCTTCATCAAAGTCATGTATGACGTAGCATTCGCGGAGTAGCTCTCGTTTCTTGGATTGAATATACCCAAGCCCGGTCGTTTCCATTCTCCCGTTGGGCAACTTTCGTTGAGTTCCGGAAACGTTCCAGATTCTGTTATAGAACCGTGCTTGTCGCGCAGTTTGCTTAAGGGGTACACCTTGGCGTCTCAAGAGTCTCTTTAGTCCGTCTGTGTAATATCTGGGCAAACAGATGGGCTGGAGCCTGTCAAGTGTAGAATCCGCGCCATGCCAGATTTCTTTCTCCACCTTGGTTTCCTCGGATCCGTAGAATAGGATCGCCTTTTCACCTTTTCGTATGGGAGGGACGTAGAATGTCTGCAGTTCTTCCACACTGTAGGTATCTAGCGCATCTAGTTCTTTATGATGCTTAGGCAGAACCATGGCAACTTGCAAACTTTGATCTTCATCAGCGAAGGTTTGTATTGATGGCCGAGCAGAGAATATGGCATTGACCTCATCTTCCGAATCGCTGCCGAAGATCAACATAGGAGTGGACGGTCCCGGCTTGCTGCACTGGGGCGGACCTGAATAAACTATTTCTTCCTCCTCCTCAGTATCACTCCCGAAGACTGGAATAGGGGTGATAGCTTTGTTCTTGTCCTCCGATTTGCGACATCTTTCTGTGTCTTCGAAATCTGGTAAGAAGTATTTTGCATCTTCGTACTTTCGGACTTTGTTCACGGAGAATGGGTTCAGCTCTCCTGTTAATACTCGAGGCCATCCTTGAAATACTTCATACATTGATTTTGTTTAGAAGGGATGATATTGTACTCGTGTAACCAGGGCCGGCCGAGCAAAGCATTGTATCATGTCTTGGCGTCAATGACGTGAAACTTAATGTCCGTGACAAGCAACCCAAAGCGTAGTGTTAATATCACAGACCCAAGCGTCCGTGATGACTGGGAGTCGAACCCGGATATGGTGATTTTGTCGCGAGCGAGGTGCTGAACGCTCATACAGATTTCCTTTAGCACCCTTACGTTAAGGAGGTTGACGGAGGACCCATTGTCGACCGGGATTTTACCTATCTTGATGTCATGACAGTATCCGGAGACATATAGGGGACGGTTGTGCTCGCATGTCCCAAGGAGGAGATCTTCATCGCCGAAGGTGATATCGGCTGTATGTACTTCTTCCAGCTCGCCCTTCATCTTTTCTTCGGCGAGGAAAGCTTGGAATTGCTCGGGCTCTTGTAATACCTTGATCAAAGAATCTCTTGCTTCTTTGGATAACAGGAGAGCGTCGAGAATGCTTAACTGCGAAGGTAGCTTTCTCAAGTGTGCCAGAACGTTGTAGTCCACCTTACTTTTTTTTGGCGGGTCTTTGGCTATCAGCTCTTTGATGGCTTGGTCATCAAGGATGATATCCTCAGGGACCTTTTCTTTTCTCTTATCTTTTCTATTTGACCCAATGTTCGAGGGCCCAAGATTCTTTTCGGGCAGCGTGCGATTACGCAGCTGAATGTTCTCGCAGTTCTTCGGTTCTTCCTCTTTTCCCGAGGTGGATTCTTTGAAGAGAGGGCCATGAGCTATTTCTTCATCAGAATCGCTCCCAAAGGTGAGAACTTGCGATCCCCCATAGTCAACCATGTGGCAGTTGCTGACAGTTCTTTTGTGCTCCTCGGTCGTATTTCTTCGCTCCCGACGAGCTTTGCGTTTCATCCGCTTGAAATGTTGCCGGTGAGCAACATATCCCTGCCACCATCTTTTAAAAGGGTTGCACTCCTCGGTGCGCAATCTTTCGATGATATAAGCAGTAGCTAGGATATGTTTCCGCTTCACCAAGAATGTTTCCTTCGAAGGGTGGCAGCTTCATTCCCATCGATATGGCTTTAGCGAACCTTTTCCTCGTCTTGAACCTATTTTTATTTGCGACGGATGTACTTTGATATGGCGGGAGTGTTTCAACTCTTTCGTCCAGTCGCCGGCGTTTGGCTTTTTCAAATATGACCATCTCGCGCTCCCGATCAGCTTTGCTTTTCGAAAGAGCTTCGTTCAGGAATGCATCAATCATTTTGTCTGATGGCCCTAAAAGTTCCGGTTCAGGATTTGCCCCTAGTTTCTTTGTGTAAGGAGCTTCTTCATCGTCTATCGACGAGTGAGAGATCACATGGCAGCTTGCTACATAACCTTCAGATTCATCCGACGAGTCTTCTCCATTGTCATCATCTCCGTCCTCAAGGATGCGGCTGAGAAATTCTTAGAGTGTGATTGGAGTCCGCGCTTTTTGATTATATTCTTCCAACGCGTCAATCTGTTTTTGTAAGTCCGTGCGCTTGTCACCAGGCTTCACGGGCTTTTTGGTCTTCTTCTTCTTCTTTGAAGACTTTGACGGCTGGGTGTGAGCGCTTTGGCTATCACTACCAATCTTTGGAGTCGGGCGCGGTTTCAGCATTCCCTCGATGATCTCAGGTTCCAGTGGATTCTTGCACTTGATTACTGGGCATGTGTGGAGATCCTTCAGCATTCTTTTAGTTTTGGCTGAAAGAGCGACCTCCCATGGAGCTTCTTCTACGAAAGAACACGATGCCCCCGATGTATCCGTCTTGTTGAGAGCGTGCGGCTGAGGCGGGTTCACCTTCCAATTCTCGGATAATACGAATTTGCCCTGCTGGTACTGATCTTCTATCCAGCTGTCACGCCCCGCTTCCCAAAATACGGAATACGAGGGGTTGACAATGCCAGCCATGCTCCTACGGTCAAGGAAATATCCTGCCGTAGTCACACTTCGGCTTCTAGCTTTACGTGGTAATCAGTAAACAATGCACAGGAAATGAGAAATGCAGTAACTAAATCAAAAGAACTAACCAGGTGGAGATCAATGGAGTATAGCTCTGAGTCGCCGATCACGATGTCCGTGATATCCTCGAGGTACGTCAGGTCCTGGTCCCGGCTAGATCCACTTCTCACTCTGAGCATGCATACTCAGGTCGTCAGAGCGACACGATAGCAATATATATATATATAGATACAAATGGTAACTCGTGCAGTAATAATGAATATGAAACAGTAATCAAACGAGTAAAGACGCGAACACGAAGAAGCCAAAATGGGTGTCTAATAAAGCAGGTAAACAGTAAAGCAGTAGATAGTATGTCAGGTGTGTTGAATCAATAAATAATGCATGTCAATGTCACTATCCCTATCAGTCTCTAAATCTCAGTGTACAGGTCACTAAGCCTATCGTCAGTCCAAGTGTGAGAGTCAACCACTCGTGAGTATCCCCCATCCAAGGGTAGGACCCAAGGACAAGGGAACACGGGCCCGAGTCGCTCGCTAATAATCAGTGATATCCCTATATAACTCTATATATCTCCATATGTGCCAGCATGGGACTCCCGAGATTCTGTTGAACTCACACTCAAACTACCCCACACCCCGTGGTCTACATCAAACGCCAATCATAAACTCAAATACCGGTCGGTCCATGACAAGCCTACGTGAGAACTGGAGACAGGATCTCCATCAAGCATGTCCCGACTGATACCCAAGATAAATGGACAGTGTTCGGTGCCTTACCTGTGACACTCATACAAGTGCTTCCATAATTGTCTCATACCAATTATAGTCACACTTATACACGTCTCACAGACGTCGACAATGCAATAAATCAATAGGGTCCACTGATTGTGTACAAGTACATGTCACTTTCACTTATCCATTCATGCTTAAACACTAACGTACTTGCCACAATCAAACGCTAAAACCTAACACTGGGTAATGCACATGATCACTAGGTTACAAATGCAATAACATATATGTAGTGTGATGAGAATACGATAATTCAGGCGTGATTAAGATGTCACAAGTCGGTGTCCTACCACTTGCATAATTTATCATAAATCATACATGCAAAATTCAGTGAAACAATGGAAAGGGGGTAAGCAGTATGTTTAATTATCTAACCATAAAAATTGGTTTCACGTTAATCGGGTTTCAGGATCACTAGATATGGCCATTTCATTTTAAGCGTTCACTGCTGGAAATCCGGTTTCAGAATCGGAAGTCCGTTTCCTAACGCATTTTAATCCCAGTTGGGATCAGAATTTAGCGACGCTACAGTTGAATGAGTTTTCAATAAGGTTTCCAACGCACCAGAAGGATTCTCAATCGCGTCTCTACGTCAAAAGTTATGCACTGTTCAACACTAGGGTATCAGTTCTGGTTCTGTTTGGGACTGCTATACGTCCTGATCTTTTAAATTGCCGTTTAAATAGTAGACGACGATAAAAAGGGGTGAAATCACTTGAGTTATTTAGTTAACAGATTCGTATTCAATAAAGTGTAGGCTTCCCCAACATACAAGTTCAGGCGACAAGGTAGTGAGCGTTACGAGACAAAAACAACAACCAGAGCTGCTCTGGACTGCAGTCCAGAGCCGCTCCGAACCAATTCTCGTCATAATTTCAGTAAAGAAACAATTAATAACTTGTATAGGATTACAGGTCGTCGAGTTGGCTTCGATTTGAGCCCTCGAACGCATCATTTCAATGTGTACACAATTAATTATGATTTTAACAAGTTTCAGGTGCGGGAAATTCTCAGTTTTTTACGGGTGTAATTGGGGGTGATCGTTTATGCCAGTAACAATCACATTTTCTAGTAAAATTTCACCACAATGTTCATTAACACATGGGCCAAATTATACGATCAATTTCCATCAGTTTAAAGAAAGATTTTTGTTCGAGTTTTGCATCGAACACATACACTATTTTATGTCGCACTAAATGTTCATGTGGAATTTAACAGTATTTCAAGTTCTAGTAAGACAAATAGCATGAAGCAAGTAGGTACCTTGCCTGGAGACGCTTTGGCGACGCACGACAGCGGCAATGGCACGAACGCGCGACGAACGGCACGGTTTGGATTCGCGGCCTCGGCTCGCGTTTCGGGTTCGTCGTCGGAGTTGCCCGGAGATGTCTCGCGATCACCGGAGGCGGAGTGTGGTGCTGTGGATCTCCAGGGGCGTGCTGGGGTCGACGATGGTCGGCGGTGTCGCTCTAGCGATGGGCAGCAGTAAGGTTCGAGGCTCGCAGTGAGGGGAAAGGTTGGTGGTGAGGAGTTTGGCGTGGGTTTTGGAGGAGGTGGTGGAGATGTAGAGGATGCAGAGGTCGATGGGGCAGTGGGGAGCTCGTTGGCGAGGAGCGTGCTGGTGGTGGCCGAGGTGATGCAAAGGAGCTCGGCGGTGGGTTGGGTGTTCAGGGGTCTGTGCTCGACGATTGAAGAGAGTGGGGTAGTGTAGGGGGCTCTGTTGATGGAGAGAAGAGAGCGAGGGAGGAAGGATGATGGGGTTGTCGTCGTCGTCGGTGAGGGCTCGAAGGCAGTGGGTTTTCTGTAGGGAGAGAGAAGAGAGGAGTGAGTTGGAGAGTGAGAGGGAGAGAGGAGTTTGAGACGAGGAGATGTTTGAGGGGGCGCGCGGACGTAGTCGGGTCGTGGGGCAACGAAGGCGAGGCGTCGGTGACGTGGGGTCGAGCGCGGAGACGTGGACGCGCGACGCGGAGACATGGACGCGCGACGCGGAGACGTGGGCGCGCGACGTGGAGAGAAGGAAAACGAGCGGGAAAATTTTTCGTTGGGGGAAGATGGAGAAATGGAGCGGGTCGGGTCGGGTGTTGGCTGCGGGCGCGGGTAATGAATGGGTTAGGGATTTGGGCTTGGAAGCTTTGGGGCTGGGCTGGGGAAAAATTAGGGATAATTATTTATAGGTTTAAATTTACAAAGAAGGGGAGTGGGCCGGCTTAGGTTTTGGTGGGCTGGGGATTTGTTTAAATAAAATTTTGGTACGGGAAAAATGGAAGTGGGTCGATGCTTGGGGGGAGAAACGGCTGGGCTCGGAAAAATGAAAAGAAGGAGGGAAATAATAAAAGAGAAAGCGAATGAGGGTTTGGGTTATTAAAATAATAAAAATAATAATTATAAAATAAATAAATTTTAAGAGTAACAAAAATACGGATATTGGTATACAAAAGAACTGGGTATTACACCAGCTTTTGAAGATGTAACAATTCTCGATCGGATGGCCCAACATTCGGTGATAAGGGCAATAGTTAGGATTGCTAATGTCGTCTGGTTGCGCTGGGCGTTTTGGCTCCGGCAGAGTGATGAGCTTGTTGCGCAGTGCAAGCTCGAATAACCTCTTCGTCTTGTCTCGAGGGAACAAGTAAGGGCGTCTCATTTTATCTTCGAGAGATCGAGTTCTATTATTTTGGCGATCAACTGGTCTTAGACCACTGGGTTGCTGTTGAGCATTAGCGACGACGGTCGCTTTCCCCTTTCCCTTCTCGTTCCGCGGCTCCGGCTTTGGAGGAGACGGTCTATGACCCATCTGGTCCATTTGGGCCAGTTTGTCGATCAAGGCTTGGAACGTGGTCGGCTTGAAGAACATCATGAATTGGGAAATGGTTGCATGAGGGTCCAGAGTGCCCACGAACATGCCCACTGCCGGTGCTTCTTCGATGCGTTGTTCGCATTTCGACCACAGATTCCGCGTTCGTATTGCATATTGAACCTACGTTTCACCTGGCTTCACCCTGGCATTGATCAATGCCGTTATTGGGGTGCGTTCACTAGCATTCGCGAATCGCTGGGTGAATAATAGCTCCATTTCTGCGAAAGTCTTGACGGAGTCGTTTAGAAGTTCAGAATACCACTCGAATACCGTCTCCGACAAGCTGCCGACGAATTGGCGGAGTAACAATTTATCATCACCTCCGGTGTTGCCACATAGAGCCCTGAACTGGGCTACATGCTGGTGGGGATTGCCTGTCCCCTTGTATACATGAAATTTAGGGATCGTATATCCCGGCGGGTATTTTATTTGGTCATACGGATATGGTCACCCAGTTTTAACAACCTGGCCGGCTGCTTCATTAGCCTGGTGAGCTCGTATTTGCTGAACAATGTAGTCGTCCAGAGCGGCCTTGGAAATGGTTTCCTCTTTGGCAGCTGAAAGAGCCGGAGGAGGGTTCGATGTCTCCCCTCTGTCGTCTTCAATGATGATAGGAGAGTCTTCAGCTGGAGGTTCTGGTTGTAACATCATCCCGACCATGTCTTGGAAGAGAAGCGCCATTCATTTTATATTAGCCACTTGTTCTACTGCTTCTCTGTCCTTCTTTTCGAGGACTCTGCGGAGGAAGTCGGCATCGGTTTCTTGTTCATGACGCTGCTCTGATGACGCCTCCGAGCTTTCTTTTGGCCCGGTAAGTGCGGCCATTTGCGTTAGCATTTCCTGAAGCTTCTGTTGCTGCTCCTGGGCTTTTGTCACGAATCGGGTGAGCGGTCGGTGACCCGTCGAAGCGCGGCTTTCCTCTTTTCCAGAAGCCATATTGTCACACCCCGCTTCCCAGAGTACGCTAAAGTGGGCACGTGACATAGCCAACCATGCTACCTGTGGATAGGAAAAATCCTTCCACAGTCACATTACGGCTGTGGAGATATCAAGAACAGAAAAGTAAACTAACTATCTAGTACATGTCCATAAGCCAGAGTAAAAGAGTTAAGAGATAACAATATGCGGAAGCCAAAGATACAATAAATGAAACACCTAGAGTGAAACTACATACCGACAGGAACCTCACCGCTCGTCTAACCGCGGCAAAACTCCTAATCAGTCTACAACAGGGTATAAGAATCTGGGCCATGCAAAACCCAGACGTCAGCGCGTCAAGTCATCAAGTAATAACATAATAACATGCAATGCAAATATAAACATGAATAAAGCAACGGTAACAATAATATGAATCAGAGCAGTGCAGGGTGGTGTGCAGTGGGTAAACTAAACTGTTCTATCAGGTTTTCTGTTCTAAAGTCTTTAAAACCAAATTGATGAATCATCGATGTAACTCAATAGTATCCCGTGCATGCCCGGGACCACGGTCTAAGACTCTCGGGCTGAAACCGAGACGTGCCGCTAGGCACTAACAGGGAAAGGATAAAGACCAACGATGTCAGCAGTATCGTCACGAGGCGGGCCTGGCCTCTAAAACTGATCAGTACAGGTAGTGAACTGTTGAGTTACAAGTCAGGTTTCACCTTTGATTTCCCCATACCCCCAAGTTATGTGTATAGGTCAAGTCAGGTATCCCGAAATCAAGAAACTAATGCCAACACAGGATCAGGTAAACAGGTTTGTCTGGATAGACAACAGGAACGGTCCATGAGGACTACATGTCAGGTTTGTTGGCATTAGACACAAGATCAGGTAACGGATCAGGTCATGGTACATCATGTCAAGTCAAGCAGTAAACGGTACCATGTCGGGTAGATCAACATATATGTAGCAAGTCAGGTCAAGATGTAAACAATATCATGAATGTGCACACAATCAGTTATACAATCAAGCATGGTTATCATCAACATGATATAAACAACGAATTAAGCAACAGGCAGATTTACTCAATTTGCAGTACAGTTATCAGTTGTGTCACAGAGATGATTTCAATGTTATGCGAATGCAGTATGACAATTATGGCCTTTTAATCATGTTAACAAGTTTAAGAACTTGAGAGGTGCAATGATTTATATAAAGGTTCAATACAGCTATTACAGGTTAAAAAGCATACGAGTGTCCGAATGGAACAAAACTATAGAGACAAATACCATAAGCTATGTTAACATTAAAAATGTGATTAAACAGGTAAATATAGTTATTAGGTTCAAGTTGCAAACTGTAGGTTCCAAGTTTAACGGTAAAATGATATATAATAATATTGTACATGAAAATGAGAAATGATCGTACCAAAGTTAGATTTACAGGTTTAGGGTGTCATAATATATATGTAAATATTGTATAGCATGTAGCAAGGGGTACTTGCCTCAACGGGTCGCGAACCGGGAAAACGGAACGAAAAACGTCGGCGGGGAAACTCGCGACGGGCGTACGGCTCACGGAATGAATCCAAACGACGAACAAAGGAACCACACGGGTCGGGGTACCTCGCTGGAATGCCGTGAAGCGTCATCAGCACGACGGAATTCCGGCAACACAAGAACAGTTAAAAATTGAGAAACAAGACATGAAGCAAGAAGAGAAAGAATGATGAAGAGAAGTACGAGAGAGGGATTACCGTAGAGGTTTCCTGTGTGTGCAGAGCGGGGATGTGAAGGGGTCAACGCCGGCAAACGGAGCTTCGACGATGGGATCTTGCTGTTAGGGTTCGGTTAGGGTTGAGTGCAGGGACGTTGCTAGGTGGTAGGAGGAAGGACTGAGGAGCTAGGGAGAGAAAGGAGATGGTGATGATGGTGGTGAAAGGTTAGGGTCGTCGGAGGTGAAGGAACGGCGACGGGAGAGGGTTCTGGCATTCTTGTGTGTGCAGGTGAGGGCTCGGGAAGGTGGTGAGGTTGATGGTGGTGGTGGTTTGCGGTGTTGGGGATTGGAGAGGGAGGTGAGGAAGTGATGAGGTCGGGTGGTGATCGGCGGTGAGGTTTCCGAGGTCGCGTTGGGGCTGTGTAGGGATGGCGTCGTGGGTTCTCGGGGATAGAAAGGGAAGAGGAGGAAGTGGCGAGGAGAGGGGGCTCGGTTGAGGGCGAGGAGACGGCGAGGGTGGTGCCGGCGTTGGGGCTGTGGCGGCGAGGGAGACGGTGGTCGGGTTACGTGGGGTTGGGTTTGGTTACGTGAAAGAGAAAATGTAGGATGAGGAAGATAGAGATAGAGGAGAGAGAGAAGGATGGGGGGAGAGAGAGAGACTTAGGGGAGTGGGGCCCATGGGAAAAGAGAGCCTTGATTGGCTGATAGATTAAAATTGAGAAAGATTTATGAAAGATTGAGAGATTAAATGAAACAGAAAATATAAAAAATGGGTTTACAGAATACATTCGATGGTTTAAATATATTATAAAAATTTGGGATTTTGGTGCAAAATAAAACATTTCCAAATCGCGCCCGGGTCGGGTCCAAAAATTTGAAATTGAAATAATAGAATTTTAAGCGGGATCCAAAAGTGAAAATGAAGTATTTTATGATCAAAAAGCATACCCCCAAAACGGACACACGTACGTGCACGTAGCCGTCCAAACTCGCCCGTTTCACTGAACGGGACGAGAACACGATGCACGGACGCTACAGCAGGGTTAGGGGTGTCAAGTAGGCCAAGATGAATATTTTTAATTTTATTTTAGATACCATAAATTGTTATATGAAGAAATGAATTTGCCGGGTAAAATTTACAGTAAATAACAATCAAGCAAGATACATGAAATGAGTGTCATACTACGTTCAAACGGTAACAGAAATTAGTAGCATTGGGCTCGGGTGTTACACATATAAACAGTATGCACCATTATGCCCCCAGACTTAGGGCGTTTAGGCTCAGCGTCTTTATGGTCTGCCGTAGTCACAGGGGCTTTCTCTGGCCTCCTCCTCTTTTGAGCAGTTGAAGTCAAGGGGGCCATTGTAGCGGGCACCCAGGTAGCTGTCGTCTTTCGTGGCTTGACAGGACGGTTCTCTTCCTGCTGAACCTTCACCTTTTTCTGTCGGCGAGAGTAATCTTGATCAATTACCGAGTCCTGAACATGTCGCCAGACTTTGTAAATTTTGGAGGACAGCCGCTGGGGGGACCGCTCCGGCTTCATTTTTGTAACATTCTCCACAGGTGGAGGAGATCTTTTCAGTACGGCGGTAGGAGAGTTCCTGCGCACTTTGTTCAGCAATTCAAAACCGTTCCCGGTTGGAACAGCAGCATCAATCTCCACCGTTGGAGCTGGTGGAGTAAATCCAGACAGAGAGCTGCCCCCAGCCTTCCGTACTCGGCGTCAGTGACGACGGCGAGCATGTCGCGCAGATGGCGTTGGTTCGGCTATGGGGATGGCTTCGTCGTGCCCCCTGTACTGGTGAGGCGCTGCTGGTACCAGCCTCTTGAAGACCGACGTCCGTTGAGCAGCAATATCCAATCTGTCAAAAACAGACCTTTGAGCGGGAACGGGAGCCGGAGTGGCTAGCCTCGTAAAAACCGATCCTTTGACGGGAGAAGCTTCTTTAGTGACCTTGAGAGCAGGAATGGCTATTCACTTTGGGATAGCCGCTTCAGTTATCGTTGGCTTCTTGACAGGCCCATTGGGGTTCAGGCTCAGCCTGTCGAAGACTGACGCTGTTGGCTTGACATCAGACGACCCGTTGAGAGGGGCCGTGGTAGTAGTGAGCCGATCAAAGACCGACTTCTTTTGCACTTTTTGCGGCAGCGGGATATTAATGTTCACTGGTGGGAGCATGGTCCCGAAGAACAAACCGGTGGTAGCCTGCGTCACCTGCTCTATCGGCATTGTGAACAGGGAGGCCGTATGGGGCCCGTAAGCTATGCCTCCAGACGAGGCGGAACGTGAGTTGCAGTTGCAGCTGGAACACTTCGTGCAAGTAGACGCCATGGATCTTTCGTTTTCTATACCAAGCAAGACACCAAATCTTAGTATCTTGAACCCAAGGGCAACCATTAGCAAGCCGCGATTCGTTCGCGAACAAGACACACGAAGTGTAGAGTGGAAAGAGGAAAAGGTCCCACCGGGCGTGCCAGAATCTGTTCCCCGCCGAAAGACGCGCGAAGACGCGGCGAACGTCTTGCCTGAATTTCGGGGCAGATACTAATTGGTGCTATCCGTCCACCTCTACGAAGATACCAAGTTGATTTATGGCACCATGTATCGAAGGTTTAAATGGATGCGGCTGATGTAGCAGACTTCGTCAGATTCCCCCTCGTTTAAGGGGTTTTTGATTGTGGGGACACTCTTCCCTGCAGGCGCAAGCCCCTGCAGTTAATTACGCTACCGCATTGCGGTAACAACTTTCTCCTTCTCCAGATGGTCACTTCGTGTCGTGGGTGTTTGTTTTGTTTTTGGTTGCCCGTGGTTTGTATACGGAGACTAATTTATGTTGTCGCCCGTAGGGCGTGGATTAGTCCAAATCCGTATTTTCTTAGATTTGGGTTTTGGTTTGGGTTTAAGAATATGTTATTCTCATTTGAGACTAAGATCAACTTAAATGTTTGTTAAGGATACGTTAGTCTAATTTTAGATTAAGATCAACTTAACAGGATCATTTAGATCCAACAAAAGAGCATTTGAATTCTATTGTTTAGTTTAGGGACATTGCGATCGATTACCAGTTTAAGGACATAGTGGTCCAATATTAGTTTAAGGACATCTCGGTCCAGTGTTAGTTTAAGGACATCTCGCTCCAGGTTAAGGACATCGTAGTCTGTGGGTTTAAAGGGACCCCACAGTCCGAGGTTAGGGACATCGTAATCCATGAGTTTAAGGACCCCACAGTCCGAGGTTTAAAGACGTCATAGTCTATAAAGTTTAAGGACATAATAGTCCATGAGTTTAAGGATCCCATAGTCCGTGAAATGTGTGGTTGTCGGGACCCGTCACCTCTCTGAAGACGTTAAAAGATTACAATGACAGATATCAGAGGAGAAAAGAGATGTACCCTCGAATCGGTGTGAGTTGGTTGAAAGATCTGTAGTCCAATTTGGGACTAAGATCTGTTAAATATTCGTGAGCAAATGGGCTCAATTAAATATAAGTTGAGGACTTATAGCCAATATTGGGCTAAGTCCAAAGAATGTTTAACATTTCATTGTTCTGGGTTGTTGAGCCTTCATTTGGGCTTGGCCCTTTTAATCAATACTAAGCATTAGATCTTGACATTTTTTTTTGTCTTGTATTGAATGCAGAGCATTCATCAGAACAATTTATGTTCTGACAGCGCAGCACGTGGCGCACCAGACGCTTTGCGCCAGTCAAAGAGCGCAGTGTGCTTCTGCCAAGTAGCACATATGTAAAGGACACGTGTCGCGCTTGGCGCTAAGCGTCAGATGATGGGCGCATTGCGCCAGTTTATGAGCGCTAAGCGCTAATTTATGAGCGCATTGCGCTTTCAATTTAGTGGCGCACACATGAGTGACACCTGGTGCGCTTGACGCTGAGCGCCAGCCCATGAGCGCAGTGCGCTATTTCAGAAGCGCAAAGCGCAAGTTGCATACGTGGTTGACACGTAGCGCATTTTGGTGCTGAGCACCGGTCCAGAGAGCGCAGAAGCGTTGTTCAATAGCGTAAGGCGCATTTCAATAGCGTAAGGCGCATTTGATCAATTTTTATGATCCGTGAACAAATTTATGTTCTTTTAAAAGAGACTTTGTCTCAAGATTCAAGAACAACAGTTCTTATTTTTGAAAGGGCTTTGCCTTTATAGATCAATGATCCGTGTGAAGAATATGTTCTTCTTTTATTATGTGATGAAATCTTTTGATCTTTTTTTTTATGAAAGACTTTGGTCTTTGTAGATCTATGATCTTTTAAGAAGACAATTCTTCTTTTTATGAGATGATTTCATCTCTGTGTTCATCATTCATCATCTTTACCTTGAAGAAATAATCTTCTTTCAAGAGCTTGCTCTCTTTCTTTGAATTTTTCAAAGTTTATGGTTTTTTTTTTCTATATCAGACTTGAAGTCTTGGGGCCTTTATATAGAGCAAGTTGATTTGTTGAATCAGTTAAAGAGATCTTTCACTGATTGATTTGGGGATATTTCCCACCATTGGATATTTGATCCTAGGGCTTCTGTTTTACAGAAGGCAATTTTCTTGTTTTTAATAAGATTGGAAAATCTTTCCATAACAGGATTTTAATTCTGATTAATTAATGATTTATCATTATTATTAGATCTTTTGATCTAAGGGTAGGGAATTTTTAATTCCAGCGCTAGCGCACCCGTGCTTTGCACGTGGTGCGCTGCTCAGAGCGCAGTGCATTTTGCGTTAGCGCACCTGTGTTTGACACGTGGCGCGCTGCTCCGAGCGCAGCGCAGCCTGCGCTAGCGCACCCGTGTTTGACACTTGGCGCGCAGCGCACCCAGCGCTAGCGCACACATGGTGCACTGCCTAGGGCGCAGCGTACCTGACGCTAGCGCATCCGTGTTTGACACGTGGCGTGCAGCGTGCCTAGCGCTGGATCTGAAGCGTTGCTTCAATTTTTAAATTTTGAATTTCAAAACAGAGATTTGCTCTGATTGGGGGAAACAACAGTGTTGAAGGACCTGACCGAAAGCGGATGAGAAACCAGGAGGCCCCCGAGCCAAAGAAAGGTATACCAGAAAAACTACACGTAGAGGGGTTCGTACATGGACCGCCCCTTAGGCCAGGGCCTCCAGTTGGGCCTTTAGGGAGCCATGCGGAAGCTTTCCCCCAGCCGACTCCTCCATCCCGGCGAGCAGGCCAGCGGCAACGGAAAGCCCAGCCGGAACGGTGAAGACGGCGCCCCCTCCTGCACGGAAATTCCCTCAGGGATCCTCGACGACGACGCGCGAGAAATCGTCCTCTTCCTCCTAAGAGGGGCCCCGTCCTCGCCCTCCCCTCTGTCCCCCGTCTGGAGCTTGGATAACTATGGACGTCTCTGGCCGCCGCCGGAGCAACCACCAGGAGCCGTCAACGAAGCAGACGGCCCAATCGCCGGCAAAACATCCGGTGCAGGGCATGAGCCAGCCAGGGGCTCGGCCGCACCACTAACCTCTTTCTGGCGCTAGCAGCCCAAAGAGTGGTAGCGAACCATGTATTCAAAAAGAAGAAGAACGCCGAGCAGCCGCGACTTAAGAGAGAGGAAAAATGAAAGAGTAGGAGCCCTGGAGCGGGCCCCGCCCCTACTTATTGCTGCAAGCGGACTCATCCAACAACGCCCGTCGTCTCCTGCCAAAACGACTCCTCGCGTCCAGTGGCTCCGATCGCTCCACGTGTCGACCTGCTCTGCACCGCGTCCCATCAGACGCTGCAGGCCTGCATACGTCGCGTCGGCCAGTCGACGCTTGACACGTGGACCGTCGCTTCAATGGTAGAGTGCACGAACCGGCGCACCTTCCTTAAATGCGGAGATCTCGCCCCGATTCACTAGCAGAAAAGACAACTGATAACCCGAGGACTCGTTCCGACAAAGCCTTAGGAAGGAGCTCACCTCGGGAGGCCTGGCAGTCCACTCCTAACCCGACCCTCTAGCTGGTCGGGATAAGAGCGAGGGGCTAATGATGATGCTCAATATTGGCGGTCTCCAGGATCTGGACACGTGGCAGATGACGTGTCCAGAAACTCAGAAGGAAGGGCCACAGGGGCCGACCAGGCAACCCCTGTACCCGACCCACAAGCACAAGCTGGCCCTCCTCGGGGCCCTCTGCAAGTTGGCCTCCTCGACCCCACTGCTCGTCCCGAGCTGCCACAGGACCAGGACTCCTCGGCCCCCCTGCTCATCTCCGAACTCGCTAGCCGAGGCCGTCTTCCTCGGTCCCTCCGACCAGATCCACCGCTCACAGGCGTAACCGCCGCTCCGCGAATCTCGCCATGCGCGGATCCTCCGCCGGCGACATCCCACGTTCCGCGCTTCCGTGATCCCCATTAATGGGCGATCCGCTCTCCACACGAGCGTGACGTCGGGAGCGTAACTGCTGGCGAGATTCTCACGCCTGCTGCTGCGTGCCATCACCGCTATATAAACCCCCATCACAGAGGGGTCAAGTAAGCCATTTTTTATTCCTCTGAGCCGTTACTCTGCCCAGATCTAGCACTGACTTGATCGTCGGAGGGTCCTCGGCGGTACCAAACCATCCCGGGACTTCTTTGCAGGTATTCGGCGCTAAAAACCCTCAAATCGCCAATCTCACCAAAACCCATTGAAATCCACACGCGACATGAGATCATCACCAAAATCCACTGGGAGATCAACGGAAGACAACATCTGACGGAGACCCGAAAAGGACCTCCATCATTGTGTAACGAGTCATGAATAACATTTTATTGTTTTTCAATAATCATTGTCACTGGCTTATAGAACAATTTCAAAGCAAAGCTCATTCAAGAGGTAAGGAAACAGGAGAAAGAAGAAGAAAATAGCAAACCGTGCAAAATTTTTGCTTAATTCCTACCATTTCCTTTGAGAGTTTTACATGTGAGGAATAGAAATTCAGCCTAATGGGCCTTTATTAGGCCCCTTAAAGCCATTTGGGCTTCAAACGATATGTTTCCTTTTCCTATAGAGAGTGAAGGGAGGTGGTGGGTGAAATTGCACAAACTTTTCTTTTTTGTAAATTGTCCCAAAAACCCTCGGACCGCTTCAAACTTGTGTAAAACTCCTGGGCTTTTTGCTGTTGTTAAAAATCCTTGGGGCCAATCAAAACCCCATGTACATCGGTTGCTTGTAATACGTAAGCAGTTGCCTGTAATATCTAAGCAGCTGCAGTTGCCTGTAATATCTAAACGGTTGAGTGTAATATCTAAACAGCTGTATGTAATATCCAAGCAGCTGAGAGAATATAAGAGAGAATATAAGGTCTAATATGAAATACAACCCATGGGGTTTTCCCAAAGATTTTGAACAGTGGGTCCATTCCAACAATTTCGAAAATCACAAGGGTTTTTACACAACTCCCGAGCGGGCCGGGGGCTTTTTGACAATTTACCCTTTTTGCCCTTTCCTTCTTGCTACTTATTTTAGTAGCTAAAGCAACATCCTCATATCCGCACATTATGTTCTTTCCATTTTAGACTCTTCTACTTTCTAATTACGGATCTTACAACACATTACAGATATTTTACATCGTGACATACAGAATATACGTAATAGGGTCAAAAACAAGACAAAAGGGCCATCTAAAATCAATTACACAAACCTAAACACAAAACACACACAGTACAATTCTGAACAAGGCATTAACTCAGGCACTCCACTTTAATATTTCGTTATTGAACACTCATGAGTCCTCTAAAATAGACAAAATTCTCTGTTATTGCAGCACACAAGCACACAAACACAAGAGAAAAACGTAGATAATCAATATATATTGTATTTTTTTTATTGCATATGACACTATCAATTCTAGTTTCAAATATAACAGCTCATTGTTGAAGAACGCTCTAAAACAGTTTTGGACAAGTCTAAAGCGTCAATTAAACTATTGGCTGATCACTAAAAAAACATAGCTATATTTGTAGAGCTTTGCTTTTTAAAATTTATGATCAGAACCTAAAAGTGAAAACATTGTTTGTAACAGTTTTATTTTGTCATAGCAATCTGGTCGTTGTTAAAAATCTTTTTAATAAATTCTGAAGGGGGCTAATTACCCCAATTTTCATTTAAAGAAAAAACATGGTATATATCCCATTTAAATTAAAATAAAATTAAAGGAGTCACGATGAGAAATTGTACTACCAACAGATTTGAAAGAAGAAAAATCTAATAGTGCATCTACCAACCACACGGGTCTTTTGGCGCATGAACCCAAAAAAATCTAAATTGGTGGGGTTTAGGCAAGAAATTGACTCATTGACAAGCTTGTGGACCGGAAGGGTGAGTACAGTTCGGATCGGTTTTTGATAAGCAATTTCGTATCGAAACCGAACCGAAAATTTCGGTTCGGTTCGGTTTCGGTTTAATCTCGGGTTTTTCAATCGATATAAAAACTTATCAATTATTTACCTAAAATTTAAATAAAAACTCTTGATCAAAACTAACATAGAAATAAATAATTATTGCTAAAATTTGAGACAGTAATTTTACATATTAATTGATTAATGGTAAAAATATTTATCTATAATATGGAATCTCCTAAAATAAGTAAAATGATATAATATAATATGGTATTAAATATGTATTAGGTATATTTGACATTATTTATATATACCATTGCTACATAATTAATTACATGTATGATAAAAATTAGTGTGCATCCATATTATTTTCATCCAATATTCACGCTTCGGTTCGGTTCTGTAATACCTAGTTTCCCTATAAATATCTTCCGTATGTCAAATAAATGTTTTCCCTAAAATATTTGTATTTAAAATTTTACATTTAATTCTCTAAATATAATTTCTAATTTTATATTTCCTAATCTAAACCTTAAACTGCCCCGACCCGACCCGACCCGACTCCCCACTCCCACTCTCTTGATCTTCTTCTCCTTCCCTTTTCTTTCCCGTCTCTTTTCCCCCGTCTCCTCCTTCCTCGTGCCTGTGCCCACCTCCGCGACGACCGCGCCCACCATGCCAATGACTTCCCCGAAATCCTCGCCCTCGCCGCAACCGTCCCGCGATCCCCTCACCTGCCTCATCTCCCGCTCAACAGCCGACCCCTCTCTTCCTCCCTCTCTACCTCCAACCCCCCCACTCTTTCCCCCTCCCTCCAACTTCCCGCACCGGCGCTCCACTACCCTCGTCATCATCAACCACCGTCATCGCTTCTCACACCCACCCTCTTCCTCGAAGCAACCCAACTCATCTAACTCATCAACCGAGCTCCCTGCAACTCGCAGCCACGAGCACCGACCACCACCATCGTCATTGCTCGCATCGACCTTCGAGCCTCACCTCTGACCACCCTCTGCGACACCCCACGTTGATCACTTCACAGCACCCGAGCCCCTCACTGCTGCCCGCAGCCGACTCCTAATTCTTCCTAAGATCCCCATCGCCATTCCCTTCTTCCTTTCATCACCGCCATCATCCTCTTCTCCATCATCGCAACCGTTTCAACCACAACGCCGCCATCTTTATAACGACTCTATTTATAATGTACAAAATTTGTTTAAAAGTTAATGTATAAATGGAGTATTTGCAAACCTGTGAAAGCGATAAGTATTTGATTTATTTAAGAACAGCAAGAAATAACTTGTAGCTCATTAGTAAAGCCTTGCACTTTTGTGACGTAGCCCCTGTGTTCGAATCCTCTCAACCGCATAATATTTTTTGCAGATTTTTCTTTTAAATATTTTGGAAGCTCAAAAGTTTACACGTGCAATACACGTAAAAAATGAAAGGTCTCAGAAATTAAACATGTGGAAAATGTTGTACACACAAACTCCGACACGTGGCCAAAATCCAAAGCCCCACACCCCACCAACGACCGGCGAGATATGGATTTGAGCCGGCGCCGCCGATCCCCCCGTCCCAAATACTTAAAAAATTTAACCCTAGCACCCTTTGGACCCCCCATTAACCCTAATCTGTTTGTTTTCTCTGTACATTTCCAGAGAATTAAAATAAGATATTAATCCAAAATATTAATGCATTTTAATTCCATTCTTCATTACCCTAAACCCTAATTTTTTCTATAAATACCACCCTACACCCTAGCCCTCCTCATTCAAAAATCCTTTGCCAAAACTCTCTAAATTTTCCAAGTTCGAGAAGTTGTACAAGTGGAGTTAGCTCAAGGTCAAATTCCGGCGACGACTCGAGACAAATCCGGCGACACCGCGACTCCGCACCGCTTTCAAAAGTGCTCTATACCTTCCCTCTCTTCTCTAAACCAGCAAGTCCTTCCTCTTCTCTTTTTTTCACCTCTCAAAAAGATTTCTTTTCAAAACTCGTCGGAAACGGAGTTATTTCGACTTCCGATTTTCAAATTGTTTAAAACCAAAATTTCTTAATAAAAAATCTACCATTTCTTCATATATTGTTTAACAATCATAAACAAACACTTTAGAACAAATTTCATCTCAAAATAATATGTTATGCAAGTTATATTACACTTTTTCGTTAAAATACCACAAAATTTACCTACGACATTATTTCTTCATTTTGCTCATATTACCTTTAGAAAATTCACGAGGTAATGACCTACCTCACCACAACACTCATCATGACATAGCACGATAGCTTTTGGAACAATATTTTGTGGGATAATACAATTTTACATTAAAATACCTTAAACTCTCAAAAACCGTATTTTTTAAATTGTTTTAATTAATTCCTTAAAAATAAGCCTCTACAACCAATATTTACCGCCGAAAATCGGGAAGACAAACGTCTTGCCTGCATTTGGGGGAAGATGCTATTTTGATTTATCTGTCCACCTCTCCGAAGATGCCAAGTTGATTTATGGCACCGTGTATCTGAGATTCGGACAGATGCAACCGTTGTAGCAGACTTCGTCAGATTCCTCCTCGTTATGAGGGGTTTTTAATTGTGGGGACGCTCTTCCCTGCAGGCGCAAACCCCTTCAGTTAATTACGTTACCGCGTAGCGATAACCACTTTCTCCTTTTCCAGATGTTCACTTCGTGTCGTGTGTTTGTTTTATTTTTGGTTGCCCGTGGATTGTATACGGAGACTAATTTGTGTTGTCGTCCGTAGGGCGTGGATTAGTCCAAATCCGTATTTTCTTAGATCTAGGTTTAGTTTGATTCAAGGATCGTTAATTTTGTTTGGGATTAAGATCAACTTAAATGTTTGTTGAGGATACGTTAGTCTAATTTTAGACTAAGATTTACTCAGCATGATTTTGGGATCATTCTGACCCAACGAAAGAGCATTTAGGCTCTATTGCTTTAGTTTAAGGACGTTACGGTCCGTAGATCACCATTTTTGGTATGAGGGTTTAGTTTATGGACGTTGCGGTCCGCAGCTAGTTTAAGGACATTACGCTCCATTGGGGTATGCTCATGGGTTTAGGAGTGCATCCAAGAGCTGTTGGTTGTCGGGACCCTCCACCTCTCTGACATCATTGAAGAATTACAACGACATGTATCATAGGTGTGGAGAGCTGTACCCTTGAACCGAACTCCAGATTGAAGGGAGAGACCATGATGGAACGAATATCATTTTAGATGCCATGTGTCAAGAGATCATTAGTCATCTTTGGAATTAAGATCGATTTGGGGAGACCTGAATATAGGGAGGCTCAGTTGATTGATGGTCAAAAGGTTTTGGCATTGGGAGACTTGGCTAATTTTGGCTAAGGTTGGCCTCTCACAGTGTTAAACATTGATATTTGCTTGGCGCTCACGTGCTCCCACGTGAGGCTCTAAAGCAGTGTTAAACACTGCAATTTGGAACGCTCACGTGTGGCACATGAAGCACCCGAAAATTGGGCATTGCTTTTTTGGGTTTACTCCCTTTTCTTTTATCAGTGCTAAGCACAATTGGGGGTCATGTGGGATCACGTGAGGCACCCCAAAAATGGGAACTGTCTGATTTTATTCCTCTTATCCTTTTACAAGTGCTAAGCACTATTAGGGGGTCACGTGGAATCATGTGACTCAATCTCAGTCGTTCCTTTTTGTTTCTCAAAGGTGCTCACGTGGGAACACGTGATCTATTGTTATAGAGTTGTACGCTAATCATCTCTTTTATGTGCATGGAGATCTTGACCTGGGTTTTGAGGATTTCTGATCCTTTTTTTATAAGAATTAAATTCTTATGCAGGGTTAAACCCTAGTTTTATCAGAAAAATTAAATTCCTATATCTTTTGGAAGAATTAAATTCTTCAAACATAGTTATTTCCTCTAACTTTTGGGACTGCATAACAGAATGTTCCCGATGAGAATTAAATTCTCAACTTGTGGGGAGATCTGCTTCTGCAGACCTCAACTAGAGGAAGAACTAAGTTCTTGTTTGGAAGAGTTAAACTCTTGTAAGAGGAGACAAAATGATCTATAGGTCTTTTTTTTTACTTAGGGTTTCTTTTCTTCAAAGAGAACTCTTCTTCTTCTTTTTTGTTTCTCAAATCTTATGGGGGGTCTCCTTTGTACAAGACTTGAAGTCTTGGGTCATTTATATAGAGGAAGCAAGTTTGTTGATTTAGTTAAGGAAATCTCTCATTGAGAGATTTTTTAATTGATTCGAGGATTTTGTCCGCCGTTGGATTTTGATCCAAGGATTTCTGTTTTACAGAAAATATTTCTCTTGTTTTTAACAAGATAGGGAAAATATTTTCCATACAGAGCTTATTCTGTAGCTTGATGATTTTTAATCACCATTGGATCTTTAATCCAACGTTACTCTATTTTTCAGAGTGTAATCTTTCTTATTTAGAAAGATAGGGGAAATATTTTCCCATACAGAGCTAATTCTGTAGCTTGGTGGATTTTAATCACCATTGGATTTTTAATCCAACGGTGTTCTATTTTACAGAGCGTAACCTTTCTTGTTTAGAAAGATTGGGGAAATATTTTCCCCATACAGAGCTTATCACCATTGGATATTTTAATCTAGCGGTGCTCTGTTTTACAGAGCGTAACCTTTCTTGTTTAGAAAGATCTAAGAAAATATTTTCCAAATAGGGTTTTGATCCTTCCTATTTAGAATTTAATTCTATCGGCTCAGAAAGCATTAGAAACCCTCACGTGTAGCACGTGACCCCATGGCATTAAACTAGTTTGCTTATAGGCATCACGTGTTGGCACGTGAGCATTTCTGGCCTGTTATTTGTTTTAAGAAGGCGCCTATATAGTTTGTATATAGATGCTCACGTGCCTACACGTGAGGATCAATTTCAGCTTTATTTGTTAAGCGCAATGCCTATAATTTTTGCTCTAAGGCGCATCACGTGTGGGCACGTGATGCTCCATATGGGGGAATTTTTCCCATCGCTTTTTATTTATTATTTATTTTTTAATAAGGGAACAACCCATTTTGGAGAGCCCGATCGGGATGATGCGGGTTATCGCATGTCATCGGAACTAGCAGAGCGAGATGCAGATCTCCTCACGGAGCATCCGATCTTGATGGAATTTTTATTACAATTTTTAAGAATACGTGATTTCTATTTAATAAATAAATTCTATTTTTAATATATATATATATATATATTATAAAAATATCTATTTTAAATATATTTAATAATTCCATGTTTTCTAAATCAAAATAAAAGAATAACAAAATGTTCATGAAAATACCATCAAGAAATCAATACAAGTCAATTTACATGAAAATACCATATACTATTTAATTTAGGCTTATATCCACTAGAATATCTCATCTTATAAAAATTACATCTATAAAAACCCTAAAGGCGATAAATAAATACTTGAGGTTTATTTTGAAAATATATCAAAACTATTTTTCATAAACCCCCCTCAAGTTATATGATTTACAATAAGGACCCTAGTAAATATAGGTTTAAGCGGGACCAATTCTCTTGAGCCTCACGGAGCCGGAGAAAGTGGGTGCTTGCCTATTTAAGCTAGAAAACTAAAACGGAGTTATCAATACGATAATTGTCTTGGAAAAAGACACAAATCCTGTCGTCCATATGCAACAGTTACCGCTAACTCCAAAACCTAACTCAGGAATTCAATTCTGTTTAATGAGTCTGACTCAATCTGAGTCTCAGTCAAATCTGAAAACAATCCATCCTTGAATACAATTCAAGTATAACTCTAATACAACATGAATCCATTTATACCAGAATTCAATCTATATCAACATGAATTGATTTGACCGAATCATGGATATACATTGAATTGTTCATATGACTATCCGTTTACATCCTTTCCGTTTACATGAACTACTGATATCATGGTTTCGGCAAATCTTACATCTATTAAATAAAACAATACAAATCAATACAAAATACATTACGGGGTTTTAAAGGGGTAGACTGGTACGGAATGTGTTAGAAGTGGCACGAGATGGTCACTTTAATACACCTAATTTGAATATCCGTTGTTGTTTCTGTGGCTTAACGGTTTCTTGTACTCCATATACCATAGTCCACGAAGTAAGTTGGACTTCTCTTGTATACACTGGCATATTCTGTACCAAGTTACAAACAACTGTGTTAACATAACAATCAAACATTATACAGTTATATTCTTTTTATCTGTCTATTCTATTTCTACTTTTCTTTGGGACTTACTGAGCGATTGTTCGCTGACGACATTCATTTCTCTTCTTTATTTGGAATGTTGTCAGGTGGATCCGATTCTCTGGAGATAGAGCCCAGTTCAGACGACTTGGAGCAATTTGCAGAAGATCCAGAGCTCTAGACTCTTGTATATGCTTTACTTTCAGTTCATACCATTGTTTAGGCATTGCTTTCCATTCTTATATTTACATTTTCAGTTGTATTGTAAACAAATGTTTAATATATAAAAGTTGATGTTCAATTACATCTTTGTTATTTCTTGTGTACATTCATTATATTGCTTATTTACGCTTAGCGTGTTTACTTCTGAGTAAATGCGTCGCGTGACTCATCGCGTCTCCTTATCCGTACACCGAGAAGCAGGGCGTGACAGGTTTTGTTGGCGGCCCATGCAGGTCAATTCTGCGTGGAAACCTACATAAACATGCAGGGTCAGTTCTGCATGGAAATTTAAGCAATATGTATCACAAGAATCAACAACTAAAACATTCTTTACGTTTCATATTCTTTTGAATCTATCCTAACCCTATTTTTCTATCAAGATTATGGATTCTCCGAACAATACAAGTACCAACGTGAACGGCAACACCACACCACCACCTCTTCCACTTACACATGTTTTTCGCCGAAAGGACGCGATCGGGACGTTGGGACGTCCGGCCTGAACTTCGAGGGCAGATGCTATTTGGTACTATCCGTCCACCTCTCCGAAAATGTCAAGTTGATTTATGACACCATGTATCGAAAGTTTAAACGGATGCGGCCGATGTAGCAGACTTCGTCAGATTCCCCCTCGCTGAGGGGTTTTTTTATTGTGGGGACGCTCTTCCCTGCAGGCGCAAGCCCCTGCAGTTAATTACGCTACCGCATCGCGGTAACCACTTTCTCCTTCTCCATATGGTCACTTCGTGTCATGTGTGTTTGTTTTGTTTTTGGTTGCCCATGGATTGTATACGGAGACTAATTTATGTTGTCGCCCGTAAGGCGTGGATTAGTCCAAATCCGTATTTTCTTAGATTTGGGTTTGGGTTTCGGTTTAAGGATGCGTTAATCTCATTTGAGACTAAGATCAACTTAAACGTTTGTTAAGAATACGTTAGTCTAATTTTAGACTAAGATCTACTTAACAGGATCATTTAGATCCAACAAAAGAGCATTTGGGCTCTATTGTTTAGTTTAGGGACGTTGCGGTCCATTAATTTAAGGACATTATGGTCCAAGGTTAAGGACATCATAGTCCATGGGCTTAAGGACCCCACAGTTCGAGGTTAAGGACATCATAGTCCATGGGCTTAAGGACCCCACAGTCCGAGGTTAATGAAATCATAGTTCATGGGTTTAAGGACCCCACAGTCCAAGGTTAAGGACATCATAGTCCATGGGTTTAAGGACCCCACAGTCCGAGGGATGTTTGGTTGTCGGGACCCGTCACCTCTCTGAAGACGTTGAAGGATTACAACGACATATATCAGAGGAGTGCAGAGATTACCCTTGAAGCAATTTTGGTTGGGAGATCTGTAGTCCAATTGGGACTAAGATCTGAGATTTTATGAGCATATGGGCTCGATTAATCTGAATGAGGGATTTATGGCCAACTTGGGCTCGGCCCACTCAGTTAAATGTTAAACATTTGACAATGCTGGGCATTGATTTGAGTTCTGACAATATTTTTGTCTTTTACTGAATGCTGAGCATTCATCATAGCTCTAGAGCTTTATTTATAGAACAATTTATGTTCTTTTAGCGCACACGTGAGGAGCACGTGGCGCGCTTGGCGCTTTGCGCCAGTCCATGAGCGCAAAGCACTGGTCCAAGAGCGCAAAACGCTATTTGTTCAGTGGTGCACACGTGAGGAGCATGAGGTGCGCTTGGCGCTGACCGCCAGTCCATGAACGCAAAGATCCAGTCCAAGAGCGCAAAACACTATTTGTTCAGTGGCGCGCCTGGCGCTGAGCGCCAGTCCAAGAGCGCAAAGCGCTATCTGTTAAGTGGCGCACACATGAGGAGCACGTGGTGCGCTTGGCGCTGAGCGTCAGTCCAAGAGCGCAAAATGCTATTTGATCAGTTTTATGATCTGGGAAATAAATTCTCGTTTATAAGAGACTTTGTCTCAAGGTTCTAAGAACAAAGTTCTTATTTTATAGGAGATATTTCAATCTCTTATTTTGGTGAAAGGCTTTATCTTTATGAATCTGTGATCCTAAAAGAATTTAATTATTCTCCCCCCTTTTTTATAATGAGATGTTCATGATTTCTTTTTGTAAAAGACCTTAGTCTTATAGATTTATGATATGTGAGAAGAATTATGTTCTTCTTCCTATTTTTTATGATGAGATCCTTTGATCTCTTTGTGAAAGACCTTGGTCTTATATATCTATGATCTTAAAAAAAGAAGTGAATTCTTCTTTTTATATGAGACAATTTCGTCTTTCTGTTCTTTTTACCTTGAAGAAAATCTTCTTCTTCTGAGAGCTTACTCTTCTTTCTAAGATTTCTCATAGTTTATAGGGGGTTCCTCTATATCTCTCTGTATATCAGACTTGAAGTCTTGAGGCCTTTATATAGGGCAAGCTGATTTGTTCAATCGGTTAAGGAGATCTTTTCTCCAATTGATTTGGGGATTTCCCCACCATTGGATCTTTAATCCAAGGGCTTCTGATTTACAGAAGGCAATTTTCTTGTTTTTAACAAGATTGGGAAATCTTTTCCTATACAGAATTTATTCTGTAATTTTGGTGATTTTTAATCACCATTGGATCATTGATCCAACGGTCTCTGATTTTCAGAGCACAGTCTTTCCTGTTTTGAAAGATACAGAGGAATGTTTCCTCAACAGAATTTTGTTCTGATCAATTGATGATTTTTAATCATGTTCGTTGGATCTTTGAACTAACGGTGGAGAACATTAAGTTCTAACGCTAGCGCACTCGTGTTTTGCACGTGGTGCGCTGCTTAGAGTGCAGCGCACTTAGGCTTAGCGCACACGTGCTTTGCACGTGGTGCGCTGCTTAGAGTGCAGTGCACTTAGGCTTAGCGCACACGTGCTTTGCACGTGGTGCGCTGCTTAGAGTGCAGCGCTCTTAGCACCAACGCACACGTGCTTTGCACGCAGCGCACTTGGCGCTGCTATGAAGCGCTGCTTCATTTCAAAATTTGAAATTTGAACAGAGCTTTGCTCTGATTGAAGGAAATAAATGCCCCCCCCGTTGTGCTCACGTGGCCTATATGTGAGTGCAGCTGTGGTAGCATCTGCTCCCGTAGATCAACTTAGAAATTGAAACGGTATCTCTGTGCCTATAAATAGGACCCTTGGCCCTTGAGATGATTTCTGTTCATCTTCTTTCTTTCTGAGGATTTTTACTTTCCTTCAGAGCATAGCTCTTTGTCTTAAAAAATTCCTTAAGGACAGAACTCTGTCAAAATTTAGCTAAAGATTAAATCTTTTGAAGGATTATTTAATAATCTAGGGTTTCAACCATTAACTGAGCTTTGCTCTTCATAGATTTTCGATCTAAACAAAACCTTTTTTAGGGTTTCATTAACAGAGCTTTGCTCTCTTGGAATCATAGATCTAAAGAGATCTTTCTTAGGGTTTTTAACCCATTAACAGAGCTTTGCTCTTTTCAAATCATATAAATTTGTTAATCTTTTATGAAGAACTCTTGGAGTTTGTTCATAGATCTTGAAGATCTCATAATTTTAATTCGTTAAAAATTTTATTTTAAGTTTTCTGATGGGTTATTCCATCACTTTTACAGAGCAAGGCACTTGAGGAATTTTTATTCCTATCATCATCAGAGTTGACAGATGTCACTCTGTCATAGAGCGCTGCTCTAAAGGGGAGATTTACTCCTTGGCCCGAGGGGTTCTCATTGAATGAGAATCTTTTGAGGATTTCCTCATTTAATGACGGTCTCATCAAATGATGAGACTGTTTTATTAATGATGAACTGTCATCTAGATTATGTGGGTCCCCTTCGGTTCCTTTTCACTGCATTGCAGTGCGGTACGGATTTAAAATACCTAGTGACAGAACTTAATCTGTAGCATTGGCGGCTGAAAATTTGTTCTTTTCCGCGCAGGTACTATATCTCTCGACACTTCCTTCCCGTTCGTCCGTTCGGAAGGCGGATTCCCCGAAGCCCCCGTGGACAGGGAAGTCTTTGCATTGATCAAGGATCACGACCCAGAGCGGAAGAATCTCCATTTGTGGGGAACATGGTACAACCAAATCATCGAAGGTCGTCGGAGTTTTTCTTGCGCGACACCTTCGGATCCTATTTCGGCGATCCCTTATGCAGATGTACCCCCGATAAACTATGCTCTGGAGGAGGTGAATTGGACTTCAGAGGGTCTCCTTCGGCTTTCTATGGCCGCAATACCCGTGCAGCCGGCGACGGCTTTGGACACTCTAGGGCGGCGCATATGTCAGGGCGAGTCGCGCCCTTGGGGACATCCATACAACATAGGATTAACTCCCCGTCACCCAGTCAAATATCTGTAGTGGGCCCGATACATCTTATCGGCGAAGAAGTCACAGCTGCTAAGGCTCGGATTGTACCCTACGATCTATGCTTCTTTATTCCAGTATTTTACACCTCCTACATGGTGGGTCAAGGCATTTCTGGAGCAATGGAACATTCCGACCCACACTTTCCTTTTATTGGATCGAGAAGTCTCCATTTCTTTGGAAGAATTTGCTGAGATCCCTGGTTTACCCGTTAGGGGAGAACATTACGAGGAGCTGCTTCCTTCGAATAAATACAGTTTTGCCACCAAATCAGTGGTAATGGGTCTTACCCCGGAAAACGCTATTCAACACCAATTCCCGAGTTTGATAAAGGTGATGAATATCTATGAGAACCTTTTTCTCGAATCCGGAGGTCGTGGGGTTAATTTCACGGATTTTATTGCTCGTTTTCTCCGCTCGGAAGTACTGTCGAAGGAAGCCGCGAAGTTCGCTAAACTTGATGATCCTTTTGGCTTAGGTTCGGGCAACCTGTCGACGACGGAGACGGATCAGAAGAGTTTCTTTCTCCCCGACACCCCGGTCGTCCCTTTTGCAGAGCTTGCAGCTCCTGGGATCGACGAAGAAACGTTCTTTTTGGGCTATGGCTGAGCTGGTTTGCGCTTTCGATGCACCCTCGCCGTATGAGGCCGTCCGTCTTTTATCCAGCTCACCAAATGATTGCTGTGATGCAAGTGGACGTCGGGATCGCCGGGTTAGCTCATTTGTATCACGGCCTCAGCTTGGCAGCGGATACTACTGAACCGGGGTGTAGCCTGCAAACTTCTCGATGCATTATTTCACCTCGTGGCTCGAGTTGCACGTGCTTGGCGTCTTCGGTATCCATAGAAGGCCTTACTTTTATAACAGATGTAAGTTCCCTCGGATCATGCAGCTAGTCGACGCATCCATCGTAAATCCGACACCGCGGGAAGCTAGGGGTTTGCTCCTTTGTCCACGCACGGTTGGAGATGGTATGTCCTTCACCGATAAAATTTTGACCGTCGGCCAGGAATCAGCGAAAACGGTGCTGCCATTGCAGGACATTTTTAAAGACGGGGCCTCTGTCTTGAAAGCTCGGGAGATTCTTCATCTATACTCCATCAGGCCGGGCTTTCTCGTATTTAGGCAGAATGATTCGGCGTTGTTCATGAGATACAACCCGCATCATTTCGCCCAGCAGTTAAGCTATAATCAGAGCGTCCCGCTTGAGGCTTTCTTGGTAGAACCGACCGCTACTGAAGAGGGTATCCGGAGCGCGCTGCATCATTTTATGCGCCTAAACACAGGGTCCAACTTCTTCATCAGTGAACCGAGCTGTGTTCCGAAGGCCCTGAATGTATATGTAGCGTGGTATCAACATTCGATGGGCGCCGTCATTAGGGAAGAAAAGCGATTGCTGCTTGATCGAAAGGGCACTGCCGCGGCTGGTAACCCCGATGTTCCCTTGAAATGACGGACCGTTGTCCGTCCTCCCTTGAGGGAAGCTGCTGCGGCTGTGGCGCCACGTGATATGCCTGTGCTACCGATACCCCATGCTCCCGTTGAAGTGGTCATTGTGGCGTATCCTGAGTCCAGCTTGGGTGCGGAGATCGGGACTCGCCGTCCGAAATTACCCGCTAAATGTAAGCTCGTGTTACCGGCGGCCGGTACTCGCTCGTAGAAGAAGAAGAAGTCAATTCTTTCTGTAGACGTTGTACTCGGCCAGGAGCCCCATGCTCCTTATAGTGAAGGCTTAAGCGAATACGGGACCAACGTGGATCTATTCATGGTGCCAGATGATACTGATCTGGAGGCTGCCATCGCAGCTTCCGAGCGACTAGCTAGCCACAAGGCAGGACTGATCACCCTCGCTGAGTAAGGTAATCTTCAGTCGTATCTTTTTGTTGCTGCATTACATTTTTATTATCGTGTTTTAACTGACACTTTTTCTTCAACAGGAGTTTCCACTGAAGAGGCTCTCTCGGCTTCCCTCAAGACTTTTGAGGAGGAAGAGAGGCTTTGCGCTTCGTTGTGCCTTGGTATATTTCGGCTCATTATGCCCTTATTCCCTTTTCCTTCATGGATAGTCTGGCCCTTTTTTCATCTTATCGCAGGGACTACTTCGACCCAAGTTATCCCGGGTGCCGTGCCGATTTCGCAGGGTGGTGCGGAGATACTTCCAAGGCCGGCTACCGATGTGCCAGCTTCCCTAGTGTTGCCAAAAGAGGCTTCACTTAAGCAACCGATGACGGACGCCATAACGGCTCCAGAGGTACCTCCTGGCGCGGACGATGACGTCTCCTTGACGGAGGTCCTGAGAAGATCAGGTCTTACGGCCCAGGCATAAAGGAAGCGCAGGAGGCGCGCTGTAAGAGAACGTAATGCCGCCTTGGCTATAGGTGCAGGCTCGAGCGCTGCTTCCCCTGTCCCTGCTTCCTCAGAAGGTGCTTCGGCCACCCTGTCTACCGCTCATAGACAGGCGGTACGCGCGGCTCCGGAAGCAATTGAAAAGCCGTCCCAAGGTAACGTAACACTGGGTCCTTTTGTCAGAATTTGATCTTCAGATTCTCATACATCTTACCCTGCAGGGCCAATCCATGGTGAGGTGGTGGCGGGTTAGATGACGGCAACCACTGAGCCTGAAGCGGCTACTCTTTCCCGGGAGTCCGGAACTTCTCCAATTGCCGCTCTTTCTGCCTGCGGTTCCCTGCCATCGCCTAGCATTGTGAGTGTCATGACGGCTCTCATGGAATCAGGGGACGAAGCTACGGGCGGCGAAATCATCCCCTCAAATGAGATCGAAGAAGTCGTGATGCTTGGTGATGCTTTCGTCACCGTTTTGGCTGAAGACCTGTCTGGTAGGTCTTGGATCGCTGCATTCTTTTCGTTTTGCAACCCCTTCTGATGACATCTTGTTCCTTTTGAATGTAGGTGTGGTGAGCGCTGAGGTTGTGACACCTGAAGAAGCACTACCAACTGCCGCTCTGACGGTTGCCGCCCCTTCGTCTCCTCTTATATCTTCTCGAATGTTGGAAGGTATGGGTTTGTGATTAATTTAAATTAGGGACAGCATCTTCCGTGTACTGACCATGTATCATCATGATCTTGTAGGAGTTCTCTTTGATCACCTGTATCAGGTGCTGAACCCGCACTTCTCCTTCCAGTCGGAGATTAGTCTGCCCGCTGGTACCGGTGAGTATCTTTTCTAACCGACGTCTTTTCTTTTCTTTAACGGGCAGCCATGTCATTGCTAATTCTTCTTTGCACTACTTGTAGCCTTACAAATTGAAGGAGGGGACGAGGGTATCATCGCGCCACCGGTATTCCCAGCTCTGCCCCCTGTTGCAGCCGGTATAGTAGACACTATTGTTCGCGTATTTTTCTTTATTTCTTGAGCCGGCATCTGATTATGATCTGTTTTGCAGCGGTCATACCGACTCCAGCTCCGTTCGAGTCTCGCATCATAATGCCGGCATGGCCCTTTTCTAGACGTCCATCTTCAAAAGGCGCTGTGACCAGTCTGCGTATGTTGAGTGAATACATCGAGGAACTTAATGCGGAGGCCCCTACATACGCTGCAGATGTTGCTGCCGAGGCTAATCCAATGTTGGTGACGCTTGTGAACTTCCATAACGAACGCGTCGTTGAGTCTTGGGTTAACCACTGCAGGAAGATTGAGGCCTGCCTGCATGAGCTTGAGCTTAGGCGTCCTGCTCCTAAGATGTTGGCTTTGAACTCCCAGCGGGCTGCATGGGTTGGGCAGAGCGTGTCCTTCCTCCATCATTTTGAACAAGAAGCGATCTTGAGGCGGAAGGAACGCGAGGAGGTTTCGGGTGAATCTCCCCGCCTGCGCACCCAAGTTGAAGCGAATGCCGCGCAACTGAGAGCCGTCTTTGACAATTTGCAGCGATGCATTTCGAACGGGCTGACATTGAGGCGGAAGCTTGACTCCATTGAGCGGGTTACGCAGAGTAGCAAAGCTGTCCAACGAGAAATCGATGAGAAGGTTTCATCATGCTTGTAGCAAAAGGCTCGAGTCGAAGCGGAGTTTGCCGCGGCGGCCGATCATGAGAAGGAGTTGAGAGGAATGCGCGAGCAGCTAGCTGATTTATTGAAGACGCCTCCTTCTCAGTAGCTGTTTTTTGTATAGATTGAACACTTGTAACCTTTGAATAATATGTATCCATTTTTTATTCTTTCATATGATTCAACTTGTACTCCATTGAATTCATGAATAAAAGATACACATTTTTTTGTTCTATTGTTGCTTTCTTCTCTTCGCTGTGTCATTGCCATGTGATTTTAGCAAGTGTGGCATGTAGATAGTAAGTAACGGTCCATCTTGGACTCTTTGCAGGGTAACGATGGCTTAGGAAACAGGTTCGGGTCTGCTGCCTAAGACTTTTCAATTTTATGAGCCTTGAGGGTCTTATAAAGAATTTTCTCCCTACAAGTCGAGAGGATCCGGTAGATGTATTTTCTCCTTAGGAATCGTGAGGATTCCTAAGTGTGTTTTCCCTTGAGAGTCATAAGGATCTCACAAGAGATTTTTTCTTGCTTACGAGTCGAGAGGACTTGTAAGTGGTTATTTCCTTTCTTGTCGGTGTTTGACTTCGGAGAGTGTGGCCTGTAGAAAATCTACTTTGACCTCTCTGCGAGGCAATGATGGCTTAGGAGACAGGGTTAAGATCTGCCACCTAAGACTTTTCAATTTTATGAGCCGTGAGGGTCTCATAAAGAATTTTCTCCCTACAGGTAGAGAGGATCCCGAAGGTGTATTTTCTCCTTAGGAATCGTGAGGATTCCTAAGTGCGTTTTCTCTTGAGAGTCGTAAGGATCTCACAAGAGAGTTTTTCTCCTTACAAGTCGAGATGACTCATAAGTGTTCGATGGGTTGACCTGCTTCCGGGTCAAAGCATTGCTTTGACGGGGAGTTCGCGGGTTTACTCTGGCTATTTCCCACGGAGTCAGGATTGACTTTAGTCGTGTTCTACGGGGCCAGGAGGGGTTGAATTTATCCGCATTTCATGGTGTCATGGGTTGACTTTATCCGCATTTCACGGTGTCAGGGGCTGACTTTATCCGCATTTCACGATGTCAGAGGTTGCTCTGGCCGTTTCCCACGTGGTCAGGATTGACTTTAGCCGTGTTCTATGGGGCCAGGGTTTGCTCTGGCCATTTCCCACGGGGTCAGGATTGACTTTGGCCGTGTTCTATGGGACCAGGATTTGCTCTGGCCGTTTCCCACGGGGTCAGGATTGATTTTGGCCGTGTTCTACGGGACCAGGATTTGCTCTGGACGTTTCCCACGGGGTCAGGATTGACTTTAGCCGTGTTCTACGGGACCAGGATTTGCTCTGGCCGTTTCCCACGGGGTCAGGATTGACATTAGCCGTGTTCCACGGGACCAGGATTTGCTCTGGCCGTTTCCCACGGGGTCAGGATTGACATTAGCCGTGTTCCACGGGACAAGGATTTGCTCTGGCTGTTTTCCACGGGGTCAGAATTGACTTTAGCCATGTTCTACAGGACTAGGATTTTGCTTTGGCCGTTTCCCACGGGATCAGGATTGACTTTAGCCGTGTTCTACGGGACTAGTATTTGCTCTGGCTATTTTCCACAGGGTCAGGATTGACTTTAGCCGTGTTCTACGGGGCCAGGATTTGCTCTGGCTGTTTCCCACGGGGTCAGGATTGAAATTAGCCGTGTTCTACAGGACCAAGATTGTGCTCTGGCAGTTTCCCACGGGGTCAGGATTGACTTTAGCCGTGTTCTACAGGACCAGGAGGTGCTCTCTCGGTTGTTTATGAACCGTCGAGATTTGGAACAGGGACTTTGCCATGGCTCCAAAGTTGATTGTCGCGTCTGAATCCTGCTGGAATGAGGAGGAACGTTGTTGTGGGTCTCTAGGCTGTCTGTGAACCGTCGAGATTTGGAACAGGGACTTTGCCATGGATCCAAGGTTGATTGTCGCATCTGAATCCTGCTGGAATGAGGAGGAACGCCGTTGTGGGTCTCCAGGCTGTAGATGTTGCCGTCGAGATTTGGAACTAGGGACTTTGCCATGGCTCCGCTTGATTGTCACATCCGAATCCTGCTGGAATGAGGAGGAACGCCGTTGTGGGTCTCCAGGCTGTAGATGTTGCCGTCGAGACTTGGAATTAGGGACTTTGACATGGCTCCGCTTGATTGTCGTGTCCAAATCCTGCATGGATGAGGAGGAACGTTGTTGTGGGTCTCTAGCTTGTAGATGCTGCCGTCAAGATCTGACTGTCCTTTTGACAAGGTCTGGTAGGAAAATGTGATCCCCCTTTTTTTGTTTATGCCCCTGGATGGTATACAGGGATCGATGTGATCTCACCTGTAGGGTGAAACGTTTCATTTCATTTTTTATTTCCTTCCGTGATGCTCTATCTTTTCAGCTTTTTGTATCGCGAAAGTCACGATTGCCCGATCATTTCGGCTATTTTTCGCGGTGCCCAATCATTTCGGCTATTTTTTTTATTTACTCGCTGCTTTTTATTGCGAGTTGACCAAACATTTCGGTTATTTTGTATGCATATATTTTTACTTGCTGATTTTGTTGCAAGTTGCCCTATCATTTTGGCTATTTCATATGCATTTGTGGCTCACTGACTTTTCGCTGCGAGTTTGGGATTTGACACCGATTTAGGCATCAGCATCGCTACAACTGGGATATTGCCAGGAGCGAATCATTATTTGCCTTTGTCGATGTCGAACAAAGGTGGTTTAGCAAACAGGGTTAAGAACCTGTCGACTAAGGCTTTTGACTTGATGAGCCGTAAGGGTCTCATAAAGGTATTTCTCCCCACGAGTCGTGAGGATCTCGTAATTGCGTTTTCTCCTTAAGAATCGTGAGGATTCCCAAGTGTATGGTTTCTCGTAAGTCGTAAGGATCTTACAAGAGTGTTTTCTCCTCATAAATCGAGAGGACTTACAAGGGCTGTTCACCGTGCGAGCATATCCCTAGCCACTGGTGGGACTTTGTTAGGGAAATGTTTATTCGTGCCCGTGAATTGTATACAAGGGTCAGCATTGAACCGCTTGTAGGGCAGCATTGGAGATTGTGATGGCTTAAGAACATGTTCAGATCCTTGTAGCTTAAGGCTTTTGAATCTTATGAGCCGTGAGGGTTTCATAAGAGGGTTCTCCTTACGAGTCGTGAGGATCTCGCAAGTGTAATTTCTTCTTAGAAATCGTGGGGATCCCTAAGTGTGTTTCTCGTTTGTGAGTCTTAAAGATCTCACGCAGGTGGTTTCTCGTTACATGGTCGAGAGGCCCTTGCAACTGTGTTTTAACGAGATTGCGCCCTTTCGGGTTTTCACAAAACTCGCCGGTAGTCCTGCTGTTTTTACTCACGGAGCCCTTTCGGGTTTTCATCCGTGCCCATCTCGCTTATGGACATACCGTTTTTTTTGCGTCAGCCTTGAGATGCTGCGGTCCGTAGTAGTTTATAGACGTCTCGATCAATAGCTAGTTTTAGGACATAGTGGTCCATCGTTAGTTTAAGGACGTTTTGGTCCGTTGTTAGTTTTAGGAAATCTCGGTCCGTCGTTAGTTTAAGGATATTTCGGTCAGTTTGCCGGCTACTGCTTATAGAGTTTGGGCTTAGGAAGATAGTGAGCGGACATAGGCGTCGTCATCTATCGTTGACCTAGGTCGTGATTCGTCAGGCGTAGTATTTTTTCAGGAATTGACCGTTAATTGGCCTGAAAGGTCTTTCGCCATGCATGTCCATGAGTAGATAGGCTCCACCCTGGTAAACATTGTCTATAATGTACGGGCCTTCATAGTTCGGCTCGAATTTCCCCCGCTTGGCACGATTGGGGATCATGGGTCTTTTGACCACTAGCATGAGTTCGCCTTGGCGGAATGTTCTCGGCCTAGTCAATCTCTCGTATGAGCGTGTCATTTTTGCTTTATAAGCCTCCAGGTTTTGTTGCGTCATGAGCCGGGTTTCATCAAGGGCGTCGCGCTCCTCGAGACGAAGATGAGCATTCTCTTCATCTGTTAGCTCGTAATGAACCGCCACTCGTAGAGAGGGTAATTTTATCTCCAAAGGGGGTACCGCTTCAGTGCCGAATACTAATGCATACGGCGTTGTGTTTGTGGCCGTTTTGAACGTAGTTCGATACGCCCAGAGAGCTTCATGTAGTCTCTCGTGCCAATCCTTCTTATTTTTGCACACCGTCTTTTTCACGTTCTTTTTCAAGGTCTTGTTGAAAGCCTCTGCCAGACTGTTAGCTCGGGGATTATAGACTGAAGAATATCTCCAGTCTATATTATGTTGCTGCGCAAAGCGGCAGATTTTGTGACTTCTATAGGCTGGCCTGTTATCGGAGATAATCCGTCGCGGAGTGCCGAACCGATAGATGACGTGTGTCTTAAAGAAATAGAGGATATTCTCCGTCTTCACCTCTTTTAGTGATACTGCTTCTACCCACTTGGAGAAGTAATCGGTTGTTGCCAGTATGAACCAATGTCCACTGGACGATGTCGGTTCAATGGGCACGATTATGTCAGTTCCCCGCATTTCGAATGGCCAGCTAGCCACCGTTGGATGTATCGGATTTGGATGCTGGTGGATAAAGTCCCAGTGAATCTGGCATGTGTGGCACAACTTCGTGTATTCGAGGCAGTCTTGGATCATCGTGGGCCAATAGTAGCCCATCTTTTTGATCTTTAGTTTCATCTTCGGCCCGGCTTGGCGAGAATCGCAGAGTCTGTCGTGAGTTTCTTGGATGACTCTCCTTGCCTCTTCAGGTCCCAGGCATCTTAGCCACAGAGAATCAAATGATCTCTTATACAGAGTATCATTGACGAAGGCAAAAGACAGAGCTCGTTTCATGAGCTAATGTCTTGAGGACGCATCTTCAGACGTTTGACGGGATTTGAAGTAGTCTATAAAGACTTCTTTCCAATCCTTAGCCTTTTCCTGGCCTTTTATTTGTAAGGCCGTTTGCTTGGTCGCTCCTTTTTCTTCGGACGACTCCGGAGATATTTCTGTCGGTGCCAGAACCCGGCGGCTTTGCACAACGATCTTTACGTCATCGAGGTTTTCGTCGGCCACTTCTTTAGCGAGTTTGGCTAATGCATCCGCTTTATTGTTTTCCGCACGCGGTATACTTTCCAGCATGTAGGAAGGAATTTGAGTCAAAAGTTGCTGCACTCTCTCACCGTACCTCACCAACTCTGGTTTGCACGTTTGATAGTCGCCATTTACTTGACCAACAACCAGCCGGGAGTCTCCGTATATAAGGAGGTTTTCGATTCCCATGTCGACAGCAATCTCGAGACCTGCTATCAAAGCTTCATATTCGGCTTCATTGTTCGTCCTCGGCTCTGTTAAGGAGAAGGCGAAGCGTATTATCCCTCCTTGTGGAGTCACGAAGATGAGGCCCACTCCAGATTTGATTATGGGGGAGTTGTGATTTCGCCTCTTCATAGAAGATGCTCCGTCGAAGTAGAGTTCCCATCGGGTATCACTCCCTCTTTTCTCCCCGTCGATCGTGTCAAACGCATGCTCGTCTAGCAATTCGCAGTTCAAGGGAGAATCGACAGATATCAGATGCTCAGCGAGGAAGTCGGCGATGGCCTGGCCTTTCGCTGCCTTGAGAGGACGATAAGTTATCCAGAACTCCATCAAGAGCAGGGCCCATTTAGCGAGTCGCCCTGTTAGTATGGCTCTTGACATCAAATACTTGAGAGGATCCACTTTTGATATGAGGTGGACATCATGCGCCAAAGCGTAGTGTCTATACTTCGTTATCGCGAAGATTAACGCCAGGCAGTGTTTTTCGATGGGGGAATAGTTGCTTTCTGCCCTCAGGAGAACTCGACTCAAATAGTAGAGGGCTCTCTCCTTCCCATGGTCGTTCTCTTGTGCCCACAGCGCGTCTAAGGAACTTTCGAGGGCTGCTGTGTATAGGACGAGAGGTTTTCCTTTAACGGGAGCGGCCAGTACTGGCAGATTCTGCAGGTATTGCTTGATTTCGTCCAGTGCGCTTTGACATTTACGATCCCAGACGAATGGGGTTCCCTTCTTCATTAAGTGACTATAGAGGCGGCATTTGCCGGAAAGATTGGCTATAAATCGTCGGATATATGCGAGCTTTCCTTGGAGAGATCGCAGTTGCTTGAGAGTTCTTGGCGGAGGCATTTCCATAATCGCATTGATCTTCGATGGGTCTATTTCGATGCCTCGATGTCGTATGATGAACCCTAGGAATTTGCCCGAGGAAACACCGAACGCGCATTTGAGAGGGTTCATCTTCAAATTGTATTTCCGAAGGCGCTAAATCATGATCTTCAGATGGTCCCAATGCTCCTCGTGCGATTTGCTTTTCACCACAAGGTCGTCGATATAGCATTCGACGATTTCATGTATGAGGCCATCAAAAATTTTCGTCATGGCCCTCTGATAGGTGGCGTCGGCGTTCTTCAGACCGAAGGGCATCACTTTGTAGTAGAATACGCCCAAAGAAGTCCGGAAAGCGGTATGCTTCTGGTCTTCGGGATGCATCTTTATCTGATTGTACCCTGATGATCCGTCCATGAAGGAGAAGACTTCATGAGTGGACGTGTTATCTATCATCAGCTCGGTAACTGGTACAGGAAAATCGTCCTTCGGGCAAGCTATATTGAGGTCCCGAAAATCTACGCAGATGCGCACCGTCCTATTTTTCTTCATCACTGGGACAATATTGGCAATCCAGTCAGGGTATTGAACCTCTTGGATGAATCCGGAGTCGATTAGCTTCTTGAACTCGGCGTTGATGCTCAATTCAAGTTCGAGCTGCATCCTTCTCGGTGCTTGTTTGACCGGCTTGACGTCTGGAGAAATCGCCAATTTGTGGACAACAATCTCTGGATTGAGTCCCGGCATCTCTGAATAGTTCCATGCGAAGCATTCTTTATACTGCATGAGCAAGTCTTTTAGCGTAGTCACCCTTTTTTCAGACAACAGCTCACTGACGAATGTCGGCAGCGGGTCACTTGCCGTCCCCAAGTCAATTTTCTTGAGGTTATCTGCAGTAGTATGTATCCCATCTTCCAGCTCTTTTGGCGCCGATGGAAACTCTGAGATCACCTCGTCGTCATCATTTTCGAAGCACCAGGGGAGGTCGTTCATATTCTCGCGTACTCCTTCTCCTGACAGCGTTATCGCGTGACAGGTACGAGATCGCTTCCAAGATCGATGTTGGTCTGGTTCTACTCTCGCCGCATACGTGGCTTTTGGTTCATGTTTCTGTGGTGGGGTTACCCTCCAACTGCTAGATAGAGCGAACCTGCCTTGCTAATACTGGTCTTCGATCCAGTCTTTGAATGTAAAGCGGTCTTCGAGAGGATGCCCTATCGCTTGGTGATAGGAGCAATAGTCCGGATGATGAACCTCACCTGCTTGCTCAGGGTGCTTGGACTCCAGGACCGTCATCATCTGATGTTTTATGACAAGGTCGAATATCTTCTTTGTCTTGTCTTGGGGAAAAAATATGCTCGGCCCATCTTCTTCATAAGAGACGGATCTCTGCTGCTCAATTCTCGATCGTGTGGCTTCTTGGACCCGCTTTGATGCTGTTGAACGTCTTTTCCGTTCTTTAGCTTGTTTTTACCTCTGTGTCGGGTCTTCTGTATGACGAGCTGGTGATGAAAAGCATCGTCATTCTCCGTATCCTGCTGAAGGAGGCGCTGCTTCTTGGCTTTTTCGTAATTGGCCATTTCACGACTATGGTCATCTCGGACTTTTTGACCCGCTTCCCTTATTAGCTTGTCCATCTGTTCTTCGAACGACGGACTTGGCACTTTCATGGCGAAACCTTGTTCTGGTTCAGGGTTAGCGTCTTCCCATAGAGCATCTCCTTCTTCGGTAAAGTAATATATGACGTAGCAGCCACGGAATCGCTCCCGTTCCTTGGATTGAACATATCCAATCCCGATCGTTTCCATTCTCCCGTTGGGCAATTTTCGCTGAGTTCTGGGGACGTTCCAGATCCTGTTATAGAACCGAGCTTGTCGAGCAGTCTGTTTGAAGGGTACGCCTTGACGTCTCAACAGCCTTTTTAATCCTTCTGTGTAGTATCTGGGCAGACGGATGGGCTAGAGCCTGTCAAGCGTAGAATCGGCACCATGCCAGATTTCTTTCTCCACTTTGGTTTCCGCGGATCGATAAAAGATGATCGCCCTTTCGTCTTTTTGCTTGGGAGGGACGTAGAACATCTGCAGTTCTTGCACACTGTAGGTATCAAGTGCGTCGGGCTCTTTGTAATGCTCTTGCGTAACCAGGGCGATATGCAAACACTGATCATCGCCAGCGAAGGCATGTATTGATGGCCGAACAGAAAATACGGCATTGACCTCATCTTCCGAGTCGCTTCCGAAGACCAGAATAGGGGTGGACGGTCCCGGCTTGTTGCATTGGGGCGGCCCTGAATTAATTATTTCTTCTTCCTCCTCAGTATCACTTCCAAAGACCAGAATAGTAGTGATAGCTCAGTTCTTCGGTTTGTGGCATCTTTTCGTGTCTTCGAAATCTGGTAAGAAGTATTTTGCATCTTCGTACTTTCGGACTTCATTCACGGAGAATGGGTTCAACTGCCCCGTCACGGTATACTCGAGACCATCCTTAAAATACTTCATACACTGATGTTGTGTAGAAGGGATATTGTTGTACTCGTGTAACCAAGGCCTGCCGAGCAAAGCATTGTAACATGTCTTGGTGTCAATGACGTGAAATTTGATGTCCGTGACGAGCATCCCAAAGCGTAACGTCAGTATCACAGACCCGAGCGTCCGTGACGACTGGGAGTCAAAACCGGAGATGGTGATTTTATCACGAGCGAGGTGCTGAACGCTCATGCAGATTTCTTTCAACACTCTTACATTGAGGAGGTTGACGGAGGACCCATTGTCAACTAGGATTTTTCCTATCTTGATATCATGACAGTATCCGGAGACATAAAGGGGACGGTTATGCTCGCACGTCCCGAGGAGGAGATCTTCATCGCCGAAGGTGATATCGGCCGTGTGCACTTCTTCCAGCTCTTCCTTCATATTTTCTTCGGCGAGGAAAACTTGGAATTGTTCGGGCTCTTGTAGCGCCTTGATCAGAGAATCCCTCGCCTCTTTAGAGAGTAGAAGGGCATCGAGAATTCTGAGCTGCGAGGGTATCTTCCTCAGGTGTGCCAGAACATTGTAATCCACCTTATTTTTCTTGGGCGGGTTCTTGGCTATCAGCTCTTCGACGGCTTGGTCATCGAGGGTGATTCCTCAGGGACCTTTTCTTTTCCCTTATCCTTTCTGTTCGACCCCTTGTTTACTGGTCCGAGATTCTTTTCAGGTAGCGTGCGATTGCGCAGCTGAATATTCTCGTAGCTCTTCGGTTCTTCCTCTTTTCCTGAGGTGGATTCTTTGAAGAGAGGGCCGAGAGTTATTTCTTCTTCAGAATCGCTCCTGAAGGTGAGAACTTGCGATCCCCTGCTATCAACCATGTGACAGTTGCCGGCAGCTCTTCCTCGTTCGTCTGTCGCATTTTTCCGCTGTCGACGAGCTTCACGCATCATCCTCTTGAAGTGTTGCCTGTGAGCGACATACCCTTGCCACCAATTTTTAAAGGCGTTGCATTCTTCAGTAGGGTGCGCAATCCTTCGATGATATAAGCAGAAGTTAGGATGTACGTCTGCTTCTTCAAGATATATACCGGCGGGAGAATTTCCTCTGGAAGAGGGCAGCTTCATTCCTATCGATATGGCTTTGGCGAACCTTTTCCTTGTCTTGAACCTGCTTTTATTTGCGGTGGATGTGCTTTGAACCGGTGGGAGTGTTTCAACCCTTTCATCCAGTCCCCGACGTTTGGCTTTTTCAAATATGGCCGTTTCACGCTCTCGATCATCTTTGCTCTTTTGACATGCCTCGTTCAGCAACCTGTCAATCATCTCGTCTGACGGTTCTAGGAGTTCTGGTTCGGGCTCTGCCCCCAGTTTCTCTGCGTCAGGAGCTTCTTCCCAGTCTATCGACGAGTGAGAGATCACATGGAAGCTCGCCACATAATCCTCAAGTTCATTTGATGAGTCTTCTCCATTGTCATCATCTCCGTCCTCAAGGACGTGGATGAGAAACTCTTGAAATATGACTGGGGTTCGCGCCTTCTGGTTATACTCTTCCAGCGCATCGATATGTTTTTGCAGGTCCGTGCGCTTGTCACCAGGCTTCACGAGCTTTTTGGTCTTCTTCTTCTTCTTTGAAAACTTTGACGGCTGGGTATGGGCGCTTTGACTATCACCACCAATTTTTGGAGTTAGACGAGGCTTCAACATTCTCTTGATGACTTCGCTAGCGGACTTTTCCATTTGATCGCCGGGCATGTCTGGAGATCCTTCAGCATTCTTTTCGTTTTGGTTGAAAGAACGACCTCCCATGGAGCTTCTTCTATAAAAGAGCATGATGCCCTCGGTGTGTCCGCCTTTTTGAGAGCGTGCGGTTGGGGCGGGTTTACTTTCCAATTCTTGGACAGTGCGAATCTGCCATGTTGGTATTGGTTCTCAATCCACCCTTTGAAGACGAAACAATCCTCGATTGGATGTCCTATCACTTGGTGATAGGGGCAATAATTAGGATTATTGGCCTCACCGGGTTGCAATGGGCATTTTGGATCCGGCAAGGTGATGAGCCTGTTGCGCACCGCCAGCTCGAACAATTTCCTCGTTTTGTCCCGGGGAAACGAATAAGGGCGCTTTATTTTCTCATTAAAGAATCGCCATCTCTCGTCTTGGCGATCAGTTAGTTTTGGACCACTGGGCTGCTGTTGAGCATTGGTGACGAAGCTTGCTTTTCCTTTCCCCTTTTCGTTTCGAGGCTCTAACTTCAAAGAAGATGGTCTATGACCCATCTGATCCATTTGGGCCAATTTGTCAATCAAGGCCTGGAAAGTAGTTGGCTTGAAAAACATCATAAATTATGAAATGGTCGCTTGAGGGTCGAGGGTCCCTACGAACAAGCCTACCGCAGGCGCTTCTTCAATGCGCTGCTCGCACTTCGACCATAGATTCCGCCACCATATCGCGTACTGCACCCATGTTTCGCCTGACTTTACTCTGGCGTTGATTAATGCGGTGATCAGGGTGCGCTCGCTAGCGCTTGCGAACCTCTGTGTAAAGAGTAACGCCATTTCTGCAAATGTCTTAACGGAGTCATTCGGGAGCTCGGAATACCACTCAAATGCTGTCTCTGACAAGCTGCCAACTAATTGGCGAAGCAGTAGCTTATTGTCACCTCTGGTGTTGCCACACAGAGCCCTGAATTGAGCAACGTGCTGATGTGGATTCCCCGTCCCCTTATACACGTGGAATTTGGGGATCATGTATCCCGGTGTATACTTTATTTGGTCGTACCAACCCGGACAGGGTCGTCGAGTCTTAACAATTTGCCCAGCCGTTTCATTCGCCTGATGAACTCGTATCTGCTGAGCGATATAATCATCCAGGGCGGCTTTTAAGATGGTCTACTCTTTGGCTGCTGAACAAGCCGGAAGAGGTTTGACGTCTCCGCTCGGTCGTTTTCGAGAATAATCGGAGGATCTTCAGCTGGAGGATCCGGCTGTAACATCATCCTGACCATGTCTTGAAATAAGAACGCTATTCATTTTATGTTGGAAGCTTGTTCCGCTGTCTCTTTGTCCTTCTTTTCGAGGATTTTGCGGAGGAACTCAGTATCAGTTTCTTGTTCTTGACGTTGCTCCGACGACATTTCCGGGTTTTCTTTTGGCCCTGTGAGTACGGCCATTTGCGTCAACATTTCCTGGAGTTTCTGTTGTTGCTCCTGGGCCTTTGTTACGGATCTGGTGAGTGGTCGATGGCCCGTAGAGATACGGCTATCCTCTTTCCCGGATGCCATATAGACAGTATGTATCACCATGCCCCCAGACTTGGGGCGTTTAGATTCAGTGTTCTTGCGATTCGTCGCAGACACTGGGATTTTCTCCAGCCTTCTCCTCTTGTGAGCGGTTGAAGTTGAGGGGGTCATTGCAGTGGGCACCCAAGTTGCTGTCGCCTTCTGTGGCTTGATAGGGTGGTCCTTTTCTTGCCGAACCTTCATCTTTTTCTGTCGGCGGGGATAGTCTTGATCTATCACGGAGTCCTGGACCTGTCGCCAAACTTTATAAATTTTAGAGGACAGCCGCCGAGGGGCTGCTCCAGCTTCGCCTTTGTAGCGTTCTCCATTAGTGGAGGAGATCTTTTCAGCACAGCCGTTGACGAATTCCTGCGCATCCTGTTAAGTAGTTCAAAGCTGTTCCCAGTTGGAACAACAGCATCAACTTCCACCATTGGAGCTGGCGGAGTCGGTCTAGAAGGGGAATTGCCTCTAGCTCTCATCACTCGGCGCCAGTGGCGACGTCGAACGTGTCGTGCGTCCGGGATCACCTCCGCTGTTGGATCGGCTTTTCCATGCCCCCTGTTCTGATGAGAGTCTGTTGTTGGCGCCAGCCTGTCAAAGACAAATGCTCGCTGAGAGGGAATGGTCAACCTGTCAAAAGCCGACCTTCGAGTAGGGAGAGCAGCTTGGACGACCTCCACTGTAGCAGGAGTTAGAGTGTCCTTCTCTAGTATTGCAAGCCTCTTTGCGAGCCCACTTGAGCTTTGACCCAGATTGTCGAAGACTGGGGCATTGGAGTTGGACGACCCGCTGAGAGGGGCCGTGGTGGTTGCAAGCCGATCAAAGACCGACTTCTTCGCAGCTTCCTGTGACGGCATCTGAACGTTGAAGCTCGTTGGTGGGATCATGGTCCCGAAGAATAGCCCAGTGGTGGCTTGGGCCACTTGTTTCACCGGCATTGTGAAAAGGGAGGCCGCTTGGGACCCGTAGGTTACTCCTCCAGATGAGGCGGAACGGGAGTTGTTGCTGCAGGTGGAGCAGTTAGAGACAATTGATGTTCTTTTTTTTTGCACAGGAGCAAAACCAAATTTTAGTACCTCTAACCCAGGGGCAACCATATTAAACCACGATTTGTTCGTGAACACGACGCATGAGGTGTGGAGTGGAAAAAGGAAAAGGTCCCACCGGTCGTGCCAGAATCTGTTCTCCGCCGAAAGGACACGACCGAGACGTTGGGACGTCTGGCCTGAACTTCGAGGGCAGATGCTATTTGTTGCTATCCGTCCACCTCTCCGAAGATGTCAAGTTGATTTATGACATCATATATCGAAGGTTTAAATGGATGCGGCCGATATAGCAGATTTTGTCAGATACCCCCTCGTTGAGGGGTTTTTGATTGTGGGGACGCTCTTCTTTGCAGGCGCAAGCCCCTGCAGTTAATTACGCTACCGCATCGCGGTAACCACTTTCTCTTTCTACATATGGTCACTTCGTGTCGTGTGTGTTTGTTTTGTTTTTGGTTGCCCGTGGATTGTATACGGAGACTAATTTATGTTGTCGCCCGTAGGGTGTGGATTAATCCAAATCCGTATTTTCTTAGATTTGGGTTTGGGGTTGGGTTTAAGGATGCGTTAATCTCATTTGAGATTAAAATCAACTTAAACGTTTGTTAAGAATACGTTAGTCTAATTTTAGACTAAGATCTACTTAACATGATCATTTAGATCCAACAAAAGAGCATTTGGGCTCTATTGTTTAGTTTAGAGACGTTGCGGTCCATTAGATTAAGGACACTACGGTCCAAGGTTAAGGACATCATAGTCCATGGGCTTAAGGACCCTACAGTCCGAGGTTAAGGACATCATAGTCCATGGGCTTAAGGACCCCACAGTCCGAGGTTAAGGACATCATAGTCCATGGGTTTAAGGACCCCACAGTCCGAGGTTAAGGATATCATAGTCCATGGGTTTAAGGACCCCACAGTCCGAGGGATGTTTGGTTGTCGGGACCCGTCACCTCTCTGAAGACGTTGAAAGATTACAACGACATATATCAGAGGAGTGCGGAGATGTACCCTTGAACCAATTTTTGTTGGGAGATCTATAGTCCTTGGGACTATGATCTGATATTTTATGAGCACATGGGCTCAATTAATCTGAATGAGAGATTTATGGTCAACTTGGGCTCGGCCCACTCAGTTAAATGTTAAACATTTGACAATCCTGGGCATTGATTTGAGTTCTGACAATATTTTTGTTTTTTACTGAATGCTGAGCATTCATCATAGCTCTAGGGCTTTATTTATAGAACAATTTATGTTTTTTTAGCGCACACGTGAGGAGCAAGTGGCACGCATGGCGCTTTACGCCAGTCCATGAGCGCAAAGCGCTAGTCCAAGAGCGCAAAGCACTATTTGTTCAGTGGCGCACACGTGAGGAGCACGTGGTGCGCTTGGCGCCAGTCCATGAGTGCAAAGCGCTAGTCCAAGATCACAAAGCGCTATTTGTTCAGTGAGGCACACGTGAGGAGCACGTGGTGCGCTTGGCGCTGAGCGCCAGTCCAAGAGCACAAAGCGCTATCTGTTAAGTGGCGCACACGTGAGGAGCACGTGGTGCGCATGGCGCTAAGCGCCAGTCCAAGAGCGCAAAGCGCTATCTGTTAAGTGGCGCACACATGAGGAGCACGTGGTGCGTTTGGCGCTGAGCGCTATTCCAAGTGCGCAAAGCGCTATTTGATCAGTTTTATGATCTGAGAAATAAATTCTCGTTTATAAGAGACTTTGTCTCAAGGTTCTAAGAACAAAGTTCTTATTTTATAGGAGATATTTCAATCTCTTATTTTTGTGAAAGGGTTTGCCTTTATGGATCTGTGATCCTAAGAGAATTGAATTATTCTCCCCATTTTTTATAATGAGATGTTCATGATTTTTTTTGGTAAAAGGCCTTAGTCTTATAGATCTATAATCTGTGAGAAGAATTATGTTCTTCTTCCTTTTTGTTATGATGAGATCCTTTGATCTCTTTGTGAAAGACCTTACTCTTATAGATCTATGATCTTAAAAAAAGAAGTGAATTCTTCTTTTTATATTAGACGATTTCGTCTTTGTGTTCTTTTTACCTTGAAGAAAATCTTCTTCTTCTGAGAGCTTGCTCTTCTTTCTGAGATTTCTCATAGTTTATAGGGGGTTCCTCTATATCTCTCTGTATATCGGACTTGAAGTCTTGGGGCCTTTATATAGGGCAAGCTGATTTGTTCAATCGGTTAAAGAGATCCTTTCTCCAATTGATTTGGGGATTTCCCCACCGTTGGATCTTTGATCCAAGGAATTCTGATTTACAGAAGGCAATTTTCTTATTTTTAACAAGATTGGAAAATCTTTTCCTATACAGAATTTATTCTGTAATTTTGGTGATTTTTAATCACCGTTGGATCATTGATCCGACAGTGCTTTGATCTTCAGAGCACAATCTTTCCTGTTTGGAAAGATACTGAGGAATGTTTCCTCAACGGAATTTTGTTCTGGTCAATTGATGATTTTTAATCATGTTCGTTGGATTTTTGATCCAACGGTGGAGAAAATTTAGTTCTAGCGTTAGCCCACTCGTGCTTTGCACGTGGTGCACTACTTAGAGTGCAGCGGACTTAGCGCTTAGCGCACACTTGCTTTGCACATGGTGCGCTGTTTAGAGTGCAGCGCTCTTAGCGCCAGCGCACACGTGCTTTGGACATGGTGCGCTGCTTAGGGTGCAACGCACTTGGCGCCAACACACACGTGCATTGCACATGGTGCGCTGCTTAGGGTGCAGTGTACTTGGCGCTGCTATGAAGCGCTGCTTCATTTCAAAATTTGAAATTTGAACAGAGCTTTGCTCTGATTGGGGGAAACAACACCTACCGTTGTAGCTCCGATCAACGAGCAGACGGTACTGCTCGAGGCAATTAAGAGCCTCCTGAAAGGACAGCAGCAGCAGACTGCTATTCTAATGAGCCGTCCATAAGCGGAAGCACCCGGAGCAATTCTGGGCACTGCATCCTAAACAATTTTCTGGGAAAGAGAGCCCCTTGGAAGCTGAAGATTGGGCTCAGAGTATCGAAGACGATCTGGCAGCACCACAAGTGCCAGAGATTGCCTGGGTTAGAGCTGCGAAGCTGCAACTCACAAATAACGCCAGAGTTTGGTGGAAGGTGGAAGAAAGCTGTCTTGACCAGCCGATCTAATGGAGGACTTTTCGCGAGATGTTTGACACGAAATATTTCCCCGAGACTGCCCGATTTGACATGGAGCAGCAATTCATCCACCTGCAACAAGGTTTGATATGGACCAAATCTGTGGATGAGTATGATGCTGAGTTTACCATGCTCAGTAGGTAAGATACGTCTCAATATTTGATTTTCAAATATCACATACTACACAGTTAACACAAGACCATAACAGGTTCGCGGCACACCTCATTTCGACTGCTGAGATCAGGGCCATACGATTTCAGCAGTGGTTGGACCCGGAGATCCAAGCTGCTCTAGCTACAGGGGACTTCCCAATCCACGACCTGGCTCTAAAAGCTGCCTGCCGATATGAGGCAATGGTGAAGAAGAAGAGCAGACCTCAATATGCCGGTGTGAAGCGCCCTGCCACCCATATGGCAGGAGGAGTCTCTTCCATGCCACCTTTTGTATCCAGGAGACCAGGAGTATTATTCAACCGGCCCAGTCCAGACTTTTGCACCTACTGCAGGGTTGCCTAGCACGGCAGCAAGGTTTCGGGAGGCCTCGGGCATGCCATTTTCAAAAATTTGTCATTCTAGCTAACCCTAACCCTAGAATCTTTACTAGAAAATGCGACGATACGATATGTAAACTACTTTACATCTAAGTGAATGAGGAATACAACTTTTGTAGACTAGTCATTCACTTCTAATGCTCCGTGTAGTAGTCCATTCGCTGCAAATCATGAACACCCAAACTCTAGAAGGGGTTCTCCCGGAGAAATGAACAAGCTTGCTTGAAGTCTTCGAAGCCGAAGATGATCTACGTCGAGGAGACTCAAGCTCATGCTATCTCTTCACTAATGGTAGATTAGCGAAGCAAACACCCTAAACTAAATGGCTAATAGTAGAGGATGATGAAGTAGGAAGTGGGCTCACTTTAGATTCATTTTCTCACAATATTTTCTCACATTGAGAAAACCTAGTGAGCTTTTCTCATGAGAAAGAAGAAGATCAATTGAAGAATGAGAATGAACTCATGAGGTGAGAATAAAAACCATGGGTGAGTTAGTGTCATACACTAACCCATTTAGAGATTAAACCATGGCTAACAATAATGGTTAGGTTAATAAATATCTACAAGTAAAACAAAAGGAGTAGACTTGGTCAATGGTTTCACAAGCTTCTCCAAGCTTCAACCATGTGACTTAATTTCACTAATTTTGATTTACTTTAGATAAATAAAACCTTATCATTATTATTAGTATGGTGTAAGTCTCATACACCCATGTCTCATGTGGCATCTAGCAAGACACACAATATTGTATACTAATATATATCACATATATACTATGTGCACAATCAAGTGAGAAAAGAAATCATAAGTGAGCTAATATTAGTTAATGTATGTTAATATATCAAATATATAATTATACATTAAATTATTAAATCAACACTTGATTTAACAATTCGGCTATATCACATATAACCGACTAATATCATGTGTATCAACTTATCGAATCAACACTTGATTCGATAACCTGGCTATATCATATATAACCGATTGATAACACAAATCGCGAGAATAGAATACGGTATCACATAGAGTATTAATCTCGGTCCTGCACATATCATATATGTGCTCCTACTTCGTTTCGCATGAACCAGGAAACCTCTGTGTAAGACTCTAAAGACTCGTCAATACGCTGGCAGTAGGTGATGATCATATCAAACACCCATAAGCCGCAAGCGGTCTGCTAAACGTAACGGACACCCGGGTATTGAGAGATCGGTAGATCAATAAGCATGCCTGCTCATACTTCTGCGAATCCAATCAGTAACACTACCGTATAGTCCGGTCTCTTCATCTGATAGGTTACATATCTCGTATGGGGGTGGTAAACGTCAGACCCCAATAACTCGATAAGTTGTGCCGATGTGAGGCTCATAACGGGTTGAGAAACTATTGATAACACTTACCAGTAAATCTCAGAAACAACCCTGTCCAGGGACTTACTGTTATGGCCAATCGAGCACAGCGCAACATCAACCCCCAATACCGGGAGAGACGAAATCCCCTCCTATCGCTCATTGCCTCCATGTGACTCGGGACTGTACCCAAAAACCACCATTTTGCACATTCTCTTGAACGTGGTAAGGTGGAAATCAAAGCACAGTGGGAATCACACAAGACTCTATGACGATCTCGGGTCGACAGACTAACCTGTACCAGTATCACCAGAGAACTGCCATCTGACGTGAGGTATAATACCGTTTAGGAGTTCTCGGCGAGTCCGTCCAGTGTACCCAGTCTCCACTGAGTACCCGTATATCATCTCTGATGTCAAACACCAATGGATATGGGATCATCTATTGCCCATCTATATGGGTCGAGAAGGTATACGCTAGTCTACTCTGGTATATCGATGCCCCGTCTCGATACACCCACGACTAGGGACTTTAAAGGATGTACTTACCGACTACCTTTATCCCACTAGTATGATCCGCATCATAATTCAGGTAGTCAAGTACACATCTTAAGGGCTTTACCAACATGTAACAGAGAGATAATCAGTGTACATGTTAAGATAAAGAGTAACCTGATAGCATACTATCATGTCGAGCAAGAAAGTCCTCCCTACGTATGCCCAAGCATCCACTATAATATACATCATATGTACAATAATGACCTCTAGGACATACATATAACTAACACCTACTACAGGAGGGATGGACACCTGGCGAAGGATTGCAGGCGTGCTAATCTCCTTTGCTTAGTCCGTGGCTCACCCACACATGATATTGGGTCTTTTCCTCGTAAACTCAATCCAAATCCTGCACCCAGACCAGCAATGATCTATCAATAGCGGCCAGCTATCCAGGCACCTGCACCATGTCTTGCTCTACCTGCTCCACCTCCTCGTGGACCGACTGCACCTCCTCCTCGTCAGTTCCATCAAGCACAAAAGAACTTACCACAAGGACAGAGGAATGCTCCTCCAGCAAGGAGGAATGTACCGAGGCGACAGGCTTTTCACAATGACCGTGGAAGAAGCTGAAGCCACTGGCCATGTCATTACTGGTAACCTTCCAAACTTTCAAATCTGTTCAATACTTGTTTATATACATATATCTTTTACTATACTTAAACCTATCCCACATAACTTAGGTATGATCTTAGTAGCCTTACTTCTTGCACTAGCACTCTTCGATGCTGGAGCATCACATTGCTTTATGTCGCAACAGTTCGTCCGAACTCATGCGATTCCAGTCAAACCGCTCGTATCCAACTGAAATGCCAGTTCAGGGAACGGCGTTCTAAAGGCAACGATGGGATACAACATGTGTCCAGTGGTCATCTGCAGCAGAGAGTTCTATGCTGATTTCAAGGTGCTGGATATACCGAACTTTGATGTAGTTTTGGGTATGGATTGGCTCGAAACATTCTACGCTACCATCGACTGTCGTCAAAAGAGGGTAATGTTCGAGATTCCTGATCATCCGGTCTTTTATTTCAAAAGTGCAGACCGTACCCTGGAGCCAAGTATATACAAAGCAAAACCGAAGAAGGCAGTGATTGCAACTCATCAGGCAGAAGAAGACAAGCCAGAGGTAGTTCAAGAGTTCGACAACGTATTTCCTGAAGACATATCAGGTTTGCCTCCCGATCGAGCTCTTGAATTCAACATTGATTTAGTATCTGGTGCACATCCAGTGATCAAAACACCGTATCGATTAAATCCTGAAGGTTTGATCGAGATCCGTACTCAGTTGGACGAACTTCTGAAGAAAGGATGGATTTGTCCCAACATTTCAAGTTGGGGATTGTTCTACGCCGAAAGACGCGACCGGGACGTTGAGACGTCCGGCCTGAATTTCGAGAGCAGATGCTATTTGGTTTTATCCGTCCACCTCTCCGAAGATGCCAAATTGATTTATGACACCGTGTATCGGAGGTTTAGACGGATGCGGCCGATATAGCAAACTTCGTCAGATTCCCCTTCATTGTGAGGGGTTTTTGATTGTGGGGACGCTCTTTTCTGCAGGCGCAAGTCTTTGCAGTTAATTACGCTACCGCATAGCAGTAACAACTTTCTCCTTCTCCAGATGGTCACTTCATGTCGTGTATATTTTTTTTATTTTTGGTTGCCTGTGGATTGTATACGGAGACTAATTTATGTTGTCGCCCGTAGGGCGTGGATTAGTCCAAATCCTTATTTTCTTAGATTTGGGTTTGGATTGGGTTTAAGGATCGTTAATCTCATTTGAGGCTGAGATCAACTTAAACGTTTGTTAAGAATACGTTAGTCTAATTTTAGACTAAGATCAACTTAACCATTTGTTAAGGATGTGTTAGTTTAATTTTAGACTAAGATCTACTTAACAGGATCATTTAGATCCAACAAAAGAGCATTTGGGCTCTATTATTTTAGTTTAGAGACTTTGCGGTCCAAAGTTTAGATGCAAACATGGGTTTTGGAAATGCACCAGATAGTTATTGGTCATCGGGACCCACCACCTCTCTGAAGTCGTTGAAGAATTACAACGGCATGTATCAGAGGTGTGAAGAGATGTACCCTTGAACCAAATGCCAGATTGAGAAGCAATGGGATGAACATTATTTTGAATGCCATCTGAGATCAACTTTGAAAGACGTAAGGTCACGTGAGGTGCTTAGAGTTGGGCGCTGCCTCTTTGATTCTCTTTTGAAAAGTGCTAAGCAATATTAAGGGGTCACGTGATGTCACGTGAGGCGTCCCAAAAAATAGGGTTTATTCCCTTTTCTCTTTTATAAGTGCTGAGCACTTCTCAAGGGTCACGTGGGGTCACATGACTAGATCTCAGTCTTTCCCTTTTTTTGTTCCTCAAAGGTATTCATATGGGGACACGTAAGCTTTTATTGTGTAACATTGAACACTAATATGCATCACCAAGTTGTTCTTCTATGGTTCTGAGGAATCAAGTTCTCCTTTGTTCTTTGCAGGTTTTAATTTCTTTTTAAATGGTTAAACCCTAGATTTAGAGAAATTAAATTCACATATGTTTTGTAAGAATTAAACTCTTTTGGACTCAGTTCTTTCTCTTAAGTGTTGGATCTGCATCACAGAATCTCCCGGATGAGAATTAAATTCTCAACTTGTGGGGAGATCTACTTCTGCAGTTCTTAACCAGAGGAAGAACTAAGTTCTTTTGAGAAGAATTAAACTCTTGGTTTGAGAATTAAATTCTCTTTTTTGTGAGAGATTTTAGGAGGGGTTCCTCTTCTTTAAAGAATTAAATTCTCATTCTCTTTTTCTTCCCCTCTTCCTCTTTTTCCCATCCCTTTGCTCTTATTTATAGGAGAAAGAAAAGAATCGACTTGTTCAGAAAATCTCTTATTGAGAGATGTTGATTGATTTTAAAATCAACCAAAATGATCTTTTAGATCAATCGGTGAAATTTATTCACCGTTTGATTTTTAATCCAAAGGCTCTCTGTTTAACAGAGAAGATTTCTCGTTTGTTTAGCAATATTATGAATATCTTGTTAGTTTTAACAAGATTAAAATTTTATTCTATCAAATCTTTTTAGTTTAACAAGATTTAAAAATATATTTTATTAATATGGATATCTTGTTAACATAGAATTTTAGTCTTGTTATAAGATTAGGAAAATATTTTTCTATGATAGATTTTTATTCTATCAAATGATCACCGCTGGATCTTTGATCCAAGGGTCCTCTGTTTAACAGAGAAGATCTTTCTAGTTTAAGAAAGATCAAGAAAATATTTCCCAAATAGAATTTAATTCTAGAATTTGATAGGAATATTTTAAATTAGGGTGCTCACATGCTTTGCACGTGATTGGCAAAAGCACTCACGTATTTAACACGTGACCCCTATTATGGGTTTTAGCCTGTTTATGTTTAGAGCGCTCACGTGCTTAACACGTGAGACATGTTTGGCCCTTGGTGATTTATGTTCAGCGCCTATATGCTTTGCATATGAGCGCTCACGTGTTTTACATGTGAGGCCTGTTTGGCCCTTTAAGTTTATTTTATTCGGCGCTCATGTGTTTTACATGTGAGGCATGTTTGGCCCTTTAAGTTTATTTTATTCAGCGCTCATACGCTTTGCATATGAGCACTCACGTATTTTACACGTGATGCCTGTTTTTTGAGGATTCTCCCTTTTTTAGTAGCTCTTAGCCGAAAATTTTGGCGGGAACAAATGCCCCCTACTACTTTGCCCACGTATGTATGTACGTGGGTGAAGTAGTGCAAAGTAATGTGTGACCGTAGAATTGAGGGCTTAGGGGACAAGTTTAGAGTCCTTATAACCTAAGACTTTTTTCATCTTTATGAGCCGTAAGGGTCTCATAAAGGTTTTTTCTCCCTACAAGTTGAGAGCATCTCGTAGGTATATTTTCTCTTTAGGGGTCGTGAGGACTCCTAAGTGTGTTTTCTCTTGAGGGTCGTAAGGATCTCACAAGAGAATTTTCTCCCTTATAAGTCGAGAGGACTCATAAGCGACTGTTTCCCTCCTTATCGATGTTCGACTTTGGAGAGTGTGGCCCATAGATAGTCCATCTTGACCTCTTTGCAGGGTAGTGATGGCTTAGGAGATAGGGTTAGGATCTGCCACCTAAGACTTTTCTACTTTATAAGGCATGAGAGTCTCATAAAGACTTTTCTCTCGACGAGTCGAGAGGATCTCGTAGGTGTAATTTCTCCTTAGGAATCGTGAGAATTCCTAAGTGTGCTTTCTCTTGAGAGTCATAAGGATCTCACAAGAGAATTTTCTCGCTTATAAGTCGAGAGGACTCGTAAGTGGTTGTTTCCCTCCTTGTCGAGATTCGACTTCGGAGAGTGTGGCCCGTGAATAGTATGCAAGAGTCCATCTTGGACCAACTTGCAGGGCCCCAGTGCTTAGGAAACAGGTCCTTATCCCCATTACCTAAGGCTTTTCCCTACGAGTCGAGATGAATCGAGAAGTTCCCATAAGGACACTAATTTCCTTACTAGTCGAGACGAATCGAGAAGTTCTCGCAAGGACGTCCTAACGTCACAGTTAACCTCTGCTCTTTACGACAGAGGTCTGTTAGGGTCTGTGGTACTTGGGTTTTGTCCGTCGTACCGTCGCATTGGCTGATGTATTCCTCGATAGGCAATCTTGTTGTTTGAGTAGCATTGCGACTGTCGTGTCTCTGATCCCTTCGGGGGCTGGACAAGACGTCTTCAACCAATCTTCCAGGTAGTATTACCGTCGAAAGAGCAAGTGTTAGGGATATTCCATGTCGCTTTTTACTTGAGCTTAGGCTCAGTTTGGGAGCCCTGATGAGTCATAACCACTCCGCGCTGGTGTGGGATGATCTCCGATAGTCTTTTAGGTTGTATATGAGTTGCCGTCAAGACCCTAAAGCGAGGAATATTGTCTTCACTTCGTTTGCTGGCATTGCGTCTGCTGTATCGAGACGAATGCTGCGGTTGTCTCTAGGTTGTTGGTGAACCGTCGAGGCTTGGAACTAGGGACTTTGCCATGGCTCCATTATTGGTGTCGTGTCTGCATCCTGTTGGAGGAAGAACGCTGGGGTGATGTCGCGTCTGCTGTATCGAGACGAACGTCGAGGTGGTCTCTAGGTTGTTGGTGAACCGTCGGGACCTGGAACTAGGGACTTTGCCGTGGATCCGTTGTTGGTGTCACGTCTGCATCGTGTTGGAGGAAGAATGCTGGGGTGACATCACGTCTGCTGTATCAAGATGAACGTCAAGGTGGTCTCTATGTTGTTGGTGAACCGTCGGGACCTGGAACTAAGGACTTTGCCACGGCTCCGTTGTTTTGTGTTGCGTCTGCATTTTGCTGGGGGAAGAACGCTGGCGTGACGCCGCGTCTGCTGTATAGAGATGAACGTTGAGGTGGTCTCTAGGTTGTTGGTGAACCGTCGGGACCTGGAACTAGGGACTTTGCCGTGGATCAGTTGTTGGTGTCGCGTCTGTATCTTGTTGGAGGAAGAACGCTGGGGTGACATCGCGTCTGCTGTATCGAGACGAACGTCGAGGTAGTCTCTAGATTGTTGGTGAACCGTCGGGACCTGGAACTAGGGACTTTACCATGGCTCCGTTGTTGGTGTCGCGTCTGCATCCTGTTGGAGGAAGAACGCTGGGATGACATCACGTCTGCTGTATCGGACGAACGTCGAGATGGTCTTTAGGTTGTTAGTGAACCGTTGGGCCCTGGAATTAGGGACTTTGTCGTGGCTCCATTGTTGGTGTCGCGTCTGCATCCTGTTGGAGGAAAAACGCTGGGGTGACGTCGCGTCTGCTGTATCGAGACGAACGTCGAGGTGGTCTCTAGGTTGTAGATGTTGCCGTCAAGACTTGGAACTAGGGACTCTGATATGGCTCCGTTTGTTGACGTCGTTTCTGCTTCTGGTTGGAACGAGAAGGAACGCCGTTGTGGGTCTCCAGGCTGTAGATATGCCCGTCGAGACTTGGAACTATGGACTTTGCCGTGGCTCCGAGAATGATTGTCGCATTCGAGTCCTGCTGGAATGAGGAGGAACGCTGTTGTGGGTCTCCGAGCTGTGGATGTGGCCATCGAGACTTGGAACTATGGACTCTGTCGTGGCTCCGAGATTGATTGTTGTATTCGAATCCTGCTGGAATGAGGAGGAACGCTGTTGTAGGTCTCCAGGCTGTAGATGTAGCCGTCGAGACTTGGAACTAGGGACTCTTCCATGGCTCCGTTTTGCTGACGTCGTATATTCCTGCAGAGACACTGATTTCTCTGCGGGTCGACGCGAATCGAGATGCTCTCGTCAAGGACGCTGATTTCCCTGAATCGAAGTTTTTGCCAAGGACGCTGATTTCCTCGGAGTTGAGACGAATCGAGAGATTCCTGCAAAGACACCGATTTCCTTGCAAGTCGACGCGAATCGAGATGCTCTCGTCAAGGACGCTGATTTCCCTTAATCGAGGTTTTTGCCAAGGACGCTGATTTCCTCGGAGTTGAGACGAATCGAGAGATTCCTGCGAAGACACTAATTTCCTTGCGGGTCGACGCGAATCGAGTTTCTCGCTAAGGGCGCTTATTTCCCTGAATCGGGATTTTTGCCAAGGACACTGATTTCCCTGGGGTTGAGACGAATCGAACTATTCCTGCAAAGACACTGATTACTCTGCGGGTCGATGCGAATCGAGATGCTCTCATCAAGGACGCTGATTTCCCTGAATCGAGGTTTTTGCCAAGGACACTGATTTCCTTGGAGTTGAGACGAATCGAGAGATTCTTGCAAAGACACCGATTTCTCTGTGGGTCGACGCAAATCGAGATGCTCTCGTCAAGGACGCTGATTTCCCTGAATCGAGGTTTTGCCAAGGACGCTGATTTCCTCGGAGTTGAAACGAATCGAGGTATTCCTGCAAAGACACTGATTTCCTTACGGGTCTACGTGAATCGAGATGCTCTCGCCAATGACGCTGATTTCCCTGAATCGAGATTTTGGTCAAGGACACTGATTTTCTCGGAGTTGAGATGAATCGAGGTATTCCTGCAATGACACTGATTTCTTTGTGGGTCGACGCGAATCGAGATGCTCTCGTCAAGGATGCTGATTTCCCTGAATCGAGGTATTTGCCAAGGACACTGATTTTTCTGGGGGTTGAGACGAATCGAGATATTTCTGCAAAGACACTGATTTCCTCTGCGGGTCGACACGAATCGAGATGCTCTCGTCAAGGACGTTGATTTCCCCGAATCGAGGTTTTTGCCAAGGACGCTGATTTCCTCGGAGTTGGTTGACTTGTTTCCGAGACGGAGCGTTGATCCGGCGGGGAGGTCATTGGTTGACTATAGATTGTCTGTGGACTATAGAGTCTTGGAATTAGGGACTTTGCCGTGGCTCCACTTTGTTGACGTCGCGTCCGAATCCTGCTGGAATGAGGAGGAACGCCGTTGTTGCTCTTCTGGGATGCAGATGTTGCCATCGAGATATGACTCTCCCTTTGACAAGGTCTAGTGGGGAAATGTGGTTCCCTTCCGTTTATGCCCATGGATTGTGTACAGGGGTCAGTATGGACTTACCTACAGGGCAAAAGTTTTATTCTTTCATTTTTTTTATTTCGGCGATGCTCTATCATTTCAGCTTTTATATCGCGAAGTTCGCAATCGCCCAATCATTTCGGCTATTTTCGCGGTGCCCAATCATTTCGGCTATATACTTTTTTTACTCGCTGTTTTTTTATTGCGAGTTGCCTAATCATTTCGGCTATTCTGTATGCGTATATTTTACTTGTTGATTTCGTTGCAAGTTGCCCCATCATTTCGGCTATTTCATATGCATTTTTGGCACGCTGATTTTTTCTCGTGAGTATGGGACTTGGGATCTGATACCGATTTAGGCATCAGCATTACTACAACTGGGATATTTCCAGGAGCGAATCATCATTTGTCTTTGTCGGTTCGAACAAAGGTGGCTTAGCAAATAGGGTTAGGATCCTGTCGACTGAGGCTTTTTGACTTTACGAGCCGTAAGGGTCTCATAAAGTTATTTCTCCCTACGAGTCGTGAGAATCTCGTAGGTGCATTTTCTCCTTAGGAATCGTGAGGATTCCTAAGTGTGTGTTCTCTTATAAGTCGTAAGGATACAAGAGTGTTTTCTCCTTATAAGTCGAGAGGACTTACAAGTGTCGTTCACCATATGAAGATATCCCTTGTCAGTGGTGGGACTCTGTTGGGGAAACGTTTATTTGTGCCCGTGGATTGTATACAAGGGTCAATATTGAACCGCTTGTAGGGCCGTCTGAGGAATGTGATGGCTTAAGAACAGGTTCAGATCCCTGTAGCTTAAGGCTTTTGAATCCTATGAGCCGTGAGGGTCTCATAGGGGAATTCTCCTTACGAGTCGTGAGGATCTCGTAAGTGCAACTTCTCCTTAGAAATTATGGGGACCCCTAAGTGTGTTGCTCCCTTATGAGTCGTAAGGATCTCACGCAGGTATTTTCTCCATATAAGGTCGAGAGAACGTTGCAAGTGTCTTTTAACGAGATTGCGCCCTTTCGGGTTTTCACAAAACTCGCCGGTAGCCCTGCTGTTTTTACTCACGGAGCCCTTTCGGGTTTTCATCCGTGCCCATTTTGCTTGTGGGCGTATCGTTTTTTTTACGAGTCTGCGCCCTTTCGGGTTTTCACAAATATCGCCGGTAGTCCTGCTGTTTTTACTCATAGCGCCCTTTCGGGTTTTCATCCGTGTCCATTTTGCTTGTGGACATAACTTTTTTTTTTGGGTTTTCAAGTGGGATATTCCACTTGACTGCAGGACTCGTTTGTAAGCCCCTTGATATCCTTTCTATTTTTTGAGAAGAAAGGACCATCTTACGTAGAGATTCTTTCTCCAGTGAGAAATATGCCCCCTATGTATACCTCGGGGGGAGCGAGTACCCACGCCGTTGCTATTTTGGTGACAGGCTGTTTCAAAGTCGCTCATTTTTTTGTTGAGTGTCGGCAACAAATACCACCTTACCTCCGCTTTTCATTCATCTTCATGAGATGATGAAGGGTCTTGACTCAGCTAATCCAATCAAGTCATTTTATCCATGAGCTTTTGGAAGGCTGTCGGCTTGAAAAAAGGCCATATACGAGGACGCCTTTGAATTTGGGTCAAGGATGGCTATGAGCATTCCCATGGCTGCAATTTCATCGATGCGTTGCTTGTATTTGACCAGAGATTTCGCCATCGGGTAACACATTGAACCCAAGTCTCATTCGGTCTAACCCTTTCGTTGACCAGTGTCGTCACGGTAGTGCGTTTATTCACACTACCGAATCTCTGACAGGAGGGCATCTCCATTTCGTCGAAGGTATTCATGGAGTCATTCGGGAGTTCCGCATACCATTCGAAGACAATGCCCGCCAGACAGCCGATGAACTGTCAGAGGAGAAGTATATCAGTATTGCTGCACATGGGTTCAAATCGCGCCATGTGCCGGCGAAAATTCTCAGTTCCTTTGTACATGTGGCATGTTGGAAGTGTGTACTCTGGAGGGTACTGTATTTGATTCTGCTATGTCGGATACGGTCGACCAATCTTGACGCTTCACTGGCGTAGTGAGCTTCGATTTGCTGAGCGATATATTCGTTCAGGTTTACTTTTAGGAATCATTTCCTCCTCGGCCATTGATGAGCTTTGCAGAGGATTTGAAATGTCATCCTTATCTTTAAGACCGACTACCGGCAGTTCATCCGCCAGTGGTTTCGATTGAACCATCATTCCAGCCATATTCTGAATCAGAAGGGCCATCTGGTTCATTTTAGTGGACATTTATGCCGCTTCTGCATCTCCCTTTTTCAGTGCGCGCTTTAGGAAATCAATATCCGACCCCTTCTCTATTCTTTCTCCAGGTGCGCCTTCGGGATTTGCCTTAGACGATGGATTAGCGTTTACTGCCGCCTGAGCAAGTATCTCCTGCAGCTTTTCACGGTGCAGTTGAACTTTTGTTGAGGACCGAGTCTGAGGTCAGTGACTAGTAGAAGCTCGAACTTTGTCTTTGGAATTCACCACATAGACTATGTGAACTACTATGCCCCCAGGCTTGGGGTGTTTGGAGCCTTGGCCTTTGGAGTTTGCTTCGGGCACTTGAGCTTTATTAAGCCTCTCTCTTTTTTTATGAAAAACCGCTTTGGTTTTAAGAGGAACTGCTGTATCAAGATCCGTCTTGGGGTGAGTCCCCTTCACCTGCTTCCACACCTTATATATAGATGAGAAAAGTTGTCTCAGGGAGCGAACTTGTTTCTGCTCTCATGGCATCTCCATGGGCTGCGGAGACTTCTTCAGTATCGCGGTAGGAGAATTTTGTCTGACCCTTCACAATAGTTCGAAACTGTTTCCAGTTGGAACAACAACATTCACTACTGGGGTTGAAACAGGACCATACGGAGGACTGCCCCCAGCTCATTTTGTATACGCTGATATCGACGTCGACCGTTTCTTACGACCGGGATTTGATTAGCTACAGGATTTTGACGAGCATGCCCCCTGTTTCCTTTGAGAGCTTGAATATTCTACCCCCTGCGTCGACCTTGGTCCTTGGCATGTGCCAGTTGTTTGAGAACTGATTCCGTCGGCAGCGCAACTGCTTGGGGAGCCCTGCCTGTGGAAGACAGACTTCTTCTAAGCTTCTTCCATCGGCGTTGAGGCACCGAGGGTGGGAGGTGGTTGTATCGATCCAAAAAGAAGCCCGTTGATTTCTTGAAGAGCCGGATTGCAGAGATTTGAGCCTGCAAGTGGCCCGTACTTGACTCCACCAGATATGACAGAGCCTGAGTTGCTAAGGTGGGAGCAAACGCCATTCTTCGTAAAGACGAAACGCCAGCTTCAGTATCCCCTCCCCTAAGGGCAACCACAAACATATATACCGCGATTATTTGATCGCGGAAAAACACGACACACGAAGTGTGGAGTGGAAAGAGGAAAAAGTCCCACCGGGCGTGCCAGAATCTGTTCTCCGCCGAAAAACGGGACCGGGACGTTGGGACGTCCGGCCTGAATTTCGAGGGTAGATGCTATTTGGTTTTATCTATCCACCTTCCCGAAGATGCCAAATTGATTTATGACACCGTATATCGGAGGTTTAGACGGATGCGGCCGATGTAGCAGACTTCGTCAGTTTCCCCCTCATTATGAGGAGTTTTTTTATTGTGGGAACGCTCTTCCCTGCAGGCGCAAGCCCCTGCAGTTAATTACGCTACCGCATAGCGGTAACAATTTTCTCCTTCTCCAGATGCTCACTTCATGTCGTGTATATTTGTTTTATTTTTGGTTGCACGTAGATTGTATACGGAGACTGATTTATGTTGTCGCCCGTAGGGCGTGGATTAGTCCAAAACCGTATTTTCTTAGATTTGGGTTTGGGTTGGGTTTAAGGATCGTTAATGTCATTTGAGACTAAGATCAACTTAAACGTTTGTTAAAAATACGTTAGTCTAATTTTAGACTAAGATCAACTTAACTATTTGTTAAGGATACGTTAGTCTAATTTTAGACTAAGATCTACTTAACAGGATCATTTAGATCCAACAAAAGAGTATTTGGGCTCTATTGTTTTAGTTTAGAGACTTTGCGGTCCAAAGTTTAGATGCAAACATGGATTTTGGAAATGCACCAGATAGTTATTGGTCATCGGGACCCACCACCTCTCTGAAGACGTTGAAGAATTACAACGACATATATCAGAGGTATGAAGAGATGTACCCTTGAACCAAATGCCAGATTGAGAAGCAATGGGATGAACATTACTTTGAATGCCATCTGAGATCAACTTTGAAAGACGTGGGGTCACGTGAGGTGCTTAGAGTTGGGCGCTGCCTCTTTGATTCTCTTTTGAAAAGTGCTAAGCACTATTAAGGGGTCATGTGATGTCACGTGAGGCATCCAAAAAAATAGGGTTTATTCCCTTTTCTCTTTTATAAGTGCTGAACACTTCTCAGGGATCATGTGGGGTCACGTGACTAGATCTCAGTCTTTCCTTTTTTTTGTTCCTCAAAAGTATTCACGTGGGGACACATGAGCTTTTATTGTGTAACATTGAACACTAATATGCATCACCAGGTTGTTCTTCTATGGTTCTGAGGAATCAAGTTCTCCTTTGTTCTTTGCAGGGATTAATTTCTTCTTAAATGGTTAAACCCTAGTTTTAGAGGAATTAAATTCCCATATATTTTGTAAGAGTTAAACTCTTTTGGACTCAGTTCTTTCCCTTAGGTTGTAGATCTGCATGACAGAATCTCCCCGATGAGAATTAAATTCTCAACTTGTGGGAAGATCTGCCTCTGCAGTTCTTAACCAGAGGAAGAACTAAGTTCTTTTGAGAAGAGTTAAATTCTTGATTTGAGAATTAAATTCTCTTTTTTGTGAGAGCTTTTGGAAGGGGTTCCTCTTCTTTAGAGAATTAAATTCTCATTCTATTTTTCTTCCCCTCCTCCTCTTTTTCCTGTCCCTTTACTTTTATTTATAGGAGAAAGAAAAGAATCAATTTGTTCAGAAAATCTCTCATTGAGAGATGTTGATTGATTTTAAAATCAACCAAAATGATCTTTTAGATCAATCGGTGAATTTTATTCACCGTTGGATTTTTAATCCAAAGGCTCTCTGTTTAACAGAGAAGATTTCTTGTTTGTTTAGCAAGATTATGAATATCTTGTTAGTTTTAACAAGATTAGAATTTTATTCTATCAAATCTTTTTAGTTTAACAAGATTTAAAAATATATTTTCTTAATATGGATATCTTGTTAACATAGAATTTTATTCTTGTTATAAGATTAGGAAAATATTTTCCTATGATAGATTTTTATTCTATCAAATGATTACCGCTGGATCTTTGATCCAAGGGTTCTCTGATTAACAGGGAAGATCTTTCTAGTTTAAGGAAGATTAAGAAAATATTTCCCGAATATAATTTAATTTTAGAATTTGATAGGAACATTTTAAATTAGGGTGCTTACATGCTTTGCACGTGATTGGCAAAAGCACTCACGTGTTTAACACGTGGCCCCTATTATGGGTTTTAGCCTGTTTATGTTCAGAGCGCTCACGTGCTTAACACGTGAGGCGTGTTTGGCCCTTGGTGATTTATGTTCAACGCTTCTATGCTTTGCATATGAGCGCTCACGTGTTTTACATGTGAGGCCTGTTTGGCCCTTTAAGTTTATTTTATTCAGCGCTCATACGCTTTGCATATGAGCGCTCACGTGTTTTACACGTGAGGCCTGTTTTTTGAGAATTCTCCCATTTTTTTGTAAGGGAACAGGTAGCTCTTGGCCGAAAATTTTGGCGGGAACAGAGATCTCCAGTTTTACTGGTGAAGAAGAAAGAAGGTTCATACCGAATGTGCGTTGATTATAGAGCTCTGAACGAAGTGACTGTAAAGAACAAGTATCCACTTCCGTGCATCGACGATCTTTTCGATCAGCTAAGTGGATCTTGCATTTTCTAAAAGTTAGATCTTCGTTTGAGTTATTATCAGGTGAAGGTCAAAGAATCTGATATTCCTAAAACGGCATTCAGAACTCGCTATGGACATTACGAATATCTCGTGATGCCATTTGGAGTGACCAACGTGCCAGCCATATTCATGAACCTAATAAATCAAGTTTTCCGAGAGTACCTAGACAGGTTTGTTGTCATCTTCATCGACGGCATCCTGGTGTATTCAAAGAGTCGGAAAGAATATGCCGAGCATTTATGAATTGTCCTAGAGACTTTGCGACAGCATCAACTCTATGCCAAGTATAGCAAGTTCGAGTTTTGGCTAGATCAAGTCGGATTCTCAGACATATTGTATCATGCGATGGAATCTCTGTAGACCTAGTTAAAGTATCAGCAGTAAGCGAATGGCCGACACCAAAGACAGTGAAGGACATTCAAAGTTTCTTGGGATTAGCGGGATACTACCGAAGATTTATCGGAAGATTTTCGAAGATTGCAACACCCCTGACCAAGCTCACACGTAAAGATGAAGAATTCGTGTGGTCAGAAGCATGCGAACAAAATTTCATAGAACTTAAGTCAAGATTGACATCAACACCTATTCTCGTAATACCGGACTAATATGGAGGTTTCGTAGTGCATTGCGATGCATCCGGTAAAGGATTAGGATGTGTTCTATATCAGCACGGTAAAGTTGTAGCCTATGCATCAAGACAGCTGAAGGTTCATGAGCGCGACTATCCGACGCATGATCTGGAGTTGGCAGCCATTATCTTTGCACTCAAGACGGATCTTTGAGATACAGCAGTAGATTATCTGTACTACAAGATTCTGTTCGGGAAGAATTGATGAAAGAAGCTCACAGCTCTCCCTACTCAGTACATCCCGGTGGTACAAAAATGTACAAAGATCTGCGTCAACATTACTGGTGGCATGGAATGAAGCGTGAAGTAGCCAGAAGCGTCGCTAAATGTTTGGTGTGTCAGCAAGTGAAAGCTGAACATCACAGAACTGCTGGTTTACTTCAACCATTACCTATATCAGAATAAAAGTGGCAACACATCACCATGGACTTCGTGACTACACTTCCTCGCAGCACGAAAGGTAACGATACTGTATAGGTTATTGTGGATCGACTCACAAAGTCGGTTCACTTTATTCCTTTTCGAGTTGGCCAATCTATCGAGACATTAGCAAAGAAGAACATGGAGGTATGTTTAAATCTAAGTAAGATTTAACTCTTTATAGTGTACTATTTCTGATACCCATGACCTCATGCAGGAGATCGTGAGATTACATGGAGTACCGGTTTCCATTGTCTCCGATCATGACACCAGATTTTGATCACAATTTTGGCAGAGTCTGCAAGCTAGCTTGGAAACAAGTATGAAGTTTAGCACAGCTTACCATCCACAAACAGATGGACAATCTGAGCGAACAATTCAGATATTTGAAGATATGCTAAGAGCTTGTATGCTGGACTTCGGAGGATCGTGGGAAGAACACCTACATCTTGTGGAGTTTTCATACAACAACAGCTACCAGGCGAGTATTGGAATGACACCGTTTGCAGCGCTCAATGGAAGAAAGTGTCGATCACCATTAAGTTGGGATGACATCGGAGATAGAGAACTCCTTGGACCTGAGATGATAGTGGCGACTGTAGATGTAGTTCGCACTATTAGAGAACGAATGCGCATAGCCCAAAACCGACAGAAGGACTGGACTGATGCAAAGCGCCGTCACTTGGAGTTCCAGCCGGGAGATCATGTATTTCTAAAGATTTCTCCAAACCATGGAGTGATTCGTTTTGGAAGAAGGGGTAAGTTAGGTCCAATGTACATTGGACCGTTCGGCATACTCGAACGGGTCGGAGAAATGGCATATCGTTTGGCACTTCCGTCTTCATTAGAAGGAGTGCACGATGTGTTCCACATATCCCAACTCAGAAGGTATGTGAGTGACCCCAGCCATATTCTTGATCACTCTGAGCTCACTGTATAGACTGATTTATCTTGTGAGCAACAACCCGTTGAAATTCTGGACAGAAAAGTGAAGCCACTTCGGAACAAGACGGTAAACTTGGTTCGAGTGATGTGGAGAAAACACACACCAGGAGAATCAACGTGGGAAAGAGAAGACGACATGCGTGCAAGATACCCTCACTTGTTTGTAAATTAGTTCTTAAATAATTGTAATTTCGAGGACGGATTTTTTTTCAGGAGGGTAGAATGTAACGACTCTGTTTATAATGTACAAAATTTGTTTAAAAGTTAATGTACAAATGGGGTATTTGCAAACCTGTGAAAGCTATAAGTATTTGATTTGTTTAAGAACAGCAAGAAATAACTTGTAACTCATTGGTAAAGCTTTACACTGCTGTGACGTAGCCCCTGTGTTCAAATCCCCTCAGCTGCATAATATTTTTTACTGATTTTTCTTTTAATTTTTTTGGACCCTACCAACGACTGGCGAGATGTGGGTTTGGGCCGGCGCCGCCGGTCCCCCCCTGTCCCAAATGCTTCAAAAATTTAACCCTGGCACCCCTTAGACTCCCCTCACTAACCCTAGTCTGTTTGTTTTCTCTATACATTTCCAGAGAATTAAAATGAGGCATTAATCCAAAATGTTAATGTATTTTAATTCCATTCTTCAATACCCTAAACCCTAATTTCTCCTATAAATACCACCCTACATCTTAGCCCTCCTCATTCAGAAATCCTTTGCCAAAACTCTCTAAATTTTCTAAGTCCACGAAGTTGTACAGGTGAGCTTAGCTAAAGGTCAAGTTCCGGCGACGACTCGGGACAAATCCGGTGACACCGCGACTCTATGTCGCTTTCAAAAGTTCCCTCTACCTCCTTTCTCTTCTCCAAACCAATAAGCCCTTCCTCTTCACTCTTTTTCACCACTCAAAAAGATTTCTTTCAAAACTCGTCGGAAACGGAGTTATTCCGACTTCCGATTTTCAAATTGTCAAAAAACCAAATTTTCTTAATAAAAAATCTTCCATTTCTTCATATATTGTTTAGCAATCATAAACAAATACTTTAGAATAAGTTTCATCTCAAAATAACATGTTATGCAACTTATATTACACTTTTTCGTTAAAATACCACAAAATTTACCTGCGATATTATTTCTTTATTTTGCTCATATTATCTTTAGAAAATTTATGAGGTAATGACATACCTCACCACATCATTCATCATGACATAGCACGATGGATTTTGGAACAATATTTTGTGGGATAATAAAATTTAACATTAAAATACCTTAAACTCTCAAAAACCGTATTATTTAAATTGTTTTAATTAATTCCTTGTAAATAAGCATCTACAACCCATTTTGGGGAACCCGATTGGGATGGTGCGGGTTATCACACGTCCTTGGGACCATAGTCACAAATTCGTGATTCGGCAATAATTCGGCGAGGTCGAAAATTCGGATTCGGAGAACTATTCGGAAAAAATCGGCAGGTATTCGGGAAAGATTCGGTAAGTGTTCAGGAAATGTTCGGGAAGAATTTCGAGCAAAAAATTAATATAAAATTAATATATGAGACGCTAGATTTTGATTTCGTGAATTATTTGCTGTTTTTTGAATAATTCGCTTTTTTTTTTTAATAACTCGCGAATAATTCGGGAATTATTCGTGAATAATTCGGCAATAATTCGACGCGTTAGGTGATGGCGAATAATTCGCAGATTTAATCGACAGTCACACTATTCGCGAATTCGCGAATTATGTGACTATGCTTGGGACTAGTAGAGCGATATGCAGACCTCCTCACGGAGCATCCGATCTCGATGGAATTTTTATTACAATTTTTAAGAAAACGTGATTTCTATTTAATAAATAAATTCTATTTTTAATATATATATATATATATATTATCAAAATATCTATTTTAAATATATTTAATAATTCCATGTTTTCTAAATCAAAAGAAAAGAATCACAAAATGTTCATGAAAATACCATCAAGAAATCAATACAAGTCAATTTACATGAAAATACCATATACTATTTAATTTAGATTTATATCCACTAGAATATCTAATCTTATAAAAATTACATCTATAAAAACCCAAAAGACGATAAATAAATACTTGAGTTTTATTTTTAAAATATATCAAAACTATTTTTCATAAACCCCCATCAAGCTATATATTTTACAATAAGGACCCTAGTAAATATAGGTTTAAGCGAGACCAATTCTCTTGAGGCTCAGGAAGCCGGAGAAAGTGGGTGCTTGCCTATTTAAGGTAGACAATTAAAACGGGGTTATCAATACGGTAATTATCTTACAAAAAGATACAAATCCTGCCGTCCATGTGCAGCGGTTACCGATAACTCCAAAACCTAACTCAGGAATTCAATTCTGTTTAAATAGTCTGACTCAATCTGAGTCTTAGTCAAATCTGAAAATAATCCATCCTTGAATACAATTCAAGTATAACTCTAATACAATATGAATCCATTTATACCAGAATTCAATCTATATCAATATGAATTGATTTGACCGAACCATGGATATATATTGACTTGTTCACATGACTATCTGTTTACATCCTTTCCGTTTACATGAACTACTGATATCATGGTTTCGGCAAGTCTTACATCTATTAAACAAAACAATACAAATCAATACAAAATACATTACGGGGTTTTAACGAGGTAGACTGGTACGGAATGTGTTAGAAGTGGCACGAGACGGTCACTTTAATACACCTAACCTGAATATCCGTTGCTATTGTTCCGTGGCTTAACGGTTCCTTGTGCTTCGTATACCATAGTCCACGGGGTAAGTTGGACCCCTCTCGTATACACTGGCATATTCTGTACCAAGCTACAAACAACTGCGTTAACATAACAATTAAACATTATACAGTTATATTCTTTTTATCTTTCTATTCTATTTCTACCTTTCTTTGGGACTTACCGAGCGATTGTTCACTGACGACATTTCTTTCTCTTCTTTCTTTGGAATATTGTCAGATGGATTCGATTCTCCGGAGATAGATCCCAGTTCAGACGACTTGGAGCAATTTGCAAAAGATCCAGAGCTCTAGACTCTTGTATATACTTTACTTTCAGTTCATGCCATTGTTTAGGCATTGCTTTCCATTCTTGTATTTACATTTTCAGTTGAATTGTAAACAAATGTTTAATATATAAAAGTTGTTGTTCAACTACATCTTTGTCATTTCTTGTGTATATTCATTATATTACTTATTTACGCTTAGCGTGTTTACTTCTGAGTAAATACGTCGCGTGTCTCGTCGCGTCTCCTTATTCGTACACCGGAAAGCGGGGCGTGGCAATCTTCGTTCCCGACCACCCTTGACGTCGCTACCTTTCTCGACCCACACCATCTCGACGAACACCACGCCCCACTCCAGAGCTTCACCTCCGACCACCTCCTCCCTTGTCGTCAACGCCACCACCAAGCTCCCTGCTTTGCCTGCACCCATTTCATCACCGACGAACTCCTCAGACGTGGACCCAAGCCCGAGCTCCATCAACTCAGCAACCACCCCTCACCTGAACTCTCCTGCGCCACCCTTCGCCGACGAGACACCGCCTCTGCCATTAAGCCACCTTGCCGCTGCCCGGTGCTAGCCTTGTTCCCTGCACTGTGCTGAGCCAAACTTCCCGTCTCCAATCCAAGCTCAAGCCCTAGTTGAGCCAAACTCTAGTTGTCGCCGCCGTGAAGTGCATGAACTGTTGCTATTTCTGTTGCAGTTTTTGCTGCTATGTTGTCGTTGCCATGTCGTGGCCGCCGTTGCCGTGTCGTCTTTACAGTCGTCATCAGGCAAGTGAAAATTCTTCACTTGTTACTCATGCTAATTTACTAGTTGATTAAATAACCAAGTTAACGATTTAATCGCAAGTGTGTATGTGTATGTATCGTAAATTATAATGGAATTTTTTCAGCAACCCGTTGCGTTGATTGTATGGAATCGAACTCAACTCAGGTCTATCAACCATAATGATATCATTTAGAATTTACACGAATTAGTTGTTGTTATAATCATTGGATAAAACTGACGACGATCAATACTCGTATTTATAACCTAAGTTCGAAGCGATACATGTATGAAAACTCTGGTTAATGTGTCCATGTTTTGTGATCGTCGAATCCCTTACTGACCATTGAATGTCGTGTAAGGTTTTGAGTTAAAAATATCGTGTTTATAATCATGTAATGTTGTCCCCAAAAGGCGACGTTGAATCTGGAATGCACCGCACATACCCCGTTCTAAAATCTGTATTAAACTGAATGAAACTTGTAACCTAATGTTCTAGGGCTCGTATTGAATCCAACAGATAAACCTACAGTATCCTATAGTTGATCTCTGAATTTTAATAAGTTATAACGACGAAAACTGAGGCAATTTTTGGCTCTAGACTGCAGTCCAGAGCCAGAGTCTTTACCTTTACCCGTTTTGGAACGCATGTTTCTCCCTATTTAAGCGCACAAGTGTGCAGAACCATACATAGAAGTGGAGATAATTGAATTATCTTTCTAACGGTACTGGTCTCATTGCATTCCAGTGTCGTTTGATATTTATAACACTTTTTAAACTGTCAATGTGTACTGCAGTTTCGTGTAGAACCAGAATGTATGCCTTAATCTTAGACAGTGCATATCTCACTGAGTACAGCGGATATTATTGATCTGTATGATGCGTTGGAAGCATAAAATATAAATATAAATATTATCTAACTGTAGCGTTGCCTAATTATGATCCCAACAGGAAGTAAAACGCGTTACAAAACAGACTTCTAGTTCAGAAACTGGATTTCCAGCAGTGAACACTTAAAATGAAATGACCGTAACTCACAAAACCTGTAACCCGATTGATTTGAAACCAATTTTAATGCTTAGATAATCAAATATACTTCATATGCCTTTTATAATGTTTTGTGCACGTGTGATTTTATGTGATTTTTCTAATCCAACCAACACCGGTTGCTCATATGTATTCGGTAGTGCATTTACTGTATCCACATTATGTTGCATAACCGTTATACCCTTATAAATAGTATTCGTTTGTATCGATACCCTGGTGAGTTTCTTAGATTACCCAATGATAAATGTTAGTGATTGGATTGTGGCAAGTACGTTAGTGTAAAAGCGTGATTGAATAATGGAAGTGATGCGTACTTATACACAATCAATGTAACCAATCAGTTATTGCATTATCGACGCCTATGGGACATATATAAGTGTGACTATAACTGATATGAGACGGGTATGAGAGCACTTATATTGGTGTCATAGGGAAGACATCGAGCACTATCCATTTATCTTGATACCAGTCAAGACATGCTTGATGGAGACCTTGTCTCCAATTCTCGCGTAGACTTGTCATGAAGCGCCTAGTATTTAGATTCATGGTCGGTGTTTGATGTAGACCGCGGGGTTTGGGGTAGTTTGAATGTGAGTTCGATCAACGGAATCTCAGGAGTCCCACGCCGGCATATGTAGTGATTTCGGGATTTATACTGATGGTGTTTCTGATTCTTACTGATCGTGGTTCGGGCCCATGTTCCCTTGCCTCTGGAGCTTACCTTTGGGTTGGGGATACTTCTGCGGTGGTTGACGCTCCCACTTGGACTGACGATAAGTTTAGTGACTTGGACATTGAGACTCAGAGACTGATTGCTTTAGTGACATGGACATTGCATTGATTACTGATTCGATACACATGCTTTACTATTGACCTGTACCGGTTATTTCATGCTCACGTCATTACTCTATGTTACCGCTTCATGTTTGTTATCATTGCACATATTACATATTTATATATATTGCTATTGTGTCGCTCTGACGATCTGAGTATGCATGCTCAGAGTGAGAAGTGGACTTAGCTCGGATCAGGATCTGTCTTATCTTGAGGATACTGTGGACATCTAGATTAGCGACGTCGGCGCTATCTTTTCTTTTGACTCTATCTGGTTAGTTTTACATCTGTTTTGATAGAATTAGTGACTACATTTCTCATTGCTTGCGCTATGATTATTGATTACCACGTAATGCTAGAAACCAAAGTGTGACTATGGTAGGATATTTTCTTGACCGTAGGAGCATGGCTGGCCTTGTCACCCTTTGTATTCCGTATTTTGGGAAGCGGGGCGTGACAGGTTCGGTTTAAACCGATTCTGAAATTACCGAACCAAAACCAAACCGAAATATTTCGGTTTGATTTCAGTTTGGTTACAAATTATCAGTTTTCGGTCGGTTTTTCGGTCTGAATCGGTTATTGCTCAGCCCCTGAAGGAACCACAATGGGAAAGCTTACATCTAAGTTGAAGAAGAAGCCAAGCAACAACTACCACACAAGGGAGCACCACCTTTCCTTACCTTTTCTATCATTAATTTTTTAAGGAGTTTCTTTTACAAAAGTTGTTGCTCTTTGATTGGTTGAAGAACAAATGAACCCCAAGTTAAAAATGGACACATGGACTTGTATTATTAGCAAGCTGAGGCCATGGTCCTTGATCAAACAAACATTATTCAATTGATCCACTATCATGGATTTAAAAAAATCAAAGTTTGTTGTGGATAATGCATACTTTTCAACCCCCCTCCCCGCCCCCCCCCCCCCCAACAAATCTTACCTTGTCTCTTCAAAATTTGATTTTAGATGTTTATATCTTTGTTTATTTTAAATCAAATTGAAAAGACCAGCATATTTAAATGACGTCCTATTTAACTTGAATCTTAGCGTATACATGTCATAACTACTTGAAATTTCGAACCAAAAAAAAATCTAGACTCTTACTACTTTATAAATGTTAACCAATCAAATTTTCTTTTATTGTTTTAACAAAAAAATCTTATCGAGTTTTTGTCATGATGGCTGACATACATGTACAATACTCATGCAATATGCTATTGTAAGATATGCAGAAGAACGGAAAAAGTCATATGACGGCAAAAAATAAATTAAAATACATTTTGATTAAATTTGTTCATTTTCCAAAGAGAGGATATTTTGTATTAAGAATTGTTGAAGGTTATAAAAATAATTATATGTATAAAAAAATTGGCATGGCATGTTCTTACTCTAGAATTCTCATATGGATTTTTCTCTTCTTTTTTTTGTGCATATTTTAAATAAAAAAATGATAAACTTTTTGTCACGCCCTCATGAGCTCTAGTTACAACAGCAGTGATGTGGTATCTGATTTATATGTTAAGTTTGCAAGAGATATATATGAGATATGCATGTCATCACTCCATGATGATTTTTGTATGGGTCCTTTTCGTAGCATTTATATCATCCTTGCATTGCTTAAATTTGCTAGAGTGGTTGCAAAGTGCAGCTGTGATTGCAAATATCCAGTCTGGTGCCATTTGGTGGTTTGTTCATCACACTACACAACATAAAAGCACTTCAATAATTCAAAGAGCCCTTTTTTAATTTAATCATACTCTCCTCTGTTGTTCCCCCAACCTCTTTTCATTAATCAAACTGGTGACTCAAATTTCACTTGATGTACTAATTAATATGATTTGCAAAGGAATTTTAGATATTTGCATTTTTTGTTGAGTTCCACTTTATCCGAAAACTTGAGGAGTTGGATTGTGGCATAACAATATATATGAAGACGATATAATAATTTAACACTACTCCTCACGTAGACCTTTAATTTTCGGGCCAGGTAAAAATAAAGACCTTCAGAGTAAACCCTCGCTAATATAGACGAAACAAATGGGGATAAATAAATATGATTTAAATTGACAATGACGAGGTTTGAACCTAGGATCTCTTGTGCCTGGCATGCTCTAATACCGTATCAAGAACCGCTTTAACTCAAAACTTAATATTTTAGGCCGTGGCATTACAATATATATCAGGACAACATAATACTTCAAAATTGACGAGGTTTGAACCAGGTTTGAACCACTTTAACTCAACATATCAGGACAACATGACACTTTAATGCTCTAATACCGTATTTCTTTTTAATATATATAATCGAAAATCTTTATGGATGCGCGTGGTTGTGCAAAATTCGAGCATCATATAACCCCACTGCGCATTGAAGTGTTAAAAAATAGCAAAAAAGAAATAAAGAAGCCGTCCAATTCTTATTAAATCTTTCATAATACCTCAGCCTTAGCTTTAACCTTCAGCCCTTGTTCTAATCTTTAATCCTAAGCATAGTCACAAATTCGTCATTCGGGAATAATTCGGCGAGGTCGAAAATTCGGATTCGGAGAACTATTCGGAAAAAATCGGCAGGTATTCGGAAAAAATTCGGTACGTGTTCGGGAAATGTTCGGGAAGGATTTCGAGCAATAAATTAATATATGAGACGCTAGGTTTTGATTTTGTGAATTATTTGCTGTTTTTTGAATTATTCGTTGTTTTTTCACATAATTTCGCGAATTATTCGCGAATAATTCGCGAATTATTCGGCCAGTTCGGCAATTGCGATTAATTCGGAGATTAATTCGTTCGATCAAAAATTCGCGAATTATTCACAAATTCGGCGAATAATTCGCGAATTATATGACTATGATCCTAAGAGGACCGCGCTTATGAAGGCCTTTTGACTCAAATCTCTCTCTTCGTTTTCCCCCTTCCTAAAATTCCTTGGGATTTTTCCCTCTTAGATTGTGCTTGGTACATGAGATGGAAGATTACCGGGAATCCTCGCATTTCCGAGAATGGGATGATCGGACATCTAATTTCAAGAAATTTTGCATTAACGTGTTTTGTATGTTTTAATTATTCCCGGTAATATATGTATGTGCGGCCATCATCCGGCGGCGAGACCGGAAGAGGGCTAGTGGATAGTGGCGAGGCCACGAGCAACCGAAAACGGGTGGCGGGGCCGATCGGTGGACGACCGGCGACAAACTATGGCCGGCAGGCGGCGAACGTTCGATCGACGGCCGGCCGGTGGCTAACGATCGGCGATGAGCGAAGGTCGGCCAGTGGAGAACAACTGGCGATGATTGGCGGAGAACGATTGGCAATAACCGGCGGCCGCCTATAGGCGAACGGCCGATCGGCGGCAGGCCAGCCGGCGGACGACCGACGATGAGCGGCGGGTGGCAAGAGAGGCCAACGGCGGATGGTTATAGCTCATTTCAGGCTAGGCGAGAATGTTTCGTGGTAATCTACGATAAACATGTATCGTGGGGGATATGATTTTCATGAAATGTGTTCATTTGATTACCATGGTAATCCTATATTTCCGGGAATATCTTTTACACCTAAATAAGCGTGGTAATATTTCATGGTAATCTTGGATTTCCATCTATATTATCTCTACCAAGTACATCCTTGTATCATGGAACCATGTTTATATTAAGTTCTAAAACTGTATGTCTTGTAGCCTTTTAAAATACAGATGGATTATGTGATATATATACCTTGAACCGTCGGAGGGTTTCGGTGGAGTCCTTTTCTCAGGCTCCAAACATTCGGGGCATATATCAAAATAATAATGATGACGATGATAACTACTACGATGAACTACATGCACTTTTCTCAAATGAAATCATGAACTTTCAAATCCATAAATTAATACCATGAACTTTCAAAATATCAAAACACCCCCTAACGGCGTTAACGGAAAATGACAATATGACCATAATACCCCTCTCAAAATAATAAAAAAGACTATATTTGCAAAGAATGGATAGGAGTAATATGGTCATTTTTTCATTTCAGTTAAGACCGTTGGAGGGTGTTTCGGTACTGTGAAAGTTCATGTCACCAATCCATCATTTTGAAAGTTCATGGTTACATTCGGAGAAAGTGTGTATAGTTTATGATAGCAAGTTGAAATTTAGCATTTTTTTAATATATCTCTATTATAGTATAAGAGGCAGAGGGTCTCCAATTCTGAAATTGTTTTTGAAGCTTCGGATCACTAATTTACTGAAGAAATTCATTGAAAAATATTTTTAAAAAATCTTGGAAGTCTCTCCTCTGTTCTGTATTCTTCTTTAATGAATGAAATTTCCAAACACCTTTTAAAAAAATATACGAATTTAATGGTTAGACCCAAACTACCTATAAGTGTTACCTCAACCGATAAGCAACAGCTTGATAGGCATGACACTTCCTTTCCCGGTAAGAGTGCCAGGTTCGATCCCCAAAACGGAAGCATGCCACAATTTAACACTTTCGGGGTAAATTCGTGGGTCTCATCGGTGCATGTGTGTTGTGTCTATGGATCAGGCTTACATGCCAGTTACCGTGTTGTTCCGTGATATATGTTACGGATGCTAGATGCTGGATTTTTTTCCTTTTTTTTGAGCTTCACATTAGAACATTCATAATATAATCTCTCCATGAAAGTTGGAACCAATGATAATGCCAATACTAGCACCATCATTGGCGAAATAATCGAACTCATGATCAAAATTGCTGCATTGTGTGTTTTAAATAATTATTGAATTAAATAATTTACCATCTTCTAATCCCATGAGTCTCGATTTGCTTCAACCCAAAAAATAATATGCAGGTCTCCACAATGATATTTGGCTTCTCACGTTGTTAATAAAAAAATTAATCATTTAAATCATTATCCGTCCTCGCTCATATAATTTAAGCTCTTGGTCTTTTTTGCTTTGGATCCTAAGAAACACGTGGCCTCGCAGGATATATAATTATATTTGAGATTGTAATGTTGTGATTATAATCTTAATCATTATTATCTTTAAAAGAGAAACAACTAATTAAGAAAACATGTGTCTTAATATGCCATAGTTAATAATTCTAGCCATGAAGATTAGTATGATTAAAACATATAATTAAGCTTGGAATGAATTGAAATTACGATAGCAGGCTCCCATTTTTCAGAAAAAAAAAAGAAAGTCATTATCAGCCTAAATCTAGTAAACCTAACGTGATACACAACAAACACTCCCAAAATTTTAAAAAAATGCTGGGCTTGGGATGAAAATTTGAGCTGATTGGTTTTTGTATTTTTTTTGTTTTACATCACGGAAAGACATGTAGTTGGTCTTATCGAGATATGCTCAATTGCAAATCACATTTTCGACAAACGTTCTATTATGAAGTTCAAGAATAACGACAAATAAGTATGCTGCATAAGAATAAATTTGTATGTTTAAACTTATGGCTTTCGAATTGCTACTTCTTTAGCAACTCCGAATTTTCGCTATATAATATGAGAAAATGAGCATCACAAGAAGTAAATCTATAAGTTTTTTGAACGAACAAACACCGTCATATATATACAACAATTTTCATGTGGTTTTATTACTTCTTGGTCATTGGTTTAATGGTGGTAGCAGACATATTATACTAAAAATTTCAGTGGTTTCTTTTGTAATTTATCCCAATAAAAACATGGCAAATTTTTCATAAACACCATCAAACTTTCGAAGCGTTTAAAATAAAAACCCTTCAAGAACTGGCAATTCTATCTGAAAATGCTCATTCTGTTGACTCATTCAAGATACAAATGACTGAACAACTTCAACGTACACCCTTCGGCTTTTGATAGAATAAAAAGAAATCATGTCAATACTAAAGTTCAATGGTGTTATCTGAAAGGCCCTACAGATTTGATGGTGCTTTGTAAAAATAAAAAATACTTTACCAACATAGTGAGCAGATTTTACGTACACTACCGTGTTGGTAGTCAGCAGAGACAAAAGCGCTAGTCTAAAAGAAAAATGCTTAATCTACCCGGCTTTAAATTCTACAACAATTTACACAATAGACAAATACAATGGGCCCACCTGTTTAGCACAAATATCTAGATGTTGTGGGTCATATTATTGTTTTCTGGATAGATTGGGCTAGTAATTCATACCTGTGTAAAGCATTACTCGGTAAATAAACAGGAAGTAGAAGGGCAAAACGGTCAAACAAGCACCAAGGAATCTATCACGCGCCCGCCACACGAGACCACGCGCATATTGGCGGCAAAGCGCGGTTGCACGAATCTCAATGCATCCGGATCCAGATCCGAATCCTTCTCCCCGCGATTGCCAACCTACCCCTATGAAACACGTTAATTACGATCCAGCCCCTCAATCTCATTTCAACGGCTGGGATCGAGCTACGTTGACCAACGCCGCAAGCGATTGACTTCGACGCTGCCGTCACCTAATCACGAGGGCACTTTCGTCAATTCGAAGGGTAATCGAATTGGGAGACGCCTCTCGTGAGTTTGGGACACGTGTTGCCGTCTCTTGCGTCATCGCGAGAGTAGCGCTACCTGCAGGTGCTGGTCACGGGTCTGGACCCGATAAGGGTGCTATTGGGGATTTTGACGATTATTACAAGCTACTTGAAAAATATCTCTTAAGATTGGAGCAGTATTTTTTTTTCTTTTCATTTTCTTATCAGAAATAAAGGAGAACAATAAAGCTGGCAACGGGAGAATGATGAATTTTGAAAGAAAAACCATATAAGATTTAAAACGAGTATCCTAAGTTCCATCATACAAAACACGTATTTAATTCTAAATCAACGTCTGACAAGATAAAGAAGATCACTTCTAACAATCTCCATGATATGGTGTAGCCGGATAGCTGCATAGCATCATAAATAAAACAAACAGAAATATTGATCCATAACATTAATTGGTCATGGATATGTCTAATGATGCTCTTATTATTGTTTTTATACTCCTTTTTCGTTTTAATTTAAATATTCTTTTACCCATCTTTTCTTGGTGTAAAATAGTCATCTTTCTAAAATATGTAATGTTTTTATTTTCATCTTTATAGTAAATGAAATTTAGATATAAATAGCAGAAAGCAACTCATATTTTATGGAACAATTAAGAGGGTTTTTATCCATTTCCAATCTTCAAAAACGATAAGAATATAGTAACGATATGTTCTTATCATTATCTATTGAAGCGTTTTTATATATTTTCTTCACTAGCGTGCAATGTTCCTAAAGACGTTAAAATAAAACAGAGGTATACCAATAAAAAAGCTTTATCGTTCCCTTATATTGTGCACATGCAATGCATTGTGTATATTAGCATGTCAAGAAATTTATAGATATCCGAAAAGCTTTAAAAAGCTACTTACGGGACAAAAAAAAGTTAGTTGATAAATTTGAAATGTTAGTTTATGGCCTTTTTAAATATTTAGAATATGTCTTCATGTGTGTTATCCTGAGAATAAATTAGCAAATTTAATTTGAGTCTTCCTTTCTTTTTGAAACGCATTCCGAAGGAGAACCGAACTGCATTATAAATTTAAAATATTATAGAAAATTCACATGCTTATGGGAAATAATACGGATTCGTCATTGAAAAAGAATAATAATAAAAAGATCTCTAATATTAGAAATCCGAGGAGAAAACAGATGGATCCAATTCCACTTTCGGGTCCTAACATAAACAGATCCGAACCCGACCCGATTACCGACCAAACAATTCACCGGCTGCCGCCGGTAACCCATAAAGACCTCCCAATATAAATTCCATATTCAGAGCAACTCCTATCTCTAATGTGCCAAAATTCACAACTCAAACCGCAAACAAAATCAGATTTACAAAAACACCCCCAGAAACCCTAGAAACAATCAACCCTCAATTTCTTCCCTCAAATCTTCGAATCCGATTGCTTTCTTTGCGAATCTCTTCGTGATTTTCGATCTCCTAGATTCTTTCTCGTTCGATCGATACCGAGTAAGCGCCGATTAGGGTTTTGATATGGTGGCGGAAACGGAGGTGATTCATAAGAGCAGCATCTCGGTGCTCGACGTGAAGTATAGGTGCGTCACGAAGGCGGGCGATGAAGTCTTCGACGTGGCTGCTTCGTCGCCGGCGGTCCGCCGCGTGGCCGTCGACGTTGGTGCCGCTTCTGAGCTGGTGAGTTTGTGATCGGGTCTTTTTTGGTTTTTGCAAACAAGGGTTCTTAATTTGTTTTTCCAAGAAAACTTGTGTGTTTTTTAATGTTTTTTTTAGGTTGTTTAGCGGCGTTAATTCATTTGTTTTGACTTAATTGAGGGGAATCTGGTGTTTTTCTTGTACTTCTGATGGGGAATTTGAATTCTTTCATCAAGAAATTGGTGTGAAATTATTGGATTGATATTAGGTATTATCTAAAGAGAAATAACGGAAATGTTAAGGTTTTTTTTTGCTTGTGGACCCTAAGAAACGAAGGGGGGGAAAAGTAATCCTGATCTTGGACTATATGGGTAATTCTTTGCTGCTAAGTTTCGAGTCCCGATGGTTAATCTTGAGCTGTTGAATTGGTTTGATGCTTTACAAACAAGTTAATGGATTATTTAATGCTTACTTATGATAATTGTTTTGGTTGACTTATCATTCATTCAATTTTAATTGCTTATTATGGATGAAAAACAAATCTACCTCTTGAATGAGTTCAAAACTGCTGCATGTTCTGGGAATTAGTGCACCCCTTGCGTGTACTGAATTCATCTGTGAGCATTTAAGGATTTGATATGTACTTCCAAATCATAATGTACATTGCTTGCTTTGTTGATATTTAAAGAAGTCATTTTATTGGTTTGTTTAGGTTTGTTTAACTAATACTCCTAAATTTTCTATTTTTTTAAAAATAGGACTTGAGAGCCTCAGATGCCGCTCCAGATGAATCGGTAGAGCCTGCCGTCTTCCAATTCATCCCTAGCATCCGATCAGGCAGTTTTGCAGATATTGGGCCTCGCCGATACATGGAAGATGAACACATTTGCATTGATGATCTTTCCGCTCATCTGGGTTCTCTCATCGCATGCCCTACACCTAGTGCCTTCTATGGGGTAACTTATTTGTTCCCGCATTCATGTTTGTTAGAATAGAAAAATAAATCCCTCAACCCTTACCCACAACTTTGAGGTTTGGTGTGGCGGAGGGGCTCGAATATGGTTTTAAACAACCTAAACGGATAGAAGAATACCGATGTAAAAAATAATCCATTAAAAGCCCAGATATCCACAACCTTGTTCATTGACGAAAACATTCAAAAACACTCAATTCTACTCTAAACAACAAACAAGTTCTAGAGCTAGATTAAACAATCATTTAAGTTGTTAGAGATGAAATTCAGTATTTTCACTAGTTTTGATAGATGAGCAGAAGTGGTGACAAACCACTAGAAGGGGTATAAGTGCTTTACAAGGTAAATTAAAGGGCCGTTTTGTGTAATTAACCCATATAAATATATCCTATCCCTCACCACAATTTTGGAAAATTTGGCGTAGTAGCGAGGGCATAAAGATTCTTATCGGCATCTTGTTTTTCTTGTATCAGTGGCTGATTCTTCTCATTTTTGAATAGGTATTTGATGGCCATGGAGGTCCAGATGCAGCAGCCTACGTTAAAAGGCATGCCATCAGGTTCTTCTTCGAAGATGCATTCCCACAAGCATCAGAAGCAAATAAGTTGTTCTTAGATTCAGTTGAGAGCTCAATTCAAAAGGCATTCCGTCTTGCTGATCTTGCTTTGGCTGATGACTGCACCATCAGTACATCATCTGGGACTACAGCTCTCACAGCATTGGTGTTTGGAAGGTGAGTAAAGTTTGGAATTAAAATCTTTGCAGCCCTTACTTGTTTTCTCACATGAATAGCTTATCAGTTCCTTGTGTTTAGTCGCAAAACATACACAAATTTTTATTACATTATCCTGTAGTTTTTTTTTCCTTATGTATACATGGCTAATTCGAATTCGATCATGCCAGTTGGTGGTATAGTCACACAATCTATTTCTAGAGGTTGCTTTGCTTTCAACAAATGTGTTTCTAATCTTGTTAATTTTCAACTACATATTACTGATAGGGTTAATTGTATGTAACACGCTTCATCTATATCTACCGTTATATTAACATTGTTCTCTCCTTATTTTATCCAGACTCCTATTAGTAGCAAATGCCGGCGATTGCAGAGCCGTTCTATGCCGAAACGGCAAAGCCCTCGACTTGTCCCATGACCACCGCCCGATCCACCCCTCGGAACGCCAGCGCGTGGAGTCTGCTGGCGGCTACATTGACGACGGGTACCTCAACGGTGTCCTCTCCGTCTCCCGTGCCCTTGGCGACTGGGACATCAAAAAGTTCCCCAACAAAAATTCATCATCTTCGCCCCTGATCTCCGAGCCTGAGTTCAAACAAATTCTATTAACCGAAGACGATGAGTTTTTGATCATAGGATGCGACGGGATCTGGGACGTAATGTCGAGCCAGCACGCGGTGAGCATCGTGAGGAGAGGATTAAGGAGGCACGACAACCCTGAGCAGTGTGCGAGGGAGCTGGTGAGGGAGGCCTTGAGGCTCAATACTTTCGATAACCTCACGGTGATTGTGGTCTGCTTCTCTTCGGAGAGCAGGGACGAATTGTCGGAACCGGAGAGGCCGAGGCTGAAGTGCTGCAGCTTGTCTGCTGATGCTTTGTGCAATCTGAAGAGTTGGCTGGATAAATAATTGATGATGATGATAGAGGAGTGGTTATGTGATAATTTTATAGACGCTTTGCTTTTTTTTGTTGGTGATGATTCAGGCAGTGGCCAGCAGTTTTGCAGGGGGGGGAGGGGGGGGGGCTTTTTTTTGTTGGTGGTTGCTTTGTGTATATAGATGTGTAGGGTGGAGAGAGGTGCTGGTGTTGCTATTATTGTTGTTGCTGGTACTGTTGTTATAATTCATCATTGTTTTGAGGTGATTACTATATTTAATGATGGTTATTATCTTTTTTATGCCTATTTACATACTCAAATTATTGGATCTGTTGGTTTCTATGCTTGGAGATATTTCATTTTATTTTATTTTTTTAAGGTTTTTTCTTTTGGAATGATGGCATGATGTATGCAAGCGAGCTGTGAACCTCAAAACTCTGGCTCAAGCTGCAAAGAGGCGCACACACAAATTTGAATAGTCCTTGCAAATATGAGTAGGGTTGGTGATTGTTGATTTTTGTGACAATTTTATGAATTGTTGAATTTTGTGGTTGGTTTAGGTAGGGGCCAGCAGCTTTGTAGTATTATTGTTGTTGTCGTTGATGCTCCATTGTTTTGAGCTGGTTGTTTATACTTATTTTTATTTTTTAAATATAATTTAATGTTTTTTTTGGAGAAGTTTTGGTACGATTTGGGTCATGGATATATATATATATATATATATATATACTTGGTAGATATAGAAATGTACAATATTAGTTGATTATTTGACCTCCTCTTGGAATAGGAGAGGAGAAATTTGAGCCGCATAGTTTTTCTCATGAGAAAGCTTGGGCGGTAACAAGGAACAAATTTGTGATTCTTTTCTTGTTTTATTTCATTTTCTCAACCTTCTGGATTCTGTGAGAAAAAAGAAGTTGAATTAGATGCTTCACATTCTCTTTCCTTGACATGGAATTCATCAAGATGGAAAGCATATGTTTGGATCGGATGCATCATGCATGTGCCCAACTAATTATTTTAGCGGAAACAACATAGTGAAAAATAGGGTTGTAATCGTCTGCAGCGAATTCGGTCCAGAGTGTGAACCAGCCTTGAAATGGGTCCCACCCAAAAAACCCCGGGCAGCAGCAATCACAGGGAATTAACTGCGGTTGATGAGACCAGGGTTGACGAGACCAGAGGGCCATAAATCTCATAAATATATGCCAAAGTTTCCTTCATAGAATTGACATCACACATCTTTGTAGTTAAATGGGAATCTTGATTGAGCAGCAATAGCAGCAAATATAAACATAATTAAAAAATTTCCAGCAAGTATGGCATGTTCGAATCTATTGAGCACAAGAATAATCACTTCATATAAGCTGTACAAGCGTATAGTTTACAGAAGGTTCAGCAACAATTCAGCGACAGCTCATAAAATTTCCAGTGGCACGCCAGAACCTAATCGAGTAATCACGTCTCAAAGCTTTCATTTCAGGAATAATTCAGAGTGAAGCCTGCAGCTCCAAGCAGGGATTATATATCTTCCATGCGAAATCATTCTACCCGCTGCTCTTGGTGGAGAATTGGGGCCAGCGGCCGAGGGGCATGATAAGATCTCTCATGGTTTCATATTCATCACTGTTCACTTTAGAATCATCCAAAACCTGTAGATAACAAACACCAAAATAACATGTATAACTCAAGGAAAGAAATACAAAACCTGTTGATATTATTTCAATCGTCTATTTATTTTGGTCTCTTTTTCCGATTCCTGAAATTAGTGAAGCTCACCAATATAAGGAAACTAGACTTTGACCCCACGCGTCACGTGGGATCAAAGATGATCGAATATGTTTATAGATAAATTTTATTTTTAGCCATGTTTTGAAAAAAAGATAAATAGAAATGTTTTTATTATGTTTGAAAAAAGATATATGATGTTGTTCGTCATTTTTTTTTTATTTTGATACAAATATTATTTTTTATAGATGAATTCCTACATTACACAGAGTTGTTACAACTTAATATGTAAACAATGTAGGATAAAAAGAAGTATATAACTATCTTTTTTTATAAGAAATATTATATAACTTAGATCTCAGTTTACGATTGCACAAACGCTTTTTGTGTTTTTTTAAAGATATATACCATACACTTTGCGACTTGTAAATAGATATCATGAATAATCATGATAGCTATATAAATACGATGTTTTGGTATTTTTCGATTTAAAATTCATAAATACAAACGTCAAGTTTGTATTATGCATTGTGGCTATGGACCAAATGCAAATAACAAATCAGTTTTTAGATAAAAAAAATTATTTGTCTATGAATTCACTACCTAGTAAATTTTTAAATAACGGTAGTTATTTGAATCGTGAAATTTTAGCATCAACTTTGAAAAAAGTAAGGTTTGTATAAGCAAACGTAAAGCGACTACAGTTACTTGAAACATTCTTGTTTATATTATGTTTGAAAAATAAAGATATAGCATGTTGTTAGTTATTTTTAATAAAAATGGAAAAAATAAAAACCAAGGGCTATAGGATAAAATTTGAAAACCAAATATTTTTTTAAAAAATTATCATTAAAAATAAATAAAATGGGTTAATGGGATTTGTAAAAAAGCCAAGGGTAAAATAGGGTTGGCTAAAAATCATGCTTTGACTTGCAACAGATTCCTAAACCGACCCAACATTGTATTAGAGTAATAGATAGATAGATAGATTGCACTTTCACTGAAGACATGAGCTATTTGTATGACTTAAAATAGACAGGACTCTCCTTTGTCTTGGTCTTCTCTCACCTTGAGATCTTAAATTTTCTTTTCCACTTATGAAGTAACTAGGCACAGAGAATGAAATGAAATTAGTTATCAGCATTATACTGTTTGCTAGGAGTCCTTAACCATAATCTTTATGATTCTTAGAGCTGTATGTTTGCATGCCTCATGATTTTAAGGAGGTTTGTTGAATGGATCAAAGGTAGATATGCAACCTATAAACTCAGCACTTGCTTGGTTTCTTATTAAAAGAAGGAAGAATGAAATGGAGAATGTACCGATACAATGCATAAAATTTCCCCAATTTTAAAAGTTGAACCACCCATACATGTCGGGACTCAAAACAGTAGGATCCAATCATGTTGAGAGTTAGATTCATAAAACCCTAAGTCCTTGTATGGCACGCTTTTATGAATAAAATCTTCGTTCCCCAAACCAGACACCATTCATTGAACACAAATATATTCACGTGGTATGATTCTATGTAAATTATTTTTCATAATACTTGACAAGAATAATTCGTTCACAATTTGGTGCATATGCATCAGTCCTCAAAGCACAGTGTGCTGGATTCATTAATGTTTGTTCAATAAAAAGTTTTATGATCAAGGATAATTTCTCATAACAGGATGACAACAAAATAACTTTTCCATCTCATTCCCAACCTTAAGCAAGCCTCGTTAGCACTACCATGGCCAGTGGCGGATCCAGAAATTTTAATTAACAAACAGGGGCACAAAAATGTTCCAAACTCTTTTAAAGTTCAAACAAAATAATATATGAAAATCATATAAAAATTGAAATGAAGAAGTAATAATTCATATAAATTTGATTATGTAAATTAAAATTATATTGTTACGATAAGATTTTCGATGCTTCATGTCTTAACAGAATAATAAGATAAGTTTGGATTGATTGGAGATTTCAGAATGACAATCAAACTGTCAAAGGAGAAGTATTGAAGATTCATTGCATTGTCCTTACACTTTTTATATTTCCTGTTTTTTTGTTTTGTTTTTTTATTTTTATTTTGGTGAAAGGAAAGGTTCTCGGGGGGATTATTCGGTATGTTGTTCATATATGTCTGGTCATAAGAGAGAAAGAAATAAGAACATAGACCCCATCAAATTGCCGAAGGATGCCCGAAATTCTCCATCTCTTCCTCTCATGTCCTGGTGTATTATATCGGAAAGTATATAAATAGGAGAGAGATATTTGTTAAATTACGAGGACTAAATAAGTTTTCTAAATTAATATAAACTATAAAGAAAAGGGATGAGTGAGAGAGAGAGAGAGAGAGAGAGAGATTTGTTACTGATTAGGGACTTAGGTAGAAAATTAGAGGGGGGGGGGAGTTATTAGGGACTTGGCTAAATTTTTTCCTTAGATTAATAAGATCACATGCACACCCATAACCTCATGAGAGTTCAGTGGGGGCACGTGCCCCCACAACGATGCATTTGGAACGATGCATTTGGATCAGCCACTGACCATGGCGACTCCATGAAAAAGTAATTTCTCTTCAAATATTGTAGACGCTAAAAATTGGTTGTCACCTCCTAGGTTCAATCGAGGACGTTATAACCATCTCCTCCAACCCCGTGCAGGAGCTGGTCCATGCAAGTCATATGCCTGGCTAGCAGATGTTATCCCATCTAAAGGATAAAGAGCCATCGGCTGAGGTAAAAATCTTAATTATCTATCATGCTTCTCTCCTGATTCATATTTATCTCTCAAATAAAATCTTCTAGCAACAATTTTACTATTTTTTTTGGGTTTACTAATTTGTAGCCATCAAGTCAATGGCCTACTCTTCCACTTGGTCAGCCGGATATGAGGATTGCGTCTCGCATAGAAACATGACCAGAGGTTGGAGGTGAGGATCATGTCTCGCAGCGGATCATGGAAATGACGATCGTGTCTCATGGCTAGACATGATTAAAGGGGGAAGCTGAAGATGAGGATCGTGTCTGAATATCGAAAATAACAAAAAAATTGAGAAGAAAGAAGATAAGTTTCGTATCTCGCTAGGAGAATGAGCAGAAGGACTTCGTTGATATTGATTGTTGGTTATTATTACAAGAAAATGATACCAAAACAAGACAAATAAAAGCCCGTATGTTACTTCACCTTTTGCAGTCGCTTATTCCTGTTAGTCATCTGGGCAGCAAGAGAAGGAAGCCTATGCACAGAGAGAGCTTCAATAAACAGAAGAACAATTAGTTGCCATTGCTTCATTCTGAATGAAGGCAGTGCATCAACAAATGACATAGTATCAAGCAAGCGTGCCTGAAAGAAAAGGAAGGAGAAGAGGATGTGTAAGAGCTTTTTACGCATAATAATAAGCAACTATTAGTCGCCATTATAGATTCATAGGTAAAGTAAATGAGATCAACAAGGTAATAAACAGACATAAGTTAACCTCAGAATTGACAGGGCTACAACATAAAGATAAACATGACAAGTTTGATCCCATCAATATCGGCCTAGATTGTTGTTCTCATCAGTTATTATCAGAGGCAACATTGTTATTTCTTTTGGCTTGCATATTACATTGATAGAGGCAACATTCTTATTTCTTTTGGTTTGCATATTACCTTACCAGTGCTCACTTTCAAAAAAATTATTATGGTTATGACTATTACAAATTACACTCAGGCAGTTCCCAATGAAATAAAATGTTAGGAAGACGGATCAAGCTACCTGAAAATTTTCTTCGATCCTCAAGAAAATCTCGAGCATAAATTTTTCCCCCCTAGATACCAAAATAAAATTCAACAAGACGCATCAAGCTACCTGAAAATTTTCTTCAATCCTCAGGAAAATCTCGAGCATAAATCCCCACCCCCAAGATACCAAAATAAAATTCAACAAAAACAACAGCAAACCTTTATCCTAAACTTCCACGATCAACTACATAAAAAAAAATTCTACCGTTTAGCTCCGGTAAGGTCAATTTCCTCCATTAAATAAACAACTTATTCTTTTAAATCGTCTCCAATCCTATTCATGTAGGCCTATATCTAGTCATAGATTTTATCACTTCCTCTAAATGATGCGCTTAGCAGCTTCGGTTGCATGTTCCCAAATCAATCAGCTCCTTATTTCTATTTCATGTTCCATCAGAACTCCTCAACTTCTCGCAAATGCATATTTTTCTTACTGAAGATCTTATTATTCATTCACCCTAACGTTCACACCTCAGCTATACTAAATTGAAGATCTTTCTTGATTACCCAATGTTTTGATAGATTAAGCAAACCGACCTTACAACCAATTTATAAAAAAATTGCTTCAATATATGTGTATTATATTATCTCATATACTTGAATCAGTTTGTACATCCTGTTCTTCAATGAACCATGAACCATGAACTTCCCAAACTCACCATCATGATGACATTAAATCTACATAACAAGATGGTTACTCTGAAGTACTTCTTGATTATTTGATGTACACTCATTTCTTCTCACACTATCACTGAGGTTAAATTCCATACGATCAAATAGAATTTGAAAAAATTAGCAGGATGAGACAGACTGAACAGATAATTGGAAAGTTGAAAAGAGGAGGGGGGAAATTTTGAAGTTCAAATTCAGATCAATAGAAGCATTCAGCACAAAAAATCGATTACAAACGCCGAAGGACAAGCATAGACAGGATTTACTGCTCATTAAGTATATTGTTACAAATAGTATTTGGAAGTCAGAACATACCACAAATTTCTCTATAGTCGAGACTGGTGTTGGCAGTTTTAGATCGGTAACTAGCCCAGGCAAAGCACGGCATATGAAACCATCGAGAGCTTGCCTGATTTCAGATGACTTTCCATCTTTAATGAAAATTTTCCGTGGGTATTCTCTCCCATTCACCGACAAAAAGTCCTCGTGTGAATTTTCATCGTGCTCATAAATGTAAGCTAAAGAAGAACAGGTTATCCATTCAAATAGTGCCATCCACATCGTTGCGAATGGTGATAACTACAAAAAGCAAATCATAACATTTTGCAATTATATAAGCAATTATGGGAAAGAAAATTCTATTGATCATAAGCAAAATTTGGAAGCATACAGTTAAGCTGAAACCCTCCGGGGGCGTGTCATGCCATGAGTCTTCAACATCAAACATATCGGTATCTAAAAGTACAGTTTTCTTCGGCCACTTCAAAACTCCCCGTTCAAATTCGAAAGCCTCCTCATCTGCCTCAGAGACTTTAACTTCACCATTTTGCGGTTGGGGCAAAATTACAATACCAGCTTCAGATACTGGGAACAATGAAAGGCATGATTAAAATTATTTTCATCACACATAAATTATTCTGAGTAGGAAGCAATACGCCATAACCAAAGCAAACACTTGATACAGAGAGATAGTGAATTCTGGTTTCGGAAATTACCTGCATCTCCAGCTTCAGCTTCGCCAGATGCAACAGCCTCCGCTGCCTGGGATAGTGCAGTAGCACAAGCCTCAGCTGATGTAAATCGTATTGAACTCTGAAGATCTTCATGCGCTACTTGTGGTATATCCTTTTTATCATCGAGAGCTCCGTAAATTCTCTGATCAGCCCATTTAACATATCGATTTTCTCCTTTTGATTGCGAGGTCTTTAAAGAAGATTTCAACACCGTTTCCTGTGATACTTCTTTCTTATCCGTGCTAACTCCTTCTGAGCTCAATACATCATCTAATTCATTATAATCTACCGACTCTGTCTTATCCTCGGCATGAATATCATCTTCTGATTCTTTTGCAGCCTGTTTCGCACGATCGAGAGATGAAGCAGATGAAGTTTTGGGAGCAGCTGCACTAGTTGAACCACTGATGATTATAGTGCTCTCAAAATCCTTTTTTTTATTTTTATTATTGCTTGCCTTTTTTCTTGACTTCGGCATTGATGACTTTAATGGTTTAGCTTTTGTCGCCTTCTTTTCCGAAATAGCAACATCTTCCAATTGTTTAGTTATTACTTCTGAAATATCACATGTTTTTGGAAGAGTTGCATCAAACTCATTGCCAAAGATTATACTGCTTGTGAAACCCACGTCACTATAGCCCACTTTGTCCATAAGGCTATTAGTCACATCAGTTTGTGATTTAAGAGTGGACGATTTTGAAGACCTTTTGCTGTTCTTTTCTGTAATAACCACATCTTCCAACTTTTTAGCATTAATCTCTGAAGCGTCATTTGTAGAGGACTCTCTCGAAAGAGCTCCATCAACTTTATCTCCATTAGCTATGGTTGCAAAGCCCACTTCAGAAGTTTTAGCACTAACTGTCCCTTGATTAAATTCTAAATTGGATGCAAATTTAGAACCTGCAACACACAATGCAAGCTCAGACCTGTTCAGAAAGCAAAACAATCATACACACATGAAATGGGAAAAAGAAGTATCAAACGAATCCAAAGACAACTTTAGTTAACTGTTTTAATAATACATTAAGATATTATGAATAATGTATTGAACGATAAAAGATACTGCCAATATTATTATACATGCGGTGAAATATTTGCATCACCACATTAACTACAAAGTACATTTACTACAACAAGCTGATAATTTTTATTCTTGATTTCCACCTATCTCAACTTGCACACCACCTAAGAAAAACACAATCTGAAAAAAGAAATATACAATTTTAACTTTGGAGTTCCACCCTGAACAAGTAATAAACCTAAAACCACTTCAATTTTACATAAGAAAACAATATTGTCCATGGGAAGAAATTTTTTTAACATCATTTCCACTTTTTCACTGTACAGAAAAAAAGATGCGGTCAGACATTTTTTTTTGTCAATTATGCTGCATATAGTTCTTTCCATTTCATTCTCCGTCTGGTTTAAACTGGAACAAGTGCAATGTGAATTATATACAAGCACAAAGTTGCCCAATATGAGTGTTGAGGAAATTTGAATATCGAGACGGATGAGGACCAATAGTCCAGGTGATGTAAGAAGAAATGAGTTCATTTACAAGAAGTTAGGCATAGCTCCCATGAATGATAAGATGAGAAAGAAGAGTGTTATCCTTTATCCGTCCTTAGACGCTGATATTCCTCTAGCGAGAACTGGCGAAGCAAGTATGAAAAGCTAAAGGCTAGAATAAAAGACCTTGTCTTTATAACCACAAAGTTAGTCATACACGATAGCCGTTTCACTCATGCCCTAATACTTTATCAAGCTTCTGTAAAGAGGAGCCCAACGTTTCATTCGCCTTATTAAATTAAACCGCTTGAGATGGTTTGAACCTGTGCAGGCTACGAGTGACAACGGTAGTCAATGAAGAAGCCGGTACTAAATAGGTCTAGAAGAACAATAAAGGCACTTTAAAAAGGTTTACTTTAATCGAGAAGATGACCTTCACCGAGCTCAATGGAAGAGCAATTTTGTAGAACAAGGTTCAAAAGGTCGATTAATCGACACTTAAAACGTTTTTGGCTAGCAATTGCATCAAATAGAATTAAACAGTCAAATGGCCGCACAAATGGTTCTATACAAATATGCGGGTGACCGGTCATTTAATCATGCGCATCTGCAATGCAAATGATCTTCCTAATATCTAATTCGATACCCAAACTAAAAATCTACTAAACGAACGAACAATCGATTCTTTTCTATTCTCCTTATCAACAAATTTTCTATTCACTCTTGGGGATTTTCCTATATTGTACATATGTGTTCATATATTAAAAAATTCCATTTCTGAATAATCAAATTTTGTGATCTGCAATCCGCTTATGTGTTATCTGTTGGTCAAACGAGTAGAGAATTTACAACAGATGCAAATCATGCTATTGTTGTTGCCATAAACTTGCCCTGATAACAAAACAATCAAGTCAGTACCTCGATCAAACTGCGGAACATAGCCCTCAATCGCATTCGCCGGCCCAATCATCTCCACGTCACCAGCCTTGACATCCTCCTTCTCCTTAATTTCCAGCTTCAAGTTCCGTCCTCTCTTCACCTCCTCCTCTTCTCCCCCATCAAAACACCCAAACGATCTCAAAAACCCCTCCAGCTTCCCTCGGCTCACCTCGACATCCGCCCTCCTCTTCTCGCTCAAGCTCTCCTTAAACGCCCTGCTCCCAATCAAGCACTCCTCGGAGCAGTAGCTATAAGTCTCTTGAAGATCGTAGACCCTGTGCTCGCCGAGGGACACGCGGTACCTCCCTTTGCGGTCACGGTCGGAGATCGAAGGGAGAGGGTTGGGGCACGAGGGGTGGCCGCAGAGGTCGGAGATGGTGCGCTCAGTGACGACGGAGTCGTAGTCGGACTTCGAGAGGAGGGTGGAGGCGGCGATGAGGCGGTCGAAGGGCGTCGATGGGGCTTCGAGGAGATGGAGCTGGATCTTGAGGACGGAGGATGCGACTGTGAGGGGGCGATTAGGGTTAGGGTTCGCCATTGGAGAGAGAGAGAGAGAGAGAGAGATTAGGGTTAGGGTTTGAGAGAGTTTTGGGGACTCAACTGAGTTGGTGGGAAAATGACTTGAGGTCAAAAGGATGAAGATTCGGGTCGGTAATATTGCAACGAGATCCGACCCGCTAAGGGTTCTTTTATAATGAAGGACAGACATTAAGGATTATTTGCAAGAAAAGCTCTCTTTTTTTAGCTCAAAAGCATGAAATCAGAGTCTCCGCCCTTTGCTTTGCTGAATGAAACGGAAGATTTCCGGGATCCTCGCATTTCTCAGAATATGATGGTCATGCATCTAATTCAAAGTAATCTTGCATTAGCATGCTTGGTATATTTTAGTCATTCTTGATAATATATGTATGTGCAACAGTTCGCTGGCAGCGAGGAACGGAACGGTTGCCCGTGAAGAATGGTCGTGGCACGTTTTAGTGTGAGGTGAGAATATTTCGTGATGCTCTAAGATAGACACCAATCTTGGTGGGAATAAGATTCACATGAAATAGGGTAATCTAATTACCGTGGTAATTCTATATCATGGGAATATTTTTTAACACCAAATCAAAACGCGGTGATATTTTATGCGAATTTAGGATCACTGATGATGCTCAATATCGGAATCTCTAAAGATCAGGACACGTGGCGGATGACATGTCCTAAGACCCAGAAGAAAGGGCCCATGGAGGACGACCAGGCCACCCTTGTACCCGACCTGCAAACACAAGCTGGCCCTCCTCGGCCTCCCTGCAAATTGGGCTCCTCGGCCCCTCAGCTCGCCCTGAGCTGCCACAGGACCAAAACTTTTCGGCCCTCTTGTCCGGCTCCGAGCTCCCCAGCCGAGGCCGTCTTCCTCGGTCCCTCCGACCGACCAACTCCACCACTCACAGGCGTAACCGCCGCTCCGCAAATCTCGCCACGCGCAGATTCTCCGCCAGCAACGTCCCATATTCCACGCCATCACGATCCCCATTAATGGGCGATCCGCTCTTTACGCGGGCATGACGTCGGGAGCGTAACTGCCGGCGAGATTCTTGCGCCTGCTGCCGCCGCTATATAAACCCCCATCACAAAGGGGTCAAGTAAACCATTTTGACTCCACTTAGCCGTTACGCTGCTCGGATCTAGTACTAACTTGATCGTCGGAGGGTCCTCAGTGGTACCAAACCACCCTGGGACTTCTTTGCAGATACTCGGCGCTAAACTCCTCAAACCACCAATCTCCTCAAAACCCATTGAGACTCACACACAACAAGAGATCACCTCCAACACCCACCGGGAGATCGACGGAAGACAGCATCTGACGGAGACCCGAAAAGGACCTCCATTAGTTGGCGCCGTCTGTAGGAAAACAAAAGTTGACCTTCCGATCTCCATCCACATAGCAAGCAATCACTTTGAAGATCCAGGTACCAGCCGCCGCCTCCCCGTCATCGGAGGCACGGATGAACCTCCTCCGGCGACCGTCATCAACGCCCTCGCCGGCCGATAGACTGACTAAAGTCCAAACGGCCAGGCCAGGGCCCCAGATCGCCGCTCCCCCGCCTCCAGAAGGCTACGTCCCATGGCCACAGATCTCACGGGCCGATACTCATCCGCTGGGCGATCATTGAGCCTCCTCTGGCGGAATCGAAACGATGCGACCCTGGCGCTTCGCCTCCCCCGCACAGTCGATGCGCGTGCTACACGCACGTTCACCGCGACCGTTCCTATTCCCTATACCTGCAAATGGATGGTCGGGCGAAACCTCATGAAGAATCAGCCGAGCAGCTACCCTGCTCGGTTATCCCTGGCCAGTAGCTTCCCTACTCGCAATGCCAGGGATCAAAGTCCTCCGTAGAGGCAGCCGAGCAGCTTCTCTGCTCGGCTATCTTTGGCCGGTAGCTTCCCTACTCGCAATGCCAGGGATGAAAGCCCTCGCCAAAAGGCAACCCAGCAGCTACCCTGCTCGATTATCCCTGGCAGGTAGCTTCCCTACCGCAATGCCAGGGATAAAAAGTCCTCCCAGAGGCAGTCAAGCTCGACCCTCGCTCGGCTATCCCTGGCGGGTAGCTTCCCTACCGCAACGCCAGGGATCAGAAAATCCTCCCAGAGGCAGTCGAGCCTGACCCTCGCTCGGCTATCCCTGGCGGGTAGCTTCCCTACCGCAACGCTAGGGATCAGAAAGCCCTCCCAGAGGCAGTCGAGCCTGAGGATCCCTCGCTCGGCTATCCTTCAAGACAAAAGCCCTCGCCAAGAGGCACCGGGCGGTAACCCCGCCCGGCCAAGGGCCCTTGGTAGGCTTCTTACAGCCCCTCCCGCGCTAAGGACCAAAGTCCTCCCAGAGACAGTCGAGTCCTTGCTCAGCTATCCCCGGCTGGTAGCTTCCTACCACAACCGACAGGGATCAAAGTCCTCGCCAAGAGGCACTGGGCAGTAACCCTGCTCGGTGCCCGTCGTGAAGGATCAAAGCCCTCGCAAGAGGCAACCGAGCGGCTGCCCTGCTTGGTCAACTCCGGCTGGTAGCTCCCTACCCATGACGCCAGGGATTGAAGCCCTCACAAGAGGCATCCGAGCGGCTACCCCGCTCAGTCGTCCTAGGCTAGTAGTTGCCTACCCACAACGCCAGAGATCAAAGCCCTCGTCAAGAGGCAACCGCGCAGCTTTACTGTCCGATCATCCTTAGTGGGCTTCTTACAGCCCCTTCAACGTTGAGGATCAAAGCCCTCGCCAAGAGGCACCGAGCAGCTATCCTGCTCGGTCATCCCCGGCAGGTAGGTCCCTACCCACGACGTCGGGGATCCAAGCCCTCGCCAAGAGGCACCGAGCAGCTATCCTATTCGGCCATCCTCAGCAGGCCTCTCACGGCCCTTCTCACGCTGAGGATCGAAGCCCTCACCTGAGGCCGCCGAGATCCTTCTCGCTCGGCGCATCCCCAGCGGGCATCCTCCTGCCCGTCAGATGCTGAGGATCTCAAGCTCTCACCGCGAGGCCGCCGAGCTCCTTCCTGCTCGGCGCATCCCCATAGGGCATCCTCCTGCCCATCAGACGCTGAGGATCTCAAGCCCTCACCACGAAGCCGCGGAGATCCTTCCTGCTCGGCGCATCCCCAGCGGGCGTCCTCCTGCCCATCAGACACTGAGGATCTCAAGCCCTCACCACGAGGCCGCCGAGATCCTTCCTGCTCGGCGCATCCCAGCGGGCGTCCTCCTGCCCATCAGACGCTGAGGATCTCAAGCCCTCACCACGAGGCCGCCGAGATCCTTCCTGCTCGGCGCATCCCCGGCGGGCGTCCTCCTGCCCATCAGACGCTGAGGATCTCAAGCCCTCACCACGAGGCCGCCGAGATCCTTCCTGCTCGGCGCATCCCCAGCGGGCATCCTCCTGCCCATCAGACGCTGAGGGTCTGAAGCCCTCATCGCGAAGCCGTCGAGATCCTTCTTGCTCAGCGCATCCCCAGCGGGCATCCTCCTGCCCGTCAGACGCTGAGGATCTCAAGCCCTCACCGCGAGGCCGCCGAGCTCCTTCCTGCTCGGCGCATCCCCATAGGGCATCCTCCTGCCCATCAGACGCTGAGGGTCTGAAGCCCTCATCGCGAGGCCGTCGAGATCCTTCTTGCTCGGCACATCCCAGCGGGCATCCTCCTGCCCATCAGACGCTGAGGGTATGAAGCCTTCATCGCGAGGCCGTCGAGATCCTTCTCGCTCGGCGCATCCCAGCGGGTATCCTCCTGCCCATTAGACGCTGAAGAGCTCAAGCCCTCACTGCGAGGTCGCCGAGATCCTTCCTGCTCGGCGCATCCCCAGCGGGCATCCTCCTGCCCATCAGACGCTGAGGGTCTGAAACCCTCATCGCGAGACCGTCGAGATCCTTCTTGCTCGGCGCATCCCCAACGGGCATCCTCCTGCCCATCAGACGCTGAGGGACTGAAGCCTTCATCGCGAGGCCGTCGAGATCCTTCTTGTTCGGCGCATCCCAGCGGGCATCCTCTTGCCCATTAGACGTTGAAGAGCTCAAGCCCTCACCGCGAGGCCGCCGAGTTCCTTCTGCTCGGCGCATCCCCGGCGGGCGTCTTCCTGCCCATCAGACGCTAAGGATCTGAAGCCCTCTTCACGAGGCCGCCGAGCCCCTTTCTGCTCGGCGCATCCCAGCGGGTAGCTTCCTATCCAACAAAGACAAGGATCAAAGTCCTCCTTAGAGGCAGCCGAACGGCTTCCCTGCTCGGCTATCCCTGGCCGGTAGCTTCCCTGCTCACAACGCCAGGGATCAAAGCCCTCGCCAAGAGGTAACCGTGCAGTTTCACTGCCCGGTTATCCTTAGCAGGCCTCCTACGACCCTTCCAACGCTAAAAATCGAAGTCCTCCTTAGAGGCAGCCGAGCGACCCCCCTGCTCGGCTATCCCTGGCCGGTAGCTTCCCTACCGGCAACGCCATGGATCAAAGCCCTCGCAAGAGGCATCTGAGCGGCTACCCCGCTCGGTCATCCCAGGCTGGCGGTTGCCTACTCGCAACGCCAGGGATCAAGGCCCTCGCCAAGATCAACCGAACGGCTTCCCTGCTCGGTCATCTCCAGCAGGCATCCTCCTACCCAACAGACGCTGCAGATTTATAGCCCTCATAACGAGGCCACTGAGCCCATCACATGCAGCGGACCCGAAGCCCCAACAAAAAACATCAGGTGATCGAAATCAACTCGACGACCGATTGCTCCACTTGTCGTTCCCGCACTGGACCGCGCCCCATCAGACGCCACAGGTCTGCACACGTCGCGTCGGCCAACCGACACTTGACACGTAGACCGTCGCTTCAGTGGCAGGATGCATGAACCGGCGCACCTTCCTTAAATGCAAAGATCTCGCCCTAATTCGCTGGCAGAAAAGACAGCTGACAGACCGGGGGCGCGTCCCGACGAAACCTTAGGAGGGAGCTTACCCCGGGCGGCCCGACAGTCCACTCCTGACCCGACCCGCTAGCTGGTCGGGACAAGAGTGGGGGCTAATGATGATGCTCAATATCGGAATCTCTGAAGATCAGGACACGTGGTGGATAACATGTCCTAAGACCCAGAAGAAAGGGCCCACAGAGGCCGACCAGGCCACCCTTGTACCCAACCTGCAAGCACAAGCTGGCCCTCCTCGGGCCCCCCTGCAAATTGGCTTCCTCGGCCCTTCAGCTCGTCCCGAGCTGCCAAAAGACCAAGACTCCTCGGCCCTCTTGTCCGGCTCCAAGCTCCCCAGCCGAGGCCGTCTTCCTCGGTCCCTCCGACCGACCGACTCCACCACTCATAGGCGTAACCGCCGCTCCGCAAATTTCGCCACGCGTAGATTCTCCGCCAGCAACGTCCCACGTTCCACGCCATCACGATCCCCATTAATGGGCAATCCGCTCTTTACGCGGGCGTGACGTCGGGAGCGTAACTGCCGGCGAGATTCTCGCGCCTGTTGCTGCGTGCTGCCGCCGCTATATAAACCCCCATCATAGAGGGGTCAAGTAAGCCATTTTGACTCCACTTAGCCGTTACGCTGCTCGGATATAGTACTAACTTGATCGTCGGAGGGTCCTCGGTGGTACCAAACCACCTCAGGACTTCTTTGCAGGCACTCGGTGCTAAACTCCTCAAACCACCAATCTCTTCAAAACCCATTGAGACCCACACACAGCAGGAGATCACCTCCAAGATCCACCGGGAGATCGACGGAAGACAACATATGATGGAGACCCGAAAATGACCTCCATCAATCACCGTCTAAATTAGCTCCTGTTAGTGATATATGCCCTTGAGGCCATTATTGTATCATACTGAATTGTATATTACTTAATGGAAGCCTGGGATGTACACGGATATAGTAACAGTCTTGCTCAAAATGGTAGTTTGCTGCCTGGTTTGTTTCTACCTCGATATGTGCATGTGTTTTTGCATATCGCTTATTCATATTTGTAGAGCCCTCAGGATCTTTGCTTGATTACCCATGTTGTGATGGCAGTTACACTAGCGGGGGCTGGGTAGTCTATAAGCACATCCTTATACAGGTCCCCGGTCGTAGAATTATCGAGACAGGGTATCAATACTTCAGAGTAGACTAGTGTATACGCTTCTTATCCCAGCATGGGAGATGGTCTGTCCCACAGCCATTAGCACATCGTGCTGGAGATAGTATGCAGGTGCTCATTAGGTTATGAGTACACTGGACAGGACTCGTCGGGAACTGCTGGTGGGTATTATACCTATCGTCGGGCAGCAGTTCCCGGGTGCCATGAGTACAGCTTAGTCCGTCGACTTGACACTGCTACTTCTCCTCGGGTGTGTTCCCACTGTATTTTGATTACTACCCTACCACGGTTCAAAGGAGTCGAATAGGTAGTAGTTGGGTGCAGTCCCGAAGCACTTGGAGACAGTGGCGGTTAGATATGATTCGTCTCTCCCGGTATTGGGAGTTGATATCGTGCTGTGTTCGGAAGACCATTACACAAAGTCCTTAACCAAGGCAAGCGAGATTTACAGGTAGGTACTCCAGTAGTTTCTCAGGGTGTTTTGGGCTACTCTCCGACACGACTTATTGCATATTAGGGGTCTGACGATTATCGCCCCCTAAGCCCGATATGCGATACTCTTAGACGAACAGACCGGACTGTACGGAGATTGCCACAGACATGCTCGGTAGGAGTTTGGATGAGTTATTCTCATCGGCCTTCTTATCGACATATACCTGGGGGTTGTTATGTGCAGCTAGTACCGCTTGCGGTATGTGGTTAAACCCAATGCCAGCGTAGTGTCGAGTCTTTAGAGTCCCACACAGAGGGTTTTCCTGCATCGAGCAAAAGATATAGAGGTCGTATGGTTTTACGACAGGGTTCGATCGTGTACCTGTACTTATGCACGGATGATGATTCAGATAGATAATACTAGTGGACTTTGGTTTAAACCAGATCCTGGTATTATACCGATGGATTGTTTTCGTCTCTTTTGTATTCGTATTTTTCGGAATACAGATACAAGTATGTATATACGGACGATGGGCGTTTTTGTAATTTGTTCAAAGATGCTTCTAGAAGACGACATAACATATTTGTATTAATCATTTTAATTTAAATGATTATTCATTTTTGAGGTGGAGGAAATGAGGTGGATTTTTGCATAGAAATGAGGTGGATTTAGTTTTAGGTGACACTTATGGGGTTTTCATCCCATGACTCACCAAGTCAATTATGCAACATAATTCATTTTCTAGTATGAATTATTCATATGAGAAAAGGGATGGTTCAGTTTAGACCCATGAGTGCTTATACTCTTTTGTTATGCAAAACTGTACCAGCATTCTCCTCAGGCATTCATCTTCTTCCTCAAATCCTAAGCATTTCATGTGTTAAGAAACCTAGGGCAAAAATAGACATCCTATCCATCTACTCTATCTCTACATCGTTTACGACATCTAGTGTAGCAAACTAGGTGCCCTGGTTATCTCCGTTGAGGTGTGAGCTCGATGCAAAGACTCTCGAGTGGATCATCTTCGACATGAGAGGACCGACGAGGAGACCCGATCCGAATGATCCGAGGAGACTATGACGACGAGGAGGACAGCGACAAGAAGACCCGAAGGACATGGTTTCACGAGGTAACACTTCTGTCCGAGTAGTTTACCTCTTGCATGTTTGCTAGTTAGGGTTTAGGACCGATCCTGGAGTTCAAGTCGATGTTGCGATCTTTATAAAATTCGTTTTTTAAATATTCCGCCTCTCTGCGAACCCGTGGGGTGCGTGGCATCGACTTACAGTTCCTACCAAGCACGTATACATCAATTACATTTTGATTGTATTACCATTATTATTTTTGTTAGAAATAAACTTTTTGCTGCCAAAATGCCTGTGAAGTTGTAAAGCTTTTTATGATTGTTTCGTAAACAAACAACAATTAATATTTCTATGTAAGAATACATTAAAAACAGCTTTGTGTTTTGGATAGGATTTTCATTCGGCTCCGAGAAATAGCTAAAACGAAGTGGATTATCCACTTTCTGCACATCTCACTCTTGTTTAGACCAAAATAATCCGCTCGATTAATGGTGTATTTTATGAGAAAACAAGCAAATGCTTAGTAATAACAACAACATGCAGAAATTAACAAATCTAAAACAGAGGTCTGCTAATCAGTAAAATCACAAGGTTTTTTGTAACTTTGTTGCCAATGAAAAATATATAAGGTGCCAAATGAAAATACTTCATCTCATTAAATAAAAAACGATGGTCTGGTCTCGACAGCACAGCCTCTGATCCCTTTTCTTCTTCCCCACTCTTCTCTTTAATTTTCCTGTCGTCTCATTTCTCTCAAAAATTTTAATTAAAAAAGTCAAAAAAGGCTAAATTAAATCAGAAAAAAAAGAAGGAAAATCAATGGCGATGGCGAGCTTGGCGAAGCGAAGGGCCGCGGGCCTCCTGATCCCCAACGCGCTGCGCTGCTCGGCGCCCTCCAGAAGCTTCGCCTCTGGATCCGACGACAACGACGTCGTCGTCATCGGCGGCGGGCCCGGCGGCTACGTGGCGGCGATCAAGGCGGCGCAGCTGGGGCTTAAGACCACGTGCATCGAGAAGAGGGGCACGCTCGGCGGCACGTGCCTCAACGTCGGCTGCATCCCCTCCAAGGTGAGGGTTTTGATGAGTTTGGATGTTAGATCTAATTGTTTGACTAAATCTTAGTTATTGAAATTATTTATGCTGATTTAGGGTTAGCTTGCAGTGTTTTATGGCAAATAAGTGGCTGTTTGCCGAGTTCAAATGATGTATAAATCATAGCTAATTGAATAAAAAAATGATTGGTTGATTCAACTCGTCTAACCGGGGATGGATAGTTCAGTTTGCAGTCAGATGATGGTAACGTTTTAGGTTGTAGTAATGAACTTGATGAAGGGGATAATCTGTTTCTGGCATTAAGCGGAGTTTTTATGCAGATCAATGGCTAATGGAGTGCTGTTCTTCTACCAAAGTTGCAATAAGAATCATGCGAATAAACTTTTTATAGTAATAAGATAAGGCATTACATAGAAGGGGCTCAAATCATTATTGTTGTTGAGAAAGTTAATGATGAAGATGCATACAAATCAAGTATTAAAAAATCTTATAGGATAATAAGGAAGATGGGAGGATGGAATATGAAAGAAAAAAGCCGACAACGGCAAGCCTTTATCCAAAAATTTTGGGGTCGGCCAAAATTTTAAGGACCGTCTTCTTGGTTAAGTTAACAATTAACATATCGCTCTTAATTCCCTCAATCCATGTTCGTTTAGATCTATCCATATCCCTAATTGCGTCATTAACTACCATTTTGTCGCTTCTCCTAACCAGGGCATCGATTAGTCTTCGTTGCACATGACCAAACCGTCTCAATCGGTTCTCTCTCATCTTTATCAGTCGCACACAAGAGAGAACATAATTAGTGAAAAATATTTATTGAGCGAAAATGATACCGAACTGGTATCCTAATGTGATTGATTGTATTTTGGCCGAATTTAGGTGTAATTTTTCTCTTTGGAATCTTCTATGCATCTTGTGATATATGTGGTGTTAGAGCTTTTGTTAACATCCAAACGGAGAGGGAAATTGAAATTAAGGATGTAATCCTAGCTTGGACACAGAGATTTTTAAAACATGCAATCTACGTCATACCTATTGTTTACTACAATATAACAGCGAACTGAAGATACACCTAAATGAGGATGATAAGTTAGGGAAAGAATGGCCTTCATTCTCCTATGCAGTTATCAATTATAAGTTATAACCCAGCAGTTTCTCAATGCTGAGCTACAGAAGTTTAGATCTAAGCTTGAGATGGTAACTCTGGATAGGATGTCTCAACAGATGAGCATCGTGAATAGTAGTGAACGGACACAAAGTGTGCTGTACAACCAGGGTGCGCACTAATTTGGGACAAAGTAGGTTGCTGAAGGACAATTCAAGGATCTGAATAGTAATAAAAAGTGTGCCCCTATAAGTGCAAATTTAAAATTGGAACAGCAACAGAAGCTGAGGAATTGGTTCAAGGAGAACACTAATTAGGGAATGATGACAAGCTGTAGATTTCGTCATTGGAATCTTATTTTTTTCCCCTTCTTTTTCTGCTCCATTTTTTCTCTCAGTAGTCTGCGCGTCACGGTGCTTATGGACAACCACATCATGTATCTTGTATTTAGATTAAAGGATCAGGAAAGGTCTCTTATGAGGACGAATTGAACTAGAAAGCTATCATATAGAATTATAGATGGCTTGGGCATTATTTCGGATTGAAATCTAAGTAGCTATATTGGCCTGGGCAATATTTTTGTTTATAATGTGTTAATCAGGATGGATAATTCATATTGGTGCCCAACCTTCATAGGTGGGAAAATGCGTATGTTTTGTTCATAGGGAACATTGAAGCATTATGCGCACAAGGGAATTTTGCATATTTGTTACTGATTTGCACCATTAGGCTTATACTTCTGTACATGTATTTATTAGCAAATCATTCTCTCATTTTGTAAAATATGAATCTATTAGTATCATTACCTTTTTTTCTGCTAAGTTCCATAATGTTGTTATCGACCAGAAACACAAACTAAGACTCAATTCTCTTGATTTCAGGCTCTCTTGCACTCCTCTCACATGTATCATGAAGCCAAGCACGCTTTTGCAAGCCAGCGTGTCAAGTTCTCCAACCTCGAAATCGATCTCCCGGCAATGATGTCACAAAAAGATAAAGCTGTCTCTGGCCTAACCAAAGGAATCGAAGGGCTATTCAAGAAAAACAAGTTACATACGTCAAAGGCTATGGAAAATTCCTCTCCCCCACCGAAATCTCCGTCGCCACCCTCGATAATGATTCCACAATTGTCAAGGGCAAAAACATCATTATTGCAACCCGGGTCTGATGTCAAATCCCTACCTGGAGTCACCATTGATGAAAAGAAATCGTCTCATCCACCGGTGCCCTAGCTTTATCCGAAATCCCAAAAAAACTTGTAGTAATTGGTGCAGGCTACATCGGCTCGAAATGGGCTCAGTGTGGGGTAGACTGGGCTCTGAGGTAACAGTTGTCGAATTTGCGTCTGACATTGTTCCAACAATGGATGGTGAAGTTCGAAAACAATTCCAACGAATGCTCGAAAAGCAGAAAATGAAGTTCATGCTCAAAACCAAAGTTGTAGGAGTCGATACATCAGGGCCCGGGGTAACCCTAACCCTAGAGCCAGCTTCTGGTGGCGAGCAAACTACTCTTGATGCCGATGTGGTTTTGGTTTCGGCAGGCAGATCCCCGTTTACGGACAAACTAGGGCTTGATAAAATCGGGGTCGAAACAGACAAAATGGGCCGAATTCCAGTAAATCATCAATTCATGACAAATGTAAAAGGTGTTTATGCAATCGGTGATGTGATACCAGGTCCCATGCTCGCTCATAAAGCAGAAGAGGATGGTGTAGCTTGTGTAGAGTTTATCGCGGGCAAACATGGCATGTGGATTATGATTTGGTGCCCGGGGTTGTGTACACTCACCCTGAAGTGGCTTATGTTGGAAAAACTGAGGAGCAGGTTAAGGCATTAGGGGTTGATTATAGAGTTGGGAAATTTCCATTTATGGCGAATAGCAGGGCGAAGGCGATCGATGATGCTGAGGGTTTGGTGAAGATTTTGGCGGAGAAGGAGAGCGATAAGATTTTGGGGGTTCACATTATGGCACCGAATGCTGGAGAGCTGATTCATGAGGCCGTTTTGGCTATGCAATATGGAGCGTCGAGTGAAGATATTGCGAGGACTTGTCATGCTCATCCGACTATGAGTGAGGCTGTGAAGGAAGCTGCTATGGCTACTTATGACAAGCCTATTCATATGTAGGTAGTTTTATTTTTGTTGGTTGTGCTTCATGAGGTTTGCTTGTTTTTATGAGGTTTTGTAATAATTTTGGGTGGAAACTCAGTATTGTTCCTTTACTGGGAAGTATTACACTGCTCTTTGTGAGTAAAAACAATTGAGAATTGAGAATTTTGTTTCTGCGAACAATTATTAAGCTCTCAGAATTCGAGACTGAAGATCGATATGCGCTGGATGATTGTGCGTGCATTGTTCATGTTTCAAGGTGAGATACAAAAATAAATTTGGTGTTATAACCATTTGCTTTAGAAAATTTGTTGTGGATAAATGGTTGATGATAGAGATTTTTGTTTCTGTGGGCATTTTGTTGAGCTGTTATGTTTCTGGACCTGACTTGAACAGAATATAGAAATGATTTCATGTTTAGATTCAGTATAAGTTTGGATGTATGATCCTTTGCTTCAAAAATATATATTGTTTGGCTTATGTGCATTGCAGGTTATACATGCTTTTTATATGGTTTGTGCTCTACATGTTCATATCATGTTGATTAAGCCTTGTTAATATAGTTATGCTTCTTTTGGAGTAATGTTATAACTGCTGTAAAGTACAGCAATGCTTCTTTTGGAGTAATGTTATAACTGCTGTAAAGAAACATAAGGTTATCTCAAATTGAACCAGACCTTGCATAAAAGTTCATTACAATTAACAAACATTTACAGCTGCCAGCATCACCAAAAAGCTCATCCTTTGTTCTGCGAAGTAAAAAACTGAAGACAGGAAACTGCTATTAGATCCTGATTACGCACATATCAAAAAAACACAGACGGACCCTTCCGTTATATCCGCTGTTTTATCCACTCATTCACCATATCTAGAAGAAGAGCAATAATAGCATGCGTTCTGAATGAAAAAACTGCAACCTCTTTTCCCGTCACCTAAAACAATCCATGGCTCTACTACTCTTCTATGGTGATTATATGTTTCTTCATCATCGCAATCTCCGTAGCTAAGGGCACTTGGCGATTAGACGTCTTGACAAAAATATGACTATTGGAGCTTGTTGTTGCTGCGAAAGCGCAATCTAGGGAACCAAAGCTCATCTTGAATCGAATTGCTGCCTCGCATTCATCCTGGTGGTTGCTGGGGATGAGGATTGTGGGCATTCGTCGTGTTGGTTGGGATCGTTTTGTGGGATATTTTGGCTTACGATTTAAATATCATGTTGTATTATACTAAATAGCTAAAATCTGCGTACTTTAGAACCCAAAAAAAATTAGGAGATTTTTTTCCCGTCTATTTTAAAACTTGTCAAATGATTCTGAACTTTGAGCAACCCTAATTTCAGCGCACCCTGGTTGTATTTTCTTAAGAAATTTAAAGTAAACTACAAATAAAAATCTCAGGACAAGGGCAAACCAGTCATTTACACACAGTGAAATCAAGTGGTCGTTGGTGGTTGCAGCGCTCTCAAGACTCTCATCTTAATTCACTCGTTGCTTCTTCTCAATCTCAAAAATCAGGGTTTCGGTCCAATGAAAATCTAGGGCGCCTCCCCAAAATTTCCCCAAAATGGCGAACGAATCGGAAGGCCTCGAGTATTGGCTCCACTGGCAGGTGTTCGTCTGCGCCCTGCTCTTCATCTCGCCGGCGATCGCGGCGGCGGTCGTCATCTCGAGGGCGAGAGATGATAGATTGAGGGCTTCGGATCTCTGGAGGCCATGCTGGAGAAACCTCGATCCGATATGGCTTCTAGTGTATCGCGCTCTCGTTGTCGTGATCATGTCGTGGTTGCTTCTGCAGATGGTGCTTGTTGATGGATCCTTCGCCTTCTACTTCTACACTCAGTAAATTTCTCAACTTTTTTTCGATCCCGTTCGATGTTTTGGAGAATTTAGTACAAATTCAGTGTCTTGTGGTGATGTTTTTGGGATTTATATGAAGCGCAGAAGGAATTGGTGAATTTTCAAAAAAATTAATAATTACATGGTACATGCCAATATAAGAAAGAGGTGATGGAATATGAATCGGTTCGTTATAATTGATGAATTTTGTTATGCTTAGAATCAGATATTGGACCATGGTGTAACTGGCTAACATATGAGATGTTATGTATATAATGTGCTTCCAAACTGGCTCTTTGTTCTGTTTCTTAGAAAAGGGGAATGAGTTTAGATTCATAACCGATATGGTGGGTTGCTACCTGCCAATATTCTTACATGGCTTTAATTTTAGGGGGTCTCGTATAAATGATTAGACTTGGATTTGGCACCAACTTAATTATAGAATTGAGGCCAAGTTGACAACACATAATAAATTGCGGTCCTTTTAGTCATTAAACCTTCTCGATTTTGAGATATGCAAATATATAACTCTACCTTGATGAGATTTTGAGAAGAGATCTATGGGGCGAATCATATTGTATATTGTTACCTTTTTAGAATGACATTCTGTTTTATGATGAACCTATCTGATTGCCACATCAAAATTTTACCAGGAAAGGAATGAGGATTGATAACTGTGCTTATCTGTGAGCAGTCAGATGATAGAGTTAAATGATTTTTATTTATAACTTTATGCAACTTTGTTTGATGTTTATATGGTGCATAGTCTCTTGGATCCCTGACCTCTTTTAGTTAGAGGGCATAGAACAGTACCATATCGCTTGGATACCCCCCCCCCCCAGGTTAATGTAACCTTTGTTTGAATAAAACATGCCGCACTAAGTGAAATACAATGGTGAATTGTATTGTATATTGATACCTTTTAAGAATGACATTCTGTTTAATGATGACCCTATCTGATTGAAACATCAAAATCTTACCAGGAAAGGAAGTAGATTTGCTTCTATTGTGAGAGAACAGATGATAGATTTAAATGATTTTCATTTACAGCTTTATGTAACTTTGTTTGATCTTATATTGTGTTTGATTTCTATGGCACATAGTCTCTCAGATCCCTGTCACCTTTTAGTTAGACGGCATAGATCAGTAAACTATTGCCTGGAATTTATTTCTAGTTAATTTAAGCTTAGTCGATTAAAGCACATCAAACTAGGTAAGTGAAATATTATGGAAACAGAGGTCTTGAGAAGATTTATATTTATAGTTTTAGGATGAAGGCTGATATGGCCTAAACTTTGTTAGTTGATGGTAAGTACTGTCTTTTATACTGTGCTTTGGATGCTAATGTTGCATTGACTATTCTTTCTGGTGGTAGAAGTTTTCACTTTACTATTTTTCTTCTTTTCTAATCAGGGCTTCATGCCGACATCTCTTTTGCTGTATAAGATATAGGGACTTTAGCAAGCTCCATTACATGGCACCCTTTTTTTTTTTAATCCTTTTGTTACTTGGTTTGAAATATCCATCTGATTGCTTAGAGTGCTATTCATTTATCATGGAATATTATGAAGTGGTGGAAAATACTTAGATTAGTAGAGTCAATTTATTCTAGTCCATCTTAACCTTTTTTTATTGCATGACTGATTTGCAGATGGACATTTGCGTTAGTCATCGTCTATTTTGCGGTAATGTCTTCATTCACTCTATTGATATGTCGAATTAGAAATTGTCAGCAGATTTTTTGCCTACAATTAAAAATTCTATTCTCATGCTCTTATGCAAAGCATTATTTATACAAATAGTGAACCTCTCTCTCTCTCTCCCCTTCTCTCCCGTGAGAGAGAGTGAGTGAGAGAGAGAGAGAGAGAGAGAGAGCCTTTTTTTCTTAATGTCATCTGTGAAGGTGAATTCTTTTTAATTTAATTTTGCACGCGCGTGCGTGTGTGAGAGAGATAGATCCTTTATTTCTTAATGTCAGCTGTGAAGGTGAATTTTTTAAAATTTAATTTTCATTTATTTATTTAATATAGATTGGGACCGTGATGTCCGCACATGGCTGCTGGATGTGTTTAAGAAAAGGTGCTGTGGAAAATGAGGAGACAAATGGATTTCTCAAGAGGGATTTTCAAGAGAATGAACATGCAACTTTAACTTCCAGAACAAACAATGGAATCGGATTACAAGACTGTAATGTGGAAGAAGTGAATGAGAAGGGAGCTGGAGTTTGGGGATATACAATGCAAATTATCTATCAGGTTAGCTTCTGTCGATCTGTTAACTAGACCAGTAGAAAAATACCCACAATTAATGCTAGACTGCTAGTGTCTTTCTATTGTTCCATTATGTCTCCATTTTAGAGAAACTCCATTTTTTAATCATTTTATTATTTTTCTAATGAAAAAAATGATACCGAAGTAATTCATTTTTGCAGACTAGTGCAGGTGCCGTAATGCTGACAGATATCGTGTTTTGGGGTCTTCTAGTACCATTCATGACTTCAGACCATTTCAAAGTTAACATGGTTGGTAGGCTTTACTTGCATATTCTCTAAACAGATAGCTGGGGAATTCTTTATATTTCTTTTGTATTTTAGGTCATACCTTAAAACATTCTAATATTTTCACTGCTTATGGCAAGCATCCAAGACTTGCAAGTTCTTATGATTTCAAAACAAATTTTTAACATTATCCTTTGGGTTATGCATCATCCAAATTTCTTATATACCTGTTGATATTGCTTGGCAGATAATGAGCTGCATGCATAGTCTCAATGCCGTCTTTCTTCTCTTTGATACTGCCCTCAATAGCCTGGTCAGTATATTTCATTTAGTAGAGAATGTGCATAGCGTACATCGAGTATTTAAACATAATCCGGTCTTTCTAATTTATGGTCCTTTTTCTCAGCCATTTCCCTGGTTCCGGATGGCATATTTTGTCCTGTGGAGCTGTATATATGTCATGTTCCAATGGATCCTGCATGCATGTGGTTTTACTTGGTGAGCATATTTTTCCTTGAAAATAAGATTGTGATCATGGTTACAAATAAATAGTTTCAGATTTTTTTTTGTTAACTTGATTCAACCCTCCTTTAATTGGTGTCAACTTCTAGCATGAGAAAAAGTATAGTCAAGAAAGTCTTGCCACGATCTTAAAAGACCTGTTTGCTTCTTTGATTTTTCATACTGGGTTAAAAGTCTTGTAGGAGTAAAAGTACTAGAGTATTTTTGAAGATTAAACTGATAGTTCGATATAGGAAAAACCGTGTTCCCTTCTAAGCCATGACGATCCCCTAAAGTATGAATGAGAAATAAGATTGGATTAATTGATTCTTAGAACATATTGGCTCTATTCATTCTGTAACTGAAAAATAGGTACCATACTTCCATATCTAATAAAGCAACACCCATAAGCGTAAGGATTTAATATCCAGAAATTTGTTAGATTTCTTATAATTGGTTCCAGTCTTGCTGATCACTATACGCAGCATTAGAGATTGCATCATGTTTTCTCGAGCGCAATTGTAGGACATGGGTATGCTTTTTATCATAGTCACATAATTCGGTGCATTCGCGAATTTTTGATCGGCCGATTAATTCTCCGATTTAATCGCCACTGGCGAATGCTTCGAATTATTCGCGAATAATTCATGAATTCTTCGCGAATATTTCAAATAAACAGCGAATAATTCGCAATATCAAAACCCATCGCCTCATATATTAATTTCTTTCTCGAAATCCTTCCCGAACATTTCCTGAATACTTGCCGAATCTTTTCTTAACACCTGCCGATTTTTTCCGAATAGTTCCCCGAATCCGAATTTTCGACCTCGCCGAATAATCCCCGAACGGCGAATTTGTGACTATGCTTTTTATGCATGACCTCTTCACTTTTTTTGGCTGTGGATCAAAATGTCTACTTTGCATAAAAACTTATATCACGCAAGTCTAAAAATAAGCTTGGGCCTATTGCATGTACTCAAAATCGAGTTCTTATTAATCTGAAGTGGATGTTTCTTATTTAGGTGGCCGTATCCTTTTATGGATCTCTCGACTCCCTGGGTGCCTGCCTGGTATATACAATGCATCCCCTTGTTCAACAACGTTCATCTCACTTAATTTGATATTGATGCTTAACATGCGTCAAATCTGCAGGTACATTGCAATGGCTCTGGTTCATGTCCCTTGTTACGTCTTTTATTGGCTCATCGCAAAAGCAAAGAACTCGTTTTTCTCTAAATGGTTCCCTCATTCATACATAAAGTCGTATTAGTATTTTCTTACCAATTGAAAATTCCATTATTTCTGAAGGTCGTGTTTGTTATATTTTGAGAATTGGTGCGAATTGCAGCAAAAATCTGACATTCCAAGTGTTATCTCGGTACATAATGATTATCAAGTTAAAAGAGAATCATAATTGTAGAGCTTTATTCTGATCATATGTTGAGATTAGTCACCTGTTATTCTTATTTCATGTCGTCTTGTATATGGGTAATTAGAGTCCTTAAAATAAACGGTGTTCAACCAATTATTACGAGGAGAAAGTTTTCATGGGTCTAGAGACCCATCCTTTTTTCCCAAAGGCCTCAAAGTTTACAGGCCGTTGCAATATATATATATATATATATATATATATATATATATATAATTATATAATTTTGGGTCAGTTAAAAAAAATAGACGTAAACTATAGCTGCAGATGCTCATAAACACTTCGCCGGGAGTGGAGGAAGGGTGTGGGGGATCTTACCTGGTTTTAAGTGGTGTCGACCCTACCCATCCTTTCTTGCCCTTAGAGCAGGGTGGCTGCGTTTTTTAGCCGGGCACAGAATATATCGTCACACAACCACATTAAAATCAAACAATAAACATAAACGTTTTTCTGCAACTAGCTGCATACACGCTAAATCAATTGAAATCGTGGCCAATTAGACTTATAAACAAAAAAAGACATTTTGTTGTAATTTGGGTTAATAATTCATGTACAACACATAGGAACCTGAGTGGATCACATACGGATCATATCTGTATCTGGCCGTTCTAAACGGATTCGGCTACAGATGATTATCAAGGAAATAAAATTTGCTATTCGTATTTAGTAAATAAAAAAAGAGGGATATTAATAAGTATGGAAAATGAATACAGAAAAAACCTATAAAATCAAACATTACTATTTTGGGCATTTTACCAAAAAAACCCATCATACTTCGCTAATTACTGAAAAGCCCCTCCAAACTTAGTGTTTACTTTAAAAAAACCCATACATTTAAATTGTACTAAAAAGCCCTTTTATAGCCTAAAAAGAGAATCTTTTTGATGTCTTCCGTTACTCCGTTAGAAATCTAACGGTGAGTATCATGTTAGAGTATTAAAACCTTCAAAACCACTCTTATTTTCCCAAAATTCCTAAATTTTCCGCCAGATTGGCCTTAAGATTAGGGTTTTGATCGAAAATTCTCAAATTGATCATGGAAACTGGCTCATCTTTCTTAACCTTCTCCAGCACGAGCTTGTCGAGTACCGTTATCCCTTCAATTGCAAATTTTGAGTTCGTGGACAAACTCATTTGAAAGGAGAGTGATTCTTTAGTTGTGTTACATCTAGGGTTGCATCCGGATCGAATACGGACCGAATATGAGAGTTACCATGTCCGTATCCGTTTTCTAGTTTCGGATACAGATACGCCGATAAGAAATATTCATATCCGTATCCGGGTAATACGGATACGAAGCGGATATTAAAGAGGCGGATACAGATACGAATCAGATATTTGTAAAATAACATATGATATAAAACAAATATAAATGTGAGGAGGAAACGCGTATGAAATTGATATGTTTGATTGAATGCTTATTTAATATGTTCTAAAAATATTTGATTGAGAAAAATTTCTATAGAGATGAATGCTATCAATAAATAAATACTTTAACAAATATACTGAATACAACTAGCATATTTTGCAATTGATGCAATAATGTGTCGTAATATTATTTTAAATGCATATCATATAAAAGCTATATAAAAGTAATAGTGAAAAGAATGGTTTAAATATGCATGATAAACAAAAACTGACTTAAAAAGATACAATTTTTTGTTTTTTTTTCGCGGATGTCTTTATCCGTATTCGTATTCGAATTCACATATCCGGATATCCATCTCCGGATAATTTTGCTAAAACTGTATCTGTATCCGTATCCGAAAGCATATTTAAATATATATCCGTATCCGGCCGGATATCAAAATCTGTATCCGTATTCGGTTGATATCCAGATCCAAATGCAACCCTAGCCACATCTCAATCGTCAAATAAGCGAGGATGTGTGTTCTATTTTTGAGAGAAAACCCTACCTAAATACATAGAAGGAACGAGAATAGCTCAAACACAAGTTACATACCTAATGGAACACTAACTTTTGTTAGAAACCAGCGAGTGTGGCTTTTTAGCACAATTTAAATGTACATTGAGCTTTTAATTACATACGAAGTAAGGAGGGGCTTATTAGCGAAGTATGAGAGGGCTTTTTAGTAAAACGTCCTACAAACGGGAAAAAAATACCTAACAAAATCAAGGGCAATTGTCAAACCCCATCAAGCACTTTTTCTGTTGTGAAAACCCTCGGCCCTGAAAAGTTAGTCAAAATCCGTCTAAAAAAGTTTTTGGTTGTCAAGAAACCCCTTACGTGTGATATCTATATCTAGTTTCCTGCGATATCTAAACCGTTTCCTGCAATGTCTAAATAGTTTGTATGAATTACTTAGATATAGCAAGCTATTATATGGACATTAGTGGAAAAATTTATAAAGGGTCTATGACCGGCTTTTGACAGTGGGAAAATGCGTTTTTTTAATACAATTTACCCTAAAATCAAACATTACTATTTTCTATATCAGATACAAATTCGGGACAAATAGTCATAGGAAATGAAACTTACAATCCGATAAAAATCAGAGATACGGATACCGAGTTCGTCTCGAATTTTTTGTATCCAGTTTACATCCCTAACAACAAAATAGTTTATTTAGGGCCTGTTTGGTTGGAGGATTATGAAAGAATTGGATTGTGGAATCCAAAAAATTGCGAGGATTCCATAATTTTGTGTTTGGTTGTGCGGTTTGGATTTGTAGGATTCCTTTGGTTTTTATGGGGGGCCATCACAAAACAAGAATCCTACAACCTTAAAAAGTATGGAGAATTTGCAAGGATTTGGCACTATTCATTGTACTTTTAGATGGATAGGATTTGGCACTGTTTGGATTCTTGAATCCAAAAAAAGAGTTTGGATTCTTGAATTCCTTATTTGGTTGTTTTGGATTTGCTTATTTTTTGTGAGGGGCCAACTATTTTTTTGGATTCTTGAATCCTAAAAAAATCTATGGATTTATATGGATTTGGCACTGTTCACATGGGTCCCACGTACTTTATGTTATTAAAAGATCCCCCTCTCTCTATCTCTTTCTATAATTCTCAAATCCAAATCCCACTTATTTTTTCCCCCAACCAAATAAGAATTACAATGATCTATAAATCCAACACTAGGTATTCAATACCAACAAAACACAAAATTAGCTAATCCAGATTTTTTCCAATTGTACTATTTAGGAATCCAGATTTCAAAATCCTGCAACCAAACAGCCCCTTCGGGGTGTGAGTGATATATGCCCTAGAGACTATTATTGTATAGTACTGGATTGTATATTATATTTTGGAAGCTTGGGATATATACAGATATAATAAGTTTTGCTCGACATTATAGTATGCTATCTGGTTTGAATCTATCTTAACATGTGTATATGTTTCTTTTAACGTATCGCTAATACATATTGATAGAGCCCTTAGGATCTTTGCTTGACTACCGGCGTTGTGATGCCAGTCACACTAGTGGGAGCCGGGTAGTCTATAAGCACATCCTTAAATTTGTCCCTAGTTGTAAGATTATCGAGACTGGATATCGATACTCCGGAGTAGACTAGTGTATACGCTTCTTATCCCCGTCAGGGGAGGTGGCCTGTCCCACGGCCATTGATATACGGTACCAAAGATAGTATACATGTGCTCATTGGGTTATGAGTTACACTTGACGGACTCGCTGGGAGCTGTTGGTTGGTATTATACCTATTGTCAGTTATTAGTTCCCCGGTGACATGAGTACAGGTTAGTCCGTTGATTTGACATCACTGTCGGGGTCAAAATTTACACCCCGGTTGACCAAGTCAAAATCAAAGTCAACCCAAGCCAAGTGGGCCCAAGCCCAGGTCAAGCGGGCCAATTCCCGGGTCGAGCCCGAACATGAAGCCGCCGGCCTTCCCCGTGCCAAAATAAAAATTTTGTAATAAATAATTTTGGTGTATTTTTTTTTTATGAATAAATGTAAGAAAAATATGCATAAAACCAAATTTTTGTAAACCCCATGGCTCATGTGCAAAAAAATTAAGCACATAAGGTATGGGGTGGCACAAGTGCCATTTGGCAAAGCCCAAGGGGCTATATGTAAAGTTTGTAGCCTATAAAGGCAAAAATGATGAAAATATCTAAGAACTTTTTTTCTCTCTAAAAAAAAATTTGGGTCTGTGCTCCCTCTCCTTCCTCAAGGTTCTAAAACCTTCTTCCCCTTTTTGAATTAAATCAAGAGTTTAACTCTTCCTTTTCTAAAAAACAAATAGTTTTCCACCATCAAACCCTTGAAGGGGAACTCGGATCTTCCATCAGATCTCGAAAGGGGGAGATTTTGAATCTCACCCCCCTTTTTCTCCAAAATCTGGCCACAAAAAGGAGGAAGAAGGAGAGCCATCTCCGAAAATCCCACTTTGGAAAAAGATCCAAGGCTCAAGAGAAGATCCAAGGCATAAGAAAGAAGAACCTCTGAAGATTTTTGGGGAGTTTAACTCCAAGACCCAAATCCTCAAAGGAGTTTAACTCCCAATCCAGACCCTTTAGAAGTTTAACTCCAAATCTAAATCTTTTGGAGTTTAACTCCACTCAAAATCCTCTTTTGGAGTTTAACTCCTATTTCCAGGGGTAAAAGCCCCTTCTTTTCGCCGGCGCCCAAGCGCCCAGAGCCCACGTGCCGGGCACGTGAGGCGCTAGCGTCTAAGCGCCCAGCGCCCACGTGCCGGGCACGTGAGGCCCAAGCGCCCAAGCGTCCAGCGCCCAACGCCCGCGTGTTAGGCACGTGAGGCGCTGGCACCAACGCGTCCTCTGGACGCTATTCTTCCTTTTTTTCATACACACACTCCACAACACTGTCCTCGTTAGAAAAAATTTCTAACGAGGCGCTGTTAGCCCCCTTGACCTCCAGCCCGCTATCCGGATAGCGGGACCCCTGTAAAAACTCTGCGGGCCCCCCGATATATCCAAAACCCTTTCAAAACACAACACTGCACATTGAGTTCGCATGACCTGTTTGACCCGTCAATCGGAGGTTCTCTTGCTCCAAAGGCGAGGAGTAATAACGGCAGCTTAGTTCGCGGCTACCGGAGATTCGGATCTCCACAATCAATAAACCCTAGCCTACCATAGGCAGGGGGAATCTGTAATGCGCCTGACAAGCGCGCGCATATTCCTATCTCAATGGGGTGACGAAAAACACCCTACAGATTCTGGCACGCCCGGTGGGATATTTCTCTCCTCCCATATCTCAGGTCAAGTGTTCATGCGAACTCATTTAACATATATGCCGATGTTCGTACTAAAATGATGTTTTTTTCCTTTTCATGCAGCAATCAATTTTCAACGACGATGTCTCCTAAGATGAATTCAGCTTCCGACGCGACCCCGATCTCGTACGTGGCCAAGATCAATGCCCGCGTGGTTCTCCCTGCCAGTCTCAGCCGGCAATGGGAGGAGCCACCCCGTCAATTTGGTTCCGTCATCATCTACCCTGCTGGAAGCGCTCATCTGGCGGAGGTCACGGCAAAGCGGCCAAACCGACCTCAAGGAGTAGGAGGCCGAACGTTGTGGTCGCCAAAGCGTCCCACCCCAGATGCAAATCTGTATTCGAACGGCTCTCCACTGTTCTAACTGGGGGAAAGGCTGTCAACATCAATGGGACCACAAAGCAGCTCCAGCAAGCTCAGATGGTGCCCTTGACAATCGCGCGAATGGGCATCTTCTCTGGCCTCTCTATCAATCGGTCTACGGCATCTTCCTGAAGAGCCGAAATCTGCCAAGTGCTTAAAACAGAAAAGTTAAGGCAGAAGCGGTTCATGTATCGAGCCAATAAGAGGGCCATGACTTCGGCCATGTAGAATCTTGTGAGGTTCCAAGAGCAGGGTTACTCCGCGATGACGGCTGAGTCGGCCGTAAAAATCAGCAATTCCTTCGAACCTCTGAAGTGGGTTCAGAAAAATGTCATGACCGCCAGAATCAAGAAGACAACGGTCCGAACGTTGCTACAAAGAGACGTGTCCCAGCCCCAACAGAAAAATTATGACACTATCTCTTCAAGAGTCTATCGGGCGATTTGTGCCATGCGAGAGCAGCGAGGCAAATCCAGAAAAGAACTGCCAGCACCCCTCAAGAACCCGGTCAGACCAGCCGCTTTCAGTCGATTGCCCGTTGCCGAAACAGGAGGGCCACGACAGCGATCCGTGAAATCAGCTGCCAATAATGAAATGATGGCCAGATATGTTATCCATACGGTTTATATGGCGGGCGGGCGCCCCAGCGACAACCTTCACAGCAAAAGTAAGGATGGGGCCACCACATCCCAAGCCCAATCTGGCTTGAATGTGATTGCCGCTTCACAAGAACAGCTGCCTCCGCTGGATGATGAAAACCCTCTCGATGAGGATGATAGGCAGAAAACCCCCTCAGTCCATTTAGAGTCAAGCTCGGATAGCGAGGAAGAGTTGACTTTCCGCCCCAGGACCGCGGAGCAAGAGCTGCTTCAAGAGCTTAGAAAACAGCTCAGGAGCAAAGATAAAGAGATGGCCAAGCTCTATTCGAAAATTGACGACCTAACGAACGTTGTGATGCAGCTTATGGCTCAAATTGCTCGAGCGCCTCCCAATCAAGCACAAGTCTCTACTCATGAGCCGGGTGATGACAACCCGAAGCAGCCGATGCCTGTCCCTTTGGGTCTAAGATTGGTCGAGCCGCACGAAAGCCGGCCACATTCCACTTCTAGGGATGCCTTGGCCCCAGATAGAACTATCCCGCTAACACAAGATCGGATAATGGATTTGGTCACCAGCAAGATTAAAACATTGGTGGCCCAAGCTGAAGCTCAGAAAGAAATTGGCAGTAGTGGGCGGCCATATCCCGTACAATACGATCTGATCGAGTTCCCGAGCGGCTACGTCATTCCTAAGTTTGAAAGATTTGATGGGACAAGAAATGCAAATTAGCACGTCGCCCACTTTAAAGTATTGTGCGGAAATACAGGGGGCAATGATGCGCTCCTTCGTCAGTTTGTCAACAGCCTGACCGGTGTCGCTTTTGACTGGTACGCGGGTATACCAGACGGGTCCGTCATTACCTTTGCCCAAATGGAGCCTCTGTTTCGGCAAAGGTTCATGAGTGTCAGTGATAAAATCTCCATTGCTGACCTTGTGAGGACCAAGCCGGGGAAGAATGAAAGCAACACCGACTTTATCGCCCGATGGCGTAATCTCACGGTCAAGTGTGAACCACCGCTGGAGTAGGACCAGTCCGTCAGCCTTCTCATTGGGAACCTCAGCAATTGGATGGTCCCATTCTTGTGTACAGCAGGCCTGAAGACGTTTCAGGAGCTAACCAAGAAAGTCCAGATGCTGGAATGCTCGAAACAAGAGTCCACCCCAGACTCTCCGAGAGACAAGACTTGAAAAAGCAAGAGGGACGACAACCGTAGATGTGGGAATTCCAACAATACCAATGTCTTCAATGCGTCCGACAATGAAGACAAGCGAAAGGCAGGCGATTCAAAAACCAACCGGCTTCGAAAGCCATTGCTGGGAGGAGAAGAGCCTTCCCCAGAGGAGAAAAAGAATAAGGTTTACTCTTTCAGAAGGGACAAGGCCCGCAAGATATTCAAAGATGCCTTGAACAATGGTCTACAATTGCCGGAGTCGAAGAGACCCCACGAAGCAAAAATGACAGACAATCCCCTGTATTGTCCGTACCACAGAGTAGCGAGCCATGCGATCGAGGATTGCTATATCTTCAAAGACTGGGTCGAGAAACAGTACAAGACTGGAGAGATCGAGCTGTCCAAGAGTGTGTTGGTGAACAATCAAGTTGCAACCACCAACTTTATACAGACAGAAGCTGAAGCCTTCTGGGAGCAGACAGCTGAACCCGCTGCCCTGAGAAATGAAACTGACTTACCGCAGTCTCCGTGGAGTAAGCACATATCTAATAAGACGAAGAAGATACTAAAGCTACTTGAGAAAGAGCTCAGGACGGAATGGGAAGGGCAGAAGAAACCTACCATTCCAGCTGCCAATGCGGCTCCATCAGGCTCAAAATCCAAAAAGCTCGAGAAGAAGAAAAGTGCATCTCGGCGCGAAAAAGAGTCTGCAGGAAGATCGACCATTCAAAAATATATCGACTCCCTCGAAGACTATGAATGGAAGGAAAGAACTCTGATTCAATTGAAGGAGTTCCTCCCTATAAAAGCGGCTGAAATTCTAGAGGAGTTAGAAGAAGACTCCAATGAAGAGATCTCTATAGTGACCTGTTACGCGATCCATCTTGGCAGCGACTCTGAGGAGGAGCTCTGTTTTCCCGAAGAGGACGAGGAGCTCGCTACAAAGGCCAACCAAATTCAGCTCAGAAGCGGCAGGGCTCTGCCGCCAAATCAGGGCAATGCCCCAAAAGGAAAGGAAAAACATGTGGCTAATGAGGAAGATGGCGTAGAACCGGCTAATGAAAACTCAAGTCCTTCCTCGGTGGACTATAATGTCTTGGCCCATCTCCGAAAGCTTCCATCTCTCTTGAGCATCTACGATGCCTTGGTCCTATCTAAAGAGCTTAGAGATGTTCTCATTCACGCTCTACAAAACCCTAAGCGGTATCAGGCTCGCTTTGCGGAAATTAATATGAAAGAAGCCCAGTATGCTCTGCATGCCGTCGCAGTCACGTTTAAGGACGAAGACTTGCTACTGGGAACGACTGAGTATAATCGGCCGCTTTACGTGATCGGGTACAGCGATGGAGATCGAATTAATCGCATATTGATTGATTCGGGATCCTCAGTGAACATCATGAACTTGCAGACTCTGAAGAGTTTGTCAATGGACGTCCGACACCTGTCAAAGGAAAGGATTGTCATTCAAGGCTTCAATCAAAACTGCCAGCAAGTTCTGGGGTCTATAGCTTTGTCAATCAAATTTGGGGATCTGCAAACTGAAGCTAAGATATACGTGATCGACGCTGACACGTCTTATAAAATTCTCTTGGGACGGCCGTGGCTCCACGATTACGGCATTGTTCCGTCAACTCTCCATCAATGCATGAAGTATACTAAAAACGGCGAAGAAAGACGCATTGACGGAGACATCCAACCGTTCGGTGTGCATGAAGTCCGATATGAAGATTCTCGGTACTTTGTGAACCTCCAAAGTGCTGAGCCATAGCTGACCAAAGACAGAACAGACCCGAAACTTAAAAGCAAGTCTGAGCCGGCTGTCACTTTCAAAAGCAGAAACCCCCATGTGCGTCTGCGTTTCGGCAGTGACACTGATGAGTCCGACGCTGGAAGTCCGTCCTTCCGTAAAACTCGCCCTCATTTCGGTAGCGATACGGACGAATCTGATACTGAAGGCCTATCCGACAGCAAAATCCGCCCTCGTTTAGGCAGTGACACTGAAGAATCAGAAGAAGAGGATCCGTCTTGCAACAGCTGCAAATCGGGCTATCATGCGAACAACAAAGCTACGAGAGACCTTCGAAGTTATAGAAGGGTCCCTAGCCGTCACAAGGGTGCCGAAGCAGATGTGCAAAGAGCTCGATGCACTGTCAGTCACCACCGTGGACCAGCTGAAAACTTTCTACGTTCCCGGAAGGAAAAGTGGACAGAAGGGCATCTTGTTTTATGGGTCAAATCATGTTGTGCTCCCGGACGATTTGTCTGTCGTGTGCCTTCCCTATGAGAGAGGCATAAGAACCGTCCTCAATCCTAGATACTATGCGCCCGAGATGCGGGAATATTTTAAAAAGTGCGGGTGTCGGCTAATATCAAACGGACTCCAAAGCGAAGTTTTACGAAGGGCTATGGCATCCGCCTCAGGTCCGAGCACTCATCGATGGACGAATTCCAGATAGACGGGGCATAGGTTTCATTCAACCTGATTCCAAGGCATGCTACATGATCCATATTGGTGAAGCCAGCGAAAGATCAAATGATGATGACGAGATAGCCGAGCCAGAAGAAGCTCCTCAAGAGCTCGAAGATGGCGGACAAGCAACCTTCGATGAGCTAATCGAGATTGATTTGGGAGCGCTCGATAATCCAAGGCCGACCTATATCAGCTCACTCTTGTCAGAGCAAATGAAAGAGCAGATAGTAGCCCTGCTGCATGAATTCGTTGACTGCTTCGTATGGACGTACAAAGAAATGCCTGGCCTCTCCCCTGAGGTAGCCGTGCAAAAGCTGGCTATTTCTCCAGATGTCAAGCCAGTCAAACAAGCTCCCCGAAGAATGAGAAGGGAGCTAGAAGAAAAGGTCATCGAGAAAACTAAGAAACTTATCGATGCCGGCTTCATCAGAGAAGAGAAATATATGGACTAGATCGCATGCATAGTCCCAGTGAAGAAGAAAAATGGGCAGATCCGAGTTTGTATCGATTTCAGGGACATCAACAAGGCATGCCCTAAAGACGACTTCCCGCTACTGGTCATGGAAATGATGGTCGATGACACCTCAAATTACGAGCTGCTCACCTTCATGGATGGCTCGTCTGGATATAATCAGATCAAGATATCGCCTGAGGATGAGAAACACACAGCATTTCGAACCCTGATCGGAATATACTGCTATAAGGTGATGCCGTTCGGACTGAAGAACGCAGGTGCTACATACCAAAGGGCAATGACCAATATCTTTGATGACCTAATCCATAAAGTCATCGAATATTATGTTGATGATTTGGTCGTCAAGACTAAAACTAAGGCCGATCACATCCAAGATCTCAGACCGTTTTCACTAGACTGAGCGAATACGATCTGAAGATGAATCCTCTGAAGTGCGCTTTTGGCGTGTCATCGGGAAAATTCTTGGGCTTTATAGTCCCGACATCGGGGGATCAAAGTTGACCCATCCAAGATAAAGGCCATCATGGAGATGCCCCCTCCAAAGAGTCTGACGCAGCTAAGATCTTTTCAAAGCAACCTTGCTTATATACGAAGATTTATCTCAAATTTATCGGGCAGATGTAGGCCCTTCTCAAAACTCATGAAGAAAGGAGCTCCTTTTGTCTAGGATTCCGAATGTCAAGAAGCGTTCGAAAGCATCAAACAGTACTTGTTGCACCCTCCAGTGCTTGCTGCCCCTATTCTAAATAAACCGTTGATTCTCTATACTGCCGCGCTAGATGAGTCACTCATTGCACTCCTTGCCCAGAACAACGAGGAAGGAAAGGAGAACGCCCTCTACTACCTCAGTCGAACTTTAGTCGGGGAGGAACACAACTATTCCCCGATCGAAAAGCAATGCCTGGCTCTGATATTCGCTGTGAAGAAGCTGAGGTACTATCTGCTTGCTCATCGGGTTATGCCGGTCTCCAAGGTCGACCCGCTCAAACACTTAATGACCAAAGTAATCCCCGCCTGCAGAATGGTAAGATGGGCTGTCATGCTGCTTGAGTTTGACATAATTTATACTCCTTATAAAGCAATAAAAGGGCAAGCCCTCGCCGATTTCCTCGCTGCTCATCCTATATCAGAAGGGTCGCCGCTAAATTGTGAATTACCCGATGAACAAATGTTGCACCTCGAGGATAGCGAGCCATGTTAGGAGCTCTACTTCGATGGAGCCTCATCAATAAGGACTTCTAGTAAATCAAGTGTCCCGGAGATAAAAGCAGGGATAAGATTGGTGTTCATCACGCCATCGATGGGAATCCTACGGCGTTCTTTTGCTCTCACCGAGCCTCGCACAAACAATGAGGCTGAGTACGAGGCTCTGATAGCAGGTCTTGAGCTCGCTATAGAAATGGAAATCCTTCGGCTACGAGTCTACGGTGATTCCCAGCTTGTTGTCAACCAAGTAAGTGGCGACTATAAGATATAAAAACCCAAATTAGCTCGGTACAGAAACCGAGTGGTGGAACTCATGAACCAGTTCACTCACATTGAACTGATGAGAGTCCCTAGAGCGTTGAACGGGAAAGCCGACATACTCGCTCGCCTAGCTAAAGAGCTAGCTGATCCTGACATGGATGAAATTCCAATCACAGTCAGAAGCCGGCAAATTCTGCCTCCAGCCTCTTTGCGTGAAGAAGAAGGCGTAGAACAAGAGAACAATCTTGCCAAAGAAGCTTCGATCGTCCAAGATGGGCCCGATTGGAGAGAACCCTTCATGGAGTACCTCCGATACGACAAGCTGTCCGAAGGAAAATCTGCGAGGATTCAGCTGAAGAAGAGAGCTCTCCGATACATGTTTGTAAATGACACGCTATATCGCAGGTCATATGACCAACTCTGGCTCAGGTGTCTGTCATTGGCCGAAGCCCAAAAGGTCATAAAAGAAGTTCACTCGGGCGTTTGTGGTGCTCACCAATATGGCCCCAAGATGCGACTTCAAATTAAACGGCTTGGGTATTACTGGCCCACCATGATACGGGATTACGGAGAGCATGCAAATAAATGTCATATCTGCCAAATTCACGGTGATTTCATTCACAAGCATCCCAATCCGTTGCATCCTACGGTGGTGTCTTGGCCCTTCGAAGTCTGGGGAACCGACATAGTTGGCCCAATTGATCCTCCGTCATCCAGAGGCCACCGGTTCATATTGGCCGCAACTGACTATTTCTCCAGATGGGCTGAAGCTGTCCCGCTAAAAGAAGTCAAGATAGAAAATATTCTGACGTTCTTTCAGCATAATATTCTATACCGCTTCGGTACACCAAGAAGAATCATTTCTGACTACGGGCCTTCTTTCAAGAGCTTCAAAGTCTCAAGGATCGCTATACAGCACAAGATAGACTGGAGATATTTCTCCATCTATAATCCAAGAGCCAATGGGCTAACCAAAGCCTTCAATAAGACTTGTTCCCACCGAAAGGACGCGACCGGGATGTTGGGACGTCCGGCCTGAGCTTTGAGGGTAGATGCTATTTGGTGCTATCCGTCTACCTCTCCGAAGATGCCAAGTTGATTTATGACACCATGCATCGAAGGTTTAAACGGATGCGGCCGATATAGCAGACTTCGTCAGATTCCCCCTCGTTGAGGGGGTTTTGATTGTGGGGATGCTCTTCCCTGCAGGCGCAAGCCCCTGCAGTTAATTACGCTACCGCATCGCGGTAACCACTTTCTCCTTCTCCAAATGGTCACTTCGTGTCGTGTGTGTTTGTTTTATTTTTTGGTTGCCCGTGGATTGTATACGGAGACTAATTTATATTGTCGTCCGTAGGGCGTGGATTAGTCCAAATCCGTATCTTCTTAGATTCGGGTTTGGGGTTGGGTTTAAGGACACGTTGGTCTCGTTTGAAACTAAGATCAACTTAAACGTTTGTTAAGGATACATTAGTCTAATTTTTAGACTAAGATCAGCTTAACAGGATCGTTTAGATCCAACAAAAGAGCATTTGGTCTCTATTGTTTGGTTTAGGGACATTGCGGTCTATTGTTAGTTAAAGGACATTACGGTCCATCGTTAGTTTAAGGACATTACGGTCCAAGGTTAAGGATATCATAGTTCATGGGCTTAAAGGACCCCACAGTCCGAGATTAAGGACATCATAGTCCATGGGCTTAAGGACTCTACAGTCCATAGTTTAAAGACGTCATAGTCTATAAAGTTTAAGGACATCATAGTCCATGAGTTTAAAGACCCACAGTCCGTAGTTTAAAGACGTCATAGTCTATAAAGTTTAAGGACATCATAGTCCATGAGTTTAAGGAACCCACGGTTCGTAAAGTTTAAGGACATCATAGTCCATGAGTTTAAGGACCCCACAGTCCATAGCATGTTTGGTTATCGGGACCCTTCACCTCTCTGAAGACGTTGAAGGATTACAACGACAAATATTAAAGGAGTAAAGAGATGTACCCTTGAACCAATGTTGGTTGGGAGATCTGTAGTCCCATTTGGGACTAAGATCAATTAATTAGATTATGAGCACATGGGCTCAGTTGAATCCGAATTGAGGACTTATGGCCAACTTGGGCTAATTCCAATTAGGTTTAAAATGTTGGACATTTGTTTGGGCTGTTGAACATTTGTCTAGGCTCATCCCCCCTTCATTTAGCAATGCTAAGAATGGGTCTGGGTTCTGACCATATTTTTTGTCTTGTATTGAGTGCTAAGCACTCGTATGCCATATGAGATGATCAATTTGGAAGATAAAAGTGTGTTTGAGGTTCAGTCAAAAGGGGGTACTGCCTCTGGAAGACTTAACCAATTTGGGCTAAGACTGGTTTGAATATAGTGTTAAACACTAGCACATATTTGGCGATCACGTGTTCCCATGTGATGCATTTAAACACTAAGGATGCAGTGCTTAAAATAGTGTTAAACACTAAAAAAATGAAGCGCTCACGTGAGGACACGTGAGGCGCCCTAGGATTGGGTCAAGCTTCCCTTATTTTATTCTCAGAATATTCAAATAAGTGTTAAACGCTTTTAGTCTTTATGGCCATCACGCGTGGGCACGTGATGGGCACCCATGCACTGAATATTAACAGGATTTGTTAGGGGTCACATGGGGACACGTGAGGGCGCCCATGCGTTGGATATTTAATCCTTCAGCTTTACCCCATCTCTAAAATAGTGTTTGTCAGGGGTCACGTGGGAGCACGTGACCCAATTTCATTCGTTCTCTTTTGATCACTGAGGAGGGGAGTCACGTGGACACACGTGATCAGGTTGGGTACTGATTTCTTTTACGTGCATGAAAAGTTTAAGTCCCTTGTTTAAGAATTAAATTTTTTTGTAGGGTTAAACCCTAATTTTGTTTAGAGGAATTAAATTTCTATGTATTTTTAAACTCAATTCTCTCTCTAAGTTTTGAATCTGCATGGCAGAATCTCCCCGATGAGAATTAAATTCTCAACTCATGGGAAGATCTGCTTTCAACCATGTAGAAGAACTAAGTTCTTATTTTAAGGGTTTTGTTGGAGGAATTAAATTTCTAAGTATTTGGAAGAATTAAATTCTTTAAACTCAATTCTCCCTCTAAGTTTTGGATCTGCATGGTAGAATCTACCCGATGAGAATTAAATTCTCAACTTATGGGGAGATCTGCTTCTACAGATCTTCAACCAGATGAAGAACTGAGTTCTTATTCAGAAGAGTTAAACTCTTAGTTTGAGAATTAAATTCTCTTTTTGTTTTGTAGGATCTTATAGAATGATCTCTTTCCCTTTCTAACCTAGGGTTTCTTTCTTTTCTGAAGAAATCTTCTTTTCTCTCTGGAGAATTAAATTCTCTTCTTTTTTCTCTCTGTTGTTGTATCTCTTTTTTTTTCTTCTCTTCTTGGCTCCTATTTATAGGAGAAAGAAAAGAATCAGTTTGTTTAGTCAATCTTTCATTGAAAGATTTTGATTGATTTTGTAACAAACATGATCTTTTAGATCTCTCAGTGAATTTTATTCACCATTGGATTTTTAATCCAAAAGATATTTTGTTTGTTGTTCCTGACAGTTTTTTTGGAAAATCTTTCATTGTATAGAATCTTTCTATAAATTGGTGATTTTTAATCACCATTGGATTTTTAATCCAACGGTGCTCCACTTTATAGAGAGCAATCTTTTTGTTTGGAAAGATCTAGGGAAATATTTTTCCAATTAAGGTTTTTGATTTTCTTTAATTAGAATTTAATTTTATTAGTTCAGAAGGTTTAAGAGCCTATCACGTGTTAGTACGTGACCCCACTGATTGACCATTTAATTTAGAATTTAATTCTATTAGTTCAGAGATCTTTAGGAACCTATCACGTGTTGGCACGTGACCCCCGGTCACGTGTGGGCACGTGATGCCCCGTTTAGGGTTTTCTTTCCTTTAACTCAGAGAGTTTTAAGACCCCATCACGTGGTGGCACGTGACCCACGGATTAAGCATTTAACCAAAATTTAATTCTGTTATTTTAAAGAACTCGGGAACTTATCACGTGTCAGCACGTGACCCTTAGTCACGTGTGGGCACGTGATGCCCCATTGGGGTTTTTCTTGCCGTTTAATTATACTTCAGTAGGCTTAAAGTCTTATCACGTGCGGGCACGTGACCCCATTTGATTAGGATTCAATTTTTATCCCTTCAGAGCCCTCAGGAAGCCATCACGTGTCGGCACGTGACCCCCGATCACGTGTGCGCTCGTGATGCCCCATTGGGGGTTTTCCTTGTATTTTATGAGGGAACAAGACTCTATGCAAGCTCCTGAAGAAAAATGCTTCAGCCAACAAGAGAGACTGGAATCTCAAACTTCACGAGGCATTGTGGGCATATCGTACCACGCACTGTACTCCAACTCAGTCCACTCCATACTCATTGCTTTTCGGAGTGGAGGCGGTCCTCCCCCTCGAAATCGAAGTTCCAAGTTTAAGAATGGCCGTTCAGCACGAGTTGATAGAGGAGGAAAACGTGCTCTTTCGGCTTGAAGAGTTCGACGCCCTCGAAGAAAAGAGGCTCGCGGTGCAGCAAAATCTGGAGCTATACTGAGCCCAAATGTCACGGGCCTATGACAAGATAGCCCGTCTCCGCGCTTTCAAGAAGTTGAATTGGTGTTGGTCCTCAAAAGACCGATCATCCCCAATCGACATGCCAAGGGAAAATTCGAGGCAAACTGGGAAGGACCATACGTCATCGAGAAAGTGTTTGATGGACGATCCTACCAGCGGATAAATGCCGAGGGAGAAAGGCTCATGCCACCTATCAATGGCCGATATCTCAAGAAATATTACACGTGAATGCTCCAAGTTGCAGGCGAATTAAGCACACAAGCCCTACGGTCTAGATCATACATCCTGTAAAACCGTATACAATCCATGAGCGTAAATGACCTCTATCTCTCTCAAGTTCTGCCGGTGAGACTACTTTTAAAGTCCCACCAGCGACACAAAAAAAATAAATAAAAAATAAAAAATAAAAAATAAAACGGTATGTCCACAAGCAAAACGGGCACGGATGAAAACCCGAAAGGGCTCCGTGAGTAAAAAAAGCAGGACTGCTGGCGAGTTTGTGAAAACCCGAAAGGGCGCAAACTCGTGAAAAGAGATGAAATACAGTCGCAAAGTCATCTCGACCTTGTGAGGAGAAAATCCCCGCGTGAGATCCTTACGACTCACAAAGGAGCAACACACTTGGGAATCCCCACGATTCCTAGGGAGAAATACACCTGCGAGATCCCCAAGACTCGTAGGGAAAAAATACTTTTATGAGACCCTTACGGCTCATAAAATTGAAAAATCTTAGGTGATAGGGATCTAAACCTGTCTCCTGAGCCATCGCTCCCTAACGGGAAACTGCAAATGATGAGTCACTCCTGGCATTTTGCTTCAGTGTTAGCGATGCTGATGCCGACCCAAAAACCAAATCCCAAGTCCTCCCGGGGCAAATGATGAGTTGCTCTTGGTATTATTCCAGTGCAGCAATGTTGATGCCAAAAAAGATCCAAATTCCAAGTCCCCAAACGGCGAATGATGAGTCGCTCCTGATATCATATTCCAGTGCAGCGATGCAGGCGCCAACCAAAATCCAATCTCCCAAAATTCTCCCAGCCCTACGGTTGGTCCTCAAGTTGACTACCGTATACAATCCACGGGCTCAAATAATTCTCATCATACCCATGCCCCACCGCAACCACTAGTTACGCGGCTGGTCTCCGCCCTTGGAATTATGCCACATTTGGGAAAACCCACTCATGTGTCCCCACGATACATGAGGAGAAAAAACTTACGAGATCCTCACGACTCGTAAGAAAACACCTTCGTGGGATCCTTACGACTCACAAAGGAAAAACACACTTGGGAGTCCCCGTGACTCATAAGGAGAAAGTACACCTACGAGATCCTTTAGACTCGTAGGGAGAAAATGCTTTTATGGGACCCTTATGACTCATGAAATTGAAAAGCCTTAGGTGATAGGGACTTAAACCTGTCTCCTAAGCCATCACTCCCCAACAGGAAAAGGCAAATGATGAATTGCTCCTGGCACATGTGCTTCGGTGTTAGCAACGCTGATGCCTACCCTAACCCCAAAATTCCAAACTCCAATCCAATAGACCCCTAAGTCGTTAAACTGGGAATAGATGACCCCTAAGTCGTTAAACTGGGAACGAGAGAAATCTCCTCATGGAAGATGATGATTCGCTCCTGCTACCATATTCCAGTGAAGCGATGCTGATGCCAGACCAAAACCAAAATCCCCAAATCCTGTCATGGCAGATGATGATTCGCTCCTGGTACCATATTCCAGTATAGCGATGCTGATGTCAACCCAAATCATATCAGGTCAGCAAGACAACGAACGACTTCCCTGGCGGAATCAAGCTCCACTTCGGAAACAAGCCAAATCTCGACACCGCGGAAAGCGGAGCAAGTTGAATCGAATTCTGACACCGCAAGAAGCGGAGCAAGCCAAATCAAGTATCGACTGTCCACGTCGCTAAAAGGGCAGCACCGACTATCCATGTCGCTAAAAGGGCAGCACCGACCGTCCACGTCGCTAAAATGGCAGCACCGACTCCACGTCTCTAAAAGGGCAGCACCGACCGTCTAAGTCGCTTAAAGGGCAGCACCGACCGTCCACGTCACTAAAATGGCAGAATCGACTGTCCACGTCGCTAAAATGGCAGAATCGACCGTCCAAGTCACAGAAATGGCAGCACCGACCGTCCAAGTCGCAAAAAGGGCAGCACCGACCGTCCAAGTTGCAAAAAGGGCAGTACCGATCGTCCAAGTCACAAAAAGGGCAGTATCGACTGTCCAAGTCGCAAAAAGGGCAGCACCGACCGTCCACGTAGCAAAAATGGCAGCATCGATCTCCACGTCGTTAAAACGGGAATCAGATCAAGTCGACCTCCACGCAAAAGAAGATCCATCAATTTCATGCACACAACCCACATATATGGTGTGCATTTATTGATGGGGGGCTGTAACATTTCAGAAAATATAAAATATTATTTTTGGGAATTTAATATTAAAATAATATATTTCCCGAAAACTGCCGATTTGCGAAATTGGGGTTTTCGAAAAAGGGTATAAATATATACCAATAATTATGAAATAAATAGAAATTGAAATGATTTATTCATTTAAAAATATATTTAAAGGATTTGGCAATTTTAAAATTTATTATATGCAGTTTCGATAAAAACCCGATTAGTGCACTGCTAATCGCGATTAAGCCAAATCCGCATGTCTACAGTTTTCCATGGTTAGTGCACCATGACATGTTTCATTTTATTACATGTTTCATTTCTTTTGTGTTATGGTTTATTGGTGGAGAGAAAAGAAAAAGAAAAGAGAAAAGGTCAAAGGGGACAAAATGATTAGGTTAGGTGGGCTTTTAGAGAGAGAGAGGGTGTGAATTGGTGAGAGAGGGGGAGGGGGCTGCTGCCCTTTCATTTCCCCTATCTTTTTTTTTCATCTCTCCTTCATCTCCCTCAAGCCACAACCCTCCACTAAAATCCCTAGATCTATCTCCTAACAATCCCCAAAACACTACACACCCTTCACAAATATTAATCCCCTCTTCAACCTCTATACATGGGACCAAGAAAAATTCAGTTTTGATGATCTTAGGGATTCATGGGTGCTATATGAGGTAATCCCTTCACTAATTGGGTAGTTTTTCATCTACTTTAGTATTCATATGTGTTTAGATGTGATATTGTGAAGATTAGTGAACATTGGGAAACCCTAGGGATGGTTTGAGTGTTGTTTGAAATTGGTGATGTTAGAGGCTGTTAACTAGACTTGGGTGATGTTTAAAGACCTAGACCAGACCTTAGAAACCCCAAAACACGGATTTAGAAACCCCGACATCGGATAAATGTGTGATTTTAGAGGGTATTTTGGAATCTGGAGCAACCCGGGGACACTAGAAATGATTTTGGGATTATTAGGAGTCGTGCAGGCAGCTAGGAAGCTACCACCAAGGCCTGAGCCTCAAACCCCAACCCATAGCCACAGATTTAATCAATCTGGCAGCAATTTGCGGCCAGAGTAAGGTAGAATTGTTCCAGTTTTGTTCCATGGCTCCTTTTGCACTAAATTAGACCCCTCCTATATGCAGTTTTGGCTAATTGTCACCTGGGGAAAATCTGGAAGCATTTTGGTGTGTTTTAGGCTATGTTTTCCGTATTTTAAAATGCACTTTCTTGATATTTGGATTTGTATTTGGTTGTCGGGTGTTTGTACATCGACAACAGGGGTTGTTTGATTGATTTGCACTTTAGGCCATAGGTTCTAACCTATGAGCACGCCGTGCGCCGTATCGGTTTTCTGCCTCGATTTTAATACGCATTGCGACTGTTGATTATTGTAGGTACCTTCGCGTGGATTCCGAGGCGACGGAGCATGGCGTCATCGACTTCGGCAAGCAAGAAGCAAGGTGAGTAGATCTATATCTACCGGGGAAGTCGGGTGGATGGCGTATAGCACCCCCGCAAACTTTTGATGGGAAATCGATTTATAGAATATAGTTAGGAAACCTAGATTAGGAAACTAGGGTTAGAATGAGATAGCTACGAAACCATATTAGAAACTAGAGGATAGTTAGAATGATACGTTACGACTATCATAGGATGTCGTTTAGCGATATTACCGTTTAGGGTACTGTAGGAATAGATAGTTGATGTAGATGCGTTATCCGAACCATACCTTTTTCTAAACCGAAGAATCGTATATACCTTTTAAGTATATACCTTGAGGGATGTTACGGATTTTCAAATGATTTCTCTTTCTTAAAAATACCGTAACCCCTATTTTCAAAACTACGATTCACTTCTCTAAAAATCCGATTGTATGGTTCAGATGTGTATGTTAGATTAGATACTTGTAGTGATTGAATGATTATGCAATTCGATTTGATAGGTGATTTAAATGCGATGAAAGAATATAAGACTGATATGATGATATGATGGTATACGGATGCGAGTCGATCGAGTTGATTTATACCTTGCCGGTACCCTGATATGAGATTATTGCAGATGTGACCTGGGATATAGGTACCTAGATATATATATATATATACATTTATAGAATGTTGTGAATTATGGATGATAGGCCGTATGTGATATTAGGTTGTACCCTCTTTGGTCGTATAGGATGATAGGATCCCTATTAGTATAAAGCCGCCGCACGATGATATTCCGTGCGTGATGAGTTTGACTTGATGATTGATCCTTACCCTTGACTAGAGGTTGTCGTTGTAGGGTTCCTAGGCACACTAGTGAGGTCTCACAAGGCATCAACCATGCCAATTTCAAATTTTACAAGTGCCGAGAAACCCTAATACGGATCGTTAACTAGATTTTTAGGCGAAACTAGAAGCTAGTTAACAACTTAACTAAAAGAACGGAAATACAACCTTTGTAGATCCGGTGCTCCACCTCCATAGCTCCGTGATGAAGTCCCCTTGCTGTCCAAATCAAATCCCGGGCTCTAGCGTTGGCTTCATCGGAGAAATGGACGGACTAGGTCATCGACTACGATGCCGAAGATGATCTACGTCGAGGCATCACAAGATCAAGCTCCCACTTCACCAAGTGATGAAACTTGTGAAGAAAACACCCTATACTACTTGGCAAGTGGTAGAGGATGAAGAAATAGGAGGTGGGTTCACTTTAGAATTGGATTTCTCACTCATTTCATCAAATCACCATTGATGGAATCAAGCTTCTTCATCTTGAAGAAGAAGAAGAAGAAGAAGATGATGTTATGATAAGTTATATTTAAAAAGAAAACAATATGATACTTATCATGTATTCAACCATGGTTTAGTGTAGAGATTTAACTAAGGTTAGATCAATGGTTAGGGTTAGAGAAGAGACAAGAATGGTGGACTTGTTCAAAACTTCAAGAAGCTTCAACAAGCAAACAAAACAAGCCACCATTTTCTTTTCTTCTTTTCTAAAATAAATAAATAAATAAATAGATAAGAAAATGAAAACCCTAACCATTACACAATCATGGTTTAATCTTTACACAAACCCAAGTGAGCATGTATCATCAAACATGATACAATCTTGTGCACAAAAATATATCACATATACAATGTGCATTTCAAGTGAGAAAATCCATTTAAAGTGAACCAATACTAGTTAATGCAAAGTAATATATCAAATATATAATTATGCATTAAATCATTAAATCAACACTTGATTTAACGATCCGGTCATATCGCATATAACCGACTAATATCCAATGTATCGACTTATCGAATCAATCCTAGATTCGATAACTAGGTTATATCGCATACAACCATTCGATACATTCATCGCGAGAATGAAATACGGTATCACATACACGCATTATTCTCGGTCCCGCACATATCTCATATGCGCTCCTATTTCGTTTCGCTTGAGCCAGGAAACCTCTGTGTAGGACTCTAAAGACTCGTCAATACGCCGGCAGCAGGTGATGATCATATCAAACACCCACAAGCCGCAAGCGGTCTGCTAAACGTAACGGCCACCCGGGTATTGAGCGATCAGAAGATCGACGAGCAAGCCCGCTCATACTCCTGTGAATCCAACCAGTAACACTTTACCGTACAGTCCGGTCTGTTCGTCTGATATGTCGCATATCTCGCCTAGGAGTGGTAAACGTCAGACCCCAATAGCTCGATAAGTCTTGTCGATATGAGGTCTATAACAGTTCGAGAAACTACTGGTAACACTTACCAGTAAATCTCAGCAACCCTGGCCAGGGATTTCCGGTTATAGCCAATCGAACACAGCGCAACATCAACTCCCTATACCGGGAGAGACGAATCCCCTCCTATCGCTCATTGCCTCCATGTGACTCGGGACTGTACCCAAAAACCACCGTTTTGCACGCCTTCTTGGACGTGGTAAGGTGGAAATCAAAGCACAGTGGGAACCACACAAGACTCTATGACGATCTCGGGTCAACAGACTACTCTGTACCAGTGTCACCAGAGAACTGCCATCTGACGTAAGGTATAATACCATCTGGGAGTTCTCGGCGAGTCCGTCCAGTGTACCCAGTCTCCATTGAGCACCCGTATATCATCTCTGATGTCAAACACCAATGGATATGGGATCATCCATCGCCCATCTGTATGGGTCGAGAAGGTATACGCTAGTCTACTCTGGTATATCGATGCCCCGTCTCGATATACCCACAACTAGAGACCTTGAAGGATGTACTTATGGACTACCATGTCCCCACTAGTATGATCCGCATCATAGTCCAGGTAGTCAAGTACACATCCTAAGGGCTTTACCAACATGTAACAGAGAGACAAACAGTATACACGTTAAGGTAAAGGGTAACCAGATAGCATACTATCATGTCGAGCAAGAAAGTCCTCCCTATATATGTCCCAGCATCCACTACAATATACATCCAATGTACAGTAATGGCCTCTAGGGCATACATATAACTAACAATCTCCCACTTGCACTAGGGCCATCTGATAGCAGTGGTTGTAGTATCTTATACTCAACCATCCCATAAAAAATCTCTCTCTGGGAACAGGCCTTTGTGAGTGGATCCGCTGTGTTGTCCTCTGAGTCTACTCTCCAAACCTCGATCACCCTGGAGATCAACCATCTCCATGATCAGGTGATACTGCCTTAGAATATGTCTGGATCACTGATGGGACGGGTGTTCCTTGGCATAAGCCACAACTCCATTGTCACACAATGGGAGGAACGAAGTTCATCTCATGAACTAATATACACCCAGACTGCCTCTTTGGTAGCATCTTAAGTAGCGATGTATCCAGCCTTTATCGTCTAGTATGCCACGGTATCTAGCTTGGAACTCTTCGAATCATACCGTCCCTTTACTGAGGGTAAAGACAATGCCTGTGACTGACATTCAGTCGTCTTTATCACTCTGGAACCCTTCCAGTGATTCTCCCCAGGATCGATTGATACCATCTCACTACAACTAGTGAGAAACCTAACATCCAATTAGATCTATCTCATAGATCCAAAACCCAGGATTTAGGAGGTATCAGCTTGATCCTTTATGGAGAATCATTGTGATAAGTGGAGATTGACCGAGCGAAGCATAGGAAACTCCTTTCTTATCAAGAGTATGTCATCCACGTACTCTACGAGGATCACCACCATACTCCCTACTACCTTTTTGTATATACAAGGTTCATCTACCATTTTGATGAAGTCAAACTTTTTGACAACTACATCAAAACAGACGTTCCAACTCCGCGATGCCTGCTTTATCCTATAAAGCATCTTGTACACGTTTCTGCTGCTCCCACTGTCTACGAAGTCTTCTGGCTGTGTACTTATAGACGTTCTCTTCTAAAACATCATTTAGAAAAGCAGTCATGGCACCCAACCGCCAGATATCGTAGTCATGGTATGTAGCCGTGGCAAGTAGGATCTGGATGGACTTAAGCATTGCCACTTGAAAAGGTTTCATCATTATCCACGCCTGGTCGATGACGAAAAGCTTTAACAAGTCTAGCTTTGAAAGTCTCAACTTTTCCATCTACACCAAGTAATCTTCTCAAGATATACTTGCTCCTGATGGGGATTTAACCCTTCAGATATAGCAACCAAAGTCCATACTTTGTTGGTGTACATGAATTCCATCTCAGATCGCTAAGCATCCAGCCATTCTTACAGAGTCCCACTCCTGATGGCCAGCTCGAAACTAGTTGGGTCATCATCCCATGATGCAATCCTCGCTCCCACTGTCATCGAGAAACCGAAGTATCTCTCAGGCGGATGAGGAACCCTACTAGATCGGCGGAGAGGCTGAGGTTCGTTGGTTACTATTGAATCCTTTGGTTCTACCAAATTATCTGCTGTAGTTTGTATAGCTGGAACCTTTCCAGTTCTACATAACAGATCTTGCCACGAGCTTGTCCGGATTTTGCTTTTCAGACATAGGCTGTACAACCCCAAATCTTAACCAACTTAAGATATGGGCTCTTCCCTTTCCATATCATATATGAAGTGGTAGGCAACTGATTTGATTTGAACCCTATTCAATAGGTATGCAGCTTCTCAAGTGCATAATCCCCAAAAGGAAAAAGGTAATTCAGTAGTACTCATCATAGAGCACACCTTATCAAATAGGGTGTGATTGCTCCGCCCCGATATACCATCGTGCCATGGTGTCTATGGAGGAGTAATTCTGAGAGAATCTCATTCTCCTTTAGAATAGTCTAGGATTTCCGTGCTCAAGTATTCTCCTCCTCGATCACATCAAAGGACATAATACTTATACCCGTATTTTGGTTCTCTACTTCTAAATCATATTCTGTGAATATCTCAAAAGGTTCGGACTTGTGTTTCAACAGGAACATATGTCTGAATCTTGAGAGATCATCAGAGAATGTAATGAAGTATAAAGAACCGGTCTTGGCATGTGCAGACAGGGGACCTACATATATCAACATGTATCATCCCAAGAGTTCACTAACTCTTTCTCTGCTTCCAGTAAACAGAGCTATGGTCATTATATCTTTATGACATGACTGGCAAGTTTTAGAAGATGTAAATTCAAACTGATTTAAATATGTATCTACTTGTAACTTCAGCCAGTCGGGTCGCATTGATATGACCTAGTCTACAATGCCTCAAGAAGGATTCGTTCAGTTCTGAACTCTTCCTCTTGTGTGTGTTCCGTATACTAAGAACTGTAGTTTGATTTAGAACATCAATGCTTTTAGATAACGTGCCTGAACCGATCAACTTTTGATATTGGAAATGTTCAAAACATTATCCAACAATACAAAATTTTACCATTTCTTTACTAATAAAGAGACTGATATGATTTTGTATATCAGGTTCGGTATCTAATAACATTCGTTCAGAATCAATGTATTTGTAATACAGGGTGACAGTGACCAACAGACTTGGCTGCAACACTTGCCCCGTTTTCTGCCTCATGAAACATATCACCCGTTCTCAGTTCTTTACCTATCTTTAGCCCATGTAACAGATTACTTATGAGAGATCCTGATCCGGTATCATATACCCAGGACGTAAAGGACACTGAGAAACAGTTCTATATAATGAACACACCCGAAGATGATGTATCAGTATGCACTCTCTTCGTTTGGGCGGCACGGGAATTCTGGTAATCCCCAATTTCCTACTCTGTCTTATAACAATTATAAGTTGGAGCGGGACCAACGTTCCCCAGCTCAGTATAACAAGCGGGTTCGGTCAAATATCCATATTATTATCTTGATTAAGGCGTGATATGGTCGCTACCTGGAGAGAGAGAGAAGAAAACACTCAGCGTGCGCTCTTGCAAGATCAGATCGGTTATTATCTTATCTAATCAGGATGGCTCCCACTGGTTTTTATCAAATCTTCCTTCAAACCCTAAAAGGAAAGACTAGCCGGGATTAATTATACACTACAAGTTCAGCAATCTTTCAGCCAGGCCAGTATCGGTACTTTGAGGGAGGTTCCCCGTGCTTTCGCACGAACCTAATTACAGTAAACCTCGTTTTCCCAGAGGCGTAACCCCGTTGACACCTTTCTAGACACCTACTTGATCGGCTAATTGTAATGTGTATGTTGCGCCACGGCAGCGCCCCGGCCGTCTATCCGAGGCCAAAATGCGGAATCAAAATTTTCTTAACTTTTAAACTGGCGCTACCGCGGACAATATACCCAGATCGTAACCATTAACCGATACTAGCTAACAAGAGAAAGGGTGAGAGATATACCGAATGATCCGAGTCCTTCGGTCTTCTCGTCATCGTCCCGATCTCCCGCGGAAACTCCGGTCGTCGCCTCCTTGCCGGAAGGGCACCACATCGTCTGTATCTTTTACGGGCTTCCACCTCAATACCGAGGCAACTCGGGCGCGAAGTTGGCTGGCCGACGCGCCCAAGGTTTGCTGTAGAAGTAGTGTAGAGTCTATGTCTCTTTGGAGTAGTGAAGTTGCCATTGGTGATGGAGGAATAAGGCTAAGGAAAAATGGTGCTTTCATTTTTCCCAAAACTAGAAGAATGAGATGATGAAATATGTGCTACAACAAAATGGAAATTTCTCTCCTTCTCCTCACAAATGTGGCCGGCCATTATCATGTGGGAAATGGTGGAGGGAAACAACTAAGGGAGGTGAGTGTAGGATAAAGAGAATGGTGACCACATCCAAACACATCATCTTGATAAACTTACATCAAACCCATACCCTCTCTTTAATGCAAGTGATGGTGGAAAAGAAAAAATGCCTTCATAATCAAACCATTTGCATGAAACCCCTCCACTATGTGTAATTTGCAAAACTGCAAATTACCCCCTCCATTGGAAAAGTCCGGCCGGGAAAGAACAAAGGAAAACCGGCTGGAACGGAATGCAAACTGGCAACTCCAGAAAACTGGTCCCGTAATAAATTACAGGAAAACCCCGATACTGTGCATACACACCCGCATCTGTATTCCGACCGGATACAAATGCAATGAGACAAAATCTACACTGTACTAAACTAGGATCCGGCTTAAACCAAAGCCGGCTAGTAAAATCCGTTCGATCCTGATCCGTGCAATACCGCACGTATCTGATCGAACCGTGCCATATAACTATACGGCCTCTAGTACTAACCGTCCGATCCTGATCCGTGCAATACCGCACGTATTTGATCGGACCCTGCCATATCTCCATATGGCCTCTACAGCGTTTCGCCCGAAAGCTTGAGTAACTGAAAGTGTGGTGGACTCTAAAGACTCGTCAATACTATGGCTGTGGATTTAACCACTAGCACGTCAGAGGTATAAGCCAATACGTAACGGGCCACCAGCTATTGACCAAAAGGGACGTCGATGAGCGAACTCATCCTGACACCCTACTGAGCCTGTCAGTGACAATATCCGTACAGTCCGGTCCGTTCGTCAATGAGCATCGCATGGCGGGCCTAGGGGGTTGGTAAAAGTCAGACCCCCAAAGGCGATACAAGTCGTGTCGGAGTGAAGCCCAGAACACCCTGAGATACTACTGGAATACCTACCAGCAAATCTCCTGCCTCGGCCGAGGGCTTTGTGTAATGGCTCTCCTAGACACAGCGCGACCTCACCCCCAATACCGGGAGAGACGAACCCCTGCAGATCCGCTCACTGCCTCCATGTGGCTCGGGACTGTACCCAACTAAAACCTGTTTGCACGACTCCTTTGAACCGTGGTAGGGTAGTAATCAAAGCACAGTGGGAACTCACACGAGACAAATGACGATCTCAGGTCGATGAACTAACCTGTACACATGTCACCTGGGAACTGCTATCTGACGTATGGTATAATCCCAACTAGCAGGTTCCCGGCGAGTCCTGTCCGGTGTACTCATAACCCAATGAGCACCTGTATACATCTTAGGTGAACCAACTGACACCAGTGGCTTGTGAGACCGGCCACCGCCCCTCGTCGGGGTCTCGACTGTATACACTAGTCTACTAATGGAGTATCGATGCCCTGTCTCGAAACTCCTACGACTAGGGACCTATTAAGGATGTGCTTATAGACTACCAGCTCCCACGTATATGATCGCCATCATACTGCTGGTAGTCAAGCAAGAATCCTAGGGGCTCTATCAACGTGTAATAGCGACATGTCAGGTCACCTAAAGCAGTACACGATGATAAAGATAAACCAGATAGCATACTATCATCTCGAGTAAGACTGTCCTACCGGGATAGGTCCTCCCTCAATCATTGCAATCACGTGCCTGTGATCCAATAATTGACTCTGAGGGTACTATCTCCAACAGTGTAAAACTCTCCCAGGAGTAACTCTTACTCGCAGCGGGTATCGGGATCCAACTATCTCATAGAAGGTATGCAATCTCATTGCAAATTTCAACACTTGAAATTCCCGATAATATTTTGCCCCTAGCAGCTATATGACCTTAACATAGTCAACAAATCATAAGTGCTAGTCAAGTTCAACCCGTCATTTCCCGATTGAATTAAACCCACCCGCACGACCCTTAACATAGTCAACAAAGTCGCACGACTACCCTAATCCAATCGCATCATATGCTTATATAGATAAGCATTAATTAGCTACCGCACACTACGCCTTAACATAGTCAACAAATATAGCACGAATACTAACTAGTACTTATCTGAAATGACGGAGGGCTACGACAGGTTTTTCTGAAAACCTATTGCGTAATGAACTTGATATTGTTGTAGAATCAAATGATTTTATAATGGAGTGCTTTTAAGGCTTTTCTAGTTTTGCTAAAGGGGTCACTCCCGGTGAAGGGATCGTCGGTCCTTTCCTCGTCGAATGAGGTGCGGGATATATCATATATATCACTGTGCAAAGCAAAAACTCTTAAAAGCAATCAAAAGACAAACCGAGTGTGTAGCATCTGCCAGTTATTGCTAAAGGAGTCACTCCCGGTGAAGGGATCTCGGTCCTTTCCTCATCGAATAAGGTGCAGGATATATCATATATACCGCTGTGCAAAGCAAGAACTGTAGCTACCCTTTTTATTTTGAAATTCGATTCTACAATATCTTTAGGTTTCTTTTATTTCATTAATCACATTAATGAAGTCCCATCATTTAAGTACCTAAACATCACAGATAAATACGACGTACACTTATGCCATCCGCATTCGCCTCGATGTCCCCTCGTGTACCGTTAGGTTAGGTAACTAACGGCAGAGTGGGGCAGGGCTAGCGCGGGTGTAAAACATAAGTAACGCCTATATAATATATCATATATACTATATAAAGTATCCATCACAGAACATATCACATGATCACATCACAGATATCGCAGCAGAAGAATCATATGAAATATTGGATATACTAGGACGTCCGTGTTTTCAATACGAGCCAGTATAAAACACGGATTCCACGGTCGTGATGAATAGCCAAACCCACACCCCTAGACCCCTACGAGAGCGGCAAGCAACCCTACCAATTCTAGAGTTAGGAGACCCGGACTCGACTCCTCGAGTTGGTCTCCCACTGGACTCCAGAACCCGGTTACTTGTGCTCCCCTCCTTGGGTCTATCCTAGTGCGGAAAAGTAAATAATATACAAAAGGTGACATCTTCCGCAACCTGGAAGTGCCCCAATAAAAGAATATTACATACAGATTTTTACATGAATGAAAATGAAAAAACACTCATCTCACATAAAAAACCCCGGCTATTCAAACACGATGATCCAATATAATATATCCAGCAACACATAACATCACATGTCATCAACGTAAGTAAATATGCGCATCCCAATTGTCGTTGACATATAGCAACGAAACCAGCGATATCACATATTACACACGGTCACAGAAAAGAAAGTGTAAAACTATAATAGTTGGAATCCGCAACCTCTTTAGACATCGCATGCCTAATCAAATGAATTCCTTAGACATCGCATGCCTAACAATTATAAACCCCGCATTTTAGTCTCATTATCGAAAACACTTTTCAATATCAAGTCAGGTAATTCAACAAGATTCCCGATATCCTGATCGAATGCTCGTCGCAAACTTTAGTAGGCGGCCGCACCCCCGATACCGGCGACGAAGTGCACCAAGGCGGAACACCGCTGCCGCGATCACCCGAATGGATGCTTTCGGCGACGGGGTTCTCCTACAGTCACTTGGTCGGGGCTATTGGGTGAGGCTGTCTATTAAGTTTACCCGGCGAGTATCCGCGTACACTACGTGATTGCGACGGACTTTTGATCGCATCAAAATTCCGTGGCAACCGATCAAGTGAGACTAAACTGCTATGTTTATAACATTCATTCAGTTATCTCATAACTACTTGTGAATTCCAAATATTGTATCACATTCCGGATAAATAGAAAATGTTAAACTTTCCGATCGAACAATCGAACACCCCAGTTTTCCCGAAACGGCTCATCACATGAAATAAGTTCAAAAACATTCACTTCGTGCCTCAGTACCAACGGTCCAGCCGTAGAAGGGTCAATCCAACGCCTCACATGTGGCATGCCGTACTGCCCCAAAGCCGAAGGTTCAAAGGGCAGTTCAAGACGGTCACATAATCGAGTTAAGGTTTGTTGTCTTCTAGAGGGTCCATCGCGTTACTTGCACTACTTAGAACGTCTTTAAACCTCGGAAAAATCCAACACTTGGAAATTTTCCGGCAGGGGAAAAGTTGGGTATTTATATCCGGTCGAACTTTTTAACATATTCAAAAATTATCCGGAAAGCCACATAGACAAAGTCTGATAATCCGATCGAATCTACGAACTCCCAATACAACCCAGAAATTTCAACTCTTGAATAAATATTAAAAATTCCCAGGAAAACCAGCACTGCAAAGTAGGAGTTACTGTGCAAAAATAGTTGACTGAAGAGACTTATTGGCCGCGGAACCGCCGCAGAATCCATGCTTCTACCGCGGTTCCGCCGCGCTTTGGAGGAATCATGAGTACGGGCTCCACAGTAATTCTTTAAATTACCTGCTGATTTTTCTGCATATTTTTAATATCGAAAAACTCCAGATTTCAAAAAATGTACAGAGAGCATTTTGAGAATAGGGTTTCGGTTCGATCGGACTTCTAACTCCGTCTACGCAGCGCCTAAGGCTCTAGCTAGGCTCTGATACCACTCTAGGGTTCCTAGGCACACTAGTGAGGTCTCACAAGGCATCAACCATGCCAATTTCAAATTTTATAAGTGCCGAGAAAACCTAATACGGATCGTTAACTAGATTTTAGGCGAAACTAGAAGCTAGTTAACAACTTAACTAAAAGAACGGAAATACAACCTTTGTAGATCCGGTGCTCCACCTCCATAGCTCCGTGATGAAGTCCCCTTGCTGTCCAAATCAAATCCCGGGCTCTAGTGTTGGCTTCATCGGAGAAATGGGCGGACTAGGTCATCGACTACGATGCCGAAGATGATCTACGTCGAGGCATCACAAGATCAAGCTCCCACTTCACCAAGTGATGAAACTTGTGAAGAAAACACCCTATACTACTTGGCAAGTGGTAGAGGATGAAGAAATAGGAGGTGGGTTCACTTTAGAATTGGATTTCTCACTCATTTCATCAAATCACCATTGATGGAATCAAGCTTCTTCATCTTGAAGAAGAAGAAGAAGAAGAAGATGATGTTATGATAAGTTATATTTAAAAAGAAAACAATATGATACTTATCATGTATTCAACCATGGTTTAGTGTAGAGATTTAACTAAGGTTAGATCAATGGTTAGGGTTAGAGAAGAGACAAGAATGGTGGACTTGTTCAAAGCTTCAAGAAGCTTCAACAAGCAAACAAAACAAGCCACCATTTTCTTTTCTTCTTTTATAAAATAAATAAATAAATAAATAGATAAGAAAATGAAAACCCTAACCATTACACAACCATGGTTTAATCTTTACACAAACCCAAGTAAGCATGTATCATCAAACATGATACAATCTTGTGCACAAAAATATATCACATATACAATGTGCATTTCAAGTGAGAAAATCCATTTAAAGTGAACCAATACTAGTTAATGCAAAGTAATATATCAAATATATAATTATGCATTAAATCATTAAATCAACACTTGATTTAACGATCCGGTCATATCGCATATAACCGACTAATATCCAATGTATCGACTTATCGAATCAATCCTAGATTCGATAACTAGGTTATATCGCATACAACCATTCGATACATTCATCGTGAGAATGAAATACGGTATCACATACATGCATTATTCTCAGTCCCGCACATATCTCATATGCGCTCCTATTTCGTTTCGCTTGAGCCAGGAAACCTCTGTGTAGGACTCTAAAGACTCGTCAATACGCCGGCAGCAGGTGATGATCATATCAAACACCCACAAGCCGCAAGTGGTCTGCTAAACGTAACGGCCACCCGGGTATTGAGCGATCAGAAGATCGACGAGCAAGCCCGCTCATACTTCTGTGAATCCAACCAGTAACACTTTACCGTACAGTCCGGTCTGTTTGTCTGATATGTCGCATATCTCGCCTAGGGGTGGTAAACGTCAGACCCCAATAGCTCGATAAGTCGTGTCGATATGAGGTCTATAACAATTCGAGAAACTACTAGTAACACTTACCAGTAAATCTCAGCAACCCTGGCCAGGGATTTCCGGTTATAGCCAATCGAACACAGCACAACATCAACTCCCTATACCAGGAGAGACGAATCCCCTCCTATCGCTCATTGCCTCCATGTGACTCGGGACTGTATCCAAAAACCACCGTTTTGCATGCCCTCTTGGACGTGGTAATGTGGAAATCAAAGCACAGTGGGAACCACACAAGACTCTATGACGATCCCGGCTCAACAGACTACTCTGTACCAGTGTCACCAGAGAACTGCCATATGACGTAAGGTATAATACCATCTGGGAGTTCTCGGCGAGTCCGTCCAGTGTACCCAGTCTCCATTGAGCACCAATGGATATGGGATCCGTCCATGTATATCATCTCTGATGTCAAACACCAATGGATATGGGATCATCCATCGCCCATCTGTATGGGTCGAGAAGGTATACGCTAGTCTACTCTGGTATATCGATGCCCCGTCTCGATATACCCACGACTAGGGACCTTGAAGGATGTACTTATGGACTACCATGTCCCCACTAGTATGATCTGCATCATAGTCCAGGTAGTCAAGTACACATCCTAAGGGATTTACCAACATATAACAGAGAGACAAACAGTATACACGTTAAGGTAAAGGGTAACCAGATAGCATACTATCATGTCGAGCAAGAAAGTCCTCCCTATATATGTCCCAGCATCCACTACAATATACATCCAATGTACAGTAATGGCCTCTAGGGCATACATATAACTAACAATCGTACGATGGATTATACCGTACGCGATGTTACTGGGCTAGATGCCGATTGATAGATTCACCGACTTGGACATATGATAGTTACGTATACCTTATAGCCGTTAGCTGATGATTTACCTTGTGCTGCATTCATGATATTATTATTGCATCGCCTATATCTGTGATGGTACACCTGCACCATTATCGATGATGCGTATGTTACACGTACACATATTTGCCGGCTCACACACTTCATCATCGATAATTGCCATGTCACTACATAGTAGGGTTGCTGCATCATGATATATACATTGATACATTCATACATGCGGATATACACATTTGTATATCCATATTCGTGCACATATACATTGATACATTCATACTTGCGGATATACACACTCATACATCCATATTTGTGCACACATACATTGGTACATCTATATTTGCGCATATACATATTGTACCTACATAGATAACTGATTTTATTGGGAGATTGGGAACCGCATGTTATATTTTAAAAACTGGAATCATTTTAAAAGAGCGGTTTCCCCTTAATATGTCATATCACTATTCCATGTTGCATGATTCACGAATATGCTCGCATTTCTTTTTACATGTCGCATACATCATGCTCTATTATTTTACGCATTGAGATATGCTGTTTTCATGAGATTTCTAGATTTGAGAACCGTGGATATTTCAAATGAGATTATGTGTTGTTTTAAAAACCCGGTTTCTCTTGATATGATATTTCAGTGCGTCCACCATGTGTTTTCTCGGTTCTGAGAGTGGCATGTGAAAGCCGATTCGAGAAGTGGTAGGCACCGTCTGCGGGTACATGGTAGACCCGGTGAGATACTCCGGGGCAAGAAGACTCGTATATGTTAGACGGTGAGCCCGGCAGGGGGAGTACTACCTACCGGTGATAGTATGTGGACTCGGAGGTTATCCGGAGGATACCGACCGGAGTAGCGAGATGGATATGAGGGCCGACCCGGGTGTGCGGCGCCTGAGGGCCGATCCGAGGATGCGGCGCTTGAGATATATAAGGATTTACGTGCCGATGCTAGGCACGGTTTTCATGATGTTTTCGAGTGTCGATGCTAGGCACTCAGGTTCCATAATTTGATGTGTCGGGAGGGACACCGTTGATATATATATCCTCATACTTTCATGCACACTCTTTTATGATATTTACATGCATGATATTGTTGCGTCAGTGGTTGACGCGTGGACTAAATCCACATACATACATACATACACTGATTCTACTATCGGAGATTTTGCACATGCTTATAGATATTGATTTATGGGTGGACGAGATCCACATATCCTCATGCATTGATTATTACTGTTGGATATTATCCACATGCATATAGGTAGTGACTACCTTGTTGGCACATATACTGTCACGACCCGAAAGTACGGAACGTGACTGGCACTTAGATTACGAGACGTCTAAAGGCGTAACGTAACCTAAGTCAGCCAAAGCCCAGAAAAATCTAAACCAAATCAAAAGAGAGTGAAGGAAAACCTTAAATGAAAACGGTTTTGAAATCAATTAAGTTGCATAGAATCCCTTTTAATAAAAAAAAACATTAAAAATTCCCGAAAATTTCGGCAGAGTCTCCCCTGTATTTTCTATCCCCCAAAATGGGTACAACAAGATAATAAACCTGTAATAAAAAAAAATGGCATCCCCAAGCGGGAGCTAGCTCTTCGTCCAAGGCGGATCACAACCACATGCAATATAATAGTAATATCAAGAAAAGAGCATAAAGAAACGCAAAATATCAGAAAACACAACGCCGGCTCAAGTGAGCTCGACCCAAAAGAAACCACATATATACAATCTCTCAGTCTCATCACTAGGTCGCATATACAATATAAAGTGGTAGATGGAGAATACTAGATACAATGATAAAGCAAAAGAAATAAAGTGTGCCCGCAACCCACCTACGGGCGATGTCGCGAGTCTGAGCAAAAGGAGCTGATGATAAGATAGCCGCCGCTTCAAGACTGATGAGTCTGACCTGCAAGACACTGTGGCACAACGGGGGTGAGTTTCCAGCTCGTGAGTAAATATAACATCTAATAAGGCAATCGTAAGAGTGCACGCAATGCGTCACAACATGTATGTCCATAGGTGATATAATATCTCTAGTATGCATGCACAGGTATGGAATATCATTACTAAATCTTTAAGTGTTTTAAATGCTAAGGGTACTACATTCTTAACTTTAGAAAAAGAATATCTGTATAATAGCTAAATACCATCAAGAAATTATCTGAAAACCCGTGTCAAGTATCGACACCAAATATGAAATCACATCTGTCCCAATATCTCACTGTATCAATGTCTCAAATATCGGGCTCCGTCAGTCCGGATCGGCCCATATCATCAAATCTCACGACAACGGTCGATATCCTCCGGATATCCGCCGCGCCAGACATCACCGGTAGGTAGTCTTCCCCTGCCAGGCTCATCGTCTACAACTCGATCTTCTTGTCCCGGGGTACCATACTGGGCCCACCATGTACCCGAGACGGTTCATCCACTCCTCGAATCGGGTCTCGAAATCCAACAGAAAACATGAAAACTCATGGTGGACGACACGTACATCACGAGAAAACCGCAACTTTGTTTTTAAAAAAAATGATATATAAAAGCTTTTGTTAAATCCTTACGGTTTTCCCCAAAAATCCAGAAATCGCAGCAATACTGAAATCCTCAAGAAAAATCATAATGTCCACATGTTATATATGATAAATGTCTATGATAACAAGGTATGCGATGTGAATTGTGGTTAGAAATCTATGTAAATATGATGATGATGCGAGGTATATACATGCTACGCAATCTCATATATCATGTATGATGCAAGTGAGGCGATACTGAGCTAAACAGGTTCTATAGTGCACGTGGCATGGCAATTACCAAAGGCGTGTGTGTCACATGAATAGTGCGCGTGCAACGGATGCCAATGGTAATGGTGTTCGTGTCCTACGAAGTGATATCGCATAAGTGTGGATGAATGTCCATGCAATCTAATATACGGTTAACTATAAGGGTATGCAAGGTACATAAAAGGAATAAGTTAACTAACAATATAAATCTTGCAAGAAGTAGAGTAATCCTAACTAGGGGGCGCATCGCGCCATCCAGACGATTCCCCCATAGATGAATACATCTACTCACCTGAAGTCTCCGCTAATCCGATCCGACCACCGCCTTGCCTTTACACGCCGTGTCCGATGTTTCCCCGATCGATCCTAAATTTGCACAACACCAAGCATAAGATTACATATCCTAAAACGATGCAAGTCACAATATACAATTATCGACGCTCTCGAATTAAACATAACATGCACTCGGTGCGCGGGAAAACGCACGAAAATCGCTAACCTTTAACTAGAATCGTCATTTCGGGGAAATCGACAAAACTAAAACCCGACTAGACGAAACCCCGCATTCGCGCACTCTAATAGTCCTATACGAAGCTAATTATATCGCTAAAATAACGCAATTTGATTGCATTCTAATTTTTGTAAAAATCTAGTAAGCAAATTTCAAACCGATTTGATGCAAACGTCGCAATTTAACGATTTAGCGAGCGTAACCTTACGCAATTAACCACTCTAATCAAATAGGTAACCAAAGCCCTATCTTAACTCTAACCACCATGCTTCAAACCCTAGTTCAACACCAAATCCCATTCTTGATTTTCATGAACAAGAATTTACAACTAAATTAATACTTCAAAATTGAATTTTAGCACATATAACTACAAGTTAACAAACTAGTTTAGGATTTTACCTCACAAGTGGAACCCTAGCATGATCAAGCCACCAAAGAAGCCTCCTTTCTCTTAGTTTTGAACTAAATTTGGTTGAGGAGAGAGTGGATTAGGGTTTGGCTTTGAATTGGAGAAGAAAATGGTGAAATTTTAATGGATTTTGATGTGAAATGAAGCAAGAAAGAATGAGAAAAATAGGGGAGGGCTGCAGCTCAAGCTCGGCCAGAGCTAGAAGGTGAGGGAGAGTGAGGGAAAAATGTAGAAGGTTCTAAGAAAAAGTCACTCTCAAATGTATATAATGCTTAACATAACAATTTTTACAAAAAAACCCCTTTTTACTTCATTTTTTCACAAATTTCCAACCATAAAACCACAATCTTGCAAGTCATGATACAATTTTATTAACACCATATTTTAGCTTATAAAGATTCCTAATTATGAAATTTACCTAATTAAATTTGTATTTATCCCTAATTTAATGTATTTTTAAAAGCTTAAAATAATAAAAAAAATAATTAATTACGATTTTTTTTTTAACTAGAAAATTATAAGTGACATTTTAGTGACAAAATTATAGTAATATCTTATCTAAATTTTGTATAATTAGGTCTACAATGAAAAATACCTATTTTGACTTTTTACGGAAAAAGCTGAAAAATTAGCCGATTACCGAAAAACTGCCTAAACTGTTTTCGAAGGGTTACATATACGACCCGGTTACCCTAGATATTATAGTATTACCTTTTGATATAGCTGACCTAGGAGTCGTTGTTTATTCGATTTCTACTTGTAGATATATTTCTATTCACGAGTTGGCAACTCACCCCCGTTGTGCCACAGTTCCTGCAGGTTGACCGCTTGGATCAGTAGCGGCTTCGCTGGCACACAGCTCTATTCGGGTGTTTTGCATTGGTAGGTGGGACATTTGTATCGTACCCACTCTTGTATTATATTTCATATTGTATCTAGTTAACTTCATCAATCAAAAGTTGTAACTATATAAGTGATGAGACTTAGTGAGACTTGTAGTTGTGAGATTTTGAGCGATGGGTTTTATATTCACTTTTGGGGTTATATTTGCTCATTTCTTTATCTTTTCTTGGTGAACTTCGCTGTTGGGCGTCGTATACTTATTTGTACTGTATTGCGTGGTTGTGATCCACCGTTTGGCGAAGAGCTAGCTCCCGCTTGGGGATGCCATTATTCTTGTTATGTATTGTGGTTTTGGATCAAAATATACAAATGAGGTGCTGCCCAAATTTTTAAAAGACGAAACATATTTTCAAACTATGAAATTTTACTTGCATTTTCATGTTCCTTTTCTATCCATTAAGAAAATTTGATTTCATTACCTTTATTTCAAAACTTCACCTCCTTTATTTTTCGTAAAAGGTTTAGATTTCTGGGTTTCAGCTTACTTGAATTTCGTTACGCCTTTAGACGTTGCGTGATTCAAGTGCTGGTCACGAGCTAATACTTCGGGTCGTGACAAAGTTGGTATCAGAGCGCTAGGTTTAACCTTTGTTCGAGTCTATGTTTGAGTATGCGGAGTCTAGGACGGGTATGTATTTCGGAACCTAGGCTTGACCTTACGGAACTTAGACTTGAACCGGGGGGGGGTATTAGACCCGAAGTTTCGTTTCATAGGCTGACCCTGATTGATGGAGTAGGTAGCTTGAGTAGAGTGACGTACCGTACGTATGTTCCATGGCATATTTACGATACGATACTCCACTTAAGAAACCTTAGGATGTACATATTTTTGAGACTTATGATTCTCATCGTATCCATGATTATACATCCATTTGAGATCCTCGATTCTATTAGTTCCATGATCATACTTTCATTGATACTGTTTCTTCTTATGATCATGTATCCATTCTGGATCTGTCGTTTCCTCTCGTGCCGTCGATCTGCTCTCTTCTATACTCGATTGAGGTTCCGGTCACCATAGTTTGAGCGCAGTTTGAGCTGCTGCTAGTGTTGCGGTCAGGGCGAGCTCGTCCGGTACGAGGGCTGACTATTGTGTTTTCTGGTGACATGAGAACGTCTCGAGTTAGTATTTTCTGTTGTGACCTCTTGTTGAGGCGGGTGCTTGGTTTCACACCGGATGATCGGGCCATTGACAGAGGCTGCCAGTTGCGAGAGGATTGTTGATGTACAACATACCTCAGAGATTTTGATGTCGCCTACCGTGTAGACAGGTGACCCAGCTGTTGCTGAGATTGATGGGATGTCGCTTCCAGAGCTTATGAGTTAAGATCGCCGGAGCTTCCAGGCAGAAATGCGACAGATGATAGCTAGTCTATCCCGACTTGAGAGACGAAGGTGATTCGTCAGATTGATGCACCGACGCAGGCCCAGTTGAGTTGAAGATTTCCAGTGTGGAAAGAATCTTACTCAGATCTAGAGCAGACCGATCCAGAGATAATCGCCGATGTATCGCCTTTCCTGGAGGATTGAGGCATTGTTTAGCATGCGGGCGAAGAATATTCGCATGTCGCCTAGGTGAAGTTAAAAAGTTCGAACGAGTGTCAGAAACTCATTTTCCCCAAGTTTAAAGTGTTCGGAGGAACATGCAGGTAATTCTGTGGACCCTCTAGAAGAATGAAACCCTAACTCGACATGATGACCATGGAACCGCTTTGAACCTTAGGGTTTGTGGCAGTTTAGCGGTGCCATCAGTGGGGCTTGGGTTTGCCCTTCTACGGCTGGTCCAGAGGTGCTGTGGTATGTACCAGATATTTTTAGACCGCGCTCAGGTGTTGGGCCTTCGGAAAATTTTGGGACCTTGATGACTCGATCGAAAAGTTTGACGTCGTCCGGATACCATGTGATAAGATATCAGTAAGCTGGCCAGCTTCGGATAGAGGACCTCACCCCGATGCGTTGTGAGTTGATCGAGGACGGACGAGTATTGAGTATTCCTCCGATGGTTGGGATGAGTTCCCGAGGACCTGTTCGGCCAGATATCTTCTACAGAGTGATGAAGCTACAGAGTACACGATTTCGAGTCCGTGCGAGAGATTTCGAATTGACCGTGGCCGAGAACAGTTGCAGTGCGCAGATAGCGTGGCGTGACGTCATAGTGAGAGATGATAAAGACAAGTGGAACCAGAGGTTCGTGCGAGACGCTGACGAGCTGTCATTACTCCCCGTCGAGATCATAGACCTGATATGCTTATAGAGAAATTGGGATACGGCCAGTTTCTGAGGAAATGTGTTCGGAACACGCAGATGTCCAGAGAACGAGAAAGATTATATAAGAGTACCAGCCTCCGTACAGTTCTGCATAGGCGAGATCGGAAGAGACCTTGAGCAGGATTCCTTCCAGGACACTGCTGCAATGAGATTTGCACCCAGGATCAGATGTGTCACGTATAGTCAGGGGACCAGAGGCCGACGCCAGCAACGTACTGCTTTATGAGTGGTCATGATGCTTGACCGAGAGATGACCAGAGAAGTGCTAGAGCGGAATCGTTCCCGTTAGCACACCTGACAGGGACGATGAGCCGATGGATTGCGGGATTGGTAATCCGAGGAGAAGATGAGTACCCAGAGACAGAGAACGCCAGACCGTGAGCAGGAGGCGAACGGATGTTCTTGCCCTGCCAGTTTTGAGGCGCACCAATTTATTTCTCGACATTGTAGGAGGTGTACCTCGATGTCCTTTGTTGCGATTTGCATTGTTATCCGAGTATCACGCTTATATCGCTTGGATTTGAATTTTGATGACGGGTTTCCTGATATTGATTTCGTGCACCATGGTTGCACCTACTGGGTATTTACATTTTTGCGCATAGTTATCGCACCATATATATATTTTATACAGCGTTGTGTTGATTTGCGATTTGTGCCTATTCCATTTGATGTCGATTTTGTGCCTTAGCCGCACATGTTTATGATTTCATAGATTTCATACGGATGATTTGATTTTTGCACTCGGTATAGGTTATATGTGCTTATAGTGCATTGATACGTATTTGTGCACCACAGTTGCACCTGACTTCGTTTTGATGACATTCGAGATATTCACTGTGATTTCATGCCTAGGACATGCATATGATTTGATTTATGCTTTCGGCATAGTTTTCATGCACTTTTAGTATTTGAATTGCTTTTGTGCACGTTGATGCACATAGTTGTGCGATTATATACCACGGTATACCTGAGTTGGATTTGGATTGATATGTGTTGTACACCGTCGATTCGATTTTGATACTCGATATTGTTTTGTGCACCTTGTGCACCTGATTGGATTCTTATGCACATCAAATGCACCCGATATTGTTGTCGTGCACACCCGTTGCACTGGACAGATACTTTCGTGCACACCCGTTGCACCTAGATTTGCTTTGTGCTTATTGTGGCACCTGTATTTAGATTTGATTTCCATACGCACCAGACGCATGTGATTATTGGATACGCCTTTTGAGGCTGATTTTGCTTTTGGGCACTTTGTTTTTATGTTGGGCACTATATTGTGTAGTAGCCAAACATGATTGATCTGAGGACAGTACCTGAGTACTTTGCATGCATTAAAAGATTACCAAAAAGGTTTTTTCAAAAGGAGCTATAGTCTCGCCATTTTCTATGTGTCCGTGAGTGACACAGACGTTTATAAAGGAAAACCTTTTGGGATATTTTGAAAACGACGGAACGTGTATTTAAGAAAACATATATGGACATATATTATTATTTTAAAATGAGCGTCCGTCAGTTATGCCGCGAGTTACGCATTCCCACGGCGATTTAGAAAATATTTTGCATGTGTTTTATTCAGATTTTGGAGTTTTCAAGGATGCGTACTATACACGTATTATAGTATTTGACTAGTGTATATTGGATTTCAGTAGTGGATTTCGAGATCTACATCTCTATTGTACCTCCGAGGATATGCGTGCAAATCCGATAATTTGCGTGACACTTGACGGAGTTCGATTTTGAGTTTTTACTCGTTTTCATGCGCACTTGACGCAATGTGTTGTGTTGTTTCTGCGTTTTCCATGACTTCGGAGCCCCGTTGTTTTGAGCCGATTATTGAAATGTTTTAGATTTTGGGGGTTTAAATTTAAATTCGGGGACCAAATTTATTTAAGGGGGTAAGATTGTAACATTTCAGAAAATATAAAATATTATTTTTGGGAATTTAATATTAAAATAATATATTTCCCGAAAACTGCCGATTTGCGAAATTGGGGTTTTCGAAAAAGAGTATAAATATATACCAATAATAGTGAAATAAATAGAAATTAAAATGATTTATTCATTTAAAAATATATTTAAAGGATTTGGTAATTTTAAAATTTATTATATGCAGTTTCGATAAAACCCCGATTAGTGCACTGCTAATCGCGATTAAGCCAAATCCGCATGTCTACAGTTTTCCATGGTTAGTGCGGCATGACATGTTTCATTTTGTTACATATTTCATTTCTTTTGTGTTATGGTTTATTGGTGGAGAGAAAAGAAAAAGGAAAGAGAAAAGGTCAAAGGGGACAAAATGATTAGGTTAGGTGGGCTTTTGGAGAGAGAGAGAGTGTGTGAATTGGTGAGAGAGAGCGAGGGGGCTGCTGCCCTTTCATTTCCCCTATCTTTTTTTCATCTCTCCTTCATCTCCCTCAAGCCACAACTCTCCACTAAAATCCCTAGATCTATCTCCTAACAATCCCCAAAACCCTACACACCCTTCACAAATATTAATCCCCTCTTCAACCTCTATAAATGGGACCAAGAAAAATTCAGTTTTGATGATCTTAGGGATTCATGGGTGCTATATGAGGTAATCCCTTCACGAATTGGGTAGTTTTTTTATCTACTTTAGTATTCATATGTGTTTAGATGTGATATTGTAAAGATTAGTGAACATTAGGAAACCCTAGTGAAGGTTTGAGCGTTGTTTGAAATTGGTGATGTTAGAGGCTGTTAACTAGACTTGGGTGCTGTTTAAAGACCTAGACCAGACCTTAGAAACCCCAAAACACGGATTTAGAAACCCCGACATCGGATAAATGTGTGATTTTAGAGGGTATTTTGGAATCTGGAGCAACCCGGGGATACTAGAAATGATTTTGGGATTACTAGGAGTCGTGCAGGCACCTAGGAAGCTACCACCAAGACCTGAGCCCCAAACCCCAACCCATGGCCGCAGATTTAATCAATCTGGTTGCAATTTGCGGCCAGAGTAGGGTAGAATTGTTTCAGTATTGTTCCATGGCTCCTTTTGCACTAAATTAGACCCCTCCTATATGCAGTTTTGGCTAATTGTCACCTGGGGAAAATCTGGAAGCATTTTGGTGTGTTTTAGGCTATATTTTCCGTATTTTAAAATGCACTTTCTTGATATTTGGATTTGTATTTGGTTGTCGGGTGTTTGTACATCGACAACAGGGGTTGTTTGATTGATTTGCACGTTTAGGCCATAGGTTCTAACCTATGAGCACGCCGTGCGCCGTATCGGTTTTCTGCCTCGATTTTAATACGCATTGCGACTGTTGATTATTGTAGGTACCTTCGCGTGGATTCCGAGGCGACGGAGCATGGCGTCATCAACTTCGGCAAGCAAGAAGCAAGGTGAGTAGATCTATATCTACCGGGGAAGTCGGGTGGATGGCGTATAACACCCCCGCAAACTTTTGATGGGAAACCGATTTATAGAATATGGTTAGGAAACCTAGATTAGGAAACTAGGGTTAGAATGAGATAGCTACGAAACCATATTAGAAACTAAAGGATAGTTAGAATGATACGTTACGACTATCATAGGATGTCGTTTAGCGATATTACCGTTTAGGGTACTGTAGGAATAGATAGTTGATGTAGATGCGTTATCCGAACCATACCTTTTTCTAAACCGAAGAATCGTATGTACCTTTTAAGTATATACCTTGAGGGATGTTACGGATTTTCAAATGATTTCTCTTTCTTAAAAACACCGTAACCCCTATTTTCAAAACTACGATCCACTTCTCTAAAAATCCGATTGTATGGTTCAGATGTGTATATTAGATTAGATACTTATACTTGTAGTGATTGAATGTTTATGCAATTCGATTTTATAGGTGATTTAAATACGATGAAAGAATATAAGACTGATATGATGATATGATGGTATACGGATGCGAGTCGATCGAGTTGATTTATACCTTGCCGGTCCCCTGATATGAGATTATTGCAGATGTGACCTGGGACATAGGTACCTAGATATATATATATACATTTATAGAATGTTGTGAATCATGGATGATAGGCCGTATGTGATATTAGGCTGTACCCTCTTTGGTCGTATAGGATGATAGGATCTCTATTAGTATAAAGCCGCCGCACGATGATATTCCGTGCGTGATGAGTTTGACTTGATGATTGATCCTTACTCTTGACTAGAGGTTGCCGTACGATGGATTATACCGTACGCGATATTACTGGGCTAGATGCCGATTGATAGATTCACCGACTCGGACATATGATAGTTACGTATACCTTATAACTGTTAGCTGATGATTTACCTTGTGCTGCATTCATGATATTATTATTGCATCGCCTATACCTGTGATAGTACACCTGCACCATTATCGATGATGCGTATGATTCACGTACACATATTTGCCGGCTCACACACTTCATCATCGATAATTGCCATGTCACTACACAGTAGGGTTGCTGCATCATGATATATACATTGATACATTCATACATGCGGATATACACATTTGTATATCCATATTCGTGCATATATACATTGATACATTCATACTTGCGGATATACACACTTGTACATCCATATTTGTACACACATACATTGGTACATCTATACTTGCGCATATACATATTGTACCTACATAGATAACTGATTTTATTGGGAGATTGGGAACCGCATGTTATATTTTAAAAACTGGAATCATTTTAAAAGAGCGGTTTCCCCTTAATATGTCATATCACTATTCCATGTTGCATGATACACGGATATGCTCGCATTTCTTTTTACATGTCGCATACATCATGCTCTATTATTTTACGCATTGAGATATGCTGTTTTCATGAGATTTCTGGATTTGAGAACCGTGGATATTTCAAATGAGATTATGTGTTGTTTTAAAAACCCGGTTTCTCTTGATATGATATTTCAGTGCGTCCACCATGTGTTTTCTCGGTTCTGAGAGTGGCATGTGAAACCCGATTCGAGGAGTGGTAGGCACCGTCTGCGGGTACATGGTGGACCCGGTGAGGTACCCCGGGGCAAGAAGATTCGTATATGTTAGACGGTGAGCCCGGCAGGGGGAGCACTACCTACCGGTGATAGTATGTGGACTCGGAGGTTATCCGGAGGATACCGACCGGAGTAGCGAGATGGATATGAGGGCCGACCAGGGTGTGCGGCGCCTGAGGGCCGATCTAAGAATGCGGCGCCTGAGATATATGAGGATTTACGTGCCGATGCTGGGCACGGTTTTTATGATGTTTTCGAGTGTCGATGCTAGGCACTTAGGTTCTATGATTTGATGTGTCGGGAGGGACACCGTTGATATATATATCCTCATACTTTCATGCACACTCTTTTATGATATTTACATGCATGATATTGTTGCGTCAGTGGTTGACGCGTGGACTAGATCCACATACATACATACATACGTACACCGATTCTACTATCGGAGATTTTGCACAAGCTTATAGATATTGATTTATGGGTGGACGAGATCCACATATCCGCATGCATTGATTATTACTGTTGGATGTTATCCACATGCATATAGGTAGTGACTACCTTGTTGGCACATATACGACCCGGTCACCCTAGATATCATAGTATTACCTTTTGATATAGCTGACCTAGGAGTCGTTGTTTATTCGATTTCTACTTTTACATATATTTCTATTCACGAGTTGGCAACTCACCCCCGTTGTGCCACAGTTCCTGCAGGTTGACCGCTTGGATCAGTAGCGGCTTCGCTGGCACACAGCTCTATTCGGGTATTTTGCATTGGTAGGTGGGACATTTGTATCGTACCCACTCTTGTATTATATTTCATATTGTATCTAGTTAACTCCATCAATCAAAAGTTGTAATTGTATAAGTGATGAGATTTAGTGAGACTTGTAGTTGCGAGATTTTGAGCGATGGGTTTTATATTCACTTTTGGGGTTATATTTGTTCATTTCTTTATCTTTTCGTGGTGAACTTCGCCGTTGGGCGTCGTATACTTATTTATACTGTATTGCGTGGTTGTGATCCGCTGTTTGACGAAGAGCTAGCTCCCTCTTGGGGATGCCATTATTCTTGTTATGTATTGTAGTTTTGGATCAAAATATACAAAGGAGGTGCTGCCCAAATTTTTAAAAGACGAAACTTGTTTTCAAACTAGGAAATTTCACTTGCTTTTTCATGTTCCTTTTCTATCCATTAAGAAAATTTGATTTCATTACCTTTATTTCAAAACTTCACCTCCTTTATTTTTCGTAAAAGGTTTAGATTTCTGGGTTTCAGCTTACTTGAATTCCGTTACGCCTTTAGACGTTGCGTGATTCAAGTGCTGGTCACGAGCTAATACTTCGGGTCGTGACAGGGGTAATTTGTTGGAGTCAAAATTTACCCCCCGGTTGACCAAGTCAAAATCAAAGTCAATCCCAAGCTAAGTGGGTCCAAGCCCAAGTCAAGCGGGCCAATGCCCGGGTCGAGCCCGAACATGAAGCCGCCGGCCTCCCCCATGCCAAAATAAAATTTTTGTAATAAATAATTTTGGTGTATATTTTTTTTATGAATAAATGTAAGAAAAATAGGCATAAAGCTAAATTTTTGTAAAGCCCATGGCTCATGTGCAAAAGAATTAAGCACATAAGGCATGGGGTGACACAAGTGCCATTTGGCAAAGCCCAAGGGGCTATATGTAAAGTGTGTAGCCTATAAAGGCAAAGATGATGAAAATATCTAAGAACTTTTTTTCTCTCTCAAAAAAAAATTAGGGTTTGTGCTCCCTCTCCTTCCTCAAGGTTCTAAAACCTTCTTCCCCTTTTTGAATTAAATCAAGAGTTTAACTCTTCCTTTTCTAAAAAACAAATAGTTTTTCACCATCAAATCCATGAAGGGGAACTCGGATCTTCCATCAGATCTCAAAAATGAGAGATTTTGAATCTCACCGCCCCTCCCCTTTTCTCCGAGATCCGGCCAACAAAAAGGAGAAAGAAGGAGACCCATCTCCGAAAACCCCACTTTGGGAAAAGATCCAAGGCTCAAGAGAAGATCCAAGACTTAAGAGAGAAGAACCTCTGAAGATTTTTATGGAGTTCAACTCCAAAACCCAAATCCTCAAAAGAGTTTAACTCCTAATCGAGACCCTTTAGGAGTTTAACTCCAAATCTAAATCTTTTGGAGTTTAACTCCACTCAAAATCCTCTTTTGAAGTTTAACTCCTATTTCCGGGGATAAAAGCCCTTTCTTTTCGCCCGCGCCCACGTGCCGGGCACGTGAGGCGCTCGCGCCAGCGCGCCAGCGCCCCAGCGCCCAGCGCCCGTGAGGCGCTGCCACCAACGCATCCTCTGGACGCTATCCTTCCTTTTTTTCATACACACACATACTCCACAACTCTGTCATCGTTAGAAAAAATTTCTAACGGGGCGCTGCCCCGCACCCCGTAAGGGGGCTGCTAGCCCCCTTGACCCCCGGCCCGCTATCCGGGTAGCGGGATGATTAGTGTCAAAAATATAAATTTACCGTAATCAGAAACGGCGTCGCTTCGCGGCTAGCCGGTGAGTACGGGTCGATCCACAGAGATGGGTAAATTCCTTTTATGTGTTTTAACGAGTTGATTCAAAGTGTCGTTTTGGTTGGTTTATAAAAATCTATGAAAACTGGATCTAATTAATCTAATTAAAAGTCTTGCTAGGGTTAGGCTTAGGAGAAGTTTTGGAGATCAACGTTTTTCTTCACCGCTTTCAATGCCTTCTTTTTTAGATCTATTAGATGTTACAGTAATTGTCAATAAAGTGGATCCAAATCTTTTGGGAAGATGTTTCTTCCTCTAGATTTGTATCCTTCCTTTGTTGATAATTACCCTAACCCCCATGGAAAACGCGCGCAACCGGCCCTTTATACTACGGTTCACCGTTACCTCGAGGGGTAGGGTGCCGTAGGGAGCAGTTGTGCGCGTATGCAAGGGGTTCTAATTCATTAGGTGAATGTGGCATTGAAAGGGGTGAGAGATCTCATCTCTCAACCCTTTCCCTAAGGCTAACCCTAACAAGCGAGGAGATTACTCGCTCATTAGGGGATGAGAAAACATTTTAATTAAAGGAACAGAAATAAAATTACTTACTAATTCGATGGCTCCCTCCAAGCAAGAAGACAGAATAGATCTGAATATAACTCCCAGAAATTCTGAATTTTATTTATTGAAAAGAGGCATAGAGTTTTACAATTTTTGACTACAATTTATAAGAAAAGAGGGAAACTAGGGTTACAGACTCTCGCACATGTGAAAATACAGATTTGCCCACGGAAAATCCAAACCCCTGCACCGACGCACCGACACAGGAAAGTTGCACCGACACGGGTATTAAGCGGCCGCGGAACCGCGGCATTTGTTGGCTTGGGCCGCGGTTCCACGGCCCTTTGGTGAGCTCAGCTCACCAACTTCTCTGAGCTGCATCTAGGTTGTTAGGGCTTCTAGTTCTTCATAACTTTTCTCTGTTTGGCTTCTTAGTCTTCTTCAGATCTTCACTGAAATTTGTAGTGGTCTTTTAACTGTTTCCTTTAACATTTCGGACATGCATTGCCTTGTGAGTTGTTCTTCGTCTAGGTTTGAGTAGGATCCGTCAACTTGTTGGTCAAAAGTCCCTTTTCTGCATCAGCTTTCGTCTTTTTCACTGTATTTGCATCCAAGCCCTGTATCCTGTAACATGCAACAAAAGTGCGTCAAGAGTACCTGTTTATTTATAAAGAGAATAAGAATAGGGGAATGAATAATGCAATATTATAGTCTGAACAAATACCCCCAAACTTATCTTTTGCTCGTCCTCGAGCAAACTTATTATTTTATTCACTAAAATCCTAACCATACTTTCGCAGGGAAACACGATTGCACTGAGCTCGTGCAACAAGCCGTTAAACCTCTAGGTGTCCCTAGTAGGAGGAGTGTTGTCTCCTGAGGGTTTTCAGCGGATACTACCCACAAAATCCTATCAATTCAGCCCATTAACTTTTGTTCTCTAATTAGGTCTTCTAATAAGGAATTCTATTATCTTCTACTTGTAAATTATTCACCCACATTCTTCACACTTCCTCATTATTTAACATAAGATTATATATGTTATGTAGACCTACTTAGCTTTCGGCATTTCCTAAGTTTTCCTTCTAGAGTTTCATCTCCACTTAGGAATTTCTATCAACCCTTACTAAAGATACAAGTTCTATTCTTCACTCCTTTCTCTTATCTAAATCCCAATCACATACCCCTACGTGTGTGTATAAATCACCCCTACACTTGGAAATTCAAATTAAGCAATCATACCCTTGTCCGTTGTCCAAAGTACTAATTAGTTGGTGAATTTTTAATTGAATTTTTTTTTTTTACACATCCTTCATGCGACCGTTAATACCTCTTGAGGTACCAACAACCGATTACAAGATGCGTTAGCACTTTAAAGCGCACTTCCTAGTTTTTGCAATACCCAAGGCTTTTAGCAGTGACTCCCAAACCAGTTGGTCTAAGGCACTGGGTGATGAAGCACCCTCGCTAAATATTTTTCTATTTTTACAGCCTTAAGTAATCACAAGAACCAGTGTCCATTTTTTTTTATTCTTTATTCACACTGATATATTTTTTTATTTTCATTGCACTAAGGACTTTAGACAAGAGCATTTCAAGGTCTCCTCTACTATTCCAAGTTTCAAGGTGCGTGATTGTGCAAGTTGTAGGGTATACATTTTCAGAATCTAGACTTAAGTTAGGAACTATTTTTCAAACTTATACTCTAATAAAAATATCAATACTCTTCTCTCATTTTGACTTAGCCCAAGAAGTGAACCCAAAATTTGCCTATTTCTAAATAATCTACAAAGACATATACTTTCTACCGTTAAACTTTAAGGAATGTTATTTTTAGGGTTTTTAATTCACTAAGTCTAAGATCAGTTGTTCCTAGCCAGTTGACCTATTTGTCAAACCAAAATCAATTAGCCAAAATTGAATACAATAATTTTTATAATTTTTGAAAATTTTCAATTTTTTATGCGTTTTCAAATAAGTATGCAAATACAAAAATATGTACAAATGAATGCGACGAAAGAAGACTTACCGAGCATACCCCCAAACTTGAACTTGACAGTGTCCTCACTGTCATACTAAACTAAGAAGGTTAAAATACCGGCACTTCCCTGTTTATTTATTTACAAAAATTTTTATTTGCTAAGAAAAACAAAAATATATACAAAAAGGCCCTCCCCCAAACTTCATTTAAACAATGTTAGACATTACTGCCAAACTTTGCATAGACCAAAAGTCAACACCAACCAGTTGAAAAATTTATCAGTAAAGAGTATTGGTTGGTGGAAGAATAAGTTGTGGCGGTCCAAAAAGAATTGGGGAAGATAGAAGTGGTGGTATAGAAGGTATGGAGGTGAATAAACAGGCGGTGGTGATGAATCAAAACGAGAATGCGAATGATCAGCAATCAGTGGAGGATTGGCATTCTCGTAACTTATTAAAAGAAATAAGGGTATTTCAACTTCTGAGTGAGGAGGTTGACTCACCACAATACCCCCAAGATGTTCCTGTGGGTCCTTTATTGACTTGGCATCATCCATCAATTGTGTATGATATTCAATTATGAGGGAACTTATCTTCTCGATGTCCGCCATAGTCCAACCGAAAACTTGCCGCCTATCTTGTAAGACCATTACGAGGGCGTTCTCTTGCTCGAGGGCTAGAGAGGCCGATATGATAATGGGAAAGGTCTCATTCTCACATATGTAAGCATATCTAAGGTGAGACGGCAAGGGCGTGAGTTCGAGTTTCGGAGGTGAAAGAATCATTGCGGAATCTACCTTGAACTCAAAGGACTCCAACACAGGTTCGAAATCACTGCAGACAACCGATTCGGATGGCTCGACTGACTCATCCAAAAATTCAAACGACTCATATTCGGGCTGTGAGTCGTCATCATCCAAAAAAGTGAAACATTCATAATCAACATCGGTTGTGTCAACGGTGGTAGGCTCAAGGAGGGATGCACTAGTGGTGTCAAAACTGTTTTCATTAAACAAGAATCTTTCAAGCTCGCAGTCCTCCTGCGTGATTTCGTGAATAGAGCAAACTTCTCGTGTACTAGTTTTAGGCACGGGGGGCAGACTTCCCATCTTATAAATATTGAACTCACTAGACATTTTCCCAAAGGATAGAGTCATGGAGCCATTGCGACAATTTATTACGGCATTGGAAGTGGCCAAAAATGGTCGACCGAGAATCACCGGAATTTGGTTTCTTGGGTTAGCAACAGGTTGTGTGTCCATAACGATAAAATCAACGGGGAATATGAACTCCCCGACTTTGATCAACACATCCTTTAGTTGACCCCTTGGATGGGTGATTGATCGATCAGCCATTTGGAGAGTGCAACGAGTGGGTTTCAACTCTCCAACCCCTAATTGTTCGTACACGGAGTAGGGAATCAGGTTAACACTAGACCCAAGATCTAAAAGTGCTCGATTAATTTTCTTATCCCCAATTGTGATGGAAATCGTAGGACAGCCGGGGTCCTTTCGTTTTTGGGGTAAGGTTTGATGGTGGTTAATAGCATTGCTCACTGCACTAGCCACTAGCACTTTCTTGGGTACTTGAGATGCTTTTCTCTTTGAGGTGCATAAGCCCTTTAAGATTTTTGCGTATGAAGGGACTTGTTGGATTGCATCCAGGAGAGGTATATTTATGCTAACCTGCTTAAATAATTCCACAATCTTCTCCACTTGTGCAGTTGGTTTATTGGGACTCAACCTGTTTGGAAATGGTGCATTTTGAAAATTAGTTGAGTCACAAGTTTGTGGAGTAGAATGTGGAGTAGGAACGGATCCCGGTATAGATGTGTTCATGTTGTGAGAATTGGGTCCGTTCGAGCTAGAAGAAGTAGAGCCGTGTGAAGGGTGGAGAATAGGCTCTAAAGAAAAAGGTGAAGAAGAAAGTGAAGAAAATGAAGAAGGGGAAGGCGACGATGGAGAAAAAGAAGAAGAAGAAGAAGAAGAAGAAGAAGAATCACCGGCGGGGATGTCATCACTAGTTCCCACATTATTTTGCAACACTCTTCCGGATCTCAACGTGGTCACCGCATTAACATTGTGATTGTGATATGCGTTTTGTGGGTGACCGGGATTAGGCAATGGTTGAGATGGAAGCTTTCCCTTTTCTCTCTCGCTCAACGCAGCAGTTAATTGTGCAATTTGTGCCTTAATAGATTTGATACTTTGATCGTATGAGGCATTGTTATTCATTAAAGATTGAACATAATTTTCAAATCTTGCTGCGGATTCTGTAGATTGCTTGAGAAATGCATCTAGACTTTTCTCGAGCGAGATAACCTTATCATCACTTGGTTGAACCAAATTGTTCGTTTGATTTGTATAAGGTTGTTGTTGGAAAGGTTGTTGGTTTTGAGTTTGTGAGGGTGCTTGTTGTTGTTGTGGAGGAGGAGGTCTTTGAAAATTGTTATTCCCTTGGAATTGTTGATTTGAGTGACTCCTCCACCCCGGATTGTATGTTGAAGAGTACGGATCGTTTCGTTGTCGTTGCTGAAATGCAGCATTGACTTGATCCTTTCCTTGAGTAGATCCATTATAAGGACACTCTTCGGTTAGATGCGATGGATTCGAACAACAAGCACAAACAGTTCGTGTGGGTAAAGTAGGGGCAGGAGAAGACGATGAGATTTTGGTCTCAATGGCTTCTAGCTTTTTCATAAGTGCGGCCATCTCGGCCTTCATAGCAATCGACATATCTACTTGATGTATGCCTGCCCTAGATTGACCAACAGAAAAAGATGATGTGGTCTTGGTACTCTCCCACTGAATTGTTTGCTCACTAATATCCTCAAGAAACTGCCAAGCTTCATCGCTAGACTCGGAAAGAAAATGACCTTGACATATAGTTTCTAGCAACTGCTTCGTTGCCGAGTTCAATCCCTCGTATAATGTTTGGCAAAGTTGCCAACTTTCGATCCCATGATGAGGGCATTGAACAAGTAGGTCTTTAAATCTCTCGAAGCACTTCCAAAATGGTTCGGAAGGAAGCTGTGAAAATTGTATTATCTCGTTATGGATTCTAGCAGTTTTGTGATGAGGATAGAATTTTTTCAGAAAAGCTCTCACAAACTCGTCCCAATTTCTTATGGAATGTGATGCGGTGCTGTATAGCCACTTCTCGGCTAGGTCACATAAGGTAAAAGGAATGACCCTTAGCCTTATAGCGTCATCACTTAATTGGGTTGTTTTCATCATAGCGCATACATTTTGGAATTTATTAATAAAAATATACGCATCTTCAGATTCCAAACCATGAAATTTTGGCAGCATATTGATGAAATGTGGTTTTATCTCAAAATTGTCCCCATTTGCCGGTGGGGGTGAAAGACAGGTGGGTAAAGAAGTGCGGATGGGGTAAAAGAGGTCCTGGAGCGCAACTCGTGCGGGCGCTTCAACAGGCGGCTGGTTCGGGTCATTCACACCTAATGGAGGTGGAATCCTTCCCGTCGGTAAGGTATTGTTGGGGTCGAATCCCGACATACCTTCGGTGAAAGAAGTTGAAGGTGAAGGTGAGAAAGTGGACGGATTTTCGATTTCGGTGTCGAAAGGTTCGTTGGTCGGTACCAACGAAACGCGGACTAATCGGGCGTCTGTATCCTTAGTCCAAAATGACATACACTAAAGGGGATAGTGCAGTCAGAAAAAAAGAAGAAAAACAGAATGTGGGGGTAAGATAACGTCAGTGAGGGAAAGTGGTGTGGTGAATTTGCAGGTTTTCTTTTTGCGACAAATTGCAAGTTTTGAAAAGTTTTATTGATTTTGTTTTTTTTTATGTGAGAGTTTTGCAAAGAGGTTTTTGAAAAAGGACTCGTGACACAACTGTATCAACCACACATGCACAATCAGGCCTAGATCTAGGGTCGCCTAGGTCTACTAGACAGCTCCTAACTAGGGCTAGAAATAGGACCTCGAACCGCCTCTTCACGGACAAGTACGGCCAGGTAAGTGGGAAGGAACCACCACTACAGTGGGCCTAATTAATAACCACTAGCCTAGACACCGCAATGTCGGTTAGGATAAACGGCCGATGCCTACCCTAGTCCTTTTCCTATTGAGCTCGCTGTCCTTAGGTCTGAGTCTAATCTTTTTTTAATTAATTGTGGTCGATGCAAAATGCTTTAGGTGTTTTCTGGGGTCCTGGGAAGGGTGATGAAATCCCCACCCAATCTGAGTTTGGTCAATTAGCCCCTTAAGTCCAATTAAATTATGCAAAACAAAAATTCACTTGCAATCAATTTTAGCACGGCGCAAAGAAACCTGCAGCAAATCTGTTATTTAGAAGGGGGAAGAAGAATTTTTTAGCGCAAAGAAACCTGCAGAAAATTTTTACAGTGGAGATATGGAGGTTGCAGAGGGGAGAGAAAGAGAGCAAACCATGCAATTTTGGTGCACTGAAGAAGCAGGAAGAGCGCGGAACCGCGGCAGAAAGCCTCTGTGTGCGGCGGAAACGCGGCCCTTTGAGAAGATCAGGCTCTGAAAATTTTTGTACTGTTCTGTGCTTGCAATTCCTCTCTGTTCTTATGTTCCCTTTTCTGTTTTGATCTTCTGTAAAACTCCAGATCCAAAAGTCTTTGCTGTTCCTGCAAGATTCCAACGAAAAAACCCTTCAAACAGATAAAAATAATGAAAAGATAATTTTTGTGTTTTGTATTTTCTGATTTTTATGATTTTTCAAAATTTATATCAACCCGAAATCATACAAAAACGAGAAAATTACGCCATCCCCGGCAACGGCGCCATTTGATTAGTGTCAAAAATATAAATTTACCGTAATCAGAAACGGCGTCGCTTCGCAGCTAGCCGGTGAGTACGGGTCGATCCACAGAGATGGGTAAATTCCTTTTATGCGTTTTAACGAGTTGATTCAAAGTGTCGTTTTGGTTGATTTATAAAAATCTATGAAAACTGGATCTAATTAATCTAATTAAAAGTCTTGCTAGGGTTAAGCTTAGGGGAAGTTTTGGAGATCAACGTTTTTCTTCACCGCTTTCAATGCCTTCTTTTTTAGATCTATTAGATGTTACGGTAATTGTCAATAAAGTGGATCCAAATCTTTTGGGAAGATGTTTCTTCCTCTAGATTTGTATCCTTCCTTTGTTGATAATTACCCTAACCCCCATGGAAAACGCGCGCAACCGGCCCTTTATACCACGGTTCACCGTCACCTCAAGGGGTAGGGTGCCGTAGGGAGCAGTTGTGCGCGTATGCAAGGAGTTCTAATTCATTAGGTGAATGTGGCATTGAAAGGGGTGAGAGATCTCATCTCTCAACCCTTTCCCTAAGGCTAACCCTAACAAGCGAGGAGATTACTCGCTCATTAGGGGATGAGAAAACATTTTAATTAAAGGAACAGAAATAAAATTACTTACTAATTCGATGGCTCCCTCCAAGCAAGAAGACAGAATAGATCTGAATATAACTCCCAGAAATTCTGAATTTTATTTATTGAAAAGAGGCATAGAGTTTTACAATTTTTGACTACAATTTATAAGAAAAGAGGGAAACTAGGGTTACAGACTCTCGCACATGTGAAAATACAGATTTGCCCACGGAAAATCCAAACCCCTGCACCGACGCACCGACACAGGAAAGTTGCACCGACACGGGTATTAAGCGGCCGCGGAACCGCGGCATTTGTTGGCTTGGGCCGCGGTTCCGCGGCCCTTTGGTGAGCTCAGCTCACCAACTTCTCTGAGCTGCATCTAGGTTGTTAGGGCTTCTTAGTTCTTCATAACTTTTCTCTGTTTGGCTTCTTAGTCTTCTTCAGATTTTCACTGAAATTTGTAGTGGTCTTTTAACTGTTTCCTTTAACATTTCGGACATGCATTGCCTTGTGAGTTGTTCTTCGTCTAGGTTTGAGTAAGATCCGTCAACTTGTTGGTCAAAAGTCCCTTTTCTGCATCAGCTTTCGTCTTTTTCACTGTATTTGCATCCAAGCCCTGTATCCTGTAACATGCAACAAAAGTGCGTCAAGAGTACCTGTTTATTTATAAAGAGAATAAGAATAGGGGAATGAATAATGCAATATTATAGTCTGAACACGGGACCCCCGTAAAAACTCTGCGGGGCCCCCGATATATCCAAAACCCCTTCAAAACACAACACTGCACATTGAGTTCGAATGACCTGTTTGACCCGTCAATCGGAGGTTCTCTCGCTCCAAAGACGACGGGTAATTAACGGCAGTTTAGTTCGCGACTACCGGAGATTCGGATCTCCACAATCAATAAACCCCAGCCTACTTTAGGCAGGGGAAATCTGTAATGCGCCTGACAAGCGCGTACATATTCCCATCTCAATGGGGTGACGAAAAACATCCTACAATCATTATTTGTCTCGAGTGTGTTCCCGTTGTACTTAGATTACTACCTTACCACAGCTCAAATGAATCATGCAAACAGGTGGTAGTTGGGTGCAGTTCCGAAGCACTTGGAGGCAGTGGGGGATAGAAGGGATTCGTCTCTTCCGGTATTGGGAGTTGATACCGCACTGTGTACGGTTAGATAATACATAAAGTCCCTGGGTATGGCAGATGAGATTTACTGGTAGGTACACTAGTAGTTTCTCAGGGTGTATTGGATTCTACACCGACACGACTTATTGCGCTATTAGGGGTCTGACCCCTAGGTCCAATATGCGATACTCTTAGACGAACAGACCGGACTGTACGGAGAATGCCACCTATAGTCTTGGTAGGGTTTTCGGACGAGTTATCGTGTCAATCTTCCCTTCGACGGATATTTGGGTAGCCGTTACGTACAGTTAGTGCCACTGACGTGCTTGTGGTTAAATTCACTGTCAGCGTATTGTCGAGTTTTTAGAGTCCCACACATAGGGTTTCCCGGTTCAGACGAAACGGTGTAGTTTGCGTATGGTTTTACGCAGGGGTGTTCGATTGAACACGTGTATTTATGCACGTGCTTTAATCTTACAGTTTAGTAGTACTAGCAGGTTTGAAAGATAGCCAGTTTTGATACTAATATTATATTGCTCTCTTTTGGGTATTTGTATTTTAACACGAATACGGTATTTATACGAATACATGTATTTGTATAAATACGTGTATTTGTGTATTTCTTTCCATATATGAATACGCGTATTTTGTATTTTCGGTACAAATACGGTATTCATATTTTGGTAGAAATACGGTATACGTATTTATTATGAATACGGGTTTTGGTATACTTGATTATACACATACTAGTATTTGTATGTGTATGTATATCATGGTGAGGTGGCTACACACTCTCTCACTTATCTCCTCACCATTAAACATGGAAGTGTGGGCTTGTGACTCACCCTAGTGAGTCACCAAACCCACCCACTTTTTTGTTTGAGGTGAGAAGAGAAAAGATGAGTGGGCGAGAGATATTTTGGAGAGATAAGTTTCATGGTTATCTTTTCTCAAGTGGAAAATTTTATTTAGTTGCTAACCATCTTCATTTTCTTCCTCAGTTCTCTTTCTTAAGTTGTGAGGATTAAAAGAAAATATTTAGTTTCACAAACTACACCACTCTAAGTATCTTGTCTTAGCAAGACTTGATCTTTAGTTGCTTCGGACGAAACTATCGCTTGAATCGGCATTCTCGGGTGGATTGTTTTTGACACGGAAGATTGATTTCGAGAGCTCGTTCCATCAACCCAAGGAGCTTGAGGCGTCAACTTTGAAGACCTGAAGGACTACAAAGGTTGTAATTTCAACCGAATAGTTAAAACTCTGGGCAGGGTTTGTTTAGTATAGTGTTTCGGCTTGTATCATGAGGATTTAGTGTTATGTACTCAAATTTTTAAAAGTATTTGATTTCGCATAGCCGTAGTTGACACGGCAAGGAGCACATATACAATTTCAAGGGGCTATTTGGTTGCAAGATTATGAAATTTGGATTCCAAAATAGTACGGTTGAAAGTTTCTGGATTTGGTAATTTATTGTTTGGTTGGTGTTGGATTGCTAGTGTTGGATTTGTAGATCCTTATAATTCTTGTTTAGTTGGTGGAAAGAAAGTGAGTTTTGGATTTGAGGATTTTAGAGAGAAATAGATATAGAGAGGATTATTAAATAAATAAAGCATCCCGGGCTCCATCCAAAAGTACAATGAATAGTGTCAAATCCTTCCAAATTCTCTAAATTTTTGAGGATTCAAGAATCTCTTTTTTGTGGTGGCCCCCCATAGAAAATAAAGGAATTCTATACAACCCCAAATTCTACAACCAAATACAAAATTATGGAATCCTCTCACTCTTTAGGATTGCGGCCTCCAATTCTTTCATAATCTTGCAACCAAACAAGCCCTTAGGGTCAAAAGTCCAAAACTTCTCAAAGGCCCATTCACTGCCTATCCAACGCTCCAAATCAATCCCCTCAGATCCAACGGCTCGAAACCCCTCCTCCTCTCGATATAACGCGCCACCCTCCTCTAATTCCAAACCCTAACCCTAACCCTAAAATCCCCATCCCATCGCCGCCGCCTCCATCGCCAAGATGCAGATCTTCGTCAAGACCCTAACGGGGAAGACGATAACGCTCGAGGTCGAGTCCTCGGACACCATCGACAACGTGAAGGCGAAGATCCAGGACAAGGAGGGGATTCCCCCTGACCAGCAGCGCCTCATCTTCGCCGGGAAGCAGCTCGAAGACGGCCGCACCCTCGCCGACTACAACATCCAGAAGGAGTCCACCCTCCACCTCGTCCTCCGCCTCCGCGGCGGCGCCAAGAAGAGGAAGAAGAAGACCTACACCAAGCCCAAGAAGATCAAGCACAAGAAGAAGAAAGTTAAGCTCGCTGTTTTGCAGTTCTACAAGGTTGATGACTCGGGGAAGGTCATCAGGCTCAGGAAGGAGTGCCCCAACGCCGACTGCGGCGCCGGGACGTTCATGGCCAGCCACTTTGATAGGCACTACTGTGGTAAGTGTGGGCTCACTTACGTTTATCAAAAGGGTGGGGATTAGAGTAATTTGGGAGAAAAAAGTTGGGATTTTTAGGTGTTTCCATGAACTTTCTGGTTTCCTTTTTTTAAATTTCTGAATGCTTGTTTTTGGTCAACTACTTTGGTAGTTTGATACATTCAGCTATGTTGTTATGGTTGTCTTTTGATGCTATGAATGATGAGTTAGATTATGGTATTTTTTTTGTTTATGATTGTTATGTTTTTTATACAGTAAATGATCATTATTACTAATTTATGCTGTGTTCATCGATTTGAACCCAAAATAAATCTCAAATTTAATTATATTTAAGTCAACTTATTGTCTAATTTTGCTTAAGAACTTGTTTTTTGTTGTTTAGAGTATAATTATACTAAGAAAAGCATGATATCTGAAAGAAGTCTACTCGATAGGCACAGACCATTGGTGCAGGTTGAGTGAAAGTACATGATCGGAATTGGGCATGTTTGAGGGTTTTAAATCAACGAGCATAAGGGGTGTTTGGGCCAATAAATAACTTGAGGCGGTATAGGTGCCACATATGGTAAATTATAGGGGTCTTTTGTGCAATTAATCCTACTGTGTTGTGCATTAATAACTACTGTTCGTTTGTCCTAGGGATCTTATTGTAAAACCCAATCTCAGTTTGATCTTATGTTTACTGGTTAGGATTTTAGTCTGGTCTATTTTGGTAGAATTATCTAGGTTTCAAGGAAAAGTGGCTGCTTATTGTACAATGATATCAGTATAGAAAGATTTGTAGCCATTTTCTTTGTTGTTTATTTAGGGTTGGCATTAGTTTTAATTTACGTGATATTAGGGTTGACATTAATTTTAAGCTAAGCTAGTGATTTTAGTCGGTTGATTAATATTTAATTTGCAATGTCTAATAGACGGTCCATCGATAGATATAAGTTTTTGAAGGGTATTATAAGTTACCTAAAGTTTATTCTAGGTAGATTTATTTGACCATAAATTAGAATATGACTGACCATTTTTTTCATCAAATGGCGGTTTTGGTATATATCAATATTAATGAATGAGTGATTTGTAGGTTATAAAGGTTGCGGATTACATCATGCTCTTTTAATCCATATTTTTTTTATATTTACAATTATTTAAGATAAATAAAAGATAGTATCGTGGAGAAAGAAAACTAGAAAAGCAGAAATTGAATTTAGTCTAGCCAGCCATACAGTTATTCTAGCTAGTTGAGGTTTTTTTGCCCCTTGTTGAGCGTATTTGGCAAACGGAAGGAAAAAAGAAACTAAGAAAATAGTAAATTAGTAAGAAGAGTAATTAAAAAAGTTTTAGTAAAACTTGTTCTTTCAAAGAAATTGACTAAGATGATTAGTTGAGCTTATGGGTGAATAAAATTTAAGCGTCTTGAAGGTGTTAGTTTAATAATCTTGTAATGATTATGCATATAAAAGATGGCTAAGACCTCCAAACTTAATAAAATAAGCTATTCTCTCTCTAGCTTCACTTTCTTCTTATTTTTTAACTTTAAGTGGATTTTGGGTAGGGTCCTATGTGGCAAGGAAAGTAATATTTCACTTTCTACCTACTTTTCTTTTTTCCAACCAAAGAATTGAGCACCTTCTTTTATTTTTCTCATTTCATTCTTTCCATTTAAAGGGGCTGTTATTTGCAAAGAACCAAAATCAGGAATATATTGGGAAATAGAGTGTAGTTCGATTTCCTACAAATAAACAGCCCCGTCAGCAAATGGTTAAAGAGGAAGCAAACGAGGATGGTAAAGAAAGTACTCACATTCTTTGTTTGGGAATAGGAAAAAAGTTAGAAACCTTGCCTCCTAGCACACTTCTCAATATCCACTTTTACAACTTACAGTTTGAAACTTGAAAGGATTGAGAAAGTGAAGTGAGAGAATTAATTCACTATTTTGTTGATATTTCAGTGCTGAACATTTTCCGAATGCATAGACTAATTGATGAACTAGCATTTTTTTAACACACTTAATCCAAGGGAATGTTTGGTTAGTAACAAATAAAAATAGAAATGTGACGCTTGCAGTATCTGTTTTAAATCACGGGCCTCTGATATGCACATTTTCTGAAGTCGTAACTATTCCAAACCCAATCAGTACAGGCTTTACCAAAACAACCCCTTGTGGCGATTTATGCTTCTATTCATTTACTTTTCCACCTTTTTGGGACCGAACATCATGTTTGTTACTCTTTTTTTCATATCGTTCACTTTACTTCCTAACTACTTTTCAACTTATATTATTTTTTCTCCTTAGATTCTTTGAGTCGTCACTCATCAAACTGGCTATCATATCTACATTTTCAAATAATGACCATAGTCTTTTAATTCGTTGGAATTTTTTATTTTATCGTCTTATTTCTCTTCTATTCATCGCATGCATCTTGCTCTTGTGTAATTTGAACTACCAAGCGTTCAGTTTCCTATGTACCATTTTTTAAGTGTTTAAGTTGATCTTTAAATACTCTGCATTTTCTTTCCATTGTTTCTGAATGCCAGGAAACCTGTAGTTGACATTTTTCTTTTCTCTTCACATACTACTTTGGATTATCCAATTACTTACGATTTTATATAGATCATAGTTTTTCATACATGTTCCTGCAATTTTCTTAATTTTCCTACATTAGATATCTTTCGCTTCTTTATTTCCGAACTTTAATGGCAAGGTTACCAGTTCAAATTGTTTCTGTAGCATGAGATCTGTGCAAAGGATTTGTTATCAAGTGCACATTGTCCATTTGTGTTATGCTTGCTTATTCTGTGATGAAAATTTTGTAAATATATAACGTTCCCTAGTGCATTGCATCGATTTTATAGCTTGTTATCCTCGTCGTTTGCTATAGGGATTTATGTAATCTGGTTGAAAAATAGGTAGATTTTGCCGGTAGCATTCTCTAGTATTAGCCCTTTTACTTGTAGATATTGTCATCGATCATTTAGATTTAGATTTGCTCGTCATATTGTTTCGACTTGTGGATGCTTGATCACAAATTTGATTGTTTCTCATCGATACAATATGCCCCGCAGTTGATTTTTAACATATGATTTGCTTTTTAAGTTTCATCGATTCTTTTGTATTAGCCTTTAGTGTATAACACAAGCGGTTTTGGATTCTTTGCATTGATAGAATTAGTGTTTGGGTGCAATATCGAATACAATGGTTCATGACAAAGGCTGTTTTCACCTGGGGATGAAGTGTTGGAATTGATCGGTGTATTTCTTTTGGTCTGGTTTTATCGACCCAGAGGATCCTTGTTGATTACAGACGCCTCTGTTAGTGACCAGGCTGGACGCTTGGATTGCTCCACCAAATTGTTTCTTGTGTTGCTGGAAATCGCTTGAGCTCAACTGATGTGTGGTGAGGGTCTTTAATGTGGTTATAGAGAAACGTAGGATTGATGATATTTGTGGTAGTGAGCAAATTACTCTCGACCATCGTTGTTTTTCGTGAAATTATATTCTAGACGAAAATCGCTATATAGATTTAACTCATGTATTAGAAGATATAGATATGATGTAATTTGCATCTGAATATGCATCGCATTTACCATAACAGTTTCCTCAAGCTAAAGTTGGATTTCTAAAGAGAGACAAATATCCAAATATATATATGACATCTAATATCATATTCCTAGACACCACAGAGAGGCAAATTTGGAAGATTAGAGAAGATTGTTAAGACTAAGAGGTAGGACTAATCTTACAAATAATTTAAACCACTTTTCATGGTACCGGCTGGATAATGTGTATAATGAGCTTAGAATGCCTTGACAAATCAAAATCAAATATCCTACTAATAATAAAGAGTTAAATGGTATTGAGAATGTCCCCGGGGAAAATTTCCCGAGAATGTCTTGACAAATCAAAATCAAATATTTTTTTGGATGACCGGCATTGTTCATTTTCATCTCTATAACCTAATGCATATGTACATCGATTTTCATCTGGTTTTGATACTCTTTGACCATTGATATCTAGAGGTGTAAAATGTTTTATAGTCGCAACATCATTAATTTTGCAAGCATCCGATAAAAGGACAAAAAGTATTGAAACCGCATGAAAATTAGTGTACATATACATTAGGCCGTGGAGATCAAAATAAATGGTGTTGATCGTCCAAAACAAATGATTAATTTTGATTTATTAAGCTATTCTCAAATAATGCTATTTATCTTAATAATAAATTTATCAGTCTTGGAAGTAATATAGAGAGAACAACAAATTTATTATCTCCTTTTCTTCGTGCTTCATGTTTTCTTCCAACTCTACCCAAGAAGAAAAGATGAAAAAATTGGAAATGCACACACACGCACATGTGAAGTGCCGAAAATAGGCTTATTTCCTATACTTTCATGGTAATTCATGTCAAACAAACATGCACAGGTGAAGGATATTGAGACGAATACGAGGTAACATTTTAGAAGTGGGAGAAAAGTTGGAGCAGCCAAACGGCAATACCACCTAATTAAGCGTAGACCGCTGAGAATTTAACATGCTTATTTTTTCTTGTAAATTTTTTGTTAATCACTAGTTCTATCGTTTTTTAAACTAATTTTGGGGTTTTTCCATTTTAAATAACCAGACAATCATTTTCCAAAAGTCATAGACTACCTTAAGTGTTATTAGCATACCATGAGAAGTTTAAATACATATTTAACAAGACTATATAAGCGGTATATATTCTATAGAAAGATGTGGTAATAAAATTATTACTACGATACTCGTATTCTATAGAAGATCGTTTAGTCATTGAAATGCGGTTTGTCTGTTAAATTCTTGTGATTATCGCAAATCATGTTAAGATACATGCTCCACAATTTATCTTGTTAAATCTACGAAAAACAACTCGGCGATTATCGCATTCCATTGTTGCATTTCAACTATATATTTAGAATGCATTTTGTTCCCCTAGCGGTTTGTCGCAACAGTTGAGAACGCGGTATTTTTTTGAGGAGAAGGTTGGTGTAATATTCTCGCCCGATATTTTTAGGTACAAATTGTATATCAATCATCTATTGTGTGATGTACAGACTTTTAAGATTTCGTAAAAGAGAAAAGCTTACAAAAAAGGATTAATTTTTTCGATCTCAGTTGTTATTTTATTCGCACCATAAATGACGAATCATCCGTTTCTATCTAAAAATGTTGAATGGAAATTCTAAGAAGACATATTTTCATTTTTTAAGATACATTGGGTATTTCGAGTGCTTAATTAACATCAAGCACGAGCTTTTGAAGCTGAATGAGGTTAGCTTGCATGGGGCTTCTGCTAAATTGCACATTAATCAATTCTTTTTCAAGTAATTGATTGAGTACTTTTGCGATAAGATGAAAGCAATTACATAAATATGAGAATCAATACAGTTCCAGTTAGAATGATATCTATTTATTTGTTTTTCTTCTTATTGAAATAATATCCAACAATCTACAGGATTTGAATCTCAAGTCTCTTACTTGGACTAAAGATTTAAATAGTATGATATAGTGTCACTCGAGATGGCATCAAATTTGCAGAATCAAAATCCATCAACCATCTTGTTACCAAATAATACCTTTACTACCATAACCAGAATGCAAAATAGGCATGTGAAAAAGAAGTCGAAAAAGAAGTCGAAATTGTTGGGAAATTTTCTTTAATTCTAGAAATTCCACACCCCAATTTATCACTCGCTAAAAGGTAAAAGAAAAGAGTTATATGGTACTGAGGATGTACTCGAAAAAAAATTCCCTGGAAATGGCTTAATAAATGAACATCGACTATTTTCATAACTTTGAGAGAATCTGATATTAAGAAAATAATTCCTTGATGATTGCTCGAATTGTTGTAAATTATTATATACTTTCAAAATTTTACTATTATTACCAAAGATTTAAAGAATCTCTTTAAATATTTTCCGTGGCATCCAACACATATTGGATACTTACAATTATCTATGTTATTAATTTATATTTTTTATATGAGCCCGAGGTTAAATTTTGTTTCTACTATATATTCTTGGTACGAGCTATGCATGTAATAAAATACCGAGAATATATATATATATATATATATATATATATATATATATATATAGATAGAGAGAGAGAGAGAGAGTAATGTAGGAAAGAGGCCATAGGAGAGAATTTCCTTCTTTGGTGTCGAAAAAGTACGCGCTCCCTCGTTTTTCCCGACGATCGGCACTCATCATTTTCATCGTTATCATCTAAGATGTGGTTACACCAAATTTCGTGTGATTCTACAACTTTTTCACCGTTGATTTAGTGGGTTCAAATTTAACGGTTTACCGACAACATAACTTTTTACATTGCTAAATCAACGGTGAAAAGTTGTAGAATCACACGAAATTTGGTGTAACCGCATCTTACATGATAACGATGAAGATAATGGGTGCCGATCGTAAGGAAAAATGAGGGAGCGCGTACTTTTTCGACACAAATCAACGGTGAAATGGTATTGGAATCACATGAAATTTGGTATATTGACATATTACATAATGAAGATCAAGATGGCCGGTACCGATCGTCGAATAAAATGGTGGAGGACGTGATTTGTGGCGCCGCCTAACGCAAAAAGCCTCTTTCCTCTATTATTCTCTCTCTCTTTATATATATAGGTTAATGGAGGAAAAAAGGCCATTGAGGGAATTTCCTCCTATGGTGTCTAAAAAATACGCCCTTCCTTATTTTTTCTGACGATCGGCACCCACCATTTTCATCGTTATCATCTAAGATGCGGGTACACCAAATTTCATGTGATTCTACAACTTTTTCACCGTTTATTTAGTGGATTCAAAATTAACGGTTTACCGACAATAGAACTTCTTATATTGCTAAATCAACGGTGAAAAGGTTGTAGAATCACATGAAATTTGGTGTACCCATATCTTAAATGATAACGATGAAGATAGCGATGCCGATCGACGGAAAAAATGAGGGAGCATGTATTTTTTCGACGCCATACGAGGAAATTCCCTCCTACGGCATCTTTCCTCAATTTATTCTCATATATATATATATATATATATATATATATATATATATATATATATATGAGGAATCTTTCCTCCATTATTCTTTTATATATATATATATATATATATATAGAGAGAGAGAGAGAGAGAGGAAAGAGGCCATAAGAATGGATTTCCTCTTATGGCGTCGAAAAAATACAATCTCCACCATTTTTTTCGATGATCGGCATCCATCATCATCATCGTTATCATATAAGATGTGCATACACCAAATTCATGCGATTCCATCACTTTTCACCGTTGATTTAGCAATGTAAAAAGTTCTATCGTCGGTAAACCATTAATTTTGCACCAACTAAATCAACGGTGAAAAAATAGTATAATCACATGATATTTGGTGTCCACATCTTAGATGATAAAGATGGAGGTGATGTATACCGATCGTCGAAAAAAATCATGAAAAATGCATTTTTCCGACGCCATAAAAATAAATTCCCTTCTATGTCATCTTTCCTCTATTAACCTCTCTCTGTTGTATATATATAGAGAGAGTAGTTAGTGATAGAAAACAACAATTGGTGTAATATGAGGTGGAATTTTCTTTACTTTTTCATGTGTCAATTAGAGGGGGAAAATTAGTCGCTAATAATAATGGATTTTTCTCCTTTAGTTAATTTTTCCTTTGCAGTTGAAATTGAAAGGGACACACGTCTCCCTCACGTGACTATAAATGCTTGGTTTACTTTCCTTTTTTTTAACGGGAAGTTTAAGTTTCTTTTTATCTTTGAGTCATCTTATTATTTCATCAACCATCAACCATTTGTCTCTCATCTTTTAGAAGTGCGCGTTTACAAGTGTCCGCGCGCACATGAGAATTCCGTGACCTGTGGGTCCCACAAAAATTACACAAGATTTAATCAACACAGCTTTCAGCAGCAACGTCTATTTTCTCTTCTTAACATCAACGTCACATGCAAATAGTGAAAATTAGACCCGACTTTATATAAATTAAAGAAAAATAGAAAACCAAACACAACATCTCCTTAATATTTCCCCTAAAATTTTAGATCTTAGAGCAACGACAAATTGCAACTATGATTAATTTAAAGGATAGGGTAAAGAAAATGGATCCATCAATGTTGCTTATTGATGATGCTCAATATTGGGGACCCCTAAGATCAGGACACGTGGCGGATAGCACGTCCCAGAACTCAGAAGGAAGGGCCCACAGAGGACGACCATGCCGCCCCTATCCCCGACCTGCCGGCACAAGCCAGCCCTCCTCGGGGCTCCCTGCAGATTGGCCTCCTCGGCCCCTCAGCTCGCCCTGAGCTGCCACAAGACCAAGTATCTTCGATCGTCTCGCTCGTCCACGAGCCTCCCGACCGAGGCCGTCTTTCTCGGTCCTCCGTCCAGCTCCACCGCTCACAGGCGTAACCGCCGCTCCGCTAATCTCGTCATGCGCGGATTCTCTGCCCGCAACATCCCACGTTCCACGTCTCCACGATCCCCATTAATGGGCGATCCGCTCTCTACGCGGGCGTGACGTCGGAAGCGTAACTGCCGGCGAGATTCTCCCGCGCCTGCTGCTGCGTGCCTCCACCACTATATAAACTCCCATCACAGAGGGTCAAGTAAACCATTTTTAACTCCACTTAGCCGTTACGCTGCTCGGATCCAGTACTAACTTGATCATCGGAGGGTCCTCGGTGGTATCCAACCACCCCGGGACTTCTTTGCAGGTGCTTGGCGCCAACTCCTCCAATCACCAAATTTCCTCTACACCCATTGAGACCCACACACAACAGGAAATCCCCTCCAGAATCTACCAGGAGATCGACGGAAGACAACATCTGAGGGAGATCTGAAAAGGACCTCCATCAGTTGGCGCCGTCTGTGGGAAACGCAAACTCCACAAAAACAAAGTTGGCCTTCCGATCTCCGTCCACATGGCAAGCGACCATCCTGAAAATTCGGGTACCAGCCGCCGCCTCCCCCTTACCGGTGGCGCGGATGAACCCCCTCCGGCGACCATCATCCACGCCCTCGCCAGCCGAATAGATCGGCTACAGTCCCTCGTGGAGGCGCTCGTCCGTGCCCAAACGGCCTGGCCTGGCCTCCAGATCGCCGCCCCTTCGCTTCCGGAATGCTCTGCCCCCGTCGGCGCGGCCGACCACCGGCGGGCTGCGACTCCCGACCACGGATCCTACGGACTGATACTCCCTGAGGACCGCTGAGCGCCTCGCGGCTCCACCCCCAGGCCCGCCGCCGGAGCGCCACGCCTCGAACCTCTTAGCGACCCTTGCCCCCCTGAGGAGATGTCGGCCACCTCGCCTGCCTACAGGCATGACCAACACCCACTCCCCCAACAGGGTCGCACAGAAGGGGCTCACCACGACGGCTCGAGAGCCACCGCGCCCGGGGATCTGAGGAACCTCATCGAGAGGAACCGGAGCCGTGCCCAGACGCAGGTCTCCCACAGCAGAGGACAGGGATCACGAGGCGCCGAGTTCTCGGGGTACCACGGCTGACTTGACGCCCTCGAAAAGAAGATCGAGGGCATGCGCCGGGAAGGGCACCTCTCGGCCGACGGGGCCGAGTACGCCGCCGACTCGCTCACCAAACCGTTCACCGAGGAACTGCTCGCTGTCCACGTCTCCTCGCGCAACAAACCCCCGAAGGTCTCTCTGTTCGACGGGAAAACCGATCCCAAAGACAATTTGGATGCTTTCACCGCGGGAATGAGCTTCCAGGACCATTCCGATGCTGCCTAGTGCAGGGCCTTCCCTGCCACCCTCATCCGTTCTGGTCAGGACTGGTTCCGAGGACTCGAGCCTCGCTCAATCTCGACCTTCGACGAGTTGGCTACTCAGTTCTTCAGCCACTTCATTGGGAACCGTCGGCAGAAGCGCACTGTCGACTACCTCTTCACAATTAAGAGTCGAGACAAGGAGACGTTCAAGGCTTACATCACTCGCTTTTACAATGCCCTCCTCGAGATTCCTGAGCACCGGGACGAGACCGTCATCACGACGCTCAGATCTGGTCTAAGGCATAAGGAGTGGCTGCGCTCTTTTGCATTGGCACAGCCTAATATCATAGCCGAAGTCAAGGCGTGGACCGAGCGTGAGGTTCAGCTAGAATCCGAGGTGAACGCGAACCTCCCCCGGGCAGAACGACTCGACCAGAAGAAAAGGGCTCGGGAGGAGAGGCCAGAGCGTCAGCAATCCTATCACCTGATGTTCCAGGTGTACACCCCGCTTAACGTCTCCCTCGCAATGTTACTAGAGGATGCCCAGGGCGAAGGGTTCTTCAAGTTCCCTCTAATCCCGCGTCAGGCCTCAAAGCGGACCCGGGGCCCTTACTGCGCCTTCCACCGGACGCTGGGCCACGCCACCGAGGATTGCAAGCAATTCCGGGACTACATTGAAGAGCTCATCCGATCGGGGCACCTCGCCGCCTACTTAAGGGATAAGCGACAGGCCGACCGCGAGCAGGAGCAGCGTCCTCCTCCCGCCGAGCTGACCATCGGCCAGATCATACTTGCCTCCGTGGAGGACCAGTCCGGCGCCCGGAGTGTCCCGTACCCGGCGCCAGACACGGAGACCAGCAAGCCTCTAGGAAGCTCGGGCCACGCTGATAGGGTCATCTATTAACCTGCACTTTTCTTCTAGGGCAATGTAAACTCTCCCTAAGGTTATTGTCAATTTAATAAAGATCAATAGAACATTGCAAGGAAAGTAGAAAAGTTCTTATTTATTCGAAAAAAGGGGTATTATGGGCTCCTCAGCCGTACATACAAAAAGAAAAAATTATTATTACAACAGCGGGGGAAGGGGGTGCAGAGAGCACTGCTCGTGATACTCGGTAAAGACCTCCGCCAGCCGAGGCCTCGCGAGATCCAACCTCTCCCCTCGGTTCCCCCCGCGCGCGTTAATCCCAAACCTCAACTCGTAGCACTCGCGGACGAGCGCCTCCGAGCGAGCCAGTTGGTTCGTGGAGATCAGGCCAAAGCGCTTCAGAGACCGAAGTTTGCCCACGGCCTCATCATAGAGCTGCTCGGACAGGGGGTTGTAAAGCCCCAGGGACGCTCTCCAGATGGAGTACATCAGCAACTGCAGCAGGGAGGAACGTCGGGGGAGCATCCGGCCGAAATGGTCTTCAATGCCTCCACACACCAAGTGCACCGTGTCCTCGGTACAATTCTGATCATATAGGTACACATCTTCGAAGTGGATGATGTCAGGGATGGTGAATGGGAAGTCTTGCATTCTCGATCTTCTGTTTGTGAAAGAAGGAAGGACCAGTAGTCATTCAGCCTTATATAGCCCACTGCGTCCCAGCGAAGCTCAACAGTCGCCCGCTTTCGCCCAAGAGGTCGCTGACACGCGGCAATCGTCAAGCCTTCTCTGGCGGAATCGAAGCGACGCGACCGTGGCGCTTCACCTCCCCCCGCATTCAACGCGCATGCTAACCATTCCTGTTCCCCAAATACATGGTCGGGCGAAACCTCTTGAAGATCCGACCCAGCAGCTGCCCTGCTCGTTCACCCCTAGCGGGTAGCTTCCTTGCCGCAACGCTAGGGACCAAGCCCTCACCAAGAGGCAACCTAGCAGTTGCCCTGCTCAGTCATCCCTGGCGGGTATCTCCCCTACCGCAATGCCGGGGATCAGAAAGTCCTCCCAGAGGCAGTCGGGCCCAACCATCGCTCGGCTATCCCTGGCGGGTAGCTTCCGTACCGCAACTCCAGGGATCAGAAAGTCCTCCTAGAGGCAGTCGAGCACAACCATCGCTCGGCTATCCCTGGCGGGTAGCTTCCCTACCTCAATGCCAAGGATCAGAAAGCCCTCCCAGAGGCGGTCGAGCCTGAGGATCCCTCGCTCGGCTATCCTTCAGGACAAAAGCCCTTGCCAAGAGGCACCGGGCAGTGACCCTACCTGGCCAAGGGTCCTTGGTAGGCTTCTACAGCCCCTTCCGCGCCAAGGACCAAAGTCTTCCCAGAGGCAGTCGAGTCCTTGCTCAGCTATCCCCGGCTGGTAGCATCCTACCACAACCGACAGGGATCAAAGTCCTCGCCAAGAGGCATTGGGCAGTAACCCTGCTCGGTCCCCATCCTGAAGGATCAAAGCCCTCGCAAGAAGCAACCAGGCAGCTACCCTGCTCTGTCATCTTCGGCCGGTAGCTCCCTACCCACGACGCCATGGATCGGAGCCCTCGCAAGAGGCATCCGAGCGGCTACCCCGCTCGGTCATCCCAGGATGGTAGTTGCCTACCCACGACGCCAGAGATCGAAGCCTCCATCCATCCTCGTCCCAAATAAGGCGGACAGCCCTCCACCCACCACACGCAGACGGTCCGAGCTGCCAACTAGGGGCATCAGGTCCATCCAAGTCTCGAGCGATCTCCCCTCGACTTCGGGGCCATGGAAACGCCTTCTCCTCAGCGGCGCTTGGATCAACTCGACGGGCGATCGCTTGGCAGATAGCCGACCTGACATGGAGGCCCAACAGCGCAAGAAGAAAAATTTTATAAGCATTCTTCATGAACAAAAGACCAAAGCGAAAATCAATGAAACCAAAGAAAGAAAAAGTTTTGTTACTAAAAGGCGGTCTTTACAGAGGGTATTTTTTGGCTCCCCAGCCTAACAAAATGTCCGGAGGCTTACAAAGTTCCAGACACAGCAAAATAAAAAGGAGGACGAAGACGAGGGCTTTAGGCCTCGGGGCCAGGAGCGACCTCAGGGCCCTCGACATCCACCACGAGGCGAGCTGGGTCCTCGGCGAGTTCCTCGTCATTAATCTCTTGCCCCTGCCCGCTGGTGTCCGCGAGGGGGTACCGGGCCCGGAGCTCTTCATCGGTGAACCCGACATCCGGGCCTTAACAGCGTCGAGGGCCTCGTGCCAGATGAGGGTCATGGCGACGGCCAGGTCATCGTAGTAGTCTTTCGACTTCTTATAGCCCTCCACTGACTTCGCCGCCATGAGGTCGGCCAACTTGGCCGCCCTCAGCCGCCGCCCCCAGCTCTTTCCGGAGGGTTTTCACTGTCTTCTTTAGGTTGCCGGCCAGCACCTGAGCGCCCTCAAGCTTGGCCTCAGCAACCACGGCGGCCTCGCGGTGCCGAGCGACCTCCCGCTTCCCGGCCTCCACCTCGCCCTCCAAGGCGACAACCCTCGCCTTCATCGCCTCCAGCTCCCGCTTGGAGCTCTCTTCCAGCGAGGCGAGCTGGCCCGCAGCTTTCATCGCCGGGGCTACTGTTCATATCAGATTTTTGCATTTTCATACCGTCCAATTTTTATCACATTGCATATCGGTAGGTACTCTTGAGCCGTGTTTGCTAGTCAATTGCAGGATACAGGTTCTCGGCTCTAAACGGTGAAATTCATGAAAAACACGACAAAACCCGGGTTCCTGCCAACCACAGATAAAACACGGATCTCCGCTTTTTATCCGTCTGTTGCCATACACCAGTTTAAGAGACAAAATGGCAAATCGATGTCATTTTCATGCACAAGGCTCAATGGCAACACAAGAACCAAGAAATCTACGCGGAGCTCGAGGAAATCATGACAAAAAGATCCACATCAAATCACCTTTTGCTCAACAGAAATTCTGGAAAAATCGTGAAGAAAATATAAGAAAATACATATACCAGAATAAATGTCACACAGAACCAGGGACGCACAAGAAAAACGAGGAGCCAACTCCTCTATTAGGCCGCGGAACCGCGGCCTAAGCATGCTTAGGCAGCGTAACTGCGGCCGTACGGTGGCGGCAGCAGTTGGGCTTTTAGGGGTATTTAGGTCTTTTGATGGGGAGGCAGATTTTTGCCCTAGGTTTCCAGTTTCCTGCCTATAAATAGTCCAGATCTTGCCAATGCAAAGGGTGCATAATCTTGTATTTTATTTTCTAGGTTTTAGTTGTTGTTCTTCTTCCTCCTCTCATCTCTTCTCCATTAAAATCTTGTAGTGAGCTTTTGTGAGTGAAGAATGATGAATAAAGAAGAACCTTTTACTTATCATGCTTGTCTTGTTCTTTAGTTAACTTGTTAATTGTTGTAATTTTCATTTGTTAACTTAGTTATTGTTATTTCTTGTTGTTTCTTTCTTCTCTCCTTTTTTTTATCCTTAAAACAACCATGATGCTTACGCTTGATCCTTGCCAAGGTGAGGTCGCAAATAACTAGTTGTTATCTTCTAATCTCCTTCTTTCTATCTTCCTCTTTTGTTTTCTTTTCTTTTCATTATGATGTGTGAGTAGTTTCATACTTGTTAGGGTAGGATAAGGGAAGTTTGAGAGAAGGAAATCTCTCTCACTCTTTCCTTGCCCAACAACTTAATTCGACTTCCGTTAATTGAACCACAATCCGCTCCTTACGGCACCCTATCCTACATGATAGCGGTGATTCCGTAGTGAGACCGGTTGTGGTTGAATTAACCGGAGGTTATGGCTAAGAGCCAAGAACGGACGGACAAGCACCAAAAGGAAGAACTTATGCGTTGGAAAGCCTAGCTTATCGCAAGTTCCTTTCTAGTCGTGCTAATCCCCGTTGTTGCCGATTACCGTAACACCGATATTAAGAGGGGCAACGAAAGAAGTGGGAAACTCCTAACTCAAACTAACCTAATCCTAACCCTAACAAGCTCTCTTTACATATCATTTTACCACTTAGATAATCACAAACAAAATCTGGACCTTCGGACTTAACTCGTTAAAACACATAGAAAAAGATTCCCATCTCCCTGCGGACGACCCATACTCAACCGGCTAGCTACAAGCGAAACCGTCTTGATTGCGGTAATTAACTAAAACTTGAACACGCAGAATCTCTAACAATCAAATGGCGCCGTTGCCGGGGAGACGGTAGTTTATTTCTTTGTGTAATTTCGGGTTAACTTGTGAATATAAAAACAACCGAAAAACAAAACAAAAAATATACTTTGTAAAAAAATCATCTTGTTATTTTTGATTAGTTTTTGTGCAAGTGTGCAGGATAATACGAAGTTCGAGTTCAGTGCCGAAGACGTGGGAAGATAGACCCACATCTCGCGGCTACGCCGCGACGGATCAAAACGAAGCCAACGGTCTACTATAAGATTCTGGAGCAGATACAGTAATCAAATCAAGATTCAGGAAATCCAGAAGCAAAGAGGACACCCAAAGCAGAACCTACCAGAAAAATGAAGCAACAAAGACTCCATAAAGCCGCGGAACCGCGGCATAAGCTTGCTTAGGCCGCGGATCCGCGGTACTTTAAGGGTATCAGGGTTCCAAAATTTTTGTAAGTCTCTCTCTGCTCTCCCCCACTCCTCTGGACTCCAATAAACTGTGTTTTCTGCAGCATTCTTTGCGCAAACTCTTCTCCCCCTTCCAATAAACTGTTCTTGTGCAGGATTCTTTGCGCTGCGCTAAAAATAAAAATTGTTTGCAGTTGATTTGTTATCGCTTTGCATTCATTAATACGGACTTAAGGGGCTTGAAACCAATTCAGATTGGGTGGGGATTTCATCACCCTTCCCAGCACCCCAAAAATCACAAAAAGCATATGCATTGACCATTGTTAAAAATTAAAAAATACTAGACTCAGCCCTAAGGACTTCGCGCTCAATAGGACAGAGGACTAGTTACAGGCATCGGCCGTTTATCCTATCTGACTTTTGCGGTGCCTAGGCAAGTGTGACGAAGGAAAGTGGTTATTTAATTAAGGAACTTCGCGAAAGCGTTGGACAACCTCCCACTTACCTGGCACTTATCTGGCCGCATTAGACGGAGAAGAGGCGGTTTGAGGTCCTTTTTCTAGCCCTCTGGAACAGTTAGGAGCAGGTCTAGTTGACCTAGGTGACCCTAGATCTAGGTGAGATTGTGCATATCTTATTTGTGTTTGCTTAAAGCCGAAAGTCCGTACATATTTCTGTAAAGATCTTTCTAATAAAAAAAACAAACAAAAAAGAAAAAAAATCAAAAACTTTTATAAAAACTTGCCCTTTGTCGCCAAATCCATTTTTCACCCACCACCCATCGTTTTTCTCCATTGACGTTTTCTTACCCTCACCTTCTCCGCTTTGACTATACTAAACTCGTTTAGTGTATGTCCGCTTGGACTCGGGACACTAGCGCCCGACTAGCCCGCGTTACGTTAGTTGCTACCGACTACGCGATTGACTCAGACGTCGAAACTCTGTCCACTCCTCTTTCACCCCTTCCTTTGCCGGCCAACTCCGACGTTGACCGGAATTCTGTTCATACATCTTCACCTTCACCTTCACCAACCTCTTCTTCCGCGATGTCAGGATTTATCCGAACATCTCTTTGACTACCCCTGGATTGGCTCCACCTCCTACGGAGACCAATAACCCACCACCACCGCCTGTTGTAGCGCCGCAGCGAATCGCGCTCCAGGATCGTTTCTATCCCACCCATTCTGCACTTCCCACCTGCCTTTCTCTTCCACCGGCCAATGGGGATAATTTTGAAATTAAGCCCCACTTCATCAACATGCTTCCACGATTTCATGGGCTTGAATCTGAAGATGCCTATATCTTCATCAACAAATTTCAAAACGTCTGTGCCATGATGAAAACTACCCAACTGTCGGACGATGCTATACGTCTACGGGTCATTCCGTTCACTTTATACGATCTTGCTGAAAAATGGCTGTATAGCACCGCTTCCCACTCCATAACCAGTTGGGATGAGTTTGTAAAAGCGTTTCTAAAGAAATTTTATCCGAATCATAAAACCGCAAGGATTCGAAATGAAATCAACCAATTCTCTCAGCTTCCTTCTGAACCCTTCTGGAAGTGCTTTGACCGGTACAAAGACCTTCTTGTTCAGTGTCCTCACCACGGTATAGAGAAATGGCAACTTTGCCAAACTTTATACGAGGGCCTGAACCCAGCAACGAAGCAGTTGTTGGAAACCATCCGTCAGGGCCACTTCCTATCGAATTCTGACGAGGAAGCGTGGTAGTTCTTTGACGACCTTGCGGAGCAAACGCTACAATGGAAGAGCACCAGACCGACTTCTTCTTCTTCTACCTCCACTTCTACCGGTCAGTCTAGGGTAGGAATTCACCAACTTGATGTCTCTATTGCGATGAAAGCTGAAATGGCTGCAATAACAAGAAAGCTTGAAGCGATAGAGAGCAAATTTTCTTCTCCTGCTCCTGCCCCTGTTCTCCCCCTTCGTACCATTTGCGCTTGTTGTTCCGATCCTTCTCACTTGACCGAAGAGTGTCCTTACAATCTACCCTCGCAAGGACATGATCAGGTTAATGCTGCATTCCAGCAAAGACCGAGGAATGATGCATACTCTTCCACCTACAATCCCGGTTGGAGGAACCACCCCAATTTCGTCTGGAATCAGAATCAGAATCAATTCCAAGGCAACAATTTCCAAAGGGCCCCTCCGCCGCAACAACAAGCGCAACAACAAACTCAACAGCAATTTCAGCAGCCCTTCCAACCCCAACCTTTCCAAAATCAGACGAACAACTTTGCACCCAACAATTCTTTTCCACCAAATAACTTTGTTCCGTCAAACAACGTTAAGGTTTCCTCGCTCGAACGAAGTCTGGAGGCGTTCGTCAAACAATCGACTCAGTCCACCGCCAACATCCAGTCTTCCATTCAGTCCTTAGTGCAACACACTGCCGCTCACGGGCAAAGCATCAAAACCATCGAGGCCCAGATTGCACAGCTGAATGCGGCCTTAAGCGAGCGAGAAAAGGAGAAGCTCCCGTCCCAGCCACTCCCAAATCCCGGTCACCCACATAATGTACATGTTGCTCTTGAACAACAGAACCATAATGTGAGCGCCGTGACCACATTGAGATCGGGAAGGATGCTGCAAAACAACATTGGCACACGGATCAACGATGACACCCCGGCCGCTTCTTCTTCTACTTCTTCTTCTCCTGCTTCTTCGTCTTCTGAGCCTATTCTCCGTTCTTCAACAGGCTCTCATTCCTCTTCTTCTGCTCTGAACGGACCCACTTCTCACTCCATGAAAACACCTGTTCTGGGATCCGTTCCAACTCCACAATCTCCTCCTCCAACATTAGACTCAACCAATTTTAAAAATGTTCCATTTCCAAACCGGTTGAGGTCTAATAAACAAAATCCTCAGATGGAGAAGATTCTGGAGTTATTTAAGCAGGTTAACATTAACATTCCTCTTTTAGATGCTGTCCAACAAGTCCCGTCCTACGCGAAAATCTTAAAGGACTTGTGCACGAAAAAGAGGAAGTCTCAGGTACCCAAGAAAGTTTTCTTGGCTAGTGCTGTGAGTGATGCCCTTACCCAATCTTTACCACAAAAACGGAAGGACCCTGGTTGTCCTACGATTTCTATTACTATTGGGGATAAGAACATCAACCGCGCACTATTAGATCTTGGTGCTAGTGTTAACCTGCTTCCGTACTCAGTATACGAGCAATTAGGCGTCGGAGAGCTGAAACCCACGCACTGCACTCTCCAAATGGCCGACCGATCGATCACCCATCCTAGGGGTGAGCTAGAGGATGTGTTAATAAAAGTCGGGGACTTCATATTCCCCGTTGACTTCATTGTATTAGACACACAGCCTGTAGCTAACCCCCGGAATCAAATTCCGGTGATACTCTGTCGCCCATTCCTTGCAACCTCAAATGCTGTGATCAATTGTCGCAATGGTTCGATGAACCTCTCTTTTGGAAACATGACAATTGAACTCAACATTTTTAGGTTGGGGAATCAGCCCGCCGAACCTAATGCTCATATACTGGACGCCTGCTCGATCCAGGAGATCACCCCAGAAGAATGTGAATTCGAGGAGTTTTTGTTTGATCACGATAATTTTAACGCCACTAGTGCGTTCCTCCTTGAACCTGCTGCTGTTTCTGTGCCCGACAACGACTACGAGTGTTTCACGTTCTCGAACGATCTTAGCCGCGCACAACCCGAGTTTGAATCTTTCGAATTTCCGGATGAGTTACCTGAACCATCCGACTCGGTCGCTTACACTCGTTTTGAACCTTTGCTGGAGTCCTTTGAGTTCGAGACCTTTACACCAATCTTGCCTTCCATCGTTTCACCTCCAACGCTCGAACTCAAGTCTTTGCCGTCTCACCTTAAGTATGCTTACTTAGGTGAGAACGAGACCCTCCCTGTCATCATTTCGGCTTCTCTAGCTCCAGAGCAAGAGAAAGTCCTTCTCGCGGTCTTGCACAGCAACAGTCAAGCTTTTGGCTGGTCCATGGCGGACATCAAGGGGATTAGTCCCCTGATCGTTGAGCATCACATTCATCTGATGGATGATGCCAAATCAGCCCGGGATCCACAATGACGTCTCAATCCAGTCATGAAAGAGGCTGTGAAGAAGGAGATCGTAAAATGTCTAGATAGTGGTATCATTTACCCTATCTCTGATAGCCAGTGGGTTAGCCCCATCCACGTTGTCCCCAAGAAATCAGGTATAACGGTCATCACTAACGAGGCGAACGAGTTAATCCCTACTCGCACCCAAACTGGGTGGCGAGTATGCATTGATTACAGAAAACTCAACGCCGCAACGCGGAAGGACCACTTTCCGCTACCTTTCATTGACCAAATGCTTGAACGATTGGCCGGACACGAGTACTACTGCTTTCTTGATGGCTACTCCGGCTATAATCAGATTCCCATCGCCGAAAAAGACCAGGACAAGACCACATTCACTTGTCCTTTCGGCACGTTTGCATATCGACGCATGCCCTTTGGGTTATGCAATGCGCCCGCTACCTTCCAGCGGTGTATGATAGGAATCTTCTCAGACACGGTGGAAAAATTTCTGGAGATTTTCATGGATGATTTCTCCATCTTCGGCGATTCCTTCAACGAGTGTTTGCTGCATCTTGACGCTGTCCTTACCCGATGTAAGGACAAGAATCTCACTTTGAATTGGGAGAAATGCCACTTCATGGTACGCGAAGGTATTGTCTTAGAACATATCATCTCGCAAAATGGCATAGAGGTTGACAAAGCAAAGATTGAGGTCATTTCCAATCTGCCTCCTCCCCGATGCGTCAGAGATATCCGAGCCTTCTTTGGCCATGCCGGTTTTTATAGACGGTTCATCAAGGACTTTAGCAAGATTGCTAGGCCCTTGACTCTTTTGCTGGCCAAGGACACGCCATTCGACTTCAACTCGAGCTGTGTAACTGCATTCGAGTCACTAAAACGATCACTCACTTCTGCTCCCGTTCTTTCTTCACCTGACTGGACGCACCCATTTGAGATTATGTGCGATGCATCCGACTTTGCCATTAGTGCTGTCCTTGGACAACACATCAACAAGATGCCACACGTAATCTATTATGCGAGCCGAACCCTGAACGACGCCCAACTCAACTATACAACAACTGAGAAGGAATTCTTAGCTATTGTATTTGCTTTAGAAAAGTTCAGGCCCTACCTCATCGGCTCTCCAGTCATTGTCTACACAGACCATTCTGCTCTGTGCCATCTTTTTGCGAAGAAAGATGCAAAATCTCGGCTAATACGTTGGATCCTCTTGCTGCAAGAGTTTGACCTTGTCATTAAGGACAAACGAGGATATGAAAACGTAGTTGCCGACCATCTCTCACGACTTCCTTCTTCGCCTTCGCTTCCAATTCCGATCAACGACGTTTTCCCGGATGAACAGCTCTTGACAATATCTTGCGAACCCTGGTTCGCAGATATTGTGAACTATTTGGCCACGGGATTACTACCGACTGAATGGTCAAGTCAGGACAGACTTCGCTTCTGATCCCAAGTAAAACACTTTTACTGGGACGAACCCTATTTGTTCAAGTACTGTCCCGACCAGATTATTCATCGGTGTGTCCCTGACGAGGAATTCAAGAGTGTGCTGTCATTTTGCCACGATCAAGCGTGTGGCGGGCATTTTGGCCCCAGAAAGACAGCTGAGAAGATCTTGCAATGTGGTTTCTACAGGCCACAACTCTTCAAAGACGCTCATGACTATTGCAAGACTTGCTCCCGGTGCCAACACATGGGCCGGATATCCCGGAGGAACGAGATGCCGCTCCATCCGATCTTGGTTGTGGAGATTTTCGATGTTTGGGGGATAGATTTCATGGGGCCGTTTCCCAGCTCTTTTGGGAACTTATACATCCTTCTCGCTGTTGATTACGTCTCTAAATGGGTCGAGGCTGTGCCCAGCCGGACTAACGATAACAAGGTTGTCGTTAGGTTTCTTAAAGAAAACATTTTCTCCCGGTTTGGGCACCCCCGAGTGATCATTAGCGACAATGGAAGTCATTTCTGCAATAAGACTTTCGAGGCCTTGATGCGGAAATATTCCATTAATCATAAGCTCTCTACGCCCTACCACCCCCAAACCTGCGGGCAGGCCGAAGTTTCAAATCGTCAAATCAAGCAGATACTGGAGAAGACGGTTTCCAAGAACCGTAAGGATTGGTCGCTGAAACTCACGGATGCCCTTTGGGCCTTTCGAACCGCTTATAAGACCGACCTTGGCATGTCTCCCTATCGGCTTGTGTACGGAAAAGCCTGCCACCTACCTGTCGAAATAGAGCATCGCGCATTTTGGGCGATAAAAGAGCTGAATCTGTCTCTCGAAGATGCGGGCAGCCATCGGAAGCTGCAGTTGAACGAACTGAGCGAGCTTAGGGATGAGGCTTACGATAACGTGATTGTCGTTAAGAATCGAACGAAGGTGTTTCACGATAAACACCTTTTGCGCAAAACCTTCGTACCTGGTCAGCAGGTACTGCTTTATGACATACGACTTCACTTCCATCCGGGAAAGCTCAGATCTCGCTGGAAAGGGCCGTATTTTGTGCGGAATGTATATCCGCAGGGCGCTGTGGATTTGGAAAATCCGAAGGACGGTTCATTTTTCAAAGTGAATGGACACCGACTCAAACCGTACCTTAGCGCCGAACCAACAGAGGAGCTCCTGTTCTTACAGGAGCCGGTTTACCCTGCATAATCTTCCTCTGCCTACCTCCAAACTTCGGTTATCCAGCTAAGAACAGTGGACATTGTTCCAAATAAGTTTGGGGGTATGTATAAACCATTTTGTATATATTTGTGGATATTCTTTTTCTTTTCCTTAAAAAAAAAATAAAAAAATTGTGTATAGCTAACCGACAATTTTGACCCTTCAAATGATCTCTTCATGCAATGACAGTGAGGACACTGTCCAGTTTAAGTTTGGGGGTACGCTCGGTACGCATTTCTAACCTTCGCATTAATATGTATATTTTGCATCTGCATATTTAAATCCATAAAATCCATAAAAATCTGAAAATTTTCTAAAAACATAAAAACTTTTCTGTCAAGTTAGCTAGTGGGAGGTCTCTGATTCAACATTTCGACGGTTTTGTTTGATAAAATAAGAATAACTAAATCTTATGTTTAGATTTTGAAAACCTGAAAGATAACTCTCCTTTGAAGTTAATTATAGCTGATATACGTCTTTACATCACACTCCACGTGTCGTGAGTTTTTGGAAATTAGATGGCAAGTCTTTTATATTTAAAAACTTTTAAATAGATAAATGATTTTCTGAGGATCAAATAGGTTTGTTCTGAAATAAGTAATATCAAGAATAGTTTATGAAGTAAAGCGAATATGAAGGAATGTTATTGATGCCTTAATTGGAATTAAGTTTGAAAAATAACCCATCTGGAACTTGATTGGAATGATTACACACCAAAACCCACTAAACACGTCTTTTATCCAAAAAAATAATTGAACTGCCGGTTATGTCTCCGTTCGTATTAAATCATCTGATTTTCACGCCAAACTGTCTTTTGTTTTTGGACCTAGGTAACTTGAGTAATTAAGTCCGCTGGGGTGTTTCTACACCTAATGCCCTAAAACCAACTGGTTTGGGTGCATTGGCCCAAAGCTCGCTAAGAAGCCTAGAAAGTCCAGATTAAAACAAAGTCAAGCAAGTGTTCTCTCCGAGTTAAAATTCCTAACGGTTCTTTGTGTGAGAATAATCTTGATAAAAGACAGGCTTTTATAAAAATTTTAGCGGAGATATGAAGGTTTTATTCTATGATAAAGACTATTGCACATTCACAGAGGTGTGTATGAAATGAAAACAAGAAAAAGGTGGAGTGAAAAATAAGACCTAGTTTCCTGTTAAGGAAGATAGAAATTCTAAAAGTTGAAACTTTACTGGAAAACGAAACTTGAAAAATGCTTAACTCTTTATAAAACTTATGTGATCCTTTCAAAATTTTTATCTGGGCTTTATTGTGTGACATGATGACGTAAATCGATCCTTCTGGAAACTTAACGACACTATTTGCACTGCACGTAAAGACATATAAAATCTGTAGTTAAATAAGAAGCGAGGTGTGAAAAATAAGGATTTGATAGTCTAGACTTGGGATCATAGAATTGTTATTTTCTGAAAACAAAACTATATGGTTTTGAATCATAGTAATTTCGCAAAACTAGCTTGACCGGATTTTGTGGGTAGTATCCGCTGAAAACCCTCAGGAGACAACACTCCTTCTATTAGGGACACCTAGAGGTTAAACGGCTTGTTGCACATGCTCAGTGCAATCGCGTTCCCTGCGAAAGTGAGGTTAGGAAATTTTTTGTGAATAAATTGGCTTTACTCGGGACGAGCAAATGATAAGTTTGGGGGTATTTGTTCATATCAGATTTTTGCATTTTCATACCGCCCAATTTTTATCACATTGCATATCGGTAGGTACTCTTGAGCCATGTTTGCTAGTCAATTGCAGGATACAGGTTCTCGGCTCTAAACGGTGAAATTCATGAAAAACACGACAAAACCTGGGTTCCTGCCAACCACAGATAAAACACGGATCTCCGCTCTTTATCCGTCTGTTGCCACACACCAGTTTAAGAGACAAAATGGCAAATCGATGTCATTTTCATGCACAAGGCTCAATGGCAACACAAGAACCAAGAAATCTACGCGGAGCTTGAGGAAATCATGACAAAAAGATCCACATCAAATCACCTTTTGCTCAACAGAAATTCTGGAAAAATTGTGAAGAAAATATAAGAAAATACATATACCAGAATAAAGGTCACAGAGAACCAGGGAAGCACAAGAAAAACGAGGAGCCAACTCCTCTATTAGGCCGCGGAACCGCGGCCTAATCCGCGGCCGTACGGTGGCGGCAGCAGTTGGGCTTTTAGGGGTATTTAGGTCATTTGATGGGGAGGCAGATTTTTGCCCTAGGTTTCCAGTTTCCTGCCTATAAATAGTCCAGATCTTGCCAATGCAAAGGGTGCATAATCTTGTATTTTATTTTCTAGGTTTTAGTTGTTGTTCTTCTTCCTCCTCTCATCTCTTCTCCATTAAAATCTTGCAGTGAGCTTTTGTGAGTGAAGAATGATGAATAAAGAAGAACCTTTTACTTATCATGCTTGTCTTGTTCTTTAGTTAACTTGTTAATTGTTGTAATTTTCATTTGTTAACTTAGTTGTTGTTATTTCTTGTTGTTTCTTTCTTCTCTCTTTTTCTTTATCCTTAAAACAACCATGATGCTTACGCTTGATCCTTGCCAAGGTGAGGTCGCAAATAGCTAGTTGTTATCTTCTAATCTCCTTCTTTCTATCTTCCTCTTTTGTTTTCTTTTCTTTTCATTATGATGTGTGAGTAGTTTCATACTTGTTAGGGTAGGATAAGGGAAGTTTGAGAGAAGGAAATCTCTCTCACTCTTTCCTTGCCCAACAACTTAATTTGACTCCCGTTAATTGAACCACAATCCGCTCCTTACGGCACCCTATCCTACATGATAGCGGTGATTCCGTAGTGAGACCGGTTGTGGTTGAATTAACCGGAGGTTATGGCTAAGAGCCAAGAACGGACGGACAAGCACCAAAAGGAAGAACTTATGCGTTGGAAAGCCTAGCTTATACTCGTAAGTTCCTTCCTAGTCGTGCTAATCCTCGTTGTTGCCGATTACCGTAACACCGATATTAAGAGGGGCAACGAAAGAAGTGGGAGACTCTTAACTCAAACTAACCTAATCCTAACCCTAACAAGCTCTCTTTACATATCATTTTACCACTTAGATAATCATAAACAAAATCTGGACCTTCGGACTTAACTCGTTAAAACACATAGAAAAAGATTCCCATCTCCCTGCGGACGACCCGTACTCAACCGGCTAGCTACAAGCGAAACCGTCTTGATTGCGGTAATTAACTAAAACTTGAACACGCAGAATCTCTAACAATCAGCTACCACCTCGGCTTTCATGTGCAAGGCGAGAGCGACGTGCTGAAGGACCTGAAAAGCAGAAGAGATATCAGGAAGATGAGAGAGGCATCGAACCTCGAAAATAATAATAATGAAAGACAAGTGCGTACCTGCACGGACTCCTGGGCAATGGACGCCAGCTGAGCCCTGAAGGTCCCCCCGGGGACTCTACCCCCGGCCGATGCCTCTATCTTATGCAGCAGGCTATCCGCGACGGATAGCCCCGAAGGCACGGTGAACTGGAGACCGCCTTCCTCCACCGTGATCGGCGAAGACGGTCCCCGGGAAGATCTCCTCTTGAGTGGCCTTGTGGGAGAGCCGGTCTCCTCCTCCGAGGCCAGGTCCTCCAAAATCCGAGCCCGCCTCCGACCCGACGCTTTGCTGGGCCCCGGGGCGAGATTCGCCTCTAAGCGCTCGTGGGGCGCTACCACCAGGGGAGAAGGAGCCGGGGCGGGCTGTGAACGGGAAGAACTGGCGCCCCCAACCTTCGCGACTGGCCTCGGCTGGCGCATAGACTTTCTGAGCGAGTCCATATCTATGGGTCCTGCACAAAACCAAGTGCAAAGGAGTCAGCGACACAAGCAATATACAAGCCAAAAAAGCAAACCTAAACTTATTGACGAACTCAACGGGGCTGAGTCCTGCCCAACTCATAACCCTTTCAGACAACAGTACGTCGTAGCGGGGGATGGGCTCCCAAGACGCCACTCTCACCGCGGCGGGATCACTGGACTGGTTCCCCGGCAAGTGCTTCTCCCTCGACCAATCTGTAGGCACGGGCCGGTCCTCGCCCTCGGGAGGGGAAACGGAAAAGAACTTCTTCTTCCAGTCGTGAATGGAAGAAGGCAGGGCCGCAACTCCCGTTCCGGCGGTGCCCCCGGTCGCTTTCTGAAAGAGAGATAAACCCACCTCGGGTCGCCCGCTCGACCACCAGGGTGATTTTTGAAGACGAGGGAGGAATCAAGGAGGGAAAGGCTGAAGGGGATCACCTGTAACTTCAGGCGGATCAGGAACCCGAGGAGAATCCTCCACGAGTTCGGCACCAACTGACCGGGAGCTAACCCGAAGAAGTTCAACGCTCCCGCGACCTCAGGAGAGAAGGGCATGCGCATTCCACCCCAGAATGCTTCCAAATACAGGGCGATCTCCCTGCCCCGTACTTGATCTGCCCTCCCTCCTTCCTTGGCCAGACGGAGCGTATAGCATGAGGGGATGTGGAAACGAGCCCGAGCATTGGCAAGCTCGTCCTCATGCCTTATCCAACACGAGGCGCCAGGGGCAGCATCTACCGCCTCCACCCTGGGGGCTGCCCCCGCCGCATGATCCCGGGAAGAGGGGCCGACCCTTGCCCCCCGGGAGGACTCAGACTCACCCAAAGGGTTCCTAGAACCCACCTCGACGACATCTACTGACTCGAAAAGAGAAGACATCTAACCTTGGGAAGAATGATCCTCAGGAAACGAAAGTGGAAGGAAGGAGATGAGCGCCGAGCAACCGAGGCCTAGAACGAGAAATATGAAGGAGTAGGGGCCCTGGAACGGGCCCCACCCCTATTTACCGTCACAAGCGACCTCATCCAACGGTGCCCTTCATTTCCCGTCAAGACGCCTCCTCGCGTCCAACAGCTCCGATTGCTCCACTTGTCGTCCCCGCACTGGACCGCACCCTTTTAGACGTCGCAGGTCTGTACACGTCGCGTCAGCCAACCGACGCTTGACATGTGGGCCATCACTTCAAAGTGACACGAACCGGCGTACCCTCCTTAAATGTGGAGATTCCCCCTCGATTCACTAGCAGAAAAGACAGCTGACGGCCCGGGGACGTGTCCCAACAAAACCTTAGGAGGGAGCTCACTCCGGGAGGCCCGGCAGTCCACTCCTGAACCGACCCTCTAACCGGTCGGGACAGGAGTGGGGGGCTAATGATGATGCTCAATATTGGGGACCCCTAAGATCAGGACATGTGGAGGATAGCACGTCCCAGAACTCAGAAGGAAGGGCCCACAGAGGCCGACCAGGCCACCCCTATGCCCGACCTACCGGTACAAGCCAACCCTCCTCGGGGCTCCCTGCAGATTGGCCTCCTCGGCCCCTCATCTCGCCCTGAGCTGCCACAAGACCAAGTATCCTCGTCCTTCCCGCTCGTCCACGAGCCCCCCGACCGAGGCCGTCTTTCTCGGTCCTCCGCCCAGCTCCACCGCTCACAGGCGTAACCGTCGCTCCGTGAATCTCGCCATGCACAGATTCTCCGCCCGCAACATCCCACGTTCCACGCCTCCACGATCCCCATTAATGGGCGATCCACTCTCTACGCGGGCGTGACGTCGGGAGCGTAACTGCCGGCGAGATTCTCGCGCCAGCTGCTTCGTGCCTCCACCACTATATAAACTCCCATCATAGAGGGTCAACTAAGCCATTTTTGACTCCACTTAGCTGTTACGGTGCTCAGATCCAGTACTAACTTGATCGTCGGAGGGTCCTCAATAGTATCCAATGTCACGCCCCGCTTCCCAGAGTACACTAAGATGAGCACGTGACATAGCCAACCATGCTACCTGTAGGTAGGAAGTATCCATCCACAGTCACATTACGGCTGTATAGATATCAAGAACAAAATAAAACTATCTAATACATGTCCATAAGCCAAGATAAAACGAGTCAAGAATAATAAAAATGCGGAAGCAAAAGATCCAATACAAATAACTGGAATGTATGTCCCATAATGCGGGTTCACATCAGGAATAAAAATACAGAAAAGTAAAAGAACTAACTACTACTGAATCCTCACTGCTCAGCCTGCTGGCTGAAGTACTCCTGCTCGGACTGCAGCAAAGGTACGGAATCTGGGCCATGCAAAACCCAAACGTCAGCGCGTCATGTCATCAAGCAATAAAATATAAACAGGGTAACGGGCAATGCAAATATAATCATGAATGATAAAGCAGGTATAACAGCAATATATATATATATATATATATATATATATATATATATATCAGGGCAGTGAAGGGTAGTGTGCAGTGAGTAAAACTAAACTGGTCTATTGGGTTATCTACTCTCAAGTCTTTGAAATCAATTTGATGAATTATCGATGTAACTCAATAGTATCCCGTGCATGCCCGGGACCATGGTCTAAGACTCTCGAGCTGAAACCGACACGTACCGCTAGGCACAAAAGGAAAAAGGGAACAGACCAACGATGTCAGCAGCATCGTCATAAGGCGGGCCTACTCTCAAAAACTTATCAGTATAAGCAAGCAACTGTCGAGTTACAAGTCAGGATTTCATCATTGATTTCCCCATACCCCCAAATTATATATGTCAAGTCAGGTATTCGGTAATCAAGAACTAATGCCAACACAGGATCAGGTAGGAGCAGGTTTGTCTGGATAGACAACAGGAACGGTCCGTGAGGACTACAAGTCAGGTTTGTTGGCATCAGACACAAGATTAGGTAACAGGTCAAGCCATGGTACATCGGGTCAAGTCAAGCAGTGTACGGTACCATGTCAGGTCAAGTAATATGTGTGTAGCTAGTCATGTCCAGGTGTAAAAGATATTATGTGAGTGCTCATAATCAACTAGCATAATCATGGTTATAAATAAACAAGCATGGGTATCAACAACACAATAAATTGGCACATGTAATAGGTTAAGCAATAAAGCAGATTAAACTAGTTAGTTGTACAGTTATCAGTTGTGTTTAAGAGATGGTGTCAACATTATATGAATACAGTATGATAGATGTGGATGCTAAAAACCAGGTTAATAAGTATTGAGTAATCTAGGGATGCGACGACATGTATAATCTGTTCAATGGATGCAATTGTAATTAAACCGGTTAAAGATGCACACGGATGTCCGATATGTTAATACTAGAGAAAAATGGTATTATGGCTATAAAACAATTGTGATCATGTGGTCTAACATATACATGTGATTACTAGGTATAATCAACTAGATGCAACAATTAAGTTTCGAGTTCCAGATCAGAAAAATATGTAAACGGAACGTTATGCGGTTAACTTGAAATTCAAGACTTTCGATTCTACTTAGAGATTTAATAGGAAAATAAATAAATTAGTATAAGAATAGTTTGAATAGCATGTAGCAAGTTTCACTTGCCTCGACGGGTCGCGATACGGAAAACGGAACGTTACGCGTCGGCGGGGAAAAGTGGCGACGCGTGCACGGTACACGGAAAGAACCCAAATGACGAACAGTGGAGTCACATGGATCAGAGGTTCTCGCTGGGTCATCGGGAAACGTCGACGTCGTGGCCAACTCCGGCGATCTCGGAAAACAGTAGCCATTAAAATTTCAAGAACTGCATGAAAGAGAGAAGAGAAGAAGAGAAGGAGAATGAAGGGGAAGAGGCTTACAATGGTCTGTAGAGGGATCGTGAGGGTCGACGGCGTCGACGGAGCTCCGACGAGGTACCTGCAGCGACCATCGGCGATCAAGAATGGAAACAGAGCTGAAAGAAAATAAAAGAAGGAGAAGGAAGGAGAAGAAGGAGAGGAGGGGAAGCCATGCTCACAGAGGGGTGCACGAGGGCCAGGGATACGGAACAAGATCACCGGCGGCGACAGGAAGTGGAGGTGGCAGCGACGAGTATGTGTGTGTGCAGGCGATTGGTTTGCTGGGGATGCAGGGACGGCTATGCGGAGAGGAAGTAGGTGGAAGCGGAGGAGGTGATGGTGTGGAGATGACGAGGTCGGGGGCTTCGTCGTCGGCTGCGCGACGAGGAGAGAGGCGGCTAGGGTTAGCGATCGATGGGTTTCTTTGTTTAAAGAAGACGAAGAAGAAAATATAAAGAGAAGAAGAGAGAGAGAGGGAGACGCGGGGAGAGAGAGGGATATTTGTGAGAGGAGAGAGAAGAGGAGAGAGATAAAGAGAAGAAGAAAAAGAAGAGAGAGAGAAGGGATCTGTAGGGCCCGGGGATGAGAATAGGATGCTGCGATTGGCTGAAGGAGAAAATATGAAAGGATATTTGATAATTAAAGAAGTCTGGCGAAAAGATTCTAACCCTACTAAAAAAATTTTCTATGCTGCGGAATATACGTTAAATAAAATATTAAATAATCAAATTTGGCGGGATACAAAATATTTCAGAATTGCGCCCGGGTCGGGTCCAAAAATTTGAATTCGAAAAATGAAAATTATTGGCAAGTTCTAAAAATTAAAATGAAGGATTTTGTACCGAAAAAAGTATACCCCTAGAACGTACGCACGTACGTGCGCGTAGTCGTCCAAACACGTCCGTTTCACTGAACGGGACGAGAACTCGATGCAAGGACGCTACCACAGGGTTAGGGGTATCAAGCAGGCCATGACATGTATTGTTAAATTATTTTAAGAGACTTAAATTGTTATATGCAGAAAATGAAATATTGGTGTAAACTATAACTAGTAACAGCCAACGCAGATAAATGAAATAAATACCACACACCACACTTACGGTAACTGAAATCTGTAGAACTAGACTCGGTTGTTACATCCAACCACCCCGGGGCTTCTTTGCAGGTACTTAGCGCCAACTCCTCCAATCACCTAATTTCCTCTACACCCATTGAGACCCACACACAACAGGGAATCCCCTCCACAATCTACCAGGAGATCGACGGAAGACAACATCTGAGGGTGATTTGAAAAGGACCTCCATCACTTATGCTCTTCAACCTTCTCCAACTGCACAACCCCCTCAACCCCGCATCCTCTCTTCTCTCTTGCTCTCCATCCCTTCCTCCCCCAGCAACACTCTCCACTCCCATGCCCTCGTCTTTGCCGTTGTCTTTTTAGGTTATTGAGAGGAAAGAGATAGAAGATATTTTGGTAGGTATTTTTTAGGGTTTTGGTAAGTTGAAATGGGAATTTATATGAAAGAGGGGGAAGATAGGGTATTTAGGACAATTACTCACTTAATTTAACCGGTTACTGCTGAATCTTGGTTACACTAACAGAAAGCTGTATTTAGTTAACGGTCAGGTTTTGATGGTCGTTTATAAAATTACTTTTTTTTATGGTTATTTTTAAAAATATGAGAATTTTAGTGGTTGTATATAAAAAAAGACCCTTAATAGTAACTGCTACATCTATATATCAACTAGTTACTGCAATACTAATAGAAGTAATGAAGAAGGTTGGTAAAGAAATACAAAGGGAGATGAAAATAGTATGGAGGATAGAGAGAGTTTTGGAGTTAAATATCAATGATGGAATGTAATTTGAAGAGAAGAATTATCATAAAACAGAAAGTATTTTTGAGGTGTACAGTTTTTTCCTAAAATTAATTATGTAAAACATAAGTAATTTAAATGTAGCGATTATCTAGTTATCTGTAATAATAATCAGATATATATAGTAATTCATTTCGCTAAATATAGTAGTTTCATTGGTGATTTTTTTGTCCTTAGGATGAAGTGTAAAATACAAGGGCAATATAAGGATACAAGAAAATGCAAAATGGCTGATGTTTGCTAGAGACTAAAAACCAATGCTTTTTGGTGAAAGGGAGGTTATCACAACTTTATTTTGGAGGTTACGACAACATGTTTTCGAGCCTAGAGACCTAAAACCATTTCTCCTTTCCCCACCTTATATCTCATCCCAAAACTTGGTTATTTATATTTCTCCAAATCTTTGATATTTCCTTGTCTCCTCCAAGAATTTGGATATTCATATTTCATTTCCAAACCCTTCAACTCTTCAAAAATCTTGTACCATAACAAAAATATCGCCACGTTTTGTACCGAGGGTGATTTTTATACTACTCAAGGTTAATGGGGGTGAAATACGGAAATGCAATATTTTGGGAATGAAATATGGAAGTACCTAAATTTTGCGGGAGGTATATAAAATCCCCAAAGTCGCAAGGGTGGGATAAACAACCAAAAACTTATACATTGCCCACCACAAATCTTTTATAACTACATTAATTTTTTGCACATGCCATTTGCGTGGAGAATTGATAAGCTCTTTACTATTTAAAATCAAAAATGATAATTTCATGGTTGAAATATGGTGTATGGTCATGAGGATATACATATAGATGATTGCATATGATCATTTGTTTTGAAAAGATCTGCTTTCTATTTTAAAAAAGTGGATGTATGATGTATTAAACAATTATTTTATGATAAAATATAGATGATATATATAGATAGATTATGAAAATAGATAGAATATAAATTGTAGATATAAAAAGATTATTAATATATTATAAGATTTTATTGAAATTAAATTAAAATTGTGCATAATGAGAAAAGGATGAATTTGATTTAAGAGCACCATCGAAAACATAAATAAAATTTTGAGGAACATTCTATATTTATTTATTAAAAACGTATGTATTTTGAAAAACAGTAAAACTTAATTTGTTTTAAGATAACAGTATAACTTAATTTATATGATTTTAAATTTAAAGCGAAACTTAGATATGATTTTTTCTAGTGGCATTGTAAAGTCATTTTATAAAAAAAAATATCAATTTTAGCAATCATTTAGGATATGACGTAAGAAAATTACACATTAAATGTGTCACGCCTCACGTTTCAGTACGGATGGTATTGTCCGTTCTGGCCGAAACTGCACGGTTTTGTTCCTTGGAGCGAACCGGGCTCGAGAATAGACCACTTTCAGAAAGTCACCCATCCTAGAATTTCTCTATCCCGATCTCGCTTAACTTCGGAGTGCCGGTTCATCCAAAAGGCACATCCGTAATTGAAGGTGGCATTATCACATTTATAATTCAGTTTGGTCCTTTTTCGGAATGTGCTTTAGAGATCCGATCCTATAGTTCTGAAGCGGCTCCACACTCAGATCACCATGTGTCTGCAGCAGACCGCACTGAGTGTAGACAAAGCATATCACCATGATGTCCGAAGGCCGCACTGCTCTGAGGTGTTATTTCCCCCCACCTAAGAACAATGTTTTGTTCCCTTATAAAATACTATCTTTTGTTTAAATACAATCAGGCACGGCGTCTCACGTGAAAGACACGTGAGCACCAGCGCCAATCTCTGATAGGATTAAATCCTATGGCAGTGTCTCACGTGATACACGCGTGAGCGCCGGTGTGCAAAGCATGTGTATGTCTATTTATGTGTAAGAATTAAATTTTTGAGCGGCGTACACGTGCATAGCACGTGAGCGTCAGCGTCCAAATTAAAGCAGGTAGAATTAAATTCTCCATGGGAAATATTTCCCCAAAATCTGGGGATATTCTCTGTTAAACAGAGCCGTTGGATTAAAAATCATCAAATGATAGAATGAAATTCTATTAAGGGAAAATATCTTCCTGATCTTTCTAAATGAGAACGATATTTTCTGTTAATAAAGAGCTGTTGGATCAAAAATCCAATAACAGAATTAAATTCTATTTTGAGAATATATTTCCCCAATTTTTCTACACAAGAAAAATATGCTTTGTTAAACAAAGAGCCCTTGGATCAAAAATCAAATGGTGATTAAAAATCACCATTTAATAGAATATTACATATGGGAAAATATTTTTCCAATTTTGTTAAAAAACCAAGAAAATATATTCTGTAAAACAGAAATCACTGAATAAAAATCCAACGGTGGATAAAATTTCCCAAATAATTTTTGAGACCAACTAAATCAATTGGAATCTCTCAATGAGAGATCTTCTCAAAACCGATCAACAATTTGTCTTGTCTATATAAAAGACCTGAGACTTCAAGTTTCATACACGCAAAGAGAGAGAACCCTCCATAAGTTTCTGCAAACAAAAAAACAGAAGTCACAAATCTGATAATTTAATTCTTCTTTCAAAGAAGATCTTCTTGCTCGTTCAAACTCTAGGTAAAGAAAAAGAAAAGATAAAAATATATCTCTTTTGCCTGATATAAACAAAAACAAGGATTTAACCCTTCATAGAAGAACTTAGTTCTTTCTCTGGATCTGAGATCCGTAAGGCAAATCTTCCATAAGTTGAGAATTTAACTCTCATCGGAAAAATTCTATTCTTCAGGCCTAAAATCTAGGGAAAAGAACTGGGTAAACAGAAGAGAGAAAAGAAATATGTTTCAGGAATTTAATTACTTTAAAAATAGGGTTTAATCCTATAAAGAACTTAGTTCTTATGATAAAAAATATAAGAATTTAGTTCTAAGAGAAAACTTGATCTCAGAGCTTCAAAACAGAGATTTTGATGATCATTATTGGCTAAAAACGCCATTAATAGAGATTAAATCTCTAAAAGAAAAGAACTCAGCGACTTACGTGCTTCCCGCGTGAGCGCCCAACAAAAAAAGGAGTTCAGCGCCTCATGTGCTTCCTACGTGAGCATCTGACAAAAAAAGGGAGCTCAGCGCTTCGCGTGCTTATCACGTGAGCGTCTAAAAATATAAACTCAGCGCCTCACGTGCTTCCCATGTGAGCGCCCAGAGGTGAAGGCTCAGCGACTCACGTGAAATACACGTGAGCGCTGTATAAAAACACTTAGCATTTTATCTAGCCAAAACGACTAAGTTCTTAGCACTGATTCGGCAACGGCCATGTCTGAGCGCTTCACGTGCTTCCCACGTGAGCGCCAGAACAGCAAATAAGTGCTTAGCACTTCTGAATAAAGGGAAAAAACTCAAGACCGAGCCTAAATTGGCTAAGTCTCTCTGAAATTGCTCGCAGCTGAGCCCAAATGCTCTGTTTTGGATCTTAACTAAATTTAGTAATCCTGAAAATATTTCTAAATTGATTTTAGTCTCAAATAAGACTAACGTATTCTCAGTTAAATTAAGCCCAAATGCTCATATATTTAAGTTGTTTTTAATCTAAAAACAGATTAACAGTCTTTAAATAATTTTTTTTTTGAACTAAAGGAATATACAATCTAAGTTCAAATCCAAATCTAAAATATACAAATTTGGAATAATCCGCGCCATACGGATGGCGACATGAAATAGTCTCCGTATACAATTTACGGGCAACATTAACAAACAAAATAACACACGATACGAAGTGAACTATCAGCAGGAGAATGTGGTTATCGTAACGCGATAATATAATTAACTGCAGGGGTTTGCATATGTAGGGAAGAGCTTCCCCACAATAAAAAAAAACCCCTCACAAATGAGGGAGAATCTGATAAAGTCTGCTATATCGGTCGCATCTATCCAAACCTTCGATATATGGTGCAATAAATCAACTTGATATTTTCGGAGAGGTAGATGGATATGTTAAAATAGTATTTGCCTCCAAATTCAGGCTAGATGTTTCAACGTTTCAGTCCAGTCTTCAGCGGTAAACAGATTCTGGCACTCCCGGTGTGACCTCTTCCTCTTTCCACTCTGTACTTTGTGTGTCGTGATCGCGGGTTCACTATATTCCCGCCAATTTTTTTTGGCTAAGAGTTATTTGTTCCCTTATAAAAAAAGAGGAGAGAAAAGAAAGAGGAAAAGAATTCTCATAGATTGGCATCACGTAAGGGCCGAACTGTGAGCGCTCATATGCAAAGCATATGAGCGCTGAATAAAATAAACCTAAAGGCCAAACTGGTCTCACGTGTTAAACACGTGAGCACTCATATGCAAAGTATATGAGCGCTGAACATAAATAACCAAAGGCCAAACATGCCTCATGTGTTAAACACGTGAGCACTCATATGCAAAGCATATGAGCGCTGAAAATAAACAGGCTAAAACCCACGCTAGAGGTCACGTGTTAAACACGTGAGTTCTCTTGCCGCTTTCTTTGGCAGCGTTCACATACAAAGCATGTGAGCGCTCCAATTTAAAATACTTCCATCTGATAGAATTAAATTCTATGTGATAGAATTAAATTCTATTTGGAAAATATTTTCTCTGATCTTTCTAATATGGAAAGATCTTTCTCTAACGAAGAATCTTGGATTTAAAATCCAATGGTGATAAAATATCACCAATTAAACTATCTGCTAGAATTAAATTCTATGTGGGAAATATTTCTCCGATCTTTCTTAAATTAGAAAGATCTTCTTTGTTAAACAGAGAACCCTTGGATCAAAGATCCAACGGTGATTATAAAATCATATATCGATCATCTGATAAAATAAAATTCTATCTTAGGAAAATATTTTTCTAATCTTGTTAAACTAACAAGATATTTATATAATAGAATTAAATTCTATATTAGGAAAATATTCTCCTAATCTTGTTAAACCAACAAGATATTCATATAACAGAATTAAAATCTATCATAGAAAAATATTTTCCTAATATTATTAAAATAAACAAGAAATCTACTCTGTTAAACAGAGAGCCTTTGGATTAAAAATCCAACGGTGAATAAAATTCACCAGTTGATCAAAAAGATAAATTGGATTGATTATGAAATCAATCATAATCTCTCAATGAGAGATTTTCTTAACAAATTGATTCTTTTTCTTCTCCTATAATTAGGAGCAAAGAGATTAATCAAGGGGATGACTCGATAAGAATGAAAAAAAGGAGTCCCCTCATAAGTTTCTGTAAAAGTACATAAGGTTCTAAAAATAACAGAGAATTTAATTCTCTCAAAGAATAAGATCTCCCTCCTAAAAGTCCTTGGTAAAGAAAAAAGAAGAGATCAAAATATCTCCTTTACTTAACATACCATATCTAATCCTTTACCTAAAATACCATATCTAAGGGTTTAACCCTTCTCAAAGAACTTAGTTCTTTCTCTGGATCTAAGATCCACAAGACAAGTCTCTCACAATTTGAGAATTTAATTCTCATCGGGAAGATCTTATTCCTGAGAATCAAAAATTCAGAGGAGAACATCAATACAAGAACATAAAAAACATGGAGTCCATAATACTCCAGAAACTTAGTTCTTTCAAATCAAGTACTTAGTTCTTCAAAAACCTGATCCAAGATACTCAAAATAGTGATCTTGGTGATCGTTAATGGTCAAAATACCATTAACAGAGATTTAAGTTCTCTAAAAAACATCAACAGAGATTAAATCTCTAAAAACATAGCGCCTCACGTGACACACATGTGAGCGCTAGAGAAAATTAGTGTTTAGCACTATTGTAGCGTCTCACATGAAAAGCACGTGAGCGTCCAAGGCTAAAACCCCAGCGCCTCACGTGAAAAGCACGTGAGCGCCCAAGGCTAAAACCCCAGCGCCTCACGTGAAAAGCACGTGAGCGCTAGAAAAGATTAGTGCTTAGCTATATTCCGGCGCCTCACGTGAAACACACATATGCGTTGTATATCCTAGTGCTTAGCACTGCTGGGTAGTATAAAAACCCAATCTCAGCCCAAATCGGCTAAGTTTCCTGAGGTTAAACCTCTTTGATTTTAAATCAACCGAGCCCATATGCTCGTGATTTCCAAACTGATCTTGGTCTCAAACATGACTAATGATCTCTCATTGATGATATCCAAAATGATATTCATCCCATATTTTCTAAGGTAATCTTAGTATCAAATATGACTAACGATTCTTAGGTCCACCACGACCCCTTCTTCCCTCAAATACGAGATTTGGTTTAAGGGTACATCTCTCCACACCTCTGATATATATCGGTGTAATTTTTTAACGTCTTCAGAGAGGTGGCGGGTCCCGACAACCAACAACTCTTTTCTCGTCCCAACTTAATATAAAATTTCATCAAGACAGGGAATGATACATCCCACATTGATGAACTTCTAAATTGACGTGCACACCTCAAATTGGATCGCACCCCAAATTGGGCTCGTTCCATGTCACTATCGTTCACTCCGCCACGTAACAAATATACGTGCACGTAAGATGAATAATGAACCAAAATGTCCTTAAACTAACATTCGTTCCCAAAATGGGAATGTTGGACCGAAATGTCCTTAAACTAACATTCGTCCCCAAAATGGGAATGTTGGATCGAAATGTCCTTAAACTAACATTCGTCCCCAAAATGGGAATGCTGTACTGAAATGTCTTTAAACTAATATTCGTTCCAAACAGAGAATGTTGGACCGAAATGTCCTTAAACTAATATTCGCCCCAAACACGGCGATAATGGACCGAAACGTTCTTAAACTTATTTTCGCTCCAAACATGGCGATAATGGACTGTGATGTCCTTAAACTAAAATAATTGAGCCTGTCACACCCCGCTTTCCGGTGTACGGGCAGATGACGCGACGGGTCACGCGACGTATTTACTCAGAAGTAAACACGCTAAGCGTATCTAAGCAATATAAGGTAAAGTACATAAGAGACAAGATGTAAATGAACAACAACTTTATTTATTCAACATTCTTTTTATAATACAGCTGAAATGTAAATACATGGAATGAAATCAATGCCTAAACAATGGCATAACAAAAATGAAAATATATACAAGTAATCTAGAGCTCCGAGGCGAAGGTTATCCGATCCAAGTCCTCGCTGCTGGGCTCTATCTTCAAAAGGTCTGATCCACCTGACAACATTCCAAAGAAAGAAGAAAGGAATGTCGTCAGCGAACAATCGCTCGGTAAGTCTCAAAGAATTGGTATAGACAGAAGGAGAATGTAAATTTTAAAGTTGTATTATATTGTTAACGCTGTTGTTTGTAACTTAGTACATAAAATGCCAGTGTATATGAGAGGAGTCTTACTATTCTGGAGACTAAGGTATACGGAGCACAAGGAACCGTTCAGCCACGGTACAACAACAATGGATATTCAAGTTAGGTGTATTATGGTTACAGTCTCGTGCCACTTTTAACACCTTTCATACCAATCTACCCCTTATAAACTCCGTAATATCTTGGTTGTATTATTTGTATTGTATTGTAAATTGTATATGGATGACTTGCCGGAACCATGATATCAGTAATGGAACGTATATAATGGATGTACATGTAGTTGGAGAATATCCATGGTTCGGTTCAGTCAATATAGATTGATATAGATTGAATATATAGATTCATGTTGAATTGTAGTTTATACTTGAATCACATTCAAGTCAGATTGATTAGATTGAGATTCAATCTGAGTCAGACACTTTAAAAAGAACTTGAAATCCTGAATTAGTTTTGATGTTATCGGTAACTGTTGCATATGGACGACAGGATTTGTATCTTTTTCCAAGATAATTACCGTGTTGATAACACCGTTTATTAGATTGTCCACCTTAAATAGGCAAGCACCCATATCTCCGGCTCTCTGAGGCTCAAGAGACTGGTCTCGATTAAACCTATGTTTACTAGGGTCCTTATTGTAATTTAGTATAACTTGAGGGGTTTTTATGTAAAAATAGTTTGTTATAACTTTCAAAATACATCTCAAGCATTTAATTATCGTTTTTAGGGTTTTCCTAGATGTATATTTGTTTATACAAGTTAATTTTCTACTGAGTAAAATCTAACTTCATAATATATGGTATTTTATTGAAATATTGGAATTGTGTTGTATTTAGATGGTATTTTCATGTAATAGTGATTCCTTTGATTTAGAAAACTTGGAATATTTATATAATTAAAATAGATATTTTGATAATAGATATATATATTTAATGAAAATAATTTACTTATTTTCTTGTAGAAATCTCATTTTCTAAAGAAAAAATGTATAGAAATTCTATCGAGATCGAATGCTCCTTGCGGAGGTCTGCATCTCGCTCTAATAGGCCCGAGGATGTGCGATAATCCGCACCATCCCGAACGGGGTCCCTAAAAGTGGGTTGTAGAGGCGCAATTGCATGGAAATGTTTAATACATCTTTTTAAAGAAAATGTTTTTATAAGTTAATGGTATTTATTTGCAAAGTCGTTTTATCCTAGGAATAAATTCCCAAAACTTCATCGTTCTATGATAGAGATATGTGTTGTGATGAGGTAGGTCATTATCTCATGAACTATCTAAAGGTAATATGTTGTTTATGTCGGAAACTAAAGTATGTAGTATTTTACTGAAAAACTGCGATAAAAATTGCAATATAAATTCTTTTGATGTGAAACTTGTTTAATATGTTTGTTAATATTTATTGAACATGATATGAAAGTTTAGTATTTTCTTGTTTAAGAAAAATAGGATTTTAAAGAAAAACCAAATCGGAAGTTGGATTAACTCCGCTTCCGTCGGGTTTTAGTATTTAAGTCTTTTAGAATAGAGAAAGAGAGAGGAAGAGAGGACTTACTGGCTTTAGGATAAGAGAAGGGAGAGGGGGAGCTAAAGAAGGCTTCAGGGCGTCGTTTCGTCGCCGGAATCTCCTTGGAATTTCGTCGGAGCTTCGTCCTTCGCTAACTCCACCTGTACACCAAAGAGGACTTGAAAGTTTTTGAGAGTTTTGGCAGGGAATTGTGAGTGAGGATGTGAGAAATGGGGTATGGTATTTATAGGAAAAATTAGGGTTTGGTGTGTTAAAGAATGCATTTAAAATTTGCATTAAAATTGGATTAAATGGGTGATTCAATGTTCTCTGTATGAATGCAGAGAAAACAAGCAGTGTGAGAGGAATGAGGTAGCTGAAAGGTTGCAGGGATGAAGAGATGGGAGAATTACCGACGGATATTGTTAGTTGTATATATGCCCTAGAGGCCATTATTGTACATATGATGTATATTATAGTGGATGCTTGGACATATATAGGGAGGGGTTTCTTGCTCGACATGATAGTATGTTATCTGGTTGCTCTTTATCTTAAATACTTATTGTCTCTCTGTTACATATTGATAAAGCCCTTAGGATGTGTACTTGACTACCAGGATTATGATGCAGATCATACTAGTGGGGCCAGGATAGTCCGTAAGTACATCCTTCAATTGTTTCTAGTCGTGGGAGTATCGAGACGGGGCATCGATATTCTAGAGTAGACTAGCGTATACGTTTCTTGACCCATATGATGGGCGATAGATGATCCCACATCCATTGGTGTTTGACATCAAAGATTGTATACGGGTGCTCAGTGGAGACTGGGTACACTGAACAGGACTCGCCGAGAACTCCTAGATGGTATTATAGCTCACGTCAGATACTCGTTCTCTGGTGACACTGGTACATGTTAGTTTGTAGACTCGAGATCGTCATTGAGTCTTGTATGATTCCTACTGTGCTTTGATTTCCACCTTACCATGTTCAAGAGAACGTGAAAAACGGTGGTTTTTGGGTACAGTCCCGAGTCACATGGAGGCAATGAGCGATAGGTGGGGATTTCATCTCTCTCGGTTTTGGGGGTTGATGTTGCGCTATGATCGATTGGCCATAACAGGAAATCCCTGGCCAGAGTTGCTGAGATTTACTGGTAAGTGTTATCAGTAGTTTCTCAAACCGTTATGGGCATCATATCGGCATGACTTATCAGGCTATTTGGGTCTGACGTTTACCACCCCCAGGCTGGATATGTGACATATCCGACGAAGAGACCGGACTGTACGGTAGTGTTACTTATTGGATTCGCAGGAGTATGAGCAGGCTTGCTTGTTGATCTTCTGATCGCTCAGTACCCGGGTAGCCGTTACGTCTAGCTAGTACCGCCGACGGCTTATGGGTGACTGATATGATCATCACCTACTACCGGCGTATTGACGAGTCTTTAGAGTCCTACACAGAGGTTTTCTGGCTCAGGAGAAACGAAGTAGGAGCACATATATGATATGTGCAGGACCGAGATTAATACGCGTATGTGATACCGTATTCTATTCTCGCGATATGTGATATCGGTCGGTTATATGTGATATAGCCGGGTTATCGAATCAAGTGTTGATTCGATAAGTTGATACAAATGATATTAGTCGGTTACACCCATGCTTGTTGCTATATGCTACATGGGTGTATGAGACTCACACCATGCTAATGATAATGTGGGGTTTTAATTATTAAGGATAAAACAAAATTCGGTGGAAAATTGTCAAGGTTAAGAAGCTTGGAGAAGCTTGTGGTAAACTTGACTTAGTCCACTAATTTTGTCTCATCCTAGATATTTATTAACCCAACTATTATCTTAAGCCATGGTTAAGTCTCTACATGAGTTAATATGAGATATTAACTCACCTATGGTTTCTATTCTCACTCATTGATTCACTCATTCTATTCTCCACTTCATCTTCTTCTTCATCTCCAAAAACTTTCTAGGTTTTGAGGAGGTGAAGAAAATTAGTGAGAAAAATATTTCTAAAGTGAGCAAAATTCCTACTTCATCAACCTACACTAAATTAGCCATTTAGTTTAGCTTGTTTTCTTCACTAATTCCTAATTAGTGAAGAGATAGTTTGAGTTAGTGTCTCCTCGACGTAGATTATTTTCGGCCTCGAAGACTTCAAGCAAGCTTATTCATTTCACCTTATGGAGCCTTACTAGAGTCCGGGAGATCACTACTTAGAGCGAAGAGACTACTACATGGAGTTTTAGAAGTGAAGGACCGGTCTACAAAGGTTGTATTCCTTGTTTACTTAGATGTAAAGTTGTTTACATGCTAGTTTACGTCTAATTCTCTAGTTAAGAATCTAGGTTATGGTTCTTTAGTGCGCCAATTTTTTGAAAACGGCATGGTTGATGACTCCTGAAACCCAGTGGTCGTGCTATTGAACCCAGCAGTGGTATCAGAGCCATGCTAGAAAATTAGACGATATTTGTAGAATTACGAAACTGAAACAATTTCGAAACACTCGAAACATAACCCCAGTTTTTGTCGAATTTTTCAGAGCCTCTAAATTTTTTTAAGCAGTTGCAGAATGTTGCATGAGATGTAACATGAACACCAGACGAAAACGAGCCCCTTTCTCCAGTTTTGACCCGGCGAAATGTGTGTTAAGACCGGCCCTACCCGTTTTCTTGGCTAGTTCTGGCTTCGTTTTTATGTGGTGTTCTAGTATCTGGGGTTTGGTGTTTCAGGTGTTGCTTGTTTTTACTAAGATTACATGTGATGTTATCTTTATGTAAAGGCAATTCGGAGTGCTTCGTAGTTATAATTCTAACATCGTTTCGGGTAATCTTGACGACGTTAAAAAGTTCGAACGAATATCTCATGCCTATTATTCTCCCTCGCTGGAAATTTTCCAAGAGTTGGAATTTTCCAATTTAAAAATATTCGAAAAATCATGCAGGTAATTCTATGGACCCTCTAAAAGAACGAAACCCTAACTCGATTCTATGACTGCCGGAACCGCCGCCAAACCCTAGGGTTTGCGGTAGTTCCGCGGCGCCATAGGTGAGATAAGGGTTGCCCCTTCTACGGTTGGTCCGTAGGTACTGTGGCATTTTTGGGTATTTCTTAACTCCGCTCAAGTGTTGAGCTCTCTGAGAAATGTGGGTGTTTGTTGATTCGATCGAAATGTTTAAAATCGTCTAGCTATCTGTGAATTGTGATACAATATTTGGAATTTACAAAAAATTAGTTTTGTGAAAACTAATTTGAATTTTTTAAACCCAGCAATTTAGTCTCATTTGATCGGTTGCCATGGGATTTTGATTCGGATCAAAACTCCATCGCAATTACGTAGTGTACGCAGATACTCGCCGGGTAACGTTACTAGATAGCCACGCCCTATAGCCCTGACCAAGTGACTGTAGGAGAACCCCGCTGCCTAAAGCATTCATTAGGGTGCTCGCGGCCGCGGTGTTCCGCCTAAGTGCACTTTGTCGACGGCATCGGGGTTGCGGCCGTCTACTAAGGTTTCCGACGAGCATTCGATCAGCTTGTCGGGAATCTTGTTGAATTGCCCGACTTGTTATTGGAAAGTGTTTTCAATATCGAGACTAAAATGCGGGGTTTATAATGTTAGGCATGAAATTCAGAATATGAGATATTCCGGGTTTATGATGTCTAAGGAATCTATGTGGTTAGGCATGAATTCCGAAGTATGTGATATTTCGGGTTTATGATGTCTAAGGTGATTGCGGATTCCAATTGTTGTAGTTTTCACTTTCTTTTCTGCGACCGTAAGTGTAATATGTAGTGTATCGCCTGTTTCGTTACTATATGCCAACGACAATTGGGATACGCATATTTACTTACGTTGATGACATGTGATGTTTTGTGTTGCTGTGATATGTTATATTGGATCATCGTGTTTGAACAGCCGGGTTTTTTTGCGTGAGATGAGAGTTTTTAATTTTCATTCATGTAAAAACTTGTATGTAATATTCTTTTATTGGGGCACTTCCGGGTTGAGGATGATGTCACCATTGATATATATTATTTACTTTTCTGCATTAGGATAAGACCCAAGGTGGGGAGCATAAGTAACCGGGTTCTAGGGTCCAGTGGGAGACCATCTCGAGGAGTTGAGACCGGGCCTCTTAACTTTAGAATTGGTAGGGTTACTTGTCGCTCTCGAGGGGTCTAGGGATGTGGGTTTGGCTATTCATCACGACCGTGGAATCCGTGTTTTTTACTGGCTTAATTTAAACGCGGAAATCCTAGTATATCTAATATTTCATATGTTATCTTCTGCTGCTGATATTCTGTGATGTGATCACTTTATATGACGAGACGAATGGTAATTATTATATATATGATATATAATAAACGTTGCTTATATTTTGCACCCGCGCTAGTCCCGCCCCGCTATACTGTTAGTTAAGTAACCCAACGGTGCATAACAGGACACCGTGGCGAATGCGGATGGCATAAGCGTATGTTTCACTTTTGTTTCTTTATCTGTGATGCTTAGGAAGCATATATGATGGGACTTCATTAGCGAAACTAGCGGTTGTCCGCTGTGGTGTGTATCCCAACTTCCAGCTCTTTTGGTGGCGGTGGAAATTCTAAAATCACCTCGCCCTCATCCTCATTTGCGAAGCACCGGGAGAGGTCGTCCATATTCTCGTGCTCTCCTTCTTTTAATAGTGTTATCACGTGGCAGGTACGACCTCGTTTCTAAGATCGATGCTGATCTAGACTTACCCTCGCAGTGTAGGTTGCTTTTGGCCCATGCTTTCGTGGTGGGGCTACCCTCCAACTGTCGGATAGAGCAAACCTGCTTTGCTGATGCTGGTCTTCGACCCAGTCTTTGAAAGTGAAGCAGTCTTCAAGAGGATGTCCTACTGCTCGGTGGTAGGAGCAATAAGTTGGATGATGGACCTCATTTATTTGCTCGGGGTGCCGAGACTCCGGGAGCGTCATCATTTGATACTTGATGACAAGGTCAAACATTTTCATTGTCTTGTTTTGGGGGAAAGAGTATTCCCGACCCATCTTCTTAATAAAGGAAGGATTCTAGCTCACTCTTTCTCGATTGCGTGGCTTCTTGGATCCGCTTCGCTGTTCTAGAACATCATTCTCATTCTCCACCATGTTTTTGCCTCTGCATCGGACTTTTCCATTGCCACGAGAGCGCACAACGGGCTGAAGGTGAAGGACATTGTAGTCTTTTCTCTTTGCAGACTGCTGAGCGAGACGCTGCGTCCTGGCTTTCTCGTAAATGGCCATTTCGCGGCTGTGGTCATCCTGAACCTTTTGACCGGCTTCTCTCATTAGCTTGTCAATTTGTTCTTCGAATGATGGACTTGGTATTCTTACAGTGGGATCTCGCTCTGGTTCAATATCAACTCTATCTGGAAATACATTCACTTTTCCACCGGAATTATTTATGGCATGGCAGCCATGGAATCGCTCCCGTTTCTTGGACCGAACGTATCCAAGACTAGTCATCTCCATTCTCCCGTTGGGCATCTTTCGCTGAGTCTCGGGAATGTCCCAAATCTTATTGTAGAACTGGGCTTGTCGAGTGGTTTGTTTGAAGGGTACGCCTTGGCATTTTAATAGCCTCTTTAATCCCTCTGCGTAATATCTGGGCAGACGGATCGGTTGAAGCCTGTCAAGCGTAAAATTGGCATGATGCCTTCCACTTTAGTCTCCGTAGATTGGTAGAAGAGGATCGCCTTTTCACCTCTTCACCAAGAAGGGACGTAGAAGGTCTGCAGCTCTTGCACGCCGTATGTATCAAGCACATCAAGTTCCCTGTAATGCTGCCGCAGAACCATGGTAATTTGTAAACTCATATTAGCTCCAGTGAAGGTATGCATTGACGGGCGGACGACGAACACTGTTTTGGCCTCGTCCTCAGAGTCACTGCCGAGGACCAAAATAGGGGTAGATGGTCCTGGCTTGTTGTCTTGGGGTTACCTCGAGTAGTCTATCTCTTCATCTTCCTCAGTATCGCTCCCAAAGATCGGGATGGTGGCGACGGCCTTTTGTCGGTTCTCGGGTTTACGATATCTTTCCGTGTCTTCGAAGTCTGGTAGGAAGTACTTGGCGTTTTCATATTTGCGGACTTCATTTACGGAGAATGGGTTTAGCTTCCCTGTCACATTGTACTCGAGGCCGTTTTTGAAGTACTTCATACACTGATATTGTGTAGAAGGGATGACGTTGTACTCGTGCAACCAAGGCCGGCCGAGCAGGGCGTTATAGCAAGTCTTGGCATAGATGACATGAAATTTGATGTCAGTGACGAGCATCCCAAAGCGTAATATCAATATCACGGACCCAAGCGTCCGTGATGACTGCGAGTCAAACCCGGAGATGGTAATTTGTCCCGAGCCAGGTGCTGAACGTTCATGCAAATCTCTTTTAGCACTTTTAAAATTGAGGAGGTTGACGGAGGACCCGTTGTCGATCAGGATCTTCCCTATCCTGATGTCGTGGCAAGACCCGGTGACATATAGAGGACGGTTGTGCTCGCACGTTCCGAGGAGGAGATCTTCATCGCCGAATGTGATGTCAGCTGTATGAACCTCTCAGCTTGTTCTTCATCTTTTTTTCCGCAAAGAAAGCTTGGAACTGATCAGGCTCTTGCAGTGCCTTGATTAGAGAATATCGTGCCTCTTTGGACAGGAGGAGAGCATCTAGTATGCTCAGTTATGAGGGTATCTTTCTCAGGTGTGCCAGGACATTGTAATCCACCTTGTTTTTCTCAGGCGGGTCCTTGGCCATGAGCTCTTTGACGACTCCATCATCGAGGGAAATTTCCTCAGGGACTTTTTCCTTCCCCTCGTCTCTTTTGCTCGAACCTTTGTTTGTTAGCCCGAGGTTCTTCTCAGTCAGCGTGCGGTTACACAGCTGAATGTTCTCGCATTTCTTCGCCTCTTCTTCTTTTCCAGAGGTGGATTCTTTGAAGAGAAGGTCGAGGGTTATTTCTTCCTCAGAATCGCTCCCGAATGTGAGAATTTGAGTTTTCCCTTTTGTCGAACTATTATCAACCATATAATAGTTGCCAGTCGTTTTTCCGCGCTCATCTGCCGCACTTTTTCGCTGTCGACGAGCTTCACGCTTCATCCTCTTGAAGTGTTGTTGGTGGGCAACGTATCCCTGCCACCACTTCTTGAAGGCACTGCACTCTTCGGTGGGGTGTGTAACCCTCAGATAGTATAAGCAGTAGTTTGGATGTACATCCGCTTCGTCGAGGCGCGTACTCCTGGGAGTGTTTTCCTTGAGAAGTGGAAGTTTCATTCCTATTGACAGAGCTTTGGCGAACTGCTTCCCTATCTTGATCCTGCTCTTATTGATGACAAGTGTGCTTTGGCTCGGTTGGGGTACTTTACGACTCATCCTTACCGCAGCTTCTTCAGCCTGACGCCGACGCTTGGCCTTTTCGTATATGGCCGTTTCGCGTTCTCGGCCACCTTTGCTCTTTTGAAGGGATTCGTTTAGCAGACTGTCAATTGGGTCTTCTGACAGTTCCAGTGATTTTGGCACCGGTGTTGCCCCCAGTTCCTCTGCTTTGCTTTCCGACGCCGAGGGAGTTTCTTCGTATTTGTAACATTTCAGAAAAATAAAATATTATTTTTGGGAATTTTCACAATTTAATAATAATTTTTATGAATATTTTAATATGGCGGCATGATTAAATACCGATAATTTGGGAAATATTTGGAAAATTATAGAAATTACTGAAATGAGGATGTTTTAAATGAATTAAGCAAATTATGAAATTTTATAATTAATTATACTCTATTTTAATGCTAATCGCGATTAAATATCGCTAATCGCGCATTAAGCTTGATTTGTGCACATGACATGCACCAAGTCATTTTTCACACTTGTTACATTTTCCTATATGGCTTTTCTTCTCTTTTCTTTGCATGGTTGTTGTTTTTAAAAGGAGAACAAAAGAAAAATAGAAAAGAAAAGGAAAAGAAAAAGAAAATGATAAAGAAAGAGGGATGGGCATGAGAGAGAGGTGAGGGGTCAACCTTGGACCATACCACATTGTTCCCTCCATCATCTTCATCATTCTTTCCTCTCTTCTTCAGCTCCATAGTAGCACACCTCATCCCCCTCCTCTACCTCTTCATTAAACCATAAAAAACACACCAAAAGTCTATCTCCACTTTTTTAAAAACATGCACAAGCTCACTAGATGCACTTTGGACCAAGAAAGGATGGATTTTGGAGACTTGGGCAACTCAAGAAAATTCTTGAGTTGCCAAATGAGGTATTTCTTTCACATTAAGTGTAGTATTTCAATTGCTTTAGCCTCTATTCAAGTTTAAAACCGATTTAGTGAAGTTTTGTGAACTTTGAGATTCCTAGAGAGGGTTAGGGTTTTATTTAAGTTGTGTTGGTGAACTTGAGCTTTATTGGTGACCTTAAACCCCCTTAGTGTCTAAAACCTGGACCAAACAGAACATAGACCTTGCAATGGGATTTAAACATCGACATGTCGATTTGTGAGTTATTAGTGGGTGCAGGGAATCTGGAATAACCTGGGACTTTTACTGGAAACCCAAACAACTTCAGAGACCTAGGAATGACACTACGAGGCCACCCTACCAATACGAGACCAATCCAACCCTGTAAAACCAAGCTCGCTGGATCTAGGGGGTAGTGGTCGGCCACTCTGTAGAAATTGGTGCCCAAGTTGCTTCTATAGCTCATATACACCCTATACATCACCCCAGTACTGTTTGTGCACCTTGTTTACACCTTAACTAAAATTTGGGACCACTTTCTTGAGTTACTGTTTTGATTCGGGGTTATGTTTTACGTATTTTGAATTCTTGATTTTAGTATTTGGTATTGTATTCAGTCACTTGATGTTTGTACGTCGATATCGAGTGTTATTTGGTTGATTTGCCAGAGTAGACCATAGGTTTTGACCTATGTGAGATTCGGGTGTCGTTTTAGTTTTGAATTGTATTTTAATGAGGTACGATATGTTATGATATGTAGGTACCCTCACGAGGACTTCGAGACGACAAGCAAGTGTGTCACACCCCGCTTCCCGGTATACGCCGAAGGGGACGCGACTGGTCCGCTACGTATTTACTCTGAAGTAAATACGCTAAGCGTATCTAAACAATATAGAAGTAAGTACACAAGAGACAAGATATATAAACTGAACAACAACTTTATTTATTAACATTCTTTTGTACAATGCATGAAAAGGAAATACAACTGAAATAAAAGCAATGCCTAAACAATGGCATAACATGAATGTAAAGTACTGGAAGGAAATGTGTACAATGAAACTAAAGCTCTGGGTCTTCAAAAAACTGATCCAAGTCTTCAGCAATAGGCTCGATCTCTGACGTGTCCAAATCACCTGACGACATTCAAAGAAGAAAGAAAGAGAATGTAGTCAGCAAACAGGTCGCTCGGTAAGTCCCAAAGAGAAGGGAGAAGTAGAATAGACAGAATAAGAAGATAGCTCTTAAAGTTGTATTATATTGTTGTAATATTGTGTTAATGCTGTTGTTTGTATCTTGGTACAGAAGATGCCAGTGTATACGAGAGGAGTCCCACTTACACCGGGGACTTTGGTTACCCGTAGTACAAGGCTCCGTCGATAATACCATGGAACAACGGCATGGATGTAATTACGTCTTAAGTGACCACCTCGTGCCACCTTTAACATATTCCGTACCAGTCTACCCCTTAAACCCCGCGATATTTTGATTGTATTGTTGTATTGTATTGTAAACTGTATAGATTGTATAATTGGATGACTGACCGAAACCATGATATCAGTAAACGGATGTAACTGGAGAATCATGTATGTAACTGTAGAATCATGGATGCAACTGAATAATCATGTAAATGGAATGTATATCCATTGTTCGGTTCAGTCAAGTTGTATAAATTGATAATTGGATTCATGTTAAATTGTAATATTGTGGATTGTAGATTGTGATTGTAGATTGTAGACTGTACTTGAATCATATTCAAGTCAGATTCTAATGAGACTCAAGAGCTTGGTCCCGCTTAAACCTATATTTACTAGAGTCCTCAGGGTAAATTATAGAACTTGAGGGGTTTTATATAAAAATACTTTTATATACTTTTCAAAATACACCCCAAATATTTATTATTCGTCTTCAGAGTTGTAATAAATGTAGATTTTATATTGTGATATTTCTAGTGGAAATATCCTAATTTCATAATAAATGGTATTTATTTGTAATATTGGTTTTGTATGGAATTCATGGTATTTTAGTGTAAGATTGATTCTTGTGATTTTGAAAAAAGTGGAATATTTATATCATAACAAAATATGTATTTTAAGGATAAATATACATATATTTATACGAAAATAATTTTAATAGATATTTTATATTCTAAAAATCTCATTTTCTTAAGATGTCGTATTTTAAATCTTTCGAGACCGAATGCTCCTTGCGGAGATCTGAATCTCTCACTACTAAGCCCGAGGATGTGCAATAATCCGCACCATCCCGAACGGGTTCCCCAAAATGGGTTGTAGCGGCGCTTTGCAAAGATTTGTATAAATACTAAATCATTAAGTAAAACGGTTTTATTAATTATGGTATTTAAATGAAAAAGTGTCGTTTTCCGTATTCTATGTTCCAGGGTCTCCTAAGTCAACTAGACTGCTCCTAACTGGTCCAAAGCGACAAGTTGTGAGATACCTCAAATCGCCTCTTCACCGCAAATTGTGGCCAGGTAAGTACAAGTGAAGAAAAGAGGGATCCACTCACGAATCACCGTGAGACGGGCCTTTTAAAGTCACCTTTCTCACTTGTCTAGCTTAGACACCACAAAGTCAAGTTTAGATAAACGACCGAATGCCCACAACCTTATCCTATTTTCATAATAAGTGGTATTTATTTATAAAGATGTATCAATACTAAATCTTTTAGAAATGGTTTTATTAAGTAAATGGTATTTAAATGAAAATGTTTGTTTTCCCGTATTCTAAGTTCTCAAGGGTATCGTGTTATGTTGCATATGAGTGTGTAAGAAGGTAGGTCGTTACCTCGTGATCTACTTAAAGGTATACCAAGTTTAATGGAGTTAAATGTAGAATTGCAACAATGTGGTATTTAAGTGAAAAATACGATAAATTGAAATAGTTAACTGTTTACCCCAATCAGAGCAAAGCTCTGTTCAAATTCCAAGACGGGAAACGAAGCAACGCTTCTGTTTCTCCTAATCAGAGCAAAGCTCTGTCTTGAGATTGAAGTGAAAATTAAAGTTAAAATAAATGAAGCAACGCTTTAGATCCCCTGCGCTGTGCGCAGAGCGCCACGTGTCAAAATCAGACACGCCGGCGCAGGGAGCGCAGCGCCCAAGGCAGTACACCCAATCAGAGCAAGGCTCTGTTTAAAATTCAAACTTTAATAAAGGAAGCAACGCTTCAGCTGACCTGCACTCTGCGCTGCACTCTGCGCTGCGCGACACGTGGCAGCGCAGTTGCGCTGCGCAACACGTGTCAAGCGCAGGGGCGCTTGCGCCAACTGTGCCAGCACTAAAACAGAATTAAAATTCTAGAAAGATCTTTCTGATCTTGTTAAAATAAGAAGATTATCTTCTGTAAAACAGAAGCCCTTGGATCAAAGATCCAACGGTGGGGAAAAATCCCTAAAATCACTTAGAGAAAAATCTCTTTAACTGATTTAACAAATCAAATGGCACTATAAAAAGACCCCTAGACTCCAAGTCTAAAAGACATTGAAGATCACTGAGAATTCACAGAGCTCTTCTGAAAACTTTAAGAAGAACTCAGAAAGAAAAGAAGGTAAACCTTTGAAAAGAAGAATTTCTTCTAAAAAGATCAATGATCTAAGAACAAGATCAAGATCTTAAAATAAAAAAAAGAGATAAAATAAGAATAAAACGAGAAGTAATTTACTTCGTCTTTAGATCTTTCTGATCTAAATAAAGGCATTGCCTTTTGTTGAACCATTGGTTCTGGAATCTTAAAAGATTCTCTTCTTTGATCCAAAAATTGGATTGAGATATTAAACAGTGCCCTGCAGTTGTAAATCTGCACTGCTGCGCTCTCAGGTTGGCGCAAGCCACCAGAGAGCGCCACGTGTCAGCCCCAGAACAGACTGCGCCACGCGCTTCTAAAACAGAGCACTGCTCTCATAAATTGGCGCACTGCACCAGAGCGCGCCATGTGTCAGTAGTGCAATAGTGCAGCGTACTGCGCTTGCGCTCACCAGAGCGCGCCACGTGTCAGCAGCGCAACAGCGTAGCGCACTGCGCTTGCGCTCACCAGAGCGTGACACGTGTCACCTCCACATGGACTTGCGCCTTGCGCTCCTCAATTGGCGCAAAGCGCCTGACAAGCCACGTGGCGCTCTGTCAGACTAATTATTGCAGCGCATTATTAAAGGGCATGGCCCAATTAAGAGGCCTAATAGACCAAAACAAATGCTCTGTATTATCAAAAAAAGGGAACAAAGCCCAATTTAAAAAGCCTAACAGGCCAGAATAAAATGCAGTGCAAGGGCAGAGCCCTAATAAAGGCCTAATAGGCCAAATGCAAATAAAATGTTGAACATTTTCAACTGGACTTAACCCAATCATGGCTATAAGTCCTCAAATTAAAATTGACTGAGCACGACTGCTCTCTTTAATCAATTTACACCCGGTTCAAGGGTACATCTCCGAACTCCTCTGATATTTGTCGTTGTAATCCTTCAACGTCGTCAGAGAGGTGACGGGTCCCGACAACCACACATCAATATGGACTTAAGCGTTCTTAAACCAACTCATGGACTTAAGCGTCCTTAAACTCACGGACTTAAGCGTCCTTAAACCAATGGACCACTATGTCTCTAAACTGGAACAATAGAGCCCCTCAAATGCTCTTTTGTCGAATCTAAACGATCCCGTTTAAGTTGATTTTAGCCTCAAATATGGCTAACGTATCCTCAAACCTTCAAACAGACTTTAGTCCCAAATTGGACTATAGATCCCCCAATCAACTTCGGTTCAAGGGTACATCTCTGAACTCCTCTGACATCTTTCGTTGTAATCCTTCAATGTCGTCAGAGAGGTGATGGGTCCCGATGGCCATACATGCAATGGACCACTATGTCCCTAAACTGGAACAATAGAGTCCAAACGCTCTCTTGTCGGATCCAAACGATCCCGTTAAGTTGATCTTAGTTTGGAGATTAGGCTAACGTATCCTTAACAAAAGTTTAAGTTGATCTTAGCCTTAAATAGGGCTAACGTATCCTTAAACTAAAACCCCAAACCCAAATTTAAGTAAATAAGGATTTGGACTAATCCACGTCCTACGGGCGACGACATCACTTAGTCTCCGTATACAATCCACGGGCAACCAGAAACAAAACAAACACACACGACACGAAGTGAAATTCTGGAGAAGGAGAAAGTGGTTACCGCGATGCGGTAGCGTAATTAACTGCAGGGGCTTGCGCCTGCAGGGAAGAGCGTCCCCACAATCAAAACCCCTCAAGCGAGGGGGAATCTGACGAAGTCTGCTACATTGGCCGCATCCGTCTAAACCTCTGATACACGGTGCCATAAATCAACTTGGCATCTTCGGAGAGGTGGACGGATAAAACCAAATAGCATCTGCCCCGAATCTCAGGCAAGACGCCCATGTCTTGGCCGCCATTCGGAGGGGAACAAATTCTGGCACGCCCGGTAGGACCTTTTCCTCTTTCCACTCCACACTTCGTGTGTCGTGTTCGCGAACAAATCGCGGTTTGCTGTGGTTGCCTGTGGATTCGAGGTACTTAGATTTGGTGTCTTGCTCCGTGCAGAAAACAGAAGATCAATGGCTTCAAACTACACTACCTGCAACTGCAACTCTCGCTCCGTCCCTGCTGGAGGAGTGACTTATGGGCCCCAAGCGACCTCCCTTTTCAATATGCCAGTGGAGCATGTAACTCAAGCCACCACTGGATTATTCTTCGGGACCATGCTCCCACCGATGAGCTTCAATGCCCCAATGATGTTGCAAGAAGCCCCAAAGAAGTTGGTCTCTGATCGACTTATCCCTGCCGCGGCCCCTCTCAACGGGTCTCCCAACTTCAATACCTCAGTTTTCAACAGACTGGGCCAGAGTGTCTACAAGCCCGCGATACCCGAAGTTGCCATCCCAAAGCGGATAGCCATCCCGGCTCAAGCGGACGAAATCATTGGAAATGCTCCTCCTTCCAAGAAGTCAGTTTTTACAAGGATGGCCATTCCGGCTTCTGCTCCAGGCGAGGTCCTCAAAGCTGCTTCCTCTGCCCAGAGGTCTGTCTTTGACAGATTAGACATTGCTTCTCAACGGGTGTCAGTCTTCGACAAGCTAGCACCAATAACGGTCTCTCCTCAAAGCAGGGGGCATGAGGAGGTCACCCCTACGGCTGAAATAACTCCATCCGCACGACACGCTCGACGTCGCCACTGGCACCGAGTAAGGAAGGCTGGGGGCAACTCCCCCTCTGGGATAACTCCGCCAGCTCCAATGGTGGGGATCAATCCTGCTGTTCCAACCGAGAACAGCTTTGAACTGCTCAACAGGGTGCGCAGAAACTCTTCTACTGCAGTGCTAAAGAGAATTCCTTCACCTGTGAAGAATGCTATAGAGAAGAAGCCGGAGCAACCTCCTCAACGGCTGTCCTCTAAGATTTACAAAGTCTGGCGTCAAGTCCAAGACTCGGTTGTTGATCAAGACTACCTCCGCCGACAGAAAAAGATGAAGGTTCGGCAGAAGAAAGACTACTCTGTCAAGCCAGAAAAAGCAATAGCTGGATGGGTGCCCACTACAACAGCTCCCTCAACGTCAATCACTCAAAAGAAAAGGAGGCCGCAAAAAGCGCCTGTGAACATGGCAAACCGTAAAAGCGCTGAGCACAAACGCTCCAAGTCTGAGGGCATAACGGTCCATACTGTTTATATGGCTTCCGGAAAGGAGGAGAGTCGTGCTTCGACGGGTCACCGACCGCTCACTCGATCCATGACCAAAGCCCAGGAGCAACAACAGAAGCTTCAGGAAATGATGACTGCAATGGCCGCACTTACCGGGCCAAAAGAAAGCTCGGAGGCATCATCAGAACAGCGTCACGAACAAGAAACTGACGCCGACTTCCTACGCAGAGTCCTCGAAAAGAAGGACGGAGAAGCAGCAGAACAAGCTGCCAAAATAAAACAATGGCCCTTCTATTCCAAGATATAGTGGGCATGATGATCCAGCCGGACCCTCCAGCTGAAGATCCTCCGATTATTCTCGAAGACGACCGAGCGGAGACGTCAAACCCTGTTCCGGCTTGTTCAGCAGCCAAAGAGGAGACCATCTCAAAAGCCGCCCTGGATGATTACATCGCTCAACAGATACGAGCTCACCAGGCGAACGAGGCGGCCGGTCAGATTGTTAAGACTGGACGACCCTATCCGGGTTGGTATGACCAAATAAAGTACCCGCCGGGATACACGATCCCCAAATTCCACGTATATAAGGGGACGGTAAATCCGCATCAGCATGTCGCTCAATTCAGAGACCTGTACGGCAACATCGGAGGTGATGATAAGTTACTGCTTCGCCAATTCGTCGGTAGCTTGGCAGAGACGGCGTTTGAGTGGTATTCAGAGCTGCCCAACGACTCCGTCAAAACTTTTACAGAGATGGAATTACTGTTCACCCAGGGATTTGCAAGTGCTAGCGAACGCACCCCAATAACGGTATTGATTAATGCAAGAGTGAAGCCAGGCGAAACTTGGGTTCAATATGCAATCCGATGGCGGAACTTGTGGTCAAAATGCGAACAACGCATCGAAGAAGCGCCAGTGGTGGGCATGTTCGTGGGCACTCTTGATCCGCAAGCGACCACCTCGCAGTTCATGATGTTCTTCAAGCCAATTACTTTCCAGGCCCTAATCGACAAGCTAGCTCAAATGGACCAAATGGGCTATAAACCGTTTCCTCCAAAGCCAGACTCTCGAAATGAGAAGGGGAAGGGAAAAACGATTGTCGTCACCAATGCTCAACAACAGCCGAGCAACTTGAAGTCGGTTGTCCGTCAAAACAATATGCGTCCACGCATATCCCTCGAGGAGAGGCTAGGACGTCCTTACTCATTTCTTCAAGATAAAACGAGAAGACTGTTCGAGCTGGCACTGCGCAACAGGCTCATCAATCTGCCATATCCAAGATGCCCGTTGCAGCCAAACAACGTCAATGATCCCAATTACTGTCCCTACCACCGAGTGTTGGGTCATCCGATTGAGGATTGCTACGTTTTCAAAAACTAGGTTGAAGACCAATACCAACAGGGTAAGTTCGCGTTGTCTGAAAGATGGAAGGTGAACCCGCCGCAACCTCATACCCCGAAAAGGGTGAGCACTCCGGGGGCAACGTGCTCCCTTGTTGAAGAAGCTCCGTGGGAGGTTGTGGTATCAACCAAAACCAAGAGGATGCTGAACGATCTCCAGACATGCTCGGCGATCAGGTGGGAGAACCCGCTAGAACCCCAGATCATCGAAGGGATGCTGAAGCCGCGCCCAACTCTAAAGACCGGCAATGATGGCCCAAGCACTCACACCCAGCTGTCGAAATCTTTAAAGAAGAAGAAGAAAAGATCTAAAAAGCCCGTGAAATCTGGCGACAAGCGCACGGACCTGCGGAAACAAATCGACACGTTGGAAGAGTATAACCAGAAAGCGCGAACTCCCATCACGCTCCAGGAGTTCCTTGGCCACGTCCTTGAAGACGAAGATGATGGAGAAGACTCATCGGATGAATCTGAAGACTACGTAGCAAGTTGTCATGTAATATCTCACTTGCCGATAGATAATAAAGAAGCCCCTTGCACCGAGAAACGGGAGGCAGGTCCTGAACCAGAACTTCTGTGGCCGTCAGACGACATGATCGATGCCTTCCTGAATGAGATTCGTCTGAAAAGTAAAGCCAATCAGGAGCGTGAGATGGGCATATTGGAAGGAGCCAAACGCCGGCGACTAGACGAAAGAGTCGAGGCACTCCCGTCAAATCAAAAGACATCCGCTGCGGATAAAAACAAATTCAAGATGAGGAAAAGGTTTGCTAAAGCCATATCAATGGGAATGAAACTACCACACTCTGAAGAAAACACTCTCGGAGGAGTAGAGATGCATCATAATTACTGCTTATATCATCAGAAGATCGCACATCCCACTGAAGACTGCGACTCCTTTAAGTGTTGGTGGCAAGGGTATGTCGCTCATAGGCAATACGTCAACAGAACAAAGCGGGAATCTCGTAGACAGCGAAAAAATATGACAAATGAGCGTGTTGGGGTAAAAATTAACATCCCGGTTGACCAAGTCAAAATCAAAGTCAACCCCAAGACAAGTGGGCCCAAGCCCAGATCCAGTGGGTCCATGCCCTGGTCGAGCCAGAATATAAAGCGGCCGGCCTCCCCCCATGCCAAGATAAAATTTTTGTAATAAATAATTTTGTTGCATTTTTTTAATTTTATTTTATGGATAAATGTAAGAAAAATAGGCATAAAGCCAAATTTTTGTAAAGCCCATGGCTTATGTGCAAAAAGAAATGGCACATGAGCCATGGGATAGGCAAAATGCCATTTTGTGAAGCCAAAGAGGCTATGTGTAAAGTGTATAACCTATAAAGGCAAAAATAATGAAATATCTCAACAACTTTTTCTTTCTCTAAAAAATTTCAGATCTGAGATTTTTTCTCCTTCTTCAAGGTTCCAAAACCTTCTTCTTTCTCTTGAATTAAATCAAGAGTTTTACTCTTCTTTTTATAAAACAAATTAGTTTTTCACCACAAAACCCATAAAGGGGAACTCAGATCTTCCATTAGATCTCAAAAAGAAGAGATTTTTAGAAATCCCATATCTCTTGATCTTCAAGATCCAGCTAACAGAAGAGGAAGAAGAAGAACATCTATCACTAAATCCCCCCCAAAAAAAAACACACTCAGGAGTCCAACTCCTCTCCGATTTCTCTTCCGAGAATTTTTTTAGGCTAAAAGCCTCTTTTTCTCGCCTGCGCTCAAGCGCAGAGCGCCCGCGTGCCGACACGTGGCGCGCTTGCGCTCGAGCACAAGTCGCCCCCATGCCGACACGTGGTGCTCTTGCGCTCAAGCGCAAGCGCTCGAGCGCAAGTCGCCCACGTGGCGCGCTTGCGCCTAAGCGCTCAACGTCCGAGCGCAAAGCTCCCACGTGCCTGTTCCCCTCCGAATGGCGGCCTAGACTTCGCGTCTGTGCCTGAGGTTCGGGACAGATGCTATTTGGTTTTATCCGTCCACCTCTCCGAAGATACCAAGTTGATTTATGGCACCGTGTATCGGAGGTTTAGACGGATGCGGCCGATATAGCAGACTTCGTCAGATTCCCCCTTGCTTGAGTGGTTTTTGATTGTGGGGACGCTCTTCCCTGCAGGCGCAAGCCCCTGCAGTTAATTACGCTACCGCATCGCGGTAACAACTTTCTCCTTTTCCAGAATTTCACTTCGTGTCGTGTGTGTTTGTTTTATTTGTGGTTGCCCGTGGATTGTATACGGAGACCGAGTAATGCCGTCGCCCGTAGGACGTGGATTAGTCCAAATCCGTATTTACTTATATTTAGGTTTGGTGTTTTTAGTTTAAGAATGCATTAGTCGCGTTGCGGCTAAGATCAATTTAAATGTTCGTTAAGGATACGATAGTCCTGTTTAAGACTAAGATCAACTTAACGTGATCGTTTAGATCCGACAAAAGAGTGTTTGGGCTCTATTGTTCCAGTTTGGGAGATTCATAGTCCAATTTGGGACTAAAGTCTGTTTGGAGGATACGTTAGCCATTTTTAAGGCTAAGATCAACTCAAACGTTTGTTAAGGATACGTTAGTCCAGTTTGAGACTAAGATCAACTTAACGGGACCGTTTAGATCCGACAAAAGAGCATTTGGGCTTTATTGTGCCAGTTTAGGTACGTGGTGGTCCATATTCCAGTTTAGGGACGTGGTGGTCCGATATTAGTTTAGGGACGTTCCGGTCCGATATTAGTTTAGGGACGTTCCGGTCCGATATTAGTTTAGGGACGTTTCGGTCCGATATTAGTTTAGGGACGTTTCGGTCCACGAGTTTAAGGACCCCGCAGTCCATATCGATGTGTGGTCGTTGGGACCCGTCACCTCTTTGACGTCGTTGAGGAATTACAACGACGGATGTCAAAGGAGTTCGGAGATGTACCCTCGAACCGGATGTAAATTGATTTAGAAGAGCAATTTTGCTCAGTCAATTTAATTTAAGGACTTATGGCCAAAATTGGGCTAAGTCCAGTTGAAATGTTCAACATTTTATTTGCTTTTGCATTGCATTGCATTTCTTTTTTTATTTTTATTTGGGCCTTGCCCAGAAAGGATGCAGAGCATCAGTTTGTTTTGGGCTCTGCCATTTTAGGAATGATGCAAGGCATCAATTTTATTTGGGCTCTGCCCTTGTATAAAGGATGCAAAGTATCAATTTATTTGGGCTCTGCCCATTTATTGCCTTGCAATTTATTTTGGCCTGTCAGGTCATTTTGATTTGGGCCTGGCCCTCTTAGTAATGCATTGCATTTGTGCAAAGCACTGTTAATTTGAGAATCTTTTAGAATCAAGAACCGATGGTTCAAAAAAAGAAGTGCAAAGCACTATTTGATTTAGATCTAAGAAAAAACAAGTTTTTTCTTGTTTTTCTTATCTCAGAGAACCAAAAGTTCATAAAAGTGCAAAGCACTATTAATTTGAGAACCTTTTAGGTTCAAGAACCGATGGTTCATAAAACAAGTGCAAGGCACTATTTAATTTAGATATAAAAACAAGTTTTTCTTGTTTTTCTTATCTCAGAGAACCAATCATGAAAGTGCAAAGCACTATTAATTTAAGAACCTTTTAGGTTCAAGAACCGATGGTTCATAAAACAAGTGTAAGGCACTATTTTTATTTTTATTTTATTTATTTATTTATTTATTTATTGAAGATCCATGATCTTGTTCACAAGAGAAATCTCTCTTCTTTCAAAGGTTTTTACCTTTTTTTTATACTTCAAGAGTTCTCAAGAGTTCTCTTCTCTTTTTTTTTTAGCAAGATCTTCCCCCCTTTTGAAATGAGGTCTGGGGTCCTTTTTATAGTACCCATAAATTAGTTAAAGTTTGTTAAAAAAATCATTCTCTGAGTGATTTGGGGAATTTTCCCCACCGTTGGATCTTTAATTCAAAGGGCCCTGTTTTACATAAGAAATCTTCTTGTTTTAACAAAAAACAGAAAAGACTTCCTTAAATCTTCATTCTGTTTTTGCGCAACTCCCCAGCGCGTGACACGTGTCGCGTAACTGCGCGACACGTGTCGCGCAGTTAATTTTAAATTTTAAATTTTTTTTTAATTTAATTTAATTATTTTTTAAAAAAAAAAACTGCGCACTGCGCAGTTGCGTTTTGCGCAAATTTTTTTTTTTAACGTTAATTCATTTATTTTAACTTTAATTTTCTCTTTAATTTTCAAGACAGAGCTTTGCTCTGATTGGAGAAAAAACAGAAGTATTGCTTTTTTTTCCCACCTTGGAATTTGAACAGAGTTTTGCTCTGATTGAGATAAACAGTGCCAACACGTGGCGCGTTGCGCTCCAGCACTCTGCGCTCGAGCGCAAAGCGCCCACGTGCCGACACGTGGCACGCTTGCGCTCAAGCGCCCAGCGTCCGAGCGCAAAGTGCCCACGTGCCGACATGTGGCGCGTTGCGCTCCAGCACTCTGCGCTCGAGCGTAAAGTGCCCACGTGCCGACACGTGGCGCGCTTGCGCTCAAGCGCCTAGGCGCTGGCCCCACGCATCCTTTGGATGTCTTTTTCCCCCTTTATTTATATATATATGTATATATATACATATGTATACAAATGTACACATACACATACTCCACGACACTGTCCCTGTTAGAAAAAATTTCTAACGGGGCGCTGCCCCGCACCCCACAAGGGGGCTGCTAGCCCCCGTGACCCCCAGCCCGCTATCCGGGTAGCGGGACCCCCGTAAAAACTCTGCATGGCTCCCGATATATTTAAACCCCCCCTCCAAAACACAACACACGTACATTGCACATTGAGTTCGCATGACCAGTTTGACCCGTCAATCGGAGGTTCCCTCACCCCAAAGGCGGGGGGTAATTAACGGCAGCTTAGTCCGCGGCTGCCGGAGATTTGGATCACCATAATCATCAAACCCCGCCCTACCCTAGGTAGGGGGAATCTGTAGTACGCCTGACAAGCGCGCGCGTATTCCCATCTTAATGGGGGTGACGAAAAACACCCTACAGAGCGTAAAAGAATTGCCGGCAATTGTCATAGGGTTGATCTCGGGGCATCACATGTTCTCACCTTCGGGAGCGATTCCGACGAAAAAGTAGCCCTCGGCCCTCTCTTCAAGGAGTCCATCTCTGAAGGATTGAGGAAACGCGAGAACATTCAGCCGTGCAATTGTGCGATACCCGGAGAGAATCTCAGACCCACAAACAACGGGGCGAACAAAAAGGATAAAGGAAAGGGAAAAACGGCCTTCGTCGTCAACACTCAACAACAATCGAGTGACCCTAGGCCGGTTGTTCGCCAAAACAACAAGCGGCAACCCCTCTATGAGAGGTTGAAACGTCCTTACTCGTTTCCCCAGGATGAAACAAGGAGGCTGTTCAAAGTGGCAGTGCGCAACAAGCTTATCACTCTACGTGACCCCGATTCCGTACGTGACCCCGATTCCGTACGTGGTCAAGATCAACGCTCGTGTGGTTCTCCCCGCAAGCCTCAGTCGACAGTGGGAGAAACCGCCCCGCCAGTTTGGCTTCGTCATCATCTACCCTGCCGGAAGCGCTCATCTGGCGGAAATCCCGACGGAACAGGTGGTCAAGCCGGTCCCAAGGGGCAAGAGGCCGAATGTTGTGATTGCTAAGGCACCACAACCGAAACTTAAGATGGTGTCTGAACGACTCCCTGGCGCTCTAGCTGGGGGCAAGACTTCCGATGCGAAGGGCAACATCAAATGTCGCGGACGAGCTCAGGCGATGACTCCAACAAATGCACAATCGAGCGTATCTCCAAGGCCCTCCATCGCCCAGTCTGCGGCGTCTTCCTAAAAAGCCGAAGTCTGCCAGGTGCTTAGAACAGAAAAGTTAAGGCAGAAACGGCTCAGGTATCGAGCCAACAAGAGGGCTAAGGCTTCGGCCAATTGGAATCGTGTGAAGTTCCAAGTGCAGGGTTGCCCGGCGACGACGGCTGAGTCGGACGTAAGAATCAGCAATTCCTTCGAGCCTCTGAAGTGGGTTTAGAAAAATGCCATGACCGCCAGAATCAAGAAGACAGCGGTCCGAACAGTGCCACAAAGAGACGTGTCCCGGCCCCAACAGAAAAGTATGACTCTGTCTCTTCAAGAGTCTATCAAGCACTCTGTGCCGCACGAAAGCAGCGGGGCAAACCCAGAAAAGAAGCGCCGGCACCATTCAAGAACCTGGTTAGGCCAGCCGCCTTCAATCGACTACCAGCTACCGAAGTAAGGGGGTCAAGACAGCGATCCATGAAATCAGCCGCCAATGATAGAAAGACGGCCGGATATATCATCCATACGGTCTATATGGCGGGCGGGCGCCCCAGCGACAACCTTCGCAGCAAAAGCAAGGATGGGGCCACCACATCTCAAGCCCAATCTAGCCTGAATGTGGTTGCCGCCGCCCAAGAACAGCCGCCCCTACTGGATGAAGAAAACCCTCTCGATGAGGATGATAGGCAAAAAGACCCCTCGGTCCATGTAGAGTCAAGCTCGGACAGCGAGGAAGAGCCGACTTTCCGCCCCAGGACTGCGGAGCAAGAGCTGCTTCAAGAGCTTCGAAAACAGCTCAGGAGCAAAGATAAAGAGATGGCCAAGCTCTATTCAAAGATTGACGACTTAACGAACGTGGTGATGCAGCTTACGGCTCAAATTGCTCGAGCGCCTCCCAATCAGGAACAAGCCGCTACTAATCAGCCGGGTGATGACAATCCGAGGCAGCCAATGCCTGTTCCTTTGGGACCAAGACTGGTCGAGCCGAATGAAAGCCGGCCACATTCCGCTTCTGGGGACGCCTTGGCCCCAGATAGCACTATCCCGCTAACACAGGATCGGATAATGGATTTGGTCACCAGCAAGGTTAAAACATTGGTGGCCGAAGCTGAAGCTTAGAAAGAAATTGGCAGTAGTGGGCGGCCATATCCCGCGCTGTACGATCTGATTGAGTTCCCAAGCGGCTACGTCATTCCTAAGTTCGGAAGATTTGATGAAACGGGGAATGCAAATCAACACGTCGCCCACTTCAAAGCATCGTGCGGAAATACAGGGGGCAATGACGCGCTCCTTCTTCATCAGTTTGTCAACAGCCTGACCGGCGTCGCCTTCGACTGGTATGCGAGTATACCGGACGGGTCCGTCATTACCTTTGCCCAAATGGAGTCCCTGTTTCGGCAAAGGTTCATGAGTGTCAGTGATAAAATCTCTATTGCCGACCTTGTGAGGACCAAGCCAGGGAAGAATGAAAGCAACACCGACTTTATCGCCCGATGGCGTAATCTCATAGTCAAGTGCGAACCGCCGCTGGAGCAGGACTAGTCCGTCAGCCTTCTCATTGGGAACCTCAGCAATTGGATGGTCCCATTCTTGTGTACAGCGGGCCTCAAGACATTTCAGGAGCTAACCAAGAAAGTCCAAATGCTGGAACGCTCGAAGCAAGAGTCCTCGCCGGACTCTCAGAGAGACAAAACCTGGAAAAGCAAGCGGGACGACAACCGTAGAAGCGGGAGTTCCAGCAGCACCAATGTCTTCAATGCCTCCGACAATGAAGAAAAGCGAAGGGCGGGCGAATCCAAAACCAACCGGTCTCGAAAGCCATTGCTGGGAGGAGATGGGCCTTCCCTAGAGGAGAAAAAGAACAAGGTTTACTCTTTCAGAAGGGACAATGTCCGCAAGATATTTAAAGATGCCTTGAACAACGGCCTACAATTGCCGGAGTCGAAAAGACCCCAAGGAGCAAAAATGACCGACAATCCTCTGTATTGCCCGTACCACCGAGTAGTGAGCCATGCGATCGAGGATTGCTATATCTTCAAAGACTGGGTCGAGAAGCAGTACAAGGCTGGAGAGATCGAGCTGTCCAAAAGCATGTTGGTGAACAATCAAGTTGCAACCGCCAACTTTATACAGATAGAAGTTGAAGCCTTCTGAGAGAAGACAGCTGAACCTGCTGCCCTGACAAACGAAACTGACTCATCGCGGCCTCCGTGGAGTACGCACATATCTAATAAGACGAAGAAGATGCTAAAGCTACTTCAGAAAGAGCCCAGGATGGAATGGGAAGGACAGAAGAAGCCTACCAGTCCAGCTGCCAATGTGGCTCCATTAGGCTCAAAATCCAAGAAGCTCAAGGAGAAGAAAAGTGCAGCTCGGCGCGAAAAGGAGTCTGCAGGGAGATCGACCATTCAAAAATATATCGATTCTCTCGAAGAATATGAACAAAAGGAAAGAACATTGATTCAATTGAAGGAGTTCTTCCCTGTACAAGCGGCTGAAATTCTGGAGGAGTTAGAAGAAGACTCCAATGAAGAGATCCCAGTAGTGACCTGCTACGCCATCCATCTTGGCAGCGACTCCGAGGATGAGCTCTGTTTTCCCGAAGAGGACGAGGAGCTCACCACAAAGGCCAATCAAATCTAGCTCAGAAGCGGCAGGGCTCTACCGCAAAATCAGGGCAACGCCCCAAAAAGGAAGGAAAAACAAGTCGCTAATGAGGAAGATGGCAGAGAACCGGCTGATGAAAACATAAGTCCTTCCTCGGTGGACTATAATGTCTTGGCACATCTCCGGAAGCTTCCGTCTCTCCTGAGTATCTACGACGCCTTGGTCCTATCTAAGGAGCTTAGAGATGTTCTCATTCACGCTCTACAAAACTCCGAGCGGTATCAGTCTCACTTTGCGGAAATTAATATGAAAGAAGCCCAACACGCTTTGAATGCCGCCGCAGTCACATTTAAGGATGAGGACTTGCTACTGGGAACGGCTGAGCATAATCGGCCGCTTTACGTGACCGGGTACAGCGACGGAGATCGAATTAATCGCATATTGATTGATCCGGGGTCCTCAGTGAACATCATGAACTTGCGAACTCTGAAGAGTTTGTCAATGGACGTCCGACACCTGTTAAAGGAAAGGATTGTCATTCAAGGCTTCTACCAAAATTGCCAGCAAGTTCTGGGGTCTATAGCTTTGCCAATCAAATTTGGGGATCTGCAAACTGAAGCTAAGATATACGTGATCGACGCCGACACGTCTTATAAGATTCTCTTGGGGCGGCCGTGGCTCCACGATTACGGAATCATTCCGTCAACTCTCCATCAATGCATGAAGTATACTAAAAATGGCGAAGAAAGACGCATTGACGGAGACATTCAGCCGTTCGGTGTGCATGAAGTCCGATATGAAGATTCTCGGTACTTTATGAACCACCAAAATGCTAAGCCACAACTGACTGAGGATAGACCGGCCCCAAGACTCAAAAGCAAATCTGCGCCGGCTGTCACTTTCAAAAGCAAAAATACCCAAGTGCGCCCGCATTTCGGCAGCGACACTGATGAGTCCGACGATGGAAGCCCGTCCTTCCGTAAAACTCGCCCTCATTTCGGCAGCGATACGGACGAATCTGTTACTGAAGGCCCATCTAGCAGCAAAGTCCGCCCTCATCTTGGCAGTGACACTGAAGAGTCAGAAGAAGAGGACCTGCTGTGCAACAGCTGTGCAGATTGGCCCCCCATGCAACAAACGAAAGTACGAGAGACCTTCGAAATTACAGAAAGGTCCCTAACTGTCACAAGGGTACCGGAGCAAATGTGCAAAGAGCTTGTTGCATTTTCAGTCTCCACCGTGGACCAGCTGAAAACTTTCTACGTTCCCGGGAGGAAAAGTGGACAGAAGGGCATCCTGTTTTATTGGTCAAACCCCGCTGTGCACCCAGACGATTTGTCTGTCGCATGCCTTCCATACGAAAGAGGCATAAGGGCCGTCCTTAATCCCAGGTACTATGCGCCCGATTTGCGGGAATACTTCAAAAAGTGCGAATGCCGGTTATCAAACGGAGTCTGAAGCAAAGTTTTACGAAGGGCTATGGCATCCACCTCAGGTCCGAGCACTTATAGATGGACGAATTCCAGATAGGCGGGGCATAGGCTACATTCAACCTGATTCCAAAGCGTGCTACATGATCCGTGTTGGTGAGGCCAGCGAAAGATCAAATGATGATGACGAGATAGCCGAGCCAGAAGAAGCTCCTTAAGAGCTCGAAGATGGCGGACAAGCAACCTTTGATGAGCTAACCGAGATTGACTTAGGAATGCCCGATAATCCAAGGCCGACCTACATCAGCTCACTCTTATCGGAGGAAATGAAAGAGCAGATAATTGCCCTGCTGCATGAGTTCGTCGACTGCTTCGCGTGGACGTACAAAGAAATGCCTGGCCTTTCCCCCGAGATAGCCGTGCATAAGCTGGCTATATCTCCTGATGCTAAGCCAGTCAAACAAGCTCCTCGAAGAATGAGAAGGGAGTTGGAAGAAAAGGTCATCGAGGAAACCAAGAAATTCATCGATGCCGGCTTCATCAGGGAAGAGAAATATGCGGACTGGATCGCATGCATAGTCCCAGTGAAGAAGAAAAATGGGCAGATCTTAGTTTGTGTCGATTTCAGGGACCTCAACAAGGCATGTCCTAAAGACGACTTCCCGCTACCGGTCATGGAAATGATGGTCGATGACACCTCAAATTACGAATTATTCACCTTTATGGATGGCTCGTCTGGATATAATCAGATCAAGATGTCGCCTGAGGATGAGAAGCACACAGCATTTCGAACCCCGATCGGAATATATTGCTATAAGGTAATGCCATTCGGACTGAAGAACGCAGGTGCTACATATCAAAGGGCAATGACTAATATCTTTGATGACCTAATCCATAAAGTCGTCGAATGCTATGTTGATGATCTGGTCGTCAAGACTAAAACCAAGGCCGATCATATCCAAGATCTCAGGACCGTTCTCACCAGACTGAGGGAATACGATTTGAAGATGAATCCTCTGAAATGTGCTTTTGGCGTGTCATCGGGAAAATTCCTGGGTTTTATAGTCCGGCATCGAGGGATCGAAGTTGACCCATCAAAGATAAAGGCCATCATGGAGATGCCCCCTCCGAAGAGTCTGACGCAGCTAAGATCTTTTCAAGGCAAGCTTGCTTATATACGGAGGTTTATCTCAAATTTATCGGGGAGATGTAGGCCCTTCTCAAAGCTCATGAAGAAAGGAGCTCCTTTTATCTGGGATGCCGAATGTCAAGCAGCGTTCGAAAGTATCAAACAATACTTGTTGCACCCTCCAGTGCTGGCCGCTCCCATTCCAAATAAACCGTTGATTCTCTACACTGCCGCACTAGATGAGTCACTCGGTGCGCTCCTCGCCCAGAATAACGAGGAGGGAAAAGAAAATGCACTCTACTACCTCAGTCGAACTCTAGTCGGGGCGGAACACAACTACTCCCCAATCGAAAAGCAATGCATGGCTCTAATATTTGCTGTGAAGAAGCTGAGGCACTATTTGCTCGCTCATCGGGTTATGCTGATCTCCAAGGTCGACCCGCTCAAACACTTGATGACCAAAGCAAGCCTAGCCGGCAGAATGGCAAGATGGGCTGTCATGCTACTTGAGTTTGACATAGTTTATACTCCTCAGAAAGCAGTAAAAGGTCAAGCTCTTGCAGACTTTCTCGCTGCTCATCCCATACCAGAAGGGTTGCCGCTAAATTGTGAGTTACCCGACGAACAAGTGCTGCACCTCGAGGAAGATGGGCCATGTTGGGAGCTCTACTTCGATAGAGCCTCATCAATAAGGAGCTCCGGCAGATCAAGCGTCCCGGAGGTAAAAGCGGGGATAGGATTGGTGTTCATCACGCCATCAATGGGAACCCTACGGCGTTCTTTTGCTCTCACCGAGCCTCGGACAAACAATGAAGCTGAGTATGAAGCTCTGATAGCTGGTTTGGAACTCGCCATAGAAATGGAAATCCTTCGGCTACGGGTTTACGGTGACTCCCAGCTTGTCGTCAACCAACTAAGCGGAGACTATAAGATATACAAACCCGAGTTAGCTCGGTATAGAGGCCGGGTGGTGGAACTCATGAAACGGTTCACTCATATTGAACTAATGAGAATCCCCAGAGCGTTGAACGGAAAAGCCGACATACTCGCTCGCTTAGCCAAGGAGCTGGCTGATCCTGACATGGACGAAATTCTGATCACAGTCAGGAGCCGGCAAATTCTACCCCCAGTCTCTCTACGAGAAGAGGAAAGCGCGGAACAGAAGAGCAGTCCCGCCGAAGAAGCTTCGATCATCCAAGACGAGCCCGATTGGAGAGAACCCTTCATAGATTACCTCCGATACGACAAGCTGCCCGAAGAAAAATCTGCGAGGATTCAGCTGAAGAAAAGAGCTCTCCGATACGTGTTTGTAAATGACACGTTATACCGCAGGTCATATGACCAACTCTGGCTCAGGTGTCTGTCATTGGCCGAAGCTCAAAAGGTCATGAAAGATGTTCACTCGGGCGTTTGCGGTGCTCACCAATCTGGCCCCAAGATGCGACTTCAAATCAAACGGCTTGGGTATTACTAGCCCACCATGATACAGGATTGCGGAGAACATGCAAAGAAATGTCAGATCTACCAAATCCATGGTGATTTCATTCACAAGCATCCCAATCCGTTGCACCCTACGGTGGCGTCGTGGCCCTTCAAAGTCTGGGGCACCGACATTGTTGGCCCAATTGATCCTCCGTCATCTAAAGGCCACCGGTTCATACTGGCCGCGACAGACTACTTCTCCAGATGGGCTGAAGCTGTCCCGCTAAAAGAAGTCAAGACAAAAGATATTCTGACATTCTTCCAGCATAATATTCTATACCGCTTCGGTACACCAAGAAGAATCATTTCTGACAACGGGCCTTCTTTCAAGAGCTTCAATGTCTCACGGTTCGCTATTCAGCACAACATAGACTGGAGATATTCCTCCATCTATAATCCAAGAGCCAATGGGCTAGCCGAAGCCTTCAATAAGACTCTATGCAAGCTCCTGAGGAAAAATGCTTCAGCCAACAAGAGAGACTGGAATCTCAAGCTTCACGAGGCATTGCGGGCATATCGTACCACGCACCGTACTCCAACACAGTCCACTCCATACTCATTGCTCTTCAGAGTGGAGGCGGTCCTCCCCCTCGAAGTCGAAGTTCCAAGCTTAAGAATGGCCGTTCAGCACGAGTTGACGGAGGAGGAAAACGTGCTTATTCGACTTGAAGAGCTCGATGCCCTCGAAGAAAAAAGGCTCGCGGTACAGCAAAATCTGGAGCTATACCGAGCCCAATTGTTACGGGCCTATGACAAGATAACCCGTCTCCGCGCTTTCAAGAAAGGTGAATTGGTATTGGTCCTCAAAAGACCGATCATCCCCAATCGACATGCCAAGGGAAAATTCGAGCCAAACTGGGAAGGACCATACGTCATCGAGAAAGTGTTCGACGGAGGATCCTACCAACTGATAAGTGCCGAGGGAGAAAGGCCCATGCCACCCATCAATGGCCGATATCTCAAGAAATACTACACGTGAATGCTCCAAGTCGCAGGCGAATTGAGCACATTAGCCCTACGGGATGGATCATACATCCTGCAAAACCGTATAGAATCCACGGGCGTAAATGACCCCTATCTCTCCTAAATCCTGCCGGTGAGACTACTTTTAAAGTCCCACCAGCTGCAAAAAAAAGAAGAAAAGAAAAAAAAATGGAAAGAAATAAAAAAAAATAAACGGTATGTCCACAAGAAAAACGGGCACGGATGAAAATTCGAAAGGGCTCCGTGAGTAAAAACAGCAGGACTACCGGCGAGTCTGTGAAAACCCGAAAGGGCGCAAACTCGTGAAAAGAGATGAAATACACTCGCAAAGTCCTCTCGACCTTTTGAGGAGAAAACCCTGCGTGAGATCCTTACGACTCACAAAGGAGCAACACACTTAGGAATCCTCACGATTCCTAAGGAGAAAATACACCTGCGGGATCCTTACGACTCGTAGGGAGAAAATGCTTTTATGGGACCCTCATGGCCCATAAAATTGAAAAGCTTTAGGTGATAGGGACCCAAACCTGTCTCCTAAGCCATCGTTCCCCAACGGGCAACGGCAAATGATGAGTCGCTCCTGGCATTTCGCTTCAGTGTTAGCGGTGCTGATGCCGACCAAAAACCCAAATCCCAAGTCCTCCCAAGGCAAATGATGAGTTGCTCCTGGCATTATTCCAGTGCAGCAATGCTGATGCTAAACAAGATCCAAATTCCAAGTCCCCAAACGGCGAATGATGAGTCGCTCCTGATACTATATTCCAGTGTAGCGATGCAGACGCCAACCAAAATCCAATTTCTCAAAATTCTCCGGTCCTACGGTGGGCCCCCAAGTTGACCATCGTATACAATCCACGGGCTCAAATAATTCTCATCATACCCATGCCCCACCGTAATCACCAGTTACGCGGCTGGTCTCCGCTTTGGGAATGATGCTCCATTGATAAGACCCACTCATGTGTCCTCACGATATATGAGGAGAACAAACCTTTGTGGGATCCTTACGACTCATAAAGGAAAAACACACTTTGGAGTCCTCACGACTCCTAAGGAGAAAATACACCTATGGGATCCTTACGACTCGTAGGGAGAAAATGCTTTTATGGGACCCTCACGGCCCATAAAATTGAAAAGCCTTAGGCGATAGGGATCTAAACCTGTCTCCTATGCCATCGCTCCCCAATTCCCAAATGGTGAATGATGAGTCGCTCCTGATACCATATTCTAGTGTAGCGATGCAGACGCCAACCAAATTCCAAATCCCATACCCCAACGGCGAATGATGAGTCGCTCCTGGTACCACATTCCAGTGCAGCGATGCAGGCGCCAACAAAGCCCTGAAATTTTTCCGGCCCTACGGTTTGGATCATACATCCTGCAAAACCGTATACAATCCACGGGCGTAAATGACCCCTATCTCTCCAAAAAAAAAAGAGAAGAAGGAGAAGGAGAAGAAGAAAAAGAACGGTAAGTCCACAAGAAAAATGGGCACGGATGAAAACCCGAAAGGGCTCCGTGAGTAAAAACAGCGGGACTGCCGGCGAGTTTGTGAAAACCCGAAAGGGCGCAAACTCGTAAAAAAGAAAAGAAATGAAATGCACTCTCAAAGTCCTCTCGACTTTGTAAGGAGAAAATTCCTGCGTGAGATCCCTATGACTCACAAAGGAGCAACACACTTAAGAGTCCCCACGACTCTTAAGGACCCATAAAATTGAAAAGTCTTAGGTGATAGGGATCTAAACCTGCCTCCTAATCCATCAATTCCTAAATCCTCTCGGGGCAAATGATGAGTTGCTCCTGGCATTATTCCAGTGCAGCAATGCAGATGCCAAACAAAAACCAATTCCCAAACCCTGTCATGACAAATGATGATTCGCTCCTGGTACCATATTCCAGTGTAGCGATACTGATGTCAACCCAAATCACATCAGGTCGGCAAAACAACCAATGACCTCCTTGGCAGAACCAAATTCCACCTCGGAAACAAGTCAACTTCATCCCTGACGCCGCAAGAAGCGGGGCAAGTCAAATCCAAAATCGACAGTCCACGTCGCTAAAAGGGCAACATCGACTGTCCACGTCGAAAAAAGGGCAGCATCGACCGTCCACGTCGCTAAAATGGTAGAACCGACCGCCCACGTCGCAAAAAGGGCAGCATCGACCGTCCAAGTCGCTAAAATGGCAGAATCGACCGTCCACGTCGCTAAAATGGAAGCATCGACCGTCCATGTCGCAAAAAGGGCAGAACCGACCGTCCACGTCGCTAAAATGGCAGCACTGACCGTCCATGTCACAAAAAGGGCAGAACCGACCGTCCAAGTCGCTAAAATGGCAGCATCGACCGTCCAAGTCGCAAAAAGGGCAGAACCGACCGTCCACGTCGCTAAAATGGTAGCATTGACAGTCCAAGTCGCTAAAATGGCAGCATCGACCGTCCAAGTCGCAAAAAGGGCAGTATCGACCGTCCAAGTCGCAAAAAGGGCAGCGCAGGATTCCTACAAAGTGGGAACCAGATCACTCCGGGCCAGGGAAAACGTCTATCACGGACACTCCGTCTCAGAGACATGTCAAGCAACGACCGTCCATGTCGTAAAAAGGGTAGTGCCAGCTTCCCAAAAAGCAGGAACCAAATCAAGTCGCATCCACGTGAAAGAAGATCCATCAATTTCATGCACACGACCCACGTATGTGATGTGCATTTATTGATGGGGGGCAATTTGTTAGGGTAAAAATTTACACCCCGGTTGACCAAGTTAAAATCAAAGTCAACTCCAAGACAAGTGGGCCCAAGCCCAGATCCAGTGGGCCCATGCCCTGGTCGAGCCAGAATATGAAGCGGCCGGCCTCCCCCCGTGCCAAGATAAAAATTTTGTAATAAATAATTTTGTTGCATTTCTTTTATTTTATTTTATGGATAAATGTAAGAAAAATAGGCATAAAGCCAAATTTTTGTAAAGCCCATGGCTTATGTGCAAAAAGAAATGGCACATGAGCCATGGGATAGGCAAAATGCCATTTTGTGAAGCCCAAGGGGCTATGTGTAAAGTGTATAGCCAATAAAGGCAAAGATAATGAAATATATCAACAACTTTTTCTCTCTCTAAAAAATTTCAGATCTGAGATCTTTTCTCCTTCTTCAAGGTTCCAAAACCTTCTTTTTTCTCTTGAATTAAATCAAGAGTTTTACTCTTCTTTTTATAAAACAAATTAGTTTTTCACCACAAAATCCATAAAGGGGAACTCAGATCTTCCATTAGATCTCAAAAAGAAGAGATTTTTAGAAATCCCATATCTCTTAATCTTCAAGATCCAGCTAACAGAGGAGGAGGAAGAAGAACATCTTTCACTAAATCCCCCCCAAAAAAAACACACTCAGGAGTCCAACTCCTCTCTGATTTCTCTTCCGAGAAATTTTTTTTAGGCTAAAAGCCTCTTTTTCTCGCCTGCGCTCGAGCGCAAGTCGCCCCCGTACCGACACGTGGCGCTCTTGCGCTCAAGCGCAAGCGCTCGAGCGCAAGTCGCCCACGTGCCGACACGTGGCGCGCTTGCGCCTAAGCGCTCAGCGTCCGAGCGCAAAGCGCCCACGTGCCGACACGTGGCCCGTTGCGCTCCAGCACTCTGCGCTCGAGCGCAAAGCGCCCACGTGCCGACACGTGGCGCGTTGCGCTCCAGCACTCTGCGCTCGAGCGCAAAGCGCCCACGTGCCGACACGTGGCACGCTTGCGCTCAAGCGCCCAGCGTCCGAGCGCAAAGCGCCCACGTGCCGACACGTGGCGCGTTGCGCTCCAGCACTCTGCGCTCGAGCGCAAAGCGCCCACGTGCTAACACGTGGCGCGCTTGCGCTCAAGCGCCTAGGCGCTGGCCCCACGCATCCTTTGGATGTCTTTTTCCCCCTTTATTTATATATACATGTATATATATACATATGTATATAAATGTACATATACACATACTCCACGACACTGTCCCTGTTAGAAAAAAATTCTAATGGGGTGCTGTCCCGCACCCCGCAAGGGGGCTGCTAGTCCCCTTGACCCCCAGCCCGCTATCCGGGTAGCGGGACCCCCGTAAAAACTCTGCATGGCTCCCGATATATTTAAACCCCCCCTCCAAAACACAACACACGTACACTGCACATTGAGTTCGCATAACCAGTTTGACCCGTCAATCGGAGGTTCCCTCGTCCCAAAGGCGGGGGGTAATTAACGGCAGCTTAGTCCGCGGCTGCCGGAGATTCGGATCCCCATAATCATCAAACCCCGCCCTACCCTAGGTAGGGGGAATCTGTAGTACGCCTGACAAGCGCGCGCATATTCCCATCTCAATGGGGTGACGAAAAACACCCTACAGAGCGTAAAAGAATTGCCGGCAATTGTCATAAGGTTGATCCCGAGGCATCACATGTTCTCACCTTCGGGAGCGATTCCGACAAAAAAGTAGCCCTCGGCCCTCTCTTCAAGGAGTCCATCTCTGAAGGATTGAGGAGTTGCGAGAACATTCAGCCGTGCAATTGTGCGATACCCGGAGAGAATTTCAGACCCACAAACAACGGGGCGAACAAAAAGGATAAAGGAAAAGGAAAAACGGCCTTCGTTGCCAACACTCAACAACAATCGAGTGGCCCTAGGCCGGTTGTTCGCCAAAACAATAAGCGGCAACCCCTCTATGAGAGGTTGAAACGTCCTTACTCGTTTCCCCAGGATGAAACAAGGAGGCCGTTCAAAGTGGCAGTGCGCAACAAGCTTATCACTCTACCGGAGCCGAAACACCAGCTACAGCTGAATGATATCAACAATCCTAATTACTGCCCTTACCACCAAGTATTGGGCCATCCGATCGAAAACTGTTACGTCTTCAAAAACTGGGTTGAAGACCAATACCAACAGGGCAAGTTCGCGTTGTCCGAGAACTGGAAGGTGAGCCCGCCACAACCACATGCTCCGAGAAAGATGGATATGCCGGGGGCATCATGCTCATTCATAGGGAAAGCCCCATAGACCGAAAAGTCAGTAAACTAGATATTCGCCTCAAATACGGCGACGTTGGACCACTATGTCCTAAAACTGGCGAAAGACCGAAATGTCGTTAAACTAACGATGGACCACTATGTCCTAAAACTGGCGACGGACCAGAACGTCCTTAAACTAATGATGGACCACTATGTCCTAAAACTAGCTGAAGACCGAAACGTCGTTAAACTAACGATGGACCACTACGTCCTAAAACTAGCTGTTGACCGAGATGTCGATAAACTACGGTGGATTGCAACATCCCAAAGCCGATATAAAAAAAAGAGAATAATAAAAAAAATAATAAATAAAGACGGTATGTCCATAAGCGAAATGGGCATGGATGAAAACCCGAAAGTGCTCCGTAAGTAAAAACAGCAGGGCTGCCGGCGGGTGTTTGTGAAAACCCGAAAGGGCGCAACCTTGTTATAAAAAAAGAATAAAAAGAAAAAAAAATGGTATGTCCATAAGCAAAATGGGCACGGATGAAAACCCGAAAGGGCTCCGTGAGTAAAAACAACAGGGCTACCGGCGAGTGTTTGTGAAAACCCAAAAGGGCGCAACCTCGTTAAAGGACACTTACAGGGTCCTCTCGACCTTGTAAGGAGAAACCACCCGCGTGAGATCCTTAAGACTCACAAGGGAGCAACACACTTAGGGATCCCCACGATTCCTAAGGAGAAAATACACTTGCGAGATCCTCACGACTCGTAAGGAGAACTCTCTTATGGGACCCTCACGGCTCATAAGATTTGAAAGTCTTAAGCTGCAGAGACCTTAACCTGTTCTTAAGCAACTCTCACAACCTTCGATATTTCCCTACAGGTGGCTCAATACTGACCCTTGTATACAATCCACGGGCGCGAATAAACATTTCCCTAACCAAGTCCCACCCGTGGCTAGGGATATGTCCATGTGGTGAACGACCCTTGTAAGTCCTCTCGACTTATAAGGAGAAAACCCTTTTATAAGATCCTTACGACTTACAGGGGAACATACACTTAGGAATCCTTACGATCCCTAAGGAGAAAACACACCTACGAGATCCTCAAGACTTGTAGGGAGAAATACCTTTGTGGGACCCTTACGGCTCATGAAGTCAAAAGCCTTTGTCGACAACATCCTAACCCTGTTTGCTAAGCCACCTTTGTTCGATATCGACAGTGGAAAATGATGATTCGCTCCTGACAGTATTCCAGTTGTAGCGATACTGATGCTGAGATTGGCACCAGATTCCAAGTTCCACACTCGCGATCAAAAAAAATCAGCGAGCCATACGTGCATACAAAATAGCCGAAATGATGGGGCAACTTGCAATAAAAAGCAGCAAGTAAAAATGTATGCATGCAAAATAGCCGAAATGATTGGGCAACTCACAATAAAAAGCAGCGAGTGAAAATAAAAAAAATAGTCGAAATGATTGGGCACTGCGAAAAATAGCCGAAATGATTGGGCAATCGCGACCTTCGCGATATAAAAGCTGAAATGATAGAGCATCGCGGAAAGAATAAAAAAATGATGAAAGAATGAAACTTTTTGCCCTACAGGTGAGATCACATCGATCCCTGTATACAATCCAGGGGCACAAACAAAGAGGAACCATACCTTCCCAACAGGCTCCACCAGAAAGCGAAGCCAAATCTCGACGGTTCATAGACAACCTAGAGACAACCTCGACATTTGTCGCAATATTGCAGACACGATGTCAACAAACGGAGCAAAAGAAGATCCCTAGCTTCAGGGTCTCGACGTCGATATCGACAACTTAGAGATTGCTAACGGCGTTTCTCCTCACTCCAATCAGATGCTGACGTGACGTCAACAACCGACCTCAGAGTCGCAATGAAACGGAGCCATGGCTAAGTCCCTAGTTCCAAATCTCAATGGCCACATCTACGACCCGGAAACCAACAACGGTGTGCCTCCTCATTCCAGCAGGACACAGATGTTACACTATCAAACGAAGCCATGGCAAAATCCTAGCTTCACCTCAGCATTCGTCTCGATACAGCAGACGAGATGTCAACAAAGGCGTTCCTTCGCAGTCCAGCAGGATGTAAATGCAATGTCAACAAAAGACCCCATGGTCAGCAAAGCGGAGTGACGACAAAATCCCAGCTCCACCCCAGCATTCGTCTCGATACAGCAGACGAAATGTCAATACAACGTCCCTCCTCCAACAGGATTCGGACACACCACAGCAAGCGAAGCGAAGGCTAAATTCCTAGCTTCAGGGTCTTAACAGCAAGTCATATAAAGCTGAAAAGACAATCGGAGATCATCTTGCTCCAGTGCGGAGTGGTCACCACCTCGACGATCGTCTCGATACAGCAGACGAGATGTCATCCCAGCGTTCTTCCCCCAGCAGGATTCGAACGCGCCAAAGCAAACAAAGCAAAGGCCAAATTCCTAGCTTTAGGGTCTTGATGGCAACTCATATAAAGCCTGAAAGACAATCGGAGATCATCTTGCACCAGTGCGGAGTGGTCACCACCTCGACGATCGTCTCGATACAGCAGACGAGATGTCACCCCAGCGTTCTTCCCCCAGCAGGATTCGGACGCGCCAAAGCAAACGAAGCAAAGGCCAAATTCCTAGCTTCAGTGTCTTAACGGCAAGTCATATAAAGCCTGAAAGACAATCGGAGATCATCTTGCACCAGTGCGGAGTGGTCACCACCTCGACGATCGTCTCGATACAGCAGACGAGATGTCATCCCAGCGTTCTTCCTCCAACAAGATTCAGACGCGACAATCAAACACCGGAGCCACGGCAAAGTCCATAGTTCCAAAGCTCGAAGGTTCACCAACAACCTAGAGACAACCGCGACATTCGTCTCGATATAAATGACGCAATGCCAGCAAACGAAGCAAAGGCCAAATTCCTAGCTTCTGGGTCTTAATGACAAGTCATATAAAGCCTGAAAGGCAACCGGAGATCATCTCACACCAGTGCGGAATGGTCACCACCTCGACGTTCGTCTCGACACAGCAGACACAACATCATCAAACAGCGGAGCCACGGCAAAGTCCCTAGTTCCAAACCTCGACGGTTCACCAACAACTTAGAGACAACCGCGACATTCGTCTCGATATAGAGGACGTAATGCCAGCAAACGAAGCAAAGGCCAAATTCCTAGCTTCAGGGTCTTGACGGCAAGTCATATAAAGCCTGAAAGACTATCAGAGATCATCCCACACCAGCGCGGAGTGGTTATGACTCATCGGGGCTCTCCAAAATGAGCCTAACCTCAAGTAAAAAGTGACATGGAATATCCCTACGCTTGCTCTTTCGACGGTAATACTACCAGGAAGATTACTTGAAGACGTCTTGTCCATCCCCCGAAGGGATCAGAGACACGACAATCGCAAGGCTACTCGAACAACAAGATTGCATATTGAGGAATATATCAGCCAACGCGATGGTACGACGGCCAAAACCCTAAGTATCACAGACCCTAACGGACCTCTGTCGTAAAGAGCAGAGCTTAACTGTGACGTTAGGATATTCTTGCGAGAAATGCTCGATTCGTCTCGACTCGTGAGGAAATTAGTGTCTTTGCGAGAAATGCTCGATTCGTCTCGACTCGTGAGAAAAAGGCTTAGGCAGCGGGGATTAAAAAGCCTGTTTCCTAAGCATTGGGGCCCTGCAAGTCATCCCAAAACGGACTCTTGCATACTATTCACGGGTCACACTCTCCAAAGCCGAATCTCGACAAGGAGGGAAACAACCGCTTACGGGTCCTCTCGACTCATAAGAGGGAAAAATTCTCTTATAGGATCCTTACGACTTATGAGAGAAAACGCACCTAGGAATCCTCACGATTCCTAAGGAGAAAATACACCTACGAGATCCTCTCGATCCGTAGGGAGAAAAGCCTTTGTGGGACCCTTACGGCCCATAAAGTTGGAAAGTCTTAGGCAGCAGATCTGAACCTGCCTCCTAAGCCATCACTACTCCCCAAGATATTCAAGACAGAATGTGCTATATCACCTACAGGCTATGCTTACTTAAGGAATACGCCAATAACAAAGAAGAAAATGAAGGGAAGTTGGCAAGAGATTTGTCATTCATACTTGGAAAATTCTTACAATTATAAAGACAATAAACAAAAACATTATCCAAAGGTTTAGAACGGTATGACCTCGGACCCAGGACATGGATTGAGGAACTCGAAAGTAACCTTATCTAAGACTTTCCAAGCCTGGCGAACCATCCTAGTGTGCTTTCTTTCGCGAGCATAAGCGTCGGGGTCCCCACTGATGTCCTCTTCCCTCCAATAAGCAGCGAGTATGGCGGACTGTTGGAAGGCCTGGTGCAGGAGATCGACAAGATTGTCTCGACGTCTTTTCGAGATTAAGTTCATCACGTACAACGAGTGCACCTTATCCTCGGCGGCATCCAACGCCCTAAGCGACACACCGGAACAGAATAGGGGAAGCGCTTCCCAGATGGCTCCCACGATAAGCTTCAGGAGAGAGGAACGTCGGGGAAGCAGTTGACCGTTATATGCGTTGAAGCGGCTCATGATTTCAGCATACTCGGCGTTGGTGAACTCTCGATTTTGAGAACGGCCGAGTCGGCGGATGTCCCCGTAAGAGATAATCTCGTCGAGATCGTACATGTGGGCGTCCATTGTTTCTGTAAAAGAGAATCAACAAAATTATCAGAAAAACTGATTAAGCAAAACGATATAATTCGTCGAAGAATAAAATGCCATCTTTAAACTTCAAGATCCATGAAAAACTCCTAAGAGTTCTTCTGTATGATTTGGAAAGAGAAAAGCTCTATTAATGAATTAAGAAAATACAAGGAAAATCTTTTAGAGAGCAGAGCTCTATTAATGGAACTCTAATAAGGTTCTCCTTAGTTCTCTTTAGATCCTTTTAGAGCAAAGCTCTGCTAAGTGAAACCCTAAATGGGTCTTCTTTAGATCAGGGATCTATTGAGAGCAAGGCTCTGTCGATGAAAATTAATTTAATTTAATTTGATTTAAATTAAAAATTTTACCTAAAAGTTTTAAGAGTTTAACTTTTGGAGTTCTTGAAAGTAAAGAGCAGGGCTTTGAGATTTTGAAAGTAAAAATTTTGAAGATGATAATCATCTGTTTAGGGACCAAAGGTCCTATTTATAGGCATTGAGAACCCTTTCAACTTCCAAAAGTTGCCGCAACGGTTGGAATTCTGCCACCGCTGCGCTCATGTTTGGGGCCACGTAAGCGCAACGGTGGGGGGGAATTTGTTTACCCCAATCAGAGCAAAGCTTTGTTCAAATTCCAAGACGGGAAACGAAGCAACGCTTCTGTTTCCCCCAATCAGAGCAAAACTCTGTCTTGAGATTGAAGTGAAAATTAAAGTTAAAATAAATGAAGCAACGCTTCAGATCCCCTGCGCTGCGCGCAGAGCGCCACGTGTCAAAATCAGACACGCCAGCGCAGGGAGCGTAGCGCCCAAGGCAGTACACCCAATCAGAGCAAGGCTCTATTTAAAATTCAAACTTTAATAAAGGAAGCAACGCTTCAGCTGACCTGCGCTCTGCGCTGCGCGACACGTGGCAGCGCAGTTGCGCTGCGCTCTGCGGTGCGTGACACGTGGCAGCGCAGTTGCAGTGCGCTCTGCGCTGCGCGACACGTGTCAAGCGCAGGGACGCTTGCGCCAACTGTGCCAGCACTAAAATAGAATTAAAACTCTAGAAAGATCTTTCTGATCTTGTTAAAACAAAAAGATTATTTTCTGTAAAACAGAAGCCCCTGGATCAAAGATCCAACGGTGGGGAAAAAATCCTTAAATCACTCAGAGAAAGATCTCTTTAACTGATTTAACAAATCAAATGGCACTATAAAAAGGCCCCTAGACTCCAAGTCTAAAAGACATTGAAGATCACTGAGAATTCACAGAGCTCTTCTGAAAACTTTGAGAAGAACTCAGAAAGAAAAGAAGGTAAACCTTTGAAAAGAAGAATTTCTTCTAAAAAGATCAATGATCTTAGAACAAGATCAAGATCTTAAAATAAAAAAAAGAGATAAAATAAGAATAAAACGAGAAGTAATTTACTTCTTCTTTAGATCTTTCTGATCTAAAAAAAGGCATTGCCTTTTGTTGAACCATTGGTTCTGGAATCTTAAAAGATTCTCTTCTTTGATCCAAAAATTGGATTGAGATATTAAATAGTGCCCTGCACTTGTAAATCTGCACTGTTGCGCTCTCGGGTTGGCGCAAGCCACCAGAGAGCGCCACGTGTCAGCCCCAGAACAGACTGCGCCATGCGCTTCTAAAACAGAGCACTGCTATCATAAATTGGCGCACTGCACCAGAGCGCGCCACGTGTCAGTAGCGCAATAGCGAAGCGCGCTGGCGCAGCACACTGTGCTTGCGTTCACCAGAGCGCGCCACGTGTCAGCAGCGCAACAGCGCAGCGCACTGCGCTTGCGCTCACCAGAGCATGACACGTGTCACCTCCACATGGACTTGCGCTCCTCAATTGGCGCAAAGCGCCTGACAAGCCACGTGGCGCTCTGTCAGACTAATTAATGCAGTGCATTATTAAAGGGCAGGGCCCAATTAAGAGGCCCAATAGACCAAAACAAATGCTCTGCATTATAAAAAAAAAGGAACAGAGCCCAATTTAAAAAGCCTAACAGGCCAGAATAAAATGCAGTGCAGGGGCAGAGCCCCTAATAAAGGCCTAATAGGCCAAATGCAAATAAAATGTTGAACATTTTCAACTGGACTTAACCCAATCATGGACATAAGTCCTCAAATTAAAATTGACTGAGCACGACTGCTCTCTTAAATCAATTTACACCCGGTTCAAGGGTACATCTCCGAACTCCTCTGATATTTGTCGTTGTAATCCTTCAACGTCGTCAGAGAGGTGACGGGTCCCGACAACCACACATCAATATGGACTTAAGCGTCCTTAAACCAACTCATGGACTTAAGCGTCCTTAAACCAACCTATGGACTTAAGCGTCCTTAAACCAACTCATGGACTTAAGCGTCCTTAAACTTACAGACTTAAGCGTCCTTAAACCAATGGACCACTATGTCTCTAAACTGGAACAATAGAGCCCCTCAAATGCTCTTTTGTCGGATCTAAACGACCCCGTTTAAGTTGATCTTAGCCTCAAATATGGCTAACGTATTCTCAAACCTTCAAACTGACTTTAGTCCCAAATTGGACTATAGATCCTCCAATCAACTTCGGTTCAAGGGTACATTTCTGAACTCCTCTGACATCTGTCGTTGTAATCCTTCAATGTCGTCAGAGAGGTGATGGGTCCCGATGGCCATACATGCAATGGACCACTATGTCCCTAAACTGGAACAATAGAGTCCAAACGCTCTCTTGTCGGATCCAAACGATCCCGTTAAGTTGATCTTAGTCTGGAGATTAGGCTAACGTATCCTTAACAAAAGTTTAAGTTGATCTTAGCCTTAAATAGGGCTAACGTATCCTTAAACTAAAACCCCAAACCCAAATCTATGTAAATACGGATTTGGACTAATCCACGTCCTACGGGCGACGACATCACTTAGTCTCCGTATACAATCCACGGGCAACCACAAACAAAACAAACACACACGACACGAAGTGAAATTCTGGAGAAGGAGAAAGTGGTTACCGCGATGCGGTAGCGTAATTAACTGTAGGGGCTTGCGCCTGCAGGGAAGAGCGTCCCCATAATCAAAAACCCCTCTAGCGAGGGGGAATCTGACGAAGTTTGCTACATCGTCCGCATCCGTCTAAACCTCCGATACACGGTGCCATAAATCAACTTGGCATCTTCGGAGAGGTGGACGGATAAAACCAAATAGCATCTGCCCCGAATCTCAGGAAAGACGCCCATGTCTTGGCCGCCATTCGGAGGGGAACATCAACATTTTATGAAATGAAACTTGATCAATTTGGTTGATTAGTGTTTAATAGTCAACATGAGAGAGTTTAAGCGTAATTGTATTAATGAGAAGTGAAGTTTTATAAGAAACCGAATCGGAAATCGAATTTGTTCCGATTCCGTTGGGATTTGTAAATCCGTATTTTTAGAATAGAAAAAGAAAGATAGAAATGGGACTTACGGGTTTTGGACAGCTAGGAGAAAGAGATGAAAGAAGAGGAATCTCCGGTGCGTCGATTCGTCGCCAAGAGTTCCTAGAACGATTGCCAGAAGTTCGCCGGGAATTTCACCGTAGCTTCGCTTCGTGCTCGTTTTCAAAGTACACAAGATTTCTTGAGAATTTTAGAGAGTTGGCTCAGAGTTTTGGGATGAGAGGGCAGTGGGTAGGGGTGTATTTATAGGGTTTAGGCTAGGGTTAGGGTAGATGTAGGGTTTTAAATTAAAAAATGTAAAAATATATTAAAATTCATTAAAATATGGAGTAAATGGGGATTTCAAAGGTCTCTGGAACCGATCTTGCAAAATAAAGTATGCAGGGGGGTAGGGGAGAGGAAGAGCCCTAACTTTCCAGTTGGGGACTCGGCCGTCCGGCCGGCGGTGCCGTCTCGAGTCGGTCGAGTCGGGCCGAGTCGGAGGTCAGGAAGGTGGGGAGTCATCTGGTGTAGCCTCTGGTATATTTAGTTTTTTATGTGTAGTGGAAAATTTGGGAGTTATCACGTGTTGACTGTTGGACTTCTAAAAAATTTAAAACAAATAATATTAAAAATAATGTAGGGTATGGGATTTGAACTCTGGTGGCTTGGTTCAGCAGTGCAAGGTATTACCAATGAGCTACAAGCTCCTTCTTGTAATTATAGAGCTATTTAATTACTTAAAGTAGTCACAGAAAATATAAATACCCCAAGTATACATTAATTTTTAAGCAAATTTTGTACACTAAAAATGGAGTTGTTACATTCTTTTAACTTGTAATTAAAAAGCAAAATAATTACTTATATCTTGTGCTTAGGCTAAAATACCCCTTTATAGATTTTGAAAAAATATTTGAAAAAATTTGTATAGGAAAATTAGGGTTGTTACAAAGTGCGTGGCGACATCGACTTTGTCAAGCAAGAAGTAAGGTGAGTAGATTTATATCTACGGGGGAAGTCGGGTGGATGGTGTATAACACCCCCGCAATTTGATGGAAACCGATCTATAGGATATAGTCGTAGAAAACCTAGATTAGAAAATTAGGGATATGGTTAAAATGATAATTAAAGATGATATAAGTGATTGAAGATATATAAATATATTGAGATATGAGATGAAAGCTTAGGGATATGAAGAAGGAATGTGAATCACGACTTATGGATATATAGTTCCACTTGAATAAGTGTGTGTTTTAGAATAACATAGCATTTGATATATAGGGTAGTATATATATAATTTTGACTTGATGTGGGACCTAAATACGATGAAAAGAATATATGATGTGATATGATGACTTGATGAGATGTTGGTATACAGATGTGAGTCGATTGTGATGATTGATACCTTTGCCGTTCCCCTGATATGAGATTGTTATGGATGTAACCCGGGGATATAGGTATTTAGATTTATATAATGTTGTGAATCTAGAGTGATGTGCTGTACGAGACGTTAGGTTCGTACCCTCTTTGTCGTGAAGGTTGATAGGACCCCTATTGGTTTATTTCCGCCGTACGATGATTTTCCATACGTGATGAGTTTGACTTGATGATTGATCCATATCCTTGACTAGAGGTTGCCTTACGATGGATTATATCGTATGTGATGTTGTGAGGCTGGATGCCGATTGATGGATTCACCGACTCGATCATGTAGACACGTATACCTTATAGCTTTTAGCTGATGATTTACTTTATGTTGCATTCATGTTATTCTCATGGCATTGCATATACCTGTGCTAGTACACATACACCATTATCGATGATGCGTATGTTACACGTACACAGATTTGCCGGCTCACACACTTCATCATCGATAATTGCCATGTCACTACACAGTAGGATTTGCCGCATTATGATATTACTCCTTGCATAATTTACTTGCTATAGTTGCATATGCACCTTTATACGATATTGCATTAGACGTTGGAGAATTTGGGAACCACAGGATATATTTTAAAAACTGGATTTATTTAAAAGAGCGGTTTTCCCTCGATATGTGCAAATTACTAATCCATATTGCATGATATACGGATATGCTTACAGTTCTGTTATATGTCGCATACATCATGCTTTATAATTATACGCATTGAGATATGTTGTTTTCATGGGATTTCTGGATTTGAAAACCGTGGGTATTTCAAAGAAAGTATGTATTGTTTTAAAAACTCGGTTTCTCTTGATATGATATTTCAGTGTGTCCACCATGCGTTTTCTCGGTGCCGAGACGTGTGATTTGTGAAACCTGATTCGAGGAGTTGGATAATCCGTTTGCGGGTTCATGGTGGACCCGGGATGGTCCCCGGGGCGAGAAATGTTTTTCGTGGAGTAGACGATGAGCCTGGCAGGATGGCTAGTACCTACCGGTGATTGGTTGGACCTGGCAGCTATCCGGAGGATACCGACCGGAGTCGAGAGATGATATGGGCCGATCCGGACTGACGGAGCCCGAAAGATATGAGGATTTACGTGCCGATGCTGGGCACGGGTTTCATGATGTTTCGAGTGTCGATGCTGGACACTCAGGTTCCATGATTTGTTGTGTCGCGAGGGACACACGTTGATTTATATTCTCATACTTTCATGCATATGCTTTTATGATATTTACATGCATGATATTGTTGTGTCATGGGTTGACACGGGGACGAGATCCGCATGCATACAGGTATTGATTCTCTGGTTGGACGAGATCCACATGGATACATACATTGATTATATTGTTGGATGATATCCACATGCTGTTAGGCATTTATTTATAGTGTTGGCACATATACAGACCCGGTCACCCTAGATATCACAGTTTTACCTTCATGATATAGTTGACCTATGAGTCGTTGTTTATTCGATTTCTACTTGTTGATGTTTTTCTATTTACGAGTTGGCAACTCACCCCCGTTGTTCCACAGTTCTTGCAGGTTGACCGCACGGATCAGTAGCGGCTTCGCTGGCACACAGTTGCATTCGGGTGCTTTGCTGGGTAGGTGGGACATTTGTATCGTACCCACTCTTGTATTTATATTTCACTTTGTATCTAGTCAACTCCATCAATCAAAACTAGTAATTGTATAAGTAATGAGACTTAGCAAGACTTGTGGTTGTGAGACTTAGAGCGAGGTGTATTCCGCTACTTATGGTGTTGATGTCTAGCTTACTTCTTTATCTTTTGTGGTGAACTTCGCCATTGGGCGTCGTATACTTATATTTATGCTTTGCTTGGTTGTGTATCCACCGTTTGGTGAAGAGCTAGCTCCCGCTTAGGGATGCCTTTATCATTATTATGTATTTGTGGTTTTGGATCAAAATATACAAAGGAGGTGTTGTCCAAATTTTTAAAAGAAGAAACATGTTTTCAAACTAGTAAATTTCACTCGCATTTTCATGTTCCTTTTCTACGCATTAAGAAAACTTTGATTTCACCATACCTTATTTTCAAAACTCCACCTCTTTTATTTTCTTAAAAAGGTTTAGATTTCTGGGTTCGGCTTACTTGAATTACGTTACACCTTTAGACGTGGCGTGATTTAAGTGCCAGTCACGAGCTAATATTTCGGGTCGTGACAAAATTGGTTTCAGAGCGCTAGGTTTAACCTTGGTTCGAGTCTATGTTTGACTATGCGGAGTCTAGGGCGTATGTATATTTCGGAACCTAGGCTTGACCTTACGGAACTTAGACTAGAACAGGGGGGTGTTAGACCCGAACTTTCGTTTTATAGGCTGACCCTGATTGATGGAGTAGGCAGCTTGAGTAGAGTGACGTACCGTACGTATGTTCCGCGGCATATTTACAATACGATACTCCACTTAAGAAACCTTAGGATGTACATATTTTGAGATCTGTGATTCTCTTCGTACCCATGATTATACATCCATTTGAGATCCTTGATTCTGTTCGTTCCATGATCATACTTTCATTGTGCTGTTTCTTCTTATGATCGTGTATCCACTCTGGATATGTCGCTTCCTTTCATGCCTTTGATCTAATTTCTTCGATACACGCCTGAGGTTCCTGTCACCTTGGTTTGAGCGCAGATTAAGCTGCTGCTAGTGTTGCGGTCAGGACAAGCTCGTATGGTACGAGGGCTGACCATTGTGTTTTCTGGTGACATGGGAACGTATCGAGTTAGTTTTTGTGTTGTGACCTCTCGGATGAGGCGAGTGTTTGGTTTTACACTGGATGATCGGGCCATTGTTAGAGCTGCCAGTTGTGAGAGGATTGTTGATGTACAACCTACCTTAGAGATTGTGATGTCGTTTACTGTGTGGACAGATGACCCAGCTGTTGCTGAGATTGATGTGATGCCGCTTCCAGAGTTTACGAGCTGAGATCGCTGGAGCTTCCAAGCAAAGATGCGACAGATGATAACTAGTCTATCCCGAGTTGAGAGACGAGGATGATTCGTCAGGTTGATGCGCCGACACTGGCCCAGTTGAGTTGATGATTTCCAGTGTGGAGAGTCTTACTCAGATCTAGAGTCGACCGATCCCGAGATGTCCGTTGATGTATCGCCTTTCCTGGAGGATTGAGGCATTGTTTAGCATGCGGATGAAGGGGATTCACATTGCCATCTAGGCGAAGTTAAAAAGTTGAACGAATGTCAGAAACCCATTTTTCCAAGTTTAAAGTATTCGAAGGAACACGCAAGTAATTCGGTGGACCCTCTAGAAGAATGAAACCCTAACTCGACATGATGACCATGGAACAGCTTTTGAACCTTAGGGTTTGCGGCAGTTTAGCGGTGCCATCAGTGAGGCTTGGGTTTGCCCTTCTACGGTTGGTCCATAGGTACTGTGGCATGTACCAGATATTATTAGACGGTGCTCAGGTGTTGAGCTTTCGGGGAATTATAGAACTTTGATAAATCAATCGAAATGTTTAACGTCGTCCGGATATCATGTGATGAGAGATCAGCAAGCTGACCAGCTTTGGATAGAGGACCTCACCCAGATGCGTTGTGAGTTGATCGAGAACGGACGAGTATTGAGTATTCCTCCAATGGTTGGGACGAGTTCCCGAGGACATGTTCGGATAGAGATCTTCTACAGAGTGATGAAGATACCGAGTTCGTGACTTCGAGTCCGTGTGAGAGACTCCGGATTGACCGTGGCCGAGAACAGTTGCTGTGTGCAGATAGCATGACGTGACGTCAAGTGGATGATGATACAGACAAGTGGAACCAGAAGTTCGCACGAGAGGTTGGCGAACTGTTGTTACTCCTCGTCGAGATCAGAGATCTGATATGCTTATAGAGGCGTTGGGATGCGGCCAATTTCCGAGGAAATGTTGTACTGAGAACGCAGATGTCCAGAAAGCGAGAAAAGATTATGCAAGAGTACCAGCCTCCGTATAGTTCGGCATAGGCGAGATTGGAAGAGACCCTGAGCAGGTTCCTTCCAGGACACCGTTGGCCATGCAGATGAGATTGCCTTAGATTTGGGAGTGGCTTCGTTATGCCCCCTGCTTTGATGAAGGGCTACTGCTGGTGCCAGCCTGTTGAAGACTGACGTCCGTTGAGAGGGGACGGTCAATCTTTTGAAGGCCGACTTTCTGGTAGGGGAAGCTTTTTTGATGACTTCACCCATAACAGGAATTGGAACAGCCAATCTTGCGAAGACCGATCCTTTAGAAGGAGAAGCCCCTTTGACGACTTCTCCTGCCGGAGATGGAATGGCTATCCATTTCAGGACAACCCCTTCAGGTATTGCGAGCCTTTTTGCAGGCCCGCTGGAGCTTTGGCTCATTCTATTGAAGACTGAGGTGGAAGACTTGAACGACCCGTTGAGAAGGGCCGTAGTGGCTGCAAGTCGATCAAATACCGACTTCTTTGGAGCTTCCTGTGATGGCACTGGGGCACTGAATCTTGCTGGCGGGATCATGGTCCCAAAGAACGGTCCCATGGTGGCTTGAGTCACCTGCTCCACTGGCATTGCAAAGATGGAGGCCGCTTGGGGCCCTTAAGTCACTCCTCCAGTCAGGGCGGAGCAGGAATTGCTGTTGCAGTTGGTGCAGCTGGAAGCCATTGATGTTCACTTCTTCTTTCTGCACAGGAGCAAGACACCAAATCTTAGTATCTCGAATCTAGGGAAAAACATAGTAAACCACAATTTGTTCGCAAACACGATACACGAAGTGTGGAGTGGAAAGAGGAAAAGGTCCCACCGAGCGTGCCAGAATCTGTTTACCGCCGAAAACAAAGACAAACCGCGTAGGTCGTCTTGCCTGAATTTGGGGGCAGATGCTATTTGGATTTATCCGTCCACCTCTTCGAAAATGCCAAGTTGATTTATGGCACCGTGTATCGGAGGTTTGGACCGATGCGGCCGTTGTAGCAGACTTCGTCAGATTTCCCCTCGTTTGCGAGGTTTTTTTTTTATTGTGGGGACGCTCTTCCCTGCAGGCGTAAGCCCCTGCAGTTAATTACGTTAACGCATCGCGATAACCACTTTCTCTTGCTCTAGAAGTTCACTTCGTATCTTGTGTGTTTGTTTTATTTTTAGTTGCTCGTGGATTGTATACAAAAACTAATTTATGTTGTCGCCCGTAGGGCGTGGATTAGTCAAAATCCATATATTCTTAGATTTGGGTTTGGTTTGATTTAAGAATCGTTAATCTCGTTCGAGATTAAGATCAACTTTATTGTTCGTTGAGGATACGTTAGTCCAATTTGAGACTAAGATCTACTCAACAGGATTTTGGGATCATTCAGACCTAACAAAAGAGCATTTGGGCTCTGTTGCTTTAGTTTAAGGACGTTTTGGTCCGTTGTTAATTTAAGGACGTTTCGGTCCGCAGTAGTTTGAGGTGTGTATGTCATCTTTGGACGCGTGCCCAAAAAACAGTTGGTTTTCGGGACCCACTACCTCTCTGAAGACGTTGAGGAACTACAACGATATGTATCAGAGGTGTAGAGAGATGTACCCTTGAACCAACGCCATGTTTGAGGGAAAAGGAATTGATGGTCGAGCCCAGAAATCATTAGTCGTATTTTGAGACGAAGATTTCTTCATTAGTTTGGGAAGTCATGAGCATAGAGGCTCGGTCTATTTGGAGATCGAAGATATTTCAATCTCAAGAAGACTTAGCCAACTTGAGGCTGGAGTTGATTTCCCATAATATTAAGCACTAGTATACGTTCAGCACTCATGTGTTCCCACGTGAGGTCGTAAAGCAGTGTTAAACACTGGATTCCGGGGGCGCTCACATGTGGCACGCGAGGCATCTCAAAGCTAGCGCTGTACATTGGGTTCAAGTCCCCATTTATATAGAAGTGTTAAACACTTAATTCTTGTGGCACTCACATGTGAGCATGTGAGGCGCCCCAAAGTTGGGCACTGCCTTTTTGGGTTTTACTTCCCTCTTCTTTTATAAGTGCTAAGCATTCGGCTCACGTGTGAGCACGTGAGGCGCCCGAAATGGGAACTGTTCTTTGGATTTTATTTCTCTTTCTTGTATAAGTGCTAAGCACTTGGACCCTGTGGTGCTCACGTGCAAACACGTGAGGCGCCTTTCAAAATGTGAGCGCTGTTTTTGGGTCTATTACCTTTTATTATATAAGTGCTAAGCACTTGATTGGGGGTCGCATGGAAAACACGTGACTGCCCTGTGATGCACTTCTTGTTCTTCTTAAATGCTTGCGTGTGAAACACGTGCATGACTCGGTCTCAGCCATTCTTTTTGTTCATCAGAGGTGCTCACGCGGGGAAACACGTGAGGTTTCGTTATAGTGTTGAATACTAATGAATCACCAGTCTTTCTTTGTACGTGCATGAAGATCTTGATCTCATATTAACGATGCTGGGATATGAGTTTAAAGAATTTCAAGTTTCTTGTTTTATAAAAAATAAATTCTTTATAGGGTTAAACCCTAGTTTTATCAAAGGAATTAAATTCTTATATACTTGTGTAAGAATTAAATTCACTTAGTTTCCCCCCCTAAGTTTTGAATCTGCATAACAGAAAAGAATCTTCCCGATGAGAATTAAATTCTCAACTTGTGGGAAGATCTGCTTCTGCAGACCTCAACCAGAGCAAGAACTAAGTTCTTGTATGAAAGGTTAAACCCTTAAAGAGGCGAAGAAGAGATAAGATAATCTCTGTATTTTCTTCTTACCTAGGGTTTTTTTTTGTTTAAGAAGGGGATCTTCTTCTTTTAGAGAACTGAATTCTCTCTCTCTTTTTTTTTTCTTTTTTTCTTTTCTTGAGTAATTTTTTCGTATCCTTCCTTTTTTTTAACTTGAAGTCTTCAGTTCTTTATATAGTGGAGAGAACTTTGTTAATTGGTTTTAAGAAATCTCTCATTGAGAGCCTTCAATTGATTTGGGGGGTTTTACCCGCTGTTGGATCTTTGATCCAAGGGTTTCTGTCTTACAGAACATATTTTCTTGTTTCTTAAACAAGATTAGGAAAATATTTTCCCGTACAGAATTTATTCTGTAGATTGGTGATTTTTAATCACCGTTGGATTTTTAATCCAAGGGTGCTTGGTTTAACGGAGCACAATTTTTCTTTGTTTTAAAGAGATATGAAAAATATTTTCCAACTCATGGGATTTTTGATCCGCCAACTTTCTGTTTAACAGAAAATATCATTTCCCATTTAAAAGTTCAATAAAACTTAATTCTATCATCATTGGATCTTTGATCCAACGGTTCCTTGTTGAGTAGAATTTTAATTCTACGTAGGGACGTGCCCTCATATGTTAAATACGTGGGGCTCTTTTGGCCTAGAAATTGTTTTAATTGCAGTGCCTATATGCGTTGCATATAGGCACTCACGTGTTAAACACGTGATGCTATTTTGGCCTAGTAATTATTTTAATTGCAGTGCCTGTATGCGTTGCATATAGGCACTCACGTGTTAAACACGTGGGGCTGTTTTAGCATAGCAATTATTTTAATTGCAGTGCTTATATGCGTTGCATATAGGCACTCACGTGTTAAACACGTGGGGCTCTTTTGGCCTAGCAATTGTTTTAATTGCAACGCATATAGGCACTCACGTGTTAAACACGTGGGGCTGTTTTGGACTAGCAATTGTTTTAATTGCAGTGCGTATATGCGTTGCATATAGGCACTCACGTGTTAAACACGTAGAGCTGTTTCATCCCAGCAGTTTATTTTAATTGCAATGCCTATATGCGTTGCATATAGGCACTCGCGTGTTAAACACATGGGGCTGTTTTAACCCAGCAATTATTTTAGATGCAGTGCCTATATGCGTTGCATATAGGCACTCACGTGTTAAACACGTGGGGGCTCTTTTAGTAGGGAACTTTTCCTCATCTTTTTTTATAAGGGAACAAATACAATCCAACGTTGCTCTCACGTGGCTCGCACGTGAGTGCAACCCTGTCTGCCCTCACAGCCGTTGGATTGCCTAGGGGAATGGGAAGATGAACCGCTCTCCATCGTGTCTTATAAATGCAGGGGTATTTGCCTCGTAGAAGACCACTGTTCTTTCATCTTCTTCCTTGCATATTTTCTTGAGAATTTAATTGTAACACCCGAGCCCAATGCTACTAATTTCTGTTACTTTATGAATGGAGTGTGACCCTTGTTTCTTTTATCTTGCTTGTTTGTTACTCATTGTATTTTACCCCGTCCATTCCATTTTGCATATAACATTTTGAAGCATCTAAAATAAAATTAAAAATATTCATCTTGGCCTATTTGACACCCCTAACCCTGTTGTAGCGTCCGTGCATCGTGTTCTCGTCCCGTTCAGTGAAACGGGCGAGTTTGGACGGCTACGCGCGCGTACGTGTGTCCGTTTTTGGGGTATGTTTTTTATCATAAGACACTTCATTTTAAAATTTGGACCCCGCTAAAAATCTTATTATTTCAATTTCAAATTTTTGGACCCGACCCGGGCGCGATTTGGAAATGTTTTACTTTGCGCCAAAATCCTAAAATTTTATTATTTTAAAAACCATCGCATATTTAATTTTAACCAATCTAATATATTTTTTAAAACCGTATAAATATTTTCTAAACTTTATAAATCTTTCATAACTTTCTTTCAGCAGCCAATCAATTCTCTTTTAAATTCCTGGGCCCCCCTCTGCGTCTCTTTCTCTATCTCTCTCTCTCTCTCTGTAACAACTCCAATTTTTGTATACCAAAATTTGATTTAAAATTGAAGTATACTTGGAGTATTAATGTTGCTGATAACACTTTAAGTATCTATCTCTTTACAATAATTACAAGAAGGAGCTTGTAGCTCATTGGTAATACCTTGCACTGCTGAACTAAGCCACCAGAGTTCGAATCCCATACCCCACATTATTTTTATTATTGATTTTTTAGAAAACCTTTAGAATACCAAGAGTTTACACGTGCATATCTCACAAAAACCCCACTACACCCAAAGATGTAACACTTGCATAGGGTAGATGAACCGTCGGGGGAGATCCAGGTCACCGGACTCGGTCAGGAATCGGCCAACTCGGCCTTGACTCGGCCGACTCAGTGATCCGACCGAGTCACGGCCGAGTCACCCCCTTTTTGGCCGATTCCGGCAAGGGTCACAACATGAAAGTTGTGTCTTTTGGTATTCCCTACTCACCTGCAAAGTTTCAGCCCAATACCACTTCCAGAGATCTTTAAAACCCCCAATTACTCCACTTTTAATACATTTTTATTACATTTTATCACATTTTTATTTTTTAACTTTTCATCTACCCTAACCCTAACCCTAGCCTAGCCCTATATAAAGGCCCCTACCCTCTACCTTTTCCCCTCACAACTCTAAGCATACTCTCTAAAACTCTTGAGAACTTGGTGCAAAGAGCGAGAAGCGAAGCGCTGCCGAAACCGACGACGGATTCCGGCGACCGGATCAAGACCGACGTGACGTTTCCAACGAATCGGCAACCACCACACCTTTTAGAACGCTTAGCTTGTCCAAACCCGTAAGTCCCAACCTTCTACCTCTCTTTTCTATATTTGCAAAATACGACTTTTTGAAACCCGACGGAAATCGGACAAACCGATTTCCGATTCGGTTTTTCTTAAAAATTCCACTTGTCACCTAATACATATTATCAACCCTCTTGCATGTTGACTATTAATCACCCTTAAGTCAAATTTAATTGTACTTTTCCACATGAAATGACAAGTTCTTTAGAAAACCGTATTTCTTGCATAAAAATACCATCAAGTTAAATTTTAATGTTCTATTTAGATACCCCACTCCTAATCATGTTTATTTTGATAACAAAACTTGTTTCATTCAATTTGGATGAAATTTCACACATGAAATGATAACGTTTATGAATACCGTATTCTTGCACCTTAATACCCTTAAGTTTAACATAGCTTATTTCACCTTGAAACTTCACCAAAATTTAATATAAGTCACGGGGTAATGACCTACCCTTACACACTCTCATTATAACCCTAATTGATAAATAACAAAAATACAGAATACGATATTATAGGACTTTTTCACTAAAATACCATAACCTTTATAACTTTTAGTTTAACCTTTAAATTGTAAACTTTTCTAAATAAAACTTATATAAAATGAAAGCACGATTGGTCATGGACATCGATCGTTTATCTAAACTGTCTTGTGGGTCTAGGCAAGTGTGTCTAAGGCTGGTGGTTTTTAATTAGGCCCACGACTGTGGTTCCTTCCCACTTACCTGGCACTTACCTGGCTGCATTCGACGGTGAAGAGGCGATTTGAGGCTTCTAATGACTCATCGTTTAGACCATAGAATATAGGTTAGATGGTCTAGGAAACCCTAACAACTAAAATATGGAGAACTATATACTTTTACAAATAAATACCCTATATTTAGAAAACCTTTTCCCTAAATTAAAAGTATTTATAAAAACCTGAGCAAAGTGCCATTACAACCCATCTTTGGGAAACCTGTTAGGGATAGCACGGTTCATCGTGCACCCGCAGGCTAGTAGTGCGAGATTCAGACCTCCGCAAGGAGCATTCGGTCTCGAAAGGTTTAAAATACGATATTTAAAGAAAGTGATATTTTTGTAAATAAAATATTCATTTAAAAATTATTTATGTGTTTAATTATATATAATTATCATTTAAACATTTATTTTGTTATAATATAAAATTTCCACTTTTTCCTAAAATTCAAAGATTAAAAGTTACATTAAAATAACACGAATTTCAAATAAACAATTAATACTTTTATTAGGATATATTCACTAGAATAACACAAATAAAATTCACATTCATTATAACAATAAAGACGATTATTAAATACTTGAGGTGTATTTGGAAAACTATACAAAAGTATTTTTACATAAAACCCCCTCAAGTTTCACAAATTACAATAAGGCCCCTAGCTAATATTGAACTTCAAATTATATTTCTTTTAGTCGGACTCGGGTTAGAGTCTGACTAATTCTGACTTGAATATATTTCAAGTCAATCTATATTTCAATTATATTCCAACACAACTTGAATACATGAATCCCAGAATCAGTTAACAATCTGTCTGACTGAACCGAACCATGGATATTCTTTTTACAAGTTTCCAGTATTCCATTTACATGACTCTACGGTTATAACCGTTTCCTGATATCATGGTTTCGGTAAGTCAATCAGTTAATCAAGTCAATCAAGCAATCATTACAAGTTTACAAGATAACAATACAAACATGACATCGCGGGGTTTAAAGGGGTAGATTGGTACGGAAGATGTTAAAAGTGGAATGAGGTGGTCAGATTAAGACACCTAACATGAATACTGTTGCTGTTGTACCGTGGCATAACGGTTCCTTGTACTCTCCGTTTGCACTGATCTCTAGCATATAGAGATCCCCCTCGTATACACTGGCATTCTTCTGTACCAAGCTACAAACAACTGCGTTAAACAATATTCCATAATATTCTACAACATAATACTCTAGAAAATACTGTTACTCTGCCATTCTCACTCCACTTTTCTTTGGGACTTACCGAGCGACCTGTTCGCTGACGACATTCTATTTCTTTCTTCTTTGAATGTCGTCAGGTGCGTTGGACCAAGTTGAGACCGAGCCAACAACTGAAGATTTGGAGCAGTTCCAAGAAGATCCAGAGCTCTAGACTTTGTACTTGTTCTTTCCAGTATTTCCTTTTATTATTATGCCACTGTACTGGCATTGCTTTCTTTTTTCATTCCAGTTGTATTTTCATTTCATGCATTGTATAAAGAATGTTATTAATAAAAGTTGCTGTTATCTCAATCTCATTTGTCTCTTGTGATTATTTTATATTGCTTAGTTACGCTTAGCGTATGTACTTCTGAGTACATACGTAGCGGGCCTCGTCACGACCACTTCGCCGTACATTGGGAAGCGGGGCGTGACAGGTTTTGTTGGTGGCCCATGCAGGTCAGAGCTGTATGAATCCCTATCATGCAGTTCTGGTCTGCGTGAACAACCTAAGCAATGTAACACAAGAAACAGCAACTAAAACATTCTTTACAATTCATGTTATTTGAATCTTACAAGTCTTTATTCCTTGAATCTTATCATTTCATGTATTTGAATCCGTCCTAATCCAAATTTTTCTTCAGGATTATGGATTCCCCAAATAATTCCCCGAACAACACCAGCACCAATGCCAACAACACCCCTTCAGCACTACCTCTCACTCCAGTTGTTCCCGCACCATCCACTGAGCAAACCATGCTTTTCGATGCGATCCGCAGTCTGCTAGAGGGACAGCAACAACTTCTGAGTCGTCCTGAGACAGATGCACCGGGAATCAAACAGTTCAGAGCGTTGCACCCGAAGCAATTCTCGGGAAAAGGGAGCCCTCTCGAAGCAGAAGAATGGGCGCAAAGTATTGAAGATGATCTGGCAGCAGCTCAAGTACCAGATAATGCCTGGGTCCGTGTAGCGAAGCTACAGCTCACGGATAACGCTCAAAATTGGTGGAAGGCGGAAGAGACCCGTCTAGCCCAGCCGATTGAATGGAAAACATTTCGCGAGAAGTTCGACGCGAAATATTTCCCTGTGACCGCCAGGTTCGCTATGGAACAGCAATTTATTCACCTACAACAAGGATCTATGTGGGAGAAATCTGTAGATGAGTATGATGCTGAGTTTACTATGTTGAGCCGGTAAGATCTGTCACAGTAGTTCAATTTTTTTAATATCACCTACTACACAGCTAACACAACCTTTAAACAGATTCGCGGCACACCTGATACCGACGGACGAGATCAGAGCCCGTCGTTTTCAGCAAGGTTTGGACACCGAAATCAAGGCTGCTCTAGCCACCGGGAAGTTTTTGACTCACGAGGAAGCCCTGGAAGCTGCCCGCAGTTACGAGGCAGTGATAAAAGAGAGGGGAAGACCTCACTCTGTAGGAGTCAAGCGTCCTGCCAACCAGATGGCAGGTGGAGCCACGTCCAGACCATCCTTCGTGCCGAGGCGTCCCGGAGTACCAACTCATCACCCTAGCCCAGCCTTTTGCACCTACTGTAAGAGAAAGGGACATATGATGAAGGATTGCCGTCGAGCCAACCGCCTTTGCTTGATCTGCGGTTCAGCCACTCATGACATTGGATCCTGTCCTCAAAGGCAGAACTCAGTTGCTGCAACCCGGCCAGCTAACAACTATCAGCAGCGACCAGCTCTTCCAGCACCTGCTACCAGACTTGCACTACCTGCACCACCTAGAGGACCACAAGCTGCACCACCTCCTCGACAGTTCCATCAAGCACAAAGAAACGTTCAGAGGAATGCTCCTCAGGCCAGGAGGAATGTGCCGAAGCGCCAGGCTTTTATGATGTCTGTTGAAGAAGCTGAGGCCACTGGCCAAGTCATTACTGGTAAATTTCCTTCCCAAATTTATCTTCTAGTTTTGGTTACCTACACACTTTCCCTATACCTAAAACCTATCCCATATACCTTAGGTACAATTCTAGTAGCTTCACTACCTGCACTTGCACTGTTTGATACTGGAGCATCCCACTGCTTTATGTCGCAACGGTTTGTCCGAACCCATGCGATTCCAGTCTCACCGCTCGTATCCTGCTGGAACGTCAGTTCCGGAAATGGTGTTCTAAAGGCAACTATGGGATACAGCATGTGTCCGGTCATCGTCTGCAGTCGAGAATTTTACGCTGACTTCAAAGTACTGGACATACCGAACTTTGATGTGGTTCTAGGAATGGACTGGCTTGGAACCTTTTATGCTACCATCGACTGTCGCCAAAGGAGGGTAGTATTTGAGATTCCAGATCATCCGATCTTTTACTTTAAGAGTGGAGACCGTACATTGGAGCCAAGCACTTACAAAGCAAAGCCAAGGGAAGCAATAGTTGCGGCAGCTCATGCAGAAGAAGAAGCAAGACCGGAGGTAGTTCGAGAGTTCGATGACGTATTCCCTGACGATATATCAGGTTTGCCTCCTGATCGAGCTCTTGAATTTAGCATTGACTTAGTACCAGGAGCACAACCAGTAATCAAAGCACCATATAGACTAAGTCCAGAAGGTTTTAAGGAAGTACGAATACAGTTGGACGAATTACTGGCGAAAGGATGGATTCGTCCCAGCACTTCGAGTTGGGGAGCACCTGTACTACTGGTGAAGAAGAAGGAAGGTTCATATAGAATGTGCATCGACTATAGAGCGTTGAACGAAGTTACTATTAAGAACAAGTATCCACTTCCGCGCATCGACGACTTATTCGATCAGCTAAGTGGATTTTGTGTCTTCTCTAAACTATATCTTCGTTCAGGTTATCATCAAGTGAAGGTCAAGGAAGCTGATATTCACAAAACAGCTTTCAGAACTCGCTATGGACATTACGAATTTCTAGTAATGCCATTTGGAGTGACCAATGCACCAGCAATTTTCATGAATCTTATGAACCAAGTCTTCCGGGAGTATTTAGACAGGTTCGTTGTCATCTTCATCGACGACATCCTGGTATATTCTAAGAACCGGAAAGAGCATGCGGAGCACTTACGAATTGTCCTGGAAACTCTTCGACAACATAAGCTTTATGCCAAATACAGCAAGTGCGAGTTTTGGTTAAAACAAGTTGGTTTCCTTGGACATATCGTATCAGGAGAAGGGATTTCTGTGGATCCAGCAAAAGTTTCAGCAGTCAGCGAATGGCCTACACCAAAATCAGTGAAGGATATTCGGAGTTTCTTGGGTTTAGCTGGATATTACAGAAGATTCATTGAAGGCTTTTCGAAGATAGCAACACCCCTGACCAAGCTCACACGAAAAGATGAAGAATTTGTGTGGTCAGAAGCATGCGAGCAAGCTTTTGTAGAACTCAAGTCGAGGCTGACGTCTGCACCTATTCTTGTATTACCGGATCAATCTGGAGGATTCGAAGTACATTGCGATGCATCCGGTAAAGGATTAGGATGTGTTCTACATCAGCACGGTAAGGTTGTGGCTTATGCTTCAAGACAACTGAAGACTCATGAGCGTAATTACCCGACGCATGATCTAGAGTTGGCAGCCGTTATTTTTGCTCTTAAAATTTGGCGCCACTACTTACTTGGTGAACGAGTGAACATCTACACAGATCATAAAAGTCTGAAGTATGTGTTTACCCAGAAGGAGTTGAATATGCGGCAGAGAAGATGGTTAGAACTTATGGCGGACTTCGACATCAATTTGCAATATCATCCAGGAAAGGTGAACGTAGTACCTGATGCTCTTAGTCGCCAACCATTAGCAATGAATCTCACCGCCCAGTGGAAGCTTCAGCAAGACCTACATCAGATGGAGATCGAACTAGTCATGCCAGGTGACGTTTCAAATTTGATGAATCTACAAGTTCAATCAACCATTGTCAATCAGATCAAAGCAGCTCAAGCCAGCGATGCTAGGTTGCAAAAGATCAGAGAACAAGTGGAGAATGGACTCAGAACAGATTTCATCATCCATGAAGACGGATCTTTGAGATACGGCAGCAGATTGTGTGTACCAAAGGGTCCTGTTCGGGAAGAGTTAATGAAAGAAGCTCACAGCTCTCCCTATTCAGTACATCCTGGAGGTACCAAAATGTACAAAGATCTACGTCAGAATTATTGGTGGCATGGAATGAAGCGTGAAGTAGCCAGGAGTGTCGCAAAATGTTTGGTGTGTCAGCAGGTAAAGGCTGAACATCATAGGACAGCTGGACTACTTCAACCGTTACCAATCCCAGAATGGAAGTGGCAGCACATCACGATGGACTTTGTAACTGCTCTTCCTCGCAGCACAAAAGGTAACGATGCGATTTGGGTCATTGTGGATCGACTCACAAAGTCGGCTCACTTCATCCCATTTCGAGTTGGCCAATCAACTGAGACATTAGCAAAGAAGTACATGGAGGTAATAATCTAATTTAGATTTAAAAACTCTTCATAATGTACTATCTCTGATACCCATGAACTCATACAGGAAATTGTGAGACTGCATGGAGTACCAGTCTGCATTGTCTCCGATCGTGACACCAGGTTCCGATCACAATTTTGGCAAAGTCTGCAAGCTAGCTTGGGAACAAGTCTGAACTTCAGCACGGCTTATCATCCACAAACAGATGGTCAGTCGGAACGAACTATTCAGATCTTGGAGGATATGCTCAGAGCATGTATGCTCGACTTCAAGGGATCGTGGGAAGATCACTTGCATCTTGTGGAGTTCGCGTACAACAACAGCTACCAAGCAAGCATAGGAATGGCACCTTTTGCAGCATTATATGGAAGGAAGTGTCGATCGCCATTAAGTTGGGACGACATCGGAGATAGAGAACTCCTTAGATCAGAGATGATAGTAGCGACCGTGGATGTGGTTCGTACTATCAGAGAAAGAATGCGCATAGCCCAAGATAGACAGAAACATTGGGCTGATGCAAAGAGACGACACTTGGAGTTCCAGCCAGGAGACCATGTATTCTTGAAGATATCTCCGAACCGCGGAGTGATCAGATTTGGAAGACGGGGAAAGTTGAGTCCGAGATACATTGGACCGTTCGACATACTCGAACGAGTCGGTGAAGTGGCATACCGATTAGCGCTTCCACCCTCATTGGAAGGAGTGCATAACGTGTTCCATATATCCCAACTCAGAAAGTATGTGAGTGACCCCAGCCATGTACTTGATCATTCCGAGCTTACGATACAGCCCGATTTGTCTTGTGAGCAACAACCTGTGGAGATCCTGGATAGAAAGGTAAAGACACTTCGGAACAAGGAAGTTAATTTGGTCCGGATAATGTGGAGAAAAGACACTCCAGGAGAATCCACGTGGGAAAGGGAAGATGAGATGCGTGCAAAATATCCGCACCTTTTTTTTGTAAATTAGTCCTTAAATAAAAGTTGTAAATTTCGAGGACAAAATTTTTGTAAGGAGGGTAGATTGTAACAACTCCAATTTTTGTATACCAAAATTTGATTTAAAATTGAAGTATACTTGGAGTATTAATGTTGCTGATAACACTTTAAGTATCTATCTCTTTACAATAATTACAAGAAGGAGCTTGTAGCTCATTGGTAATACCTTGCACTGCTGAACTAAGCCACCAGAGTTCGAATCCCATACCCCACATTATTTTTATTATTGATTTTTTAGAAAACCTTTAGAATACCAAGAGTTTACACGTGCATATCTCACAAAAACCCCACTACACCCAAAGATGTAACACTTGCATAGGGTAGATGAACCGTCGGGGGAGATCCAGGTCACCGGACTCGGTCAGGAATCGGCCAACTCGGCCTTGACTCGGCCGACTCAGTGATCCGACCGAGTCACGGCCGAGTCACCCCCTTTTTGGCCGATTCCGGCAAGGGTCACAACATGAAAGTTGTGTCTTTTGGTATTCCCTACTCACCTGCAAAGTTTCAGCCCAATACCACTTCCAGAGATCTTTAAAACCCCCAATTACTCCACTTTTAATACATTTTTATTACATTTTATCACATTTTTATTTTTTAACTTTTCATCTACCCTAACCCTAACCCTAGCCTAGCCCTATATAAAGGCCCCTACCCTCTACCTTTTCCCCTCACAACTCTAAGCATACTCTCTAAAACTCTTGAGAACTTGGTGCAAAGAGCGAGAAGCGAAGCGCTGCCGAAACCGACGACGGATTCCGGCGACCGGATCAAGACCGACGTGACGTTTCCAACGAATCGGCAACCACCACACCTTTTAGAACGCTTAGCTTGTCCAAACCCGTAAGTCCCAACCTTCTACCTCTCTTTTCTATATTTGCAAAATACGACTTTTTGAAACCCGACGGAAATCGGACAAACCGATTTCCGATTCGGTTTTTCTTAAAAATTCCACTTGTCACCTAATACATATTATCAACCCTCTTGCATGTTGACTATTAATCACCCTTAAGTCAAATTTAATTGTACTTTTCCACATGAAATGACAAGTTCTTTAGAAAACCGTATTTCTTGCATAAAAATACCATCAAGTTAAATTTTAATGTTCTATTTAGATACCCCACTCCTAATCATGTTTATTTTGATAACAAAACTTGTTTCATTCAATTTGGATGAAATTTCACACATGAAATGATAACGTTTATGAATACCGTATTCTTGCACCTTAATACCCTTAAGTTTAACATAGCTTATTTCACCTTGAAACTTCACCAAAATTTAATATAAGTCACGGGGTAATGACCTACCCTTACACACTCTCATTATAACCCTAATTGATAAATAACAAAAATACAGAATACGATATTATAGGACTTTTTCACTAAAATACCATAACCTTTATAACTTTTAGTTTAACCTTTAAATTGTAAACTTTTCTAAATAAAACTTATATAAAATGAAAGCACGATTGGTCATGGACATCGATCGTTTATCTAAACTGTCTTGTGGGTCTAGGCAAGTGTGTCTAAGGCTGGTGGTTTTTAATTAGGCCCACGACTGTGGTTCCTTCCCACTTACCTGGCACTTACCTGGCTGCATTCGACGGTGAAGAGGCGATTTGAAGCTTCTAATGACTCATCGTTTAGACCATAGAATATAGGTTAGATGGTCTAGGAAACCCTAACAACTAAAATATGGAGAACTATATACTTTTACAAATAAATACCCTATATTTAGAAAACCTTTTCCCTAAATTAAAAGTATTTATAAAAACCTGAGCAAAGTGCCATTACAACCCATCTTTGGGAAACCTGTTAGGGATAGCACGGTTCATCGTGCACCCGCAGGCTAGTAGTGCGAGATTCAGACCTCCGCAAGGAGCATTCGGTCTCGAAAGGTTTAAAATACGATATTTAAAGAAAGTGATATTTTTGTAAATAAAATATTCATTTAAAAATTATTTATGTGTTTAATTATATATAATTATCATTTAAACATTTATTTTGTTATAATATAAAATTTCCACTTTTTCCTAAAATTCAAAGATTAAAAGTTACATTAAAATAACACGAATTTCAAATAAACAATTAATACTTTTATTAGGATATATTCACTAGAATAACACAAATAAAATTCACATTCATTATAACAATAAAGACGATTATTAAATACTTGAGGTGTATTTGGAAAACTATACAAAAGTATTTTTACATAAAACCCCCTCAAGTTTCACAAATTACAATAAGGCCCCTAGCTAATATTGAACTTCAAATTATATTTCTTTTAGTCGGACTCGGGTTAGAGTCTGACTAATTCTGACTTGAATATATTTCAAGTCAATCTATATTTCAATTATATTCCAACACAACTTGAATACATGAATCCCAGAATCAGTTAACAATCTGTCTGACTGAACCGAACCATGGATATTCTTTTTACAAGTTTCCAGTATTCCATTTACATGACTCTACGGTTATAACCGTTTCCTGATATCATGGTTTCGGTAAGTCAATCAGTTAATCAAGTCAATCAAGCAATCATTACAAGTTTACAAGATAACAATACAAACATGACATCGCGGGGTTTAAAGGGGTAGATTGGTACGGAAGATGTTAAAAGTGGAATGAGGTGGTCAGATTAAGACACCTAACATGAATACTGTTGCTGTTGTACCGTGGCATAACGGTTCCTTGTACTCTCCGTTTGCACTGATCTCTAGCATATAGAGATCCCCCTCGTATACACTGGCATTCTTCTGTACCAAGCTACAAACAACTGCGTTAAACAATATTCCATAATATTCTACAACATAATACTCTAGAAAATACTGTTACTCTGCCATTCTCACTCCACTTTTCTTTGGGACTTACCGAGCGACCTGTTCGCTGACGACATTCTATTTCTTTCTTCTTTGAATGTCGTCAGGTGCGTTGGACCAAGTTGAGACCGAGCCAACAACTGAAGATTTGGAGCAGTTCCAAGAAGATCCAGAGCTCTAGACTTTGTACTTGTTCTTTCCAGTATTTCCTTTTATTATTATGCCACTGTACTGGCATTGCTTTCTTTTTTCATTCCAGTTGTATTTTCATTTCATGCATTGTATAAAGAATGTTATTAATAAAAGTTGCTGTTATCTCAATCTCATTTGTCTCTTGTGATTATTTTATATTGCTTAGTTACGCTTAGCGTATGTACTTCTGAGTACATACGTAGCGGGCCTCGTCACGACCACTTCGCCGTACATTGGGAAGCGGGGCGTGACACTCTCTCCCCCTCATCTCTCTCTCTCTCCCCCTCAAATCTCTTTTTCTCTCTCCTATATTTTTAAAACTCCTGTTCCCTCTTCCATTCTTTTCTCATGAGAACCCAGCACCCACCTCGTGCTGCCCTAGCCACCACCTCCATCCTCGCCGCCGCAGCCCCAACGCCGACGACGCCGTCACCAACACCCTCGCCTCCTCATCCTCACCTCACCAAGCCCCCTCTTCCTCCTTTCCTCACGTTCCCGTGCACCCTACACCGCGGCCGCGCACCCCTGCACACTCCGCCGGATCTGTCGCCGCCGACGGTCTCGCCTCCGTGCCCCGGCCTCGCAAGCACCCCCCTCTGTAAGCATTGTTTCCTTCCTCTTTTCCTTTATTCTCCTTTCCCTTCTCTGTTGAGGCTTCTTGGACTGCAGCTGCCGTCGCGGTCACTGTTGGCTGGCCGCCGGAGCTCCGTCGACGTCGTCAACCTTCGCAACCTCTCTGTTGATCAGTGTAAGCCTCCTCTCCACCACCCTTCCTCTCTTCTCTTTTCTTTTCTTACAATACAATCTTTGAAAGAGTTCTTCGCTGTTTTTGGTCCCGCCGGAATCCGGCTGTGCCGGCGACGTGACTCGACTTTCCAGCGAGGTACCCTGACCCGTGTGGTTCCATTGTTCATTGTTTGGGTCCATTCCGTGAACCGTGCGCCCGTCGCGAGTTTCCCCGCCGACATTTTACATTCCGTTTTCCCGGTTTGTGACCCGTTGAGGCAAGTACCCCTTGCTACATGCTATACAATATTTACATATATATTATGACACCCTAAACCTGTAAATTTAGCTTGGTACAATCATTTCTCATTTTCTTGTACAATATTGTATTATATCATTTTATCCTTAACCTTGGAACCTACAATTTGCAATTGAACCTAATAACCACATTTACCTGTTTAATCACATTTTAATATTGACATAGCATACGGCATCTATCTCTGTAGTTTTGTTCCATTCGGACACTCGTATGCACTTTAACCTGTAATAGCTATACTGAACCGTTATATAAATCATTGCACCTCTAAAAGTTCTTAAACTTGTTAACATGACTAAACTGCTATAATTGTCTTACTGCACTCTTGTAATCATCTCTGTGACACAATTGATAACTGTATTACAAATCGAATGAATCTGCCTATTGCTTAATTCATTACTTATATCATGTTGTTGATAACCATGCTTGATTATATAACTGATTGTGAGCACATCTATGTATCGTTCACATCTTGACCTGACTTGCTACATGCATATTGATTGACCCGATATGGTACCGTATACTGCTTGACTTGACCTGATGTACCATGACTTGACCCGTTATCTGATCTTGTGTCTAATGCCAACAAACCTGACACGTAGTCCTCACGGACCGTTCCTGTTGTCTATCCAGAAAAACCTGTTTACCTGATCCTGTGTTGGCATTAGTTTCTTGATTTCGGAATACCTGACTTGACCTACACATATAACTTAGGGGTATGGGGAAATCAAAGATGAAACCTGACTTGTAACTCAACAGTTCACTACCTGTTCTGATCAGTCTTACGGGCTAGGCCATCCCCGGAGTGATGATGCTGACATCACTCGCCTGTACCTGCTACCTTTTACTGCCTAGCGGCACGTCTCGGTTTCAGCCCGAGAGTCTTAGACCGTGGTCCCGTGCATGCACGAGATACTATTGAGTTACATCGATAATTTATCAATTTGATTTCAAAGACTTTAGAATAGAAAACCTGAGAGAACAGTTAGTTTACCCACTGCACACTACCCTGTACTGCTCTGATTCATATTATTGTTACTCTTGCTTTATTCATGTTTGTATTGCATTACCTGTTACCCTGTTCATATTATATTACTTGATGACATGACGCGCCGACGTCTGGGTTTTTCATGGCCCAGATTCCGTACCGCTGTTGCAGTCCGAGCAGGAGTACTTCAGCCAGCAGACTGAGCTGTGAGGTGTCAGTATTAGTTAGTTTTTATTTCATGCAGTTTATTCCTGATGTGAGCCCGCATTATGGGACATACATTCCAGTGATTTGTATTGGATCTTTCGCTTCCGCATTTATTTATTATTGACTCATGATATATTGGATTTTGGACATGTTTAGATAGTTTTATTGTGTTCTTGATATCTCTACAGCCGTAATGTGACTGTGGATGGATGCTTTCTACCCACAGGTAGTATGGTTGGTTATGTCACGTGCCCATTTTTGCGTACTCTGGGAAGCGGGGCGTGACATTAATTCTCTTCTTCAGAGTTTAGTTCTCTGCCTTAGATCTTTCAGAGTTAAACTCTGCAAAAAGAACTCTTTTGGGTAGAGATCCTGACCACCATTTGTCTTTTAGGAACAAGAAACCCTTTTTTTAATTAATAATTTTTTTTAATTTTAAATCCATCGCAAGAGCTTTGCTCTTTTCTGGGACTGATTTCTTAGAGATCCAAAAGATGTAATCTTTTGTGTAGTAAACCCCGATGTCTTTGAAGATCAGGCGTTTTCTCCTCTGATCTTTGAGGATATTTGGAATTTAACTCCATTGTTTAAAAGGAATTTGATTCCGCATTACAGAGCTTAGCTCTGAAAGATCTAGAAGCCCTTTGGGAAATTTATTCCCTGGCGTTCTTGGGAATATTTTCATTTTTGCAGATTTTAGTTCGTTGGGTATTTTAACGGATCTCATTTTTCTTTGAGGATGTTAAGAGTTGTTTAAATTCCAACGTCCATTTAATGAGAATCCTTTTTTATTCTTGCAATGATTGTCTTGCCTCATCATTGGTGAGTCGCCATATTGATTTTTAGGGTCCATTGGTTTCGCAGTCAGTGGTCCCATGGAACATACATCCTATCGTTTTCTTCTGTTATCATATATATATGTGCGTTTTATTAATGGTTTTTCTTTCCCTTATTTCAGGAACAATGTCTTCACTTCCATACTTTCCTTATACTCGCTCAGACGCCGCTTTTTCGCAATCGCCGTCGGACAAGGAAGCTATGGCAATGATCATGGCACATGACAGGGACTGTACAAGTCTACTCATATGGGGGTTTGGTATGGTCATATCATCCGGGGCCATTGTAGCTTTACTTGTGAGGTGCCAATAGATCCCCTCCGCCCAATATCGCCGATGGAACGCCCACAGATTGCTTATGCGGTGGAGGCGACTAACTGGACTCCTAAAGGCCGGCTTAAGCCGTCAACAACCGGGATACCCAACTAGCCCTTGCCGGCTATAGATATTCTGGGGCGCTGCATATGTCAGGGTGAACCCTGATCCTGGGGGAAAGTTTATAAGGTAGGCGTTACCCCCCGCCACCCAGTAGGCTACCTTCCTTGGGCTCGATACGTTCTTTCCGCCCACCGTGAACGGTTACAGAAGGTTGGGCTATATCAAGCGGTGTACGCGTCTCTATTTCATTACCAGGCCCTCATGTCTGGTGGGTTAAAGCTTTTCTAAACTAATGGAATCTTCCCACCAACACCTTCTTGTTAGGGGATCGCGAGGTCTCAATTTCACTGGAAGAGTTCCGCGAGATCTCCGGATTGCCGATCAGGCGAGAGCATTATGAAGAGTTGCTGCCTCCCGATGAGTATGTATTCGCGATCGTGCCTGCTATGCTTGACGGCCTGACGACTGAAAATGCCGTCAGTCATAAATACCCAAGTCTAATCAAAGCTCTGGATATTTTTGAGAAACTGTTCGTGACGTCAGAAGGGCAAGGCATCACCTTTGAGACCTTCATTTCCTGCTTTCTCCATGGAGACGCTTTATCCAAAGAGGCTCCAAAGTTTGCAAACATCGACGACCCTTTTGGGTTCGGGTTGAATAAACTGTCGGCCAAAGAGGAAGATTTACCGCAGTTCTATATTCTGACCTCGTCGGCCGTTTCCTTCGATGCGATTGCGGTTCCCGGCATGGAAGAAGAGACCTTCTTCGTTGGCTTCATCAGTCTCTGGCTCAGTTGGTTTGCCATACCGACGCATCGACGCTTTATGAGAGCCTCCGTCTTCTACCCCGCTCATCGCATAGCTGGAGAGGCGCGATTGGCCATTGGTATTGCAGGATTGTCGCACCTATATCATGGATTAAGCGGTGCGGCTAATACTTCGACCCCAGGCGCGGATATTGTGAATTTCTCCCTTCACTACTTCACGTCGTGGATCGAGATGCATGTATTGGGAGCATTTGCTGCGCACCGGTGACTAGATTTTTATGACTCATATACCTTCCCACAGGTTATGAGGTTGGTGGATGCTTCTGCTCCCGATCTGACTCAACTAGGGGCCCTCCGCGTGTTGCTTAACCCATACTCAAACAAGGGCGGGATGGTTTTTAGTGAACGAGTCCTATCTGCTCCTGCAGTGCCCATTTAGCAGCTGTTTGATCTGTCAAAGGGTGGAGTGCCATCTCTAAAGCCCAAAGAGATTATGCACCTGTACTCGATTAGGCCGGGCTATTTGGTGTTTTGTCAGAATGACACAGTTCTCTTTATGCGGTATAATCCGCACCGCTTTGCCCAGCAATTAGGCTATAACTAGGGTGTCCCTGTCGAGACATTTTTAGTTGAGACCACTTTGTCTCTGGAAGTCATTCATGACATCATCCATCATTTTATGTGACTGAACACCGGCTCCCTCTTCATGATCCCAGAGCCCGACTATCTTCCAAGGTTTGTGGGGTCTTTCAAGGGTTGGTATCGCCATCGAGTTAGTCCTGTCATTGCCCAGGAGAGGCGGGTACTCTTCGAATGTAGAGTTCCAGCTCCGACCTAAGTCACTAGCGCTCCGTTGCAGCCGCGGTCAGTGGTTCACCCTCCATTGAGGGATAGCGGTTTGGTACTTATCCCTAAAGCCGCAGAAATGGAATCGACCCCTCGCACTATTGGTATGCCAGTGCGCACTAGAGCCGAAGCAAAGGCTTCCAATGAAGCACCAACAGTAGTGTCACCAGCGGCGGTGTCACCAAAGGGGGATACTAAAAGTGAAGTTAGGCAACGTCGTGCCAAAGTGCCCACGGGGAGGAAGCGTTCTTCTGCTAGTGTTAGCATAAGTTCCAAGAGGAGGAAGAAATCGGTTGCTGGCCTACTCGACACTCTTCTTGAGTCCGAGTCGTTTATTCAGGATGAACCGATTGCTATGGAGGAGTCAGACACTGGTCTTATCTATCCTGGCACGTATGCCGAGGAGGCCTCACAATTGACCAAGGCTTTAAGGCGTTCTCAAGATGAGACTGAGAACGTGTGTGCTCCGAAAAAAGCTTACCCCCCGTTGCATTCTACGACGTCGAACCATCATTACGGAAGGTGCACATGGGTTCTCTATTAATGGAAGAAGAACGGGCCCTTAAACAGCCCTCTCAGAGGCTTCCGAGGACGAGCTTGCGCTAAAAACAGGTAGTCATTCATTTGCGCTTGAAGTCCGCCGAGCGTATTTAATGAGAAAAGAACGACGGCTCGAAAAAGCCATACTTCAAGCTCCTTGGCGTATTGGTATGCGTGTTTTTCGCGTTCTTCCTTTGGCTTGAGTAATTTTGTATTACTTTTATATCTTCTTATTTTTGTAAAAACTTTGCAGGGGCTTCGACAGCGAAAGAGGATTTGAGTCCAGATCAGGTCATAACTGTGGACTCTACGAATATCTCCCGTGATGCACCGGAAGGTGTAGAGGAGATTATTAAAGCTGCTACTCTTGCTATGGAGCTTCCGGTGGTAACTTCTGTTCCTTTAGCGTCTATTCCTTCAGCAGGGGTGACCTCGCCAGCCATAGATCCAATGGATCTTTCTAGTAGCGCCCAGGAGGGTGTAGAAAGGGTTCCCGAGACTGTTGTCCTCTCGTTGGAGCCTAAAGTGGCGGCTTTTGTTTCTCAATTGGATGCTGCCACGCCGGCGCGTATCCCCAGTGATGTACCTGAGGGTGTGGAGGAGGCTGCCGAGGCTGCCATCCCTCCAGTTCAAAGTGGGAGAAGTATCGAAGGTAATCTTCTACATTTCGTTTTAACGATCCCTCTATTATCTGAACCCTTCTTTCCTTCAGAATTGCGGGAATTGGCGGCTTCCATCGTGAATCTATCTCCTAGGAAAACCTTCCAGCGTTTGCTTGATATGGCAGCCCCACAGGCGATACCCCCGCAAAGCATAGTCCTTTATTCTGGGCAAGGTTGGTGTTCTTTGACCCCTTTTGTTTTATTATTATTTTTTTATAATGGTGCTAATATGCGCTCCACGGTTCTGGAAGCTGATGATGAAGTCGAGATCCTTGATGGGCCTAGAGATCTCTCAAACCCCCTTGCATGACTGTGGGTATGTAAGGCTTTATCTTTAGCATTGTTTTGTCTATTCCATGTTCGTAAATCTCACTGACTGTTTATGAATCTTGACAGCTCTGCCAACCCAAACCCCGTTAGAATCTCGGATCCCCATGCCACCAGGCCTTTATGCCCGGCGTGCGCCTGAAAGGATGGCGAAACAAAGCATTTACTCCCTGACGGCTCTCATTGAAGACCTTCGCGCCGGTATCTCTGTCACGACCAAAGAATTTTTTGTCGAAGCCATCACTTCTTTGTCCGTTCTCGCTACATACCATGACGAAGCATTGGTGCGTGTCTGGGTTGAGTACTATCGTCGAGTAGAGGTTTGCCTACACGGGCTTGAGTGCATCCGCCTTCCCTCTGACATCTTAACTGTAAAATCGAGTCTGCGGGGATGGATCGAACGGTGCACAGCCAATCTACAGTCATGCGAGAAGAGGCTCAACCGGAAGTTTTCGGAGAGGGAGTTAGCTTCAAATGCTTTGGAGGAACTTCAGGCTCATCTTATAGCCAAGACCGCCCGTGCGTACGAAATTTGGCAGGTGCTTCAAGAAGCCATTACAGATGTGGTAGCTTTTGACAAAGCTGTTATTTTCACCCGTGAGATGGTCGAAGCCCATAAAGTCGCTGAAAGGGAGCTTGAGAGTTGGTTTGCTTCATACCAGACTCAACAGACTCGGCGGGGACCTGTCTTGCCGCACTAACGGAGCTTGAAGCTGAGATCCAGTGGAAGAATGACGAACTTACTAGCCTATTGCACCGTACGCCGGCTTAAACATTTTTTTTGTCACTGTATATTCTTCTTCTTTTCTTTTTTTGTATTCATTCATGAATAAGAGTATCTTGTATTCATTTTGATTCATGAATAAAAGACATATTTTTCTTCATACTAGCGCTTTTCTTTCTTTTGCTGTCTTGGCTTAGTATAAAGTAGTTTATATACTTATTTCGGAGTTTGTAGTTTATTCACTCATCCCGGAGTCTCTAGTTTATGAACTCATTTCGGAGCTTGTAGTTTATTCACTCATCCCGGAGTCTCTAGTTTATGAACTCATTTCGGAGCTTGTTTAGTTTACCTCATTTGGGCTTGTAGGCAAACTGGACCTAACGTCATAGTTAACCTCTGCTCTTTACGACAGAGGTCCGTTAGGGTCTGTGGTACTAGGATTTTTGTCCGTCGTGCCGTCGTGTTGGCTGATGCATTCCCCGATATGCAGTCTTGCTGTTCGAGTAGCTCCGCGACTGTCGTGTCTCTGATCCCTTCGGGAGCTGGACAAGATGTCTTCGAGTAATCTTCTAGGTCATATTACCGTCAGAAGAGCAACCATTAGGGATTTTCCATGCCGCTTTTTACTTAAGGTTAGACTCAGTTTGAGAGCCCCGATGAGTCATAACCACTCCGCGCTGGTGTGGGTGTTAGTTATATGTATGCCCTAGAGGCCTTTACTGTACATGAGATGTATATTGTAGTGGATGCTTGGACATATATAGGGAGGACTTTCTTGCTCGACATGATAGTATGCTATCTGGTTACTCTTTATCTTAACATGTACACTGATTGTCTCTCTGTTACATGTTGGTAAAGCTCTTAGGATGTATACTTGACTACCTGGATTATGATGCGGATCATACTAGTGGGACAAAGGTAGTCGGTAAGTGCATCCTTTAATATCCCTAGTCGTGGGTGTATCAAGACGGGGCATCGATATACCAGAGTAGACTAGCGTATAGCTTCTCGACCCATGTAGATGGGCGATGGATGGTCCCATATCCATTGGTGTTTGACATCAGAGATGATATACGGGTGCTCAGTGGAGACTGGGTAAACTCGACGGACTCGCCGAGAACTCCTAGATGGTATTATACCTCACGTCAGATGGCAGTTCTCTGGTGACACTGGTAAAGGTTAGTCTGTCGACCCGAGATCGTCATAGAGTCTTGTATGATTCCCACTGTGCTTTGATTTCCGCCTTACCACGTTTAAGAGGACGTGCAAAATTGTGGTTTTTGAGTGCAGTCCCACGTCACATGGAGGCAATGAGCGATAGGAGGGGATTCGTCTCTCCCGGTATTGGGGGTTAATGTTGCGCTGTGCTCGATTGGCCATAACAGGAAGTTCCTGGCCAGGGCTGTTTATGAGATTTACTGGTAAGTGTTATTAGTAGTTTCTCGACCCGTTATGAGCCTCATATCGGCATGACTTATCGAGTTATTGGGTCTGACGTTTACCACCCCCAGACGAGATATGCGACATATCAGACGAAGAGACCGGACTGTACGGTAGTGTTACTGTTTGGATTCGCGGGAGTATGAGCAGGCTTGCTTGTTGATCTTCTGATCGCTCAATACCCGGGTGGCCGTTACGTTTAGTAGACCGCTTGCGGCTTGTGGGTGTTTGATATGATCATCACCTACTGCCGGCGTATCGATGAGTCTTTAGAGTCTTACACAGAGGTTTCCTAGTTCATGCGAAACGAAGTAGGAGCACATATGTGATATGTGTGGTACCGAGAATAATACGAGTATGTGATACCGTATTCAATTCTCGCGATTAATTTGTATCGGTCGGTTATATATGATATAGCCGGATTATCGAATCAAGTGTTGGTTCGATAAGTTGGTACATATATTATTAGTCGGTTATATGAGATATAGCCGGATTGTTAAATCAAGTGTTGATTTGATAATTTAGTGTATAATTATATATTTGATATACTAGTTTACATTAACTAATATTAGCTCACTTAAATGTTTCTTTTCTCACTTGATTTTGTGCACATAATATATATGCGATATATATTAATGTACATTATTTGTGTCATGCTTGATGATACACAGTACATGGGTGTATGAGACTTACACCATACTAATTATAATGTAGCATTTAAATATTTAAACTAAATCCAAATTAATTGGAAATTAGTCACATGCATGAAGCTTGTAGAAGCTTGTGGATGCATTGACTTAGTCCACTAATTTTGTTTTACTTAAGATATTTATTAACCTAACCATTATCACTTAGCCATGGTTATGTCTCTACACGAGTTAGTGTATGACACTAACTCACCCATGGTTGCTATTCTCACCTCATTAGTTCATTCTTACAGTAGATGTAGTGGATATCGTTTCGTGCATGCCTGTGTGGTTTGAGATTTGCACGCAAACCCATTAGGGTTGATTTTGTTTTCATGCTTTGCACTTGATAGGATATATTATAGATTTTATTTATATAAAAAAAATTCGCTTGGTCGTGTGCATCGATATTGCACTACGATTGTGGCAATTATTGTGTATTTAGGATACACAATGGTTTTCGTATTTGGCAATTTGCATAATAACTGAAGTAATTCTCATAGCAATCGCTAGAGTTACAGTTATGAAAAAATATATCTTTAGAGTTTTCACGCACACTGTTGCAATATGAGGCGTTTTAACTCGTGTGGGATTTTGGAGTTCCACTATATCGAGCGGATTGTACGTTTTAAATTTGGACCCCGGAAAATTGTTTTGAATTTGAGTAGATTGGATTAAGAAAAATGTTTTAAGAAGAGAATTTAATTTAAATTCAGGGACCGAATTTTCTTAAGGGGGAATATTGAAACATTTTGAAATATTTTACATAACGAATTATTTTATTTATTTAATTAAAACATTTATTTCATTGTGTTTGTAATAAAAAGGTCTTTTAAAACGTGGTAGAATAGATTAGTAAAGAAATAATTTGTTTTTACAATAAGAAGTGTCATGAAGGGGTTTTGTGAAAAGTTTAGTTAATTATGGAAATTGGAATTTTGTGAGGGTTTATGTGTAAAAAGGGGTAGGACTTGGTTAAGGTTAACTTGAACCCTTGGTGTATCATATTATCATGAAGACACCTTCTTCTTGCATGTACACCTCATGCACACACCTCGTCCTTGAATGAAAATACCACCCCCTTTTATGCTTACACCTCCTACTCTTCTCATGCCACCTCCACCTCTCAATCTCCACCACATGCTTTCTCTACATAACACACACACATACATAAGAACTCCTTAGCATCTTCAAACTGAACTCTTATCAAATTCTTCAATCACTAACACCCAATTTCAATGTGTTCCTAATATCAAAAGAGAAGAAGAAAAGTAAGGTATTAGGGATCTTTACCACAACCCTCTAGCTAGGATCTTTGAGCTTGTGCATCTTGGAGGAAGCTTTTTCAGTGATCTTTCTATAGGTATAATTTCAACTCTGCAACTTAAGTTTAGTACCGTTTTATATAGAAATCGGATATCTTTTGATGAGTCATCTTTTCTTTTTGGAGCTGATTTGTTGTGCTACCAAATTCCTTGGGCTGCATGAAATTTTGTGGGCTTTTGCATGGGGTTTTGGTGAGTTGAGATGTGGCAGCTTGCATGCTATTGGTCATGTGGCTTGTGGCATATGGCAGCTTGCATGCATTTGTGAGTGGGTGCTGGGACATGTGGCTAATTGATAGCTTGGGGTTTTTGTGAGGTGGCTGCAAAAGTGAGGGTGTGAGGTTTTCTATTGTTAAATTGAGGGATACACTCACCACTTGAATAATTCCCATAAGACTTCACCAAAAATTCTACAGAGCACAAATTGTTTCATGGCCGAGCCCATCCACAGAGAGCATCATTCCCTTAAGGCCAAGCTCATTTTCCAGCAAGCCTTTTTCAAGCCAAAGTTCTTGTGCTCACATTCTTTATCATATGGCAACTTCATTAACCTCCACCCGTTCCATCTCATGTGTTGAGAATCATTGGGTGTTTTGAGACAAAGTATACAAACACTATCTCTACTTCAATCTTGGGCATATAGGCTAGCAAAATGGATGTCCGAGTTGCTTCGGTTTTGAAGCGGGAGCCCGTATAAAGAATCTTCGACATGGAGCCACTTCGACGAGCGAGACTGGAGAGCGAATTATATTGGGGCAGCCGCGACAAACTAAGGACAGAAATTGAAGACCAAAGGACACGGATTGATCGGTACGATTTCGAGGATTTCCGAGACGGAGTTGGCGGATATAGCAGCGTGGATTTCAGCGAGCCCAACGAGTTGGTGAGTAGATTTACATCACCCCCGCAACCTTATAAATAGTATTATGGTATTTAGATAGTTTAGTATTCTTCAAGATATTGATATTTGAGATAGTTTGCATCTAGCATGATACTCAATTGTATGTAGTTAAATTATGGTTTAGTAAGTTAGTACGAAGGATTATGACGTTCTAGAGATGATTTAGATATAGCGATATGGTGAGGTATTATAAGAGAAACTATGTATATTAGTAATGACGAGATTCGTATGCCGAATAATGGCCATGTTAACTTTAGACTCGTACAGAATGATTATAATTACTTTACTTGCTTATGTTATAATTATTAATGTTATGCGTTTCCGTAATGCGAATATTCTAATAGAACACTGCACAATTACCAATGAGTATTATGCTGCACAAGCACGTACATATATGTTACACTACACCTCATTGGTACTGTCATGTCACTGTAGAACTGTTATTCTCCATAATACGTATATAGATGTTGATATGAGTAGGCTATTACACCTTTAGAACACTTGCACAAATACTAATAATTGCCATGCTGCACGAGTACAGACGCGTATGTTACACCACATATCATTAGTAGTGCCATAACACAGAAGAGTTGATATCCTTATACCTGTATGATTTATTTACGCATTCTTCCTTTAATTCCTATTGCGTATTTGCAAGTATCAGTGCTATAGATATTATAGTTACTTATTATGGATTTGCTGGATATTTATTCCTGATGATATATATCAGTGGTATGGGACGCTGTTATATATGTATATATATATAATATATCATCAGAATGATTTATGTAAGTATTCTCATTTTTTACTTGATATTTCTGGATATGATGAGTTGGCATCCACCATGAGCTTTATGTTTCCTGAGTATTTATTCCGAACCGAGTGGGGGGGGGGCTATACGGTTTCGAACTTGTTATTATCCAGACTGGGTGGGGGAGCTATACAGTCGGATACATGGTGGACCCGGTTCGAGACTGAGGGACAGGAAAGCCGCATTATAGGTGGGGAGCCTAGCGAGGATACTCGATACCGGAGATAGAGACGAGCACGGCAGATATCCAGGGGATACTGGCCGGGGTTCGATTGGGCATGGCGGATATCCAGGGGATACCGACCGGGGCCAGGGATATTGTGTGGCGATCATCTGTTGAGATGGTGTCGACGGTATCTGCATTTACGTGTCGGTGATGGATACGAGAGATTTCTGATTTTGGGTGTCGATGTTGGACATCCATATATATTGATATGATTACTATCATGAGGTACACAGTTAGATTACAGTTATTGTAGCCGACCAGGACTGATCCGGGGGACAATACCTGTATATATTTGTACGAGCATTCATATACATAAAAAGGGTTTCAAAATCGAGCTATAGCCTCATTATTTTGACGTGTCTGAGATGACACTGAAATCTTTTAAATTGTAAACCTCTTAACACTATTCATTAAAATAGCAGGACGTATATCCTAAGTAAACATACTTATTATATTTTATACTATCACGTCTGCTTTTATGCCGTGACATATCTATTCTGCGGCTATTTTAAAGAAGAGGTTTATATATATATTTTCGGCTACATTGGACGTATATCTAGATATAGGCTAATTGCATTGGATATATTCTACTTGGAATTGCTTGATAGTTAGCGTTGCATTATGATACATATGCATATCCTATAGTATATTGTACAGATTAGGATAGTACTATACTTATGACCTAGGTATCGTTGTGCATTTCGATTTCTACTTTTAGATATACTTTTATTCACTGAGTTGGCAACTCATCCCCGTTGTGCCACAGTTTCTTGCAGGTCTTACCACGTGGATTATTCGCGGCTTGGGCACACGTTCTTTTCGGTGATTGATTGGTAAGTGGGTTACTATTGTATCGTACTCACACTTGATTATTCATATATTCTTGTATCTAGTGAAAACTCTATCAACTTAGAAAGGGTATATTGTAGACTTAGAAGCGAGACTTAAAGTTGTGTCTTGTGTTGTCGCACTCATGGGAGTCGACCATTTTATATTGTTGCCTTTGTTTCGCTTTCTCTCTTCGCCATTGTGCGTCGTATATTGTTGCTTGGTTGCTCCACAGTTTGGGTGTGGAAGCTAGCTCCCATTGGGATGCTATTTATATTATTATGTTGTATCGGGTTATACAAAAAAAATGCAAAGGAGGTGCTGTCGAATTTCAAAACATCATAGATGCTTTTCAAACATACTTAGTTAAATTTAAATGTTATTTAAACTGATTCCATCTGATGACTATTTTAAACTTCACCTCCAATATTTTCAAAAAGGGTTTAGATTCCGGATTTCGGCTTACTTGAACCGCGTCGATATCTTTAGATGTCACGTGATTTAAGTGCCGGTCACGTGCCACATTTAGGTCGTGACAACTTTTTATTGTGAGTTGCCCCATCGTTTCGGCTATTTTTATATGCATATTTTTTGTTCGTTGATTTTTATTGCGAGTATGGAACTTAAGTTTTGATACCAATCTTAGCATCAGCATCGCTGCGACTGGAATATTGCCAGGAGCGAATCAACATTTGCCGTGAAAGGATTTGACAATTTGATACCAATCTAGGCATCAACATCCCTACGACTAGAATGTTGCCAAGAGCGAATCATCATTTGCCTTTGCTGATTTGAACAAAGGTGGCTTAGCAAACAGGGTTAGGATCCCGCTGACTAAGGCTTTTTGACTTCATGATCCGTAAGGGTCTCATAAAGGTATTTCTTCCTACGAGTTATGAGAATCTCGTAGGTGTATTCTCCTTATGAGTCGTGAGGATTCCTAAGTGTGTGTTCTCTTATAAGTCGTAAGGTGTATTCTCTCCTTGTAAGTCGAGAAGACCTACAAGTGTTGTTCATCATATGAGAACATTCCTCGTGATTGGTGGAACTCGGTGGGGGAAACGTTTATTTGCGCCCATGATTGTATACAAGGGCCAATATCGGACCGCATGTAGGGCAACTTGGGGAGTATGACGGCTTAAGGACAGGTTTGGATCCCTGTAACTTAAGACTTTGAATCCTATGAGCCGTGAGGGTCTCACATGGGGGTTCTCCTTACGAATCGAGAGGATCTCGTAAGTGTAAATTTTACGAGATTACACCCTTTTGGGTTTTCACAAGCTCGTCGGTAGCCCTTCTATTTTTACTCACGGCACCCTTTCGGGTTTTCATCCGTGCCCATTTCGCTTGTGGACATACCATTTTTTTTAACAACGAGATTGCGCCCTTTCAGGTTTTCACAAGCTTGCCGGTAGCCCTGCTGTTTTACTCACGGCGCCCTTTCGGGTTTTCATCCGTGCCTATTTCGCTTGTGGACATACCGTTTTTACCCCTCTGTTTACCAATGGCACTTAGAGGGGACTTCGCCACCGGGGTAGCTGTGTAGCTAGCGGGATTTGAGTTGCGGTCCTTACCGTTAGGGCTTGTGGACTTGAATTCCATTATCGTCGTGCTTGACGCAACGTATTAGTTTAAGAACATTACGGTCCATTGTTAGTTTAGGGATATCTCGGTCCAGGGCCAGCTTCGAGGCGTAGTTTTGCCGGATACGACTTATAGAGTCTTGACCCAGGAAAACAACGAGCAGTCATGAGCGTCATCATCTATCATTAACCTGAGCCGTGACTTGTCAAGCATAGTATTTCTTAAGGAACCGCCCGTTTATTGGCCGGAAGGGTCTTTTGATGGGGTCCTCTGATCATCGGGATATGAACTGAACATCTGGCCCTGGGTCCAACCCGTCCGAAACTACGGCCCGGAGTGTACCTGCCTCTACCTCTGCCAAACTGCCTAGTCATTGACCCAATAGGTCTAGTCCTCTTTGGCTCTGGAACAACCACTGCCTCGCTCAAACGCTCCTCCACTCGCATCGCTGCATCCATGGCTTGTGCATAAGTATCAAAATGCTGGGAGCCTATAGCCAGAAACAACTGCGTGTCCAGACTCCTTATGAACCTCTTCACCCGAAACTCCTCCGTAGGAACTAAGTATGGAGCATAGCGCGACAACTGCGTGAATCGTAAATCATAATCCACCACCGACATACTCGCGGATTTCCGCAACGCTTCAAAACTGCTAGCTTTTGCATCCCTCACACTCTATGGAAGAAATCTGGCAAGAAAGACCTCGGAAAACTCGGTCCACGACATCGGAGGAAGACCAGCAGATCGCCCTCTCTCCATCGACTCACACCACTCCTATGCAAGCCCCTCCAAACGAAAGCTAGTCAGCTCAACTGACCTCGCATCAGAACATCGCAATGATCTGCCAATCCTCGCCATCCTATCAAGAAAGGATTGAGGATCCTCCACTACATCGGTCCCTGTAAATACCGGAGGTCTCAACCTCATAAACTCTGGAAGTGATACCTCCATCACCCTCGTGTCTACCAGCGTGACCGTCTACATGGGCTGTACATCGGACTCTACCATGGTCGGTGCCGGATCCTGTCTCTGTACTCGAGTGGACTCAGCCAGCTGTCCTACCACCTGCTGCAATCCTAACATGCCCTCCTCTATCCTAGTCAGTCAATCTGGAGGAGGAGGATCAACATGCTCATGCACCGCCGGAATGTCCGGTGTATCAGTTGCCGTCACAGGCAGATTCGCCCTAGCTGCATCTCTGGCTGCGGCTCGCCTAGCTCGCGTAGCCATAGCAACTGGAACAAGAAACGAGAGTTGATAAGGCCTATGAATAGGAATAATCAATAACAGAGAGTCAAAGGAAGGATAAATCAAGATATACATCCTAAGGTTAGTTAGGCTGAGTATTGTAACGTAAATATGCCGCGGAACATACGTACGATACTGCACTTATCCTAATTCACCTACTCCATCAAACCAAAGGTCATCCTACGTAACGAACTCAAGTCGACTTACCTTAACTCACTACTCGATTCCTTAAGGTTAATCCTAAGCTCTGATACCAACTTTGTCACGACCCAAAGTTTGGATGTGACCGACACTTAGATTGTATAATATCTAAAGATATCTACACAATCCGAGTAAGCCAAAAACCAAGATCAAAAATGCTTTTTACGGAATTTTAAGAAAATTTAGTTTTTAAGTAAAAATCACGATTTGTAAGTATTAAAATCTTAACAGTAATTTCCTAATAAATAAAACAGCAGTTATAAAGAGTTTTAGTTTGGTTACATCCCTAGTTGGGAGTAACGATGCCAACAGCGGAAATTAATATACAACTTTATACGACATCAATAAGAATCTCAGACATAAGTAAAAGAAACATCATTTAACATAACTAAACGATCTCATCTGTCAATTAATATACATATAACCACATCTCGTTCTAAGTCATAATACAGGGTCTGATAGAGATTTTCTAGATTCAACATACAATACCAATAGAGAAGGTTACTACATAGGTAACCCACCTAGCAAAAGATGCGATAAAAGCTGATAAGTGGATCTGCACTGCTGCTAACCGTCCACTCTACTCCTGCAAGGAACTATGGCATAACGGGGGTGAGTTGCCAACTTAGTGAATAAAACTAACATATAACGGCTGATAATGTAAATATGACGAACTATAATTAATAGTAATAAGAATGAGTATGATGCAGGATAACATGTAGAATCATGAATTTGTACCACTAACTATATAACTCAAAACTGAAATCTCATCATTTAGTTTCAAATAGTGTTCATCTTTCCGTGTCCAACATCGACACAAATCTTCTGTTTCCCTCAGGCATCGTTTCTCGAATGATCCTGTAATCAATAACACCGGTCGGTATCATCTAGATATCCGTCGTGTTTCACAACTATCTCCGGTATCGAGTATCCTCGGTAGGCTCCCCGCCTCAAATGCGGCTTTCCCACCCTTCGGTCTCGACCGGGTCCACCATGAATCCGACTGTATAGCTTCCTCACTCGGTCTGGATAACGTAAAAATCTGCGACCGTATAGCTCCCCCACTCGGCCCGGAATAAAAACCAAATCATAAAAATAGCATCTCATGGTGGACATCTCACATCAATATGAAAATCACTAAATTTACGCAATAGTATCGGAAAACACAAAACTATAAATCCTCAATAATACAAATGCCTCTTATATCAACTTATAACACTTGAATACGAAACATGATGTCATTGATGCAATTTACTACTGTTATTGATGTTAAGGTATGATAGAAATCATATTTAACAGGATAATTACTAAGTGTGAAAGTGACATGTCAATATCGACGAGATGTAGTATAACATGTAGATATGTGAGTGTGCGACATAACTCGTCGATAATTGTGCAGTGTTCTAACAACTATTAACATGGCGATGTATATGTATATATGAATGCATAGAATTAACTTAACATACAAAAGCCTATTTTTATTTAAACTAAACTACGGGCGTATCACGCCTTCTATATAAGATCACCCGATAAATATTTAGTCTACTCACCAGAATACGTCGTAAACTACTCAAAAATCGCCAATTCTTTTCCTTTCCTTGCGGCCTCCAAAGTTCCCGTATTTGAATCTAACATCGAAATTATTTTGAATAAGAAATGGCTAATTTCGATACGGCGAAATATAAAAATACGAGTGTTAAGTATTAACTATACCATGTACGACTATTCTAAACTATTTAACACTTATCTTAACTGGACTTTAACCCCTCGCTGTTTGCAACAGAAAACTTAAACGCGTTACGAATTTACCGTGTGGTATTTTAGAATTTTGATCCCTTTTCTGATATTAGTTCCCAGATTTTATATACTGTTAATTTGACTTAAATAAACAATACCAAAATACCCCAACACCTATACAGAGACCTATCCTAAAACCCAGAACACCAAACTCTACTAGAAATCCGGTGATGCCGGATCTTCCTTTCTTCTCGCTGGCCAAAATTCGAGCAGGGAGGTTTGTACTTCTAGGTTTTGCTCTAGGTCCAGTTTATAAGATTTAGACACTGTTTGGTTAAGTTTATTTTCACCTAAACTATAGCAGATTAATATAGATCTAAGTTTTACCTAGAATACGATATTCGAATTCTAAATTTTACAATTACAGAACTAAAATCTACTGAGTTAAGAATTATACCTACTGAGGATGGTTGAAAAGCTTCCTCCAAGACACCCAAACCCTTAGCTCCTAGCTTGATGGTGTAAATCCTTAGCCTATTTCTTCTTCTCACTTCTCTTTTCTTTTATTTCTCTTTGTGAGTTTTAAGTGTTATCTTTCTTTTTCCTTTGAAACTTTCAGAATTTTAATTTGGTTAAATGATATGAACACCTAATATATGGTAAAGGAAAAGAGTGAGGTGTAGGAGGAGATGTCACCAAACAAGGGTGTGGTTGTTTCATGCAAGGAGGAGGTGTTGTGCACGAAGTGTGCATGCAAGTAGGTGGTGGCTATGCATTATCACTCCAATTTGTTTTATCTTGATATAATTTCTGAGCTAAATATTATCTAAATCGTTTTTCACTTACACCCTCAAAAATTCCAAGTTTGCATAGTTTTCCTAAATTTTTTCACAAAGACCCTTCACTACCTATGTTATTATATAACACCACTTTAATTAAAATGAAGCTAAATTTCACACTAAAACCCTTGTAATTTATAAATGTTACACACTAAAATTTCAATTTAATTTGTTTTACATACTACTTAAGAAAATGTCCTAATTTGATTTAATGACTTTTTAAATTAACATTTTATTATTTAATTAATTAATTTTATTTATTTCCAAATTTTCAAAATGTTACAATATCATCATAGGAAACCTTAATTATTCTAGTTAAGATCTTGTTTAGTGTTCGTTAGCATCCGAAATTTTTAAAATTGCATGTGTGATGCCCGTTTAAACCCCATCGCGGTGCTAGCGTACACTTACATGAAAGCTCTCAAAATCCAAACTTGAACTTGCTATAGGGTGTAGGATGAGGTGGTGCACCTTTTTTCTGAAGGTGAGGTAAGGTTTTGAGGTGGTTTTGGGGTGGTTTCATGGTGGTAGAGGAGGTGGAGGATGAGGATGAAGATGATGAAGGAATGAAAGAAGAAATGAAATGAAGTGAAGAAAATGGGAGCCATGGTCAAGGCCATCCCCCCCTCTCTCTTTCTCACTCTCACTCTCTCTCTCATACCCATGCCCTCTTGTCCTCCAACTCACCCAAATATCTTTTCTTTTTCTTTTCTTTTTCTCTTTTCCTTTTAAATAAAACCAAATACCACAAACATAAAGAAGTCATGCATGAATCAAACACAATATGTCATGGTGCATTAGACATGATTATTAAACAAAGATGGATTTGGTTTAATCATGATTAGTAGTGCACTAATCAAGTTTAATATAAACTTGCATATAAATAATTGCATAATTATTTATAAAATATCCAAATCTAATAAATACCTTTTTAATTAATAATTCATATTAATATCCAAATATTTTCCAAACATTGGTATTTAATTATACCATTTTACGAAAACCCCAAATTCGTACTCGAATAGTTTTTGTGAAATTTATTATTTTATTATTTAAATTCCAAAAATATTATTTTATATTTTTGAAATGTTATAGTTCCGTACCAATCTACCCCTTTATCCCTGCGTATTGTATTGTATAGATTAAGATTATAGGTCTTGGCAGAATCCATGGATTTAAAATGTTCAGGCTCATGTTCACGATATTAATCATTTGTTCAGGTAGTCATGTCGAGTTCATGTCATATTATAACCATGGTTCGGTAAAGTCGAGTCAAGTATACAATTTTGAGTTTGATATTTGAATTCGAGTATTCAGGTTCATGATCAAGTATTCAAGTTCTTGTTTGATTTTTGGATTCTGTTTTGAGTTTGGATTCAGATTGAGTCAGAAACTTGTGAACGGATTTAACTCTTGAATTTCTTAGGTTCGGAAGTAATCGGCAACTGCTGCATATGGACGGCAGGATTTGTGTCTTTTTTCAAGAAAATTGCCATTGATAACTCCGTTAAGTTGTCTAATCTGAATAGGCAAGCACTCACTTTCTCCGGCTCCTTGGGGCTCAAGAAAAATGATACCGCTTAATTCTATAGTCTTTAAAGTATTATTTGCATATCTCGAGAGGGTTTTACGAAAAATATGTTAATATTGTTTTAAAAATAACCTCTAGGGTGATTTACAAGATTTAGGATTTTCATAGGCATGTATTTTAATTATTGAGGTATTTTAATAATAAAAACTTAGCTTTTAAAAGTTTATGGTATTTTATTGAAAACTAGCCCTTTTTGATAACTTGGTGGTATTTTATTAACATTTTAATCTTTTATTTTAAAAATATAGTTTCATAATACGTTTTTATTGAAAATACGGATTTATAATTTTTATATAATTTTTCAAAAAAACTATTTTTGTTTAGAAAAGTCGTATTTCTTAAAAAAACGTATTTTATTTCCTTTTGAGATCGAATATTCCGTGAGAAATTCTGCATCTCGTTTTATAATCCTAAGGATGTGCGATAATCCACGCCATCCATTAGCGAGTCCCCTAACAAGGGTTGTAAAGGCGTATTTGCCAAGAATTACAAAATACCATTTTAAAAGAAAGCCGTTTTTGAAAAGATGTGGTATTTTAATATAAAAGCTATTCTTTGAGCCAACCATATATATATATATATCGTGCTATGAAACCAAAGTATGCATGTGGGGTAGGTCGTTACCCCGTAAAGTTTTCCTAAAGGTATTATTTTAACAATTATCGAAAAGAGGGTGATACTAAAGTTCAAGGTATTTTAATGAAAAAGTTCGTTTATGTTTGTTTCACTTGAAAATTTTGGTTAAGCTCGAAGCTAAAAGTTTGTAATTAAAGTTAAAAATAGGGTGGTAGAATTAGTTTGATGAAAGTATAAAGGAAAAAGGAGTACTAAGTTTAAAAAGAAATGTATCGGAAGTAACTCCACTTTACCGATATATTTTTAGGAGATGAATTGGGATAAAAAGAAGAAGAGATGAGAGGGACTTACGGGTTGATAATATCGAGAAGTGAGTAAGGAAGAAGCGAGGGGGCTTTGTGGCGTCGTGGGAGCTCCGGAAACGGCTTCGATATTCGACGAAAGGAGCTTGGTTGCTAACTCCACTTGACTCCACTTGCACTTAGGAACTTTTGAGGTGATTTTGCTAGAAATTTTCAGAATAGAGGGGAGGTAAGGCATGGGTAGTATTTATAGTGGAGAATTAGGGTTTGGGAATTAAAATTTTGGATTAAAAAGTATTTAAAAGATGTTAAATGGTGAATTGAAGGGTCTCTGTTTGATTGCAGAAAAATCAAACAGTGCAGGGGAGTTAAGGGGAGTCGAAAGGATAAGTGTGCAAAGCATGGAGCAAATTGGGCCAATATCAACCGTCGGTGCCGGCCCTTTGATGGGTTTGGGCGGTCGGATGTTGAGGCATTGCGTCAAGATTCGTGCCACGTGTGTATTTGGGTGTGTACACCTCATTGCGCATGTTTGATTTTTCTAAAACTTTTCATTTCAACGTGTATTGCACGTGTAACTCTTGGGCTTCCAAAAATTAAAAAGAAAAAAATCTAAAAAATAATTGGGTCTGATGGGGATCGAACACACAGGCTACGTCACAGCAGTGCAGGGGCTTTACCGGTGAGCTACAACTCATTTCTTGCTTTTATTTAACAAAAATAACTTTTAACTCTTACACAGGCTGTAATACTTTTTTCTTTACAATAACAAGGAAATTGATGTATAGTGATTTCAGAGTCGTTACAATTTTGCCGTCGACGAGCATGAGTTTCGCGCTTCATTCTCTTGAAGTGTTTTTTATGGGCAACGTATCCTTGCCACCGCTTCTTGAACGCACTTCATTTCTCGACGGGGTGGGTGACCTTCCGATGATATAGACAGTAGTTTGGATGTGATTCTTCTCCATCTAGGCATATGATCCCGGGAGTGTTCTTTATGAGTGGTGGCAGCTTCATCCCCATTGACAGGGTTTTGGCGAACCGCTTTTCTGTTTTGATCATGCTCTTATTTGTTGCAGGTATGATTTGGCTTGATTGGAGCACTTTACGACTCGTCCTCACTGCAGGTTTCTTTACTCAGACGCTGACGCTTAGCCTTTTCATATATGGCTGTCTAGCGTTCTCGGTCAACTTTGCTTTTTTTTGAAAGGCTTCGTTTAGCAGTCTCTCAATCAGGTCTTCTTCTGGCAGTTTCAGGGATTTTAGCGTCGATTCTGCCCCCAGTTCCTCTGCGTTTTTTCTGACGCCGAGGGGGCCTCTTCGTCATATAACGACGAATGGGAGACCATGTTGCAACTTGCTACACGGTCTTCGGTGTCTTCTGTTGAGTCATTTCCTTCATCGTTGTCACTGTCTTCGCCCTCAAGAATTTGCTTAAAGAATTCTTCAAGCGTGACCGGTGTCCATGCCTTCTAGATATACTCATCCAGCGCATCTATGTATTTTTTTAAAATCCGTACACTTGTTGTCATACTTGGCAGGCTGAACAGGCGTCTTAGTCTTCTTCTTTTTCTTCGAAGACTTCGAAGGCTTGACTTGAGGGTTTTCCCCTCATCAACAATTTTTGGTGCGGGACGAGATTTTAGCATCTCTTCGATTATTTCATATTCAAGTGGGCTTTTCCACCTGACTGCCGGATATGCTTGTAGATCTTTCAGCATTCTTCTGGTTTTTGCTGAAAGTATGACTTCCCATGGAGTTTCTTCCACGAGTGAGCATGATACCCCCTGTGCATCCACCTTTTTGGGAGTGTGATTCTGGAGTGGGTTTACCTTCAATGTCATGCCCCGCTTCCCAAAACATGATAGCAGGTACGTGACGAGGCCCGCGACGTATTTATTTCGTGAAGGTCGTTTCCTGGAATAAATACACTAAGCGTAATTGAGCAATATAAAATGACAAGAAATTAACATGAGATTTAAACTTCAACAACTTTATTTACATTCAACTTGATATATTTACAATACATGAGTTCAACTGAAAGAAAATACAAGAAGAGAAATGCCTAAACAGATGGCATACATAAACTGAAAGAGATGATAACTAGTCTAGGCTTGAGTCGCGATCTGATCGTGCTTCTTTTCGGTGGTGTCTACCTCCTCAGTCTCAACAGTATCTAATGAACATTCCAAGAAACAAAGATGGGTGGAATACCCGTCAGCGAATTTTTCCTCGGTAAGTCCCTAAGAAAAAGGGTGTGAAGTATAAAAGTATAATGACAAGAAAAATGGATATCATGAAGCAATGGACTATGAGATATGGTGTTTAAACATGTCATTTAATGTAAACATGGCGATTCTATTTAACATGCAGTTCTATATATATTATGGCAAAATAACATGAGCATAGTATAGTATGGGTGTGTAGTGTAGGTATAGTGAATATGAAGTGCATGTAAGTGTCCTAAAAGGTCTCTACATGGGTAAACTAATTTAACGTAAATTTATGGGTGAATGTCAATCAATCTCAAAAGTGTTCTCGAACCCAACAGGCTGTAATCCAGGGGTAAGGAACCATGGGCCCGAATCAAGTGTTAGTAACGAGACTTCAACCTAGTATTGAAGTATTCCAAGCTCAATTGGCTATAATCCAGAAGTAAGCAAACACGGGCACTCATGACAGCTTACTTGTGTTAGTAGACATGGATTCATGATTTATGGGGACTCTTGAGATTTCATTGGATACACACTTGAACTACCCCAACATCCCGTGTATCCTAGATTATACTTAAAATTACCAGCCTTGATCGAATTCATGAATACATCAATTGCAAGATTGAGTTTGTGTCAATTTCAAGTATTTGTGTCAAGTGTTCATGTATTCATATCAAGGTGTATTCATGGTTCGAGTCAAGTCAGTTTCAATAGCAGTCATTGTGTTCTGATATTCATGTTAAGTCATAATATTCTAGTATTCAAGTTTTTGGGATATTCAAGTTCAAGTGTTCTGGTTCATGATCAAGTATTCAAGTTCAAGTTTGATTTTGAATTCTGGTTTGAGTTTGGATTTATGTTGGAGTTAGAATCTTATGAAAAGGACTTTGTTCTTGCAATATCTTAAGTTCGGGAGTAATCGGCAACTGCTGCACATGAACGGTAGGATTTGTGTCTTTTTCCAAGACAATTGCCATTGAAAACTCCATTAAGTTGTCTAGCCTGAATAGGCAAACACTCACTTTCTCTGGCTTCCCGATGCTCAAGAAATGATACCGCTTAAGTCTATATTAATCTATAGTCCTTAAAATATTGTTTTGCATATCTTGAGGGGATTTTATGGAAATATACTTTAATATAGTTTAAAAATAAATCTCGAGAGTGATTTGTACCATTTATGGTTCCCATGAACATGTATTTTAATTGTTATGGTATTTTAGTGCTAAAACCTAGCTTTTTGAAAGTTTATGCTATTTTTATGATAACTACTATTTTTGGAAACTTAATGGTATTTTGTTAAAATATCAATCTTCCTTTTAAAGATATATTTTCACAAGTTGTTTTTATTGAAAATACAGATTGGTAGTTTTATATAAATTTTCAAACATTTTTTTGTTTAGAAAAGATTGTATTTCTCAAAAACCGTATTTTTATTTTCTTTCGAGACCGAATTCTCCGTGAGGAGCTCTGTATCTCACTCTACTGTCCTAAGGACGTGCGATAACCGGCACCATCCGTAGATGAGTTTCTCTAAAAGGGTTGTAGAGATGCAATTGCAAAGAATTTAAAAATAGTGATAAAACATTTTATAAAAGTGATGGTATTTTAATGTAAATTGTTCCTTTTAAATAAAACTTAACCAAATCACCGTGCTATGAAACCATAGTGTTGTGAGTGGGGTAGGTCGTTACCCCGTGAATATTTTCCTAAAGGTAGATAAACTAGTTATCGAGAAAGGTTATACTAAAGTTCATGGTATTTATTCGTGATTTGTAATCCACCGGTTATTCAACATAATAAACATCATATAAGAAATTGTGAGACATGGATAGAGTTGTAAATTCGTATTTTCTTGATATCATGGCATGAAATTTATAATGAACATGCCGAATTACAATAAATATATGTGTGTGTATGTGTGTGTTAATTTAAACTTTGCTTATAATACCGTATTTTTTCGCGTCGATATAATTGGAGTAGCAAAAAGAGGGAAAAGTATATGAAGGATTTAGCATAGTTGCAAGTTGTTCCCCGCCGAACACGGAGACGCGGCCGCACGGGTCCGTCTTGCCTGAGATTCGGGGCAGATGCTAATTGGTGCTATCCGTCCATCTCTCCGAAGATGCCAAGTTGATTTATGGCACCATGTATCGAAGGTTCAAACGGATGCGTCCGATGTAGCGGACTTCATCAGATTCCCCCTCGTTTGAGGGGTTTTTGATTGTGGGGACGCTCTTCCCTGCAGGCGCAAGCCCCTGCAGTTAATTATGCTACCGAATCGCGGTAACAACTTTCTCCTTCTCCAGATGGTCACTTCGTGTCGTGGGTGTTTGTTTTTGGTTGCCCGTGGATTGTATACGGAGACTAATTTATGTTGTCGCCCGTAGGGCGTGGATTAGTCCAAATCCGTATTTTCTTAGATTTGGATTTGGGGGTTTGGTTTAAGGATACGTTAGCCTCATTTGAGACTAAGATCAACTTAAACGTTTATTAAGGATACGTTAGTCTAATTTTAGATTAAGATCAACTTAACGGGATCGTTTAGATTCAATAAATGAGCATTTAGACTCTATTGTTTAGTTTAGGGACATTACGGTCGATTAGTTTAAGGACATTACGGTCCAATGTTAGTTTAAGGACATCTCGGTCCAATGTTAGTTTAAGAACATCTCGGTCCAGGTTAACGACATCATAGTCCGTGAGTTTAAGGACCCTACAGTCCGGTTTAGAGACACCATAGTCTATAAGGTTTAAGGACATCGTAGTCTATGAGTTTAAGGACCCCACAGTCCGGTTTAGAGACATCGTAGTCTATAAGGTTTAAGGACATCGTAGTCTATAAGGTTTAAGGACATCGTAGTCTATGAGTTTAAGGACCCCACAGTCCGGTTTAGAGACATCGTAGTCTATAAGGTTTAAGGACATCGTAGTCTATAAGGTTTAAGGACATCGTAGTCTATAAGGTTTAAGGACATCGTAGTCTATGAGTTTAAGGACCCCACAGTCCGGTTTAGAGACATCGTAGTCTATAAGGTTTAAGGACATCGTAGTCCATGAGTTTAAGGACCCCACAGTCCGTAGAAATGTGTGTTCATCGGGACCCGTCACCTTTCTGAAGACGTTGAAGGATTACAACGACAAATATCAGAGGAGTAACAAGATGTATTCTCGAACCGATGTGAGTTCGTTGAAAGATCTGTAGCCCAGTTTGGGACTGAGATCAGTTGAATATTTGTGAGCAGATGTGCTCAGTTCAATATAAGTTGAGGACTTATGGCCAGAGTTGGGCTAAGTCCAATTAAAATGTTTAACATTTTTTTGTTGTTCTGGCTGTTAAGCCTTTATTTGGGCTCGGCCCTTTTAGTAATGCTAAGCATTGAGTTCTGATATCTTTTGTCTTCAGCAGAACAAAGTGTTTTCTGACAATGCGCCACGTGGCGCATCAGGCGCTTTGCGCCAGTTAAAGAGCGCATTGCGCTTCTGTCGGGTAGCGCACACGAAGGGGACACTTGTCGCGCTTAGCGCTAAGCGCTAGTTTATTAGCGCATTGCGCTTTTAATTTATAAGCGCATTGCGCTAGTTTGTTGGCGCGCCAGTGAGTGACACGTGGCGCGCTTGGCACTGAGCGCCAGTCCATGAGTGCAGTGCACTGTTTCAGAAGCGCAGTGCGCAGATTGTGTCTTTGGTTGACATGTGGTATGTTTTGGCGCTGAGCGCCGGTCCAAGAAGCGCAAAAGCGCAATTCATGAGTGTTCCCCTCCGAACGGCGGCCTGGGGCTCGAGGCGTCCGGGCCTGAGGTTCGGGGCAGATGCTAATTGGTGCTATCCGTCCACCTCTCCGAAGATGCCAAGTTGATTTATGGCACCATGTATTGGAGGTTTAGACGGATGCGGCCGATATAGCAGACTTCGTCAGATTCCCCCTCGTTGAGGGGTTTTTGATTGTGGGGACGCTCTTCCCTGCAGGCGCAAGCCCCTGCAGTTAATTACGCTACCGCATCGCGGTAACAACTTTCTCCTTCTCCAGCTGGTCACTTCTTGTCGTGGGTGTTTATTTTGTTTTTATTGCCCGTGGATTGTTTACGGAGACTGAGTTATGTCGTCGCCCGTAGAGCGTGGACTGGTCCAAATCCGTGTTTATCTTAGATTTGGGTTTGGGGGTTTGGTTTGAGGATACGTCAGCCATACTTGAGGCTAAGATCAACTCAAACGTTTGTTAAGGATACGTTAGTCTAACGTTGAGGCTAAGATCAACTTAACGGGATCGTTTAGATCCGACAAAAGAGCATTTGGGCTCTATTATTCCAGTTTAGGGACATAGTGGTCCATCGTATGTGTGGCCGTCGGGACCCGTCACCTCTCTGACGACGTTGAAGGATTACAACGACGGATGTCAGAGGAGTTCAGAGATGTACCCTCGAGCCAGAGTTAATTAGGAGGATTCATAGTCCAGTCTGTTTGAGGGTTTAAGGATACGTTAGCCATCTTTAAAGCTAAGATCAACTTAAACGGGACCGTTTAGATCCGACAAAAGAGCACATGGGGCTCTATTGTTCTAGTTTAAGGACATTGCGGTCCATGGGTAGTTTAAGGACATTGCGGTCCACGGGTAGTTTAAGGACATTGCGGTCCATGGGTAGTTTAAGGACATTGCGGTCCATTGTTAGTTTAAGGACATCTCGGTCAAGGTTAAGGACGTCATAGTCCATGGGTTTAAGGACTCCACAGTCCGGTATGTGCTCTGGATGCTTCACACGGGTTCACTGCCGTGCTAGGCGAGGACCAGGCTCCGCTCTGGACGTTTTCCACGGGGTCAAAGAGTGACGTTATTCGCGTTCCACGTAACCAGGAATTTTGCATTAGACATGGGTTTAAGGACTCCACAGTCCATATCATGGGTGGTCGTCGGGACCCGCCACCTCTTTGAAGACATTGAGGGATTACAATGCCAAGTATCAAAGGAGTGAAGAGATGTACCCTAGAACCGGAATGGCTTAAGTAGTCTTTGGCCCAATTTGGGGTCAAGACCGATTAATTATGTTATGAGCCCATTAGCCCAGTTAATTACGAATTGAAGACTCATGGCCTAGCTTGAGCTAACTCCTATCATGTCTGGAATATTGGCTTCTTGTTGGTCCATTGAAGGAGAGGCTTTGCCTTTATCCATTTAGCCAATTGGGCCAAAGCCTAGTGTTAAACACTACAGAGCAATCAGTGTTGAACACTGGGAATGAGGTTGACAAGTTAGCGTTTAACACTAAAAGATAATTGGTGTTAAACACCAGCAACAAGGCTTTCAAATGATCATAAACACTAAAACAGATCAGTGTTGAACACTGGCAATGGAGATCTCAGATTAGTGTTAAATATTAAGGTAATCAGTGTTGAACACTGCGAATAAAGTTCTTTGATTAGTGTTGAACACTAAGGCTCGACAGTGTTTCAATACTAGATTCGAGGGTTCCAATTTAGTGTTAAACACTAAGGCAATAGGGGTCACGTGGCAACACGTGAGAGCGCCCTCCCTTCATTTATTCTGCTGAGATTATCGCATCTTTCTGAGCATCACGTGCCCTCACATGACGGGCATTTAAATGCTTGTATGCTAAAGCTTCTGCTGAGGGTCACGTGGGTCACGTGGGGTGCTGCCTCGAAGGGGCTTTCTGTAGGTCTCTTGGGGGGTCACGTGGTGGCACGTGACCCTGCCTCTATGTATGTTGCTTAGAGGATCTGTTAATCTTTTTCCAGGAATTAAATTCCTCGTAGGGTTGAACCCTGACAATAATTTCAGAGGAATTAAATTCCTACTTCCTTTTGAAGATTTATATTCTGAGTAGAGTTGGACTCTGAATTTTCTGTAGGAATTAAATTCCTCATATATGTGAAGAACTGAATAGGGTTAAACCCTAATAAAAGCTTTTAAGGAATTAAATTCCCATTTTAAAGAATTATGATTAAGGGAATTAGATCCCCGCCGTTCCAACAGAACTGGGTTCTTAATTAGGGTTCAACCCTGTTTCTTTTTGTTCTGAAGGAATTAAATTCCCATAACACAGGGTCAAGCCCTACTTTTATCTTAAAGGAATTAAATTCCTATAGTTCTGTGAGAATTAAATTCTCATGTTTCCATTCCCTCTTTATGTTTTGGATCTGCATGGCAGGATCTCGACCCATTGAGAATTAAATTCTCAACCTAAAGGGGAGATGTGCACTTTGCAGATCCTCTATCAAAGAGAGAAGAAATATGTTCTTCTGTTTTATATTATCAAAGTTAAACTCTGTGAGAATTCAATTCTCCCTCCTTCAAAAAGCCTTCCCTTTCTTACTTAGGGTTTTCCTTTGCAGAAGCTCCGAATTCCTCAAAGCAATCAAGGCTCTCTCCTTTTTTTTTCTTTCTCCGCGTATATATCCCTTTTTTTTGTATCTCTTGGCTCCTATTTATAGGAGAAGCAGCCGAATAATTAGTTTTTTGATGAATCTTCCTTGAGATATTTGATTTGCATCCATTATTCATTCTGGACCTTTGGATTATTAGGTGAATTTTATTCACCATTGGATTTCGAATCCCGGGGATTCTCCTTGTTATTTCGGTTAGATTTAAAGGGAAAATCTTTCCAAACCCGAGATTTTCCCATAGATAGACGATATTTAATCACCTCTAAATCTTTAATCCGATCGGCTCCAGATAATCACTTTCCTTTGGAAAGATTTGAATCTCCTTCAGAATTTAATTCTGTTAACAAAACGGGCTTTGAAAGCCGGTCACGTGTGACCACGTGACCCCCTTGGAACGAGCCTTCCTCTTTCTTTTTATTCTCTGTCTTCTGGTTGCTGTTCAGTCATCACGTGTCAACACGTGACCCTTGGTCACGTGTGAACACGTGACCCCTGTCTGGAGCCTCTTTCTTTGATTCAACTGGAGGACGAGTCTGCTGCTTTGAGCGTCACGTGCCAATACGTGACCTCTTCTGAAGCCTTTTCCTTGACTTGATCAGGGAACCTTTTCCTTGACTTGATCAGGGAACCAATGTGCCTTTTCCGCTGCTTTTATATGTCACGTGTCAACACGTGACTGCTGGTCACGTGTAAACACGTGGCCCCCCTTTCTGAAGCTTTTCCCATAAGCTTTTCTGATTTTAAATCAGGAAACAAATGCCCCCACAGCGTTGTTCTCACGTGTCTGCACGTGGGTGCAATGCTGTCACCTTTGTGACCGTTGGATTCATTTAGGGATTTAGGGAGATGAAACGTTTCCATTGCCTTCTATAAATACCACTGTCTCTTCATAGGAGCCTTCACTTTGCTCATCTTCATCTTTTTCTTCTGAGGACTTCTTCCTTGAGAATTTAATTCTCGCTTTCAGAGCTTAGTTCTCTGTCTTGAAACAATCTTCAGAGTTTAACTCTGTTCGAAAAGAATCCTTTTTCTCAGGTAATGTTCTTGGACAACGATGGACCTTCACATTTCTCCGGATTTTAAATCCAAAACAAGGGTTTTTACCCCTTTTTCCTTCATATTTTCCATAAGAACATGAAACCGCTTAACCTTCAAACTGCAGATCTCTTAGGGTTTTTGATGGTCTTTGGGGAGATGATGATGGCGTTTCAACCCCATGGAATTTAATTCCATCAAAAATATTTCTGGGAATTTAATTCCCTTTTCTTAATAAGGAATTTAATTCCTATGAAGAACTTGATTTCTTCACACGGAGGCTTCCTGGGGTCTCTTGGCCCTAGGTCATTCTTCCTGCCATTAATGTGATGGGAGTTTTGTAATGATATCTTTTTGTGGGAATTTAATTCCTTTGATTTTGTTGGATTCATTGTAGAGCCCGAGACAAATCCTGCATGGTCATCCTTTTTTATTAAATGAGGATATTCCCTTTGTTTTATTGTAATGATTTGGCCTCATTATTAATAAGCCGTCATCTGGATTCTGTGGGGCCCATGCGTTTTGTAGTCCATGGTCCCAGAAAACTCTGCTGTTGCTTTCTTTAACTAGTCTTCATGTTCATGCATGAATATATATCGCTGACTTTCCTTTTAACGGTCTTCCTTTACTGGATTTCAGGTGCGATGGCTTCTGTTCCACGCTTTCCCTTTTCTCGCTCGGAGGCGGCTTTTCCTCAGTCACCATCTAATGAGGAAGTGATGGCGATGATTCGGGCCCATGACCCGAACTGTACCAACCTTCTTCAATGGGGATCTTGGTATAGTCAGATTATTCAAGGTCGCGGGAGTTTTCTTTGCGCGGTGCCAACGAGCCCACTTTCCCCTTTTTGCCGATGGATCCTCCAAGGACGGCTTTTGCTGTGGAAATGCCCAACTGGACTCCAACGGGGAGGCTGGAGCCTTCGACGACCGGTATTCCGAATCATCCGATCCCAGCCATAGACATCTTGGGACGGCGTATCTGCCAGGGTGAGGCCCACCCGTGGAGGCAAAATTTATAAGATAGGGCTCACTCCTAGGCATCCTACGGGCTACCTTCTCTGGGCTCGTTACATCCTTTCGGCCCATCGGGCGCGGTTGCAGAAAGTCGGGCTCTACCAGGCCATATACGCGTCACTATTCCATTACAAGTCCCGCATGCCTGGTGGGTCAAGGCGTTTTTGAACCAGTGGAATCTTCCCACTAATACTTTCTTTCTGGGAGATCGCGAGGTTTCGATTTCTTTGGCCGAATTCTATGATATCTCGGGGTTGCCAATAAGGGGTAATCTATATGAGGAGTTGTTGCCTCCTGACGATTACGTTTTGAACCCGAGCTCGCCCCAGTTGACGGCCTATCTGCTGAGAATGCTGTTCGCCACAAGCGCCCTAGTTTAATTAGGGCCCTAGGCATCTTCGACCGATTATTCACCGAGTCCGAGGAGCAGGGCGTCACTTTCAAGAGCTTCATTGCTCGTTTCCTTCGTGAGGACGCTCTATCGAAGACAGCCCCGAAGTTTGCCAACATTGGGGACCCCTTTGGGTTCGGTCCGAAGAGGTTGCCGACCAACGAATCAGATTTACCTCAGTATTACATCCCTATTATATCGCCGATACCTTTTGAATCCATTGCTGTCCCAGGCATGGACGAGGAGACGTTCTTTGTGGGGTTTGTTAGTGTCTGGCTTAGTTGGTTCGTTATCCCCATGCATCGCCGCTTCATGAGAGCCTCGGTCATCTACCCGGCTCATCGTATTGCTGAGGGGATGCGGTTGGCTATCGGCATCCCGGCCTTGGCGCACCTCTATAACGGATTGGGCACCGCGGCTAATACCTCTACGCCTGGCGTGGACGTAGTGAACTTTTCGCTTCATTATTTCACGTCGTGGATCGAAATGCATGTGCTGGGGTCTTTTGCTATGCATCAGAGGCCCGCTTTTTACGACGCCTATCCTTTCCCGCGACTTATGCGACTGGTGGGTGCTTCTGCTGCCGACCCAACTCAATTTGGGGCTATTCGGGTGCTGATTTCTCCTCATGCCCCCGCTGGAGGGTTGGTTTTTAATGATCGGGTTTTGTCTGCTCCCTCGGGTCCCGTTCAACAACTCTGGGACCGGTCGAAAGACAACGCGCCTTCTCTGAAGCCCCGGGAGGCCACGCATTTGTATACAATTAGACCGGGCTACTTGGTGTTTCGCCAGGACAGTGCAGCACTTTTTATGCGGTACAATCCTCATCGATTTGTCCGGCAGCTTGGGTACGACCAGGGTGTTCCTTTTGAGGCTTTTATAGTCGCCCCGATCCCTTCGCTCGATGCTGTTCGCGATGCCGCTCATCATTTCATGAGGCTGAACACCGGCTCTCATTTCATGGTCCCTGAAGCCGAGTACATCCCCCGATGCGTGGGTGCATTTACGGGCTGGTATCTTCATCGGATCACCCCAATTATTGCTGAAGAAAGAAGGGTTCTTCTTGGTCACGATGCCCCTCCTCAGGTCTCGGGAGCTAAGCTGCGACCGAGGGTTCCAGTCCGCTTCCCTTTGAGGGAGATTGGCGCCGCCCTCATTCCGGGGGAGTCAGGGGTAGACCTTACTCCAACAGCTGGTATGCCCTTGGGTTCCCGATCGCGGGGTAGACGGGCTCCAGTAGTAGCACCTTTGCCGGTGGCGGCACCGCCCCCCGTGGCGTCGACAATGGCGATGTCGTCCTCGGTCGTGGCACTGAGCGAAAGTAACAGGGATGAGGGCGTTGAAGGCGATGTGGGCCAGCGCCGCCCTAAGGCTTCGCGAGGGAGGAAGCGGTCATCCTCAGCGACCGAGGGAGGAAGCGGTCATCCTCAGCGACCGGCTCCGGGTCCAAACGGCGGAGGAAAGCGGCTACCACCCCGCTTGATTCTGTGGTGGAGTCTGAGCCTATCCTTGAAGACGAACCATTGGCTTTGCAAGAGTCAAATGCTGGACTTCTCTTCCAGAGTTCAGCTGATGAGGAGGCTGCACAGTTGGCTGAGGCCATACGGCGTTCAAAAGACACGTCCCATAACGCCAAGGTTCCGAAGAAGCCTTATCCTGCTGTAATTTTTTACGAAGACCCTTCGTGGATTCGGCGACGGTTTATCGGCCCTTTGGAGGAATGGGGGGAAAGGGCTTTGAAGCAGGCCGCTTCAGAAGATGCCGCTGATGCGCTTTCTTTATGGACCGGCGGTCATGAATCTACCCTTAAACCCCGGCGAGCTCACCTCCTTAAGAAGGAGAAGCGGCTTGAAGAAGCCATATTGAGGGCTTCTTTTGCGTATAGGTACGTTATGCTTTTTTGTAGTCTTTTCGCTTATTTATGCTCGTGGGTATGTACCATTATCCTTATTTGAATCGTGCAGAATCTTCGACGCTGGGGAGCTCCCTACTGGCCCATTAAAGCTAAAGCCCGCCGAAATTTCCCAATGAAGCCTTGCTAGATGTGGAGGGGACTGATGAGGCCTGCTCCACTCATGATAGAAACCTCCAGTGGCGATTCTTGATCAGGGAGTGCTTGCCCCTTTGGGGGAGGCTCCCTTGAAGGCTGCCACCCCAATGACTCTTGCTGAAGGCGGCCCAAAAGGCTGGAAGCGAGGTAGTCGGGACTACTTTCCCTTTGTTAGAGCCTGAGGTCACGGCGGAGACCGTTGAAGCTGCTATCCCCCCGGCTCAGAATGGGAGGAGTGTTGAAGGTATCCCTCTGCGTTTTAATTTAGTAACCCCTTCGTAATCTGAACTCCTTTATCTTTCCCAGAATTGCGCGGCTAAGCGGCTACGATCGCGGATCTGTCGCCTCGCCAGTCATTTCAGCGTTTATTGGAGATGGCAGCTCCGCAGGCGATCTCCCCTCAGTGTATTGTCCTTTCCTCTGGGCAAGGTTAGTGTCATTCGCCGTTTTTTTTACCATAGCATTGTTACTATTTTGCGAAATGACGTTGATGTCTCTTATAGTTTTAGAAGACGACGATGAGGTTGAGGTCGTTGAAGGGCCAGGGGAACCTTCAGCTCCTACTTGCATGACTGTCGGTGAGTGACATTTTATTATAGTCCCGTTCATTCTGTGTTTAAAAGTTTTACTAACATTCGCCGATTTTGAACAGCCCTGCCAGTCTCCATGGCTTTGGAATCGCGCATTGTAATGCCGCCCGGCCCCTACGCCTTGCGGGCTTCAGAGCGCTTGGCCCAACTGAGCCTTGTCTCCCTATCTTCTTTCATCGAGGAGCTCCGTGCTGGTAGTGCGACCACAGCCGAAGCGTTTGCCGCTGAAGCTAACGGCTCCCTCCCTTTTCTCGCCACCTATCATAGCGAGGAGGTGGTGCGGGTCTGGGTGGAGTTCTGTAGGAAGGTGGAGGCTTATTTGTATGCCCTGGAATGTTCTCACCTTTCCTCGGAAGCCGTGGCTGCAAAAGCGGAGTTACGAGGTCTGATAGCACGATGTGCGGCCAACATGACGTCGTGCGAGAAGAGACTTGGCCGCAAGTTCTCGGAGAGGGAGCTAGCCTCCAAGGCGTTGGGTGAGCTTCAAGCCAACCTCACAGCTAAAGCCAACAAAGCGTATGAATTTTGGCGGGTGCTTCAGGAGTCTATCAAGGAGGTGGTGGCTCTTGATAAAGCCGCCACGTTTACTCGCGAGAGGGTTGAGGCTCACAAGGCCACTGAGAAAGAGCTTGAAGTCCGGCTTGCTTCATATCAGGCTCAGCAAGCTCAGGCGGAGGCTCGTCTTCTGGAGATCTTGCGTCATGAAGCCGTGGCTCAGCAACAGAACGATGAGCTGGTAAAATTATTGCACCGCCCGCCGGCTTGAGGACTCGTATCTTTTCTCCTTTTTTTTGTACATACTCATGGATAAGAGTATCTTTCTTTTTGTTCCTTTCATGAATTGTACTTTGTATCCATTTTGGCTTATGAATAAAAGATACAATTTTCCCCTCAATGGTGTATCCCCTTTTGATTGAATGTATTCTGCGAATATTCTATCTTGATCTCTTTGCAGGACAGCGATGGCTCAGGATTCAGGGTTAAGATCTGCTTCCTAAGACTTTTGCACTTTATGAGCCACGAGGTCTCATAAAGATTTTTCTCCCTACAGGTCGAGAGGATCCCATAGGTGTAAGTTCTTCTTAGAGATCGTGAGGATTTTAAGCGGGTTTTCCCTTGAGAGTCGTAAGGATCTCACAAGGGAGTTTTTTTTTCCTTACAGGTCGTGAGGACCTGCAAATGCTGAATGTGGTCACCCTTATCCGTGTTTTACGGAGTCAGGGGTTTCTCCAGGTATTGTAGTTTAAAGACGTCGCGGTCAAGGTTAAGGACCTCATAGTCCGTGAATTTAGGGACTCCACCGTCCGTTGTTAGTTTTAAGACATCACGGTCAACGTTAAGGACCTCATAGTCCGTGGATTTAGGGACTCCACAGTCCGATGTTAGTTTTAAGACATCACGGTCAAGGTTAAGGACCTCATAGTCCGTGGATTTAGGGACTCTACAGTCCGATTTTAGTTTTAAGACATCACGGTCAAGGTTAAGGACCTCATAGTCTGTGGATTTAGGGACCCCACAGTCCGATGTTAGTTTTAAGACATCACGGTCAAGGTTAAGGACCTCATAGTCCGTGGATTTAGGGACTCCACAGTCCGATGTTTGGTTGCAGGGACCCGTCACCTCTTTGAAGATGTTGAGGAATTACAACGCCAGGTATCAAAGGAGTGAAGAGATGTACCCTTAAACCAAGGCAGAATTCGTAGGGAATCGGGGTGGTTGAGCGTTAGTTTTAAGACATCACGGTCGAGGTTAAGGACGTCATAGTCCGTGGATTTTAAGGACTCCACAGTCCGGTATTTGCTCTGGATGCTTCACACGGGTTCACTGCCGTGCTTGGCGAGGACCAGGCTCCGCTCTGGATGCTTCACACGGGTTCACTGCCGTGCTCTGCGAGGACCAGGATCCGCTCTGGACGTTTCCCACGGGGTCAAAGAGTGACATTATCCGCGTTCCACGTAACCAGGAATTTTGCACTAGATGCTTCACACGGGTTCACTGCCGTGCTCGGCGAGGACTAGGCTCCGCTCTGGATGCTTCACACGGGTTCACTGCCGTGCTCTGCGAGGACCAGGATCCGCTCTGGACGTTTTCCACGGGGTCAAAGAGTGACATTATCCGCGTTCCACGTAACCAGGAATTTTGCACTAGATGCTTCACACGGGTTCACTGCCGTGCTCGGCGAGGACTAGGCTCCGCTCTGGATGCTTCACACGGGTTCACTGTCGTGCTCTGCGAGGACCAGGATCCGCTCTGGACGTTTTCCACGGGGTCAAAGAGTGACATTATCCGCGTTCCACGTAACCAGGAATTTTGCACTAGATGCTTCACACGGGTTCACTGCCGTGCTCGGCGAGGACTAGGCTCCACTCTGGATGCTTCACACGGGTTCACTGCCGTGCTCTGCGAGGACCAGGATCCGCTCTGGACGTTTTCCACGGGGTCAAAGAGTGACGTTATCCGCGTTCCACGTAACCAGGAATTTTGCACTAGATGCTTCACACGGGTTCACTGCCGTGTTAGGCGAGGACTAGGCTCCGCTTTGGATGCTTCACACGGGTTCACTGCCGTGCTCTGCGAGGACCAGGATCCGCTCTGGACGTTTTCCACGGGGTCAAAGAGTGACGTTATCCGCGTTCCACGTAACCAGGAATTTTGCACTAGATGCTTCACACGGGTTCACTGCCGTGCTCGGCGAGGACTAGGCTCCGCTCTGGATGCTTTACACGGGTTCACTGCCGTGCTCTGCGAGGACCAGGATCCGCTCTGGACGTTTTCCACGGGGTCAAAGAGTGACATTATCCGTGTTCCACGTAACCAGGAATTTTGCACTAGATGCTTCACACGGGTTCACTGCCGTGCTCGGCGAGGACTAGGCTCCGCTCTGGATGCCTCACACGGGTTCACTGCCGTGCTCTGCGAGGACCAGGATCCGCTCTGGACGTTTTCCACAGGGTCAAAGAGTGACGTTATCCGCGTTCCACGTAACCAGGAATTTTGCTGATTGTATCCGCATTTCACGGGATTGGGGTTTGACTCTCTGTGGGAATACATCGTCGAGTCATGGAACTGGGAGTTTCCGCTGTTCCGTTTCGCTTGATGTTGTGTTTGCTGCCATGAGACGAACGACGAGATGATCTCTAGGCTATCCGTGAATCGTCGAGATTTGGCTTCTCCTTATGATGAAACCTGGGGAAGGGGTATGATCCCTTCTTTGTTTGCGCCCCTGGATTATATACAGGGGTAGATGTACCATCACCTGTAGGGCGAGGATTTCACTTTTATTTTATTTCTTTTTCCGCGATGCTCTATCATTTCAGCTTTTATATCGCGAAGGTCGCGATTGCCCCATCATTTCGGCTATTTTTCGCGGTGCCCAATCATTTCGGCTATTTATTTATTTTCTGCTCGCTGCTTTTTATTGCGAGTTGCCCCATCATTTCGGCTATTTTTCATTCCTTCATTTTTACTTGCTGCTTTTTATTGCAAGTTGCCCCATCATTTCGGCTATTTTGCAGGCATGTGTGGCTTGCTAGCTTTTTCGCTGCAAGCCTGGATTTTAGGCACCGATTTCGGCATCAGCACCGCTACAACTGGAATGTTGCCAGGAGCGAATCATCATTTGCCTTTGTCGATGATGAACAAAGGTGGCTCAGCAAACAGGGTTAAGGGTCCTGTCCACCAAGGCTTTTGACTTCATGAGCCGTAAGGGTCTCACAAAGGTATTTCTCCCTACAAGTCGTGTGGATCTTGCAGGTGTGTTTTCTCCTTAGGGATCGTGTGGATTCCTAAGTGTGTGCTCCTCTGTAAGTCGTAAGGATCCTACAAGAGGGCTTTCTCCTTATGGATCGAGAGGACCTACAAGGGTTGGACTTTGCTGGGGGAATGTTTATTCGCGCCCGTGGATTGTATACAAGGGTCAGTATGAGCCGCTTGTAGGGCAATATCGAGGGTTGTGGAGGATTTGCTTAAGAACAGGTTTAGGTTCCTGTAACTTAAGACTTTCAAGTCTCATGAGCCGTAAGGGTCCCATAAGAGAGTTCTCCTTACAAGTCGTGAGGATCTCGTAAGTGTATTTTCTCCTTAGGAATCATGAGGATCCGTAAGTGCGCTGCTCCTTTGTGAGTCGTAAGGATCTCACGCAGGTGGTTTCTCCTTACAAGGTCGAGAGGACCCTATAAGTGTCTTTTAACGAGGTTGCGCCCTTTTCGGGTTTTCACAAACACTCGCCGGTAGTCCTGCTGTTTTTACTCACGGAGCCCTTTCGGGTTTTCATCCGTGCCCATTTTGCTTATGGACATACCGTGTTTATTTTATATATATATATTTTTCTATCTCGTCAGCCCAAGGATGTTGCGGTAGTAGTTTAGGGACATTTCGGTCCGTCGCTAGTTTAAGGACGTTTTGGTCCGTTGATAGTTTAAGGACGTTTCGGTCCGTCGTTAGTTTAAGGACGTTTCGGTCCGTTGATAGTTTAAGGACGTTTCGGTCCGTCGATAGTTTAAGGACGTTTCGGTCCGTCGATCTGGGAAGGCCAGCTGCTGCTTGTAAGGTCTGAGCCTAGGAAGATAGCGAGTGGACATAGTCGTCGTCATCTATCATTGACCCAGGCTATGGCTCATTAAGCATAGTATTTCTTTAAGAAGCGGCCGTTTATCGGCCTGAAAGGCCTTTCACCGTGCATGTCCATGAGTAGATAGGCTCCACCCTGGTAGACCTTGTCTATGATGTAAGGGCCTTCGTAGTTTGGCTCAAATTTCCCCCGCTTGGCACGATTGGGGATCATAGGTCTTTTGACCATTAGCACGAGTTCGCCTTGGCGGAATGTCCTCGGCCTAGTCAACCTTTCGTACGAGCGCGTCATCTTCGCTTTGTAAGCTTCTAGATGTTGTTGCGCTATGAGTCGGGTTTCGTCGAGGGCATCAAGCTCCTCAAGCCGAAGGTGAGCGTTTTCTTCGTCCGTCAGCTCGTGGTGGACCGCCACTCACAGAGAAGGTAACTCTATCTCGAGGGGGAGTACTGCTTCCGTCCCAAATACTAACGCGTACGGCGTTGTGTTCGTGGCCGTCTTGAATGTAGTTCGATAAGCCCAAAGGGCTTCTTGCAGCCTCTCGTGCCAGTCTCTCTTATTCCGGGAAACGGTCTTTTTTATGATCTTCGTCAAGGTCTTATTGAAGGCCTCGGCCAGACCGTTAGCTCGTGGGTTGTAGACTGAAGAATATCTCCAGTCTATATTGTGCTGCTGCGCGAAGCGGCTAATCTTATGGCTTCTGTAGGCTGGCTCGTTGTCGGAGATAATCCGCCGTGGGGTTCCGAACCGATAGATGACGTGCGTTTTGAAGAAATGGAGGATATTCTCCGTCTTCACTTCCCTCAGCGGTATTGCTTCTGCCCATTTGGAGAAGTAATCAGTTGTCGCCAGGATAAAACGATGTCCCCAGGATGATGCTGGCTCGATGGGGCCGACTATGTCAGTCCCCCACATTTCGAATGGCCAACTAGCCACCGTTGGATGTAGTGGATTCAGATGTTGGTGGATAAAGTCTCCGTAGATCTGGCACGAGTGGCATTGCTTCGCATACTCGAGGCAGTCCTGGATCATCGTGGGCCAGTAGTAACCCATCCGTTTAATTTTTAACTTCATCTTTGGGCCTGCTTGGTGAGAACCGCAAAGTCCGTCGTGGACTTCCCGAATGACTCTTTCCGCTTCGTCAGGTCCTAAGCATCTCAGCCATAGAGAATCAAACGATCTCTTGTATAGAGTATCGTTGACGAAGGCGAAAGATAGAGCTCGTTTCATGAGCTGATGCCTTGAGGATGTATCTTTCGGCATTCGGTGGGACTTAAAGTAGTCTACGAAGACTTCCCTCCAGTCCTCAGCCTTCTCACGATCTTTTATTTGTAGGGTCATCTGCTCAGTCGCTCCCTTTTCTTTAGATAATTCCGGAGGTATTTTTGCCGGGGCAAGCACTCGACGGCTTTGTACCACGATTCTTACATCATCGAGGTTTTCGTCCGCCAGTTCTTTAGCAAGTTTGGCTAACGCGTCTGCTTTGCTGTTTTCCGCGCGTGGTATGTTTTCCAAAGTATAGGAGGGAATTTGGGTCAATAGTTGTTGCACTTTTTCTCCGTACTTCACCAACTCCGGTTTGCACGTTTGGTAATCACCATTTACTTGACTAACAACCAGTTGAGAATCCCCGTATATAAGGAGGTCTTCAATTCCCAGGTCGATGGCGATTTCGAGGCCTGCTATCAGAGCTTCGTATTCAGCTTCGTTGTTTGTCCTCGGCTCTGTTAGGAGAAGGCGAAGCGCATTATCCCTCCTTGTGGAGTTGCAAAGATGAGGCCTATCCCCGATTTGATTATTGGGATACCTTGTTTCTGTTTCTTTACGGAGGACGCTCCATCGAAATAGAGTTCCCATCGGGTGCTACCGCCGCCAATCGCATCAAATGCATGCTCGTCCGGCAAATCACAGTTCAGAGGAGAATCGGCCGGCATCGGGTGCTCAGCGAGGAAATCGGCAATGGCTTGGCCTTTTACTGCCTTGAGAGGTTGATACGTTATCGAGAATTCCATCAAGAGCAGGGCCCATTTAGCGAGTCGTCCCGTCAATATGGCTTTTGACATCAAGTATTTAAGGGGATCCACCTTTGAAATGAGACGGACTTCATGCGCCAACGCATAGTGCCTGAGCTTTGTTACCGCGAAGATTAAGGCCAAGCAATGTTTTTCAATGGGAGAGTAGTTGCTTTCTGCCCCCAGTAGAACTCGACTTAAATAGTAGAGTGCTCTCTCTTTTCCCTGATCGTTCTCTTGTGCCCATAATGCGCCCAAGGAACCTTCGAGGGCGGTCGTATAAAGAATGAGGGGCTTTCCCTTGACCGGCGCGGCTAACACCGGAGGGTTCTGCAGGTACTGCTTGATCTCGTCTAGTGCACTTTGGCATTTGTGATCCCAAACGAATGGAGTTCCCTTTTTCATCAGGTGGCTGTAAGGACGGCATTTGCCTGAAAGATTGGCGATAAACCGCCGGATGTATGCGAGCTTCCCTTGGAGGGACCGCAACTGTTTAAGGGTTCTCGGCGGAGGCATTTCCATGATCGCTTTAATCTTTGACGGATCTATTTCAATACCTCGTTGTCGAACGATGAATCCCAGGAATTTGCCCGAGGAGACTCCAAACGCGCATTTGAGGGGATTCATTTTCAAATTATATTGCCGAAGGCGTTGAAATACAGTCTCCAGGTGGTTTAAATGCTCTTCGTATGACATGCTCTTTACTACGAGGTCATCGATATAGCACTCGACGATGTCATGTATGAGGTCGTCGAAGATCTTTGTCATGGCCCTCTGATAGGTAGCGCCAGCGTTCTTTAGACCAAAGGGCATAACCCTGTAGCAGAATATACCCAAAGGGGTCCGGAAAGCGGTGTGCTTCTGGTCTTCGGGATGCATCTTTATCTGATTGTATGCTGACGAACCGTCCATAAAGGAGAAAACCTCGTGAGTGGACATGTTATCTATCATTAGCTCTGTTACCGGTACTGGGAAATCATCCTTCGGACAGGCTTTATTGAGATCCCTGAAATCCACGCATATGCGTACCGTCCCATTCTTCTTCATTACCGGGACGATATTGGCGATCCAATCGGGATATTGGACCTCTTGGATAAATCCAGAATCGATCAGCTTCTTGACTTCGGCGTTGATGCTCATCTCAAGCTCGAGCCGCATCCTTCTTGGCGCCTGCTTGACTGGCTTGATATCTGGGGATATTGCTAATTTATGCACAGCAACCTCCGGATCTAAACCTGGCATCTCGGAGTAGTTCCACGCGAAACAATCTTTATGCCACAGAAGCACGTTCTTTAACGCGGCCACCCTTTCTTCAGAGAGTAGCTCGCTGACAAATGTCGGTCGCGGGTCATCCGCCGATCCCAACTCAATCTTCCTGAGGTTATCTGCCGTAGTATGTATACCGTCTTCCAGTTCTTTTGGAGTGGGCGGAAATTCTGAGATCACCTCATCATCGTCGTTCTCAAAGCACTGGAGAAGGTCATCCTTATTCTCGCGCTCTTCTTTTAATATCGTAATCGTATAACAGGTGCGAATCCGCTCCCAGGACCGAGGCGGATCCGGTTCTGTTCTTGCGGCCTTGGGTTCATGCTTTTGTGGCGGCGTTACCCTCCAGCCGTTGGATAAAGCGAATTTGCCCCGTTGGTACTGGTCCTCGACCCAGTTCTTGAATGTGAAGCAGTCCTCGGTAGGATGTCCTATGGCTCGGTGATAAGAGCAATAGCTCAAACGAGAAGCCTTGTTAGCTTGCTCAGGGTGTCTAGACTCTGGAAGCGCGATCATTTGATGTTTTAAAGCGAGCTTGAGTAACCTCTCCGTCTTGTCTCGGGGGAAGGAGTACGCTCGACTCGTCTTCTTCATGAGGGACGAATTCGAGCCGTGCAGTACCCGATCACGTAACCCTCTAATCCTGCGTCGTTGTTGTCGGCTCCTCTTCCCACTTCTTAATTTATTTCCGTCTCCGCATTGGGCCTTTCGTACAACGGGTTGACAAAGATGAGCATCTTTGTCTTTTGGAGCCTGTTGAAATAGGCGTTGCGTCCCGGCCTTCTCGTAGATGGCCATCTCGCGGTTGTGGTCTTCCCGAGCTTTCTGACCCATTTTCCTGATAGGCTTGTCCGTTCGTTCTTCAAACGACGGACTCGGTGCTTCAATCGCGGGGTCTGGTTTTGATGAGGGGTTGGCATCTCCTGACGAGGCGTCCTCTTCTTCATCAAAGGTGTATATGGCGTAGTTACTGTGGGCCCGTTCCCGTTTTCCCGCTCTCGCGTATCCAAGCCCGAGTGTTTCCATTTTCCCGTTGGGCAATTTGCGTTGAGTTCCGGGGACATCCCAAATCTTGTTGTAGAACCGAGCCTGCCGAACAGTCTATTTTAAGGGTATTCCCTGGCGCTTCAATAGCTTCTTTAATCCATTTGTATAGTATCTAGGCGGACGGATGGGTTGGAGCCTGTCAGGTGTAGCATCCGCGCCATGCCAGATCTCTTTCTCTACTTTCGACTCTGAGGATCGGTAGAATAGGATCACTTTCTCACCCCTTTGCCTGGGAAGGACGTAAAATGTTTGCAAGTCCTGCACATTATGAGCTTGCAGTGTGTCGAGCTCCTTGTAGTGTTCTCGCGGTACCATGGTGATTTGCAAACTATGGTCATCGCCAGGGGGTGCTTGTATTGACAGCCGATTGGAGAACACAGCATTAACTTCATCCTCTGAATCACTTCCGAAGACCAGCATGGGGGCGGGCGTCCCCAGGTTGTTGCGTTGAGATGGCCCTGCATAAACTATCTCTTCCTCTTCTTCGGTATTGCTCCCGAAAACAGGGATGGTGGCGGCGGTTTTGTTCTCCGGGTCGCGACACTTTTCTGTATCCTCGAAATCTGGCAAAAAGTACTTCGCATCTTCGTATTTGCGGACTTCGTTCACGGAAAATGGGTTCAACTCACCTGTTACAGTATACTCGAAACCATCTTTAAAGTACTTCATACACTGATGTTGTGTAGAAGGGATGATGTTGTACTCGTGTAGCCAAGGACGGCCGAGCAAGGCGTTGTAGCAAGTCTTGGCGTCGATGACATGGAATTTGATGTCCGTGATGAGAAGTCCAAAGCGTAATGCTAGTATCACAGATCCGAGAGTCCGTGACGATTGTGAATCGAAACCAGAGATAGTAATTTTGTCACGAGCGAGGTGTTGCACACTCATGCAGATTTCCTTCAACACCCGAACATTAAGGAGATTGACGGAGGATCCATTATCCACCAGGATCTTGCCTATCTTGATATCATGGCAGTATCCGGAGACATATAGGGGACGGTTGTGGTCGCACGTCCCGAGAAGGAGGTCTTCATCACCGAAAGTGATATCGGCCGTATGCACTTCCACCAGTTCATCCTTCATCTTTTCAGTGGCGAGGAAGGCTTGGAATTGCTCAGGTTCTTGTAACGCCTTAATTAGTGAGTCTCGCGCTTCTTTTGATAATAGGAGGGCATCGAGAATGCTAAGCTGAGAAGGTAGCTTCCTTAGGTGCGCGAGGATGTTATAGTCCACCTTACCCTTCCTGGGAGGGTCTTTGGTAGTTAGTTCTTTCATGACTTGGTCATCTAAAATGATATCCTTAGTGACCTTTTCCTTTCCCTTATCTTTTCTATTCGCGGGCCCGAGATTCTTTTCTGGGAGTGTGCGATTGCGCAGCTGAATGTTTTCGCAGGCTTCCGATTTCTCCTCTTTCCCTAAAACGAACTCTTTAAAGAGAGGGCCCAGAGCCATTTCTTCATCAGAGTCGCTCCTAAAGGTGAGAACTTGTGACCCCTCGGCGTGAGCCATATAACAGTTGCCAGTAGTTCTGTTGTGCCCTTCGACAGTGCTTCTTTGCTCCCGACGGATCTTGCGTTTCATGCGCTTAACATGTTGCCGACGAGCAACATATCCTTGCCACCATATCTTAAAGGCGTCGCACTCCTCCGTGGGGTGTGAGATTTTCCGATGATATGCGCAATAATCAGGGTGCCTCTCCACCCCATCGTGCGTGTTTCCTTCCGAGGGTGGTAGCTTCATTCCCATTGACATAGCTTTGGCAAACCTTTTCCTCGTCTTGAATATCTTCTTGTCTACTTCGAATGCCTTTCGCTCTGACAGGGGTAGTTCAACTCTTTCGTTCAGTCGCCCGCCTTTGGTTCCTTCTGACGTTGCCATCTCACGCTCCTGATCCGCTTTACTCTTTAGACGAGTCTCGTCCAGAAAGGCATTGATCATTTCATTTGTTGGCCACACACGCTTTGGTTCAGGCTCTGCCCCCAGTTTCTTAGTGCCTGGAGTTTTCTCATCATCGGTAAACGAGTGGGAGATTACGTTACAACTCGCCACACACTCTTCGGATTCATCCGATGAGCTCTCTTCATCATCTCCCTCTTGAAAAATGTGGTTGAGGAACTCTTGCAGTGTGACAGGAGTTCGCGCCTTTTGATTGTATTCTTCCAGCGCGTCAATTTGCTTCTGCAATTTTGTGTGCTCGTTTCCAAGCTTCGCGGGCTTCTTGGATTTCTTCTTCTTTTTCTTCGAAGATTTTGACGGTCGGGCGTGAGTATTTGGGCCATTATCGCGAGTCTTCGTAGTTGGGCGGGGCTTCAACATCCCTTCGATAATTTGAGGTTCAAGAGAGTCCTTCCATTCGATCACGGGGCACGCATGAAGGTCTCTCAGCATTCTTTTGGTTTTAGTTGATAGCACGACCTCCCATGGAGCTTCTTCAATAAAGGAGCAGGTTGCCCCCGGTGTATCTGCTTTCTTAGGAGTATGCGGCTGTGGTGGGTTCACCTTCCACTTTTCGGACAGTACAAACTTCCCCTGGAGGTATTGATCTTCAATCCATCCTTTGAAAACGAAGCAATCCTCAATCGGATGGCTTACCGTTTGATGGTAAGGGCAATAGTTGGGGTTATTCACCTCACTGGGTTGTGGCGGTCGCCTTGGATTTGGCAAGTTTATAAGTATGTTACGTACTGCCAGCTCAAATAACCGTTTCGTCTTGTCCCGTGGGAACGAGTAGGGACGTTTCATCTTCTCATTATAATACCGGCGTCTTTCTTCCAGTTGATCTGCCGGTTTCGGGGCGTTAGGTTGCTGCTGGGCATTCGCGACGAAGGTTGCCCTTCCTTTACCCTTGTCGTTCCGAGGTTCCGACTTCGGGGGAGGTGGTCTATGACCCATCTGGTCCATCTGAGCCAACTTGTCGATTAAGGCCTGGAATGTGGTTGGCTTAAAGAACATCATAAACTGGGAGATAGTCGCGTGGGGGTCTAGGGTTCCCACGAACATGCCCACTGCGGGTGCTTCCTCAATGCGTTGCTCGCATCTCGACCACAAATTCCACCAGTGTATAGCATACTGGACCCAGGTTTCGCCTGGTTTTACCCGGGCGTTAATCAATGCAGTTATTGGAGTGCGTTCGCTGGCACTTGCGAATCGCTGAGTGAACAACAGCTCCATTTCAGCGAACGTTTTGATAAAATCGTTCGGGAGTTTCGAATACCATTCGAACGCCGTTTCTGATAAGCTGCCCACGAACTGGTGGAGCAACAGTTTATCATCACCGCCGGTGTTACCGCAGAGGGCCCGGAACTAGGCGACATGTTGATGGGGGTTTCCGGTCCCCTTATACACGTGGAATTTTGGTATCGTATAGCCTTGCGGGTATTTGATTTGGTCGTACCAGCTCGGATACGGCCGCCCCGTTTTTACGACTTGACCAGCTGCCTCAGTCGCATGATGAACCCGGATTTGCTGAGCTATGTAGTCAACCAAGTCAGCCTTAGAGATTGCCTCCTCCTTGGCCGTTGAGAGGGCTGGTGGTGGATTTGACGTCTCTCCTCGGTCGTCTTCAAGAACGATTGGGGGATCCTCGGAGGGTAAGTCCTGCTGGATCACCATGCCTATCATATCTTGGAAGAGAAGGCCCATACGTTGTATGTTGGCTGCTTGTTCAGCAGCCTCTTTGTCCTTTTTCTCCAGTATCCGGCGAAGAAATTCAGCGTCGGTTTCTTCCTCCTGGCGTGCGTCCGAGGACGTCCCTGGGCTTTCTTTTGGCCTGGTAAGTGCGGCCATAGCATTCATCATTTCCTGAAGCTTTTGTTGCTGCTCCTGGGCTTTCGTCACAGATCGGGTAAGCGGTCGGTAGCCTGTAGAAGTGCGGCTTTCCTCCTTTCCAGAGGCCATGTAAACAGTGTGCACCACCATGCCCCCAGACTTCGGGCGTCTGGGCTCAGTGCTTTTAGCCGTCGTTGCATGCTGGGGGGTCTTCCCTGTCCTCCTCCTTTTATGAGCCATGGAGGTTGAGGGGGCCGTTGAGGTGGGCGTCCAGACAGCCTTTCGGGGTTTAGCCTGGTGACCAGCCTCCGGTTGGATTTTCAGCTTGTTGTGCTGGCGGGAGAAGTTTGGATCGATGATCGAGTCTCGGGCCTGCCGCCAAACCTTATAGATTTTGGAAGACAGCCGTTGAGGGGATCGGGGCTGTTCTGATTTTATCTCCACAACCTTTTTTGATGGGGGAGAAGACCTCTTCAGCACTGCAGTAGGAGAATTCCTCCGCACCTTATTTAGCATCTCGAAGCTGTTCCCAGTTGGAACAGCAGCATTAACTTCTGCCATCGGGGTTGATGGGGTTAGCCCGGAGGGGGAGTTGCCCCCAGCCTTCCTTACTCGGCGCCAATGGCGACGTCGAGCGTATCGAGCGGACGGTATGGGGTCAGCGGTAAGAATGGTTTCGTCTTGCCCCCTGTGTGGGTGGGTGGTCGCTGTTGGTGTTAGCCTGTCAAAGACCGATGTCTTTTGGGTAGCAGGAGCGGGAGCTGAAGCCGTCAACCTTGTGAAGACCGATTTTGTGGCCGGAGAAGCCGCCTTGACGATTTCGGGGGCAGGAGCGGCCACTTTCTTAGAAACAGCCTTCTCTGAGATTGTAGGCCCCATGATGAGTTCGCAGGATTTCTGGCCCAATCTAGCAAAGACCGAGGCGTTGACGTTGGGCGACTCGTTGAGAGGAGCCGCGGCAGGGGTAAGACGATCAAAGACCGACTTCTTGAGAGCTTCCTTTGTCAGCACCGGCGCCGCGAAGCTTGATGGTGGGAGTATAGTCCTAAAGAACAATCCGGTAGTGGCTTGAGTTACTTGGTCCACCGGCATTGTGAACAACGAAGCAGCTTGGGGTCCGTAGGCTATACCTCCTGGCGAGGTAAAGCGTTGGTCGCAATTGCAGTCTGAGCAGTTGGAGGATTTCGCAGAAGTAGAAGCCATCGATCCTTTGCTTTCTGCAATAAGCAAGATGCCAATTCTTAGTATCTTGAAACCCAAGGGCAACTATTAGCGAACCGCGATTGGTTCGCGAGTCACGACACACGAAGTGTGGAGTGGAAAGAGGAAAAGGTCCCACCGGGCGTGCCAGAATCTGTTCCCCTCCGAACGGCGGCCTGGGGCTCGAGGCGTCCGGGCCTGAGGTTCGGGGCAGATGCTAATTGGTGCTATCCGTCCACCTCTCCGAAGATGCCAAGTTGATTTATGGCACCGTGTATCGGAGGTTTAGACGGATGCGGCCGATGTAGCAAACTTCGTCAGATTCCCCCTCGTTGAGGGGTTTTTGATTGTGGGGACGCTCTTCCCTGCAGGCGCAAGCCCCTGCAGTTAATTACGCTACCGCATCGCGGTAACAACTTTCTCCTTCTCCAGCTGGTCACTTCGTGTCGTGGGTGTTTGTTTTGTTTTTATTGCCCGTGGATTGTTTACGGAGACTGAGTTATGTCGTCGCCCGTAGGGCGTGGACTGGTCCAAATCCGTGTTTATCTTAGATTTGGGTTTGGGGGTTTGGTTTGAGGATACGTCAGCCATACTTGAGGCTAAGATCAACTCAAACGTTTGTTAAGGATACGTTAGTCTAACGTTGAGGCTAAGATCAACTTAACGGGATCGTTTAGATCCGACAAAAGAGCATTTGGGCTCTATTATTCCAGTTTAGGGACATAGTGGTCCATCGTATGTGTGGCCGTCGGGACCCGTCACCTCTCTGACGACGTTGAAGGATTACAACGACGGATGTCAGAGGAGTTCAGAGATGTACCCTCGAGCCAGAGTTAATTAGGGGGATTCATAGTCCAGTCTGTTTAAGGGTTTAAGGATACGTTAGCCATCTTTAAAGCTAAGATCAACTTAAACGGGACCGTTTAGATCCGACAAAAGAGCACATGGGGCTCTATTGTTCTAGTTTAAGGACATTGCGGTCCATGGGTAGTTTAAGGACATTGCGGTCCATGGGTAGTTGTTCATAACATAATATTGCATTTTGTATTCCCCATTCTTATGCATTTTACAATGAAAACAGGTGCTTTTGACGCATGTCTGCTACATGTTACAGGTTACAGGTTCTTGGACAGAAAACAGTGAAAATGATGAAAAGACGATGCAAAAGTGGGCTTTGACCAACAAACAAAAGACTCTTGATCAAACCTACATCAAAGATAAAGTTTACAAAATGCAAGGTCCAAGATCGCGAAGCCACGGTTAAAGTCTACCACAATTCTTCACTGGAAAATCTGGAATAGAATCAGAAGCTATGTTAAAGAAATAACCAAAGAATAAGGAAGTATAAAAATCCCAGAACAAGCCCAGAAGTTTTCATCCACTGTTCCTACCATTGGGCCGCGGAACCGCGGCCAAACCCATGCTGGGGCCGCGGATCCGCGGCCATTAAGGGGCTTCAGTGGATTAAATTTTTACCATAAATCATTTAGGCGCTGAATGGGTCTTCCTAAGGGCAAATTTGTAAATGTAGACATGCGGATCAAAATGTAACCTAGGGTTTCCTATTCTCTATAAATAGGAACTCTAATCATTGTAATTTCTTATGCCTCCTTTTAATAATAAATTTTAGAATTCTTTTGGAGAGCATCGGTGTTTCTTTTCAATTCATGAATTCAGATCTGACAACCCTGCGTTGATGATTGGAGAGATGCATCTGTAAGTAATTTAATTTCTTGCCCTAGTTTAGATTTCAATTCCTGCCCTAGGTAATTTTCATTCTCTGCCCTAGATAAATGTTCTTCAATTCCCTAATGAGCGAGTAGTCTCCTCGCTTGTTAGGGTTAGATCTGGGGAAGGTTTGAGAGACGAAGATCTCTCATCCCCTTTCTTGCCCGTCATATATTTTTATAGGACTCCATGCATACCTTCTTATTCCGCTCCCTACGGCACTCTACCCACGAGTTAGCGGTGATATCGTAGTATAAAGGCCCGGATTTTAAGGTTTTCCATGGAGGTTAGGGTAAAGATTAAGAAAGGAAGGACAAGGATCTAGAGGAAGAACAATCTTCCCAATCATCCTAATCCCTTTTATTAATATTTACCATAACACCTAATTAGATCTTCATATGGGTATAGAAAGCGGTGAGATTTATTGACTTTCCAAACTTAACCTAGACCTAACCCTAGCAAGATTTAGATATAGATTAATTCAATTTTTAGATTCAATAACAACTCCGAACACCCTTCGGAATTAACTCGTAAGAACGAATCGGAGATTCACAACATCCCTGTGGACCGACCCGTACTCACCGGCTAGCTGCAAAGCGACGCCGTTCTTGATTGCGGTTACAAATATTTTTGATCTATCTTTTAGAAAGCGCAAGCACGCTAAATCACACCAATCAAATGGCGCCGTTGCCGGGGATCGAACCCGGGTCACCCGCGTGACAGGCGGGAATACTCACCACTATACTACAATCAAATGGCGCCGTTGCCGGAGATGGCGTAGAATTTTCTTTTCGCAATTTCGGGTTAATCATAAAATTTAAAAAATCATAAAAATCTAAAAAATCCAAAAAAAATATATATAAAAATATATCAATTGTTATTTTTTGGAAAGGGTACTTTGTTGTGTGATATCTTGCAGGAACAAACTCGGATCTGGAAATTTACAGAAAGACAAACAGAAAACTAAATATCAAAACAGAAGGGAACTACGAAATCAGAGCAGCAGAATTTTTCCCGAGAACCAAGCCCTCCATTTCGCCGCCCTTCCGCCGCACTAACCCACTTTAGACCGCGGATCCGCCGCGGTCTTGGAGTTTCAGAACGTCAAAATTTTTCTGGGGACCCGCGCCCGCTCCTTCACCGCGGAACCGCGGCGGGAGACCCCTTTTGGCCGCGGTTCAGCTGCTCTCGGGTGACGTCATCAGGTGAAAATTCCTCTGTAAGCTTCTCTGGTCTTTCTATGGAGATCTAGATATATCTTTTCTGAAATATTCCTGCAGGATTTTGTGCGCCTTAAAAATATATTCCCTTCCAAATAACGATCTTGTGCAGGATTTTTGGGCCCCGCTTGAACTAAATTGATTGCAAGAAATATTTTGCTGTTAATTCTTTCCAAATAAAGATTCTTGTGATATGCTTCAAATAATAACCAATTGCAAGTAATATTTTGTTGTTGCATATCTTTTCTATAAAATATTTTGTTGTTGCATATCTTTTCTCTAAAATCTTGTTGCAACAAAAAATTTTCCAAATAAAAAAAAATGAAAATAACAAGGACAAATATTTTGTAGAGCTTGCAAATTTTTTTATTAGCCCCAAATAAATCCTTGCACCATCCAAACTTCCTTCTTGTCACCTTTCTTCTTCTAACATGGGTACCCCACACAATAAATCACTTGCCGAACTTTGGTATCCTGAACCTAATTTTGCGTCATATGTCAATGTGTTCGGTCAATTTAAAGACGATCCTTCCATGCCTAAAAAATCTTTGAAAGATCATATAGAGGAGTCTAGGAGAAACAGTTTGAATTTTCAACCCACTTTGTGTCAACCGAGTCAACCTTTACCATCTACATATGTTGATACCACTTCTTCAAGTCCTTCTGTCACTCCTAGGCCGATGTCCATTGCTGAGCATATTGCTCAAGCTCGCAGTCGATCTTTCACCCCTCTCCACTCATCTAGTTCTAGGGATCCACAAGACTATTCACCTTTTTATCCATATGTTGACCCTACCCCTGTCCAATCACCCACTTCCTACCAGTCCTACCCGACCTTCCCACCTTCACTAGACACTGCTTCTACACAGCCTTTTGGGAGTTTCACATATCCAAACAATTTCGAATCTTTTGCCGAAACCCCTTTACCACCAAAGTCTAGTTTGGAAGAGGCGTTGGAGGCGTATATCACAGCAACAAACAAAATGGTTAGGAATGTGGAAGCGTCCGTGGCCGCCCTTATGCAACCTGCTGAACCGGTAGCTAGTTTCCCGCTAGCCCCAAATTTTTCAATGTATGAGGAGGCAGTTGGACAGAGTGAGAATGAGAGAGGATTTCCAAATCAAACCTACCCTTACCCAATTGAAGCCCACAACTCCAGTTTTCCATCGAATGTCTTAAATGATTCACAAGTTCAAAATAAAAATGAGTTGTGTGATTTTGTAGTGTTTGATTTGCCAGATTGTGAGGAACCCCTTTCGAGTGAAACCGCACCTAATCCTTTCGATCTTTACACCTCCACTCTAGAACCTAAATCTATAGATATCCATGCTTTTGATGAGGTGTCTAAAGAAATTGATTTTCACTTGATTGAGGATATAGACGCCGGGAATATTTCGGATGATGAACCTGTCGATTTACTTAAGATTTTATGTTCAAATTATCATCCCGAGTTATTAAATGTTTCTCCCGAATCTCATATGCGTCTTGATTTTGATGATAATGGCATGGATGAGTTGAATATTGAGGATAGTATTGAGGAGAGTCTTGAGGATGATATTGAGGTTGAATCATTTTTGTTTGATGTGTCTGATTTTCCAATTCATCCTCATGAACCTTTGACTGTTATATCACCCTCCCTCCTTCCCATCGTTCCGACCCCGCTTGAAGACTGTGAGCTTGAAACCTTTTCCTTTGAATCTGACACAGTTCTCACAGATGATAACACTTACGAGTGCTTCACTTTTTCGGACGATGTTGATGACTCACCGCCCGAATTTGAGTCCTTTACATTTTCAGATGAGCCATCAGACTCGGTTGATTATAGTAGTTTCGAACCATTAATGGAATCTTTCAAGTTTGAAACAGTTTACTACGGTGAGAAAGATACTATCCCTAATTCACTCCCTTTCGTCTCTCCCATTGTTCCGACCGAACAAATGACCGTTACGCTTTCATCTCCTATACCAAGTTCGGCGTACCCATGTTTTCTTGCGAATCTTGAGGGATTTGATCCCATTTCTCGACGAGTTGATAGGTTAGCGCAATCTCTTTTAACATATCGGTCATCACATATTGAGCTAATTTATTTACACCCTCAAGATCGTACTCCACTTCCTTCTTCTTTCCGCCATTCTTCTTCCCCACCGAGACCATATTCTCTTCTTCCTACACGGTCTCGCGTGCTTCTCATTTTCTTGCACCAGCTATACCATTTCCACGATAAGATTTTTGAATGGTTGGTGTTAACCTTTGGCTTGTGTAAGGCCAAGCTTAAGTTTGGGGGAATCTTTGTATATATGTATATATATTTTTGTTTTCTTTTTCTATAAAAAAAAAAAATTCAAAACATTAAAAATATAAAAAAAAATTATAAATAAATAAACAGGGGAGTATCGGTATTTTGACCCTCTTGGTTTAGCATGACAGTGAGGACACTGTCAAGTTCAAGTTTGGGGGTATGCTCGGTACGTCTTCTTCCTTTGCATTCATTTGTACATATTTTTGCATTTGCATATTTATTTGAAAACCCATAAAAATTTGAAAAATTTCAAAAATTATAAAAATTAATGTATTCAATTTTGGCTAATTGACTTGAGTTTGACAAATAGGTTAACTGGCTAGGAACAACTAGATCTTAGACTTAGTGAATTAAAAACCCTAAAGATAACCTTCTTTAAAGTTTAACGGTAGAAAGTATATGCCTTGTAGTTTATTTAGAAATAGGCAAATTTTGGGTTCACTTCTTGGGCTAAGTCGAAACAAGGGAAGAGTATTGATGTTCTTATTAGAGTATAAGTTTGAAAAATAGTTCCTAGCTTAAGTCTAGATTCTGAAAATGTATACCCTACAATTTGCACAATCACGCACCTTGAAACTTGGAATAGTAGAAGAGACCTTGAAATGCTCTTGTCTAAAGTCCTTAGTATGAAAAAGTGTGAATGAATAAAAAAAAATGGACACTGGTTTTTGTGATTACTTAAGGCTGCAAAAATAGAAAAATACTTAGCGAGGGTGCTTCATCACCTAGTGCCTTAGACCAACTGGTTTGGGAGTCACTGCTAAAGCCTTGGGTGTTGCAAAGACTAGGAAGTATACTTTAAAGTGCAAACGCATTTTGTAATCGGTCGTTGGTACCTCAAGAAGTATTAACGGTCGCATGAAGGATGTGTAAGCAAATTTCATTTAAATTCACCTACTAAGAAGTGCTTTGGACAAAGGACGAGAGTACGATTGCTTGATTTAAATTTCCAAGTGTAGAGGTGATTTATACACACACGTGGGGATATGTGATTGGAATTTAGATAAGAGAGAGGAATGAAGAATAGAACTTGTATCTTTAGTAGAGTTGATAGAAATTCCTAAGTCGAGATGGAATCCTAGAATGAAAACTTAAGAGATGCCGAAAGCTAAGTAAGTCTATAGGATATATATAATCTTAAGTTAAATAATGAGGAAGTGTGAATAATGTGGGTGGATAATTTGCGAGTCAAAAGATAATAGAATTCCTTGTTAGAAAACCTAATTGGAGAACAAAAGTCAATGGGCCGAATTGATAGGATTTTGTGGGTAGTATCCGCTGAAAACCCTCAGGAGACAACACTCCTCCTACTAGGGACACCTAGAGGTTTAACGGCTTGTTGCACGAGCTCAGTGCAATCGCGTTTCCCTGCGAAAGTGCGGTTAGGTTTTTTGTAGAGAATAAAAAAAATAAAAAATAAGTTTGCTCGAGGACGAGCAAAAGATAAGTTTGGGGGTATTTGTTCATAACATAATATTGCATTTTGTATTCCCCATTCTTATGCATTTTACAATGAAAACAGGTGCTTTTGACGCATGTCTGCTACATGTTACAGGTTACAGGTTCTTAGACAGAAAACAGTGAAAATGATGAAAAGACGATGCAAAAGTGGACTTTGACCAACAAACAAAAGACTCTTGATCAAACCTACATCAAAGATAAAGTTTACAAAATGCAAGGTCCAAGATCGCGAAGCCACGGTTAAAGTCTACCACAATTCTTCACTGGAAAATCTGGAAGAGAATCAGAAGCTATGTTAAAGAAATAACCAAAGAATAAGGAAGTATAAAAATCCCAGAACAAGCCCAGAAGTTTTCATCCACTGTTCCTACCATTGGGCCGCGGAACCGCGGCCAAACCCATGCTGGGGCCGCGGATCCGCGGCCATTAAGGGGCTTCAGTGGATTAAATTTTTACCATAAATCATTTAGGCGCTGAATGGGTCTTCCTAAGGGCAAATTTGTAAATGTAGACATGCGGATCAAAATGTAACCTAGGGTTTCCTATTCTCTATAAATAGGAACTCTAATCATTGTAATTTCTTATGCCTCCTTTTAATAATAAATTTTAGAATTCTTTTGGAGAGCATCGGTGTTTCTTTTCAATTCATGAATTCAGATCTGACAACCTTGCGTTGATGATTGGAGAGATGCATCTGTAAGTAATTTAATTTCTTGCCCTAGTTTAGATTTCAATTCCTGCCCTAGGTAATTTTCATTCTCTGCCCTAGATAAATGTTCTTCAATTCCCTAATGAGCGAGTAGTCTCCTCGCTTGTTAGGGTTAGATCTGGGGAAGGTTTGAGAGACGAAGATCTCTCATCCCCTTTCTTGCCCGTCATATATTTTTATAGGACTCCATGCATACCTTCTTATTCCGCTCCCTACGGCACTCTACCCACGAGTTAGCGGTGATATCGTAGTATAAAGGCCCGGATTTTAAGGTTTTCCATGGAGGTTAGGGTAAAGATTAAGAAAGGAAGGACAAGGATCTAGAGGAAGAACAATCTTCCCAATCATCCTAATCCCTTTTATTAATATTTACCATAACACCTAATTAGATCTTCATATGGGTATAGAAAGCGGTGAGATTTATTGACTTTCCAAACTTAACCTAGACCTAACCCTAGCAAGATTTAGATATAGATTAATTCAATTTTTAGATTCAATAACAACTCCGAACACCCTTCGGAATTAACTCGTAAGAACGAATCGGAGATTCACAACATCCCTGTGGACCGACCCGTACTCACCGGCTAGCTGCAAAGCGACGCCGTTCTTGATTGCGGTTACAAATATTTTTGATCTATCTTTTAGAAATCGCAAGCACGCTAAATCACACCAATCAGTAGTTTAAGGACATTGCGGTCCATGGGTAGTTTAAGGACATTGCGGTCCATTGTTAGTTTTAAGACATCTCGGTCAAGGTTAAGGACGTCATAGTCCATGGGTTTAAGGACTCCACAGTCCGGTATGTGCTCTGGATGCTTCACACGGGTTCACTGCCGTGCTAGGCGAGGACCAGGCTCCGCTCTGGACGTTTTCCACGGAGTCAAAGAGTGACGTTATCCGCGTTCCACGTAACCAGGAATTTTGCATTAGACATGGGTTTAAGGACTCCACAGTCCATATCATGGGTGGTCGTCGGGACCCGCCACCTCTTTGAAGACATTGAGGGATTACAATGCCAAGTATCAAAGGAGTGAAGAGATGTACCCTAGAACCGGAATGGCTTAAGTAGTCTTTGGCCCAATTTGGGGTCAAGACCGATTAATTATGTTATGAGCCCATTAGCCCAGTTAATTACGAATTGAAGACTCATGGCCTAGCTTGAGCTAACTCCTATCATATCTGGAATATTGGCTTCTTGTTGGTCCATTGAAGGAGAGGCTTTGCCTTTATCCATTTAGCCAATTGGGCCAAAGCCTAGTGTTAAACACTACAGAGCAATCAGTGTTGAACACTGGGAATGAGGTTGACAAGTTAGCGTTTAACACTAAAAGATAATTGGTGTTAAACACCAGCAACAAGGCTTTCAAATGATCATAAACACTAAAACAGATCAGTGTTGAACACTGGCAATGGAGATCTCAGATTAGTGTTAAATATTAAGGTAATCAGTGTTGAACACTGCGAATAAAATTCTTTGATTAGTGTTGAACACTAAGGCTCGACAGTGTTTCAATACTAGATTCGAGGGTTCCAATTTAGTGTTAAACACTAAGGCAAGAGGGGTCACGTGGCAACACGTGAGAGCGCCCTCCCTTCATTTATTCTGCTGAGATTATCGCATCTTTCTGAGCATCACGTGCCCTCACGTGACGGGCATTTAAATGCTTGTATGCTAAAGCTTCTGCTGAGGGTCACGTGGGTCACGTGGGGTGCTGCCTCGAAGGGGCTTTCTGTAGGTCTCTTGGGGGGTCACGTGGTGGCACGTGACCCTGCCTCTATGTATGTTGCTTAGAGGATCTGTTAATCTTTTTCCAGGAATTAAATTCCTCGTAGGGTTGAACCCTGACAATAATTTCAGAGGAATTAAATTCCTACTTCCTTTTGAAGATTTATATTCTGAGTAGAGTTGGACTCTGAATTTTCTGTAGGAATTAAATTCCTCATATATGTGAAGAACTGAATAGGGTTAAACCCTAATAAAAGCTTTTAAGGAATTAAATTCCCATTTTAAAGAATTATGATTAAGGGAATTAGATCCCCGCCGTTCCAACAGAACTGGGTTCTTAATTAGGGTTCAACCCTGTTTCTTTTTGTTCTGAAGGAATTAAATTCCCATAACACAGGGTCAAGCCCTACTTTTATCTTAAAGGAATTAAATTCCTATAGTTCTGTGAGAATTAAATTCTCATATTTCCATTCCCTCTTTATGTTTTGGATCTGCATGGCAGGATCTCGACCCATTGAGAATTAAATTCTCAACCTAAAGAGGAGATGTGCACTTTGCAGATCCTCTATCAAAGAGAGAAGAAATATGTTCTTCTGTTTTATATTATCAGAGTTAAACTCTGTTGAGAATTCAATTCTCCCTCCTTCAAAAAGCCTTCCCTTTCTTACCTAGGGTTTTCCTTTGCAGAAGCTCCGAATTCCTCAAAGCAATCAAGGCTCTCTCCTTTTTTTTTTCTTTCTCCGCGTATATATCCCTTTTTTTTGTATCTCTTGGCTCCTATTTATAGGAGAAGCAGCCGAATAATTAGTTTTTTGATGAATCTTCCTTGAGATATTTGATTTGCATCCATTATTCATTCTGGACCTTTAGATTATTAGGTGAATTTTATTCACCATTGGATTTCGAATCCGGGGATTCTTCCTTGTTATTTCGGTTAGATTTAAAGGGGAAATCTTTCCAAACCTGAGATTTTCCCATAGATAGACGATATTTAATCACCTCTAAATCCTTAATCCGATCGGCTCCAGATAATCACTTTCCTTTGGAAAGATTTGAATCTCCTTCAGAATTTAATTCTGTTAACAAAACGGGCTTTGAAAGCCGGTCACGTGTGACCACGTGACCCCCTTGGAACGAGTCTTCCTCTTTCTTTTTATTCTCTGTCTTCTGGTTGTTGTTCAGTCATCACGTGTCAACACATGACCCTTGGTCACGTGTGAACACGTGACCCCTGTCTGGAGCCTCTTTCTTTGATCTAACTGGAGGACGAGTCTGCTGCTTTGAGCGTCACGTGCCAACACGTGACCTCTTCTGAAGCCTTTTCCTTGACTTGATCAGGGAACCTTTTCCTTGACTTGATCAGGGAACCAATGTGCCTTTTCCGCTGCTTTTATATGTCACGTGTCAACACGTGACTGCTGGTCACGTGTAAACACGTGGCCCCCTTTTCTGAAGCTTTTCCCATAAGCTTTTCTGATTTTAAATCAGGAAACAATGAGTACAAGGCACTTTCTAATAGCGCAAAGCGCATTTGATCAAATTTAAGATCAAAGAACAAATTTATGTTCTTCTTAAAGGAGGCTTTGCCTCAAGATTCAGGAACAAAAGTTCTTGTTTTATAAAAGGGCTCTGCCTTTTGTAGATCAAGGATCTGTGAATGAAGTAAATACTTCTTTTATTTTTTTATGATTAGATCTTTTGATTTTTTTTCTTTTTATCAAAGACCTTGGTCTTTTGTAGATCTATGATCTTTTTAGAAGATGGTTCTTCTTTTTACGAGATGGTTTCATCTCTGTTGTTCAAGAACTAGTTCTTTACCTTGAAGATGAAGAAATGATCTTCTTTTTTCTAAGAGCTTGCTCTTCTTTCTCTTTGAGTTTTTCTCAAAGTTTGCAAAGGGTTTTCTCTATATGAGTCTTGAAGTCTTGGGGCCTTTATATATGGCCAATTGATTTGTTAAATCAGTTTTAAGAGATCTTTCTCTGATTGATTTGGGAATATTTCCCACCGTTGGATCTTTGATCCTAAGGCTTCTGCTTTGCAGAAGATAATTTTCTTGTTTTAATAAGATTAGAAAGATCTTTCCATAACAGAATTTTAATTCTGATTAATAATTTATTATTATTAGATCTTTTGATCTAACGGTGGGGATTTTTTAATTTCAGCGCTGGCGCACCTACGTTCGACACGTGGCGCGCAGCGCAGAGCGCAGCGCAACTGCTCTAGCGCACCCGTGTTTGACACGTGGCGCGCAGCGCAGTGCGTAGCGCAACTGTGCTAGCGTATCCGTGTTTGACACGTAGCGCGCGGCGCAGAACGCTAGATCTGAAGTGTTGCTTCAACTTTTGAGTTTAGAATTTTTAAACAGAGCTTTGCTCTGATTGGGGAAAGCCAAAGCGTCATTTCATTTCCAACCTTGGAATTTGAACAGAGCTTTTCTCTGATTGGGAAAACAAATGCCCCCCACCGTTGCGCTTACGTGGCCCATACGTGAGTGCGGCGGGGGTAGCATCTTAGCCGTTGAATCAACTTTTGGAAGTTGAAACGGCTCCCAATGCCTATAAATAGGACATTTGGTCCCTCAGATGATTTCCATCTTCTTCTTTTGAGAATTTTGTTCAGAGCACAGCTCTTCCATTCGAGAACTTCTCAAGAGCAGAAACTCTTTCTAAACTTACGTAAAATTTTAATAAATTTTAATGAGTTAGGGTTTTACCTATTCACAGAGCCTTGCTCTTTATAGATCTTTGATCTACAGAAAACCCATTTAGGGTTTCATTAGCAGAGCTTTGCTCTCATGAACCCATAGATCTAAAGAGATCTTTTCTTGGGGTTCCTTAACCCATGAATCAGAGCTCTGCTTTTTAGATTTCTTAATTTTCGATGAAGAACTCTTAAGAGTTTTTTCATGGACCTTGAAGATCTCAGAATTTTTAATTTATAAAAAATAATTTTAATTAATTCTTGATGGATTTTTCCATCATCATTACAGAGCCAGGCTCTTAGCATTCCCGGGGAATCTCTTTAAATTCCTTTCATAATTGACTTTGACAAGTGTCATTCCTGTCTGCAGAGCCTTGCTCTTGGGGAATTTAAATCCTTGACCTGAAGGGTTGCTTATTAAATGAGATTCCCTTTTTAGGATTTCTCACAGACTCGAATTTATTAGGTGTCATAATTAGAATTCGTTGCCTGTTTTTAATAAGAGTTTGCCTAATCAGTCTATCTGCTAACTCTTGTTAATTTTCTTTTCCAGGAGTTATGGAGGCTCACATGTATGGCCTTGATGAGATCATCTCTTACGGAGACATTCGCTCACTCGGCCGTTCTCAAAATTGAGAATTCACAAACGCCCAGTGTGCCGAAATCATGAGTCGCTTTGACGCATACAATGGTCGACTGCTTCCTCGACGTTCCTCTCTCCTGAAGCTTATCGTGGGAGCAATCTGGGAAGCGCTTCCTTTATTCTGTACTGGCGTGCCACTTAGGGCATTGGATGCTGCCGAGGATAAGGTGCATTCGACGTATCTGATGGGCCTAATCTCAAAGAGAAGGCGAGACAGCCTTATCGATCTTCTGCATCAAGCTTTTCAACAGTCGGCAATACTTGCTGGCTATCGGAGGGTGGAGGACATCCGTGAGGATCCCGACGCCTGTGATCGTGAAAGAAAGTACACTAGGATGGTTTGAAAAGCCTGGAAGATTCTGGACAAAGTCACTTTTGAATTCCTCAATCCGTGTCCTGGATCTGAGGTTTTGCCATTGTAATCATCTTGATAATGTTTTTGGTTACTGCTTTCATAATTGTAAGAACTTTTTTGCAGTATGAATGGCAAATTTCTCATTTCAACGTGTTTTATTTTATGTATTAAATCTTTTGCACATGCATGAATGGGTATGCTTCAAACGCTTAATTAAATGCAAATCAGATGTTCTTTCCCTCGCTTTCTTCCCTTTTTCGTTATCAGCATGTCACCTTAGAAAACATAGCCGGCAAATGATAGAGTGAGCATCTTGTCTTGGCTTCTTCGAGGGGTAGTGACGGCTTTAGGGAACAGGGTTAGGATCTGTCACCTAAGACTTTTCAATTTTATGAGCCGTGAGGGTCTCATAAAAATTTTCTCCCTGCGAGTCGTGAGGATCTCGTAGGTGTGTTTTCTCCTTAGAAATCGTAAAGATTCCTAAGTGCATTTTCCCTTATAAGTCGTAAGGATCTTATAAGAGAGTTTTTCTTCCTTACGAGTCGAGAGGACCCACAAGTGTTTAGTGGGATAAACATGTAGATGCCGTATTTCCGAGCGGGGTCATGTTGATGACGTATTTCCGAACGGGATCATGTTGATGACGTATTTCCGAGCGGGGTCATGTGGATGACGTATTTCCGAGCGGGGTCATGTGGATGGCGTATTTCCGAACGGGGTCATGTGGATGACGTATTTCCGAACGGGGTCATATGGATGACGTATTTCCGAGCGGGGTCATGTGGATGACGTATTTCCGAGCGGGGTCATGTGGATGACGTATTTCCGAACGGGGTCATATGGATGACGTATTTCCGAACGGGGTCATGTGGATGACGTATTTCCGAGCGGGATTATGTTGATGACGTATTTCCGAGCGGGGTCATGTTGATGACGTATTTCCGAACGGGGTCATATGGATGACGTATTTCCGAACGGGGTCATGTGGATGACGTATCGTCTGTTGTAATGAAACGAATATTGAAGTGGTCTCCAGGTTGTCTGTGAGCCGTTGAGATATGGCTTCTTCTTCTGATGGAGCCTGGGGAGGGAAGGCGTGATTCCTTCTTTGTTTGCGCCTCTGGATTATGTACAGGGATTGATGTGATATCACCTGTAGGGCATAAATTTTATATGTTTTTTTATTTCCGCGATGCTCTATCATTTCAGCTTTTATATCGCGAAGGTCGCGATTACCCAATCATTTCGGCTATTTTTCGCGGTGCCCAATCATTTCGGCTATTTATTTTATTTTTACTCGCTGCTTTTTGTTGCGAGTTACCCAATCATTTCGACTATTTTGCATGCATACATTTTTTTACTTGCTGGTTTTGTTGCAAGTTGCCCCATCATTTCGGCTATTTCGTATGCATGTGTGGCTCGCTAGCTTCTTACTGCAAACTTGGAATTAGACACCGATTTTGGCATCAGCACCGCTACAACTGGAATATTGCCAGGAGCGAATCATCATTTGCCTATGTCGATGTCAAACAAAGGTGGCTTAGCGAACAGGGTTAGGATCCTGTCGACTAAGGTTTTTGACTTCATGAGCCGTAAGGGTTTCATAAAGGTTTTTCTCCCTACGAGTCGTGAGGATCTCGTAGGTGCGTTTTCTCCTTAGGAATTGTGAGGACGCTTAAGTGTATATTCTCTTATAAGTCGTAAAGATCTTACAAGAGTGTTTTCTCCTTATAAGTCGAGAGGACTCGCAAGGGTTGTTCACCGTGTAGACATATCCCTAGTCACGGATGGGACTTTGTTAGGGAAATGTTTATTCGCGCCCGTGGATTGTATAAAAGGGTCAGCGTTGAGCCGCTTGTAGGGCAATATCAGAGGTAGTGGTGGTTGCTTAAGAACAGGTTTAGATCCCTGTAGCTTAAGACTTTCAAATCTTATGAGCCGTGAGGGTCCCATAAGAGGGTTCTCCTTACGAGTCGTGAGGATCTCGCAAGTGTGATTTCTCTTTAGAAATCGTGGGGATCCGTAAGTGTGTTGCTCTCTTGTGAGTTGTAAGGATCTCACGTAGGTGGTTTCTCCTTACGAAGTCGAGAGGACCTTGCAAGTGTCTTTTAACGAGATTGCGCCCTTTCAGGTTTTCACAAAACTCACCGGTAGCCCTGCTGTTTTTACTCACGGAGCCCTTTCGGGTTTTCATCCGTGTCCATTTTGCTTATGGACATACCGTTTTCTTTTTTTTTATTCCCTTTTTTTTATTTTGTTTTTTTATCAGCTTTGGGATGCTGAAACCCACCGTAGTTTGTCGACGTCTCGGTCAACAGCTAGTTTAAGGACGTTCCGGTCCATTATTAGTTTAAGGACGTTTCGGTCCATTGTTAGTTTAAGAACGTTTCGGTCCGTTGTTCAGCTACTACTTATAGAGTTTGGGCTTAGGAAGATAGCGAGCGGACATAGTCGTCGTCATCTATCATTGACCTAGGCCGTGACTCGTCAGGTGTAGTACTTTTTTAGGAAGCGACCATTTATTAGTCTGAAGGGCCTTTTGCCATACATATCCATGAGTAAATAGGCTCCACCCTAGTAGACTTTGTCTATGATATACGGGCATTCATAGTTCGACTCGAATTTCCCCCGTTTGGCACGATTGGGGATCATAGGTCTTTTGACCACTAGCACGAGTTTGCCTTGGCGGAATGTCCTCGGCCTAGTCAATCTTTCGTATGAGCGCATCATCTTCGCTTTATAAGCCTCCAGATTTTGTTGCGCTATGAGCCGGGTTTCATCAAGGGCATCGAGCTCCTCAAGCCGAAGGTGAGCATTCTCTTCGTTCGTTAGCTCGTAATGAACTGCTACTCGTAGAAAGGGTAGCTCTATCTCGAGGGGGAGTACCGCCTCCGTACCGAATACCAATGCGTATGGCGTTGTGTTCATAGCTGTTTTGAACGTAGTTCGATACGCTCAGAGAGCTTCATGCAGTCTCTCATGCCAGTCCTTCTTATTTCGAGACACTGTCTTTTTCACGATTTTCGTTAAGGTCTTGTTGAAAGCCTCGGCTAGACCGTTAGCTCGAGGATTATAGACTGAGGAGTATCTCCAGTCTATATTATGCTGTTGTGCAAAGAGGCTGATCTTGTGGCTTCTATAGGCTGGCCCGTTATCGGAAATGATCCGTCACGGAGTTCTAAACCGATAAATGACGTGCGTCTTGAAGAAATGGAGGATATTCTCCGTCTTCACTTCCCTCAGCGGTACTGCCTCTGCCTATTTGGAAAAGTAATCAGTTGTCGCCAAAATGAACCGATGTCCTCTAGACGAGCTGGTTTGATGGGCCCGATTATGTCGGTCCCCCACATTTCGAACGGCCAGCTGGCCACTGTCGGATGTAGCGGATTCGGATGCTGATGGATGAAGTCTCCATGAATCTGGCATGAATGGCACTGCTTCACGTATTCGAGGCAGTCTTGGATCATCGTGGGCCAATAATAACCCATCCGTTTGATCTTCAGCTTCATCTTTGGCCCGGCTTGGTGAGAACCGCAGAGTCCGTCGTGAGTTTCTTGGACGACTCTCTTTGCCTCTTCAGGTCCAAGGCATCTTAGCCACAGAGAATCAAATGATCTCTTATACAGAGTATCATTGACGAAAGCAAAAGACAGAGCTCGTTTCATAAGCTGATGTCTTGAGGACGCATCTTTAGGTGTTCGACGGGATTTGAAGTAATCTATAAAGAATTCTCTCCAATACACGGCCTTTTCCTGATCTTTTATTTGCAGAGTCATTTGCTCGGTCGCTCCCTTTTCTTCGAACGACTCCGGAGATAGATCTGATTGGATGTTAGGATTCTCACTAGTAGTAATGAGATGGTATCAATCGATCCTGGGGAGAATCACTGGAAAGGTTCCAGGGTGATAAGGACGACTGAATGTCAGTCGCAGGCATTGTCTTTACCCTCAGTGGAGGGACGGTATGTTGGAAGAGTTCCAAGCTAGATACCGTGACTTACTAGACGATTAAAGGCAAGATACATCGTTACCAAGGATGCTACCAAAGAGGCAGTATGGATATATATAGGTTCATGAGATGAACTTCGTTCCTACCATTATGTGTAAATCCCCGTTACCATCTTAATAAAAGTTTTTCCTATTTTCTAAATCCCAGAGATTTACTTTTTCCTCGTATATTTTTTAAAGAAGGTGGTTGCTTGAATCCCAATATTTATAATTTCCCTAACCCTAAAACTCAAAACCCAGAATTAAAACCAACTTGGAAAAACCAAAACTAAAACAAATAAAATATTTTACTTTAAACCCTTACATTACATAAGCCAACAAATAAAATCAATTTAAATTAACCTTTAATTTCCCTAAACCCCCGGCCCAGCACCCACTCTCCTCAGCCCACTCATTTCTTTAATAAACCCTTTATTAAATCCCCGGCCCGTTCTAACCTAAGCCCACACAACAAAAAATTAAAAAGAATTTAATTAATAAAACCTAAACCTAAGCCCATCACCTAGCCGGCCCACTCCCTCTCAGCCCAACACCTTTCTCTCTTCACCACGCCCGCCTCCTCAGCGACCCGACCCGACCTACTCCTGTGCATCTCCTCCAACGGTAACTTCCCCCATTCCCGCTCGCGATCGCCTCCTCCGCCGCAGCTCGATCCCACGCCTACGCCCGTTATTACGACGTTACACCACGACTTCAACCCTCATTCTCTTCCTCACACCCTCACCTCTCTCTTCTCTGCCATTTTCAAATTTTTCCCCACTCCTCTCCACCCACGAAAACTCACCGAGCGCCATTGTCCCTCACTCCACCGCCAGCGACGACCCTCGACAACCCTCAGCGACTCCTCGCCAACTCCTCCTCCACCAACATAACTCCCCTACAACTCCACCATCCATCAACCAACCCCTGCACACCCACCACTGCACCGAGCTCGGCCACCTTGCACCCTCGACGCCGGTGAACTCCCCACCACATCGCCGACCACCCTACGACCTCCTCGCCATCAGCATCAACACCCACGCACCCCCTAAACCTACACAACCGAGCCCACTATCCCTCTCTCTTTCAAGTCCCAACCACCAAGCCTACGAGCTCACTGTGTACGTCGCTGGAGCAACGCCGTCGACCGTCGTCAACCCCAACACTACTCAGGAGATCCACAGAGCCTCCTTCACCCTTCCAGCGAGTACAAGAAGTCTCCGGACAACTCCGACGCAAATTCCGTATCTCGAGCCAAACTCGCGCAATCCGTTTCACGGCGTACATCACGCGTTCGTGACGCCGCTGCTGCCGTGCGACCCCGAGACGTTTCTAGGCAAGTGTTTACTTGCTACATGCTAATATAATTATGGTACAAACCTAAATCATATAGTTTATAAATTTACCGATTTCCGATATATTATGCGACCTATGTGTTCGATGCTAGACCCCAATGAAAATAATTGTTTAATTTGACGGAAATAGATGTTTTCTGTTGGCCCCCATAATGATGAATATCGTGTATAAATCTCACTGGAAAATACGATTGTTAGTGACTAGAATTGATACCCCCAAATATGTCAATAAAACTAGAATTTGTCCGTATCTTAAAACGATTAAAATCACTGTAAATTATGTGCATACTGGAATGATACGTTCGAGGGCTTAAATCGAAGTCGACTCGACGAACTTTAACTCTATGTAAACTTCTAATGATTTCTGTTCTGTAACTGCGATGATATTTAGATCGGAGTGCGACTCTGGACTGCAGTCCAGAGCGACTCTGATTATTGTGTACTGTCCCAAAATGTGTGTCACTGTGTTTCATGAAGTCGTATGTTACGGAACTCTGCATTAGATTAAGGATAATTCTGTTAGCTAAACAAAACAAGTGGTTCCATTCCGTTTCATTGCCGTTTGCTATTTTAAACTGTAAATAAAAGGGCAGAACGTATAACTGTCCAGAACAGATTCAGAAGTGATATACTGATGTTAAACTGTGTGTAACTTTCAACGTACAGATGCGATTGAGGATCCGTCTATTGCGTTGAATACTATATTGAAAACCCTAGATTTCATTCAACTGTAGCATTGCTAAAATCTGAACCCAACTGGGTGCAATTCGTGTCGCGAAACGGACGTTCAGTTCTGAAACTGAATTTCCAGCCGCGAGCACTTAGAATGAAACAGCTGTATCTTGGAAACCGGAATCCCGATTGAACTGAAACTAATTTTGATGAATTTCTGACTGAGTGTTCTATTTATCTTATTTGCATCATTTTGTTGAATTCTTAACTTACGAATTTATGCAATTTTTGTAAGACAATGACATGCATACTGATTCATAATACACATAGCTTAATGATGGCATACATACATATATCATACCCCATTTGCCATATACATAGTGTTAGTGCGTGTTATAGTCAGTGGACATTGCATTATCGTGCGTGATTGATGTTGGTTTAGGAGTGACGAGTATACCAATAGAAAGTGAATATTCGTGACAGTGATTGATACAGTGAACAGTGATAAAACAGTGCCATTGGTATACTTGTATACGACTAAATCAAGATCATAAATAGTGTAAACCTGGGGATAAAGGGGAAATCGAAGTGGAAAGAGAATTGTATTTAGCGGGACCATGTTTTAGAGGATGATCATTCGAGCAGTGATATATATAATAGGTAGGATCTAGCGATCCGGCTGACAGGGTTATGTCCCGAGCATGTGGGCCGTTGTCTCGGGTATGTACGAGACTCCTGTTAAACATGATCCTCCTTCCACTATGCGATTTCAAACATGACTTAGAGACCGATAGGGACACAGAACATATTCAGCATCATATAGTGACATAGTGATTACTCGCATTGTTCTTACACTAGTATTACCTCATTTACCTGTTTCATCTTATATTAATAATATTGTTATTGTGTCGTTCTGACGACCTGAGTATGCATGCTCAGATTCCGTGGAAGGACCAGCTCAGGAGACGGATCTACCCTTCGAGTTCACGGAGATATAGTTTGGTATACTTTCTTCATTTACTGTTTTCCATAAAAGTGATCGTGAGATTGAACTTGGTTGGTAATTGTTCTTGTTATCTGTAATTTGTGAACAATGGATTATTAATGTAATAAATTAGTGATGTGATTCCTTTACTACTGTGCTTTATCTACTGATTACCATGTAATGCTAGAAGCCGAAGTGTGACTACGGCGGGATGTTTCCCTGACCGTAGGAGCATGGCTGGCCTAGTCATCCCTCGTTTTCCGTATTTTGGAAAGCGGGGCGTGACATTGTGTGACAATGGAGTTGTGGCTTTTGCCAAGGAACCCCCCGTCCCATCAGAAATCCAGAGATAATTCTTAGGTAGTATCACCTGATCATGGAGATAGTTGATCTCCAGGGAGATCGAGGTTAGGAGAGTAGACACAGAGGACAACAGCGCGGATCCACTCACAAAGGACTTTTTCCCAGTAAAGACTTTTATGGGATGGTTGAGTATAAGATACTTCAACCACAGCTAATTGTTGGGTATGTGATACCACAACAGATGGCCCTAGTGCAAGTGGGAGATTGTTAGTTATATGTATGCCCTAGAGGCCATTACTGTACATACGATGTATATTGTAGTGGATGCTAGGACATATATAGCGAGGACTTTCTTGCTCGACATGATAGTATGCTATCTGGTTGTACTTTATCTTAACATGTACTCTGATTTTCTCTATGTTACATATTGATAAAGCCCTCAGGATATGTACTCGACTACTGGGACTATGATGAGATCATACTAGTGGGGCCACGGTAGTCGACGAGTACATCCTATAACTGTTCCTAGTCGAGGGTGTATCGAGACAGGGCATCGATACACCAAATTAGACTAGTGTATACGCATCTTGACCCATATGATGGGCGATGGATGGTCCCATATCCATCGGTGTTTGACATCAAGGATGGTGTACAGGTGCTCAGTGGAGACTGGGTACACTAGACGGACTCGCCGAGAACTCCCAGATGGTATTATACCTTACGTCAGATGGCAGTTCTCCGGTGACACTGGTACAGAGTAGTCTGTTGACCCGAGATCATCATAGAGTCTTGTGTGATTCCCACTGTGCTTTGATTTCCATCATACCACGTTCAAAAGGGCGTGCAAAAATGTGGCTTTTGGGTACAGTCCCGAATCACATGGAAGAAATGAGCGATAGGAGGGGATTCATCTCTCCCGGTATAGGGAGTTGATGTTGTGCTGTGTTCGATTGGCTATAACCGGAAATCCCTGGCCAAGGTTGCTGAGATTTACTGGTAAGTGTTATCAGTAGTTTCTCGAACTATTATAGACCTCATATCAACACGACTTATCGAGCTACTGGGGTCTGACGTTTACCACCCCTAGGCGAGATATGCGACATATCAGACGACGAGACCGGACTGTACGGGAGTGTTATTGTTTGGATTCATAGGAGAATGTACAGGCTTGCTTGTTGATCTTCTGAGCGCTCAATACCTGGGTGGCTGTTACGTTTAGCTGACCGCTTGCAGCTTGTAGGTGTTTGATATGATCATCACCTACTGCCGGCGTATTGACGATTCTTTAGAGTCCTACACAGAGATTTCTTGGCTCAGGCAAAACGAAGTAGGAGCACATATGTGATATGTGCGGGACCGAGGATAATACGTTATGAGATACAGTATAGTATTCTATTCTCGCGATATTTGATATCAGTCGGGTCATCGGGTCAAGTGTTGATTCGATGAATCGGTACGGATAAATATTAGTCGGTTATATGCGATATAGCCGGATTGTCGGATCAAGTGTTGATTCGATAATTTAATGTATAATAATATATATGATATATTAAATTACATTAACTAATATTTGCTCACTAAAAGATTCTTTTTCTCACTCAGGTAATACATTGATATATATGCGATATATGTTAATTGTATTATTTTATTTGGTTACAATAATATTATATATGTGATATATAATATTGTAACATGATATGATAACTAATGCAACATGTTTAGTAGAGATTAAACAAGATTAGGGTTTGATTTGGGTTAATGCTTTCTAGATGATTCTAGAAAGTTTTGTTTTGTTTTGTGAAAGATATTTTGTTATGACTCATGCTTTAACCCAACCCAAACCATAACCCTAGTTAATTCTCTACATGGGTTTAATTGACCATGGTTGCATTAATCATCATCTTTATCCTTTCATTATTCATCACAAAAGGAGGCTTATCATATTGTTCATCTTCTTCCTTTTTTCTTTTCATGAAAAAGCTTTCTAGCTTTTTCGAAGTGATGAAAAATGAGTGAGAATAAGAAAATAAAAGAAAGCAAAAATCCTACTTCGTCATCCTCATCTATCCTTTCCATTTAGATGAGGGTGTTCACTTCATATTATGAGTATTAGCTTGTGCTAACGAAACTTCAAGGTAGATCATCTTTGTATCGAAGATCGGAAGCAAGACTGCATCTTTCTCTTCGTGGAACCTCTCGAGAGTCCGGAACACGATGATCGCAGCGAAGGGACTTCAACACGGAGCTTTAGAAGTGAAGGACCGGATCTACAAAGGTTGTAATCCCTCTCACTTAGTGTTAAAGTGTTTAACATGTTTGTTTTCGCCTAAACCCTAGTTTAAAGATCCGGCTTTGGGTTGTTCGGCACGGCTAATTTTTTAATCGGGCATGGTTGATGCCTCGTAGAACCTTGTATGCGTGCCTAGCAACCCTACAGGCACTTGCCGGAAAGATTGCCTATAAATCGCCGGATATACGCGAGCTTCCCTTGGAGAGACCGCAATTGCTTGAGAGTCATTGGCGGAGACATTTCCATGATCGTCTTGATCTTCGATGGGTCTATCTCGATGCCTCGGTCTCGGACGATGAATCCCAGGAATTTGCTCGAGGAGACTCCGAATGCGCATTTGAGAGGGTTCATCTTCAAGTTGTATTTTCGAAGGCGTTGAAATACGGTCTTCAGATGCTCTAAATATTCCTTGTATGATTTGCTCTTAACCACGAGGTCGTCGATATAGCATTCGACGACTTCATGTATGAGGTCATCGAAGATCTTCGTCATGGCCCTCTGATAGGTGGCGCCGGCATTCTTTAGGCCGAAGGGCATCACCTTGTAGCAGAATATACCCAAAGGGGTCCGAAAAGCGGTATGTTTCTGGTCTTCAGGGTGCATCTTTATCTGATTGTATCCTGATGAGCCGTCCATGAAGGAGAAAACTTCATGAGTGGACGTATTGTCTATCGTCAGCTCAGTGATCGGTACTATGAAGTCGTCCTTCGGGCAAGCTTTATTGAGATCCCGAAAGTCTACGCGGATGCGCACCGTCCCATTTTTCTTCATCACTGGGACAATGTTAGCGATCCAGTCAGGATATTGAACCTCTTGGATGAAGCCGGAGTCGATTAGCTTCTTGACCTCGGCGTTGATGCTCATCTCAAGCTCGAGCCGCATTCTTCTCGGCACTTATTTGACCGGCTTGACGTCCGGAGATATCGCTAATTTGTGCACAGCAATCTCTGGATCTAATCATGGCATCTCGGAACAGTTCCATGCAAAGCAATCTTTATGCTGCATGAGCACATCTTTTAGCGTAGCCACCCTTTCTTCAGACAACAGCTCACCGACGAACATCGGCCGTGGGTCACTTTCCGTCCCCAAATCAATTTTCTTGAGGTTATCTGCGGTAGTATGTATCCCATCTTCCAGCTCTTTTGGTGCCGGTGGAAATTCTGAGATTATTTCGTCATCATCGTTTTCGAAGCACTAAGGGAGTTTGCCCATATCTTCAGGTTCTTCTTTGGATAACATTATCACGTGACAGGTACGAGCTCGCTTCCAAGACCGGTGTGGATTTGGTTCTACCCTCGTAGATTTGGGTTCATGCTTCTGCGGCGGGGTTACCCTCCAGCTGTTGGATAAAGCGAACCTGTCTTGCTGATATTGATCTTCGACCCAGTTCTTGAAGGTGAAGCAGTCTTCAAGAGGATGTCCTATTGCCCTGTGATAGGAGCAATAGTTCGGATGAGAGACTTCGCCTGCTTGCTCGGGGTGCTTGGACTCCGGGAGTGTAATCAGTTGATGTTTTATGGCAAGATCAAGTATTTTCTTTGTCTTGTCTCGGGCAAAAGAGTATGCTCGACCCATCTTCTTTATAAGAGATGAATCTTGGTTGCTCGGTTCTTGATCGCGTGGCTTCTTGGTCCCGCTCTACCGCTGTCGAACGCCTTTCCCGTTCTTTGGCTTGTTTCTGCCTCTGCGTCGGTCCTTTTGTATAACGAGTTGACAAGGAGAAGCATTTTTGTTTTTCACAGCCTGCTGAAGGAGGAGTTGCATCCTGGCTTTCTCGTAGATGGCCATTTCGTGATTATGGTCATCTCGAACCTTTTGATCTGCTTCCCTTATAAGCTTGTCCATTTGTTCTTCGAACGACGGACCGGGCGTTTTCATGGAGGGGACCCTTTCTGGTTCAGGGTTAGCATCTTCCCACAGAGCATCTTCTTCTTCATCAAAGTCATGTATGACATAACAGTCGCGGAGTAACTCCCGTTTCTTGGATTGAACATACCCAAGCCCGGTCGTTTCCATTCTCCCGTTGGGCAATTTTCGCTGAGTTCCGGGGACGTTCCAGATCCTGTTATAGAACCGTGCTTGTCGAGCAGTTTGTTTGAAAGGTACGCCTTGGCGCTTTAACAGCCTTTTTAGTCCGTTCGTAAAATATCTGGGCAAACGGATGGGCTGGAGCCTGTTGAGTGTAGAATCCGCGCCGTGCCAGATTTCTTTTTCCACTTTGATTTCCCCGGATCGGTAGAATAGGATTACCTTTTCACCTTCTCGCCTGGGAGGGACATAGAACGTCTGCAGCTCTTCCACACTGTAGGTATCAAGTGCGTCTAGTTCTTTATGATGCTTTGGTGGAACCATGGCAACTTGCAAACTTTGATCTTCACCAGCGATGGTTTGTATTGATGGCCGAGCAGAGAATATGGCGTTGACTTCATCTTCCGAGTCGCTACCGAAGATTAACATAGGAGTGGACGGTCCCGGCTTGTTGCACTGGGGCAGACCTAAGTAAACTATCTCTTCTTCCTCCTCGGTATCACTCCCTAAGACCGGAATGGTAGGGATAGCTTTGTCCTCCGGTTTATGACATCTTTCTGTGTCCTCAAAGTCGGGTAAGAAGTATTTTGCATCTTCGTACTTGTGGACTTCGTTCATGGAGAATGGGTTTAGCTCTCCTGTCACAGTATACTCGAGGCCATCCTTGAAATATTTCATACACTGATGTTGTGTAGAGGGAATGATGTTGTACTCGTGTAACCAGGGCCGGCCGAACAAAGCGTTGTAGCATGTCTTGGCGTCAACGACGTGGAACTTGATATCAGTGACGAGCAGCCCGAAGCACAACGTTAGTATCACGGACCCAAGCGTCCGTGAAGACCGAGAGTCGAACCCGGAGATGGTGATCTTATCCCGAGCGAGGTGTTGAACACTCATGCAGATTTCCTTTAACACCCTCACATTAAGGAGGTTGACGGAGGACCCATTGTCGACCAGGATTTTACCTATCTTGATGTCATGACAGTATCCGGAGACATATAGGGGACGGTTGTGCTCGCATGTCCCAAGAAGGAGATCTTCATCGCCGAAGGTGATATCGTGTAAGTGCACGGCGGCGCCCCGGCCGTCAATCCGACGCTGGAATGCGGAAACGATACTTTTCTTTAACTTGTAAACCGGCACCACCGCGCACTTTAAACCCCAGATCGGGCAATTAACCTACTCCTAGCTAACTAGAGAAGGGGTAGATAGATATACCGAGCGATCCGTGTCCTTCGGTCTTCTCGTCGCCGTCCCGATCTCCCCGCGGAATCTCCGGTCTTCATCTCCTCGTCGGAAGGGCACCACATCGCCGGGTTCTTTTACGGGCTCCCATCTCTGGACCGAGGCAACTCGGGCACGAAGTTGGCGAGTCGACGTGTCCAAGAATTGCTGTAGAATAAGTGTAGTGCTCTTTCTCTCTCTTGGGGTTGAAGTTGCCATTTGGTGGAGGCAATGAACTATGAACTTTTGTGGTGGCTTTTGGGAATTTTGTAGTAAGCAAATGAGAACCAAAATCCCTCACAAAATAAATCCCTCACCCCTCTACAATGTGTGGCCGACCATGATCAAGGAGAGAATGAGAGGAGAGAGTGAGTGGATAAAAAATGAGTGAGCCAAATAATGCAAGAGAGAGAAAGGGTTATCATGATCACAAAACAAGTCCAACACTCATACAACCATCATAACTCCAAAGGTCAAGCCATCATGAACAAAAGAAAGTCGAGGGATGGTGGAACCATCATGAAACCATCATGATGCAACAATATACAAAGACCACCCTCCACAATGCTAATTTGCACAATTGCAAATAAGCCCTCCTCCACCAATTTTCAGCCAAGGAAAGATACAAAAGAAAATGGCCGAAACGGAATGCAAACTGGCAACCTCAAAAAACTGATCCCGTAATAAATTACAGGAAAACCCCGCGACTATATATACATACCCGCATTTGTATTCCGACCGAATACAAATGCAATGAGACAAAATCAACACTGTACAATACTAGGATCCGGCTTAAACCAAAGCCCGCTAGTATTATCCGTCCGATCATGATCCGTGCAATACCGCACGTATATGATCGAACCCTGCCATATCTCCATACGGCCTCTACAGCGTTTCGCCCGAAACTTAAGAAAACAGTCTGTGGGGGACTCTAAAGACTCGTCAATACTTTGGTTGTGGATTTAACCACTAGCACGTCAGAGGTATTAGCCATACGTAACGGGCTACCAGGTATTGACCAAAAGGGACGTCGATGAGCGAACTCATCTTGACACCCTACTGAGCCTGTCAGTGACAAGATCCATACAGTCCGGTCCGTTCGTCTATGAGCATCGCATGGCGGGCCTAGGGGGTTGGTAAAAGTTAGACCCCCAAAAGCGGTACAAGTCGTGTCAGAGTGTAGCCCAGAACACCCTGAGATACTACTGGAATACCTACCAGTAAATCTCCTGCCTTGGCCAAGGACTTCGTGTAAGGGCTCTCCTAGACACAGCGCGACCTCACCCCCAATACCGGGAGAGACGAACCCCTGAAGATCCGCTCAATGCCTCCATGTGGCTCGGGACTGCACCCAACTAAAACCTGTTTGCACGTCTCCTTTGAGCATGGTAGGGTAGTAATCAAAGTACAGTGGGAACTCACACGAGACAAATGACGATCTCAGGTCGATGAACTAACCTGTACACATGTCACCAGGGAACTGCTATCTGACGTCAGGTATAATACCAACTAGCATGTTCCCGGCGAGTCCTGTCCGGTGTACTCATTACCCAATAAGCACCTGTATACATCTTAGGTGAACCAACTGACACCAATGGCTTATGAGACCGGCCACCGCCCCTCGTCGGGGTCTCGACTGTATACACTAGTCTACTCTGGAGTATCGATGCCCTGTCTCGAAACTCCCACGACTAGGGACCTTTTAAGGATGTGCTTATAGACTACCAGCTCCCACGTATATGATCGCCCTCATACTGCTGGCAGTCAAGCAAGAATCCTAGGGGCTCTATCAACGCGCAATAGTGACCTGTAAGGTCACCTAAAGCAGTACACGACGATAAAGATAAACCAGATAGCATACTATCATCTTGAGTAAAACTGTCCTATCGGGATAGGTCCTCCATCAACCATTGCAATCACGTGCCTGTGATCCAATAATTGACTCTGAGGGCACTATCTCCAACATATCGGCTGTGTGCATTTCTTCCATCTCGTCCTTCATCTTTTCTTCGGCGAGGAAAGCGTGGAATTGCTCGGGTTCTTGCAGTGCCTTGATTAAAGAATCCCTCGCCTCTTTGGATAGCAGAAGGGCATCGAGAATGCTGAGCTGCGAGGGTATCTTCCTCAAGTGTGCCAAAACGTTGTAGTCCACCTTGTTTTTCTTTGGTGCGTCCTTGGCTGTCAGCTCTTTGACGGCTTAGTCATCAAGGATGATATCCTCCGGGATCTTTTCTTTACCCTTATCTTTTCTATTTGACCCACTGTTCGAGGGCCCAAGATTCTTTTCGGGCAGCGTACGATTGCGTAGCTGAATGTTTTCACAGGTCTTTGGTTCCTCTACTTTTCCCAAGGTGTGTGGGTTCCTAGGCACTCTCAAGAGGTCTCACAAGGCATCAACCATGCCAATTTCAAAAATACGGTGCCGAGAAACCCTAGACTAGATCGTTAACTAGAATTTTAGGCGACAAAAGCAAGTAGTTAACAACTTAACTAAGAGTTTAACGGAAATACAACCTTTGTAGATCCGGTGCTCCACCTCCACGGCTCCGCAATGAAGTCCTCTCCGCTGTCCAAATCGAACCATGACTCTCACGGTGGTTTCATCGGAGAAAAGACCGGGCTAGGTCGTCGACAACGTGCCGAAGATGATCTACGTCGAGGCATCACTAAATCAAGCTCCAACTTCGCCAAGTCATGAAACTTGTGAAGAAAACACACTCTACTACTTGGCAAGAGGTAGAGAATGAAGAAATAGGAAGTGGGTAGACTTTAGAATTGGATTTCTCACTCATTCTCATCAATCACCATTGATGAAGAAGGGTTTTCTTCAAGTGAAGAAGATGAAGAAGAAGAAGATAATGTTATGATAAGTTAATTCAAAATAGAAAATAAATTGAATACTTATCAAAATGCAACCATGGTAAAGTGTAGAGACTAAACTAAGGTTAAGTGAATGGTTAGGTTAGGTATGAAGACAAAAATGGTGACTAAGTCAAAGCTTCATGAAGCTTCAACATATATCCAAATAAAGCTACCATTTTTCTTTTCATTTTCCAAAAAGAAAATAAATAAATAAGTGAATAAAACAAAACCCTAACCATTATCATGTAACCATGGTTTGATCTTTACACAAAAACCCTAGCAAACATGCATCATCAAACATGATACAATCAAGTGCACAAAAGTATATCACATATACAATGTGTACATCCGAGTGAGAAAATCCATCTTAAGTAAACCGATACTAGTTGATGCAAACTAATATATCAAATATATAATTATGCATTAAATCATTAAATCAACACTTGATTTAACGATCCGGTCATATCGCATATAACCGACTAGTATCCTATGTATCGGCTTATCGAATCAATACTTGATTCGATAACTAGGTTATATCGCATACAACCAATCGATACATTCATCGCGAGAATAGAATACGGTATCACATACACGCATTATTCTCGGTCTCGCACATATCTCATATGCGCTCCTATTTCGTTTCGCTTGAGCCAGGAAACCTCTGTGTAGGACTCTAAAGACTCGTCAATACGCCGGCAGCAGATGATGATCATATCAAGCACCCATAAGCCGCAAGCGGTCTGCTAAACGTAACGGCCACCCGGGTATTGAGCGATCAGAAGATCGACGAGCAAGCCCGCTCACACTCCAGTGAATCCAACCAGTAACACTACCGTACAGTCCGGTCTCGTCGTCTGATATATCGCATACCTTGCCTAGGGGTGGTTAACGTCAGACCCCAATAGCTCGATAAGTCGTGTCGATATGAGGTCTATAACAATTCGAGAAACTACTGGTAACACTTACCAGTAAATCTCAGCAACCCTGGCCAGGGATTTCCTGTTATAGCCAATCGAACACAGCGCAACATCAACCCCCTATACCGGGAGAGACGAATCCCCTGCTATCGCTCATTGCCTCCATGTGACTCGAGACTGTACCCAAAAACCACCGTTTTGCACGCCCTCTTGGACGTGGTAAGATGGAAATCAAAGCACAGTGGGAACCACACAAGACTCTATGACGATCTCGGATCAACAGACTACTCTGTACCAGTGTCACCAGAGAACTGCCATCTGACGTGAGGTATAATACCATCTGGGAGTTCTCGGCGAGTCCGTCCAGTGTACCCAGTCTCTACTGAGCACCCGTATATCATCTCTGATGTCAAACACCAATGGATATGGGATCATCCATCGCCCATCTGTATGGGTCGAGAAGGTACATGCTAGTCTACTCTGGTATATCGATGCCCCGTCTCGATACACCTACGACTAGGGACTTTGAAGGATGTACTTATGGACTACCATGTCCCCACTAGTATGATCCGCATCATAGTCCAGGTAGTCAAGTACACATCCTAAGGGCTTTACCAACATGTAATAGAGAGACAATCTGTGTACATGTTAAGGTAAAGAGCAACCAGATAGCATACTATCATGTCGAGCAAGAAAGTCCTCCCTATATATGTCCCAGCATCCACTACAATATACATCCAATGTACAGTAATGGACTCTAGGGCATACATATAACTAACAATCTCCCACTTGCACTAGGGCCATCTGTAGCAGTGGTTGTAGTATCTCATACTCAACCATCCCATAAAAGTCTCTCTCTGGGAATAGGCCTTCGTGAGTGGATCCGCCGTGTTATCCTCTGAATCTGCTCTCCTTGCCTCGATCACCTTGGAGATCAACCATCTCCATGATCAGGTGATACTGCCTTAGAATAAGTCTGGATCACTGATGGGACCGGCGTTCCTTGGCATAAGCCACCATTCCATTATCTCACAATGGTAGGAATATAGTTCATCTCATGAACCATTATACATCCAAACAGCCTCTTTGGTAGCATCTTAAGTAGCGATGTATCCTGCCTTTATCGTCTAGTATGTCACGGTATATAGCTTGGAACTCTTCCAACATACCGTCCCTCGATTGAGGGTAAAGACAATGCCTGCGACTGACATTCAGTCGTCTTTATCACCCTGGAACACTTCCAGTGATTCTCCCCAGGATCAACTGATACCATCTCACTACAGCTAGTGAGATTCCTAACATCCAATTAGATCTATCTCATAGATCCAAAATCCAGGATTTAGTAGGTATCACTTTGATCCTATTTCGAGAATCTTTGTGATAATCGGAGATTGATCGAGCGTAGCATAGGAAACTACTTCCCTATCAAGAGTATGCCATCCACGTACTCTAAGTGAATCGCCACCATACTCCCTACTACCTTTTTGTTTATACAAGGTTCATCTACCATTTTGATGATGTCAAACTCTTTGACTAATCCATCAAAACAGATGTTCCAACTCCGCGATGCCTGCTTTATCCTATAAAGTATCTTGCACACGTTTCTGCTGCTCCCACTGTCTACGAGGCCCTCTGGCTGTGTACTTATAGACGTTCTCTTCTAAATCATCATTTAGAAAAGCAGTCATGGCACCCAACCGCCAGATATCGTAGTCATGGTATGTAGCCGTGGCAAGTAGGATCCGGATGGACTTAAGCATAGGCACTGGAAAAGGTTTCATCATTATCCACGCCTGGTTGATGACGAAAACCTTTAACAAGTCTAGCTTTGAAAGTCTCAACCTTTCCAAGTACACCAAGTAATCTTCTCAAGATATACTTGCTCCTGATGGGGATTTAACCCTTCAGATATAGCAACCAAAGTCCATACTTTGTTGGTGTATAAGGATTCCATCTCAGATCGATAAACATCCAGCCATTCTTACAGAGTCTCACTCCTGATGGCCAGCTCGAAACTAGTTGGGTCATCATCTCATGATGCATTCCTCGCTCCCACTGTCATAGAGAAACCGAAGTATCTCTCAGGTGGGTGAGGAACCCTACTAGATCGGCGGAGAGGCTGAGGTTCGTTGGAATCTACTGAATCCTTTGGTTTTATCAAATCATCGGCTGCAAGTTGTATAGCTGGAACCTTTCCAGTTGTACATTACAGACCTTGCCTCGAGCTTGTCCAGATTTTGCTTTTAGACATAGGCCAGACAACCCCAAATCTTAACTAACTTAAGATATGGGCTCTTCCCATTCCATATCACATATGAAGCGGTAGGCAACTGATTTGATTGGAACCCTATTCAATAGGTATGCAACTTCTCAAGTGCATAACCCCCTAAGGAAAAAGGTAACTCAGTATTACTCATCATAGAGCACACCATATCAAATAGGGTGTATCTGCTCCGCCCCGACATACCATCGTGCAATGGTGTATACGGAGGAGTAATGCTGAGAGAGAATCTCATTCTCCTTTAGAAAATTCCAAGAATTCCGTGCTCAAGTATTCTCCTCCTTGATCTCATCAAAGGACATAATACTTTTACTCGTATTTTGGTTCTCTACTTCTCGCTTATATTCTGTGAATATCTCAAAAGGTTCGGACTCATGTTTCAACAGGAACATATGACTGAATCTTGAGAGATTATCAGAGAATATAATGAAGTATAAAGAATCAGTCCTGGCATGTGTAGACAGGAGACCTTACATACATCATCATGTATCAGTCCCAAGAGTTCATTAACTCTTTCTCTGTTTCCAATAAACAGAGCTATGATCGTCTTATCTTTGTGACATGACTGGCGAGTTTCATAAGATGTAAATTCAAACTAATTTAAATATGCATCTTTATGTAACTCTAGCTAGTCGGGTCACATTGATCCGACCTAGTCTACAATACCTCAAGAAGAATCCGTTCATTTCTGAACTCTTCCTCTTGAGTGTGTTCTGTATACTAAGAACTGTAGTTTGATTTAGAACATCAATGTTTTTAGATAACGTGCCTGAACCGATCAACTTTTGATATAGGAAATGTTCAAAACATTATCCAACAATACAAAATTTTATCATTTCTTTACTAATAAAGAGAGTGATATGATTTTGTATATCAGGTTCGGTATCTAATAAAATTCGTTCAGAATCAATGTATTATAATACAGGGTGACAGTGACCAACAGACTTGGCTGCAACACTTGCCCCGTTTTCTGCCTCATGAAACTTATCACCCGTTCTCAGTTTTTCTACCCTTTTGTAGCCCTATGTAACAGATTACATATCTGGGATCCTTATCCGGTATCATATACCCAGGATGCGGAGGATACTGAGAAACAGTTCTGTATAATGAACACACCCGAAGATGATACATCAGCATGCACTCTCTTCGTTTGGGTGGCACGGGAAATCTGGTATTCCCCAATTTCCTGCTCTGTCTTATAACAATTATAAGTTGGAGCGGGACCAACGTTCCCCAGCTCAGTATAACAAGCGGGTTCGGTCAATAATCCGTATTATTATTTTGATTAAGGCGTGATATGGTCGCTACCAGGAGAGAGAGAGAAGAAAACACTCAGCGTGCGCTCTTGCAAGAATAGATTGGTTTTATTTTATCTAATCAGAATGGCTCCCACTGCTTTTTATCAAATCTTCCTTCAAACCCTAAAAAGAAAGACTAGCCGGGATTAATTACACACTACAAGTTCGCCAATCTTTCAGCCAGGCCAGTGTCAGTACTTTGAGGGAGGTCCCCCGTGCTTTCGCACGAACCTAATTAATGTAAACCTCGTTTTCCCAGAGGCGTAACCCCGTTGACACCTTTCTAGACACCTACTTGATCGGCTAATTGTAATGTATAAAACTCTCCCAGGAGTAACTCTTACTCGCAGCGGGTATCGGGATCCAACTATCTCATAGAAGGTATGCAATCTCATTGCAAATTTCAACACTTGAAATTCCCGATAATATTTTGCCCCTAGCGTGCTATGACCTTGACGCATGCCAAACAACCCATAATCCGCTAGTCAAGTTCAACCCGTACATTACTTGATTGAATTAGACCCACCCGCACGACCCTTGACGCATGCCAAACAACGCCGTACGAATACCCTAATCCAATCGCATCGTATGCTAGCAGATAAGCACTAGTTAGCTACCGTACACTACGCCTTGACGCATGCCAAACAACCGCAGCACGAATACTAACTAGTACTTATCTGAAATGACGGAGGGCTACGACAGGTTTTTCTGAAAACCTATTGCGTAATGAACTTGAAATCGTTGTAGGATCGAATGATTTTTAAATGGAGTGTTTTTGAGGCTTTTCTGGTTTTGCTAAAGGAGTCACTCCCGGTGAAGGGATCGTCGGTCCTTTCCTCGTCGAATGAGGTGCGGGATATATCATATATATCACTGTGCAAAGCAAAAACACTTAAAAGCAATCAAAAGACAAACCGAGTGTGTAGCATCTGCCAGTTATTGCTAAAGGAGTCACTCCCGGTGAAGGGATCTCGGTCCTTTCCTTATCGAATAAGGTGCAGGATATATCATATATACCGCTGTGCAAAGCAAGGATTGTAGCTACCTGTTTTATTTTGAAATTCGATTCTACAACATCTTAGGTTTCTTTTATTTCATTAATCTCATTAATGAAGTCCCATCATTTAATGTACCTAAACATCACAGATAAATACGACGTACACTTATGCCATCCGCATTCGCCTCGATGTCCCCTCGTGCACCGTTAGGTTAGGTAACTAACGGCAGAGCGGGGCAGGGCTAGCACGGGTGTAAAACATAAGTAACGGCTATATAATATATCATATATACTATATACTGTATCTATCATAGAACATCACATGATCACATCACAGATAAATCGCAGCAGAAGAATCATATGAAATATTGGATATACTAGGACGTCCATGTTTTCAATACGAGCCAGTATAAAACACGGATTCCACGATCGCGATGAATAGCCAAACCCACACCCCTAGACCCCTACGAGAGCGGCAAGCAACCCTACCAATTCTGGAGTTAGGAGACCCGGACTCGACTCCTCGAGTTGGTCTCCCACTGGACTCCAGAACCCGGTTACTTATGCCCTCCTCCTTGGGTCTATCCTAGTGCGGAAAAGTAAATAATATACAAAAGGTGACAACTTCCGCTACCTGGAAGTGCCCCAATAAAAGAATATTACATACAAGTTTTTACATGAATGAAAATGAAAAACACTCATCTCACATAAAAACCCCCGGCTATTCGAACACGACGATCCAATATAACATATCCAGCAACACATAACATCACATGTCATCAACGTAAGTAAATATGCGCATCCCAATTGTCGTTGACATATAGCAACGAAACCGGCGATATCACATATTACACTTACGGTCACAGAAAAGAAAGTGTAAAACTACAACAGTTGGAATCCGCAATCTGCATAGACATCGCATGCCTAATCAAATGAATTACTTAAACATCGCATGCCTAACAATTATAAACCCCGCATTTTAGTCTCATTTATCGAAAACTCTTTTCAACATCAAGTCGGGCAATTCAACAAGATTCCCGACATCCTGATCGAATGCTCGTCGCAAACTTCAGTAGGCGGCCGCACCCCCGACGCCGTCGACGAAGTGCACCAAGGCGGAACATCGCTGCCGCGAGCACCCGAACGGATGCTTTCGGCGACGGGGTTCTCCTACAGTCACTTGGTCGGGGCTATGGAGTGAGGCTGTCTATTAAGTTTATCGGCGAGTATCCGCGTATGCTACGTGATTGCGACGGACTTTTGATCACATCAAAATTCCGTGGCAACCGATCAAGTGAGACTAAACTGCTATGTTTATAACATTCATTCAGTTATCACATAACTTTTGTGAATTCCAATTATTGTATCCCATTCCGGATAATTAGAAAATGTTAAACTTTCCGATCGAACATTCGAACGCCCAAGTTTTCCCGTAACAGATCAACACATGAAACAAGTCTAAAAATATTCAGTTCGTGCCTCAGTACCAACGGTCCAGCCGTAGAAGGGTCAAGCCAACGCCTCACATGTGGCATGCCGTACTGCCCCAAACTCGAAGGTTCAAAGGGCAGTTCAAGACGGTCACATAATCGAGTTAAGGTTTGTTGTCTTCTAGAGGGTCCATCGAGTTACTTGCACTACTTAGAACGTCTTTAAACTAGGAAAAATCCAACACTTGGAAATTTCCCGACAGGGGAAAAATTGGGTATTTATATCCGGTCGAACTTTTTAACATATTCTAAAATTTATCCGGAAAGCCACATAGACAAAATCTGATACTCCGATCGAAACACCGAATCCCCAAAACAACCCAGAAAATAAAACTCTGGAATAAATATTAAAATATTCCCAGGAAAACCAGCACTGATAATTATTGATTATGGTGCAAATTTCGATAAACAATACGACAACACGGCCGCGGATCCGCCGCACGAGCCATGCTCGTGCCGCGGATCCGTGGCGGAATGATGGAATTAGGTTATCAAAATTCACCGTAACTCTTAGATATCCCTGCTGGTTTTTCTGCATATTTTTAATTTGGAAAAAACCACGATTTTAGAAAAAGTACAGAGAGCATTTTCCGGGTTGGGTTTTCGGTTCGATCGGGTTTCAAACATCGTCTAGACTTCGCCTAAGGCTCTAGCTAGGCTCTGATACCACTGTAGGGTTCCTAGGCACTCTCAAGAGGTCTCACAAGGCATCAACCATGCCAATTTCAAAAATACGGTGCCGAGAAACCCTAGACTAGATCGTTAACTAGAATTTTAGGCGACAAAAGCAAGTAGTTAACAACTTAACTAAGAGTTTAACGGAAATACAACCTTTGTAGATCCGGTGCTCCACCTCCACGGCTCGTAATGAAGTCCTCTCCGCTGTCCAAATCGAACCATGACTCTCACGGTGGTTTCATCGGAGAAAAGACCGGGCTAGGTCGTCGACAGCGTGCCGAAGATGATCTACGTCGAGGCATCACTAAATCAAGCTCCAACTTCGCCAAGTCATGAAACTTGTGAAGAAAACACACTCTACTACTTGGCAAGAGGTAGAGGATGAAGAAATAGGAAGTGGGTAGACTTTAGAATTGGATTTCTCACTCATTCTCATCAATCACCATTGATGAAGAAGGGTTTTCTTCAAGTGAAGAAGATGAAGAAGAAGAAGATAATGTTATGATAAGTTAATTCAAAATAGAAAATAAATTGAATACTTATCATAATGCAACCATGGTAAAGTGTAGAGACTGAACTAAGGTTAAGTGAATGGTTAGGTTAGGTATGAAGACAAAAATGGTGACTAAGTCAAAGCTTCATGAAGCTTCAACATATATCCAAATAAAGCCACCATTTTTCTTTTCATTTTCCAAAAAGAAAATAAATAAACAAGTGAATAAAACAAAACCCTAACCATTATCATGTAACCATGGTTTGATCTTTACACAAAAACCCTAGCAAACATGCATCATCAAACATGATACAATCAAGTGCACAAAAGTATATCACATATACAATGTGTACATCCGAGTGAGAAAATCCATCTTAAGTAAACCGATACTAGTTGATGCAAACTAATATATCAAATATATAATTATGCATTAAATCATTAAATCAACACTTGATTTAACGATCCGGTCATATCGCATATAACCAACTAGTATCCTATGTATCGGCTTATCGAATCAATACTTGATTCGATAACTAGGTTATATCGCATACAACCAATCGATACATTCATCGCGAGAATAGATTACGGTATCACATACACGCATTATTCTCGGTCCCGCACATATCTCATATGCGCTCCTATTTCGTTTCGCTTGAGCCAGGAAACCTCTGTGTAGGACTCTAAAGACTCGTCAATACGCCGGCAGCAGATGATGATCATATCAAGCACCCACAAGCCGCAAGCGGTCTGCTAAACGTAACGGCCACCCGGGTATTGAGCGATCAGAAGATCGACGAGCAAGCCCGCTCACACTCCAGTGAATCCAACCAGTAACACTACCGTACAGTCCGGTCTCATCGTCTGATATGTCGCATATCTTGCCTAGGGGTGGTTAACGTCAGACCCCAATAGCTCGATAAGTCGTGTCGATATGAGGTCTATAACAATTCGAGAAACTACTGGTAACACTTACCAGTAAATCTCAGCAACCCTGGCCAGGGATTTCCTGTTATAGCCAATCGAACACAGCGCAACATCAACCCCCTATACCGGGAGAGACGAATCCCCTGCTATCGCTCATTGTCTCCATGTGACTCGGGACTGTACCCAAAAACCACCGTTTTGCACGCCCTCTTAGACGTGGTAAGATGGAAATCAAAGCACAGTGGGAACCACACAAGACTCTATGACGATCTCGGGTCAACAGACTACTCTGTACCAGTGTCACCAGAGAACTGCCATCTGACGTGAGGTATAATACCATCTGGGAGTTCTCGGCGAGTCCGTCCAGTGTACCCAGTCTCTACTGAGCACTCGTATATCATCTCTGATGTCAAACACCAATGGATATGGGATCATCCATCGCCCATCTGTATGGGTCGAGAAGGTACACGCTAGTCTACTCTGGTATATCGATGCCCCGTCTCGATACACCCACGACTAGGGACTTTGAAGGATGTACTTATGGACTACCATGTCCCCACTAGTATGATCCGCATCATAGTCCAGGTAGTCAAGTACACATCCTAAGGGCTTTACCAACATGTAATAGAGAGACAATTTGTGTACATGTTAAGGTAAATAGCAACCAGATAGCATACTATCATGTCGAGCAAGAAAGTCCTCCCTATATATGTCCCAGCATCCACTACAATATACATCCAATGTACAATAATGGCCTCTAGGGCATACATATAACTAACAAGGTGGACTCTTTAAAGAGAGGACCGAGAGCCATTTCTTCGGCAGAGTCGCTCCCGAAGGTGAGAACTTGCGATCCCCCGGCGTTGACCCTGCGACAGTTGCTGGTGGTTCTTTTATGCTCCTCGGTCGTATTTTTTTGCTCCCGATGAGTTTTGCATTTCATTCGCTTAAAATGTTGCCGGTGAGCAACGGATCCTTGCCACCATCTTTTAAAAGCATTGCACTCTTCGGTGGGGTACGCGATCTTTCGATGATATGAGCAGTAGTTAGGATGTGTTTCTGCTTCACCGAGAATGTTTCCTTCAGAAGGTGGTAGCTTCATTCCCATTGATATGGCTCTGGCAAACCATTTCCTCATCTTGAACTTGTTTTTATTTGCAACGGAGGCACTTTGATCTGGCGGGAGTGTTTCAACCCTTTCGTCCAGTCGCTGGTGTCTGGCCTTCTCAAATATGGCCATCTCACGCTCCTGATCAGCTTTACTTTTAAGAAGAACTTCATTCAGGAATGCATCAATCATTTCGTCTGATGGCCCTAGAAGTTCCGGTTCAGGACCTGCCCCCAGTCTCTTGGTGCAAAGGGCTTCTTCATCGTCTATCGACGAGTAAAAGATCACATGGCAACTTGCCACGTAATCTTCAGATTCATCAGATGAGTCTTCTCCATCATTTCAGTCCTCAAGGACGTGGCCGAGGAACTCCTGGAGCGTGATTGGAATCCGCGCCTTCTGGTTATACTCTTCCAACGTGTCAATCTGCTTTTGCAGGTCCATGCGCTTGTTTCCAGGCTTCACGGACTTCTTGGATTTCTTCTTCTTTTTCGAGGATTTCGACGGCTAGGCGTGCGTGCTTTGGCTATCACCACCGATCTTTGGAGTTGGGCGCGGCTTCAGCATCCCCTCGATGACCTCAGGTTCCGGTGGATTTTTCCACCTAATTGCCGGACATGTGTGGAGATCCTTCAGCATCCTTTTTGTCTTGGCCGAAAGAGCGACCTCCCATGGAGCCTTTTCTACGAAAGAGCATGATGCCCCCGGTGTATCTGTTTTCTTGGGAGTGTGTGGCCGAGGCGGGTTCACCTTCCAGTTCTCAGATAATACGAACTTGCCCTGCTAGTATTGATCTTCTATCCAACTTTTGAAGATGAAACAATCCTCGATCGAATAGCCCGACATTCGGTGATAAGGGCAGTAGTTAGGATTGCTAATGTCGCCTGGTTGCGCTGGGCGTCTTGGCTCTGGCAGATTGATGAGCCTGTTGCGCAGTGCAAGCTCGAATAACCTCTTTGTCTTGTCTCGAGGGAATGAGTAAGGGCGACTCATTTTATCTTCGAGAGATCGAGTTCTGTTATTTTGGCGATCAATTGGTCTCGGGCCACCGGGTTGCTGTTGAGCGTTGGCGACAACGATCGCTTTCCCCTTTCCCTTCTCATTTCGAGAGTCCGGTTTTGGAGGAGATGGTCTATGACCCATCTGGTCCATTTGGGCCAGTTTGTCGATCAAGGCTTGGAAAGTAGCCGGCTTGAAGAACATCATGAACTGGGAGATAGTTGCATGAGGGTCCAAAGTGCCCACAAACATGCCTACCGCTGGCGCTTCCTCGATCCGCTGTTCGCATTTCGACCACAGATTCCGCCATCGTATGGCGTATTAGACCCACGTCTCTCTTAGCTTTACCCTGGCATTGATCAATGCCGTTATTAGGGTGCGTTCACTAGCACTCGCAAATCGCTGGGTGAATAACAGCTCCATTTCCGCAAAAGTCTTGACGGAGTCGTTTGGAAGTTCGGAGTACCATTCGAAGGCCGTCTCCGACAAGCTGCCGACGAATTGATGGAGTAAAAGCTTATCATCGCCCCCGGTGTTGCCGTAAAGAGCTCTGAACTGAGCGACGTGCTGGTGAGGATTGCATGTCCCCTTGTACACGTGGAATTTAGGGATCGTATATCCCGGCGGGTATTTTATTTGGTCACACCAGCTTGGATACGGTCGCCCAGTTTTGACGACGTGGCCAGACGCTTCATTCGCCTGGTGAGCTCGTATTTGCTGAGCTATTTAGTCATCCAATGCGGCTTTGGAAATGGTTTCCTCCTTGGCTGCGGAATGAGCCGGAGGAGGATTGGATGTCTCCCCTCTATCGTCTTCAATAATGACCGAAGGGTCTTCAGCTGGAGGATCCGGCTGTAACATCATTCCCACCATGTCTTGGAAGAGAAGCGCCATTTATTTTATATTGGTAGCTTGTTCTGCAGCTTCTCTGTCCTTCTTTTCGAGGACCCTGCGTAGGAAGGCAGCATCAGTTTCTTGTTCGTGACGCTGTTCTGATGATGCCTCCGGACTTTCTTTTGGCCCGGTGAGAGCGGCCATTGCAGTCAGCATCTCCTGAAGCTTCGGTTGCTGTTGTTCCTGAGCTCTTGTGATAGATCGGGTGAGCGGTCGGTGGCCCGTCGAAGCGCGGCTTTCCTCTTTTCCGGAAGCCATGTAAATGGTATGCACTGTTATGCCCCCAGACTTGGGGCGTTTGGACTCAGCGTCTTTGCGATCTGCTATAGTCATAGGGGCTTTCTCTGGCCTCCTTTTCTTTTGAGCAGTTGACGTTGAGGGGGCCGTTGCAGCGGGCACCCAGGTGATTGTCGTCCTTTGTGGCTTGCTAGGACGGTTTTCTTCCTGCTGAACCTTCAGCTTCTTCTGTCGACGAAGATAGTCTTGATCGATCATTGACTCCTGGACCCGTCGCCAAACTTTGTAAACTTTTGAGGACAGCCGCTGAGGGGGCTGTTCCGGCTTTGCCTCTGTAACATTCTCCACGGGTGGAGGAGATCTTTTCAATACGGCGGTAAGAGAGTTCCTGCGCACCTTGTTCAGCAATTCAAAACTGTTCCCGGTTAGAACAGCAGCATTGACTTCCACCGTTGGGGCTGGTGGAGTTAGCCCAGAGGGGGGAGTTGCCCCTAGCCTTCCTTACTCGGCGCCAGTGGCGACGTCAACCGTGTCGAGCCGATGGTGTTGGTTCGGAGATGGGGATGGCTTTGTCTTGCCCCCTATCTAGGTGAGGGGCTGTTGCTGGCGTCAGCCTCTTGAAGACTGATGTCCGTTGGGAAGCGGTATCCAACTGGTCAAAAACAGACTTCTGAGCAGGGACGGGAACCGTAGTGGGAGTCGGAACAGTCAGTCTTGTAAAGACCGACCCTTTGGCTGGAGAAGCCACCTTGATTACTTCAGGAGCAGGGATGGCTATCCTTTTTGGAACAACCTTCTCTGGGATTGCAGGCTTCATCAAGGTCTCACATGAACTTCGGCCCAATCTCGCGAAGACCGAGGAGCTGGAGCTGGATGACCCGTTGAGAGGGGACGCGGTAGTAGCAAGACGATCAAAGACCGACTTCTTGGGAGCTTCTGGTGTTGGTACAGGGGTGCTGAAGCTCATTGGTGGGAGCATAGTCCCAAAGAACAATTCGGTGGTGGCCTGAGTCACCTGGTCCACCTGCATCATGAACAAGGAGGCTGCTTGGGGCCCGTAGGCTATGCCTCCATATGAGGCGGAGCGCGAGTTGCAGTTGCAGTTGGAACACTTCTCGCAAGTGGATACCATTGCTATTTCGCTTTCTGCGCCAAGCAAGAAACCAAATCTTAGTACCTCGAACCCCAGGGCAACCATATCAAACCGCGATTCGTTCGCGAACACGACACACGAAGTGTGGAGTGGAAAGAGGAAAAGGTCCCACCGGGCGTGCCAGAATCTGTTCCCCGCCGAACACGGAGACGCGGCCGCGCGGGTCGGTCTTGCCTGAGGTTCGGGGCAGATGCTAATTGGTGCTATCCGTCCACCTCTCCGAAGATGCCAAGTTGATTTATAGCACCATGTATCGAAGGTTCAAACGGATGCGTTCGATGTAGCAGACTTCATCAGATTCCCCCTCGTTTGAGGGGTTTTTGATTGTGGGGACGCTCTTCCCTGCAGGCGCAAGCCCCTGCAGTTAATTACGCTACCGAATCGCGGTAACAACTTTCTCCTTCTCCAGATGGTCACTTCATGTCGTGGGTGTTTTTTTTGGTTGCCCGTAGATTGTATACGGAGACTAATTTATGTTGTCGCTCGTAAGGCATGGATTAGTCCAAATCCGTATTTTCTTAGATTTGGGTTTAGAGGTTGGGTTTAAGGATACGTTAGCCTCATTTGAGATTAAGATCAACTTAAACTTTTATTAAGGATACGTTAGTCTAATTTTAGACTAAGATCGACTTAACGGGATCGTTTAAATCCAACAAAAGAGCATTTAGACTCTATTGTTTAGTTTATGGACATTGCGGTCGATTAGCTTAAGGACATTACGGTCCAATGTTAGTTTAAGGACATCTCGGTCCAATGTTAGTTTAAGGACATCTCGGTCCAGGTTAAGGACATCATAGTCCATGAGTTTAAGGACCCCACAGTCCGGTTTAGAGACATCGTGGTCTATAAGGTTTAAGGACATCGTAGTCCATGAGTTTAAGGATCCCACAGTCCGGTTTAGAGACATCGTAATCTATAAGGTTTAAGGACATCGTAGTCCATGAGTTTAAGGACCCCACAGTCCGGTTTAGAGACGTCGTAGTCTATAAGGTTTAAGGACATCATAGTCCATGAGTTTAAGGACCCCACAGTCCGTAGAAATGTGTGGTCATCGGGACCCGTCACCTCTCTGAAGACGTTGAAGGATTACAACGACAAATATCAGAGGAGTAACGAGATGTACCCTCGAACCGATGTGAGTTGGTTGAAAAATCTGTAGCCCAGTTTGGGACTGAGATCAGTTGAATATTTGTGAGCAGATGTGCTCAGTTCAATATAAGTTGAGGACTTATGGCCAGAGTTGGGCTAAGTCTGATTAAAATATTTAACATTTTTTTGTTGTTCTGGCTGTTAAGCCTTTATTTGGGCTCGGCCCTTTTAATAATGCTAAGTATTGAGTTCTGACATCTTTTGTCTTCATCAGAACAAAGTGTGTTCTGACAATGCGCCACGTGGCGCATCAGGCGCTTTGCGCCAGTTAAAGAGCGCATTGCGCTTCTGTCGGGTAGCGCACACGAAGGGGACACGTGTCGCGCTTAGCGCTAAGTGCTAGTTTATTAGCGCATTACGCTTTAATTTATGAGCGCGTTGCGCTAGTTTGTTGGCGCGCCAGTGAGAGACATGTGGCGTGCTTGGCGCTGAGCGCCATTTCATGAGCGCAGTGCGCTGTTTCAGAAGCGCAAAGCGCAGATTGTGTCTTTGGTTGATACGTGGCATGTTTTGGCGCTGAGCGCCGGTCCAAGAAGCGCAAAAGCGCAATTCATGAGTGCAAGGCACTTTATAATAGCGCAAAGCGCATTTGATCAAATTTAAGATCAAAGAACAAATTTATGTTCTTCTTAAAGGAGGCTTTGCCTCAAGATTCAGGAACAAAAGTTCTTGTTTTATAAAAGGGCTTTGCCTTTTGTAGATCAAGGATCTGTGAATGAAGTAAATACTTCTTTTATTTTTTTATGATTATATCTTTTGATCTTTTTTCTTTTTATCAAAGACCTTGGTCTTTTGTAGATCTATGATCTTTTTTGAAGATGGTTCTTTTTTTTTACGAGATGGTTTCATCTCTGTTGTTCAAGAACTAGTTCTTTACCTTGAAGATGAAGAAATAATCTTCTTTTTTCTAAGAGCTCGCTCTTCTTTCTCTTTGAGTTTTTCTCAAAGTTTGTAGAGGGTTTTCTCTATATGAGACTTGAAGTCTTGGGGCTTTTATATAGGGCCAATTGATTTGTTAAATCAGTTTTAAGAGATCTTTCTCTGATTGATTTGGGAATATTTCCCACCGTTGGATCTTTGATCCTAAGGCTTCTGCTTTGCAGAAGATAATTTTCTTGTTTTAATAAAATTGGAAAGATCTTTCCATAACAGAATTTTAATTCTGATTAATAATTTATTATTATTAGATCTTTTGATCTAACGGTGGAGAATTTTTAATTCCAGCGCTGGCGCACCTTGCGCTAGCGCACCTATGTTCGACACGTGGCGCGCAGCACAGCGCAACTGCTCTAGCGCACCCGTGTTTGACACGTGGCGCGCAGAGCAGAGCGCAGCGCAACTGCGCTAGCGCACCCGTGTTTGACACGTGGTGCGCAGCGCAGAGCGCTGGATCTGAAGCGTTGCTTCAACTTTTGAGTTTAGAATTTTTAAACAGAGCTTTGCTCTGATTGGGGAAAGCAGAAGCGTCGCTTCATTTCAACTCTTGAAATTTGAACAGAGCTTTGCTCTGATTGGGGAAAGCCAAAGCGTCGTTTCATTTCCAACCTTGGAATTTGAACAGAGCTTTGCTCTGATTAGGGAAACACAAGTGATGCGGAGTGGCGACATAGAAAAAATAGAAGAGGGTATACAAGAGAGAAAGAAAAGTGGATGAGTGGACTTACCGTTGCGCGTTCGTACTCGTACGAACGAGATGGAGAATAGAAGCCTCGGTTTATAGAACCGAGACCGTGAATGCGACTAGTGTGCGAGCTTTATTTACAGACATCACTTGAGCAAGTTGTGGAGCAACGGAGAGGGATGAAAGATCTTGAGAGAACGATTACGCGAGAAGGAAGAAACGTGCTCGACTCCTTGAGAGAACTTGAGTGCTTAAGAATTTTGAGAGAGAACATAGATTTGAGAGAGTGGTATACCTAAGAGATGAGCTAGGACTGGTCTAGGTATTTATAGGAGAAAAATGAAGGTGTGTGAATTTAAAGAATTGAAATAGTGTTAATGGGGGGAATTGAAGAGTCTCTGGGTAAAATCAGATAAATCAAACAAGAAAATGGAGTATAGGGGAGCTGAAGGGGTGCATAGGAAAAAAATGGAGGGGTTTGGGGCTAGGTCAACTACCGGTAGCGGCCAAAAAGAGGAAACGGGTGGCCAAAAAGAAGAGTTGGGTCTCGGGATTTATGCAGTGCATTCATTTGGTTATTTATATCTCATTTTTATTGTTTGATTTACTTGAAACTCTTCGTTTCTCAGTGTAATCTACGTGTAACTTTTGGACTTCCGAAAAATTAAAAAGAAAAATATAAAAAAAAATAATCGGAACTGATGGGACTCAAACACACAGACTATGTCACAGCAGTGTAGAGCTTTACCAGTAAGCTACAAGTTGTTTCTTGTATATAAGTTATCAACAATAACTTATAACTCGAAACCAGAACAGAAATACACTCTTTTATTAATATTGGATCGATAAAAGTGTATAGGACTTTTAGGGTCGTTACATTCAATTTATCAGAAAGCGTGAATTTCCCCTATTGATACTGGTCCTCGACCCAGTTTTTTGAATACGTAGAAATCTTCAATTGGGTGGCTCACTATTCTATGATAGAAACAGTAATTAGGGTTGTTGACGTCGCCGGCTTGCGCTGGACGCCGCGGGTCTGGCAATATGATGAGTTTATTATACATTGCCAATTCGAACAATTTCCTCGTCTTGTCGGGGGAAAACGAGTAAGCATGTCCTAACCTTTCTTCCAAGGACGGGCACGGACGGGCGCAGACGCGCGTTGTTTTGGCAAACAGCCGATTTTGGGCTGCTCAGTTGTTGTTACATGTTAGCGACGAAGGCCGCTTTTCCTTTACCCTTAGTATTTCGACGGTCCTTATTTGAGGAGATCCATGGCCCATCTGGTCCATTTGGGCCAGTTTATCAATCAAAGCCTGAAAGATTGTAGGCTTGAAGAACGTCATGAACCGGGACACGGTCGTTTGAGGATCAAGGGTCCCGATGAACATGCCCACGGCAGGAGACTCTTCAACGCGCTGCTCGCATTTAGACCACAGGTTCCGCCACCGGATCGCGTATTAGACCCATGTTTCTCTCGGCTTTACCCTGGCATTGATTAATGCCGTGATCGGAGTGCATTCGCTCTCGCTGGCGAACCTCTGTGTGAACAGCAACTCCATTTTCGCAAATGTTTTCATGGAGTCATTTGGGAGCTCCGAGTACCATTCGAAGGCTGTTTCTGACAAGTTGCCGACGAACTAGTGAAGCAACAATTTGTCGTCGCCTCCAGTGTTTCCGCATAGAGCTCTGAATTACGCGACGTGTTTATGAGGGTTGCCTACTCCTTTGTAGATATGGAACTTGGGGATCGTATATTCCGGCGGGTATTTGATTTGATCATACCAGCCTGGATACAGTCGTCAAGTTCTGACAATTTGGCCGGCGGCTTCATTAGCTTGATGAGCTCTTATTTGTTGAGCAATGTAATCACTAAAGGCGGCCCTGGAGATCGTTTCCTCCTTGGCCGCTGATAACGCCGGAGGAGGGTTTGTTGTTTCCCCTCTGTCATCCTCGACGATTATCAGCGGATTTTCGGCCGGGGGTTCTGATTGGATCATCATTCCAACCATGTCTTGGAATAAGAGAGCCATCTGTTTTATGTTAGTAGCTTGCTCAGCAGCCTCTTTGTACTTTCTTTCGAGCACCCTTCGCAGAAACTCTGTATCGGTCTCCTGCTCTTGGCGTTGTTCGGCCTCTTTGTCCGGACTTTCTTTTTGTCCAGTGAGTGCTGCCATTTTGGTCAACATTTTCTAGAGCTTTTGTTGTTGCTCCTGAGCCTTAGTCAGCGATCGGGTTTGTGGTCGATGACTCACCGAGGCACGGCTTTCCTCTTTTCCTGAAGCCATGTAGACCGTATGTACGGTTATGCCCCCAGACTTGGGGCGTTTAGATCGATTGCTTTTGGAATTTTCCGCTGGCGGTAGCGTTTTCTCCAGCCTTGTTCTTTTATGAGAGATCGGAGTTGAAGGAGCCATTGTGATATGCACCTGTTTAGGAGAAGTCCCCAGTTGTATGGCAGAGGAGCGATATTTTTCTTGCCGGGCCTTCGATTTCTCTAGTTAACAAGAGTAATTTTTGTCATTCACAGAGTATTGGACTTTTCGCTAGACCCTATGAATTTGCGATGAGAGCCGCTGATAAGGTCGCTCCGGCTTTGCCTGCACTGTAACTTTTGCAGGTGGGGGAGATTTCTTTAACACCGCGGTTGGGGAGTTTTTACGCACCCTCTTAAGCGGTTTAAAACTGTTCTCACTTAGAACAACGGTGTTGACCTCCACCATAGGAGCTGGTGGGGTGAGTCCAGAGGGGGAGTTGCCCCTAACTTCTCTTACTCGGTGCTAGTGGTGACAATGAGCATGCCTCGCAAAAGGGACCGCCTCAGTTTTGGAAGCGGCTTCATTATGCACCCAGCTTTGCTGAGGGGTTTCAATCGGCGTCAGCCTGTTAAAGACTGATGTTCTTGATGGGGTTTGAGGAGAGCCGGCCAATCTTTCGAAGACTGATCGTTTGATAGGGGAAGCACCTTTGACGGCTTCGTCTGTAGCAGGAGTAGGGAGGGCTAGCCTTTTTGGGATAGCCCCTTTAGGTATCATGAGCTTCTTTATGGGCCCGTTTGAGTTCTTGCTCAGCCCGTTGAAGGCTGAGACGCCAGTGTTTAACAGCTTGCTGATGGGGGCCGTCGTAGTTGCCAGTCGAATGAAGACCGACCTTCTATGAGCTTCTTCTTGCGACGTTGAGACTCCGAAACTCACAGGTGAGAGCATGGTCCTGAAGAACAGTCCGATAGTGGCTTGTGTGACCTTCCCCACCAACATTGAGAAAATAGAGGCCGCGTTTGGCCCATAGGTCACTCCTCCAGTTAAGGTGGAGTGGGAGTTGCTGTTGCATTAGGTGCAGTTGAAAGCCATTGATTTTCTGCACAGGAGCAAGACACCCAGTTTTAGTATCTTGAATGCAAGGGCAGCCGTAGCGAACCGCGATTTTGTTCGCGAAACACGACACATGAAGTGTGGAGTGGAAAGAGGAAAAGGTCCCACCGGGCATGTCAGAATCTGTTTACCGCTGAAAGACCGAACCGAGTCGTTGGGACGTCTGACCTGAATTTAGGGGCAGATACTATTTGGACTTACCCATCCACCTCTCCGAATATACCAAGTTGATTTATGGTACCATATATTGGAGGTTTGGATAATTGCGACCGTTTTAGCAGACTTCATCAGATTCCCCCTCATTTATGAGGTGTTTTTGATTATGGGGACACTCTTCCCTGCTGGCACAAGCCCTTGCAGTTAATTACGTTATCACGTTGCGATAACCACTTTCTCCTGCTCCAGTAGTTCACTTTGTAACGTGTGTTATTTTGTTTGTTAAGGTTGCCCGTAAATTGTATACGATGATTAATTTATGTCGTCGCCCGTAGGGCATGGATCAGTCCAAATCCGTATATTTTTAGATTTAGGGTTTGAACTTAAGTTGTCTGTTCCTTTAGTTCAAAATATTTTGTTTTATTCAAGGACAGTTAATCTGGTTTGAAATTAAGATCTGCTTAAATATATGGGTATTTGGGCTCAATTTAATTTAACTAAGGATACGTTAGTCCTATTTGAGACTAAGATCAACTTAGTAATATTTAAGGATCATCAAATTTTAGTTGAGATCCAACAATAGAGCATTTGGGCTCAGCTGCAAGAAACTTCAGAGAGACTTTTAACCAATTTGGGCTTGGTCTGCTCAGTCTTTTTTCTTTCTTTTATTCAAAAGTGTTAAGCACTTATTTGGGTTATGTTTGCTCAGCCTTTTTCCTTTTATGCAGAAGTGCTAAGCACTTGTTTGGGGCTCTGGTGTTCACATGTGTATCATTTGAAGCACTCAGTCAGGGGCGCTGCGCAATCAGTGCTAAGCACTTGAGTCATTTTGACTGAATATACATAGTGCTCAGCACTTTTATATGGTGCTCACATTAGGAGCACGTGCGGCCGTGGGATGTGGGCGTTGCCCAATCAATGCTAAGCATTCAGTCATTTTGACTAAATATGAAGTGCTAAGCACTTTTACTCAGTGCTCACGTATATTACACGTGAGGCACTGGCTTTCTGTTTTGAACGCCCACGTAGGAAGCACATAAGGCGCTGAGTCCTTTGTTTGGGGCGCCCACATGGGAAGCACGAGAGTCGCTAAGTCCTTTATTTGGGGAATCTTTGGGGCGCTCACGTGTTTTTCACGTGAGGCGCTGAGTTCCTTTCTTTTTTAGAGATTGAATCTCTATTAATGGCATTTTGACCATTAATGATCACCAAGATCTTTGTTTTTGAAGATTTGGGATCAAGTTTTCTTTAAAAACTAAGTTCTTATGTTTTTTATAAGAACTAAGTTTCTTTATAGGGTTAAACCCTGTTTTCAGAGGAATTAAATTCCTGGAACATGTTTCTTTTCTGTCTTTTCTTTTCATCTCGTTCTTTCCCCTAGATTTTAAGTCTGAAGGACATAATATTCCTGATGAGAATTTAATTCTCAAGTTATGGGGGATTTGTCTTACGGATCTTAAATCCAAAGAAAGAACTAAGTTCTTATATGAAGGGTTAAACACTTGTGTTTTACTTGCACTAGGCAAAAGAGATATTTTTAATCTCTTCTTTTTTTTACCTAGGGTTTGAAAAAAGGAAGATCTTCTTTGAGAATTAAATTCTCTGTTGTTTCTTAGGTACTTTTGGAGAGCCTTCTGTTGGGTTACACTAACGCCCTAGCCATCATCCATGGCCGTTTGCGGAACAAAATTTTTTATAACGATTTAAACTGGCGCTAGAATAACCCGTTAACACCGGATCTGCTATAAACCTAACTAGCAAGCTAAAGAGTTCTATCTATTATGATAGAAATTTATACCTAAAGGCTCAAGTCTTTCGGGTCTTCACTACTCTCCTTTAGCTCCTTGAAGAGTGTACGGATCGCGCTTGATCGTCGGCCTCCTCGCGTCAAAGATGATCCACCCGAGAGTGTCTACTTTGAACGCATACCTCTAAACCAGGGTAACTAGGTTACTTAGTATGCTAATCTAAGTAGCCTAGAAGATGTAGAGAGTGATGATGGATTGTTTTGTCTCAAGAACCCTAGGTTTCTCAACATATGAGACTATTAGGGTTTGAGATAGAAGAAGAGAGCTTGGAGGAGATGAGAGTGTAGTAGAGAGCATACAAAAAATGAAGAAAATGGCTAAGTGTTGTGAACTGATAATGCAAACCAATAATGCCACAAAATATCTCGAAGCCACCTTGCATCAAATGTTCACAACACAAAATATCAAGCATACCCAAATAGTAAACTATGAGTCACCCTATGAGTCACCAATTAGCCATGCTTCACTTAATGATAAATGAACACCTCATACATCCACCTCATTAACCATTTAAATAAAATGGTTAAAACAATAATGATGTGTCTTCTTCTAGAAGCATCTTGCACAATTACAAGAATACCCCTCACCGTATATACATACCCGTATCCGTATTCCGAAAAATACGAATACAAAGAGACGAAAATAATCCAAGAATATAATACTAGGATCCGGCTTAAACCAAAGCCCACCAGTATTATCTGTCTGAATCATGATCCATGTATACACGTATATGATCGAACCCTACCGTAAAACCATACGGCATTTACATCGTTTCGCCCAAAGCAGGGAAACCCTCTATGTGGGACTCTAAAGACTCAACAGTACGCTGGCGGTGGGTTTAACCACAAGCACGTCAGTGGTACTAGCTGCACGTAACGGCTACCCAGATACCTGTCGAAAAAGGAAGGCTGGCGAGCAAACTCGTCTGAACTCCTACTGAGCCTATCGGTGACAATCTCCGTACAGTCCGGTCTCTTCGTCTAAGAATATCGCATATCGGGTCTAGGGGTGGTAAACGTCAGACCCTAATAACCCGATAATTCGTGCTGATGCGTCTTAGGACCAATCCGAGAAACTACTGATCAACCTATCAGTAAATCCCAACTGCCTTGGCCAAGGTGTTATGGTCCTGACCAATCGAACACAGCGCGATATCGACTCCCAATACCGGAAAAGATGAATCCCAAACAATCACTCACTGCCTCCATATGGCTCGAGACTATACCCAACCAAAACTTGTTTGCACGACTCAGTAGAGCCATTGTAGGGTAGTGATCAAAGCACAGTGGGAACTCGCACGAGACAAATGACGATCTCAGGTCCGAAGACTAACCTGTACACATGTCACCTAAGAACTTCCATCTGACGATAGGTATAGTACCATAGAAGTTCTCGGCGAGTCCGTCCAGTGTACTGACACCTAGCACCTATATACGATCTTAGGTGCATCAGACCAATAGCTGCGGGACCAACCATCGCCCCTCGTCAGGGTCTAGAAACGTATACACTAGTCTACTTTGGAATATCAATACCCAGTCTCGATACTCACACGACTAGGGGCTATTTAAGGATGTGCTTATGGACTACCCAGCTCCCACAAGTAGGATCGCCATCATAACGCTGGTAGTCAAGTAAGATCCTACGGGCTTTATCAACATATAACTGCCATATGTAATATCAAGTGTAACGTATGCACATGTTAAGATAAAGTCAAACCATAATAGTATACTACTGTATCAAGTCTTTATCAATATGTGCAAGCTGGATAAAGTATCAATAGAAACAAATACACGTATCAAGATAAAGACAACTCAAATAATATACTTTATAACTGAGTAAGATTGTCCTGTACATACATATGAGTAAGATTGTCCTGTACATACATATCCCCAGCATCCACGTATATACATATACAATAATGGCCTCTAGGGCATACATATCCAACAATCTCCCACTAGCACTAAGGCCATATATTGGCGTATCGAATACGCAACGTCTGCTCTAAGGTCAGCTGTTGGCGTACCGCATACCTAACATCTCAAAAAGTCGCTCGAACTGCGCTTGAGAGAGGGCCTTCGTAAATGGATCCATTGTATTTTCTTTTGTATCCACTCTCCGGACCTCAATCTCCTGGCGATTTATGATCCCCCTGATCAGGTGATACCGCCTTAAGATGTGTCTGGATTTTTTATGGGACCATGGTTCCTTCGCTAAAACTATGGCCTCATTGTTATCGCAATACAAAGGTATCAGATCAATAATGGACGGAACTACCTGAAGTTCAGTTATGAACTTCTTCATCCAGACCACTTCTTTTGCGGCATCGTTCGCAGCAATGTATTCAGCCTCCATCGTCGAGTCTGCGACGGTGTCCTGTTTGGAGCTCCTCCAACACGCCGCCCCTCCGTTGAGAGTAAACTCAAAATCCGAGACAGACTTATTGTCATCCTTGTCACTCTGAAAGCTTGAATCGGTAAAGGACTTGACCTTGAAGTCTCCATTACCATATACTAAGAGCATCCTCTTAGTCTTTCTCAGGTACTTGAGAATGTTCTTTACAGCCATCCAATAATAGATCTGGTCTGGTACCGGCTCACCACGCCAAGCGCGTATACTACATCTGGTCTGGTACATAGCATCGCATACATTATAGATCCTACCGCCGAAGTGTAGGGTATAATGCTCATGCGAACACTCTCCTTATCAGTCTTGGGAGACATCTCTTTGGAGAGGGCGATTCCGTGCAAAGCGGGTATGTTACCGCGGTTGGAATCTTCCATACTAAATCTCTTTAGTACGGTCTCTATGTACCTGGACTGCGAAAGTCCCAATAATCTCTTAGATCTATCTCTGTAGATCTTAATCCCCAGAATGTACGAGGCATCACCCAGGTCTTTCATGGAGAACCTTTGTGACAAGAATAGCTTGACCGATTGTAGCATAGGAATATCATTTCCTATCAAAAGAATGTCGTCTACGTACAAGACTAGGAATACAACAGTTCGTCCTACAATCTTCTTATATATACAAGGCTCATCCTCGTTCTTGATAAAGTCAAATTCCTTGACTGTTTCATCAAAACAGACGTTCCAGCTCCACGATGCCTGTTTTAATCCATAAATGGATTTGAGCAACTTTCACACCTTCCCACTGCTCCCACTGTCTACAAAACCTTCCGACTGATCCAAATAAACGCACTCTTCTAAACTTCCGTTTAGAAAAGACGTCTTTACGTCCATCTTCCAGATCTCATAGTCATGGAAGGCGGCAATGGCAAGTAGGATCTGAATGGATTTGAGCATAGCCACTGGAGAAAAGGTTTTGTCATAGTCCACTCTTGGTCTTTGACGAAAACCTTTTGCAACGAGTCTAGCCTTATAGGTTTCCACCTGCCCATCTACACAAAATTTCCTTTTGTAGATCTATTTGCATCCAATGGATTTTACCCCAGGTGGAGCAATATCCAAGGACCACACTTTATTGGTGTACATGGACTCCATCTCGGATCGCATAGCATCCAGCCATTTATCAGGGTCCCTACTGATAATGGTCTGCTTGAAACTAGTAGGATCATCTTCTTCCAAGATGCAATCCTCTCGATCCCCGTCTATGAGAAAACCGTAGTATCTCTCGGGCGGATGAGAAATCCTACTAGATCTGCGGAGTGGCTGAGGCTCGTCCGGGGTTATTGAATCCTCTGGTTCTACCAAATCTTCAGTTATAGTTTGCCCCTCTGGAATTTCTTCCAGTTCAACCGCACTCCCACTAATTTCTTTTGCAAGAAATTGCCACTCTAAAAAAGTGGCACGACGAGCAACAAACACTTTCTGTTCCTCGGTGTGGTAGAACAGATATCGTAGAGAATTTTTAGGATATCCCACAAACTTGCATAAAACTGACCGTGTCTGAAGTTTATCCGGATTTTATACTTTTACATAGGCTAGACAACCCCATATCTTAATTCGTTCAAGATACGGTCTTTTACCACTTTATATTTCATATGGAGTCTTAGGCACAGATTTGGATGGAACCTGATTCAAAAGATGTGCCGCTGCATGAAGCGCATGTCCCCAAAATGAAAGAGACAACTCGGCGTTACTCATCATGGAGCGAACCATGTACAATAAGGTACAGTTCCTCCGCTCCGATACACCGTTGTGCTGTAGTGTATACGGAGGAGTAAGCTGAGAGAGAATTCCATTCTCTTTTAGGTATTCTAGGAATTCCGTGCCTAAGTACTCCCATCCTCTATCAAATCGAAGGATCTTGATACTTTTGCCGGTCTGTTTCTCTACTTCATTTCTGAATTCTTTGAATTTCTCAAAAGTTTCAGATTTGTGTTTCATAAGATACACATATTCTTTGCATGTATAAACAGCGGACCACACGCATCACTGTGTATGAGTCCTAAGAGCTCTGCTGCTCTTTCTCCATGTCCGGTGAACGGAGATTTAGTCATCTTTCCCTTGAGACAAGACTGACAAGTATCATAAGATGAAAATTAGAACATGTTCAAAAATCCATCTTTATGCAACTTACTTAGTCTTTTCTCTCCGATATGACCAAGTCTATAATGCCACAAGTAGGATTCGTTCGTATCTGAACTCTTCCTCTTGCATGCGTTTTGTACATTGAAAACTGTGTTTTGATTTAGAACATAGATACCATTACACAGTATAGCTTCTGCAACTAATACCTGATTAAGGTAAATGTTCATGATAATTCTATCAAGAACAAACTTATATCCATCGTAATCAAGTAAAGAAACTGATATCATGTTGCAAACCATGGAAAGTACATAGTAGCAATTGTTCAAAATCATATCATTTCCATTTGGCAACACTAGGTGATATTCATCGACGGCTGCATCATCAACTTGTGCTCCATTCTCTACTCTGAGGGACATATCACCTGGTCCAACTATCCTACTTTTTCTCAGTCCCTGCAATAAATTACAGATATGAGATCCTGATCCGATATCTAGTATCCAGGAGGTAGAACTGACCGAAAAACGGTTCTCAATAACAAGAACACCTGAAGAAGACGCAATAGTATGCTTCTTCTTCATTAGGGTCATCAAGGAATTCATGCAATTCTCTTTCCCTTGCTCATACTTATGACTGTTGTCATAAGTTAAAGCCGAACCGACGTTTCCCAGCCCCGAATAAGAATTGGGATCGGTCAAGTGATACATTTTATTATCTTGATCAGGGCGTGAAATGGTTGCTACCTTGAGAGAGAGAGAAAAGAAACACTTAGCGTGCGCTCTTACAAGATCATATTGGTTATTATTTTATCTAATCAGTATGGCTCCCACTGTTTACACGAATTCTCCATCAAACCTTAAAAGGAGAACGAGTTAGGATTAATCGCACGTTACAATACTTGCTTAACTTCTAGGCCAGGCTAATGTCGATACTTCGAGGGAGGTTTTCCAACGATTTCGCGAAATTCCTTAATTATATAACCTCTTTTCCTTGGAGGCGTAGCATCGCTAACACCTTTCTAGACACCTACTTGGTTTATAGCATTGATTGTTAAGTGAAATAATCTTCCAAGAGTAATCCTACTCATCAGTAGGATCGGAATCCAACTATCATTGTGTGATGCACTAGATGGAAGCCACTCTAGTCACCACACTCCAGAAGGTATGCAACACTAGCAAGTTTCCTGTATATTTGAAACTCCCGATATAGTTTTTGCCCCTAACAACTTTATGACCTTGACAATACCAATATATCATAAGCCGCTAGTCAATTTCGGCCTGTCATTATCTTGATTAATTTAGACCCACCCGCATAACCCTTGACAATACTAACATAGTTATGCGACTGTCCTAAATAATCGGAAACAAAGCTACAAACAAGCAATGCCCAGCTACCGATCACTACGCTTGACAATGCCAAAATACGTAACACGAATACTAGGTAATACTTGTAGGAAATGACGGAGGGCTACGACTGGGTTTTTGGCGAAAAAACCCTTTAACGTAATGAACTTAATATCGTTGAAGGAACCTGAGCAGTTTTGAAAAGGAGTGGTTTAGGCTCCTCTTTTGAAAACTTGTAGTTTTGAAGAAAACCGAGTAATCCATAGTATAATCTTTTGCTCAAGAGGTCACTCCCCATGAAGGGATCTCGGCTCTTGCCTCCTGAAATGAGGTGTTGGATATTCATGACCGAATACCACTATGCAAAGCGAAAGAATATAACTATAGTTTTTCAAAATTTGTTCCAACATCTTTTTAGGTTTCTTTTCTTACATTAATCAAAATTAATGCGGTCCCATCAATTAAACCTATCACACCAGAAAAGAACAAAAATACAATGTATGTATATGCCATCCGCATTCGCCACGGGGCCCCGTCATTCACCGTTAGGTTACTTAACTAACGGTAGAGCGGGGGCTGGACTAGCGCGGGTGCAAAACATATATAACATCTACTAGTATATATAAATATATATAACATTCGTCACAGGCATGATATAAGCAACATCACAGAATATCAACAAGCAACACAGAATGGTGGATAATCTTAGAGCCTCGGGTTTCATTTAAGCCGCAAATGAGACCCGACATTCTCTGTCATGTGGATAGCCCGTGCAATTAAAACCTGGAACCCTACGAGCATGACAAGTTACCCGCCAATCCCAGAAGTAAGGCAGCCCCAATCAACAAAGTGAATGGGCCACCCAGCATTTCAGGGGATTCGGTAACTTGAGCGCCCCTCCGTGGGTCATACTATACCCCCTACGAGTGCGGCGAATAGCCCGCCAATTCTAGAGTGAAGCCCCCCTCTGTCTCAACGCCATGAGATGCGGGCTTGCTTCCCTTTAGAACCCGGCTATTCGAGCACTCCACAACGGGGTAATCCCAGTACAGAAAAGAAAATATATGTACAATGGTGACATCGACCTCAACCCGATCGTGCCCCAATAAAATAATATACAGCACGGCAGAAACGGCTATCCGCGTGTCGGACGCTCGCCCCACAATAACAAATGTACAAATGAATCTTAACTGTACTACTATCATTACACTGCAAGCTATCCACCATGACAATCCAACCACAACCACAGCACAAACACAGAACATCAACGTGAATGTCATGTTCGCAAACTCGTCTAAAAGAACATATAGCAGTTAGACGGGTTATACCGCTCTAATGACATTCACGGTCGCAGATAGTAATGTATGCACTGAAACTCACGTATTTAAAATTTCGATCGACAAAAAACTTTCCGTATTGGCCTCAAGTGCAATCCAGAACTCAAACAAATCTGGGCCAGAAACTAAACATCCCAGAATTCACATTTCCAAATAGTAGAGCTACAGAAGAAAGTTTGTGCACAAAGGTCCCACTTCGACTGCGGAACCGCTGCAAACACGCATGTTCTATCGCGGCTCCGCGGCTGTATTATGGGCTTGTGTGCCCAATTTTCTTCTGGCCTCCTAAAAAACCCTGCACGAATTTTTAAGACTCTGGAAATAATTTTTTGAACACTTTGAAAAATCGGCAGAAACTTTAACATTGAAATAGTGATTTCGGAAATTTTTCTCGATTGATCTTTCAAGCACATCAAAATTAGCTAGTTTAGGTTTTATGGGGTGGTTTTGATACCATGTTGGGTTACACTAATGCCCTGGCCATCATCTGTGACCGTTTGCAGAACAAAATTTTTTATAACGGTTTAAACTGGCGCTAGAATAACCCGTTAACACCGGATCTACCATAAACCTAACTAGCAAGCTATAGGGTTCTATCTACTATGATAAAAATTTATACCTAAAGGCTCAAGTCCTTCGGGTCTTCACTCCTCTCCTTTAGCTCCTTGAAGAGTGTATGGATCGCGCTTGATCGTCGGTCTCATCGCGTCAAAGATGATCCACCCGAGAGTGTCTACTTTGAGCTCCTACCTCTAAACCGAGGTAACTAGGTTACTTAGTATGCTAATCTAAGTAGCCTAGAAGATGTAAAGAGTGATGATGGATTGCTTTGTCTTAAGAACCCTAGATTTCTCAACACATGAGACTATTAGGGTTTGAGGTAAAAGAAGAGAGCTTGGAGGAGACGAAAGTGTAGTAGAGAGTATAGAAAAAATGAAGAAAATGGCTAAGTGTTGTGAACTAATAATGCAAACCAATAATGCCACAAAATATCTTGAAGCCACCTAGCATCAAATGTTCACAACACAAAATATCAAGTATACCCAAATAGTAAACCATGAGTCACTACATGAGTCACCAAGTAGCCATGCTTCATTTAATGATAAATGAACACCTCATACCTCTACCTCATTAACCATTTAATCAAAATAGTTAAAACAATAATGAAGTGTCTTCTTCTAGAAGCATCTTGCACAATTACAAGAATACCCCTCACCGTATATATATATACCCGTATCCGTATTCCGAAAAATACGAATATAAAGACAAAAATAATCCAAGAATATAATACTATGATTCGACTTAAACCAAAGCCCACCAGTATTATCCGTCCGAATCATGATCCGTGTATCTAGTACACGTATATGATCGAACCCTGCCGTAAAACCATACGGCCTCTACATCGTTTCGCCCGAAGCAGGAAAACCTTCTGTGTGGGACTCTAAAGACTCAACAGTATGCTGGTAGTGGGTTTAACCATAAGCACGTCAGCGGTACTAGCTGCACATAACGGCTACCCGGATACCTGTCGAAAAAGGAAGGACAACGAGCAAACTCGTCCGAACTCCTACTGAGTCTATTCGTGACAATCTCCGTAAAGCCCGGCCTCTTCGTCTAAGAGTATCGCATACCGGGACTAGGAGTGGTAAACGTCAGACCCTAATAACCCGATAATTCGTGCTAATGCGGCTTAGGACCAATCCGAGAAACTACTGATCAACCTATCGGTAAATCCCAACTACCTTGGCCAAGGTCTTATGATACTGACCAATCGAACATAGTGCGATATCGACTCCCAATACCGGAAGAGACGAATCCCCAACAATCACTCACTGCCTCCAGATGGCTCTGGACTGTACCCAACAAAAACTTTTTTGCACGACTCAGTAGAGCCGTGGTAGGGTAGTGAGCACAATGGGAACTCACATGAGACAAATGACAATCTTAGATCCGAAGACTAACTTGTACACATGTCACCTGAGAACTTCCATCTGACGATAGGTATAGTACCATCTAGAACTTCTCGACGAGTCCGTCCAGTGTACTCACACCAAGTGAGCACCCGTATACGATCTTAGGTGCATCAGACCAAATGGCTGCGGGGACCATTTAAGGATACTCGGGGTCTAGAAACGTATACACTAGTCTACTCTGGAGTATAAATACCCAGTCTCGATACTCACGCGGCTAGAGACCATTTAAGGATGTGCTTATGGACTACCCAGCTCTCTCAAGTACGATCGTCATCATAACGCTGGTAGTCAAGTAAGATCCTACGGGTTTTATCAACAAGTAACTGCCATATATAATATCAAGTATTGTTAGGGATATGTATGCCCTAGAGGCCATTATTGTATGATATAGTTGTAACAACCGAGTCCAATTCTACAATTTCTGTTACCATATGAATGGTGTGTGGTATTTATTTCATTGATTTTACTTGGCTGTGCTTATTGTATTTTACCCGACCATTCAAATTCTTGCATATAACAATTTAAGTCTTTTAAATAAATTAAAAATACTTTTCATGGCCTGCTTGGCACCCCTAACCCTGTGGTAGCGTCCTTGCATCATGTTCCCGTCCCGTTCAGAGAAACGGACGTGTTTGGACGGCTACACGCACGTATGTGCGTCCGTTCTTGGGGGTATGCTTTTAAACTATAAAATCCTTCATTTTAATTTTTGGATCCCGCATATAATTTTCTTATTTCAAATTCAAATTTTTGGACCCGACCCGGACGCAATTCTGAAATATTTTGCATTTACGCCAAATCCTATTTTCTAATATTTTATTTTTAAACCAACGAATATAAAATTAAACCCTAGAAAATATTTTTCCATTTCCCTAAAATCTTTTATAATTTTTCCTAATCCCCAGCCAATCACCTTCGTTTTAACCCTGGGCCCCACGCGTTTTCTTCCCCTCTCTCTCTGGCGCTAACGGCCAAGATTCTCTCTTCTCTCCACTTTCTCTCTCCTCTCGATCTCTCACTTCCTCTCTCTCTCTCTCCTCTTCTCTCTCCTCTCGCAATCTTTCTCTCTCTCCCGCGCTCTCTCTCTCTCTCTCTCTCTCTCTCTCTCTCTCTCTCCCCTTCTTCTTTTAAATTCTTCCTTCCTTCTCAAATATCAACAGAACCCAACCTCTCGAAAACCCTAGTCGCCTTCCTCCTCTCGCCGTGGCCCTCGCGACGACGCCATCACCACCATTCCACGCCGCTGCTCGCCCTCGTCGCTTCCACCTCATCTCCTTCCTCCTTCCTCCTCTCCCCGAGCACCCTGCACGAGCACCGTGCACCCACCTGCACGTTGCCACACGCTGTGGGATCGCCGCCGGTGAACTTGATCCGTGTCCCTGGCCTCGTGCACCCTCTCGGTGAGCATGATCTTCTCCTTCTTCTCCCTCCTTCTCCTTCCTTCTTTTCTTTCTTCTTCTCCCATTCTCGGGTGGTTTTCTTGAACTGCCGGGGTTGCTGCAGGTACTTCGTCGGAGCTCCGTCAACGCAGACGGCGATCTCAACCCTTCTACAGATCAACGTGAGCACCTCTCCTCAACCCTCCTTCTCTTCTTTCTTCTTATTCTTCTTTTCTCCTTTCTTTCATGCATTCTTGTTTCACTGTAGCTTTGGCGGCCGGAATCCGATCGCGCCGGCGACGATTCCTGACGATCCAGTGAGGAACTCTAACCCGTGTGGTTCCACTGTTTGTCGTTCGGACGTATTCCGTGCACCGTGCGCGCGTCACAACTTTTTCCCACCGACGTGTAACGTTCCGTTTTCCTGATTCGCGACCCGTCGAGGCAAGTGAAACTTGCTACATGCTATTTTAAACTATTCATATGCCAAATTAATTATTTCCTGTTAAATCCCTAATTAGAATTGATAAAAATGGATTTCAAATTAACCGTATAAGGTTCCGTTACACATTTTATGATTCCGAACGTGAAACTTAATCTTGCATCTGATTACTTACATCTAACAATCATCTGTACATGATAGATCATATTTGTTTATTGCTATGATACCTTTTCCAGTTTAGCCTATCAGACATTCATGTGCAACTTTAACCGGTCTAATTACAACTGCATTCATTCAACAGATTATACATGTCGTCGCATCCTTGGGACACTCAATATTTATTAACCTATTTCCAGCAGTTACATCTATCATTCTGTATTCACATTAGGTTGACACTGTCTGTTTAACACGATTGATAACTGTGCAGCTAAATAAACAAATTTGCTTTATTGCTTAACTCATTGATTAGATCATGTTGTTGATAACCATGCTTGATTATTTAACTCTGATTATGCTAGCCGATTATGAGCACACCCATGATATCGTTTACACCTTGACGTGACTTGCTACATACATATTGATTGACCCGACATGGTACCGTACACTACTTGACTTGACCTGATGTACCATGACTTGACCCGTTACCTGATCTTGTGTCTAATGCCATCAAACCTGACATGTAGTCCTCACGGACCGTTCCTATTGTCTATCCAGAAAAACCTGCTTACCCGATCCTGTGTTGGCATTAGTTCTTGATTACTGAATACCTGACTTGACATACACATATAACTTGGGGGTATGGGGAAATCAATGGTGAAACCTGACTTGTAACTCAACAGTTCGATACTTGTTCTGATCAGTTTTAGAGGCTAGGCCAGCCTTGGGATGATGCTGCCGACATCATTCATCTGTACATATTCCTGTTTTAGTGCCTAGCGGCATGTCTCGGTTTCAGCCCGAGAATCTGGACCGTGGTCCCGGGTATGCACGGGATACTATTGAGTTACATCGATGATTCATCAGATTGATTTCAAAGACTTTAGAACAGAATACCAGTAGAACAGTTTAGTTTACTTACTGCACACTACCCTTCACTGCCCTGACTACATTACTGTTGCACTTGCTTTTCATTCATGTTTATATCTGCATTGCCTGTTACCCTGTTTATATTTTATTACTTGATGACACGACGCGCTGACGTCTGGGTTTTGCATAGCCCAGATTCTGTACCGCTGCTGCAGTCCGAGCCGGAGTACTTCAGCCAGCAGGCTGAGCTGTGAGGTGTCAGCAGTAGTTAGTTCTTTTATTTCCTGCATTTTATTCCTGATGTGAGCCCGCATTATGGGGCATACATTCCAGTTATTTTGTATTGGATCTTTTGCTTCCGCATTTTATTATCCTTGACTCATGTTATCTTGGCTTATGGACATGTTTTAGATAGTTTTATTTTGTTCTTGATATCTCTACAGCCGTAATGTGACTGTGGATGGATACTTCCTACCCACAGGTAGCATGGTTAGCTATGTCACGTGCCCATTTTAGCGTACTCTGGGAAGCGGGGCGTGACATGGTTCTTTTGGTATCAGAGACATAGGTTAGTCGGATTGATTCTTTTGTAGTTGGGTATTGTACCCAATACATGAATCAGAATACCCGTGTTTAAGAAACATGTCCTGCCACCTTGGCGTTTACCGTTCTTGAATCAAGTTCTTCCTGGTTATATATTTTACGATGTGCAAACTTCCTTTGCATATCGACTCGAAACCTGATTCCTTGTTATCTCTAGGACTTAGGCGACTTGGGTGGAGTTATGTAATTGTGGCTATGATACCGTGGCATAGTTACAATGCCGCACTCTATTTAAATAACTTAGAGTTCTAGCCTTGATCCATATTGTAAATTTGTTATCATGCTAATCTTGGGTGTTTTGATTTCAGGAGTATGGCAGGCAAGAATCTGAAGACGTACCAAAGGCGTGTTGACGAAGACGCCATGCTTGGAGTAATTCGGGGAATGCTGGAGAATCAAAAGAGGCAGACCGAGCTGATCCAGCAGCAAGCTGAATCATTTCAGGAAGGTTTGCAGACCGTTCAGCAGTCTGTGAACAATGTTGGAGCTAAACCAGTTGATCGTGTGGGGACCGTAGCAGACTTCCGACGTTTGGGTCCGTCGGTATTTACCGGTTTGGAGGAGCCGTTGCCAGCAGAGCAGTGGCTGGTTGACACGGAGAACTTACTTATTGCAGCGCAAATTCCAGATGATAAAAGAGTTGATGTGGTGTGTATTCAGTTAGTGGACTACGCCCGTGAATGGTGGCTTGTGGAGGAGACCCGATTGACCAAGCCGATCAAGTGGGCGGATTTTTCGAAGAGTTTCCTGGAGAAGTTCTTCCCGCGGACTGCACGGGAGGAAATGGAAGAGAAGTTCATCGGTCTGAAGCAGAATGGAGCACCCATAGATGTGCATGCAGCAGAATGGACACGGCTTAGTAGATTCGCTGGACCTTTAGTTGCCAACGATGCAGACAGGGCAAGGAGGTTTATGCGCAGCTTGGATGTGGACATCCAGAGGCAGATTGTCTCCCTGGGTTTGACCACTTTCTCACAGGTACTTACGGCAGCCCGAGAACAGCAGAGCCTATCTGGAAAGAATGGGAGTTTGCAGCAGACAGCAGTTGCGGTAAGGAAGCCGGCATTTGTACCAAACCGAGCTCATGGTCGCAGAGGTATTCCAGTGGACCGTCGTGGCATAGCACCAATGAAGAAGCATGCTGTGGTTGACCAGAGAAAGAGCGTGACTTGTAACTACTGCAATTTACCTGGCCACGTGCAAAAGGATTGTCGAAGGAGGCAAGGACTCTGTTTAGTTTGTGGAGCGGCAGATCACACTGTTAACTCATGTCCGTCGAAGCTTCGTACGAGGGATGATATTCAGAAGCCTCCGCAGAGACCGTTCCTGGGACAGAAGCAGCTGACTCAAGGATCTAATCAGGCTCGAGCTTTTACCTTGACGGCTGAGGAAGCTAAGGCGTCAGGAGAAGTTGTTTCAGGTACTCTACTCGTTCATGGTTTTCCCGCATTAGCGTTATTTGATTCTGGTGCATCCCATTGTTTTATGTCATCCAAGTTTATAGCTACACACTCGATTACCTGCACAACCCTGTCTAGTTTCTGGGACATACACACTGGGAATGGGAAAATCATATCTAGTAGGGAATGCAAAGATTGTACAGTTGTTGTTGGCGGACGGGAGCTTTTTGCAGATTTCTTGGTAATCGATACGAGCAGCTACGAAGTCGTCTTGGGAATGGATTTTCTTAGCACTTTCCAAGCTCACATTGATTGTAGGGCAAAGAAAGTAATTTTCCAGATTCCCGGACATCCCGAGTTTACCTTCACTGGAGGAAGCAGTTCTGTCGGGCCAGTCGAGTTTAGGGCTAGGCCGACAAGTAATATTCTTGCATTAATGGAGGTTGATAAAAGTGAAGAGCCAGTTGTTGTTCGTGATTTTATGGACGTGTTTGAAGACATATCGGGATTACCGCCGAAGCGAGACGTGGAGTTCGCAATTGATCTTATTCCTGGTGCAGCGCCAGTATCTAAAGCGTATTACCCAATGGCGCCAGTGGAGTTGGAAGAAGTCAAGAAGCAGGTTGCTGAACTGCTTGAGAAGGGTTGGATTCGAAGCAGTAACTCGACTTAGGGAGCTCCAGTTCTTCTAGTTAAGAAGAAAGATGGCACGAGAAGGATGTGCATCGACTATCGAGAATTAAACCGGGTGACTATTAAGAACAAGTACCCGATCCCTCGCATTGGCGAACTTTTTGAGCAGCTTAGTGACGCGAGGGTATTCTCGAAGCTGGATTTGAGATCCAGATATCATCAGGTCCGAGTGAAAGCAGAAGATATCTGCAAGACGGCATTCCGAACTCGGTATGGACATTACGAGTACTTAGTGACGCCCTTCGGAGTAACGAATGCACCGGCGATATTCATGGACTTGATGAACTGAATCTTTTCACCATTCTTGGACCAGTTTATTGTGGTGTTCATTGACGATATTCTGGTTTACTCGAAGAGTTTTAAAGAGCATGCTGAGCATTTGAAGATCGCACTGCAGACGTTGAGACAAGAGAAGTTATATGCGAAGATGAGCAAGTGCGAGTTTTGGCTGGAAGAAGTAAAGTTTTTGGGGCATGTTGTGTCTGGCGATGGAATCGCCGTCGATCCCAAAAAGATTGCAGCAGTTCGTAATTGGCCGATTCCAAAGAATGTTGCGGAGATAAGAAGCTTTCTTAGACTCGCCGGATATTACAGAAGATTTGTGGAGAACTTTGCTCGTCTGGCGGAGCCGTTGACCAAGCTTACGCGCAAAGAGGTACCTTTTGTGTGGACGGATAGATGTGCGTCAGCTTTTGAGATGTTGAAGCAGAAATTGATAACCGCCCCTATTCTGACCGTGCCAGACAATTCCAGAGGATTGGTGATTCACAGCGACGCATCTGGAAAAGGATTGGGATGTGTTTTGATGCAGCATGGGAAGGTTGTAGCGTACGCATCAAGACAGCTGAAGACCCACGAGAAGAATTACCCAACTCACGACTTGGAGCTTGCGGCTGTGATTTTCGCTTTGAAGATTTGGAGACACTACCTTTTGGGCGAAAGGGTCGAAGTTTTTACTGATCATAAGAGCTTGAAGTATGTGTTCACGCAGAAGGAGCTTAATATGAGGCAGCGTAGATGGTTAGAGCTGATGGCTGACTACGATCTTGATCTCAAGTACCATCCGGGAAGGGTTAATGTCGTACCGGATGCGCTCAGTCGGTTACCAGCAATTCAGATTTTGACCACGCAGAAGGAACTCGTAGAAGACTTTCGAAGATTTGATTTAGAGGTTGTGCTACCGCATTCTTCGGGACAGATGATGCAGCTGCAAGTACATTCGTCATTGATCGAGAATATTAAAGCAGCGCAATCGCAGGATCCTAGATTGCAAAAGTTTCGAAAACAGGTTGTAGCCGGACTACGAACAGATTTATTGATCCATGAAGATGGTTCGTTGAGATATGGTAGCCGTTTGTGTGTGCCGAAGGGAGATATTCATGAAGAAGTTATGAAGGAGGCACACAGTTCAGCTTATTTCGTACATCCAGGAGGTACGAAGATGTACCGAGACTTACGACAGCAGTTCTGGTGGGAAGGGATGAAACGGGAGATCGCTCGCTTTGTGGCAAAGTGCTTGGTGTGTCAGCAGGTTAAGGCTGAACATCAAAGGGTTGCTGGTTTATTGCAACCACTTCCGATTCCTCAGTGGAAGTAGGAACATATAACTATGGATTTCGTGACGGCTCTACCGCGGAGTCCAAAAGGCAACAATGCAGTATGGGTGATTTTTGATCGATTGACCAAGGCAGCTCATTTTATCGCTTTCTGGGTTGGTCAATCAACAGAGACTTTGGCGGAGCGGTACATGCAGGAGATTGTAAGATTACATGGAGTACCGGTGAGCATCGTGTCCGATCGGGACACTCGGTTCTTATCACACTTTTGGCGGAGTTTACAGGAAGTTTGGGGACTCGATTGAAGTTTAGCACAGCTTATCATCCTCAAACTGATGGTCAGTCGGAGAGAACGATCCAAACTTTTGAAGATATGTTGAGAGCGTGCATGTTGGACTTCAAGGGTTCTTGGGAGGATCATCTACATTTGGTGGAGTTTTCTTACAACAACAGTTTCCAGGCAACTATTCAGATGGCTCCGTTTGAAGCTTTGTATGGTCGCAAATGTCGTTCACCTGTTTGTTGGGATGATGTCGGTGAACGAAGATTGTTGGGACCAGATTTGGTTGTGCAGACAAAAGAGAAAGTTAACACTATCAGAAATCATATGAAGGCAGCTCAAGACCGACAGACGAGTTGGGCAGATACGTCGAGAAGACCTCTAGAGTTCGCCGTGGGTGATTTGGTATTCTTGAAGATATCACCGACTAGAGGGGTGATTCGTTTTGGAAGTTGAGAAAAGCTCAGTCCTCGATTTGTTGGACCCTTTGAGATCTTGGAGCGTGTTGGCGAAGTAGCATATCGTTTGGCGTTACCGCGGTCCTTGACGAATGTACACGATGTGTTTCACGTATCTCAACTCCGTAAGTATGTTCGGGATGAAACGCACGTGTTGGATCATTCGGAGCTGACGGTACGAGAAGATTTGACTTTTGAGGAGCGACCGGTTGAAATTTTGGATCGAAAGGAAAAGGTTCTTAAGAACAAGGTTATCCCTCTTGTACTTGTTTCTTGAGGAAATCGCTCACATGGAGAGTCCACTTGGGAACGAGAAGATGAAATCCGGCAGAAATTTTCTCATCTTTTCTTATAGTTTGTTTTCGTCTATCTTTATGTTCTTGGAATTTCGAGGACGAAATTCCTTTTGTAGATGGGTATAATGTAACAACCGAGTCCAATTCTACAATTTCTGTTACCATATGAATAGTGTGTGGTATTTATTTCATTGATTTTACTTGGCTGTGCTTATTGTATTTTACCCGACCATTCAAATTCTTGCATATAACAATTTAAGTCTTTTAAATAAATTAAAAATACTTGTCATGGCCTGCTTGGCACCCCTAACCCTGTGGTAGCGTCCTTGCATCATGTTCTCGTCCCGTTCAGTGAAACGGACGTGTTTGGACGGCTACGTGCACGTACGTGCATCCGTTCTTGGGGGTATGTTTTTAAACTATAAAATCCTTCATTTTAATTTTTGGATCCCGCCTATAATTTTTTTATTTCAAATTCAAATTTTTGGACCCGACCCGGACACAATTCTGAAATATTTTGCATTTGTGCCAAATCCTATTTTCTAATATTTTTTTTAAACCAACGAATATAAAATTAAACCCCAGAAAATATTTTTCCATTTCCCTAAAATCTTTTACAATTTTTCCTACTCCCCAGCCAATCACCTTCGTTTTAACCCTGGGCCCCACGCGTTTTCTTCCTCTCTCTCTCTCTGGCGCTAACGGCCAAGATTCTCTCTTCTCTCCGCTTTCTCTCTCCTCTCGATCTCTCACTTCCTCTCTATCTATCTCCTCTTCTCTCTCCTCTCGCAATCTTTCTCTTTCTCTCTCTCTCTCTCTTCTTCTTTTAAATTCTTCCTTCCTTCTCAAATATCAACAGAACCCAACCTCTCGAAAACCCTAGCCGCCTTCCTCCTCTCGCCGTGGCCCTCGCGACGACGCCATCACCACCGTTCCACGTTGCTGCTCGCCCTCGTCGCTTCCACCTCATCTCCTTCCTCGTTCCTCCTCTCCTTGAGCACCATGCACGAGCACCGCGCACCCACCTGCACGTTGCCGCACGCCGTGGGATCGCCGCCGGTGAACTTGATCCGTGTCCCTGGCCTCGTGCACCCCCTCGGTGGGCATGATCTTCTCCTTCTTCTCCCTCCTTCTCCTTCCTTCTTTTCTTTCTTCTTCTCCCATTCTCGGGTGGTTTTCTTGAACTGCCGGGGTCGCTGTAGGTACTTCATCGGAGCTCCATCAACGCAGCCGGCGATCTCAACCCTTCTACAGATCAACGTGAGCACCTCTCCTCAACCCTCCTTCTCTTCTTTCTTCTTATTCTTTTTTTCTCCTTTCTTTCATGCATTCTTGTTTCACTGTAGCTTTAGCGGTCAGAATCCGATCACGTCGGCGATGATTCCCGACGATCCAGCGAGGAACTCTGACCCGTGTGGTTCTACTGTTTGTCGTTCGGACTTATTCCGTGCACCGTGCGCGCGTCACGACTTTTTCCCGCCGACGTGTAACGTTTCGTTTTCCCGATTCGCGACCCGTCGAGGCAAGTGAAACTTGCTACATGCTATTTTAAACTATTCATATGCCAAATTAATTATTTCCTGTTAAATCCCTAATTAGAATTGATAAAAATGGATTTCAAATTAACCATATAAGGTTCCGTTACACATTTTATGATTCCGAACGTGAAACTTAATCTTGCATCTGATTACTTACATCTAACAATCACCTGTACATGATAGATCACATTTGTTTATTGCTATGATACCTTTTCCAGTTAGCCTATCAGACATTCATGTGCAACTTTAACCGGTCTAATTACAACTGCATTCATTCAACAGATTATACATGTCGTCGCATCCTTGGGACACTTAATATTTATTAACCTATTTCCAGCAGTTACATCTATCATTCTGTATTCACATTAGGTTGACACTGTCTGTTTAACACGATTGATAACTGTGCAGCTAAATAAACAAATCTGCTTTATTGCTTAACTCATTGATTAGATCATGTTATTGATAACTATGCTTGATTATTTAACTCTGATTATGCTAGCCGATTATGAGCACACCCATGATATCTTTTACACCTTGACGTGACTTGCTACATACATATTGATTGACCCGATATGGTACCGTACACTACTTGACCTGACCTGATGTACCATGACTTGACCCGTTACCTGATCTTGTGTCTAATGCCATCAAACCTGACATGTAGTCCTCACGAACCGTTCCTGTTGTCTATCCAGAAAACCTGCTTACCCGATCCTGTGTTGCATTAGTTCTTGATTACTGAATACCTGACTTGACATACACATATAATTTGGGGGTATGGGGAAATCAATGGTGAAACCAGACTTGTAACTCAACAGTTCGATACTTGTTCTGATCAGTTTTAGGCTAGGCCAGCCTTGGGGATGATGCTGCCGACATCATTCATCTGTACATATTCCTGTTTTAGTGCCTAGCGGCATGTCTCGGTTTCAGCCCGAGAATCTGGACCGGGTCCCGGGTATGCACGGGATACTATTGAGTTACATCGATGATTCATCAGATTGATTTCAAAGACTTTAGAACAGAATACCAGTAGAACAGTTTAGTTTACTTACTGCACACTACCCTTCACTGCCCTGACTACATTACTGTTGCACTTGCTTTTCATTCATGTTTATATCTGCATTGCCTGTTACCCTGTTTATATTTTATTACTTGATGACACGATGCGCTGACGTCTGGGTTTTGCATGGCCCAGATTTTATACCGCTGCTGCAGTCCGAGCAGGAGTACTTCAGCCAGCAGGCTGAGCTGGGAGGTGTCAGCAGTAGTTAGTTCTTTTATTTCCTGCATTTTATCCTGATGTGAGCCCGCATTATGGGACATACATTCCAGTTATTTTGTACTGGATCTTTGCTTCCGCATTTTATTATTCTTGACTCATGTTATCTTGGCTTATGGACATGTTTTAGATAGTTTTATTTTGTTCTTGATATCTCTACAGCCGTAATGTGACTGTGGATGGATACTTCCTGCCCACAGGTAGCATGGTTGGCTATGTCACGTACCCATTTTAGCATACTCTGGGAAGCGGGGCGTGACAATAGTGGATGCTTGGTCATATATATATAGGACTTTCTTGCTTGACATGGTAGTATGCTATCTGGTTGCTCTTTATCTTAACATGTACACTTGTATTATTGTATTGTCTCTCTGATACATGTTGATAAAGCCCTTAGGATATTTGCTTGACTACGAGGACTATGATGTGGATCATACTACTGGGACTTGTGTAGTCCACAAGCACATCCTTTAACTGTTCCTAGTCAAGAGAGTATCGAGACAGGGCATCGATATTCCAGAGTAGACTAGTGTGTACGTTTCTTGACCCTGTAGGGGGTGATGGTTGATCCCATAACCATTGGTGTTTGACATCAAAGATTGTACACAGGTGCTCATTAAAGAATGGATACACCGAACAGGACTCGCCAAAAACTCCTAGATGGTACCATACATATCGTCAGATTGTAGTTCTCTGGTGACACTGGTACAGGTTAGTCTGTAGACCCGAGGTCGTCATAGTGTCTTGTTTGGTTCCTACCGTGCTTTGATTCCTCCCTACCATATCTTAAAAGAGTCGTGCAAATAGGTGAATTTTGGGTACAGTCCCGAGTCACATGGAGGCAGTGAGCGATAGGAGGGGTTTCGTCTCTCCCAGTATAGGGAGTTGATGTTGCGCTATGCTCGATTGGCTATACAGTAAGTCCTTGGTCATGGCTGATGAGATTTGCTGGTAAGTGTTATCAGTAGTTTCTCGAACTGTTATAAGCCACACATCGGCATGACTTATCAAGTTACTGGAGTCTGACGATTCCACCCTAGACTTGATATACGACATATCAGAAAAAGAGACCGGACTGTACGGTAAGTGTTACTTATAGGCTTCATAGAAGTTTGGACAATCTTGCTTGTTGATCTTCTAATCGCTCAATACCTGGGTAGCCGTTACGTTCAGCTAGTATCACTACGGCTTGTAGGTAACTGATGTGATCATTACCTACTGCTAGCGTATGACGAGTATTTAGAGTCCCACACAGAGGTTTCATAGTTCAAGCGAAATGAAGTAGGGCACATATGATGATATGTGCAGGGGCCTGATAAATACGAATATGTGATACCGTATTCTAATTTGCAGATATATGATATTAGTCGGTTATATATGATATAACCGGATTATTGAATCAAGTTTTGATTTAATAATATGATATATATTTATATTTGATATAATTATATATTAACTAATATTATTGCTCACTATTTATTTTCTTATCTTTATATATATTAATATATATGTGTGATATATATGTGTGTGTGTGTGTGTGTGTGTGTGTTATATGATGCATGGTTTTTCTATTTTGAGAAATAGAAAAATGGGGGTGGAAATGAGAAGATGTTTGTGGAATGGATGAAGCATGGCTTTAACATTTATTTATTCATTTGTTTTCACTATAGAAGCATGGAGAGCAATTTATTCTTGGAATAAATTGTATGCTTCAATAAGTGAACATATTAGTAGTAACCATTCTTCACTTGTTCTTTCACTTAGCTCATTAGCTTGCTCTCTCCTTTTCTTCTTCTTCCTCCACCAAGCTCTACTCTTTTCCATGAGTTGAAAAATAAAGAGTTAGAGAATTCTAAGTGAGCTTATAAACCCATTTCATTAATCTACTCAAGATTAAGTTGTTTCCTTCACTAATGAAAGATTAGTGAAGAGGTGGCTTGACCTAGAGGAACTTCGGGTGGATCATCTTCGATAAGAAGATCGCGAAGTAAGCTCGTTTCTTCTTCAAGTGGAGCCTAGAGGAGTCGTAGGGACTACTACCC